>JAPTYO010000013.1:11210000-13676930 GCA_036873135.1 Clarkia xantiana subsp. parviflora | reverse complement strand
AAGAGGAAACTCCCACTTAGGTAAAAGACAGGTGGCGACCTGCTTAAAACCGTCTTCAAGAGGAAACCTCCCTCTGAATTAAAGGACAGGTGGCGACCTGCTTGTCACCTGGTTGAAGAAATCTTCCTCATTAAGAAACACTTAGCTGGAGACCAGCTTGTCACCAGCTGACTGCTCACCGTCTCTTTCAACCAATCACATGAGGGTAATCGCCGCCCCTGAACAACCAATCAAGGCATAGCAGCCGCCTTTAGTAAGTCGGTAACTTGTCCCTATAAATAGGGACTCTTTCTATTCATTAATCTATTCTCTCTCAATATACTTTACATTATTACTCTCAAATCCATTACTGAATTAAGCTTCGGAGTGGAATCAGGGGTCATCCCCAACCCCTTTTTTAGGTACTCGCCCCATAAAAACCATTGAAGGAAACTTAGTGTTTGAAGGAGCTAATTCCAAGGCGATATCTTGAAGTCCATTCCCCGAAGTTCAAGGCCACGTCATTTTGATCCCAACATTTGGCGCCGTCTGTGGGAACTAGATCAAAAAGTCATGGCCCCACCAAGAAGCCGAGTCAGACAAAATCAAACCCGCTTGGCAGAAGGAGTATTTCAATGGCCATATGAGACCCTAGAGAACTACTTCAGAAGATTTGAAGGAGGATACACTGGAGGCGAATGTACAGAAAGAGAAGCCATCCAAGTGTTCTTTAGTGTCTTGGGACCCCAGTCCCGGTCTTTAGCTATCACCTAATATACTGAGCCCGTGGGGCAAATAGAAGAACTAATGAATCGGGTCAACCTGCACATACGTGTGGAGCAGGCTCGAATAGCTCGTAATAACCAGCGGGAAACCCCACAAAGGCGAGGAGAAGATTCATCAGGGCGAGGAGTTTCGGCGAGAGAATATTGTCGACTCCAATAAAGGTTAGAGAGACTTCAAGTGGCGGGAGAAAACCATTCTCCCCCTTGTTGTGAGCATTACCAAGAAGAGAGGCATGACCCTGAGGATTGCCTCCTTGCCCGGAGAGAATTGGAACTCACGAGGGAGGAAATTCAACGCCATCATTGACATCGCTCTCACGAGTCGAAAAGTTAGAGGAAACCCCCTGGAAATGATATCAACGTTTTGGCTGGAGGGTTCGCAGCGGGAGGAGAAGCAAGCTCGGCAAGGGACCAATATGCTGCCCAATGCATGCCCTTGACAAGCTCCTTGAAAAGGTCGAGAGACTTGGAGCCAGTGGCGATTACTTTCTCAACGGAAGATTTCTCAGAAGCCTCTCAGCCCCATGAGGACGCCCTGGTAATCACTGCTCGAATCAATGATTTAGATATTAAAAGAGTACTTGTGGATGGGGGAAGTTCCACGGATGTAATCACTTTCAATGTCCTCGCCACCATGGGATACAAGAGGAAAGATTTTCAAGAAATGACTTCTCCCTTGGTAGGATTTGCGGGAAGAACAACTTATCCCTTGGGGGCAATACAACTCCCAGTAGTCTTAGGCCAAAGATGGAAAGCCTTGCACCTGAAGATTCGCTTTGTAGTGGTCGATCAAATCAACGCTTACAACGCAATATTAGGGAGGACCACTCTCAATCCCAATCATATTGTACCATCCACCATTCACCAAGTCATGAGATTCCCAACCCATCATGGGTTAGGGGAAGTCTGGGGCGACCATGAAGCCTCTCGACAATGCTACGTCGATCTCCTTAGAAGATATAGTCAAAGGGAAACCCTCTCCATTGTTACGGAGGAGGATCCACGAGAAGAAAGTGGACGACCCGCCCCAATGGAGGAATTGGTAGAAATCACCTTAGAAGGGAGAAAAAGGAAGGTAAAGATTGGAGCAGCTCTGCCTCCAGAGTTGGGTAAAAGAATAACCGCCCTTTAAGGGAGTATAAGGAACTATTTGCTTGGGAGCCTAGTGACATGCCAGGAATAATTCCAGAAATTATCTCCCACGAGTTGAGGATAGATCCCGCCATTAAGCCCATAGCCCAGAAGAGAAGATCCATGGGGGCAGAAAAGAAAGCCGTAATCCGTCAAGAGCTGGGAAAGTTAGTGGAAGCCGCCAACAAAACAATCCTCAATGAGTTTAAGAAAAGAGTGGCTGCTCTAAAAGGAAAATGGGTTAAAGAGCTGGATCAAGTACTATAGGCTCTCAGGACCTCACCCAAAAGGGCTACTGGCGAGACTCCTTTTAGCATGGTCTATGGCTCAGAAGCTGTCTCACCTATCGAGGTGGCCAATATCTCCTAAAGAGTCGCCGCATATCAATACCAAAACGATGAACAAAGAAAGATCGACTTAGATCTGGCCGACGAAAGAAGATGGGCTTCAGAAGAAATCCAGGGAAGAATGAAGCTCGCCACCGGTAGATACTTTAATCGGAAGGTGGGACGACGCCAATTCTTCCTAGGGGAAAAAGTCCTACTCAGGAATGAATTCCTGACAATGGATCAAAGAGGAAAGATGCTACCGAAATGGGAAGGACCCTACGTAGTCATCGGTATACCATGTCCTAACGCCTACAGATTGGATGATCCTCGGGGCAACACCTCAATAGGACTTTTAACACAGAGCACTTGAAGTTCTATGTTTGAGAAAAGTTCTTTTTTTATGTATTTTGATTACAATAAAATAATGAATAAAGATATGATTTCTTTACAATCAATGTGCTAAGAGCAGGACTCCCTCGGACTTCCGAAAGTCGCCTCTACACAGGGTATCAGTCATAAAACTGACTCCTTCAACTTTCTACAAAGGAGCAGTCATAACTGACTCCTCGACTTCCTACAGTCGGTGGCGATCAATAGATCAGTCATAACACTGACTCCCTCTCCGACTTCCGAAAGTCGCCTCTACACAACGGATCAGTCATAAAACTGACTCCTTCAACTTTCTACAAAGGAGCAGTCATAACTCACTCCTCGACTTCCTACAGTCGGTGGCGATCAAGAGATCGGTCATAACACTGACTCCCTCCCCAACTTTTGAAAGTCGCCTCTACACAGGGGATCAGTCATAAAAATGACTCTTTCAACTTTCTACAAAGGAGCAGTCATAATTGACTCCTCGATTTCCTACAGTCGGCGGCGATCAAGAGATCAGTCATAACACTGACTCCCTCCCCGATTTCCGAAAGTCGCTTCTACACAGGGGATCAGTCATAAAACTGACTCCTTCAACTTTCTACAAAGGAGCAGTCATAACTGACTCCTCGACTTCCTACAGTCGGTGGCGATCATGAGTTTAGTCATAACACTGACTCCCTCCTCAACTTCCGAAAGTCGCCTATACACAGGGGATCAATCATAAATCTGACTCCTTCAACTTTCTACAGAAGAGTAGTCATAACTGACTCCTCGACTTCCTACAGTCGGTGGCGATCAAGAGATCAGTCATAACACTGACTCCCTCCCCGACTTCCGAAAGTCGCCTCAATACAAGAGATCAGTCATAACACTAACTCACTCCCCGACTTCTGAAAGCCTCCACCTACAAAGGAGGTTAGTCATTGCATTGACTTCTTAAACTCGTTAAGCGAACGATGGTGGAAAGAGTTTGAAGATATACAATAAACTTGACCGCAAACCGTATGACCAAACGTAGAAACGAGAATACAAAGGTACTCGACACGACCCCTTCCCTTTTTTTTTATAATAAAGCGAAAGGACTCATGTCTCGGGGGCAAGTGTTGGGTTATGATTAAATCCGATGCTATAAGCATAAATTCGAGTACAATTGAAAGGGCGAGGAAGACAGACCTGTCGGCCTTTCTTACTTGTGTTAATAAGGTGAAGATAAAAGGTCGACAACGATACATAGGGAAGTCGACTTTCAAAGTACGACTAGTCGACCAGGAGATGATTGAACTACTTAGTCCCTGGCAAAAGACGCTAATCGAAGTCGACCAAGGAAACTTCTGTGGAAACCCTCCCTCTGAGGTAAATGACAGGTGGCGACCTGCTTCAAACCGTCTTCAAGAGGAAACTCCCACTTAGGTAAAAGACAGGTGGCGACCTGCTTCAAACCGTCTTCAAGAGGAAACCTCCCTCTGAATTAAAGGACAGGTGGCGACCTGCTTGTCACCTGGTTGAAGAAATCTTCCTCAGTAAGAAACACTTAGCTGGAGACCAGCTTGTCACCAGCTGACTGCTCACCGTCTCTTTCAACCAATCACATGAGGGTAATCGCCGCCCCTGAACAACCAATCAAGGCATAGCAGCCGCCTTTAGTAAGTCGGTAACTTGTCCCTATAAATAGGGACTCTTTCTATTCATTAATCTATTCTCTCTCAATATACTTTACATTATTACTCTCAAATCCATTACTGAATTAAGCTTCGGAGTGGAATCAGGGGTCATCCCCAACCCCTTTTTTAGGTACTCACCCCATAAAAACCATTGAAGGAAACTTAGTGTTTGAAGGAGCTAATTCCAAGGCGATATCTTGAAGTCCATTCCCCGAATTTCAAGGCCACGTCATTTTGATCCCAACATTTGGCGCCGTCTGTGGGAACTAGATCAAAAAGTCATGGCCCCACCAAGAAGCCGAGTCAGACAAAATCAAACCCGCTTGGCATAAGGAGTATTTCAATGGCCATATGAGACCCTAGAGAACTACTTCAGACGATTTGAAGGAGGATAAACTGGAGGCGAATGTACAGAAAGAGAAGCCATACAAGTGTTCTTTAGAGGCTTGGGACCCCAGTCCCGGTCTTTAGCTATCACCAAATATACTGAGCCCGTGGGCCGAATAGAAGAACTAATGAATCGGGCCAACCTGCAGATAGGTGTGGAGCAGGCTCGAATAGCTCTTAATAACCAGCGGGAAACCCCACAAAGGCGAGGAGAAGATTCATCCGGGCGAGGAGTTTCGGTGAGAGAATATCGTCGACTCCAATAAAGGTTAGAGAGACTTCAAGTGGCGGGAGAAAACCATTCTCCCCCTTGTTGTGAGCGTTACCAAGAAGAGAGGCATGACCCTGAGGATTGCCTCCTTGCCCGGAGAGAATTGGAACTCACGAGGGAGGAAATTCAACGCCATCATCGACATCGCTCTCACGAGTTTAAAAGTTGGAGGAAACCCTCTGGAAATGATATCAACGTTCTGGCTGGAGGGTTCGCAGCGGGAGGAGAAGCAAGCTCGGCAAGGGACCAATATGCTGCCCAATGCATGCCCTTGACAAGCTCCTTGAAAAGTTCGAGAGACTTGGAGCCAGTGGCGATTACTTTCTCAACGGAAGATTTCTCAGAAGCCTCTCAGCCCCATGAGGACGCCCTGGTAATCACTGCTCGAATCAACGATTTAGATATTAAAAGAGTACTTGTGGGTGGGGGAAGTTCCACGGATGTAACCACTTTCAATGTCCTCGCCGCCATGGGATACAAGAGGAAAGATTTGCAAGAAATGACTTCTCCCTTGGTAGGATTTGCGGGAAGAACAACTTATCCCTTAGGGGCAATACAACTCCCAGTAGTCTTAGGCCAAGGTTGGAAAGCCTTGCACCTGAAGATTCACTTTGTAGTGGTCGATCAAATCAACGCTTACAACGCAATATTAGGGAGGACCACTCTCAATCCCAATCATATTATATCATCCACCATTTACCAAGTCATGAGATTCCCAACCCACCATAGGTTAGGGGAAGTCTGGGGCGACCAGGAAACCTCTCGACAATGCTACGTCGATCTCCTTAGAAGATCAAGTCAAAGGGAAACCCTCTCCATTGTTTCGGAGGAGGATCCTCGAGAAGAAAGTGGACGACCCGCCCCAATGGAGGAATTGGTAGAAATCACATTAGAAGGGAGAAAAAGGAAGGTAAAGATTGGAGCAGCTCTGCCTCCAGAGTTGAGTAAAAGAATAACCGCCCTTCTAAGGGAGTATAAGAAACTATTTGCTTGGGAGCCTAGCGACATGCCAGGAATAATTCCAGAAATTATCTCCCACGAGTTGAGGATAGATCCCGCCATTAAGCCCATATCCCAGAAAAGAAGATCCATGGGGGCAGAAAAGAAAGCCGTAATCCGTCAAGAGGTGGGAAAGTTAGTGGAAGCCGCCAACAAAACAATCCTCAATGGGTTGAAGAAAAGAGTGGCTGCTCTAAAAGGAAAATGGCTTGAAGAGCTGGATCAGGTACTATAGACTCTCAGGACCTCACCCAAAAGGGCTACTGGCGAGACTCCTTTTAGCATGGTCTATGGCTCAGAAGCCGTCTCAGCTATCAAGGTGGCCAATATCTCCCAAAGAGTCGCCGCATATCAAGTCGACCAAAACGATGAACAAAGAAAGATCTACTTAGATCTGGCCGACGAAAGAAGATGGGCTTCAGAAGAAATCCAGGGAAGAATGAAGCTCGCCACCGGTAGATACTTTAATCGGAAGGTGGGACGACGCCAATTCTTCCTAGGGGAAAAAGTCCTACGAAGGAATGAATTCCTGACAATGGATCAAAGAGGAAAGATGGTACTGAAATGGGAAGGACCCTACGTAGTCATCAGTATACCATGTCCTAACGCCTACAGATTGGATGATCCTCGAGGGCAACGCCTCAATAGGACTTTTAACGCAGAGCACTTGAAGTTCTATGTTTGAGAAAGGTTCTTTTATTTATTTATTTATTTTTATTACAATAAAGTAACGAATAAAGATATGATTTCTTTACAATCAATGTGCTAAGAGCAGGAATCCCTCCCCGACTTCCGAAAGTCGCCTCTACACAGGGGATCAGTCATAAAACTGACTCCTTCAACTTTCTACAAATGAGCAGTCATAACTGACTCATCGACTTCCTATAGTCGGTGGCGATCAAGAGATCAGTCATAACACTGACTCCCTCCCCGACTTCCGAAAGCCGCCTCTACACAAGGGATCAGTCATAAAACTGACTCCTTCAACTTTCTACAAAGGAGCAGTCATAACTGACTCCTCGACTTCCTACAGTTGGTGGCAATCAAGAGATCAATCATAACACTGACTCCCTCCCCAACTTCTGAAAGTCGCCTCTACACAGGGGATCGGTCATAAAACTGACTCTTTCAACTTTCTACGAAGGAGCAGTCATAACTGACTCCTCGACTTGCTACAGTTGGCGGCGATCAAGAGATCAGTCATAACACTGACTCCCTCCCCGACTTCCGAAAGTCTCTTCTACACAGGGGATCAGTCATAAAACTGAGTCCTTCAACTTTCTACAAAGGAGCAGTCCTAACTGACTCCTCGACTTCCTACAGTCGGTGGCGATCAAGAGTTTAGTCATAACACTGACTCCCTCCGCGACTTCCGAAATTCGCCTTTATACAGGGGATCAGTCATAAATCTGACTCCTTCAACTTTCTACAAAAGAGCAGTCATAACTGACTCCTCGACTTCCTACAGTCGGTGGCGATCAAGAGATCAGTCATAACACTGACTCCCTCCCTGATTTCAGAAAGCCGCCACCTACGAAGGAGGTTAATCATCGCATTAACTTCTTAAACTCGTTAAGCGAACGATGGTTGAAAGAGTTTGAAGATATACAATAAACTCGACTGCAAACCGTATGACCAAACGTAGAAACGAGAATAAAAAGGTACTCGACACGACCCTTTCCCCTTTTATTATATTAAAGCGAAAGGACTCATGTCTCGGGGGCAAGTGTTGGGTTATGATTCAACTCGATGCTACAAGAATAAATTCGAGTACAATTGAAAGGGCGAGGATGACAGAGTTGTCAACCATTCTTACTTGTGTTAATAAGGTGGAGATAAAAGGTCGACAGCGATACATAGGGAAGTCGACTTTCAAAGCACGGCTAGTCGACCAGGAGATGATTTAACTACTTAGTCCCTGGCAAAAGACGCTAATCGAAGTCGACCAAGGAAACTTCTGTGGAAACCCTCCCTCTGAGGTAAAGGACAGGTGGCGACCTGCTTCAAACCGTCTTCAAGAGGAAACTCCCTCTTAGGTGAAAGATAGGTGGCGACCTGCTTCAAACCGTCTTCAAGAGGAAACCTCCCTCGGAATTAAAGGACAGGTGGCGACCTGCTTGTCACCTGGTTGAAGAAATCTTCCTCAGTAAGAACCACTTAGCTGGAGACCAGCTTGTCACCAGTTGACTGCTCACCGTCTCTTTCAACCAATCACATGAGGGTAATCGCCGCCCCTGAACAACCAATCAAGGCATAGCAGCCGCCTTTAGTAAGCCGGTAACTTGTCCCTATAAGTAGGGACTCTTTCTATTCATTAATCTATTCTCTCTCAATATAATTTACATTATTACTCTCAAATCCATTACTGAATTAAGCTTCGGAGTGGAATCAGGGGTCATCCCCAACCCCTTTTTTAGGTACTCGACCCATAAAAACCATTGTAGGAAACTTGGTATTTGAAGGAGCTAAGTCCAAGGCGATATCTTGAAGTCCATTCCCCGAAGTTCAAGGCCACGTCATTTTGATCCCAACATTTGGCGCCGTCTGTGGGAACCAGATCAAAAAGTCATGGCCCCACCAAGAAGCCGAGTTAGACAAAATCAAACCCGCTTGGCAGAAGGAGTATTTCAAGGGCCAGATGAGACCCTAGAGAACTACTTCAGACGATTTGAAGGAGGATACACTGGAGGCGAATGTACAGAAAGAGAAGCCATCCTAGTATTCTTTAGAGGCTTGGGACCCAAGTTCCGGTCTTTAGCTATCACCTAATATACTGAGCCCGTGGGACGAATAGAAGAACTAATGAATCGGGCCAACCTGCACATAGGTGTGGAGCAGGCTCGAATAGCTCGTAATAACCAGCGGGAAACCCCACAAAGGCGAGGAGAAGATTCATCCGGGCGAGGAGTTTCGGCGAGAGAATATCGTCAACTCCAATAAAGGTTAGAGAGACTTCAAGTGGCGGGAGAAAACCATTCTCCCCCTTGTTGTGAGCATTACCAAGAAGAGAGGCATGACCCTGAGGATTGCCTCCTTGCCCGGAGAGAATTGGGAGGAAATTCAACGCCATCATCGACATCGCTCTCACGAGTCGAAAAGTTGGAGGAAACCCCCTGGAAATGATATCAACGTTCTGGCTGGAGGGTTCGCAGCGGGAGGAGAAGCAAGCTCGGCAAGGGACCAATATGCTGCCCAATGCATGCCCTTGACAAGCTCCTTGAAAAGGTCGAGAGACTTGGAGCCAGTGGCGATTACTTTCTCAACGGAAGATTTCTCAGAAGCCTCTCAGCCCCATGAGGACGCCCTGGTAATCACTGCTCGAATCAATGATTTAGATATTAAAAGAGTACTTGTGTACGGGGGAAGTTCCACGGATGTAACCGTTTTCAATGTCCTCGCTGCCATGGGATACAAGAGGAAAGATTTGCAAGAAATGACTTCTCCCTTGGTAGGATTTGCGGGAAGAACATCTTATCCCTTGGGGTCAATACAACTCCCAGTAGTCTTAGGCCAAGGTTGGAAAGCCTTGCACCTGAAGATTCGCTTTGTAGTGGTCGATCAAATCAACGCTTACAACGCAATATTAGGGAGGACCACTTTCAATCCCAATCATATTGTACCATCCACCATTCACCAAGTCATGAGATTCCCAACCCACCATGGGTTAGGGGAAGTCTGGGGCGACCAGGAAACCTCTCGACAATGCTACGTCGATCTCCTTAGAAGATCAAGTCAAAGGGAAACCCTCTCCATTGTTACGGAGGAGGATCCTCTAGAAGAAAGTGGACGACGCACCCCAATGAGGAATTGGTAGAAATCACCTTAGAAGGGAGAAAAAGGAAGGTAAAGATTGGAGCAGCTCTGCCTCCAGTGTTGGGTAAAAGAATAACCGCCCTTCTAAGGGAGTATAAGCAACTATTTGCTTAGGAGCCTAGCGACATGCCAGGAATAATTCCAGAAATTTTCTCCCACGAGTTGAGGATAGATCCCGCCATTAAGCCCATAGCCCAGAAGAGAAGATCCATGGAGGCAGAAAAGAAAGCGGTAATCCGTCAAGAGGTGGGAAAGTTAGTGGAAGCCGCCAACAAAACAATCCTCAATGGGTTGAAGAAAAGAGTGGCTGCTCTAAAAGGAAAATGGGTTGAAGAGCTGGATCAAGTACTATAGGCTCTCAGGACCTCACCCAAAAGGGCTACTGGCGAGACTCCTTTTAGCATGGTCTATGGCTCAGAAGCCGTCTCACCTATCGAGGTGGCCAATATCACCCAAAGAGTCGCCGCATATCAAGTCGACCAAAACGATGAACAAAGAAAGATCGACTTAGATCTGGCCGACGAAAGAAGATGGGCTTTAGAAGAAATCCAGGGAAGAATGAAGCTCGCCACCGGTAGATACTTTAATCGGAAGGCGGGACGACGCCAATTCTTCCTAGGGGAAAAAGTCCTACGAAGGAATGAATTCCTGACAATGGATCAAAGAGGAAAGATGGTACCGAAATGGGAAGGACCCTACGTAGTCATCAGTATACCATGTCCTAACGCCTACAGATTGGATGATCCTCGAGGGCAACGCCTCAATAGAACTTTTAACGCAGAGCACTTGAAGAAGTTCTATATTTGAGAAAGGTTCTTTTTTTTTTTTTATGTATTTTGATTACAATAAAGTAACGAATAAAGATATGATTTCTTTACAATCAATGTGCTAAGAGCAGGACTCCCTCCCCGACTTCCGAAAGTCACCTCTACATAGGGGATCAGTCATAAAACTGACTCATTCAACTTTATACAAAGGAGTAGTCATAACTGACTCCTCGACTTCCTACAGTCGGTGGCGATCAAGAGATCAGTCATAACACTAACTCCCTCCCCGACTTCCGAAAGTCGCCTCTACACAAGGGATCAGTCATAAAACTGACTCCTTCAACTTTCTACAAAGGAGCAGTCATAACTGACTCCTCGACTTCCTACAGCCCGTGGCAATCAAGAGATCAGTCATAACACTGACTCCCTCCCCGACTTCCGAAAGCCGCCTCTACACAGGGGATCAGTCATAAAACTGTCTCCTTCAACTTTCTACAAAGGAGCAGTCATAACTGACTCCTCGACTTCCTACAGTCGGTGGCGATCAAGAGATCAGTCATAACACTGACTCCCTCCCCAACTTCTGAAAGTCACCTCTACACAGGGGATCAGTCATAAAACTGACTCTTTCAACTTTCTACAAAGGAGCAGTCATAACTGACTCCTCGACTTCCTACAGTCGGCGGCGATCAAGAGATCAGTCATAACATTGACTCCCTCCCCGACTTCCGAAATTCGCTTCTACACAGGGGATCAGTCATAAATCTGACTCCTTCAACTTTCTACAAAGGACCAGTCCTAACTGACTCCTCGACTTCCTACAGTCGGTGGCGATCAAGAGTTTAGTCATAACACTGACTCCCTCCCCGACTTCCGAAAGTCGCCTCTACACAGGGGATCAGTCATAAATCTGACTCCTTCAACTTTCTACAAAAGAGCAGTCATAACTGACTCCTCGAGTTCCTACAATCGGTGACGATCAAGAGATCAGTCATAACACTAACTCCCTCCCCGACTTCCGAAAGTCTCCTCTATACAGGAGATCAGTCATAACACTGACTCACTCCCTGACTTCTGAAAGCCGCCACCTACGAAGGAGGTTAGTCGTCGCATTGACTTCTTAAACTCGTTAAGCGAACGATGGTGGAAAGAGTTTGAAGATATACAATAAACTCGACCGCAAACCGTATGACCAAACGTAGAAACAAGAATAAAAAGGTACTCGACACGACCCCTTCCCCTTTTATTATAATAAAGCGAAAGGACTCATGTCTCGGGGGCAAGTGTTGGGTTATGATTAAACGTGACGCTACAAGCATAAATTCGAGTACAATTGAAAGGGCGAGGAGGACAGAGTTGTCGACCTTTCTTACTTGTGTTAATAAGGTGAAGATAAAAGGTCGACAACGATATATTGGGAAGTCGACTTTCAAAGTACGGCTAGTCGACCTGGAGATGATTGAACTACTTAGTCTTTGGCAAAAGACGCTAATCGAAGTCGACCACGGAAACTTCTGTGAAAACCCTACCTCTTAGGTAAAGGACATGTGGCGACCTGCTTCAAACCGTCTTCAAGAGGAAACCTCCCTCTGAGGTAAGACAGGTGGCGACCTGCTTCAAACCGTCTTCAAGAGGAAACCTCCCTCTGAAGTAAAGGACAGGTGGCGACCTGCTTGTCACCTTGTTGAAGAAACCTTCCTCAGTAAGAAACACTTAGCTGGAGACCAGCTTGTTACCAGCTGACTTCTCACGTCTCTTTCTACTTATCACAGGAGGGTAATCACCACCTCTGAACAGCCAATCAAGGCATAGCAGCAGCCTTTAGTAAGCCGGTAACTTGTCCCTTTAAATAGGGACTCTTTCTATTCATTAATCTAATCTCTCTCAATATACTTTACATTATTACTCTCAAATCCATTACTGGCTTAAGCTTCGGAGTGGAATCAGGGGCCATTCCCAACCCATTTCTTAGGTACTCACCCCATAAAAACCATTGAAGGAAACTTAGTGTTCGAAGGAGCTAAGTCCAAAGCGATATCTTGAAGTCCATTCCCCGAAGTTCAAGGCCACGTCATTTTGATCCCAACAGATGACATACTCATTGCCGCGAACGATGTGAGTTTTATGCATGAATCAAACTCCTGGTTGGCATATGTATTTGAGATGAAAGACATGGGAGGGGCTACGTCTATCTTAGGAAGCCTACATTAACAAGCTTTTGAAAATGTTTAGATTACAGGATGCCAAACCCGTGGAAACGCCGGTAGTATTCGGGTGCGTGTTGTCAAAGCGCGACGGCCCGAAGAACCAGCAAGAGTGTTAACAGATGAGGAGTGCAGAGTATTTAAGCATGGTTGAGAGTCTCATGTACGCCTTGCTTTGCACTCGGCCGAACATCTGTTACGCTGTGGGCCTAGTAGCAAGATTCCAATCAGACCCTGGCTATCAACATTTAAAAGATGTAAAGCGGATCATATCTGAAAGGTACTGCCGACTACGTACTGTGCTCTGAGGGCAGGAAGTTAGAATTGACCGGATTCAGTGACGCCGACCATGGCAGCGACCGAGACGGTCATAAGTCCACCACAAGAGGAGTGTTTCTCCTAGCTGATGCCGCCATTTCATGGACGAGCAAGAAGCAATACTGTGTTGCGCTGTGTACGATGGAATCAGAATTCGTTGCTCTCTCCAAAAATTCAAAGGAAGCGGTCTGGCTGAAAAGGCTTCTTACTGCGCTGCTGGATGGCGATTGTTAGATATCTGTCCAATTCGGGTTCGTATTTACATTTCGGGCCTCGCAAAATACTTCAAAACCCGTAAAAGAACCCTTCCGCGGACGCTCAAGTCTAAAACGGTCCGGAATACGCGCAGTACCCGGACCGGAGGACTTCCGGATTGCCCTAAGGCGATCCGGAGGCCCGGATTGCCTAAAGCAATCCGGACCTCCGGATTGCTAAACAATCCGGGTAGGTCAGGATTACCGATGTTCTTCGCGCGTTCGTCCTGATTATTTTGCCAAGTGCGGGAAGTCGGTGCATGCATAGTCCACCTTGGTGACGCTATACGTCTTCCTTCATACCGACATCAAGCCGTTTGAAACTGGGCATGGTCCTTAGGATCCCTATAAATAGGGGCCTAGGTCTCCCATTCTAGACAACTCCCTCATTTTGGACTTTGGATGCTCTGACTTCTCTCTAAAAGGCTTTCTCTCTCTAGAAATTCTGACTTGAGCGTCGGAGAGGGCCCAACCAGCATTCCCCCCTCTCCCACGGTGGTTACTGCCCCTCGTGCAGGATCCGAAGTTTGAGAGTTCGAGGTCAAGAACTGGAAGATTAGCTTGAGGATTGTGTTTCAAGGATCGCGGCGTTCCCGTCCTTGTACACACATCCCAAGCCCATTCGTGAAAAAGAAGCCCGAAGCTACCCAGGTGGAAGCAGACTTAACATTTGGCGCCGTCAGTGTGATTCAAACAAAAAGCCGTTCCGCACCACGAGCTATGACTGGAAGACGACCAAAGAAGGCGGGTGCAGGCAAGCCGAAGCCGACAAGAAACCAACCAGGACGTTCTCACGTTCCAGATATAGGATCTACCGCCTCATCCGTGCCAACCGCACACGAGTTTGAGCGAAGGACGGGGATCAATGAAGAGTTCCCATACGGGATGCCAGCCAACAAACAGAAGCAGGCATCAAGTCAGCATGATCATTTGCACGTGCATAAAGACATGTTCGCTGCATCCTCCATGCTAACAAGTAGCGTGCCTTCCGCACACCATGGCCTTAAAGTCCAGAATACAGCATACCTTGCACCCCATCCGGAAAATATGGCAAACGTACATATGATCCATGGAGACTTTGATGTTAAAAGCGAGAAGTCGTACGAGCAAGAAGTGTACGTTGCAAAGACAATACACAAGTCCCATGATACCAACATGGAGCATGTCGACATAAAGGATGCCGCCTTTGAAGATGCCATTGGTTTTTCATCAAAGGACAAAGAGCACATTACGCACCATGACGCCTTGGTCATAACCACGCAGAAGCCAACAAGAAGTCGACTTGGATCCTCCCACATGCCTGTTGCCACATCCAATGCCTTATTCATGCCAACAAGAAGTGCATCCTTCGCACAGTACGACCAAGGAGTCCTCCAATACAAAGGTGTCAACCCGCCATCACCTATCACTCCCACCATGGTGACCGCGCTCGAGGAGCTGCTTGCATTCCGAAAGATGTTAAGGAACCAAGGATATGCCCCTCCATCACCACCTCTGCCTCCAATCAACGGACAAGTCGAGGAGACAAGAACAAAGTCCAAAGTCACAAGTCATCAAGACACACTGCACCAAAGAATAGGGGGGGCAATGTACGGAAGGTACCTTCCAGTACCAAAAACCAAGGCAAGGAGCTGCACGCTCATACAATCCGTATGTGATAGCACAACACCAAGAAGAGGCATGGAAACAACCTCCAACCTCCCGCTCAAAAATACACAAGGAAGGTTTTTCCACGAGGACAAGCCAAGACGATGCTAACATCTGTCACAAGGAGGAACAGAAAAAAAACCTGTTAATGACGATGATATCCCAATCACGGAACTTACAACAAGAACCTTGAAGGCAATAATTGAGGAAAAGATAGACGCTTCCTGGGAAAAGAGACAACCGCAACAAAAGAGGCCATTCCAGTCAGACGTCAAAAGGCTCAAAAACACCAATCTCACCAAATGTGTTCCATTGAACACACCGCTGTCCGTCATCTTGAAAGAGATAAAGAAGACCAAGCTGTGGAAAAAGCCACGAGACGGAAAGCTTTGTTGGATTAAGGTTTCATGTAAACAACTTAATCTTAAAAGGAGAAATGAAGAAGTATATCGACCAAGGCAATAAGCATCAAAAGAAGTCTCATGTGAAGTCTTCAGGAAAAGGCAAAGGAAAAGAAAAGGCGAATGATAATCCACCTATCTCCAAGCACCGGATAAACAACGTCACTCATGGAACCAATTATGACGACTTATACAATCCTTGGAGCATGAAGGTGGAGGAAACAAATTTCAAACTCCCGGAAAACAATCTTCACCGACCACTGGAGCCAATGACTGCCTTCCTTGGCAAGAACGTCGAAGAACGATGCAAGCACCATAAAACTGGGGGGGCATAACACCAACATTTGTTCATCCACAAAGGTGGAGATTGAAGAGCTCAACACGCTAGATGCACTGAGGAACTATGTGGCACGTGGCAGAATCAACTTGCCGACAAATCACCTATGAAGACGTCAAACACATCATCAATCCCTTTATCTCCATTTTTGCATATCTACTTTAAGTCTTCTTAGATTAAGTACAACTTATGTTTATTAGCCTTAGTACTTTTCAAAAGGAGCGATCAGTTGACGCCTTCCTGTAATTCGTTGTACGAACCCCAAATATCTAATGAAGGTTAAATCTACTTTCGTAGGTACATTACTATATCATGCATACTACCTTGGAATAACGCCAAGTAGCAACTACGTACATATTAATTGCGTCAACAACACAAGCTATCGCACTATGAACAACAAACGGCTTAGGTCATACAACATCCCCCATACAACGGAGCCTCAAGCATTCTATATGCACAAGACTAAAAAACGCGTTGCAATAATAAATAAGACGGGGGCATTACCCAAGTGACAACGTCATCAACATTGTGGAAGATAGGAATTCAGGATACGCTCCTATGTTATACGCACGCCTGTGCCAAACCCATCACGAGAAAAGAGTTAGAAAATTATTTCCAACATCCAGCAAGTTTACCTTTGTCAAGAACACAAGAAGGATCGTACCACTCAAAACGTACGCCGACAGCGAAACCTAATCTTCGGAAAGAACAAAGGAGAAGATGAGGATTCCACCAGTATAACATCTCTCAACCATATGCACAATCGTCATATAGACATAACCTCGGAAAGAGTCACAAGTGTATGAAGAAACACATCAAATAAACCCAGGCCCCTTGAAAATGAACACATGAAGCATACATCGCAAAGCCAGCACATTAATTCAACACCGCGCAATGCGCAATAGGAGAAGGAGAGCAACAACTCCAAATCGGCGTTCCGTTCGTGATTGCAGAAAAGCTTGACGCATATAATGGAATCCTAGGGTATACAACCATGAACAAGTGGGGTATGATAAGCGTCAACATCACACCAAAAGATCAAGTTTCCAACAAAGACAGGAATTGGTGAAATAAAGGGAGATCAGCAGCTATCAAAAGACTGCTACAAGGTTGCACTCCAACATACTGTCAAGACAAACAATAGCGGAATTCCCGTCATTGATGAAAACCCAAGGGTAGATCATGCACGTCCTGCTTTTGTTGAAGCATTACAAGAAATCAAGATAGATGAGCCAGAAAGGATGGTCCAAGTAGGCGCATCACTGTCAGAAGATGAAGTAATAGAAACCATCAGGAAACAGCGGTACGACTGCGAAGCGACTTGGGGGGCACCAAGCTGACAAGTGCTCGACATTCCACCGAAGTGAAGAAACGAATAATCGCAAGAACACGTGGTACCATTCTTCTAAGAAGGAAACACCAAGCAATGATCATATATAGGCATGTACATCATGCTAAGGAGGCATCAACGCGAATCAACTAGAGGACGCATACAATAATGCATAGTCATTGTTCATACATACATATTCACATTCACATATAGCGGGTGATACTTGGAAAAGCTCTGCTCTCGACATAAGCGCACCTGTCACGATCCGCACCTACCGCGTCCGCACTTAGGGAAGTTTCCTGCACAAACAAGGAGTCCTCGTATCAGACTCCTTTACTTTATCTATTATATGCATTACTAAAAAGAAAATTTCATAACTCCATATTTTTTGCAAACATGTAAACATTGCAACTATCTAACAAAGAGCAACTCTGTTCGTAGGTACATACTACACTATGATTACTACATGGGAATTATGCCAAGTAGTAACCTATGCACATAATATCTACTTCAACAATACAAGCTAAGCATTATGTTCAAGGAGGGATTTACGGCATACAACGCCAACATATCTATTATCTACACCAACAGGGAGTTTATTTCTCCATCCATAACAGCGGCTATATCAAGAAGATGTCGGCAGCACAAAGCCATCACGCTATGTGCACCGTCAACTTATATGTGGTGATGACAACTTGCGGGTTATCTACAAAAAGGGACTTATAAAATTCTCTACTCAAAGTGACGACTATTCCAAAGGCGTCAACAACAAGCAATATCTTGGATAAACACCAAGATTTACTATCAAAAGAAGCATGCTGTGGTATCCTCTTTGTAAGAGCAAATCCCATGTTTACTTCTAAAAAATGGCATGCTGTGAAATGCTCTTAGAAGCAAATACTCATGTTCATAGTCATTCCCTGCATACAAACCAGGATGCGGCACTTAGGTGGGACTGATCACCCCATCGTGGCGGAAGTCCTCTTGTTAGACGACAACCCCACACACTAAAAGTATGCATACTCTCTTAAGGGTTCATACACCATGAAGACTTAGGCCTGAAAAAGGATGGCTTCATGTTATACACTTTTTAAAGCAAACCTTGTACAAAACTCATCAAACTTACAAGTTGAGTCTTGTATAACGTTATCTTGCTCTTTAGCATTTAACGCCAAAACAACAAAATCAGCAAGAAGTATCTTGCAACAACGTCGCCTTAGAGTGGAACTAAGAGACGGTATAAACTTAAGTCTTGCTACGTCAAGACGACACTGCTACATGTCAAAGGCCAAGTGCCAAGTACATTACTACCTGCAATGCTACAAGTACCAAGTGTACATAACACCCTGCAATGCGCAAGTCGCAACATCATATGCTCTATCCATCACAACAAAGAGTTCAATCCTATCATGCAAGTCCAATACATGCGGACAATAAAGATAGCTCAAGGTATGAAATATTACTAACAAGTTATCACATGTTTATTATTATTGAAAACAGGTCCAAGGGATGAAATACCATGCAAGCAAAGGCATAAACAAAGATTTATCGAAAACCTCAAAACAACATCAACCCATTCACAAAGGATTCAACATGATGAAAACAGACAACCTGACACCAACCAAGAGATAGCAACATCTCCAAGGATCTATGGCAAAGAGTTCATAATGTCAACATCAAATGCAATGTCATCATCTGCACAAAAGACACGGCAAGAATGGTCGCTTCAACTTCAATACGACATAGCTCTTCAACATAAGCGCGATAATCTGCAATGCGTGCATCAAAATTAGCCGTCTTCAAGATAAACTTTCAAGTGTGAAGAAGTAAACAACGCTTACCTCAATGGGAGGAACGCTCCTCCTTGGGCCAGTCCCTCGACCGGGGAGCAGAAGGCACCACCGCACGACCCTCAAATCTATTCCCTTTATTACAAGAAGGAGTTAGTACGGTCGTACTCGGCATAAAGAACTTAGAATCGCTCGAGGAACGCGCCCCTGTGTCGGATCTTTTGAGAATTGTGCTAAAGCCTGAAACTACAACCACGCGTTCAGCAACATGAAAGCAACAACTTGGAAGATTAACAAGTTCAAAGAAGATACAAGGAGATGCCTTACTCACAAGTCCTTTACCGCAACCATGTCCGGAGACTCCAGAGTAGCGGGGGCAATTATACGGACATTCCTTCTAACAAGCGGATTACGGTATACATCGGCTATCTGCAAAGACGAGCTTTTTCCATCAGTCCGACCTACATTACAACATGATACAAGTCATAAAGATCATCAACATACCAAATCTTAGAAGAACGTGTATGTGTACGAACATCAACTAATCAAGTAACAAGCATCATGCAAGGGGGCAACTTCTTCAACACATCAACCTTACATGTCGACATCGAGCTCATACTCGCAGCATACATGATTACAAGGGCGAAATATTTTCTAAGTGTTTTGCTCAGGATGACAGTCAGCATATTGCAAGCTGTCAGCATGTTACTATGTGTCAGCATATTACCAAGTGTTAGCATACAACAAGTTGTTGGCACCTGTGTTTACATCAAAGCATATGGATACAGCGTACATAGCCAGGGATAGAGAAATGATTCTAAGTGCGGGGGCAAGTGCGCACATACATGTACGTACATACATGTCGACAAGAATGGATGTCGACAAGCAAGGAATATTTCCTAAGTGTTTCCATGTATGTACCTACATGTCGACAATGATGGATGTCGACAAGCAAGGAATATTTCCTAAGTGTTTCCATGTACGTACCTACAAGTCGACAAGGATGTATGTCGACAAGCAAGGAATATTTCCTAAGTATTTCCATGTACGTAGCTACATGTCGACAAGCAAGGAATATTTCCTAAGTGTTTCCATGTACGTACCTACATGTCGACAATGATGCATGTCGACAAGTGAAGAATATTTTCTAAGTATTTCCATGTACGTACATACATGTCGACAAGGATGCATGTCGACTAGTGAAGAATATTTTCTAAGTATTTCCATGTACGTACATACATGTCGACAAGGATACATGTCGACAAGTGAAGAATATTTTCTAAAGTATTTCCATGTACGTACATACATGTCGACAAGGATGCATGTCGACTAGTGAAGAATATTTTCTAAGTATTTCCATGTACGTACATACATGTCGACAAGGATGCATGTCGACAAGTGAAGAATATTTTCTAAGTATTTCCATGTACGTACATACATGTCAACAAGGATGGATGTCAACAAGGGGAGAATATTTTCTAAATGTTTCCATGTACATACATAAATGTCAACAAGGATGGATGTCAACAAGGGGAGAATATTTTCTATGTGTTTCCATGTACGTACATACATGTCGACAAGGGGATAATATTTTCTAAGTGTTTCCATCTACGTACATACATGTCGACAAGGATGCATGTCGACAAGTCAAGAATATTTTCTAAGTGTTTCTATGTACTTATATACAAGTCGACAAGGATGGATTGCATGCATCAAGTAGCTATTATCAACTTCTACACAATGCCTCCTAAGCATTCCTACGACGCTTATCGACAAAGCTCATACGACGACATCTATGGTAACAAGCATTAGAAATTGTTAAAATATTTTCGAAGTGTTTTAGCATGTTTGCAGACAATGACCGACAGTCTATACATGATACTTAACGTACATTGCCGAAGCTATCATTACCAACATACAACCATTGACGGCCATGTTCATACAACTACCGATCATCAACATCGAGCATACTAAAGCAACGACTAAGGCATGGAACAACATGTCGGCAATGAACACTATGCATAAGGGAAGTATAACGATTCATTTACACTTTTCTAAAATTTTCAGCACTTAGAAATTTTTTGACCGATTTGAGGCTAAGAATTCTAATGCGTTTTATCAAACACCTTGTATGCATGTTAAGGTAAGCTAGGTACATGGTGATTTCAAGACTAAATCAAGGCCAAACGAAGTTACAAAAGGTCCAACCATGTATGAAATTGAACTCACCAACACGAAGCGAGTCCGAATTGACACGTGCCACACAGGAATCCAATTGATATCAACTATGGTGTGTCTACTCCAAATCTATGATCTCAAAATTTTCATCTTCATCAAGAATAGAGAGCTTCGTGAGATTTATCTATAAGGATGTAAGATAATGAGTATTCTCTCTCCTAATTCTCATTAATAGTGCCTACACCATGTGCTAAGGACTAAACTTTCATATATTTTTCATATAAGTCCTTAGCAACCTTTACAAGCATCTTTGCATCTCTCCTATATTCATATTGCATACATATCGCACAATGCTTCATGACACACTACACTTAATTACTATTACATATTACGTACATAGAATTTATCATACACATTTATTATTTATGATCGTTACATGATTATTTTTATAATCGAAGTATGAATTTCATGTTTACATCATGCTCAATGTTGACAAACATGTTCTCAATTTTCATATTATTCTAAGTGTTTTGCTTATTGCATGATCACGTTGTCCGTTTACAATGTCGTCATCTACATATTGACAACGTGTTACTTGTTTACATCGTATACCATGATATTATCACGTTGCATGTTTCTTTATTATTACAAGTATTTCATTCATTACATGATATTGCGAATATAATTGCATGTTGTTGTACACATATTTTCCGTTACGCTAACCCTCTAAACAGATTACGTACATACGGCGGAAAATTAAAGCTGGTCAAATTTATGATCTCAACACTCGAATTGACAAACAGGCCACCCCTGAGGTCAGTACCGAACCTAAATTGGACGAATATCTTATCTTAAAAAGAGTCAAGCAAGGGTTTTGAACGACTAATTGACTTGGGGGCAAGTGTTAGATATCTGTCCAATTCGGGTTCGTATTTACATTTCGGGCCTCGCAAAATACTTCAAAACCCGTAAAAGAACTCTTCCGCGGACACTCAAGTCTAAAACGGTCCGGAATACACGCAGTACCCGGACCAGAGGACTTCCGGATTGCCTTAGGCAATCCGGACCCGTCCCGGATTTCTAAATAATCTGGGTAGGTCCGGATTACCGACGTTCTTCGCGCGTTCGTCCCGATCATTTTGCCAAGTGCGAGAAGTCGGTGCGTGCATAGTCCACCTTGGTGACGTTATACGTCTTCCTTCATATCGACATCAAGCCGTTTGAAACTGGGCATGATCCTTAGGATCCCCATAAATAGGGGTATAGGTCTCCCATTCTAGACAACTCCCTCATTTTGGACTTTGGATGCTCTGACTTCTCTCTAAAAGACTTTCTCTCTCTAGAGATTCTGACTTGAGCGTCGGAGAGGGCCCAACCAGCATTCTCCCCCTTTCCCACGCTGGTTACTGCTCCTCGTGCAGGATCCGAAGTTCGAGAGTTCGAGGTCGAGAAATGGAAGATTAGCTTGAGGATTGTGTTTCAAGGATCGCGGCGTCTTGTACACACATCCCAAGCCCGTTCGTAAAAAAGAAGCCCGAAGCTACCCAAGTGGAAGCAGACTTAACAACGATGTTGGATGTCGGACCTAAAATCTGACCTATGGCAATATACGTTTTGAAAACATGCAAATTTTGAATAGAGTCGCCACTAGTTAATTAAGGCTAACTAGAATCCTAAAATACCTAAGCGAATAATGAATTAAACACCTAGGTATAAAATCGATCTACGATCAAAAATTCGAGTTCGGGGGTTCTGTGACGAACTAAAAATATAATTTTTAACTACACCCTTTCGGTACTCAGTTCACCTAATTTGCCAATTTTATTATTAATTAATATCCCAAATGAAACCCAATAACACTATCGAACAATTTTTACATCAAAATGTAAATTAACATATTCACATAATACAACTTGAATAATCAACCTATAGTTAACTTAAAAATTAGTTAAATTTGAAAAACTTAATATTATAATATAATAGTATATAAATAATAATAACACTAATATAGTAACACTAATATAATAATAATAATAATAATAATAATAATAATAATAATAAGGAAGGACGGACGGGATTCGAACATGGCTGGGGTAGGAGGAGTCGGCTCGACCTCGCATGTGGCTGGGGATTCGAACTCCGGTAGTCTTCGCGACAACAGCAGCAGGTGGGCTCCGGCGGGAAGGTGGTGGCGAGGCTGCTGGGTGGTCCAACATGGATTTACAGCAGGTAATCTGGGCGACTCCTGGACGAGTGGAGTCGGAGTTTGGTGGAAGGCCCGGCACTGGTCGGGACCGGCGATGGCGTGACGAAGGGGGATGGAGGGATGGCTCCGGCGAGAAAGGCTGCTGGAGAGTGACTGGTATGGGAGGAAGGAGAGAGAGAGAGAGAGAGAGAGAGAGAGAGGGAGGGCAGCAGAGGAGATGGGCCGCTGTAGGGCGTCGATGGTCGCGAGGGCGGGGTTGACAGCGGCGACAGCCCGTCACCGATGGGGTCGCTGTAGGGAGCGTGGAGGAGCTGCAAAAAGGAAACCTTTTTATTTTTTTTTTATTTTTTATTTAAAAAAACACAAAGAGACGAAAACTGCACGGATTACGAGACATAAATGTATGATTATTGTTGTGGTGTTTATTCTCTGTCCTTTATAACCTAGACCCCTATTTATACTAAAAACCTAGTCTAGTTACAGATAAAATTTAAATGAAAAATTGCTAACAGATAATTATTCTAGAGAATATTCCTAAGGATATTTATCTTTACAGATAATTATTTTTTTGAATAAAAAATAATATCTGGAGATAAATATCTTACAGATAATTTTCTAAAAATTATAAAACTAATTATTATATATATATTTTTAAAAATTCCGAAAATATTAAATATATTCGAAATAATTTAAAATATATTTTATAATAATTTCCCTAATGTTCCCTTGAGCATATTTTGAGACTTTGTGGCTTGACGCGTCCGGAATTTGACGTATTATGTGTAACGTCGTTACGTCCGGGTCAAAATCGAGTGTTTACATTGGGAGTAAACCTGTGAAGGTGTTCTCAGAAAATCAGGCAGTGATTGCGGCAGTAAAGAATCCGAAGTACCATAGTAGGACTAAACACATTGATGTGAAATATAATTATGCTAAATATATGGTAGAAGATAATATAATCACTTTAGAATACACGCCCACTGATGATATGGTAGCGAACCAGTAACTAAACCATTATGTAGATAGGCATTTGAAAAACATGTTAAACTGCTTGGATTGCGTAGGGTTTAAACCTGGGTATGTATCTGTGACAACATTTTGATGAATTGAAAGTTACATTTCGATAAATGAGAGAATTGCAATTTGAGTTTATGATTCATCGACGTCATACTGTTTGATTACATCGGATTTTACGGTCTATAAACTAAGTCGTAGGAGGACGCAATCCTCTGCATAAATTATGTCGAATGTGGGCCTTGCCTTATCACACGGGCACGGTCGTCTTGTAGGAGAGGGGGACCTCTTTTTGATGCAAGACTGGCTAAGAACCAGTTGGGAAACTTGGTTATGCAAAACGATCATTTGGTTTCAGAGTAACACGATATGATCTTCATTTTGCACATCGCTGGTGATGAACTATGTTCGTCATTAACCACATTCTGGGCCAGATGAAATTCTGCGATAGCATCATTGACATATCCCACACCTGACGATGTTCGGGTATGCTATCGACGCGTGCTTCATACTATGCGTGCCACGTTCGACCACGGGGTCATGATTTGTTGTGCGAGATAGAATCCTCGCGATTCAGATGGGCGCAAACTTCTCCACCTCGAGTGTGTGATTGATCCAGGGAGCCTTATGAAGAGGCACCCGAAGTATCATCATGGACTCAGAACTCATACCTAAGGTCAGACTCAATGTTCGCTTCCCGGCGTATGAGCGTAGTGCTGAAGAAAAAGGCCATGTTACCACGTCTTTGGAAACCAGCTGGGTTTGACTCAGGTTATTAGCGATGGGGATGGTCAAGTTCACCTGTAATTCACCGACTCTTGTATTCACTAGGTGGCCACTAGCCGGATATTAGTTGAATGTTGTGAATACTTGTACGGATGCCCTGGAGAAGTATTCCTATGTGGAAACTGGGCAATTGGAGAATTAACAGTTGACCTAGGATACAACGCGATACAAATTGATGTTTTTAACAGGTTGATTTGAGACAGGGAATCAACGTTCCGCGGGCGCTACAACACTCCTAACAGATGAGTAGCACGATGCCCGTCGTATCCGCCGGTCGCACGGCAAACCTCGTATGATCTATTCGGAAGCAGAGGCAAGATCAGAAGAGTGAAATGTTGATGCGATTTGGACAACAATACATTAACAGCACCCTCCTATTCTGGCGAGTGGGAGCTGTTAGCATATGGTGATTGGGCGCCTTAATTGGAAGCCCATTAATATGTATATGTAACCTAAGAAATTGGGTAAATGTCACAATAGGGAAATTGGGCTTGACCCAAATCCCTATTGACATAAGAGGCCCAAACTTGGGCCTCCCTTACACATATAGGCCAGCCGAAACTTACTAGTAGGGCTGGCAATTTGGGCCCGGTACGATGGGCCGACACAAACACGACACGAAAATTACGGGTTTGGGTTTGATATTAATGACACGGCACGACATGATAGCACGATATAGCACGATAATTTTAAAATTTTAGTTTAAAAATTTTTATATTTGATTTTTTATTCAATTTATTCCAGGTTTTTCATGCTGATTTTTCATGTTGGGCCGGGTTAGGCTGGGTTTGGGCTGACTTCCAGAACACGACACGAAGCTAGCACGAGATGAACACGCACGAATTGCCAGCCCTACTTACTAGGGGCAAAGTGGACTTTTGTCCACTTTGCTTCTCCTATAAATAAAGGGTGTTAAGGTTTTATTTGGGTAATTCACAATTCCTCCTAAGTGGTGATTTGAGAGAAAACCCTCCCCCCTAGAACACAAGTTTCGGCCGACTCACCTCATTACCAAGGGTGTACCAATTTTCTTAGAGCAAAACACTCCGGAGATCCGTCCCTGCCAAGAATCGATCAGAAGCTTTTCTGTGGAGCTAATACCGCGTAAGACTTCCTTAACAAGAACTTCTACGGGTTCCGTTAGGTGGGTCGTGAACTCCTTCAGCAGGATCCTTGGGGACTACGGAAATGGTTTAAGGTATGTGCATATCTTCCGCTGCGTAATTCTGATTACAAGCATGTACCTTGTTTATGTTTCCGTAGTAATCTGCCCCATAATCCAACAAGAATAACCTAGGGGTTTTCAATGTGATTTATACACAAGAGAAATTTGACGTGTCTTTGCATGATCTGTGGGCAAGATGCAATATGACGACTGGGTTCTGAACTGTTTATCTCGTGATGTGGCCAATAGCATCATGTATCAGACTAGTGCTTTCTTTGTCCTGATTGATTTGAAATATCATTTTGATAGAAAATATGGATCAATGACCTATTAACTACATATGGATATCACTCTTTGTAGGCAAGGCCACGATGATATCACAACTTTTATTTTTTTTATTATTATCAAAATGAAATTTCTTTGGTCTGAGTTTGATTCCATATATGCTTTGCCATATTTTACTAGAGAGGCCTTTTAAAAAATTTGAATCATAAAGAGAACCGTCGCCTTTTTCATTTATTGATGGGATTAAACGATAGTTTTTCTGCAAGTAGAAGTTAGTTTTTACAGTTGGATCCTCTCTCATTGTGAATCAGTTTACAACACGCTTATTCAGAGAAGAGACAACATATTATTTCTTCTGATTTTTCTGTTGGTTCTAACCCCATCTTCGAGAATGTGATGAATACTTAAAGCCTAAAATAAATCTTAACTTTAATGTGGAGTGTGATTTTTGTCACAATAATGGGCATGTGACCGAGAGACATTACAAAAGGGTTGTGAGCATTGCAAAAGGAAGAGCCACAACATGGATAACTGCTTCAAATATCACGATTTTCTTAAGGGTAAAAGGGTTTGTGCAAAAGGGGAATGTTGACTCCTTAGGGATTGGTAGTATGAAAAAAAAACACTCTCATTAATTACAAACATTAGTGTTCCACTTTATGCTGACAACGTTTTATCATCACTTTTTCTTCCAATCATTTTGAGAAGTTTTTTCAGTCCATGAGGCATGGTAGGTCTTCTACAACTCCTGGACCTTCTGACTTCTTACTATTTGATAAATTTGAGACCCACTCTTATCTTGAATGAAAAGTCCCCAATATAAATTTTCAGAGAATCTTTTATCGATGTTTAGCTTTTGCAAATAATTTATTGGTATCAAACAAGCTTATTTCAAGAGCTATTCCATGTATCTACATTGCATATTCTGAGACACATAAATGTTACATACTTTATAATTTGATAAATGCAAAATTCTTTGTTAGTAGAGATGTGCTTTTTCAAGAGTATGTATTTCCTTTTACTAAAAGCAAGTCTAATTTATTATCTATTTTCTTTGAACAACTATCTTTAAATTGTGATACCAATGTTAGTCTCTTCATGTTTCTAATCCCGAGGCATCTAATATTCATGCCCCATACTTTTAACAAGACTTTTCATGATGATGATATAGATAGTGAGTTTTCTCCCTATGAAGAACCTATTGAGGTTTCTTATGCTAGTCCCGTTGAGTTCCAAACCTAAATGATGAGTCTATAATGGATTCTGATGGGATATCCCATGTTGCAACCCCTAAAAATGTTCTACAACAGACTAGATCCGGGTGTGTTGTTCGAACTCCTATTTGGCATGAGAATTATGAGATAGGTGGTAATTCTAATATATGCTCATCGAATTTGTGATTATTTTTCTAATGCAAACTTGTATGCTTTTTTCCGTTGTTATCTGACCTCCATTTCAAATTTGTCTGAGCCTAGATCTTTAAAGAAGCAGCAAAGGAACTGTTGGATCACGGGCGAAGCTCCGTTACGTCCTTGACGGAAAGCTTTGGACTCCTGGGCTCCGCGTAATCCTGCAAAAGGGGATGACCTGGGTGGTGACCCAGAATCCCTCTCCGATGCTTAAATGAGTATGTGATCAATGGGTGGTAAGCAAAAAGTCTAAGCTCGTATTAGATGATGGTTTTCTGAGGTAACTTTCTCCTTTATATAGGAGGGGAAGTTACTCAGTTACCTGTTACTGCGCCTGGCAGTTTTACCCATGATTCCGTGTATCTCGCCACGATTCCGCATATCTCGGTCGGGATTCCGTATATCTCGCCCCACGCTCCGCGTATCCTACCCGTACTCCGCGTATCTCGGGCACGCCCTGCGTATCTCGGGGGATTTATCTCTAACCGTTTCCCACTACTCTATCTAGTAGGCGGGTTTCTCGGTCTTTATCCTCTGATCACAAGTCCCGACTCCTGTCGAAGACTCCAGAGTTGTCTCATTCTAGATCACCACCCAGGACCTTCAGTCTCTACGGGACAGGTCCAGCCTCCGCGGGGCTTTATTATCGGGGCCTTTACTAAGGAATATCGGGGCTTACTCAGAGGCTTCTCATCGGGAGCATTCAGCTCATACATCGGGACCGCTAAAGTCCGGACCCTTCGTGCTGGGCCTCTGGGCCTTCCAGGCTTTCACGAGGCCCATTGGACCTACTCGCCGTCCATTGACTGTTAACGGGGTTGACGATTACATCGGAACCCATCATTTGCCCCCCAAGACATGGGGGACTTTTAGTTCGTCGTGTCTTCCAATTTCAGACCTCCTAACCTCATCGTTGGAGGCTTTTGTCTCCATACCTCCCGATACTGCCGTCGGAGGCTTTTGTCTTCATACCTCCCGATACCGCCGTCGGAGGCTTTTGTTTTCATACCTCCCGATACCGCCGTCGGAGGCTTTTGTCTTCATACCTCCCGATACCGCCGTCGGAGGCTTTTGTCTTTATACCTTCCGATACCGCCGTCGGAGGCTTTTGTCTTCATACCTCCCGATACCGCCGTCGGAGGCTTTTGTTTTCATACCTTCCGATGCTTTACTCGAGATTTTACCGTTTAAGGTTTCTTGTCCAATCGGGACTTCACCACTTAAGGTTTCTCGTCCAAAATCGGGACTTCACCACTTAAGGTTTCTCGTCCAACATCGGGACTTCACCACTTAAGGTTTCTCGTCCAAAATCGGGACTTCACCACTTAAGGTTTCTCGTCCCTGCTTTTCAAGGCCATTTTCACACCCCTTAGGGCTTTTACTGCGTCTCTACCGGACGGCTTAATCGTACCCTTTAAGGCTTTTTGCCGCATCATATAGACGACTTACGCGGACCCGTTAAGGCTTTTCCGTACCTGTTAAGGCTTTTGGCCGCATCATATAGACGGCTTACGCGGACCCATCAGGGCCTTTTCGTACCTAGGCTTTTGGTTGCATCATATAGACGACTTACGTGTACCCCGTAGGGCTTTTGTCCATACCCGTTAAGGCTTTTGGCCGCATCATATAGACGACTTACGCATACCTCGGAAGGCTTTTATCGTACCTCGGAAGGCTTTTGTCGCGTCCTTCAGGACGTCTTAATCGGATCTTATTGATAGACAATTTGCGCCTTTCACGGCGGCTTAATATGAAACATGATACTTCTTCAAGTGTTCGCCACTGAAGGAATGCTTCAACGTCTTGCCATCAAGGTCCTCTAGCCTGTATGCATTGGGCGCTGGCATCCCTACGATCTTGTAAAGTCCCTCCCATTTTGGCGATAGTTTGTTGATCCGATCTTGGTGAACGAACTCGTTCCTCCGCCAGACAAGTTCTCCCACGAAGAATTGTCGGGATCTGACACGCCGATTGTAATATCGGGCTGTTGCCAGACGCATTCGGGCCTGGACTTCATCAGCCTTCCATCTTTTTTCCTCGAGCAAGTCTAAGTCTAGACGTCTCATTTCCTCGTTTGTCAGAGGCTCGTAATATTTCGCGCGATGGGACGCCACCGCTATTTCCACGGGAGCGACTGCCTCCGTGCCATAGACCAGGCCAAACGGAGTTTCTCCTGTTGATTGCTTGGGTGTTGTTCTCACAGCCCACAGCACGTTCTCGAGCTCATCCAGCCAGTGGCCCTGCAAGGCATAGACTCTCTTCTTCAAGCCATCCATCACGATCTTGTTGGCTGATTCTACCTGGCCATTGGTCTGAGCGTGGCGGACTGAAGCGGTCTGATGCTCAATGTTTAGTTCTTCCAGGTACTCCTTCAACTGAGCCCCATTGAACGGAGGGCCGTTGTCGCTGATCAATACTCGAGGAACCCCGTACCGGGATACGATCTGAGTTTGAAGGAACTTGAGGATCTGCTGCCCCGTCGTTCTAGCCAATGCCTTAGCCTCTATCCACTTTGAGAAGTAGTCGATGGCCACGAGCAAATACTTGCACTGACCTTTCGCTTGGGGAAGAGGTCCCACCAAATCAATCCCCCATTGCGCGAAGGGCCATGCACTCCTGATGGGCATTAAGTCCGCGGCGGGAGCCACGATATTTGGAGCGTACTTCTGGCATGTATCACAGGATCGGACCATCGCGGTCGCTTCCTTGTTCATCGAGGGCCAATAGTAGCCTAAGTTCAATGCCTTCCTCACTAGAGATCGGGCCCCTTCATGACAGGCCGCGACTCCTTCGTGTAGCTCCCTCAGGATCCGATTCGTGTCAGGTTCTGCTACGCATTTTAAGAAAGGCTTTACGTACCCTTTTTTGTATAATTGGTTGTCCACCATCGCGTAGTTGTCCGCAATTCGACGCAACCTGACAGCTGCCACTTTATCATCGGGGAGTACCCCCGTAGTCAGGTATGTGACCATCGGGGTCATCCAAGTGGGCTTCTCTTCTTCCTCCGATCTTGTCTCAATAGCATAGATCTCCGCCGGATCAATGTTTGAGATAATTACCTTTTCTAGGAAATGCACCTTCCGATTCTCCTCGGGGGCCACTCCCAGAGCGAACTTGCTTAAGACATCTGCTTCCGCGTTATCTTCCCTCGGGATTCCCTCGATGTCGAAGCTTTTGAAGCTTCCCTTCAAAGTCTGCACCTCGTGCAAATACTTCTTCATTGTTGGGCTCCTGGCTTCATAATTCCCCTGGACTTGATTTACAACCAAGCTAGCATCGCACTTTCCTTTTAAATGATCGACCCCCGTACCCTTGGCAATCTTAAGGCCTGTGATGAGAGCCTCATACTCCGCTTCGTTGTTGGTGGCTTTGAACGTCAATGCCAAGGCATATCGCAGGGGCTCGCCTCCACCGGGCGGTATCAATATGAATCCTGCCCCCGAGCCTTCTACACTCGATGAACCATCAGTGTACATCTCCCAGGTGTTCTCCTCATTTGGCTGTTCTGGCTGTTGTTCTGTTGTCGGGACTTCTTCCATGGTTGCCCCCTCTGCGGGACCCGTTACTTCCAGATCGGGTGCCGTAGACTCAGCTATAAAATCTGCCAATGCCTGGCCCTTAATAGCGGTTCTCGGAGCGAAATGAATACGAAACTCCGTCAGCTCGATGGCCCATTTTACCAATCTCCCGACGCCTCCGGTCGGTTCAAAAAGTGTTTCAGGGGCTGATTAGTCAACACCGTGACTTCATGGGCATGGAAGTAAGGTCGTAGCTTTCGAGCGGCAATAATCAACGCGAAGAGATACTTCTCAATAGCGGAATAGTTTATTTCAGACTTGGCAAACGCCTTGCTTACATAATAGATAGGCACTTGGTTGCCCTTGACAATTTTAATCAAAACAGAACTAACAGCCACATCAGAAACAGCCAAATAGAGATAAAGCGGCTCGCCTGGAACTGGTTTCGCCAACGGCGGAAGGGTACGGAGGTGTTGCTTGAGTGCCTGGAACGCCTCCCCGCACTTGTCGGTCCATTAAAATTTCTTATGGGCCCTCAGCACATCAAAAAATGGCATGGCTCGGTCACTCGCCTTGGATAGGAAGCGATTCATCGCGGCCAACCGGCCATTCAGCACCTGGACCTCCCGATGAGTCTTCGGGGATTGCATCTCCTCGATTGCTCGCAGCTTCTCGGGGTTCACCTCGATTCCTCTCTGGCTCACCATGAACCCTAGGAACTTCCCCGAGTTCACCCCAAAAGCACATTTGTCGGGGTTCAGCCGCACCTGATGGAACTTCATCCGCTCAAATGCTGCCGCCAAATTCTGGACATGGTCTCCTGCCTGTCGGGACTTCACCAGCATGTCATCCACATACGCCTCCATGGTTTTCCCCAACATGTCTCCGAACAACTTGTTCACCATTCGCTGGTAAGTCGCTCCGGTATTGATCAATCCGAAGGGCATCACGTCGTAATGGTAGACGTCACTGTCGGCATAGAAGGCCGTATGGGGGGCATCCTCCTTCGCCATCTTGATCTGGTTATACCCGGAATAGGCATCCATGAAGCTCAACAGCTCATGTCCCGATGTAGCATCCACCAACTGGTCAATCCTCGGGAGCGGGTAACAATCCTTCGGGCAAGCCTTGTTCAAGTCGCGGAAATCGACACACATCCGCCACCTCCCATTACTCTTTCGCACCAGGACTGGGTTAGCCACCCAAGTCTGGAATCGGAGCTCCTTGATGAATCCAGCATCGAGCAGTCTGCCCACCTCTTGCTGGATCGCGATCCTCTTGTCTGCGCCCATCGGACGCCTTCTCTGCGCGATAGGCTTGACCGCGGGATCTATCTTTAGCTCGTGCACAATCACGTCGGGGCTGATTCCTTGCATATCGCTTGGGGACCAGGCAAACAACTCCTTAAACTCCTTCAGGAGCTCGATCAGTTCTCGGGCTCTTTCCTCCGACAAAGGGGACCCGATTTTCACCTTCCTCTGAGGCCCATCGATCTCAACTTCCTTCAAATCCTCCATGGGGGCGGGACGCCCATACTCCTCTCGAGGATCAGCATCAGTGTGAAGGACAGTCATGGCCTCCCTCCTTCTCCGTCGGGTGGCGTTAACGTAGCATTTCCGCGATGCCACTTGGTCACCCTTGACTTCTCCGACCCCATTGTCAGTCGGGAACTTCATCTTCTGGTGGACCGTCGAGGCGACCGCCATGAGAGGGTTGATAGTGGTCCTCCCGATAATAGCGTTGTATGCCCCCGCAGACTCCACGACAACGAAATCTACGTTTCGCTTCTCCATCTTCCAGCCGCTACCAAACTCCACCGGTAAGGTAATCATTCCCAGCGGGTAAGAGGTGGAACCAGAGAATCCCACCATCGGGAAGTCCACCTGTGTGAGGTCCTTCTTCGTTTTTCCCATGGCTTCCAGAGCGTCCATGAAGAGAATATCGGAGGAACTCCCTCCGTCTATCAGGATCCTCTTCATCTCGAATCCGTCTACGTCCAGGGTCACGACCAGGGCGTCATCGTGAGGGCTCTCCACGCCTACTAGATCTTTCGCCGAGAAAGAAATTACCATTTCCTCCTTCAGGGTCCACGACCGGGACCTCTTGCCTAGCACCACCGCGGCAGATATGCGAGAAGCGTAGTTCTCGCGGGAAGCAGAGGTATCACCTCCCGCCGCCATTCCTCCGTGGATGACGTTGATAGTTCCCCGTCTCTCCTTACGGGCACCTGATCCTGAGGCTTCTTGCTCAACCTTCTTCTTCTTCAGGGATCGGTCACGGGATTTGGAACGGTATCGTGACCGACTTCTGGAGCGGGATCGGCACCGCCCCCTTCCGACGAACTCTTTTAGCTTTCCCTTCTGGATCAGCTTCTCAATTTCCTTCTTCAACTCCCGACAGTTTTCGGTGTCATGGCCATTGGCTCGATGGTAGCGACAGTAACGGTCAGGACGGCCTCCTAGGAATTCGCCTTCTTTCCTCGGGGGGTATCGAGAGAGACCCTGTCTGTCCATCACAGCTAACACAAAGGTCATCGAGCTATTGATGGGAACAGCCCAACCTTCTCGGTTATCCTTCCTCGGAGGACGCTTGTCTTCTCTTTTATCGGGACGACCACGGTTCCTACTTCCTTCCGACTTGTCGCTCCCTTTGCGATCATCCGATGGCTTGGACGATAGCTTTCCTCTCCCCGATTTCGGGGGATCGAGCTCTCCGGCAGCAATCTTCGACTCCTGGACGTCAATTTGCTGTTTCACCCTCGCTTGCAGGGCCTCCATGCTCCACACAGCCTTTGCGGCTACGCTGTGCATCAGGTCGGAACCGTACGGAGCGCTCAAGTTCCGCAGGAAAGTACGGATAGTCTCTACTTCCGAGATTTCTTCATCAATCTCCGCAGCACTGGCAGTGAACCGTTGGTAGTAGTATGCCAACGATTCATCGGGTCTTTGCACCACCTGGGTCAAGGACCTCACACTCTTCAGAAGACGCCTCCGACCTTGGTAATGCTTGATGAAGCGATCGTGCATATCAGCCCAGCACGTGATGCATCCTGGCGGGAGGCTGAAGAACCAAGTCATGGCCCTTTCTCCCAGGGTTATCGGGAACAATGAACAGATGAGGTCGTCGTTCGACGTTCGTCCCATACAGGCCTGGACATGCCTCTGAACATGGCGAACTGGGTCCCCTTCACCATCGTACTCCTTGATGGTCGGAATACCTAGCCCGGGCGGGGTGACGGTATCTATCAGTCGCGGCACGAAATGATGGCTGGATCGATCCCTTAGCTCCGATCTCATCTGCTTCTGATCACCCATGCAGATGCTAACGATCTTCACCACCTGATCGGGGGTGATGGGGCCATTCAGGGGAATGGTCCTATTCTGCACTGGTCCTGGGCCGTCGACCACGAACTTCTCCAGGTGTGCTGGCTCCTTACCCTTACTCCTGGGCGGAACCTCATGTTCCTCTGGGTCCACCCTCGGCGGGGGTGGTGGTAATTCTTCTCGCGGAGGCAACTCCTCCGCCCTCCTAGCGGCCTCTCTTTTGTCCAGCAAGGCCTCCATGGCGGCCAAGAACATGGGCATAGCATCTGCTACTGCCTTGGCCAACTCCGAGTTCGAAGACGACCCTTCTTCCCTTCGCGGGACTCCTTCTCCTCCATGGCCCACCGGGTTCGGGGGAGCCTCATCTTCCTCCCTACGCAGGACATCCGGCCTGTTCCTCTCTGTGTCTCGGACTGAGACCTCATAGCCATCACCCTGCCCCCCTGTCTGGGAAAGAGCGGGGTTCTCACCTTGTTCAGCAACACGTTCTGGCAACTGGGAATTCATAGTTCCTGCGGGACGGGAACTGCCAGCCTGAACTTGCTTCTTCTTGCCACCCGGCTATTGATCTGGTAGAAGCTATCTTGACTTTTCGTAAGTTCCCACAGACAGCGCCAATGTTGGATCACGGGCGAAGCTCCGTTACGTCCTTGACGGAAAGCTTTGGACTCCTGGGCTCCGCGTAATCCTGCAAAAGGGGATGACCTGGGTGGTGACCCAGAATCCCTCTCCGATGCTTAAATGAGTATGCGATCAATGGGTGGTAAGCAAAAAGTCTAAGCTCGTATTAGATGATGGTTTTCTGAGGTAACTTCCTCCTTTATATAGGAGGGGAAGTTACTCAGTTACCTGTTACTGCGCCTGGCAGTTTTACCCATGATTTCGTGTATCTCGCCACGATTCCGCATATCTCGGTCGGGATTCCGTATATCTCGCCCCACGCTCCGCGTATCCTACCCGTACTCCGCGTATCTCGGGCACGCCCTGCGTATCTCGGGGGATTTATCTCTAACCGTTTCCCACTACTCTATCTAGTAGGCGGGTTTCTCGGTCTTTATCCTCTGATCACAAGTCCCGACTCCTGTCGAAGACTCCAGAGTTTTCTCATTCTAGATCACCACCCAGGACCTTCAGTCTCTACGGGACAGGTCCAGCCTCCGCGGGGCTTTATTATCGGGGCCTTTACTAAGGCATATCGGGGCCTACTCAGAGGCTTCTCATCGGGAGCATTCAGCTCATACATCGGGACCGCTAAAGTCGGGACCCTTCGTGCTGGGCCTCTGGGCCTTCCAGGCTTTCACGAGGCCCATTGGACCTACTCGCCGTCCATTGGCTGTTAACGGGGTTGACGATTACATCGGAACCCATCAGGAACCTATGTGATGCATCTATGAAAGATGAATTAAATTATATTGAGGAAAACGAGACTTGGGACCTAGTCCCATTTCCTAGAGGCAAGGTTCATATTGGATGTAAATGAGTGTTTATAAAATAGGTATTAAGTAATGAGATGTTAGACCATATTAGTTGCTAAATGTTTTAACAAAAAAAAAAATATATGAAACTAATTATAATGAATATTTTTCTCTAATGGCGATTACTGTTAGAACTCTTTCCTGCCCGAGTTCTATAAATAATCGACCCATATTCCAAATGGATGTGTATAATGTATTTTTTCAAGGATATTTGTATAAAAAGTTTATATGTTTGTGCCACCTGGTTTTAGCAAGCATGGTGATAATCTTGTTTGTCGTTTAACGAAATCGTTATATGGTTTTAAACAAGATTTAGGGAAAGGAACATTAAATTATCTGAAGTTTTGTTTTCAGCTGGATACGTTCAATCCAAACTAAACTATTTCATGTTTACAAAGAAACATGGTGCTGAATTAGTTGATTTACATGTCTATTTTGATGACTTGTTAATGAATGAAAATAGATCTAGTTTTGTTTCTGAATTGGAAAGGTTTTGGAAGATAATTTTAAAATGAAAGATCTTGCTGAACTCATATACTTTCTACGTATTAAGGTTTTCAGATCTGATCATGGTATTCTGCTTTGTCAGTGTAAGTATGCATTGAAATTTATTTCAGAGGCTGGTGTATCTGGTTGTAAACCTATTAGAACTCCTATGAAAAAAATCTCAAACTCACTACTATAGCTTATGATATGCATTTGAAAATTAATACATATGATGCAACTTTATAGGATGTTAGTTCTCATTAGAGGATCATCAGTAAGTTGTTATAATTGACAATGACGAGGCCAAACAATTCATTCTATATGCAATATTTGAGTTATTCCGTAAAAATCTCAAGACTTCGCATTATCAAGCAGCTCGGCGTGTCATTAAATATGTAAAAGGTGACCCCGTGTAAAAGAGTTTTATTATCTTCCACTTATATCCTTACCTTGGTTGTGTTTTTGTGATTTCAGATTGGGTAGTTCATGGGTAATCTATTTTTGAATATTGTGTTTGTTGGCAATTATAGCAATTTGGCCGCTCTTCATTGGAGGCCATTAACCATGATTAATTGAGTGTAAGTTAATTAAAAGTAACTAACCCATTGATAAGGTATATGTGTCGAAATTAATAAGTGTTAGGGCCTTATTGGGCTTGCTCATTAACATAAGGATTAATGTCTCAATTAGAATATTTGGATCGGCCTAGTGTTAGGGTTTCTAGGTGGTTATGTTTTGACTACCTTGATTTAAGGAAGGAGAATGAAATATTGGTTCTTGATTTTTTTTTAGATTTATATTTTGGAAACAAATCACCTCCTCCCTTATAAATACCCGCTTCACCGAATTGCTTATGACCAAATTTCTTGGTGTGCAATTAATAATTCACACAACCGAGGGAGGGAGGGAGGGAGGGAGGGAGGGAGGGAGGGAGGGAGGGAGGGAGAGAGAGAGAGAGAGCAGCCACGGAGACTTGTGCCCTAATTTTCTGTGGTGAGCAAGATTGAAGGTCCCCATCCGACGAACCGCGATACAATCTCGTTCAAGCATCTTGGGAATTGGACTTGAAGATCTTGTGCAGAGATAACTACACGGTGTGACTTATTCTTCTTCAAGTCATTACATGTGGAGATTTATCTCATCACAACATGGTTAGTGTTCTTGATTAAGTTCTGCTACTTATCCCATTATTTTTTACACTGGTATCAGAGCTAGTATATGTTGTAGTTAATGTTTGTAGAATTGTAATTCAATTTTGAAATTGGGGCTTGAAAATACTAGTTTCTGTAGGGGTGACCAAGATAACTTGGTCACCAAGAATTTTGGATTAGGTCCGAACTAGCGAACCGAATTAGGCGAACCGATCGCTGCCGTCTCGACGCCGTGGAAGCGCATCACCGCACCTGGTGGCTCTGAGCATCCTTTCTCCACAGCTGTGCCACCATGGGTATGTGTCACCCCTGTTGGAAATAATTGATAATCATAAAGAAAACTAACCGTTTTTTGTGAGATTATCTCACGGGTCCTAACTTGATGATCTCACAGGCGTCTTCAATAAGGTTGCTTCACGGTTCACCAACCGAGGTCCTTCAGTCTCGCACTTTGCGGAAATGAATGATCTATTCTCTATGAACTAAATCTCACGGTCTGGAAGAAATAGACTAGAAGTTTAGGTAATAGGGTTTTCTCCCTAAACTCTCTATTGGTGGTGTGAATGATTAATTGCAAGATCACACGAATGACGAATAGACTATGTCGACCGAAACTAGGGTATTTATATGGGGATGATGTGATTTGTTTCTAAGTTATAAATAGACAAAGATTGGATATAATATATAGTTAATTATATAAATATAGATACCAAATATTCTAATAAGAAATATATATATATATATATATATATGTTGGATATACGCCCAAGCTATCATGAATTGGACCCGATAAATAGGCCATAATCGAATATAATTCGAAACTTGGAAAACGGACACCCGAGGCCCTGCATGTAGGCCCAAAAAAACACACCGAGTTGCGAAAACCACTCGGGGAGGCCCCGAGTGGATAGGGGCTCGCCCTTGGAGGCCACATATCAACACTTAGCCATATCAAACATATCTATGGTCGAACCGGGGTCAAATGCACCTTACTTACGGTAAATGCCAACTTATATTATGAAACTGCCACAACCAGACCAGGAATTCACTGGAACTGGGGCGGTCCAATAGGAACTCTATAAATAGAGACCTCCTCTCCTCATTTGAAGGTAATCTCCCACTCTCTCTCTAAGCTCACTACCTCTCTCTAAAACTCATACTTACTTAAGCTTCAGAGTGGGCTTACCGGGACCCCCGGTGCCCATTTGCAGGTATCCAAGGAGAGAAAGCAAGGATCCGAGAAGAAGAAGCCCACGAAGTAGATGTTCGGGAAGAAGAAGCCCACGAAGGAGGAATTCGGGAAGAAGAAGCCCACGAAGGAAACTCGTGTGCAAACAATATATATATATATATATATATATATATATATATATATATATATATATATATATATATATATATATATATATATATATATGTTGGATTACGGGGACGTAATACTACAGAATGCTAAACGTGTACTAGCAAGAAATCTAATCTACGCAGCGGAATTAGTACACATACCTTTTAGCTTTCCTGCCCAAGAACGATGTGGAGGGAGTTCTGATCCTCCGGTCAGAACCACGTGCAAGTTCTTCGTTAGAAGAAGTCCCACGCGATGTAGTTCCACAACAAGACCTCTGATCGATTCTTCAACGGAGATGGAACCTATGGTGCCGAAATTTAACTATGGGAAACAAGTGTTCTAAATGGAGATCCTTATTATTATGAATGAGTGAATAAACCCTTGGCAGACACCCCTATATATAGTATTGGTGGAGTTGGCAAAAGGCAACTCCAACCAATGTGGTATAGGTTGGCCGACCGAATTGCATGTATAAGGGGGAGGCCCAATTTTGGGCCTCCGTTGTCAATTACTAATTGGATTTGGCCCATTTAGCCCAGATTGACAATTACCTAATTAACTTAGGTAATTCCCTTAATTAACGGGCTCCTATTACGGCGCAACGTCACCATATGCTAACAGCTCCCACTCGCCGGAATGGGAGGGTGCTCGTTAATCTATACGGTTACGCAATAGAATCAACATCTCAGTCTTCAGTCTTCGTCTCCGTCTCTGAATAGTTCATACGAGGCTTGCCGTGTTACCGGTGGATACGACGGGCATCGTGCTACTCATCTGTTAGGAGTATTGTAGCGCCCGCAGAACGTTGATTCCCTTTCATGAACCAAACCTGTTTGAAATAAAACTATATACCGCACTGTATCCTTGGTCAACTGTTAATTCTCCAATTGCCCAGTTTTCCACAAATGAATACTTCTCCAATTGCCCAGTTTTTCGTACAAGTGTTCACAACCTTCAACTAATATCCGGTTGGCGACCACCTAGTGAACACGAGAGTCGGTGAATTAAAGGTGAACTTGACCATCCCCATCGCTTATACCCTTAGTCTGACTCAACCGGTTTCCAAGACGTGGTCACTTGGCCGTTTTCTTTGGTACTACGCTCGTACGCCGGGAAGCGAGCATTGAGCCAGACCTTAGGTATAAGTTATGAGTCCATGAGGATACTTTGGATGCCTCTTCATAAGACATACGGGATCAATCACACGCTCAAGGTGAAGAAGTATGCGCCCTTTGAATCACAAGGATTCTAGCTAGCACAACCGAGCATGACCCCGTGGTAGTATATGACACGCGCAGTATGAAGCACGCGTCGATAGCACACCTGGTAAAGCTAGGGATGGGATATGTCAATAATGCTATCGCAGAATCTCTCATCTGGCCTTGAATGTGATATAGTGATGGACATATTCCAACTCGGCGATTTACAAAACGAAGATTAAGTCATGCTGTTAAGCGTGACAATGTTATCATTTTGCTTAATCAGGTTTACCCCCCTGATTCTTAGCCAATCTTGTTACGGTAGAGGTCCCTCTCTCCTTACAAGATGACCTTGCCTGTGTGACGAGGCAAGGTTCACATTTGACATAATTTAGGTGGAAGAATTTTACTTCTTCCTACGATTTAGTTTATAGACCGTAAAATACAATGTTGTTAATCATTATGACGTCGATAAATCATAAACTCAAATTGCAATTCTTTTATTCAATTGAAACATAATTTCAAATGTCAAAATGTTATCACTTTTATAAGCCACACAGTTTAAGCCCTACGTAATCCAAGCAGTTTTACGTGCTTTTCAAAAGTTTCCCTACGTAACGACTTAGTTAAAGGGTCTGCGACCATATTGTCTGTAGGAAAGTATTCTAAAGCGATTATGTTGTCATTCAGAACCGACCTAGTATAATTGTATTTCACATCAATGTGTTTAGTCCTACTATGGTACTTTGGATTCTTAACTGCCGCAATGGCCGCCTGACTGTCGGAGTACACCTTCACATGTTTACTCTTCTTGTCGGTGCTAATTAATGCAGTAAGAAGCCTTTTTAGCCAGACCGCTTCTTGTGCGTTTTTGGAGAGGGCAACGAATTCTGATTCCATAGTGGAAAGCGCGACACAAGATTACTTCTTGCTTACCCATGATATGGCAGCATTAGCAAGGAGGAAAACTCCTCCTGTGGTGGACTTATGATCATCCGGATCGCCACCGTGGTCGGCGTCACTATAGCCGGTCAATTCGAGCCGATCTCCCTCATAGCACAGAACGTAGTCGGCAGTACCTTTCAGATATCTTATAATTCGTTTTACGACCTTTAGATGTTGATAACTAGGATCTGACTGGAATCTTGCTACTAGGCCCACATCGTAACAGATGTCTGGCCGAGTACAGAGCATGGCGTACATTAGAATCCCTATCATGCTCAGATACTCTGCATTCTTCATCTGTTCACGCTCCTGCTAGTTTTTCAGGCCATCTCGCTTCGATAGCGCGCACCCGAACACAACCGGCGTATCCACGTGTTTAGCATCCAACATTCTGAATCTTTTCAACAGTTTGTTGATATATGATTTCTGAGATAGACATAATCTCCGGGAGGCACGATCTCGGGCAATTTTGATGACTAAGATGTACGTGGCCTCTCCCATGTCTTTCATCTCGAATGCTGATGCTAACCAGGACTTTGATTTATTCATGAAACTCATATCGTTCACAGCAATGAGTATATCATCCACGTATAGTGTTACGGTGACATACTTAGACCCGGAGGTCTTAGTGTATATGCAGGGATCCTTGTGAAGATTCACGAACCCGTTTCCAACGATTTCCTCGTGGAATCTGCGATACCATTGCCGAGACGATTGTTTAAGACCGTATATAGATCTTTGGAGTTTGCAAACTTTGCGTTATTTGCCAGGAGTAATGAAACTCTCCGGCTGCTCCATATAGATCTCTTTCTCCAGTTTTACTTGGAGAGGTTTGGTCTTAATGTCCATTTGATGCATGCTCGAGTTCGAGACTTGTAGTCATGGGCAAGGACGGCCCTGACTATGGTGTAACGCATAGTCGGTGAGTCTGTCTATATCAAAGTTCACTCAGTGAATTTGGGTATATCCTTTCGCAATTATTCAAGTTTTGCACCACTCGAAATTTCCACCAGAAGTGAATTCTAAGATTTCACTTTCTAGTTCTGTTTTTAACAGATAAATCAACTAAAGACTAAAACTGAATTAGTTCTTATTTAGGCAATTTCATCCTTCATTTGCTTGATGAACCGTCACTGGTTCAAGAACGAACCTCAAGATGTTTAACACATCTCGTTTGATGGGATACTTCTCGTAAGAAGTTCGTTGCCTTTGACTATGTCTAGGCACGTTAATTCCATGTTTTAGTCTGATCGTTACTCCCACTCGGAATAATGCTTCTTATCGGGGCATTACTCCCACAGGGAACAATGGTGGTGGTTGAACTTACTTGGAATATCCTCTCGGTCTCGGGTTTTTACCTTCGAGATGTATTCCTCGATCACTAGGATCTGGAACCAAGTTGGTTGTTCCACTCCCACTAGGAAAAATGGGTAGTTGAAATAGTTCATTATCATGATTATTAGGTCCGACTTGATTCGCATTTTGAAATTTAGTGATGATTATGTGTGAGGGGGAGTGAGCCCTCTCATTGGATTTATTATGAAGACGTTTCCATCATCATTTACCAAATCAATCACTTATGCTATATCAGTTCTCCCACTCGAAGTAAGCGGGACCTGAGAATCTCCATCAACCATCTGTTAACTTAATCAGTACTAGCTTGTTTCGTTCTGCAAAGAGTTGGAAATTCATCCTCAAACCTTTATAATGTGTCATGTTTATCCACGAAACCATTGTTTCAAGATAATTTTAAAACTCGTATTCTCCGAGAGTAGTGCGTACTCTTAATAAATACTCGTTTTAATGCACAAATTAATGCGTCTTTGTGATAAGGTTTTACCCGAATCATTCATTAGCTTTTGTGGTAACGTGTTAACCGATTTTGTTAGAACATAGTGTTTTACATTAATGTGAGTTAAATTAAGGGTTAAAGGTCCTTTTGGTACCACATGTTTGCAAAAATTACACTGTTCATACCACTAGTATTTTTTCGTACCGAATTGGTACCATATGTTTCCAAACCTTACTGTTTTGGTACCTCCGTTAGGGTTCCGTCAAAAACGGCCGTTAAATGGCATGTGCCATGCACGTGACCAGCCCAAAACTTTCAATTTTGTTACAATTTAGTCCATCTAATACATCCCTAACTTTTATTTTGTTCAATTTAGTCCCAAAACTTCAAAATCAAACCATTTTCCCAAATTGACCTAGCCGGACCTAGCCATGGGCTAGGTCCGACCCTGGGTCGGGGTCACCGGACCCAAGGGACCCTGACCCAGGGTCGGACTTAGCCCTAAGCTAGGTCCGGCTAGGTCAATTGGACCTAGCCCCAATTTAACTCAATTGGGGCTAGGTCCCAATTGACCTAGCCGGACCTAGCCTAGGGCTAGGCCCGACCCTGGGTCGGGGTCGCCTGGGTCCGGCGACCATGACCCAGGGTCGGACCTAGCCCTAGGCTAAGTCCGACAAGGTCAATTTGGGAAAATGGTTTGGTTTTGAAGTTTTAGGACTAAATTGAACAAAATAAAAGTTAGGGATGTATTGGATGGACTAAATTGTAACAAAATTGAAAGTTTTGGGCTGGTCACGTCCCTGGCACATGCCATTTAACAGCCGTTTTTGACGGAACCCTAACGGAGGTACCAAAACAGTAAGGTTTGGAAACATATGGTACCAATTCGGTACGAAAAAATACTAGTGGTATGAACGGTGTAATTTTTGCAAACATGTGGTACCAAAAGGACCTTTAACCCTTAAATTAATCTCATCCCGCAGGAACAATTAATGTGCAACTCTACCATTATGTAACTCTGAACTATGTTTCTTGAAGTGTTTAATGAATGCTTTTAGCCAAACTCTTCGTTCAAGGCTAATGGTGGGAGAGTCGTTTTACCGACTACTTCTTTTCGTTTATTTAACTCATCAATAGATTTATCTATCTTATGGACCATGCATTTGAGCTGTCACTTTTAATGCCATGGTTGATATTCTAATTAGATTGTAGTAGCTGGAAGGCGTACATAAAATCTAAGTAGTTATCAATGAGTTATATCTGAAGAATTACAAACGAAAATTCCGCATTCATAAAAATACTTGATTATTAAATTCGTATTCTAAAACGATGTGTCCCGTCTTTCGAGGTGACATGCGCCTCGTGCATACTTGGTTAAAAAACGTGGTTTTGAGAATCGTTTTAGTCTCCAAATTTAAAAGCAAGATCGGTTTTAAACATGCACATTATTTGGGATACAAACTATAATTGAGTACTTTAACAAATAAGGATGCTTGAGCAATGTGTTGAATAGCGTGAATAGGATAAAAACGAACGATGATAAATTCAATACTCAATTCATGTATTAGTGAATACTCGGAAATTAATGTGTTCCACCAAGAAACTTATTTAAGAGTATTTTCAAACAGAAATAAAAGTAGAAGTTTTAGAAAATCTAAAGATAAAGAATCTCTCATTCCATCTTTATTCTTCTGGGGCATCCTCGATCAGGTCGTTGCTTCTGTTTCTCGGTTCTGTAATTCAAAAGAAAATGAATTACTCTCGAGTGATTAGAAGCAAAAGATAATGAATGATTTTCATCATCTTTTTTCTTTACGTACCTTAGGAGGATTAGTGCAAGCATTAGCCAGGTGTCCTTTCACGCCACACCTGAAACACGTTCGAGTTTCCTCTTTACGTGTCTGCTTTGCTTGCTTTTTCTTACCACCAGATTGTTTGCGTTTAAACTTCTTCTGGGATTTGTTCGCCACAAACTTCTCAGTTTTGTTCTGAGAGCTTTTTCCCTTTCTCTTGCGCTTCCCCTTTTGTTTGGTTGGAGCGGAGGATGCAATATGCATTTCAGATCTAGACTTTTCAGCCTTGAGTCTATCTTCCTCCAGCTCAAGATGAACTTGTACCTTATCGAGAGTATCAACAAGGGTAGCATGGGTAAGGCTCATTTTGATGATATTCCAACAGTCGGGTAAAGAGCGGATCATGTAGTTGATTTGTTGTTCTCAGACAGGTTTTCACCTACTTCCTTGAGATCAGCGATCAAGTTACACATATGCATAATATGATCTTTTATCGTATGCTTGGCATTCTTCTTATAGGTGTCAAGAGCGATGTTTAACGCTCTCTTTTGGGCAATGGTGTAGACACCAAATGTTGCCTTAAGACCATCTGATAGGTCCTTGGCAGTCCCCAAATGGTCAAACCTATAGAAAATCTCGTCTTCCAGCATAGAGAGCAAGGTGGAACGAACATCATGATACTTGACATCCCATTCATCATAGAACGTCTTTTGCTCATCTGTGAGGTCTCCCTCAGGCCTAGTTTGTTTTGTGGTCAAATGCTCTAGACCTCTTATTTCAGAGATTATCATCTTAACTCGTTTATTCCATAGTTTATAATTACCGCTTTTCGATCTTATTCCCTTATTCAACTGGGAAATGACATTGCTAGTTGCATCTATCTATATTAACACATTGACAATCATGCAAAGTTTAGGAAGAGAACAACATTTTGACAGAATTGCAAACATCGGATTATCTATTAGGATGGAATACGACGAATAGTGATTCTTCAGTCACTAAACCAAACCAACCTTCAGTAAACCGAGGAAGGGGGTGTCATGAAAGAATTCACACTATTGTCGTTTTCAATCTAATAGATCATTCTTTTGAAAACGGTTATTCTATTGCAAATTACCGGAACGAGAATTTTCAAATAAGCATACCCTATCTTGGCTTTCCCAAGGCCCTTATGATTTTGTAAAATTATTCGATAATTTACGCATGCATATTTATAATTATACTACATTTAGCAAATCATCATACCATGCCATAAATATCGAACACAACATGCTTACGCATCATGCGTCTAATGTTCCTAGCATATATAATTCTACGTAAAGTAAATTATCACATGCGTTCTATCATGAACATCCTAGCATACGTGTCAAAACATGCAACATCCGCACACATCATGCATAATTGGCGACTAGAATTTTCGGTTTTATAAACGCTTTGAAAATATTAGGGGTTGTTTTGCAATTCATGCTCACAATCAATCATTCTAGAATATCTAGACATGGATTCAAGACGACAGTTCTAATATCAAAATATATGATGCAGAAAGTAAACAATTGCAAATGAGCCCACTATTTTAATCTAGTCCCAAAAACATGCAAGTCCGAGATCCATCCCCATAATCGAAACCAGGCATTAGGGTTTTGATTGAAACCGTGTATTAAAACACAAACCCTAAGAGCACTGTTTAGGCTAATTTTAAAGTTCGAAAACATTTTGGATTTAAAATTCGACATCCTATTTTATTGAACAATTTAAAATTTCCGAAAATTTTAAAGAGGTTCGGTCCAAATTTTAAAATCCGGTTCAACTCGTTCTGATTTTTAAAATTCCGGTTTGGTCCGAAACGGTTCAATAAAATAAGATAGTGGTTCGGTTTATCACTCAAAATCGGTTAGTTTAGGTTCAATTTAGTTACTATGATCCGACCCGATCCGGATAGGTTTATCCCGATCCGGTTTAGCAATTGGACCGGCCCATGAACCCTAGGGTTCGGCCGAAATAATTATATAGGCTAAGTAGGGTTTTAAAATCCACCATAAACTTAACTTAGCCATCAAGAATTATTAATTATATAGAACAATTTCCAATAATGCTTATATATATATATAAAAATTCGGCATATGTATATATATTTATATAAATATTGTCAAGATTCTATCTTTGAGATGTAAATCAATCAACGATATAAATATATATTAATATAAAATTTTGGCCGAAAACCCTAGGGGTATTTTAGGTAAAATATTTAATTTTCTTAGTCACCAAGTTATTAAAATTTCGGACAAATATTTTAATATATATGTTGCCATTTTTAAATTTTATTAATAGGTAACTATATATCTATAAGTTGGAAAATATGGATAGGTTTATAATATAATATTGTAAAAGATATTAACTATCAATATATATAACTAAAAGATAGGGATAAAGATATATTGATAGGATTTAGTTATTTAAAAAGATTAAAAAGATATATTGTCTATATATTTTATCCCTAAATATATTTTTGACAATATTATGTATATATAATGATTTGGCCGAATTATATATATATTATATATTGTTAATTGATTTACATCTTAGTGATAAAATCTTGACAATATTTATATATACACATGTGTTTAGCCGAATTATATATATATATATTAGCAATATTGGAAATTATTTTAAATAATTAATATTTCTTGGTGGCTAAGTTAAGTTTTTAGTGGACTCTAAAACCCTACTTAGCCCACAAGACATATTTCGGCCGAACCCTAGGGTTTATGGGCCGGTCCAATTGCTAAACCGAAACGGATAAAACCAATCCAGGTTTTCTTAATCGGGTCGACCTAGTCGGGTCGGGTCGGGCCGTAGTAACTAAATTGAACCTAACCTAACCGGTTTTGAGTGATAAACTGAACTACTATCTTATTTTATTGAACCGTTTCAGACCAAACCGGAATTTTTAAAATCAGACCGAATTGAACCGGATTTTAAAATTTGGACCGAACCATTTTAAAATTTTCGGAAATTTTAAATTGTTCAATTAAATAGGATGTCAAATTTAATCCAAAATGTTTTCGAACTTTAAAATTAGCCTAAACAGTGCTCATAAGGTTTGTGTTTTAAAACACGGTTTCAGTCAAAACCCTAATGCCTGGTTTCGATTATGGGGATGGATCTCGGACTTGCATGTTTTTGGGACTGGATTAAGTTAGTGGGCTGATTTGCAATTGTTTACTTTCTGCATCATATATTTTGATATAATTAGAACTGTCGTCTTGACTTAGTCAAGTTAGCTGGATATTATATTGCGAGCATTGAGCTCCGGGATTTAAATATATGGTTCGCGCAATAGGATAGACATGCTATGTTGATTGAAAGTGCCTAGAATCCTTGTCTAGAAATTCGCATGATTGATTGTAAGCATGAATTGCAAAACAACCCCTAATATTTTCAAAGCGTTTTATAAAACCGAAAATTCCAGTCGCCAATTATGCATGATGTGTGCGGATGTTGCATGTTTTGACGCATATGCCAGGATGTTCATGATAGAACGCATATGATAATTTACTTTACGTAGAATTATGTATGCTAGGAACATTAGACGCATGACGCGTAAGCATGTTTTGTTCGATGTTTATGGCATGATATGATGATTTGCTAAGTGTAGTAGAATTATAAATATGCATGCGTAAATTATCGGATAATTTTACAAAATTATAAGGTCCTTGGGAAAGCCAAGATCGGGTATACTTATTTGAAAATTCTCGTTCCGGTAATTTGCAATAGAATAACCGTTTTCACAAAAACTGATCTATTAGATTGAAAACGACAATAGTGTGAATTCTTTCATGACACCCCCTTCCTCGGTTTACTAAAGGTTGGTTTGGTTTAGTGACTGAAGAATCACTATTTGTCGTATTCCATCTTAGTAGATAATCTGATGTTTGCAATTCTGTCAAAATGTTGTTGTCTTCCTAAATTAGCATAATTATCAATTTATTATGGCTAAGTCGGTACGCTTCTATGAACCTTGCAATCTTGATGGTATAAATTATGATGAACATAATGAATATGTATTGGACTCCTCTCTGCTACGATTCCGAAAAGCGGAGAGGACGAATGAATATGGTAGTTCGTATGATTTTGACAACGATAAATGAACGTGATAGTTTGTTTCCTCAATATTGAAGTAGATTCTTTGATGATCTAAATGCGTATGTGGTGATACATTCAACCTTGAATAAAAGGGGTTGAAGAAGACTTCAAATTGCAACCAGACAATGTCAAAGCTTGGTATCCCTTTGCATCTGCCTCGGTAGAAGCAAGGATGTTAAAGATAGAGATGTTCCGGTTGAATGTGATGGTCTTTTCTTTTCATGGATGCTGGTATAATAGCCACTCGAGACCTTCGCAATAAAAGGGTCAACATGAAAAGACGTATTTGGTTTCCTTACATTGACAAGATTCAATAACCTAGAGTCTAGTCAAGTACGGTAACCAAGCAGTGAAGCGACAACCTTCTCAGCTCACCACAATAGATCGAATGAAGTCAATTGTGATCCATATATCATGGAGGGAACTTGACCGAAAAAGATTTTAAACGATTATCCGATGGGTTAAACCCTGTTGATGAAGTGCGTCTCAAACACCCCTTGTATGTCATGTATGTAAAGCCGTAAACGTTTTACTTGAACACAAATCATTTCATGTGATTCACTAATGAATTTAATCATATGTGATGTTCAACATGACTTAAAGTCCTCGACTATCTATGCGGTAAACATGGATCAAATATGTGACCTTCAGATCAAGAATTCTACCATTGTCATTTATCGTTCGTTGTTCGTCTGAATTACTAAATTTTTTTGTTATTTTGAAATTTGGAGATATTGAATAAAGAAATTGTTGGTCGATTTGAAGCACAATTTGCTTATCAATTTAACGTTCCGGTCAAAGGGAATGATCTGAAACGATAATTCAAACCTACGGGTTAGAACCAAAATTTCGGCCAGGTAAAAGTGGTCGAATAAGAAGAAACGATTCTGATACTCTGTCATCTCAGTCAGGTCAAACTAAACTGAATAAATCCATTGATCGCGTAGTTCTAAAAGGGCAGACCGACTTAACTCATTCTTATTTGTTAAAGTACTCCATTATAGTTTGTATCCCAAATAATGTGCATGTTTAAAACCGATTTTGCTTTTAAATTTGGAGAATAAAACGATTCTCAAAACCACGGTTTTTAACCGGGTATGTGCGAGGCGCATGTCACCTCGAAAGACGGGACACATCGTTTTAGAATACGAATTTAATAATCAAGTATTTTTATGAATGCGGAATTTTCATTTGTAATTCTTCAGATATAACTCATTGATAACTACTTAGATTTTATGTAAGCCTTCCAGCTACTACAATATAATTAGAATATCAACCATGGCATTAAAAGCGACAGCTTTAATGCATGGTCCATAAGATAGATAAAACTATGGATGAGTTAAGTAAATAAAAAGAAGTAGTCGGTAAAACGACTCTCCCACCATTAGCCTTGAACGAAGAGTTTAGCTAAAAGCATTCATTAAACACTTCAAGAAACATAATTCAGAATTACATAATGTTAGAGTTACACATTAATTGTTCCTGCGAGATGAGATTAATTTAACTCACATTAATGTAAAACACTATGTTCTGACAAAATCGGTTAACAGGTTACCATAAAAGCTAATGAATGATTCGGGTAAAACCTTATCACAAAGGCGCATTAATTTGCGCATTAAAACGAGTATTCATTAAGAGTACGCACTACTCGCGAAGAATACGAGTTTTAAAATTAGCTTGGAACAATGGTTTCGTGGATAAACATGACACATTATAAAGGTTTGAGGATGAATATCCAACGCATTGCAGAACGAAACAAGCTAGTACTGATTAAGTTAACAGATGGTTGATGGAGATTCTCAGGTCCCACTTACTTCGAGTGGGAGAATTGATATAGCATAAGTGATTGATTTGGTAAATGATGATGGAAACGTCTTCATAATAAATCCAGTGAGAGGGCTCACTCCCCCTCACACATAATCATCACTAAATTTCAAAATGCGAATCAAGTCGGACCTGATAATCATGATAATGAACAATTTAAACTACCCATTTTTCCTAGTGGGAGTGGAATAACCAACTTGGTTCCAGATCCTAGTGATCGAGGAATACATCTCGAAGGTAAAAACCCGAGACCGAGAGGATATTCCAAGTAAGTTCAACCACCACCATTGTTCCCTGTGGGAGTAATGCCCCGATAAGAAGCATTATTCTGAGTGGGAGTAACGATCAGACTAAAACATGGGATTAACGTGCATTGACATAGTCAAAGGCAACGAACTTCTTTCGAGAAGTATCCCATCAAACGAGATGTGTTAAACATCTTGATGTTCGTTCTTGAACCAGTGACGGTTCATCAAGCAAATGAAGGACCTCAAAACGAGGGAATGGAGGAAAACAATGGAGGATGAAATTGCCTAAATAAGAACTAATTCAGTTTTAGTCTTTAGTTGATTTATCTGTTAACCACAGAACTAGAAAGTGAAATCTTAGAATTCACTTCTGGTGGAAATTTCGAGTGGTGCAAAACTCGAAAAATTGCAAAAGGATATACCAAAATTCACGGAGTGAACTTTGATAAAGACGGACACACCGACTATGCGTTACACCATAGTCAGGGCCGTCCTTGCCCATGACTGCAAGTCTCGAACTCGAGCATGCATCAAATGGACATTAAGACCAAACCTCTCCAAGTAAAACTGGAAGAAGAGATCTATATGGAGAAGCCGGAGGGTTTCATTACTCTTGGCAAAGAACGTAAATTTTGCAAACTCCAAAGATCTATATACGACCTTAAACAATCGTCTCGGCAATGGTATCGCAGATTCCACGAGAAAATCGTCGGATACGGATTCGTGAATCTTCACGAAGATCCCTGCGTATACACTAAGACCTCCGGGTCTAAGTATATCATCATAACACTATACGTGGATGACATACTCATTGCTGCGAACGACGTGAGTTTAATGAATAAATCAAAGTCTTGGTTAGCATCAGCATTCGAGATGAAAAACATGGGAGAGGCTACGTACATCTTAGGCATCAAAGTTGCCCGAGATCGTGCCACCCGGAGATTATGTCTATCTTTGGAATCATAAATCAACAAATTGTTGGAAAGATTCAGAATGCTGGATGCTAAACCGATGATACGCCGGTTGTGTTCGGGTGCGCGCTATCGAAGTGTGATGGCCCAAAAAACCAGCAGGAACGTGAACAGATGAAGAATGCAGAGTATCTGAGCATGGTAGGGAGTCTAATGTACGCCATGCTCTGTACTCGGGCAGACATCTGTCACGCTGTGGGCCTAGTAGCAAGATTCCAATCAGATCCTAGTTATCAACATCTAAAGGCCGTAAAACGAATTATCAGATATCCGAAAGGTACTGCCGACTACGTTCTATGCTATGAGGGCAATCGGCTCGAATTGACCGGTTATAATGACGCCAACCACGGTAGCGATCCGGATGATCGTAAGTTCACCACAGGAGGAGTTTTCCTCCTTGCTAATGCTTCCATATCATGGGTAAGCAAGAAGCGATCTTGTGTCGCGCTTTCCACTTTGGAATCGGAATTCGCTGCCCTCTCCAAAAACACACAAGAAGCGGTCTGGCTGAAAAGGCTTCTTAGTGCATTAATTGGCACTGACAAGAAGAGTAAACCTGTGAAGGTGTACTCCGACAGTCAGGCGGCTATTGCGGCAGTTAAGAATCCAAAATACCATAGTAGGACAAAGCACATTGATGTGAAATACAATTATGCTAAATATGTTCTGGAAGACAACATAATCACTTTAGAATACTTGCCTACAGACAATATGGTCGCAGACCCTTTAACTAAGCCGTTACGTAGGGATATTTTTGAAAAGCACGTAAAAATGCTTGGATTACGTAGGGCTTAAACTGTGTGGCTTGTAAAAGTGATAACATTTTGACAGTTGAAATTATGTTTCAATTTGAATAAAGGAATTGCAATTTGAGTTTATGATTTATCGACGTCATAATGATTAACAACATCGGATTTTACGGTCTATAAACTAAGTCGTAGGAAGAAGTAAAATTCTTCCACCAAAATTATGTCGAATGTGAACCTTGCCTCGTCACACAGGCACAGTCATCTTGTAAGAAGAGAGGGACCTCTACCATAACAAGATTGGCTAAGAATCAGGGGGGTAAACCTGATTAAGCAAAATGATAACATTGTCACGCTTAACAACATGACTTAATCTTCAATTTGTAAATCGCCGAGTTGGACTTTTTCCATCACTGTATATCACATTCAAGGCCAGATGAGAGATTTTTCGATAGCATTATTGACATATCCCATCCCTGGCTCTACCAGGTGTGCTATCGACGCATACTTCATACTGCGCGTGCCACGTTCGACCACGGGGTCATGCTCGGTTGTGCTAGCTAGAATCCTTGTGATTCAAAGGGCGCATACTTCTTCACCTTGAGCGTGTGATTGATCCCGGATGCCTTATGAAGAGGCATCCAAAGTATACTCACGGACTCAGAACTTATACCTAAGGTCTGGCTCAATGCTCGCTTCCCGGCGTACGAGCATAGTGCCAAAGAAAACAGCCAAGTGACCACGTCTTGGAAACCGGTTGAGTCAGAATAAGAGTATAAGCGATGGGAATGGTCAAGTTCACCTTTAATTCACCGACTCTCGTGTTCACTAAGTGGCCGCCAACCGGATATTAGTTGAATGTTGTGAACACTTGTACGGATGCCCTGGAGAAGTATTCCTTTGTGAAAAATTGGGCAATTGGAGAATTAACAGTTGACCAAAGATACAGTGCGGTACATAGTTTTATTTCAAATAGGTTTGGTTCATGAAAGGGAATCAACGTTCTGCGGGCGCTACAATACTCCTAACAGATGAGTAGCACGATGCCCGTCGTATCCGACGGTCGCACGGCAAGCCTCGTATGAACTATTCGGAGACGGAGACGAAGACTGAAGACTGAAATGTTGATGCTATTGGATGACAGTACATTAACAGGCACCCTCCCATTCCGACGAGTGGGAGTTGTTAGTATATGATGACGTGGCGCCGTAATTGGTAGCCCGTTAAATATGTGGTTACCTAAGATAATTAGGTAAATGTCACATTAGGGCTAATTGGGCTCGACCCAATTCCCATGTGACATGGGAGGCCCAAAATTGGGCCTCCCACCCACATAGGTCGGCCGAAACCCTATATAGGAAGGGATGATAATTTTCTCCTTCTCCCACTATATAAGGAGGTCTTTGGGTCACTCCCAAAACACACCTTGATCATAACTCCTCTTAAGTTGTGATTTGAGAGAAACTCCTTTCTCTCTGACCTAGTTTCGGCAGGCCCCTATAACACCACCATTGGTGTGCCAAATTACTTTCGAGCATTCAGTACGAGGTTCCGTCTCCGTTGAAGAGTCGATCAGAGGTCTTGTTGTGGAGCTACATCGCGTGGGACTTCTTCTAACGAAGAACTTGCACGTGGTTCCGACCGGAGGATCAGAACTCCCTCCACATCCTTCTTGGGCAGGAAAGCTAAAATGTATGTGTACTAATTCCGCTGCGTAGATTAGATTTCTTGCTAGTACACGTTTAGCATTCCGTAGTATTACGTCCCCGTAATCCAAAACTATAAATATCATAGATAATTATATATATATAATTTCCAAATCCATCTTTTACTTACCAAATATATATACTCATTAATTAAGGTGGATAAGAAACTTCACCTCCAAGGCTTATATAGTTCGGCCGAAATACACTAATGAGCAACTCTTAGTGGACATTAATCCTTATAGTTAATGAGTAAGTCCAATAGGACCTATAACCTTAATCAATTCGGTCATTACCTAATTTATTATGGTTAATTTCTTTAATTAAACTACACCTCAATTGTGTTAGGATAATAGGCTACCACAAAGGGCGGCCCAAATTCCCCAATTGCCAACAACCCCATCCCAATTCCTAATAACTAGTAACCCTAAATTGAAAAGTACAATCATGATAATTAGAGTTAGGGTTTTGGAATGAAAATTCTAGCAATAATTGATTATCGGGTTCTACGTACAAAATTGAATAGAGACTTAGTCGAAAAATTGAATATTGATCCAAACTAGACTAAAAAGATAGGATCTTGGTTGCATTTAAGCAATAAAGATTGAATATTTACCATGGTAGCTTATTACTTGGGATTGAAGTAATCTAGGGTCTTGGGAATAAAAGGAAACCCTTTTTGTGGCTTAAATCGAAAATTTTAATGGTGATTTAAAATCTGGGCTGAATTTAAGTAATATTAATATCTACATGTTTATGATATTCGTAGAATTCATGATGCGTAGAAATTATATTTAGTGCCTATAAAATTTAATTAATGAGTTGTGCACTAGAATTGAGAATGTTTAAGTTTAAGACATATAGGATTGAAATATTCGCATGTGGGTGTTTTGCATGTTAGAAAATTTATAGGGATTGAAATTTTCAATTTGGTCCTTATGTTTGAATTATTTTCAAACTAGTTCCTATAGAATTTAGGATAGGAAATCTAAATTTTGGAAATTACAATTTATCCCCTAAAGATTGAAAAGATTCAAATTTTCCCCAAATATAAATTAGACCGAATAGAGCCAATTTTTATATGATAATTTGCATGTTAAGATTGAACTAGATAGCTAGCTTACAGAATTCTTGAACTCTAGAATTTTGATTGCTTGCTTGGGTATTTTAGAACATGCAAACCCTAGTTAGAGACGGATTTGGTTAGACCGGAGATGTATTAAATCTCAATCTGGTTCACTTAAATTTGAACTGTTTAGAAAGACTGATCTAGGAGAAGGACACTGAAACTATAGGGAGTTTACTGCAATAAACTTGATTTCATTGGGCCTTACTGGTGATATTGGTATAGAACAATAAAAAAAACTATAGTGGACGTATCTTTCACCTAGATATCCAATGCATGTAGTTATTCACTTTAATATTTTAATTCGAGTACTTGAGTGTTATACATAATTGAGTCTATGTTATTAAGAATAGCTGGTACGAGCAATGTCATCGCTACGCTTAATAAGATGATAAGATTGAATAGAGAAAATTATAAGAGAATGTGCGAGCCCGTATGGTCATAGATGAATTGAAATATATAATCCACTTGAAAAAGGTACAAGTAAGACCCGAAGGTGATCTTACTAAAGAGTTGAGTACTTTCCATGATTAATGGGATGCAAAGAATAGAGAGGTGCGATCAGCCCTATTAGCTATATTTGATGATGAAATGTTGTATCATTTTTCACGATATATGAATGCAATGCAATTGTGGGAAGCGTTGAGAAATAGGTTTGATGTTTTCATGCCAGTCCAACTCCGCTCCTTGAACATTGCACTAGAATCATATAAGAGGAAACCACAACATAGCATAAGACAACATATGAGACATATGTCAAATATGTTAGCCGAGCTACAAAAAGAAGGTCAATTCATGACCGACGACCAGAAAATTAGTGCGATCCCGCGATCTCTTCTTAATTTATGGGAACCCATGAAAATGCAGCTTGCCTATTCTGAGATTCTTAATATAGTGGGTTGTGCATCGACATATTGAGTATGAGGATGATAGATCAAAAGATTCTAAGACTTTGGTCAAGACCCAGTCTCAAGCAATGATGGTATCATCCTTACAACATAAAGGAAAGCATGGGAAGTGAGGAAAGGGGAACAACTTAAAAGCGAAAGATGCCTCAGATTCGAATGGTGGAAAGAAAGCAAAGCATACTGCAAATTTGGAAAAAGTAGGAAGTAAAATTCCAGGAAACCTGAAACTCGAAAGGGTTTCAGGTGTGGGCTGAAAGGTCATTTGGTTGCTTCTTGCACAAATCCTTCTCTGGTACGTCTTTGATAAATGAGAGTGTTATCCTAACGAACCCTATAGAAGTATGGTGCTTTCCATAGTGCCTACATAATATAATGCCTACAAGGTGCATACACCATATTGTACACCCGTCCTTTATCCCTTGTACATGTACTTAGTGTACTCCTTAGTTAGTCTATATATATTATACTTAGCTGATTGTAAACCCTAGTAATCAATGAAATATTATTACACCTTATATGGTATCAGAGCTGGTTTTACGACACTTGCTTGGAGATGAAGAAATCCTGAATTTCTTCATTTCTTCTTCAAGATCTTTGGGATTTCAGCTTGGATTGTTCATTTGATTTCTCATTCATCTTTGATTTCGCCATTTCTTGTTCAAGGATGGCTGTGTGTAAGTCTCATTTCTAGATCTATTTGGTGCTCAGCTGAGTTGAAGTTGAGTTCTTGGGTTGAGCTTAAATTGAGTAGTTTTGCCTAGTTCTACTTGATTTGAGCTACAGATTGGTGTATTCGTTGATTGCTATTGAGGATTTGTTGGATTGGAATTGTAGATTTCTGAATCTACAATCATTTTCTATTGATTGTTCTTGGATCTGTGCGTGGAATTCCTTGGCTGCACAGATTGCTTGCTAGTTTTTGCTAGCTGGCCTATTTTGGACTATTGGTGAGCTGTTCTTGGCTGGATTGCTAGCTGTCTGTTTTGTCCTATTGGAATTGTTGTTTCTTGGTGATTTGCTGAGCAAATTTCGTGATTATTGGATTGTTCTTGAGGAACAAGTTGGCTGAGACTTTATATTCAATTTTGAGGCTCAGAAAATGGCACAAGATGCTTCCATTGATGACCCACTTTATCTTCACCCATCAGACACCACTGGCCATCTTCTTATTCCATTTCAGCTACAAGGTTCTTCAAATTATCATGCTTGGAGTACCTCAATCAAAGAAGGCTTGTTGGTCAAGAACAAGTTGGGGTTCATTGATGGTTCTTTCACACGGATTAGTGTGCCCATCGATCAGAGGGTCAAGTGGGACAGGGCCAATGCAATTGTTAAAGCTTGGCTCAGGAACACTGTGGCTAAGGAGTTGGTTTCTGGTATGATTTACAATCCCACAGCTCTTTCCATATGGAATGACTTGAAGGAGATGTTTGATAAGGTTGATGGAACTCAGATTTTTCAATTGACAAGGGAAATCTATCAAACTTCTCAAGGTGTGCTTTCAATCACTGAGTACTTTGCCAAGATGAAGCAGCTATGGGATGCACTTGGATCAATTGATGACTTGGTTCTTGAGTGTGCTGCTGACATTCACATTGTTAACGAGCATAAGGAGAAGCAAAAACTCATGGCATTTCTGTTGGGTTTGAATGACTCATATGCACACATTCGAAGTAGTTTGTTGATGAGGCAACCACTGCCATCTTTGAGTGTTGCCTTCTCTGTTTTGGTGCAAGAAGAAAGTCAGAGGTCCATTTCTGGATCAATTGGTGACCTTGGTGAGGCCACTGCTTTGTACTCAAGGAGAAACCAGAATGTGATTCCTTATGCTCCAAGGAATTCAAATGCCAATCAAAGAAACAATGGTAGTGTTGGAAGGGGTGCTGGCAATGAGAGGACTTGGAATGTGCCTATTGACAAGTCTAATTGGGTTTGCACGTTTTGTGGAAAGAGGGGTCACAAAGTTGACACTTGCTGGATCAAGCATGGAGTGCCACCAGGGATTCAACCACAGAAGAGGCCTTGGAACTCAGCCAATGCAAGTATTGATGATGGGGCCAATTCAAGCATAGTTGAACACGTGGCAGCTGGTGACAAGAGGATTGTGCATGGCATAGCTGAAAAGAGGATCCAACATGTTGCTGCCCACGATGACCACTTTGATCATTTGCCTTTGTGTTTTGAGGATGTTGATCAAGCTCATGCTAATATGACAGGTATATCAAATGATTCTATGGTTTGGATAGTTGACTCAGGTGCAACTAATCACATTACTCATCAAATGCATTGGTTACATGATTTGAGGAGGAGTGATTCGGATCACCAATTTGTCCACTTACCAAATGGTCACAAGTGTAAAGTGACTCATATTGGTTCTTGTTCATTCTCAAGTGGATTCACATTGACCAATATCCTTTTGGTCCCTGATTTCAAATTCAACTTGATCTCAGTTTCTAGGCTTCCTAGTCAATTGAATTGCAAAGTGATCTTCACTTCTGATCATGTGTTGCTTCAGGGCCAAAGTGGAAAGTCCATGGTGATTGGGGAATGGAATAGAGGTCTCTACACTTTGAAGGATGTGGTGCCTTCAAGTTCAAGAGTGGTGGCTGCACCTTCTATTGGTGTGAATAAAGTGGATGCTTGGACATGGCACAGGCGTTTGGGACATGTTTCAGAGACTTATTTGAATCATTTGGATATTTTGGGTTTGAATAAATCTGTTGATTGTATCAAACAGTGCACTATTTGCCCTCTTGCTAAGCAAACAAGATTATCATTTCCTATCTGTGATTCTATTGCTTCCAAAGCGTTTGATTTGGTTCATATGGATTTATGGGGTCCTTACAAGGTGCCCACGTTCAAGAATAATCAATATTTCTTGACTATTGTTGATGATTTCTCAAGGGCTACTTGGGTTTATTTGATGAAACAGAAGAGTGATACTTTTCTTCACATAAAGAACTTCTTGATTATGGTGAAGAATCAGTTTAACACTATGGTCAAGACTTTGAGGAGTGATAATGGGACTGAGTTCATCAACTCAGTTTGCAAAGATCTTCTTCACCAATTTGGCATACAACATCAAACAAGTTGTGTGCACACTCCTCAACAAAATGGTAGAGTGGAACGCAAGCATAGGGAAATTTTGAATGTTGCAAGAGCCATACGTTTTCAGGCTTGTATGCCACTCAAACATTGGGGGTATTGCATTCTCAATGCTTGTTATTTGATCAATCGTTTACCATCTTCCATTTTGAAGTTCAAGTCACCCATGGAGGTACTATATGGAGTGGTGCCTTCTATCAATCACTTGAAGATCATTGGGTGCCTATGCTTCGTTAGAAGGTTGAACAATTCAGATAAATTTAGCCCAAGAGCTGAACCTGCCATTCATATGGGGTATTCTACTTCTCAAAAAGGATACCTTGTGATGAACATCTCAAATTCAACCTTCCAAGTATCTCGTGATGTTGTTTTCCATGAGAACATCTTCCCTTTCAGCATGTCTAAGGAGGAGTTGAAGGCTTTGATTCCATCTTGTTTGGGAGTCAAGCAACACATTGAAGAGTTCTCACCTGAGAATTCCAACTCCTTTGAGGAGGTCCTTCCTCCAATCATTGATCCACCACAAGCACATCCTCCTGTTATTGAATTCGTACAACCTCAACCTCCCATTGTTGAAGTTCCTCAGCCACCTATTCTAAGGAGGAGTTCAAGGATTGCTCAACTTCAAAATAGACCTCCCATTGTTGAAGTTCCTCAGCCACCTATTCTACGGAGGAGTGCAAGGATTGCTCACCTTCAAAATAGAGTCAATTCCAATGTCACTTTTGGAATGGAGAATTTTGTCTCTTATGATCACTTGGGTCCACAATTCAAATGCTTCTTGGCTGCCATTGACAAGATCAAGGAGCCCAGTACTTACAAGCAAGCTGTTAAAGACCCCAATTGGATTGTGGCTATGAAAGAAGAGATCAAGGCTCTCCAAGATAACAAGACATGGGAGTTGGTTGAGCTCCCACAAGGAAAATCAACAATTGGCTGCAAATGGGTGTTCAAAGTTAAATACAATTCAGATGGCTCTATTGAGAGATACAAAGCAAGACTAGTTGCTAAGGGCTTCACCCAAGTTGAAGGCACTGATTTCAATGAGACATTTTCACCAGTTGTCAAAATGGACACAGTGAGGATAGTTTTAGCCATGGCTGCAGCTAAATCTTGGGGATTATTTCACATGGATGTAAACAATGCATTTCTTCAAGGTGATCTCTCTGAAGAAGTGTACATGGACATCCCTCAAGGTTTTGACCCATACAAGCCTCTTGATGGGTCTCCTAAGCGTGTGTGCAAACTTGTTAAGTCTCTTTATGGCCTCAAGCAAGCATCAAGACAATGGAATATCAAACTCACTCAGACTTTGATGAAGAATGGATACAAGCAAAGTGTGTCTGATCATTCCTTGTTCAGCAAGATTCAAGGGGAGGACAAAGTGTTCTTACTTATCTATGTTGATGACTTGCTCATTACAGGTTCCAATGCCAAAATGATTGATCAACTGAAGTGTACTCTACAAAAACACTTCAAGCTAAAAGACTTGGGGGACTTGAGATATTTTTTGGGCCTAGAGATTGCAAGATCAAATCAAGGGCTTGTGATCAACCAAAGGAAGTATGCATTGGAACTAATTGAAGAGGCTGGTCTAGGGGCTGCTAGGCCAACTGAAACACCAATGGAATTCAATGTCAAGCTTACTACTTGTGAGTTTGATGAGGCTACCAAGTCAAACACTGATGATGTTCCTTTGGAGGATGCAACTTCCTATAGAAGATTGATTGGGAAGCTACTCTATTTGACAATGACACGTCCAGACATTAGCTTCTCAGTCCAAAGGCTTAGTCAATTCGTTAACAAACCAAAGAAATCACACTATGATGCTGCTATAAGAGTCATCAAATACATCAAGGGCAGCCCGGGGCAAGGTTTGATATATCCTTCCAACAACAACCTCAAGTTAAGCTTATATTGTGACTCTGATTGGGCTGCTTGTCCATTTAGTAGAAAATCAGTGAGTGCTTATTGTGTTAAGCTTGGGGCAGCCATGATTGGTTGGAAGGTCAAGAAACAAGATACTATTTCATTATCAAGTGCTGAGGCTGAGTATAGGTGCTTAAGAGTTTCCATTCAAGAAGCACTTTGGGTGAGTAGAATTCTAAAAGAGCTTGGTGTGCAAGTGAGCTTTCCAATCCCAATTCACACGGATAGCCAAGCAGCTGTGAAGATTGCAAAGAATCCGATGTTCCATGAGCGTACCAAACACATTGAATTGGATTGCCACTTCACAAGACACCACATTGATTCAGGGATGATTGATGTTCATTATGTTTCTTCCAAGGATCAAATTGCAGATCTATTGACAAAGGCCTTGGTCAAGAAGCAGCACTTAGCCTTATTGAGGCTATATGGGATAAAGGATGTTTTTCAAGAAAGAAAAGAAGAAGAAGAAAAGGATGGGAGAATATAGAAGTATGGTGCTTTCCATAGTGCCTACATAATATAATGCCTACAAGGTGCATACACCATATTGTACACCCGTCCTTTATCCCTTGTACATGTACTTAGTGTACTCCTTAGTTAGTCTATATATATTATACTTAGCTGATTGTAAACCCTAGTAATCAATGAAATATTATTACACCTTATAAACCCTTTAAAGACTGTATGAATGAACCGATTCTCCGATTTTAAAATTGCAGAATCAAGATCGTCAGCATGGAGCGTGATGATATGCGATATCCAAACATTGGAATATAAAAGAGAACGATGAAAATCGTGATTCTTGATGTATACTGAATTTTCTTTAAGACATTCGAAAATGAGTGTTTACCGTTGGATGCATTATAAATCCTTAAGTGGTTTTGGTTTATATAAAGTATATTTATAAAATAATGGTGCATGCACAAGTGCATTTTATCTGTTGCATGATTGCTGAACTTTATTGTTTCGAAATTCTACATTGTGTGAGAAGTGTAGAACATAATTAAAGGACACATAGTGCTAAGTTTCGACGCCTATATTAGTATGGGTACCAAATGCGGACTTTGTGGACATAACGGAAGTTATACAAGTGTTAACTACATTTTAGAGTTTTTACTCTCGCTTGTTCCGAAATGATGTGACTACGATATATCAAAGTGCTTTGAGAAGGATTTGAGCATCGTAGGGAATCATTTGGATCAAAATTTTAATACCCTTCAAACCTAATAACAAGGTGAATCCACTTATACTGAGTTCAGCGATATATGTAATGATAACGAACTATCAACCAGTTTACGATTCCATACATTCCGCAATAGGACGGTGTTGCAAAACACCGAACAATCATGTTCTTTGACATGATTTGGAATATGATGTCGTAGGCGCAACTACCAGATCATCCTTTGGGATGACACACTGCTGACAACGATGTACATATTGAACGATGAACGCTTAAAATTAGCTAACACTAATTTGTATGAGCCTATGGACCGAGCGAGTGCTTGATTTCTCCAACCAACGACCATTGGGCTGTGGGGCCTATATGAATATAACTGATAGGCAATACGGAAAGTCAGGCGAAAAATGATGGAAGAATATGTTTATGAGATATTTTAAATCCTTGAAAGGTTACGTATTCAAAGGCGCTCAGGAAGAGTAGGAGTGTTACAATACATGAATCACGCAATTTCATATTCTTAGAGAACGAATTTTCAAGACTAAGTGACATGAGACCGTATGAAATTGATACGAAATTAGAGGAATTATATGAACGTATCCCGGATAATCCGAGTGGGAGAAAAAAAAACCACGACTTAATTTGACGACAAATTTAAAATTTTAGCAAATAAAACCTGGATAATCAAGGTAATGGTGAGGTGGTTGCTGGTTTTGGACCGAACCCAGTAGCATTACTTGACGCTGTTTTACATGCAATGCCGAATAACAAATCGCTGGTAGGAATCATACGAGAATTTTCGAAAAAAATAAAATATTCCAACTGAAGACATAAATCTGAACCTGAACTTTGGGACACGTACTAGGACCGTTGATACCAAATGTAGAAATGATTGGATTACTATGGCTTTGCAAGGGAGTGGGACCAATCCCGTTCAGGCTAGTGAGAGCCGAACCATCATGTTGCCTAGTGGGAGTAGTATTGCTTCAACTAGTGGGAGTGGAACATCGAATATTCATAACTCATCTATTCTGAGACGTAGTTCTTGGTCTAGATCCCAGCGCATGAAATTTCCAAATTACACGGGGCAAGATCAATAATAAAAGCATTAGTTGATGAATCGGTTAATGTCAAGGAAACTTCGGGAGAATCTCATAGAATTGAATGGATGAAAAAAATGAAAGACAACTTGCAGTTAATGCACTTAAATAATGTGTGGATTAGTAGATCTGTCCAGAGAACAAAAGGCTCTCGAGACTAAGTGGGTCCTGAGATGAAAGCTTACATCGGATGGAAGCATAGACCGACTATGTTAGTAAATATAGATTATAGTCTAAGACAAGATATAGATTTTTTTTTTAAACGTACTCACTCACGGGGTCGTAGATCACAATACAAAAGAGAATTCCAATAACTGCAAGTTTAGATATTGAATTGCACCAGATCGATGTTAAGATCGCTTTCCTCCATGATAAGTTAGAGGAGGAGATTTTTATGGATCAACCTGAAGGATTTGTCCAATAGGGAAACAAACGTAAAGTTTGATAGCTCTAAAGATCTATTAATGTCCTTAAGCAATCATTGAGGCAATCATGGCTAATTGATTTGTAGAAACCTATGAAGACCCATGTGTTTACATTAAGAGATTTGAGTCTAGATTTTTAATCTTGACCCTGTATGTTGATGATATACTACTCGAGACGAACAATGAGGATTATCTGCACAAGGTTAAATCTTGACTAGCTTCAATTTTTTAGATGAAACATATGGGTGAAGCTCCATACATCCTATGCATGAAAATTGCTAGGGACCGTGCGACGCAACGGCTATGGCTCTCTCAAGAAAGTTATATCAATAAAGCATTTTGAAAGATAATAAACCTGTAAATACACCATTCGCTATGGGCTATGAGTTGAGTAAACAAATGTGCTAAAAAACTGAACTGGAACGTGAAAAATGAAGAACGTGGAGTACCGAAGTGTTGTCGAGAGTGTCTTGTATGCAATAGAGTGCACTACCAGACATTTGTTACACAGTCAGATTAGTCGCGAAATAACAATCAAACCCTGGTCACAGATATTACTTAGCCGCTAAACGGATCATAAGATATTTGAATGTTACTTCTAACTACACACTTTGCTATCACAGATTCGGGAAGCTTGAAGTTAGTTGGCTTTAGTGGTGCTGATTTTGCTGGGGACATTGAGAAATATTAGTCCACATCTGGTTTAGCTTTTACACTCGCGAGTGGTGCAATATCCTAGCACAGTAAAAAGCAAACTTGTGTAGCATTATCTACCATAGAAGCCGAATTTGTAGCCCTTTCCGAAGGAGAAAAAGAAGCGGTATGGATGAAGCGACTCTTCGAAACGTTGCTAAATACTCAGATCAAGGCTCAACCGGTCCCAGTGTATTCCGACAGTCAGTCGACTTTAGCATCGACGAAAGAGCATTAGTACCATTGAATATTCACTACAGAGATGTTAAATACAATTATGTAAGAAAGAATTTCAAGGACAGGCTGATAGATTTGGAGTACATATGGAAAAACGATATGATCACATGTCTCATGATAAAAGCTTAGAATTCTAAGCCGTTTTCGAAGCATGTACGGTCGATGGGATCGTGTTTAGAAAATATACTTAGTTCTATTGAATAATATTAAAATGACTTGATGTAATGAGTATTAGTTATTAATCAAAACTACCTCTTATGACTGAATGAAAGTAACAAAGTTATTCATGAAAGAGTTATACATTTGATTTATCGCCGTCTATAATAATAATAACTCATTGAGAGTCGTAATAGACTTCGCCTTGAGAAATATATTGAATGTGGAAATGCGCCTCCTCAATGGGAGCCTATTAACCATGCTTTATTGATTGTAAGTTAAATAGAAGAATCTAACCCATTAATAAGGTATATGTTCCGAAATAAATAGGTGTTAGCGCCCTATTGGGCTTGCCATATTTGGTCCATTAAGTCGACCAAATTAGCATATTTCGACTGTTGGATTATGGGGCTAAATACTACAGAAACATAAACAATGTACATGCTAGTAATCATAATTACGCAGCGGAAGATGTGCACATACCTTAAAACTTTCCGTAGTCCCAAGATCTCGCTGAGGGAGTTCTCGATCCACCAGACGGAACCCGTAGAGGTTCTTGTTAAGGAAGCCCTATGCGGTATAGTCTCCACAACAAAACTCAAATCGATTCTTGGCAGGGACAGATCTCCGGAGTGTTAGCTCAAAGCAAATTGGCACACCCTTGGTGGTATAGGTGGTTCGGCGGAAACTAGTGTGTTAGGGAGGAGGGTTTTTCTCTCAAATCACCACAAAGGAGGAATTGTGAGTTGCCCTAATAAAACTCCTAACACTCCCTATTTATAGGAGGAGAAAAGTGGACAAAAGTCTACTTTGCCCATACACAAGTTTCGGCCGTCCTATGTAGTATAAAGGAGGCCCAATTTTGGGCCTCTCATGTCAATTGGGATTTGGGTCAAGCCCAATTTCCCTAATGTGACATTTACTCAATTTCTTAGGTAACATAGACATATTAATGGGCTTTCATTTACGACGCCCAATCGCCATATGCTAACAACTCCCACTCGCCGGAATGAGAGGGTGCCTGTTAATGTATTGTTGTCCAAATCGCATCAACATTTCACTCTTCTGATCTTGCACCTGCTTCCGAATAGTTCATACGAGGTTTTCCGTGCGACCGACGGATACGACAGACATCGTGCTACTCATCTCTTAGGAGTGTTGTAGCGCCCGCGGAACGTTGATTCCCTATCTCAAATCACCCTGTTAAAAACATCAAATTATATCGCGCTGTATCCTAGGTCAACTGTTAATTCTCCATTGCCCAGTCTCCACAAATGAATACTTCTCCAATGCATCCGTACAAGTATTCACAACCTTCAACTAATATCCGGTTGGTGGTCACCTAGTGAATACAAGAGTTGGTGAATTACAGGTGAACTTGACCATCCCCATCGCTCATACCCTTAGCCAAACCAACTTGTTTCCAAAGACGTGGTAACTTGGCCTTTTTCTTCAGCACTACGTTCATACGCCGGGAAGCGAACATTGAGCCTGACCCTAGGTATGAGTTCTGAGTCCATGAGGATACTACAGGTGCCTCTTCATAAGGCTCCCGGGATCAATCACACGCTCGAGGTGAAGAAGTTTGCGCCCAACCGAATCTCGAGGATTCTACCTAGCACAACCGAGCATGACCCCGTGGTCGGACATGGCACGCGTAGTATGAAGCACGCGTCGATAGCATATCCGAACATCGTCAGGTGTGCGATATGTCAATGATGCTATCGCATATTTTCATATAGCCCAGAATGTGGTTAATGACGAACAGAGTTCATCACCGGAGATGTGCAAAACAAAGATCATGTCGTGTTACTCCGAAACCAAATGATCGTTTTGCGTAACCAAGTTTATCCAACTGGTTCTTAGCCAGTCTTGCTCGGCAGATGTCCCTCTCTCCTACAAGACGGTCGTGCCCGTATGACAAGGCAATGCCCACATTCGACATAATTTAGGCAGAGGATTGCGTCCTCCTACGACTTAGTTTATAGACCGTAAAATCTGATGTAATCAAACATTATGACGTCGATGAATCATAAACTCGAATTGCAATTGTCTCATTTATAAAAATGTAACTTTCAATTGTCAAAATGTTATCACAGATATACGCCCACTTTTAAACCCTACGCAATCCAAGCAGTTTAACATGCTTTTCAAATGTCTCTTTGCGTAATGGTTTAGTTAATGGGTCCGCTACCATTTCATCAGTGGGCGAGTATTCTAAAGTGATTGTATTGTTTTCTACCATAGATTTAACATAATTATATTTCACATCAATGTGTTGAGATCTACTACGGTACTTTGGATTCTTCAGTGCCACAATAGCTGCCTGGCTGTCAGAGTACACATTCAAAGGCTTACTCCCTACATCGTCATCAAGCAGCGCAGTAAGAAGCCTTTTCAGCCAGATCGCTTCCTGTGCATTTTTTGGAGAGAGCAACCAATTCTGATTCCATCGTAGACAGCGCGACACGGGATTGCTTCTTGCTCCTCCATGAAATGGCAGCATTAGCAAGGAGAAACACTCCTCATGTGGTGGACTTACGATTGTCTGGATCACCACCATGGTCGGCGTCACTGAATCCGGTCAATTCTAACTTCCAGCCCTCATAGCATAGTACGTAGTCGACAACACCTTTCATATATCGTATGATCCGCTTTACAGCTTTTAAATGTTGATAGCCAGAGTCTGATTGGAATCTTGCTACTAGGCCCACAACGTAATAGATGTCTGGACATGTGCAAATCATGGCTAGAACCTTGACCTACAACTTTTCTTGGACGACCTCTCGGTCCCCAGGATTCTACCTCCGATATTAATTCCCTGATCACTAGGACCTGGAACCAAGTTGGTGATCCACTCCCACTGGGAACAATTGGTAGTTGTGGCATTATTGGATTTTCATCCAGCAGTCCGCCTACGTGATTATCAGGTTCAACTTGATTCGACACCTGCAGCAACAGTGATTTGTGTGGTAGGATTGTCTCCTCCCACTGGATTTACTATGAAAATGTCTCCATCCTCATTTACCATTTCATTCACTTGCGTTGCTGCCTCAAATCTCCCACTCGAAATAAGTGGGACTTGACAATCATCGTTATCCTGCTCCAATTCGTTCAAGACGTCGTCTGTTTTCATTTCACTAAGCGTTGGAAATCCGTCCTCAAGGAATGTAACGTCTCATGTTCGACCATGGCACCATTATCCCAAGCTAATTTAAACATGTATCCTCTAAGAGTAGTTATCGTACTCTCGGTTCGAATACTTGTTTAATGCGAAAATTAATGTCGCATGATGATGAGTTTCACCTCGTTATCATTCCTTTTAGCTTTTATGGCGTCGTGTTTGACCGATTTTTCTTGGAACATAGTTCTACATTGATGTGAGTCAACTGCTTTTCATCCCAAAGGGAACGTTGGTTGTTAAACTCTTACATCATGTTTTCAAACCATGCCAGTTGAACTGTGTTATCGATATGAATGTCTTGCCAAATTTCTCGTTCAAGGCATTAAGTGGGATAGTCATTTTTACCGACATCATCCTTTTCATTTGCTAATTTATTTCAAAGACTTACCCATCTCTAAACTGTGCATTGGGCTTTCGCCTTATGGTTCAGTTGATACTTTACGTGTTCGTTGTACCTTGTGAAGCATACCTCTTTTCATCGTGTAAGTATAGAATGAATTATTCCCAAAAGGAAGGCAAATTAAAATTTCGACATTCATTCATTAAAACACTTCATCATTAAATTCGTACTCTGAAAACAAAATGTGTTCCTTCTTTCGAGGTACATGCGCCCGTGGCACCTATTCCAGGTTTAACCCATGGTATAAATCGTTTCGTTTCCAAATTCAATTTAATTTAATCCAATAGGTTTCGCACATGTTCATCATTACGGAATTTATCATATGATGGAGTACTAACAAATAAGGAATACTAAATCATTCGATCAGCCACGCAATCGATGGGTTTATTTAGTTCAGTTGTCCCGACTGAGATGACGGAGCATGTGTGTCGTTTCGTTTCATTCAGCCTCTTTCACCCGGCCGAAAAAATTAGGTTCCAAACCCGTGGGTATGAATTTTCGTTTTGGATCGTTCCCTTTTTACTAGGCCGTTAAATTGATAAGAAAATTGTGCTACGAATCGAGCTTAAATTACTTTATTCAATAACTCCGAATCTCAAAATAACCAAAATTTTAGTAATTGAAACGAACAACGAACGATAAAGAACAATGGTATGGTTCTTGATCTGAAAGCTGCGTATTTGATCCATGCTTGTGACACACATAGTCAAGAAATTTGAGTCATGTTGAACATTACACCTGAGTAAATTCACAAGTGAATCACATCAAATGATTTGTGTCCGTATAAAACATTTTCTAGCTTTATGCTCATTGTCGGACCCTAAAAATCTGACCTAAGGCGATTACGTTTTTTGAAAACATGGAATTTTTAAAAGAGTCGCCACTAGTTAATTACGGCTAACTAGAAACCTAAATTACCCAGGTAAATAACGAATTAAACACCTAGGTAAATTAATCGGCCTGCGGTCCAAAATTTGAGTTCGGGGGTTCTGTTACGAATTAAAAAAAATTATTTTTTCTAATTACGCCTTTTCGGTACTTAATTAACTTATTTACCAATTTAAAAATTTAAACATGCATCACGACTAATTAATCTAATGATATCACAAATTAAACTAATTTTGCACATGAGCTATTATTAATAACAAACTTAAGCCTAAAGACCCTATTATGCACCTGAACCCCTTAATTGAGACAAAATTTAAATAAACTAAACATGCTTAAATCATGATATAATCTAATAACTATATGTCATACATATATACACATAAAACATGTTATCTAGTTATGTTTACATTTTAATTATCTAGCCAACATAATATAATAATAATGAATAAAAATAAAATAAATAAATAAATAAACTAATTATCAAATAATAATAATAATAATGAATTAATATATTAAAAAAAAAACTTGCAGCGGGTACTCACAGAGACCAACCTGCAGCACCGGGCAGACAGCAGGCGCCGGAAGTGGAGAAACCAGACGGCGGCAGACGAGCTCCGGCAGGCGAGATCTCAACTTGGGCGGACAGGCGATGGAAAGGGCGGCGGTCCGGCGACAAACGAGACGGCGATGGCTGTGGCAGTGGGGCGGGCGAGTTGGACGAGGGCAGCCCTGGATCTGCAGACGGAAACCCCGACTGGGCGGAGGAGGACCTCGGACGCGGCTCCGGTGTGACAACAGACAGGCACGGCGGGGATGGCAGCGGTGGCAGCGGGTCCTACGGTCTCCGGCGAGGCAAGGTCGTCCGGCAGCAGCACAGTGGTAGCGGGAGAAGGAGCAAAAGTTTTCACGTTTCTCAAAAAATAATAATATTTTATTAAGGGTTTTTTCTGTGTGTTTTTTACATTATCAAGGGACCTATTTATAGCTATTCTACACCCCTAATATTTAGGAAAGCAATATTTGCTCAATATACATCCGAATAAATTCGAAAATATATATATATATATATATATATATATATATGTTTATGAATCTTGCCATAAATATATATACTATATATTTTCTGATTATTACATCATATTTAATGCATATATACTATCCTAATTTAAACTGAGTCTATTTTTGGCAACCCCGTGACCTTCCATATTTAGATATTTCCTTTTTTAAACGCGTTACACATAAAATTTTTAACATGTTACATAAGTGTCGCGCGTACCAAAATTAGGTGTTTACAGCTTGCCCCTCTTTGGACGGAGTCCTGTAGAATGCATTCGATGGGTTTCGTCCAAAGACGAGTAAACACTAATTTTGGCTAGGAACTATATCTTCTTCCGGGTCTTCAAGTCTCCAAGGTAGCCTTTGGCTTTATTGATGGTGCGAAAAAGTAGAGCCTCTGTTGGCGGTGTAGAAAGTAAAGCCTCCAGTGGCGTGCGGAAAAGTAAAGCCTCCAGTGGCGTGCAGTAAAGTAAAATCTTGATCGACGATGCCTCCAGTGGCGAGCGATAAAGAAAAGCCTCCAGTGGCGTGTATCAGAGAAGAGCCTCTAGTGGCGTCCGTCGGAGAAGAGCCTCTAGTGGCGTCCGTTGGAGAAGTGCCTCTAGTGGCGTGACTTGCGAAGGCTGAATACTAAGGCTTCGTTCGTCGGGGGTGACTCTCAGAAAGCTGGAAAACTTCAGATCCTGATTGTCGGTTGTGACTTGTAGGAACAGACTGTAACAGTCCTACTCATCCTTTGAGTGTTGACTTGCGAGAGCAGACTGTAACTGTCCCGCTTGCCGTGAAGTTGACTCGTAGGAACAGACTGTAACAGTCCTACTCATCCATGAATAGTGACTTGCGAGAGCAGACTGTAATCGTCCCGCTTGTCATGAGTTTTACTTTGAATGTTTGTCCCTAATTTTTGCCTAAATTGCGCATAGTGCGACAACTTAGCGGGATTTTTTATTATTATTATTTTTTTTTTCGAGAATTTCTCTTTTTTCTCCTTTTGCCACGGTCGATTGAGAGATTTCCGATCATGCCCCCCTTATTTCCTGATTTTTCCTAGGCCGCCCTTTCGGGTTTTCAACCTAGAGGAAGCATTCTTTATTTGGTAGCCGTTTAAAGGGTGCCTATGGCCCTATCTTTGTTTTCCTCATTTGCTGTTGCGGAAGCTCTTTTTTTTTAGTAGCCAATTTCGGGTTGACTGTGGCCCGTCCTTTATTCTCGCATCGATGCGGGAGTATTTGTAGCCGTTTGAGGGTGGCTGTGACCCTTCTCTTACCTTTTTCAATGTTGCGGGAGCTTCTTTTGATTGTAGCCATTTGGAGGGTGGCTGTGGCCCTTCCAAAATTCTCCTGCTCTTACAGGGTTCGCGGGAATCACTCTTTATATGTAGCCATTTGAAGGGTGGCTGTGGCCCTTTCAAGAATACAGTTTGAAAATACCAGGTAAGTAGCTCAGGATGCGCTATGAAGCTTGTCGTCCTCGCTACTTAAGGCCCTATTTTTTTTTTCAACTCTCCTTTTACCATGATTGTCCTTCAGATTTTCAATCATGCCTCTCATCCCTAACTTTTGCCTAAGTCGCCTTTACAGGTTTTCGACCTAGCGGGAATTTTCTCTTTTTTCTTTTTTCTTTTTTTATTTTTTCTTTATTTTTTCTTCTTTTTTCTTTTTTCTCTTTTTTTTTTTAACGTTACACGGAGAAACTGCTCTTTTCAGGCATAATACCTTTTAAGTGCGTCTGCGTTGACTGGACTAGGAAGGTCTTGACCGTCCATATATGTGATGATCAGCGCACCTCCCTTGAACACCTCTTTGACCACGTAGGGTCCTTCGTACTTTGGCGAGAACTTCCCTCGCGAATCAGGATTGATACGCAGTACTTTACGCAACACCAGGTCTCCCGGTTGGAAATTACGTGGTCGTACCTTCTTGTCAAAGGCCCTAGCCATCCGTTGTTGGTAACATTTCCCATGACATAGTGCCATGAGCCTCTTTTCGTCGATGAGGTTCAACTGTTCATACCTTTTTCTAGCCCATTTTGCCTCGTCGAGCCCTGATTCTGCCACGATCCTTGCAGAGGGGATCTCCACTTCCACGGGTAGAACAACTTCAGTTCCGTACACGAGAGAAAACGGAGTTGCCCCGGTTGAAGTACGGATCGATGTTCTGTATGCCAAGAGTGCCCAAGGTAGCATATTATGCCAATTTTTGTATATGACTGTCATCTTCTCAATGATCTTCTTTATGTTTTTATTCGCTGCTTCCACCGCGCCGTTCATCTGAGGGCGGTATGGGGACGAATTCCTGCGCTTGATCTTGAGTTGGACACATAAATCGTTTATCAACTTGTTATTGAGGTTCTTGGCATTGTCTGTGATTATTGTCTCAGGCACCCCGTAACGGGCAACAATGTCTCTTCGTAAGAAACGCTCAAACGCTTTTGCAATAACTGACGCAAGTGTGACAGCCTCTATCCACTTGGTGAAATAATAAATTGCCACCAAAATGAACCTGTGGCCGTTAGATGCATTTGGTGAAAAGGGAACGATCGCGTCAATTCCCCACATCGAAAAAGGCCACGGAGAAGACATCAGATGCAACTCATTTGGCGGCGCATGAATCTGACTAGAGTACACCTGGCATAAGTGGCATCGCCGGACGTGCTCCACGCAATCTGACATCAGGGTAGTCCAAAAATAGCCCATCCTCATTATTTTTCTCGCGAGCATGTGACCGCTCATGTGCGGTCCACAGCTTCCTTCGTGGACTTCCTCCATTAATCGCTTCGCCTCTTCCGAACCTACATATCTCAAAAGGGTGGCATCAAAAGATTTTCTATAAAGAACCTCACCACTAAGAAAGTAATTGCATGCCATCCTGCGGAGGGTTTTCCGATCCTTGCTACTTGCACCCTCGGGAAACTCGCCTAACTGCAAGTATCTCTTTATATCAATGAACCAGGGTTCGCCATCTGATTCTTCAAGTGTGCAACAATATGCAGGACGCTTGTTTACTTCAATCTCGAGAGGCTCCATGGAATTCCCGTCTGAGATATTCACCATCGATGCGAGGGTCGCCAACGCATCCGCAAATTGGTTTTTACTCCGAGGCATCTGCGTGAATGTTATCTCCTCAAAATTCTCGCTCAACTCTTCGATATGCTGATGATATGGTTACAACTTGGGATCTCTTGTTTTCCATTCTCCCAAGGTTTGGAGAATGATCAGCATGGAATCTCCATAAACCTCCAGTTCATGTATCTTGAAATCAATTGCCGCTCGCAACCCGAGAATGCACGCTTCGTATTCCACCACGTTGTTGGTGCATGGAAATGTAATCTTTGCTGCCACAGGAAAATGTTGACCTTTTGGGATACGAGTACTGCCCCTACACCACAGCCGGTGGAGATTGCAGCTCCATCAAAATACATTCTCCACATGCTTCCATTTTCTGTCTCTTCTTCCACGTGAAGTATGTCGCTATCTGGAAGCTCGTGACTTGCTTGATGATCGTCATCAATGGGAAACTCAGCTAGATGATCTGCAATAGCCTGCCCTTTTATAGAAGTACGAGGAATGAATTGTATGTCGTACTCAGCAAGCTGGACCTGCCATTTGGCGACATTCTTCATTAATGCCGGCTTCTCTAGTATGTATTTCAAGGGATTCAACTTAGAAATGAGATGTATGGTGTAATACAACGTATACTGTCGGAGTTGTTGCATCACCCATACTAACGCGCAACTTGTCCTTTAAACCTCCGTGTACTTGGCCTCTCCTTCAGTGAACTTCTTGCTGAGGTAATAAATGGCGTGCTCTGTCTGGCCATCTTCATCTAGTTGCCCCAACATGCATCCCAATGAGCCTTTTCGAACCGCCAGATACAAAATGAGCGGCCGACCCGAAGTGGGCGAGACCACGACCGGTGAATTGATGAGATATTCTTTGATTGACTCGAAGGCATGCTGACACTCTTCATCCCATTCAATCAATGCATTTTTTCGCAAGAGGCGGAACAAAGGTTGACACTTGTTCGTCATATTGGCGATGAACCTCGCGATGTAATTTAAACGTCCGAGCAAGCTTCTGACCTCCTTGACGGTAGACGGTGCTGGAAGGTCTAGTATTGCCTTGACCTTGTCGGGATCCACTTCTATACCCTTCTTGCTGACTATAAAGCCCAGCAACTTACCGGATGTTACTCCGAATGTGCATTTTGCTGGATATAGCCTGAGCTTAAACTTCTTGAGTCGTTCAAATAGCATCCGCAAGTTGATAAGGTGGTCTTCATCTTCGCGGGATTTTGCGATCATATCATCGACGTACACTTCTATATGCTTATGCATCATGTCATGGAACAATGTCACCATTGCTCTCTGGTAACTTGCCCCCGCATTCTTGAGTCCGAAAGGCATGACCTTGTAGCAAAACGTCCCCCACATTTTGATGAAAGTGGTTTTTGACTTGTCCTCTTCTTCCATCTTGATTTGATTGTATCCAGAGAACCCATCCATGAATGAGAACATGTTGTGCCGTGCCGTGTTATTGACTAACATGTCAATATGAGGGAGTGGAAAGTTGTCCTTCGGACTAGCCTTGTTGAGATCTCGATAATCAACACAGACTCGAACACAGCCATCCTTCTTCGGTACAGGGACAATATTGGCGACCCACTCGGAGTAGTTGCACACCTCAAGGAACCCTGCGTTAATTTGCTTGATGATCTCTTCCTTGATCTTGAGGAGTAACTCTGGACTCTGCCGCCTTAAATGTTGTCTTTTGGGCTTGAACTTCTCAGTATCTATTGGCAGAGTATGTTGCACGATCGCTGTATCTAAACCTGACATGTCAGAATATGACCAAGCAAAGATCTCTTTATACTCGTCTAGTAGCTCGATCATCTGGGCTTTCTGAGAAGGATCAAGAGTTGCCCCAATTTTGAGCTCTCGGGGTTCTTCCTTCGTACCGATGTTAACTATTTCGATAGTTTCGGCAGTTGATGGATTTCTCTCTTCAAATCTCTCGAGGCTCTCTCTTATTTCGATCGGAACATGGTCATCATTATATTCCTCTGACGGAATCACATCGTCATGGTTTTCGTGTTTTCTTGTATTTTTCCTACGGTAAGGAAAATAATCGGAATCAACGCGAATTTGACGGGAAATAAATAAAATGGGTAAAATTGAAATAAAGGGATTTATTTATATTGATAAGATCATGACAATATCCCTCTTCCCAATGCGGGGCTCATGATCTTGCCGCGCAGAGTACAACAGAAACTCATAAATCTTACTCATCGCTAAGCAAAAGAGCATAAACCAGAATCGAAAACCAATTGGTGATTGCTTCTCCTTCAACAAACGGTCAGACATAAATGCCTGGGGGAATTTCTTCAAGAATGGCTCCAACTGTGGTGTCGGTGATGAACAATCCGGCTATGGCTTGTAATGCTTCATCTTCAGCAGTTCGAATGACCTGAGCTGGCCATGGGAAAGTCACTGACAGTGGCGGAATGTTCATAGGCCTCCACCTTCTAGCGAATCGTCCCCTCTGGAAATCCATCAGTTGTTTCTCTCCATGTGCACTTTGATCATCTTCTTGGAACGGGGAATACCCTAGCCCGTATCTGCATACACTTTCCTTCAGCTGGAGTGGACGCGAGATTCCTTGACACCTGATACCAGGGCCTTTACCCGGGACGAAATTATTCTTCAACATGAACCTTCCTACCATGATGTCTGCTTTGCTTAGCGTTGGCTCTCCCCAATCCCTGATGACGGAGATTAACTCAAAGGAATGGTACGAGGGTGGTTCATCTCCACTAGTGTTGATGACAGGGACCGTCGTTTCCTGATAGATGTTGTGATCACCTTCTCCCCTGATTTCCACAAGGCGGTTGTTGATCACGTACTTCAGCTTCTGGTGTAAGGTGGATGGTACCGCCCCAGCCGCGTGGATCCATAGTCTTCCCAAGAGAAGATTGAAAACATTCAGGATATCCATGACCCTGAAAGTGACATAAAAAACATTCGGGCCAATCTCGAGCTGCAACTCAATCTCTCCATAAACTTCCTTTCTCGTGCCATCAAAAGCTCGAACTGCCGACTTGCTCGTACGGATATGGGACAGGTCAGTCTTCATTTTCTTGAGCGTGGATAATGGGCAAACATCGACTGCCGAGCCATCGTCAATCATGACCTTCGAAAGCACAAATCTGTTACACTTGCAGACGATGTGGAGGGCCTTCACATGGTTCTGACCGTCGACCCCTAGATCATCATCCCCGAAATAGATCTTGTTCGAGAATATAGAGCCAATAACATTGCCCATCTGTTCAGCAGAGGTCTCCTTCGGCACTAACGCTTCTTTGAGCACATTCATGAGAGCTTCACGGTGACTTTCTGAGCTTAAGAGGAAAGCAAGCAAAGAAATTTGAGCCGGAGTCTTGCGGAGCTGATCAATCACTTTGTCCTCTCCTTCCTTCATGAACTTTACAAAGTCCACAATTTCTTCGTCAGTCACCTTCTTCTTCGGTGCTACTTCTACAGCCTTATCTTTAGCAACATCCTCCATGTACGAACGACCCGAACGTGTCATGATCATAACATGATCGTCTGGTTTTGCTGCCTCGACTATTTGAGCTTCGTAATTCCAAGAACCTTCTTGTTGCTTTCATATTGGAAAGGAGTCGGGCCCTGCATCACTAGTGGCAATCTGGCTGACTGTTCAGGCACATATTTAAGCACGAATGGTGTGATTACTGCAACAGCGACGTCTTCTGACAACTCCTCTTCGAGACAGATCATGTTGATGGATGATGATGAACCAGCATTGTGTTGCGGCAAAGGGTTTGTCTTGACATTAGGAGGAGGGATTGGGTTGAGAATAAGGAGCTTATTGTCAATGAGGTCTTGAATCTATTGCCTCAGACGGGTGCATTTCTCTATCGAGTGTCCGGCTACTCCCATGTGGAACTCGCATCTCTAGTTTGGATCGTCATTGAGTACTCTCGAATCTGGCCTCATGAACTCGGGGCCGATAAGGTTTTGTTCCAACATCTTCTGGTACACCTCAGCCATTGACACAGGTAAAGGGGTGAAGGCCATTGTTTCTCTCTGCCTGAAATTAGCTCGATTTGCTTGTCCGCCCGTAAAGGAGGGTTGTGGAGCCGGAGGTACTTGAGTCACTGGCTGAGTCGTGGGGGTTGTCAACTGCATCGGGTAGACAGCGCCTACAGTTGTATCTTTCGGGAGCGGCTTTTTGGCGCCACCCTTTTTTAGACCATCTCCTTGGTAGCCTTTGAGAGGATCTTCAATCTTCCCCATTTGGATTCCTTGCTCAATCATCTCCCCGATTTTACCAAGTCGGCAAAATTTGCAGAAACATGTCCCAATAATTGGGAGTAGTAAGCTCCCTTTAAACTTCTGATGAACATATATACTGCTTCTGTGTCTTCCAGTGGTGGTCGGACTCCGGCGGCCTTCTCTCTACACGCCTGCATGTAGCTTCTGAAGGATTGTCCGCTAGTCATCTCCATGCCTTGAAGATCCATGCGGGTCGGAGCAGTGTCCAAATTAAACTTGTATTGGCGAACAAAAGCGTTGGCCATTTCCTCCCAGGTCGGGATATCACCGGCCTTCAAGCTGACGAACCAAACCAAAGCTGCTCCTTTCAAGCTCTCCTGGAACGTCTGGATCAAGAACTTCTCGTACTGCTGATAAGGGGCCATCTTTGCAAGGTAAATTCTCAGATGGACGATGGGATTTCCGGTGCCATCATATTTTTCGAAATCAGGCACTTTGAACTTCTCTGGTCTTGACATGTCAGTGAACAAGCATAAGTCAGAGTAACCAATACCCCCGTACTGCTCAAGTCCAGACAGAGGCTTCATCTTTTCCTCCATTTTCTTCAAGCGGCGATCCTGCTCGGATTCGATGACCGGTGATGATGTGAATGCATTTGTGCCGGCAGCACCCCCTACGTGCCCATATATTGTTGTTGGATTCAGAAGGACATACGGCTTTGGTGCGGATTGGTCTGGTATGACTAAAGCCGGGGGTTGGTCACGAGGAGGTTCTACCGTGACTTCGGGAAGCACAGCGGCAACTGGCGCCGTCAGTCCGGTGCTTGCTACGGGCGTTTTGGAGGAGGTTGGACTTGTGATTTCTGGCAGCAAAGCTGGGTTTGGGGCGCGGTGAGCTGACTGAGCTTCAAGTAGTGCCATGATGCGTTCCATGCTAGATGACGTGTCGGCCATATCCTGATGCATCTTTGCATTGGCTGCCTCGATCTCGGCCATTCGCTTGTCGTGTTACTCGATCTTCTCAGTGTTTTCCATTTTAGTTGTTAGTCGCATTCGTGCCAGTACTACTTAACTGCAAATGAAAAACTATAATTCAACCTTCGGAAAAGATGTGTCATGCATGATTTTTTTGAAAACAATGTGTCATTCCATTCATTTTTATTCATTTAAGAGATAGTTTTACAAATAAGGTCTAAATTCTAAAATGATTTACACGACTACGCATCTCGTCAAGTGCGTCGAGTGCCTGCTCTTTAGTCCTAACAAAGGCAACAGACAAGTGTTTTGAAAAAAATTTCAGGTTCCTTGCTCTTCGCTTAGACTTTCGGAGCCTAGCACTTAACTGGGACACTTCATCTTCCTTTTCTTCCAAGGCCGACTGTTGACGTACGACAATGGTCCTAGCTTCAGACAAGTCTTCTTGTAGTTTTTCAATCTTCCTTTTTGATCTTGCCCGATCTTGGGCCCAGACGTTGCTTTGAATCTCCACCCGAGCTGCCAAAGTCTCGTAGATATCTTCATGGGAAGGGTTCGGAGCTTGTGGTCTTTTTCCGATAATTTCAACAGGGTCGATGATTGGCACGTTAGGGGTCTTATTGAACCGGTGGATGTATTCTTTGGTGGCATGATTTAACTGCTCGTCTTCAATAAGGTCACATGGCAGCCGCACCTCTTCTTCAACCAGATTCTCCCATGCCTCCTGTATTCGTTGAACAGCTTCTTTGAGTGTAGCCCGAGTGACTTTATCTTCATGCCAGTCGAATATGAGAAAGTGCCCATTTGTGATCGTCGGTATGCCTTGGAATCCTCCTAGCTGTCGAACGACTCGATTCGGATAGGTGACTGCCGAGCTTAAGTGGCTAATAAGAGGGTCGCCCTTGAAGTTTTTGCACTTTAGTATGACCGGACCTGGTGAAAACCATATGGCCACCCATAAAATGTCTTTGGGTGAATTTTTTTAAAAATGTTGTTTCCATTCAAGGGCGTTCCATCCTCTAGCTACGTGTGGGGTATAATCTATCATTTTTTAAAGAATTTCCTTTTTTATGAGGAAACGAACCTTGGGAAAACCCGCGCCTATCTCAGCTAGGTGACTTAAAAACCATATTTGCAACATAGCCGGACTCGCCCTTAATTCCCCTTTTCCTCTAGCCTTTATGAGGTTTAGAGACGTGATTGATTCAGCAAGCAGCGCCACAATGAAACCCCTGCCTTTGACCACCTGAAGGACAACGTGGGCTAATGCCGCTTCTATATAGCTTTTGGAGCGAGGGAATAAGAGAGTTCCAAAAATTAGTAGGAGATAGGCGTGAGTTGCCCCTCGGATTGTTCGATCATTTTTCATTCTAAAATCAATCCATTTTATTAAAAGATCGATAGATATACCATGTTCCACGTTCACTATGAGCTCGTCGGCTACCTTATATTTTTTGGTTTGAAGAAGCATAGAAAGGATACATCTCTCCGGCACATCAAACTGAGGTAGGATAACCCCCTTATTCCATCCGACACCCTGCACTAGCTGGCGATACTCTTCTAGCGTAGGGGTAAGCTCCATGCCGTTGATGACAAACACTGCTTTTTCCGGCCAGAACTCGATCAAGGCTTGCAATAGAGGCCACTCAACTTGATAATTAGCGAGATATGGAACTCCCCCAATGAGCTTAGTGATGTAATCACGCTCCGTCTCCGACATAATGCTCCAAATTCGGTTGAGGTCGGCCTTGGGAGCGTGGATGATAGGAATGCGATGATACTTGTGCATTTTTTCCATCCTTACCAAAAAGGAAGTGTAAAGTGTCTTAGAATTAATGAATCAGATGACACATTTTTTTTTTAAATGATGATTCGAATATGCATGCTTATAAGTAGATTTTTACTAGTTCACGATTACATTATGGACATAAATACATTTTTACATGAGGACCCATACCCTATACATAATGAAATCTACGGGTCAGAAACATAATCAAACAAACACTAATATTTACGAAGCGACCGTAGGAAGGCTTTGATGGTGAGTTTGGATTTGTTCTAACGGGAAGGTTCAACTGATAGGTTCCCGGCACGGTGGTTTCCTCCCCCTAAAAAGGGATCTCGGGACCTACACGAGCGAGTGAGTTTTTCCGAGTCGTACCGGCGGAACTACCGCTCCAGTCGTACCGTACTAAACCTCCAGGGTTCCTAGTCGCCTTGGGTTTGAGGCGTTTTGGACATTATGCTAAAAGTGAGTGTGTGGTGTTTCCAACAACAACATAAAAAAAAATATTGATAGGGAAAAAAAAAAGGAAAAAAAATTTGTACCTAAAAAAAAAACTATAGTTAGAATAACGACGAAAAATACGTTTAAATTAAAACAAGGCAAATATGACAAGCCCGAACCCTCTTTGAAAAAAATTTCGTGTCCCCAGCAGAGTCGCCAAATTTTCGGACCCTAAAAATCTGACCTAAGGCGATTACGTTTTTTGAAAACATAGAATTTTTAAAAGAGTCGCCACTAGTTAATTACGGCTAACTAGAAACCTAAATTACCCAGGTAAATAGCGAATTAAACACCTAGGTAAATTAATCGGCCTGCGGTCCAAAATTTGAGTTCAGGGGTTCTGTTACGAATTAAAAAAAAATTATTTTTTCTAATTATGCCCTTTCGGTACTTAATTAACTTATTTACCAATTTAAAAATTTAAACATGCATCACGACTAATTAATCTAATGATATAATTTTGCACATGAGCTATTATTAATAACAAACTTAAGCCTAAAAACCCTATTATGCACCTGAACCCCTTAATTGAGACAAATAAATAAACTAAACATGCTTAAATAATTATATTATCTAATAACTATATGTCATACATATATACACATAAAACATGTTATCTAATTATGTTTACATTTTAATTATCTAGCCAACATAATATAATAATAATGAATACAAATAAAATAAATAAATAAATAAACTAATTATCAAATAATAATAATAATGAATTAATATATTAAAAAAAAAAAAAAAACTTGCAGCGGGTACTCACAGAGACCAACCTACAGCACCGGGCAGACAGCAGGCGCCGGCAGTGGAGAAACCAGACGGCGGTAGAGGAGCTCCGGCAGGCGAGATCTCAACTTGGGCGGACGGGCGATGGAAAGGGCGGCGGTCCGGCGACAAACGGGACGGCGATGGCTGTGGCAGTGGGGCGGGCGAGTTGGACGAGGGCAGCCCTGGATCTGCAGACGGAAACCCCGATTGGGCGGAGGAGGACCTCGGACGGCGGCTCCGGTGTAACGACATGCAGGCACGGCGGGGATGGCAGCGGTGGCGGCGGGTCCTCCGATCTCCGGCGAGGCAAGGTCGTCCGGCAGCAGGACAGTGGTAGCGGGAGAAGGAGCAAAAGTTTTCACGTTTCTTAAAAAAAAAAATATTTTATTAAGGTTTTTTTCTGTGTGTTTTTTACATTATCAAGGGACCTACTTATAGCTATTCTACACCCCTAATATTTAGGAAAGCAATATTTGCTCAATACACATCACAATAAATCCGAAAATATATATATATATATATATATATATATATATATATATATGTTTATGAATCTTGCCATAAATATATATACTATATATTTTCTGATTATTACATCATATTTAATGTATATATACTATCCTAATTTAAACTGAGTCTATTTTTGGCAACCCCATGACCTTCCATATTTAGATATTTCCTTTTTTAAACGCATTACACATAACATTTTTAACATGTTACATACGTGTCGCGCGTACCAAAATTAGATGCTTACACTCATGACATACGAGGCGTACTTGGGATGCACTTTATCAACGGAGTTTAACCCACCGGGTTATCGTATAGGACCTATTTGTTCCAGTTCTCTTCATGATATGCGAATCATGGTTGGCTTCATTCGACCCACTGTGGTGAGCAGAGAAGGTTGTCCCTTTACTGCTGTAGTTACCGTACTTGAGTAGACTCATGGTAAGTGAGTCTCGTCAACATCAGACAACCATATACATTTTTTCCATGTTGACCTTTCATTGCGAAGGTCTCGAGCGGCTTTTACACCAGCATCCATGGAAAGAGAGAAGACCATCACATTCAACCAAAACATTTCTAGCTTTAGCATCCTTGCTTCCACCGAGGCGGATGCAAAGGGATACCAAGCTGTAACATTGTCTGTTTGCAATTGAAGTCTTCTTCAACACCTTTATCCAGAGTTGAATGTATCACCACATACACGTTCAGATCATCAAAGAACCTACTCCCATTCTTGGGGAAACAAATTATCACATTCATCTCTCATTGTCAAAATTATACAGACTACAATATTCATCTGTAGTTTTCCTCTCCGCTTTTCGGAATCGTAGTAGAGAGTTCAACACATACTCCTTTTATTCATCATAACTCATACCGCCAAGATTGCGAGGAATATCGAATCGCACTCATTCAACCAACTCATACGCACACATTGATAATCATGCATAATCAGGGAGACAATAACATTTTGAGAAAGAATTGCATACATCATATATCTATTAATGTGGAATACGACAAATAATGATTCCTCAGCCATCTAAACAAACTGACCGCCAGTAAACCTAGAGAGGGGGTTTCGTGAAAGAGTTCACATTATCGTCGTCTTCAATCCAATAGATCAGTCTTTTAAAACAGTTTTATTCGCAACCCGAACGGGAACTTTAAATAAGCACACCTGATCTTGGCTTTCCCAAGGCCCTTTTGTATTTTTAAAATATTCCGATGAACTTTCGCATGCATATACAATTCTACTTCACAAGTAAATTATCATAGCAAGTCAAATTCATCCAAACCACACATCATGCATACGCTTTATGCGTCCAATGTTCCGAGGAACTCATGCTAGCATATGCATAATTATACTTTCTAAGTAAACTATAATATGCAGCTACATCCACAATATTCAAGCATACGTGTCATACATGAAACTTCAACATCAAACATGCATATTTGGCGACTGGCTTTTGTTTTTAAATTTTTTAAAAATATTAGGGGCTGACTTGCAATACATGCTTACAATTAATCATGCGTGTTTCTAGACATGAATCCTAGGCAATCGCAACCATCATAACATGTCTGTCCTAATGTGCAAACCATATATTTAACCAAGGATCTGCCCCCTAAATCCAGCTGGCTTGACATAGTCAAGACAACATTTCTAAAAAATACATGTAATAAAAGTAAACAATTACAATTCAACCCTCTAATTAGGATGTCGAGAGAGAGGATCAGGAGCAGCGCCATGAGGAAGACAGTGTGAAGGAGAAGGAAGAGACTACTACACCACCGGATGTGGATTGAGGCGATCGAGACAAAAAATCATGCATTTCCGAGATCCATCCCCATGATCGAAACTAGGCATTAATGTTTAATCAAAACGTGAAAAATTTAAACCTTCGAGCACTCTGTACACTATTTCAAGTTCGAATAAATTTGGATTTTAAAACTTGACCGTCCCATTTTATTAATTGACTTGAATTCGATTTTGAAAAACCCGGTTCGGTTTAGTCAATTTTGGTTCAATCCGGTTCGGTCCAGTCCCATAAATCCGGTTCGGGTACAGTCCGGTTTTATTTAAAATCTGGTTCGGTCCGAACCGGTTCAATAAAATAGGATTTCGGTTCGGTTCAACACTCAAAACCGGTTCGGTTAGGTCCACTTAGTTACCCGGGTTCGACCCGACCCGACTAGTCGATGTTTAAGAAAACCCGGTTTGGTTTAATCCTCTCCGGTTTTGCAAATTGGACCGGCCCAATAAACCCATAGGGTTCGGCCGAAATAATCTTGTGGGCTAAGTAGGGTTTTAAAGTCCACTAAAAACTTAACTTAGCCACCAAGAAATATTAATTATGTAAAATAATTTCCAATATTGCATATATTTATATATATATATATATATATATATATATATATATATATATATATATATATATATATATTTGGTGTCAAGATTCTATCTATAAGATGTAAATCAATCAACAATATACAATATATATATATATATATATATATATATATAAATTTCGGCTTACATACATATATAAATATTTATTTATTGTCAATATCTTTAATAGGGAAAGAAATATACTGAAAATATATTTTCTAAATCTTTTAGTAACTAAATCTATAAATAATATCTTTATACCTATAAATTAGCTATATATTAATAGTTATCTATATATATATATAGATATATATTTCTATATATTAATGTGAACCTATCAATATATTTCCAATTATAGATATATTGTCACCTAAAATACAAATATTAAAATATGGTACACAATATATTTGACCTATTTCGGCCGAAACATGTTAACTTGGGGCCTAAGAAATTAAAAAATTTACATTGTAAATTTCCTTAGGGTTCGGCCGAAACACGAATTGGAAACAAGTGATCAAATTTTTATAAGATCTACAATCAAATGTTTGATTTTGATAAAATTCACATTTTTCTTGAAGATCATGAACATCAAATTTTACTAAGAACATCATGAAAAATTCGGCACTATCAATTATAAAAATCGGAAATTTTAAATTTTCACTCTTTAAAGTTTTTGCCAATACATTGAAATCAAGAACATCAATTTATCAAAATCATGAACTCCTAACACATGCTCTGATACCATTGTTGGATTACAGGGCTAAATACTACGGAAACATAAACAAGGTACATGCTATTAACAGAATTACGCAGCGGAAGATGTGCACATACCTTAAACCGTTTCCGTAGTCCCAAGATCTTGTTGAGGGAGTTCTCGATCCACCGGACGGAACCCGTAGATGTTCTTGTTAAGGAAGCCCTACGCGGTATAGTCTCCACAGCAAAGCCTCTGATCGATTCTTGGCAGGGACAGATCTCCGGAGTGTTTGCTCAAAGCAAATTGGCACACACTTGGTGGTGTAGGTGGTTCGGCCGAAACTAGTGTGTAAGGGAGGAGGGTTTTTCTCTCAAATCACCACAATGAAGGAATTGTGAATTGCCCTAATAAAACCCCTAACACTCCCTATTTATAGGAGGAGCAAAGTGGACAAAAGTCCACTTTGCCCATACACAAGTTTCGGCCGGGCTATGTAGTATAAGGGAGACCCACTTTTGGGCCTCTCATGTCAATTAGAATTTGGGTCAAGCACAATTTCCCTAATGTGACATTTACCCAATTTCTTAGGTAACATATACATATTAATGGGCTTCTATTTACGGCGCCCAATCACCATATGCTAATATCGACCAGCCTAGTGTTAGGTTTTCTTGGTGGTTAAGTTTTGACTACATTGATTTAAGGAAGGAGAATAAAATATGTATCTATATAGATATATATGGTAATTATATATATATATATATATATATATATATATATATATATATATATATATAAATATTGAGGAACCCCTTTCGACGAGCCGCGATACAATCTCATTTAAGCATCTTGAGAATTGGACTTGAAAATCTCGTGTAGAGTTAACTAGACGGTGGACCTTATTCTTCTTCTTCAAGTCAGGGCATGTGGGGATTTATATCGCCACAACCTGGTTAGTGTTCTTGATTAAATTCTCCTAGTTGTATGTGTTTTACCCATTAATTTCCTACATTGTTCGCATTGATGACTATGTCTTGGAAAGTAACGAAACAAGATACTATTTAATGATGTTCAACATGTAAGCATATGGTGATTGGGCGCCGTAATTACGAGCCCATTAATATGTATATGTTACCTAAAAAATTGGGTAAATGTCACATTAGGGAAATTGGGCTTAACCCAAATCCCAATTGACATAAGAGGCCCAAATATTGGGCCTCCCTTATACATGGTCGGCCGAAACTATTAGTGTAGGGGCAAAGTGGACTTTTGTCCACTTTGCTCCTCCTATAAATAAGGCTTGTTAGGGTTTTCTTAAGAAAAATTCACAAGTCTTCCTAAGTTGTGATTTGAGAGAAAACCCCTCCTCCCTAAAGGTTGTTTCGGCCAAACCATATAGCACCACCAAGGGTGTGCCGATTTGCTTAGAGCAAAAAACTCCGGAGATCCGTCCCTGCCAAGAATCGATCAGAGGCTTTGCTGTGGAGCTAATACCGCGTAGGACTTCCTTAACAAGAACTTCTACGGGTTCCGTCCGGTGGATCGCGAACTCACTCAGCAAGATCCTTGGGACTACGGAAAGGGTTTAAGGTATGTGCACATCTTCTGCTGCGTAATTCTGATTACAAGCATGTGCCTTATTTATTTTTCCGTAGTAGTCAACCCCGTAATCCATCAGTGGTATTAGAGTCTGTGTTAGAAGTTCTTGATTTTGATAAATTGGTGTTCTTGATTTTTAAAGTTGATGGTCGTAATTTTAAAGAATGAAAATTTAAAATTTCTGATTTTTACAATTGTTAGGGTCAAATTTTTTTTCAGGATGTTCTTAATAAAATTTTATGTTCATGATCTTCAAGAAAAAGTGGATTTTTATCAAAATCAAACATTGGATTGTAGATCTTATTAAAATTTGATCTTGAAATTTGACCACTTGTTTCCAATTTAGTGTTTTTCGGCCGAACCCTAATGAGATTTACAATGTAAAATTTTTAATTCTTAGGCACCAAGTTACAAATTTCGGCCGAAATTCTTTAAGATTATTGATTACCATATTTTAATTTTTATTAAAGGTAACAATATATCTATAATTGAAAATATATAGATAGGTTCACATTAAATATATAGAAATATATAACTATCAATATATCTAGCTAAATTATAGGGATTAAAGATATTGTTGATAGATTTAGTTACCTAAAAGATTAAGAAAATATATTGTCAGTATATTTGTTTCCCTATTAAAGATATCGACAATAAATAAATTAATAAATATATATATATAATTTATTTTGTAAGCATATGGTAATGGGCGCCGTAATTGGTAGCCCATAATATGTATAGTTTAACTAATGAACTTGGGTAAATATCACATTAGGGTAATTGGGCTAGACCCAAATCCCAATTGACATGGGAGGCCCAAAATTGGGCCTCCCCAATTACATAGGCCGGCCGAAACCCTAGGTGGGGTAAAGTGAACTTTTGTCCACTTTACTCCTCCTATAAATAAGAGGTGTTAGAGGATTTTTATGGTTTATCATAATTCCCTCATTAAAGTGTTTTAGAGAGAAAAACCCTCCCCCCTATAGCACCTAGTTCAGCCGAACCGTGTCCCTCACCAAGGGTGTGCCAAATTTCTTTCGAGCAAACTCTCCAGAGATCTGTCTCCTTACCAAGAATCGATCAGAGGATTTGCTGTGGAGCTTGCACAACATAGGGCTTCTCTAACCAGAACCTCTACGGGTCCCGACCGGAGGATCGTGAACTCCCTCTAGAGAAGATATTGGGTCTATGAATCATCCTAAAGGTATGTGTGAATCTTCCGTTGCGTAATTCCGATTACTAGCATGTACATTGTTTTAGTATCCGTAGTGATTACTCCCCTTAATCTAATAGTGGTATCAGAGCCTGTGTTAGGAGTTCATGATTTTGATAAATTGATGTTCTTGGAATTTAAATATGAAAACCGAAGTTTTAAAATAAAAAAATTTAAAACTCCTGTGATAAATTTAAACCGAAGTTCATGATTTTGATAAATTGATGTTCTTATTCGTATTAACAAGATAAAGACAAAAGGTCGACAACGACATTTGAGGAGGTCGTCTTTTAAAGTACGACTGATCGACCAGAAAATGACTGAACTAGTTAGCCTGTGGCAAAAGACGCTAATCGAAGTCGACCACGGAAACTCCTGTGGAAACCCTTCCTCCAAAGGGACAGGTGGCGACCTGCTTCAAACCATCTTCAAGAGGAAACCTCCCTCTGAAGTAAAGGACAGGTGGCGACCTGCTTCAACCACCTCCAAGAGGAAACCTTCATCCGAAGGTAAAGACAGGTGGCGACCTGCTTTGACCACCTCAAAGAGGAAACCTTCCTCCTGAAGTTAAGATAGGTGGTGACCTCCTTCGACCACCTCCAAGAGGAAACCTTCCTCTTGAAGTAAAGACAGGTGGCGACCGGCTTCAAACTGTCTTCAAGAAGAAACCTCCCTGTGAAGTAAAGGACAGGTGGCGACCTGCTTACGCCGCCAAAGAAAAGCCTTCTCGGCTAAGTAAAGATGAGGTGGCAACCTGCTTGTCACCTGCTTGGCCGACTTCGAAGAGAAACACTCTAAGGAGGGTAGCCGCAAATATAAGTCGGTAACTTATCCCTATAAATAGGGACTCCTTATATTCATTTCGATAATCTTAGCTCAATACACTTTACATTACTACTCTTAAATCCATTACTGACTTAAGCTTCGGAGTAGAATCAAGGGTCATCCCCAACCCCTTTTTAGGTACTCGCCCTACAAAACCATTGAAGGAAACTTAGTGTTCGAAGGAACTAAGTCCAGGGCAATATTCTGAAGTCCATTCCCCGAAGTTCATGGCCACGGATTTTGATCCTAACATTTGGCGCCGTCTATGGGAACCTTGATCAAAAGTCACGGCCTTCGAAAAGAGCAAGATGTCAAACCCCGTAGTGGAAGAAATAGGAAACAACCAAGCAGATCCCACCACCTCAAAAGCAACTCTGAGAGAAGACCCACCATTACCTCAAACCAATGGTATTGGTGGTGAAGAAAATCTCACCCACTCCAGATCGTTGCCAAATCTGGAGGAAGCAAGGACAGTCCCTCCGGCTGTTCTTCAAGAAGTGATGGCAGCTTTCATAGCTTTCTGGAATCAAACCCAGGCAAAAGCTATTCCCGAAAAGGAGCCCACTCGAGAAGCCTCCCATAAAGAAGAAGTGGCTTCTAGTGTAAAGATCCGGGAAGAGAATCCCGTGGAAAAAGAAATTCCTAAGGCTCCTGAAATCGAGACGGCGAGCAAGGGACCTGTTCTATTCACTATAGGACAGGTCGAGGAGTTACTGGAGAAAAAGAGAAGAGGGGCGAATGATTTGCTTATCGTTCGCAATTATACCTCCCATCCCTTTTCCAGAAAGTTATTGAACACTCGAGTTCCTCTGCAAGTTTTTGCGAGGAATATCGACGACTACACAGGCGAGGGAGACCCCGTCCGCCACATCAACGCCCACAACTCCTCCCTCTTAGGGAGAGGGGCAACTCCGGATCACTATGCGGCGCTCTTTCCAACAACACTGAAAGAAGAGGCGTCCACCTGGTTCTATGGTCTTCACGACAACTCAATCGACTCCTGGGAGGAATTGAAGGTTAAGTTCATAGAAGGCCACATAGGCCAGAGACAACGCCTTAAGAGTATGGACTTTCTAGATAAAATTGAGCAAGGTCCTGATGAAACCTTAGCCAATTATTATACTAGATACCACAAGATACCCCAGCAATTAAATGAAGACGCCACTGATGGCGAGTTGATCAGGACCTTTTGGAGAGGTCTTAGAATGCAGAGCTAGGCTCTAAAAGATAGCATGGTGATGAAGCCGGTGCGGAAGATTGATGCTCTCGCCATCAAAGTAAAAAAGTATATAGATTTGGAGAGATCGCATGAGAGATCGCCCCAAGAAGTCAAGAGGCAGATTATGCCAGCAAAATTTGAAGAAGGCTCTGCTTCTCGACCACCTAAGAAGGAAGAAAGACGAGAGGGGAACTTCCGGAATAGGAATCGTCCAGGGATGAGAAATCCTAACCCTTATCTTGGAAAGTTTACTCCTCTCACACATAATATATATGTTGTGCTTCAAGAGATGGAGAAACATGATCCTCCCCCAGTTAGAAAAGGCCCAATGGGATCTCAGACGAACGACTATTGTCGCTATCATCGGGTTCAGGGGCACGACACTAATGAATGTGTCTCCTTAAAGCATGACATCGAGGCTTTGATCCGAAGAGGCAAGCTGTTAACGTTCATCGACAAGCCTTTTAAAGCTCTGAGGAAACGAAGTGGAAGCCCTCGAAGAAAGTCTCGATCTCCCCCTCATAATAACCCCGCCCCGATTCGAAGAGGGACGATCAATGTCATCGCTGATGGATTCACCTCGGGAGGAGAAACCAGTACTGCTCGAGAAGTCTATGCTACCCAGATCACACGAGATGAGGATAAAGGGAAGGCGTCCGAGGAAATGGATCCCGTAACCATAAGCTTCACCACCGACGATCTTATGATGGTTACTCAACCTCATGATGACGCTTTGGTTATCACCGCCACTCTGGCGGAATACAGTGGGAGCTCGACAGATATACTCTTCTATGAAGCTTTCCAAAGTTTAGGATTGGCTAGGAGGGATCTCTTGAAGGTCGACTTTCCTCTCATAGGGTTCGCAGGAAGAACTACCTATCCGATAGAAGCTATCAAGCTTCCAGTGATCTTAGGAAAGGAGAAGACGACTCTAACCATTGATGTACTCTTCGTGGTTGTCGACGCCGCCTCAGCATATAATGCTATTATCGGAAGGACGACACTCAACCCTCACCGGATAATCCCATCAACTGCTCATCAAGTAATGAGATTCCCGACGCCACATGGGATAGGGGAGGTATGAGGTGATCAAACTGCGTCCCGGTGATGTTATGTCAGTTCGATGCGACGCCGTAACCAAAGAGAAGTTATAGAAACAACGCCTCATTAAGAAAATATTTATGTTTATCTTTAAGGATAATGTTTGTTTTATGATGCTTTTTATGCAAGACTCAGGAAGGATGAAGGAATATAAACCTTTTTTAAGGTCCCTCTTTATTCCAAGATATCTGAGCTCTTCTTTTAAAGGCACCACCATCACTCGAAAAATCAAGAGTCGATCATCAAACATCTGATATCAACTAAATCAATCAGATGGATCGAACTACTTGCAGTGTAGAAGAACTCAAGAGTCGATCATCAAATATCTGATATCAACTAAATCACTCAGATGGATCGAACTACTTGCAGTGCAGAAGAACTCAAGAGTCGATCATCAAACATCTGATATCAACTAAATCACTCAGATGGATCGAACTACTTGCAGTGTAGAAGAACTCAAGAGTCGATCATCAAACATCTGATATCAACTAAATCACTCAGATGGATCGACTACTTGAAGTGTTGAAGCTTTTTCCGAATCAAGAGTCGACCGTCAAAAATCTGATATCTACTAAATCACTCAGACTGGTCGACTACTTGAAAGAGGTTAAGTAATGAAGAACTCAAGAGTCGATCATCAAACATCTGATATCAACTAAATCACTCAGATGGATCGAACTACTTGCAGTGCAGAAGAACTCAAGAGTCGATCATCAAACATCTGATATCAACTAAATCACTCAGATGGATCGAACTACTTGCAGTGTAGAAGAACTCAAGAGTCGATCATCAAACATCTGATATCAACTAAATCAATCATATGGATCGAACTACTTGCAGTGAAGAAGAACTCAAGAGTCGATCATCAAACATCTGATATCAACTAAATCACTCAGATGGATCGAACTACTTGTAGTGTAGAAGAACTCAAGAGTCGATCATCAAACATCTGATATCAACTAAATCACTCAGATGGATCGACTACTTGAAGTTTTAAAAGCTGATCTTCCCGAAGTTATGTGTCGACCATCCAGAATCTGATATCAGCCAAATCACTCAGAAAGGTCGACGACTCGTAAGACAGTCATAACTGACTCCTCGACTTCCTACAGTAGGCGGCGATCAAGAGATCAGTCATAACACTGAGTCCCTCCCCGACTTTCGAAAGTCGCATCTACACAGGGGATCAGTCATAAAACTGACTCCTTCAACTTTCTAAAAAGGAGCAGTCATAACTGACTCCTCGACTTCCTACAGTCGGCGGCGATCAAGAGATCAGTCATAACACTTGACTCCCTCCCCGACTTCCGAAAGTCGCCATCTACACAAGAGATCAATCATAAGACTGACTCCCCGACTTCTGAAAGCTGCCACCTACGAAGGATGTTAGTCATCACATTGACTTCTCAACTCATTAAGCGAACGATGGTGGAAAGAGTTCGAAGCTATACAACAAGCTTGACTGCAAACCGTATGACTAAACGGAGAAACGAAAATGAAAAGGTACTCGACACGACCCCTTCCCCTTTTATTATAATAAAATGAAAGGACTCATGTCCCGGGGGCAAGTTGGGTTATGATTAAACCCGATATTACGAGCATAAAGTCGAGTACGTTTGAAAGGCAAGGAAAAGTTGTTGACCTTTCTTATTCGTATTAATGAGATAAAGACAAAAGGTCGACAACGACATTTGAGGAGGTCGACTTTTAAATTACGACAGATCGACCAGAAGATGATTGAACTACTTAGCCTCTGGCAAAAGACGCTAATCAAAGTCGACCAAGGAAACTCCTGTGGAAACCCTTCCTCCAAAGGGACAGGTGGCGACTTGCTTCAAACCATCTTCAAGAGGAAACCTCCCTCTGAAGTAAAGGACAGGTGGCGACCTGCTTCAACCACCTCCAAGAGGAAACCTTCTTCCGAAGGTAAAGACAGGTGGCGGCCTGCTTCGACCACCTCCAAGAGGAAACCTTCCTCCTGAAGTAAAGACAGGTGGCGACCTGCTTCGACAACCTCCAAGAGGAAACCTTCCTCCTGAAGTAAAGACAGGTGGCGACCTGCTTCAAACCGTCTTCAAGAAGAAACCTCCCTCTGAAGTAAAGGACAGGTGGCGACCTGCTTACGCCGCCAAAGAAAAGCCTTCCCGGCTAAGTAAAGATGAGGTGGCAACCTGCTTGTCACCTGCTTGGCCGACTTCGAAGAGAAACCCTCTAAGGAGGGTAGCCGCCAATATAAGTCGGTAACTTATCCCTATAAATAGGGACTCTTTCTATTCATTTTGATAATCTTAGCTCAATACGCTTTACATTACTACTCTTAAATTCATTACTGACTTAAGCTTCGGAGTTGAATCAGGGGCCATCCCCAACCCCTTTTTAGGTACTCGCCCTACAAAACCATTAAAGGAAACTTAGTGTTCGAAGGAACTAAGTCCAAGGCGATATTCTGAAGTCCATTCCCCGAAGTTCAAGGCCACGTCATTTTGATCCCAACAATCTGTATATTTGTCAACCTATTTAAGATAATGACAATAAATAAACATATATATATATATATATATATATATATATATTATATAGTAGCCGATTTTTACATATATATATATATTTAATATTGGAAATTATTTTATATAATTAATGTTACTTGGTGGTTAAGTTAATTATTTTTGCACTTTAAAACCTTACTTGGACCCCAAGTAAACATTTCGGCACAACCTTTAAAATTTTAATTATTGGGCCGGTCCAATATATTAAACCAGGACGGATTTAAATCGAAACGGGTTTTTTCATTTGGTTCGAATCGGGGTAATTAAGTGGATCTAACCGAACCGGTTTTGTATGTTGAACTGAACCAAACCCTATTTTATTGGACCGGTTCAGACCCAACCAGATTTTAAAATTTAAAACCAGACTGAACCGAATCGGATTTGCCTGACCGGGCCGAACCAGATTTTCTGAACCGGACCGGACCGGACCGGACCAAACCGAACCGAAATTGACTGAACCGGAATGATTTTCAAAAACGAATTCATGTCAATTAAATAAAATAGGGTGGTCAAGCTTTAAAATCCAAATGTTTCTGAACCTCTACATGGACTACACAGTCCTCATAGGGTTTCTAACCTTTATGCATTGTTTCGATCATGGGTATGGATCTCGGAGATACATGTTTTTGGGACTGGATTAATTAGAGGGTGAATTGCAATTGTTTATTTTTATATATATATTAATGCATGATTAGAAATGTTGTCTTGACATAGTCAAGCTAGCTGGACATTGCATGTAGTGGGCGGAGCCCTGGTTAAATATATGGAATGCGCTTTGTGATGGTCGTAGGATTCATGTCTAGAATGTTGCGTAATTGAATATAAGCATGAATTGCAAATCAGCCCCTAATGTTTAAAATTATTTTTAAACCGAAAACCAGTCACCAAATATGTATGATTGTTGTGGAATTTTCGTGTTTCACACGTATGCTAGAATGTTTAGGATGCAGCTGCATCTGATAATTTACATGAAAGTAGAATTATATATGCAAGCATGAGTTCCTCGGAACATTAGACGCATGACTCGTTAGCATGAGTGTGATTTGTTTGATGAATGTTTCTTGTGTATGATAATTTACGTGCTTATAGTAGAATTATATATGCATGAGTAAATTCATCGGAATATTTTCCAAAATACAAAAGGCCTTGGGAAAGCCAAGATTGGGTAAGCTTGTTTTAAAATTCTCGTTCCGCTAATTTGCGATTAAAACCGTTTTAAAAGACTGGTCTATTGGATTGAAAACGGCGGTAATATGAACTCTTTCACAGCTATCTTCCATTGGTTTACTAGTGATCAGTTGGTTTAGATGACTGAGGAATCATTATTTGTCAGATTCAATCTTAATAGATATCTGATGTATGCAACTCTTTCTCAAAATGTTATTGTCTACCTAATTTTTGCATGATTATCAAAGTGTTAGCAATGGCTGCGATCAGCAATGTAATCTCCTAAATGAACAAGGGAGTGAGATTGAACAGCAACAATTATAAGATCTGGAATAAGCGAGCGAAAATGGTAATTACTGAAATGAGAGGTTTGGAGCATCTGAAAACAAAGAAAGTCAGGCCAGATGGAGACCTCACGGCTGAACTGGAGAAAACCCATGATGAATGGGATGCAAAGGACCAAGAAATCCGTTCCGCCTTGCTGTCATTGCTTGAGGATGACATACTCTATGTGTATGATCACTATGAGTCTGCCAAGGATCTATGGGATGGTCTTAAGGCAGGGTTTGGTGTTTACACCACTGCCCAGAAGCGATCGTTAAACATCGCTTTAGACTCATACAAAATGAATCCAAAGCATTCAATGAAAGAGCATATCAGACACATGTCTAACATGCTTGCTGAACTCAAGGAAGCAGGAGAAATTATGACGTAGGGACAGAAAGTCCAATGCGTGATCCGATCCTTACCTGACTCTTGGAGTAGCATGAGATTGCACCTTACCCCTGCCACTCAAATCGATAACCTCGAGAAAGTACGTGTTCATCTCGAGCTGGAAGAGGATCGTCTCAGGGCCGAAAAGCGTAGGGCGGAATTGCATATCGCATCCTCATTTCCATCTGAGCAAAAGGGTAAGCGCAAGAGGATGGGAAAGAATCTCCAGATCAAGGCTGATAAGCCTCTAGATCCGAAACCTCAGAAGAAGTTCAAGCAAAAACAATTCGGTGGTAAGAAAGGCAAAGCAAAACAGACACGTAAAGAGGAAACTCGAACGTGTTTTAGGTGTGGCGTGAAAGGACACCTTGCTAATGCCTGTACCAATCCTCCCAAGGTACGTGCAGAAGAATAATGATAAACTCATAAGTTCTTCTATGACTACTCTTACTCGAGAGTTATTCAATTCATTATTTTGGATTACAGAATCGAGAAGGAGAACAAGCACAAACCTGAGGAACTTGCCCCGAAGATATAAAGATTGAATGAAAGACTTCATCTTTACTTGCTTTTGCTTAATAAACCTCTTCTAAATTCTTCAGTTTAAAGGATACTTGATAATGTTCCTTGAAATACAGGAAATATTTTATTTTGAGCATGTGACCATGCTCAGAAAAACTATTAATTACCGTTTCTCAAGCTTTTCGATCCTTTTAATTAGTTGTTTGATGCATTGCTTATAAGTACATTGCTTATATCTTTCTTTATTACTCCATTGAATGAAATAAATTGTAATGATAATCATATGCAAAACCGATAGGATTAAATTATATTAGATTCAGAAATGAAAAGATTTAACCAAAGGTTAAATTAGGGTAAGTTGCGCCTCGCGCAAGTGGACCTTGAAAGAGTAACACATCGTTTCAAAGTATGAGTTTAATACATAATTGTTTAAAATGATGATGTGGTGAATTTTCGTTTGCATTCCTTCGGATATAACTTAATGATAACGTTTACATCTGTAGAAAGTAGGCTTCGAAAGTTTGCTTTCGACGCCTACTACGACCTTGTAAAAGTATCAACTGACGCATAAAGTTAAAACCTGAAATACTCAATTCGGAGGTGGGATAAAGTCTATGAAACAAATCAGCAAACGAAAAAGGATTAAGTCGGTTAAACGATTTTCCTTCCGTACGCCTTGAACGATAAGTCAGGCTAAGCATTCAAATCAAATGACACACTCCTATAAGCATAGTTTGTAAACATAAATGTTGTAGTCATTTCTTCACATGTTCCCTATGGGATGATAAGAAAATGATTCACATTAACGTAAAACTATGTTCCATTATAATCGGTAAGACACGCCGCCATAAAAGCTGAAGAATGATAATGAGCTACTCATATCATCACGCGACATTAATTTGTGTATTAAACACGTATTTAGGACGAGAGTATGTAACTACTCTTTGAAAATACATGTTTACAGCTTAAAAGCCATGATACCGTGGTCGAACATGTGACATTACATACTTGATGACGAATTTTCCGATGCATTAACATGAGTCGTAATCAGACAGAAGAGGATATTACTGACATCAGGTCCCACTTAATTCGAGTGGGAGAGATTTGAACCAGTAACTCAAGTGAATGACATGGTAAATGATAATGGGAACATTTTCATAATAAATCAGTGGGAGGTCTAAACACCTACCATAGAATTAAGTTTACTATGAAAATGTTTCCATTATCATTTACCATAGAATTTAATTGAATTGTGTTTCAAAGTATGAGTTTAATACATAAGTGTTTAAAATGATGATGTGGTGAATTTTCGTTTGCATTCCTTCGGATATAACTTAATGATAACGTTTACATCGGTAGAAAGTAGGCTTCGAAAGTTTGCTTTCGAAGCCTACTACGACCTTGTAAAAGTATCAACTGACGCATAAGGTGAAAACCTGAAATACTCAATTCGGAGGTGGGATAAAGTCTCTGAAACAAATCAGCAAACGAAGAAGGATTAAGTCGGTTAAACGATTTTCCTTCCGTACGCCTTGAACGATAAGTCAGGCTAAGCATTCAAATCAAATGACACACTCCTATAAGCATAGTTTGTAAACATAAATGTTGTAGTCATTTCTTCACATGTTCCCTATGGGATGATAAGAAAATGATTCACATTAACGTAAAACTATGTTCCATTATAATCGGTAAGACACGCCGCCATAAAAGCTGAAGAATGATAATGAGCTACTCATATCATCACGCGACATTAATTTGCGCATTAAACACGTATTTAGGACGAGAGTATGTAACTACTCTTTGAAAATACATGTTTACAGCTTAAAAGCCATGGTACCGTGGTCGAACATGTGACATTACATACTTGATGACGAATTTTCCGATGCATTAACATGAGTCTTAATCAGACAGAAGAGGATATTACTGACATCAGGTCCCACTTAATTCGAGTGGTAGATGTTAGGTTCCAAAGTCTTGGGTCAACGGGCGGTCGACCTAAGGCTTGTCCCTCACTGGAGATGTTGCGGGTTTTGCGCTCTCGGGTTGCGTTGTCCTAGCTTGTGTCCTTCTTTCCTTAGCTTCACTTCTCCTCTCGCCCTGTAGAAGGGGCAATACCAGGCACAGAGGGGGGGGGGGGTGGTGCCTGATGAACCCTCTCCGATGCCTAAGTCAGTATGGTTTTAAAGAGATAAAGCTAGAGAGATGTCAGAGCAAAATTATCCAACTTGCCAAGATGTCCAAATGAATAGTGGGAGAGTTGTATTTATAGGCAACGGTGTCATTAAGGTGGCTTAACGACATCGTTAACCTTTAAACACAATCAATTATCCTTTAAACACGTAATTAAGACCTTAGGGTACGGAGAAGGTTGGCGGAAATAAACCGAGTATGGGAGTCCAAGAATGGTGTCGGGGCCCTTGGGGGGAAGGAAAATTCGACCCCCAAGGGTAGGGGTTGGGTGAGGCCACCCAACCCCTCCTAGGGGAGATAGGGTTGGCCAACCCTATCTCCCCTAGGGGAGATCGGGTTGGCTGACCCGATCTCCCCTAGGGGAGGTCGGGTGTGGCCACCCGACCTCACCTAGGTAAGTCTAACTTGGCCGGACGAGTGCTTCGGCCTCGTCCGGACCGTTGGTGTTTTCGCGAGGTGTTCGGGTTGAAGTTTCGATTTGCAATCATTAACGGGGTGAACAAAATGAAACGATTCGGAAGTCAACAGGTTCAAATTGGGCGTATATCCATCACATGCCCCCGAGTCAACCAATGGCCTGACCCTTGATTGACTCTATTTTAGGATGGTATGACACGCGCAATTTGAAACCGGGATTTTACCTTTTTGTCGGAATACTTACTTACCCATGGATGTGTGTCTCTGACCCTGCCCCCTGTCTTATAAGATAGAGGAATTGCAAATGTCAGAATAGCACGGACACGTGTCCAAGCACGGGTCCGTCTGAGGTGGAAATAATAAATCTATCCTTGCCATGGGCGTATACTTGAACAATACATACGCACATGGGGATGCAATATGAATACAACTAAACGGGTTCATGCTTCAATTTCATGCCGGGATAAAGTCTAGGTGGAGAAAAATTTTAATTTTGGTCTAAAATTTTTCTAAGTATGGGATGCTAGAAAATATGCCTATAGGATGTTAACTAGGAGTGAACATGGACATATCATGAACATGAGGATGTGTACTAGCATACATGCAAGTAGGAACATAAGGATGGGAGTGAGTATAGACATGCTGCGATTGTAGTCATGAATGTATGCATAAATGTATGGCGGCCATGTGCATGGACGTCTAAATGTTTGAACACACGGGAGTGTGTACGTGGGCATGCATATGAGTGCAAGCATGAACGTGTATGTATGCATGGACGGGTTGTGAGTATAAGCATGAGTGATGACATTGATGTACCTGTAGATGTTAATCATGAATATGAGCCTAAGTGCAAAGGTGAGAGCATAGACCTCTCCTTTACTTGAGGGTGGGAACTCTGCCACTCAATGGGACACAACGTTCCGCCTCCCTCGTACTAGCGTGAGCATTGTCCATTAACCTCGACCTTCGGCATGTGTAACATTTTTCCTTCATTCGTTGGAGCGTGTGTATAGCTCTTGATCTTTACCCTGCAATTTGTTCCCCATAAAAGTGAGGGTGAAAATGCTTACAAGCTTTCTTCTTACCGCCGCGAGCGAAAGGGGTCTATTGACATGTGTTAAGGGTTGACCCTTCCTTCAGATGTGTTGAAGCGTTGCTCCATTTGGGGAAACTAAAAGTTCGCCCTCTTCCCTTGGTGTTAAGGTTGCCCCCGTAGTAGGCGTATCTCGCCTCTCCATGATTAAGGGCTGATCTTTGCGTTGGTTGCTCGTATAGATGACTCACTTTTGGGAAGCTTTCTTCTTCAGACAGGGAGACCTTGAAGATCGTTTTCCAAGGTAGTCAGACCAAATATGACTGTCCTGTGTCTTGGGTGTCCGAGGTGGACTCGTATGAGGCGGGGACTCGTATGACCTCTTGTAGGTTGATTTCATGGAGAAACATATAAGGTGTAGGCAGAGCGTTCCGAACGTACCGTTGAATCGGATGAGAGGGAAGAACCTTCTAGTTCTGCTTATCCGGCCAAGAAATTTTCTAAGTCAGGGAAGGCTGCTAATGCTTCCGGTACGTTCTCATTCCATTCTCTTTTCTTTGTGATATACTTATGATTGTTCTCATGTTGCTTCCTTCTTGTTGTTAGAACGTTCGTCCCTGGTTACCGAATGGGTTCTTGCGGTGGGCGAGAGTTCAAGTCAATCTAAATCCGAGGCGTGGAAACCTGACTCTGAGGTCGGGCCCTCGGCTGCCAAGGAGAAAGAAACCGCGAGGGGCTCTCCTTCAAGTGCCCCCTTGCTGACTCCCTCTCATGATAAGGAGGTAGTGGTTGAAGAGGCGGCCTCTTTGCTTGACAAAGGGGAACAACCCGTGACTGGTGATGGGGTGATCATAGGTCTTGATGTCTCTTCTCTATCCTCTGCCCCCCAGCCGAGGGGCCGAGTCTCAGGTTTATATCATCTTCATGTATATTTGACGACTTTTGAAGGTGTCTTTGGCTTTCCTATGGGTTATGCTATTAACCCTTGTGTTGAAGATTTTTCTTTTGGTGATGGGTGTGATCATCGCCTTTCATTGAGGTAGCAAATTCTTGCTTGGGAGTTTGGTGGAGATTGCTCTTGAGTTAGCCTCTACTAGTATCGTAGTTGTGATCGTTGTGGGGATCGTTTTGTTATATGCCCCCAATAGTGCTTGTCGTGATTCTTTGCTTTGTGGTTGATTTCATGAGATATGGAGGTTGTCTTCATGATGAGGATGTCCCATCCATTGGATTGAAATATAAGTGCCTACCTTTGATGAGCGTATGAAGGGTGTTGTTTTTCCCTTTTTCTTGAACCTCCTCCTAGGGCTAGGCATAGCCTTTTGATGTTCGTGGTCGGGATGGTGTTTTTACAATTCATTTCTTTGACAGATGTTTTATGATGTGCTACCATGATAATCACTTCGAGGTATGTGGACATGATAGCCACTTCATGATGTGTGGGAGTGATAGCCCTTTTGTAGTGTGTGGACATGATAGCCACTTCATGGTACGTGGACATGATAGCCACTTCAAGATATGTGGACAGGATAGCCACTTCAGGGTATGTGGACATGATAGCCACTTCAGGGTATGTGGACATGATAGCCACATCACGATGTATGGAGTTGTGCTTTAGTATTCCTTTCTCATTGGAGAGCCTTCATTGCTGTAGTTGCCTTTTGCTTAGGCTATGTTTGTTGGGTTAGGTCCCGATGTCTCGTCTTGTCGGATGTTGTATCCTTTATGCTCTTTAGATGTCTCCTTCATGAGTTGTGCTTGACGATGTTCAAGTCTGATACGAGCATAGGTCACGCGAGGGCGACATGCAAGACAATAACGTGTGTCAGAGGTTGATTTGTGCGGCTTGTGAGGCAATTCTCTTCTTGATGGGTCGAGTTTATTTTGAGAGCCTTGAACTTTGGATTTCATGTCTTTGCTATCCTTCTTGGTGGTGTTGGGTTCCTTTGAGATACTTCTCTTGACATGTGATATGGATGGTAGGATAACTCGTTACTTTTCATGATAACCTCTTGTGCTTCTGTATATGATCCTTTGGTCATGGACATTTCCTTTGTATATGCTTTCCTTTCCTTACCTTTCTTTTGTGTTTTCCTTCACATCATACCTGCTATCTCATCAAGAAAAAACGTTATGTGTTCTTCATAGCACTTTACTTTTAAATTGCTTTCTCATGGGATCCTTCTTAGTATGGTGTAATGATCTTCTGATACCCTTTGAATGGTATGTATGGTGTTGCTAGACCAAAGATACGCTCTTGGTGGGCGTTGAATACTGTTCACGAGATACGCTCCCGGAAGGCACCAGTAGTTAGACCAAAGATACGCTCTTGGTGGGCGTCGAAACTGTTCACGAGATACGCTCCCGGAGGGCACCAGTAGTTAGACCAAAGATACGCTCTAGTTGGGCGTTGAAACTGTTCACGAGATACGCTCCCGGAGGGCACCAGTAGTTAGACCAAAGATACGCTCTAGGTGGGCGTTGAAACTGTTAGGTTCCAAAGTCTACCTCAAGATACGCTCTTGGGGGCGTCGAATCTGGTAGTGTTTTTCCTACCTCAAGATACGCTCTTGGGGGCGTCGAAGGTCGTAGTTTTAGAAACTACTCTCAAGATACGCTCTTGGTGCGTCGAAGGTCGTAGTATAGAAACTACTCTCAAGATGCGCTCTTGGGGGCGTCGAAGGTCGTAGTATGAATACTACTCTCAAGATACGCTCTTGGGGGCGTCGAAGGTCGTAGTATGAATACTACTCTCAAGATACGCTCTTGGGGGCGTTGAAGGTCGTAGTATAAAAACTACTCTAAAGATACGCTCTTGGGGGCGTCGAAGGTCGTAGTATAAAAACTACTCTCAAGATACGCTCTTGGGGGCGTCGAATCTGTTCGCGGGATAGGCTCCCAGAGGGCACAGGTTTCGTAGTTTTTGGAACTACTCTCAAGATACGCTCTTGGTGGCGTTGAAGGTGTTGTTGACTTGACGTAATATCTGTGTAAGGATAACTGAATGATTATATCATCCCCTTCTTTAAAAAATACTTTTGAGTAACTTCTACTTCATTAGGAGCATTCAAGGCTCTATGTACACATGGGATGCCTTGGGTGGATCAAGGCACCCTTTGGAGGAAGTCAAAGATAGTTGTAGAGTTGGAGTAACTTCGTGAGTTCTCCTTCTCAAAAGTTGTTTTTGAAAAATTAAACAATTATATGTAATGACTTGAAATAACTTCAAGGATATGGTCTTTTGCTTGTGCCGCCTTCCTAGACGTAGTACTTCTTTAGGTGTTCCCCACTGAAGGTGTTTGTGGAGATATACCCATCCCCATCCTCTAGGCGGTAAGCATTTGCGTATGGAACTGATGCTATCTTATACGGCCCTTCCCATTTTGGAGATAATTTTCTGACTTGGTCTAAGTGTGAGAACTCGTTCTTTCTGAGTACTAGTTCTCCTATGTGGAATTGCCTCTCCTTGACTTGGCGGTTGTAATATCTTGCGGATACAAGGCGCATTCGTGCCTGTGCTTCTTCTGAATTCCATCTTTTATCCTCCACCATGTCTAAGTCTAAGAGCCTTGCTTTGTTGTTCTCATGCTCTTCAAAGTACGTTGTTCTTAGTGATGATACTGGTATTTCTGCTGGTGCCACCGCCTCGGTCCCGTATACCAGGCCAAATGGCGTTTCTCCTGTGGCTATCTTTGGTGTTGTCCGTACTTCCCATAGAACATTTTCCAGCTCATCTACCCAACTTCCCTTGGTAGCATGGAGTCGTTTCTTTAGGCCGTCTAGTACTATTTTATTTGTTGACTCTACTTGCCCGTTTGTCTGAGGGTGCTTTACTGATGCGAAGCGGTGTTCTATATTCAGCCTTTCGCAATACCATTGCAATTTCTTGCTCTTGAATTGTGGGCCATTATCACTTATTATTTCCTTTGGGACTCCGTACCTCGAGACGATGTGAGATTGAATGAAGTTAACGACTTGATCGTCTGTTGTCTTTCCCATTGCCTTTGCCTCTATCCACTTGGATAAGTAGTCTATTGCTACTATTATGCAAGTTTTCTGCCCTTTTGTTCTTGGTAGGGGACCTATCAGATCGATCCCCCACTGTGCGAATGGCCAAGCTCCCGAGATGGAACTTAGCTTTGCTGCTGGGGCTGTTATATTTCTGGAGTACCTTTGGCAGTGATCACATTTTTGCACCAAGTCTGCTGCTTCTTTGCTCATTGATGGCCAATAGTATCCTAGGTTGTAGACCTTCCGGATTAATGATCGTGCTCCTTCATGGCATCCCGCATCTCCTTCATGGAGTTCTGCAAGCACTCTCTCTGTTTCTGGGTATGTTATGCATTTGAGGAAGGGTGTGGAGTACCCTTTCTTGTAGAGTTCAGTATCCATCACTGCATAATTTCTAGCCATCCTTTCGATCTTGACTGCCTCTACCTTATCCTTTGGGAGCTTTCCTTCCATGATGTATTGACGCATTGGGGTCATCCAGGCTTCTGCTTCATCTATTACTAGAACCTCCATTTGTTCTATCACTGATTGCATTCTTTGCTCTACAAAGTGAACCTCTTTGCCTGCTTCTACCCCTAGGGCTAGTTTGCTTAAGGTATCCGCCTCTTGGTTTTGTTCTCTTGGGACTGACTCAATGTCGAAGCTTTGGAAGCTCTTTATTAGGTCCCTGGCTTGTTGTAAGTACTTCTGCATGTTTTCAGACTTTGCAGTGTAGGTTCCTTTCACTTGATTGACAACTAGTTGAGAATCGCACTTAGCTCTTAGGTGCTTTGCCCCTACTCCTTTGGCTATTCTCAAGCCTGTTATCAGCGCTTCATATTCAGCCTCATTGTTCGTTGCCTTAAAGGTAAGTGCCATGGCATAGCGCATAGGTGTATCGCTATTTGGTGGGTATAGTAGGAGGCCTGCACCTGAACCTCCCCCGTTGGACGACCCATCAGTATGCATCTTCCATAAGTCTTCTGGTTGTTTCTCCTGACTACTGCTCGCCTCCCTTGTATTTTTGATGTCTCCCAAGTCTTCATCTGGATTAATTTCGGTGAATTCGGCAATAAAATCTGCTAGGGCCTGCCCTTTTATAGCTGTTCTGGGGGCAAAGTGAATACGAAACTCACTTAATTCAATTGCCCACTTGGTCAGTCTCCCCGATGTGTCTGGTCTTTGGAGGAGGTGTTTCAATGGTTGGTCTGTGAGGACTGTTACTTCGTGCCCATGAAAATATGGTCTCAACTTTCTTGCTGATATAATCAGTGCATAGAGGTACTTTTCTATTGGCAAGTAGTTGATCTCATACTTTGCCAATGTTTTGCTTACGAAGTATACCGGCAATTGTGCAGCGTTTTCTTCTTTTATTAGCACTGAGCTTACTGCCACGTTGCTCACCGAGATGTAGAGGTAGAGGGGCTCCCCTGGTGTAGGCTTTGCTAGGGGTGGTAGTGTCTTTAGATGTTGTTTGAGCTGTTGAAAGGCTTCTTCACATCTTGGTGTCCATTCGAATTTCTTGTTTGCCCTTAGTACCTCAAAGAAGGGTAACGCCTTGTCTCCTATTTTGGATAGGAATCTGTTAAGAGCTGCCAACCTCCCGTTCAGTCGTTGAACCTCTTTGTGCTTGGTAGGTGACTGCATTTCCTCAATTGCCTGTAGTTTTTCGGGGTTTACCTCTATGCCCCGCTGACTTACCATGAAGCCTAAAAACTTCCCTGATTGTACCCCAAATGCACATTTTTTCGGGTTTAGGCGGACTTGGTATTGCCTCATTCTCTCAAACGTTGAGCGAAGGTTCTCCGCATGTTCTTTCTTCTCTTTGGACTTGACGATCATGTCGTCCATGTATGCCTCCATTGTCTTTCCTATCATGTCCCCGAAGATTTTGTTGACCATTCTTTGGTATGTCGCTCCAGCATTTATGAGTCCGAAAGGCATCACCGTGTAATGGTATATCTCGCTATCGGCATAAAATGCTGTGTGAGGGGCGTCCTCAGGGGCCATTTTTATTTGGTTATATCCTGAGTATGCATCCATGAAGCTCATTAGTTGGTGACCTGATGTTGCATCCACTAACTGATCTATTCTTGGTAGTGGATATGAGTCCTTAGGGCATGCTTTGTTTAGGTCGCGATAATCGATGCACATTCTCCAAATTCCCCCCGCCTTCTTTACCAGTACTGGGTTTGCCACCCATGTTTGGAATCTAATTTCCTTGATGAAATTTGCCTTCAATAGCTTTTCCACTTCTTCCTGGATAGCTATCTTTTTGCTCCCTCCCATTGGCCTTACCTTTTGTGTTATTGGTCGCGTTGCCGCGTCTATATTGAGCTTGTGTGAGATTATTTCTTCTGATATTCTTGGCATATCGCTTGGTGACCAGGCGAACAGATCCTTGTATTCCCTTAGTAAATCTACTAAGTGGTTTTCCTCTTCCTGAGATAAGGCGGTCCCGATTTTTGCCTTCCTATCGGGTTCTTCTATGAGTATTTCTTTTAATTCCTACATGGGGGCTGGTCTTCCGTGATCTTCTCTTGGGTCCTCATCTATTAGTAGGACCTCTCTTGTTTTCTTCTTCTTGCTTAGTGCGATCCTTGCACATTTCCTTGCTACCTTCTGGTTACCCTTTACTTCCCCTATTCCTTGGCTTGTGGGGAATTTCATTTTCTGATGTAGTGTTGATGGTACCATGCCCCACTTGTTGATTGTAGTGGTACCCAGGACTCCATTGTATTCCTCCATTTCTTCTGTGATGAAGAATGGGACATCTATCTTTAACTGCCTCTGGCCTATGCCCAGTGTCACAGGTAGTGTGACTGCCCCCAGTGGGTAAGTTGGCTCTCCTGAAAATCCCACCAAGGGGGAGTGAACATGTTTTATGCTACTTGGCCTTACTCCCAGTATGTTGAGGACTTTCTTGCTAATGATGTTGGGTGAGCTTCCACTGTCTACTAGGATTCTTCCAATGTCCATATCAGTGATCTTCATTGTTATGACTAGGGCATCCTTGTTGTCTGGTAACACATGCTCCATGTCTCTTCTTGAAAATTGTATTATATCTTCTCTCTTTCCTTCTGCTTGTTCTTCCTTTGGCTTAGGGTCCTCTGACTGTGCCATATACGCTTCTCTAGCATTCGCTGACTCTCCTCCAGCTCCATAACCTCCATGAATGACATATACGCTTGCCATCTGGCTGGTGATAATTAGGCTTTCTATTCGAAACCCACAGACGGCGCCAAGTGTTAGGTTCCAAAGTCTTGGGTCAACGGGCGGTCGACCTAAGGCTTGTCCCTCACTGGAGATGTTGCGGGTTTTGCGCTCTCGGGTTGCGTTGTCCTAGCTTGTGTCCTTCTTTCCTTAGCTTCTCTTCTCCTCTCGCCCTGCAGAAGGGGCAATACCAGGCACAGAGGGGGGGGTGGTGCCTGATGAACCCTCTCCGATGCCTAAGTCAGTATGGTTTTAGAGAGATAAAGCTAGAGAGATGTCAGAGCAAAATTATCCAACTTGCCAAGATGTCCAAATGAATAGTGGGAGAGTTGTATTTATAGGCAACGGTGTCATTAAGGTGGCTTAACGACATCGTTAACCTTTAAACACAATCAATTATCCTTTAAACACGTAATTAAGACCTTAGGGTACGGAGAAGGTTGGCGGAAATAAACCGAGTATGGGAGTCCAAGAATGGTGCCGGGGCCCTTGGGGGGAAGGAAAATCCGACCCCCAAGGGTAGGGGTTGGCTGACCCGATCTCCCCTAGGGGAGGCCGGGTGTGGCCACCCGACCTCACCTAGGTGAGTCTAACTTGGCCGGACGAGTGCTTCGGCCTCGTCCGGACCGTTGGTGTTTTCGCGAGGTGTTCGGGTTGAAGTTTCGATTTGCAATCATTAACGGGGTGAACAAAATGAAACGATTCGGAAGTCAACGGGTTCAAATTGGGCGTATATCCATCAGTAGAGATTTGAACCAGCAACTCAAGTGAATGACATGGTAAATGATAATGGGAACATTTTCATAATAAATCCAGTGGGAGGTCTAAACACCTACCATAGAATTAAGTTTACTATGAAAATGTTTCCATTATCATTTACCATAAAATTTAATTGAATTGTTGCCGGTTCAAATATCTCCCACTCGAATTAAATGGGACCTGATTGTCAGTGTTACTGCTCTAGTTCGATCAAGACTACATTAGTTTGAAATTGACCATGCATTGGAAATTCGTCCTCAAGTGATGTAATGTCTCATGTTCGACCACGACACCATTTTCAAAAGCTTTAAACATGTATTTTTCTAAAACTAGGTAACGTACTATTGTCCAACATACGTGTTTAGTGCGCAATTTAATGTCGCTTGATGATATGATTTTAACTCATTATCATTCATTAGCTTTTATGGCGACGTGTCTTACGGATTTCGTTGGAACACAGTTTACATACATGTGAGTCATCTTCTTCATCCTATAGGGAACGCCCGATAGATTGACTCTAACATTATGTTCTTGAACTGTGCTTCTTGAAGTGTGTTTCACTTGATTTGAATGCCTAGCCTGACTTATCATTCAAGCCGTATGTAAGGAAAATCGTTTAACCGACTTCATCCTTCTTCGTTTGCAAACTTATCTCAGAGGTTTCATCAAATCTCTGAACTGAGCATTTTGGGATTTCACCTTGTGCGTCAGTTGATAATTTTACTAGGTCATTGTAACTTCTAAAGCATACTTCTTTCCGATGTAAACATTATCAGTAAGTTGTTTCAGAATGAATGCAAACGAAAATTCAGCACTTAATCATTTAAACACTTCATTATTAAACTCGTATTTTGAAACGATGTGTTCCGTCTTTCGATGTCCACTCGCGCATTGCGCTATTTACCGAAGCTTTAATCCTTGGTTAAATCGTTTCATTTCTGAATTTAATTCAATCCAATCAAATCGGTTTCGCACATGATTATTATTACTAATTATTTCATTTAATGGAGTACTAATAATAAAGTAAGATTTATAACTGGTTCATTCTTAGAGCTATGCAATCAATGGATTTTAATGGAATTTTGATTTTACTCAAAGAATTAGATGTCGGATAAGATGGATGGATTTGTTTGATTCGGCCATTTCAAATAGCCTTATTACTTTGGTTTTGTTACATTTCAGATCGATCCCGTTCTTAACCGGGTCGATTAATCTTGATAAGCAGAACTCATTTTGAATAGAATGGTAACTACTTTATTCAACGAATCCGAAACATTATTAACCAAAATTAAAACATAAATTGAACAATAAGAGAAATAACCACAATGGAATAAATTTCAGATCATCCACGAAGCTTTAAGAGATAAAGGTAGAGCATTTGGAGTACTAAACGAGACATATAATGTACTTTATTCGCTGGTTTTCATCACACCGAATTCTCTTTTGAGGACCAAAATGATGATCCTGTTTCCTATGCATCTTCCCTTGATCTCTTGCGGTGAAGCACAGAAGAACCTTTCGGTTCCTTTTGTTTGCTTTCAACAAACAGAACCGTAATAAACTTAATTGATTCAATCTAGTAACCCAGTCCGTTGTCGTCGGCCAACCATGATAGAGGGTACCTCCGTGTAACACTGAGTATCTTTCTCCAATTCGATCTCTCGTTCGTAAGATCTGATGTGGGTTTTGCGCCTGCATCTTGGGAAATAAGGGCAACATACTCAAACAACACTCTTCTGGCTTCGGCTGCCCTTCCTCCACCGAAGCGGAGTCTAATGGCACACCAAAGTTGAAGAGCGCTTATAAACATGAATCATACTTCATTGATGAATAGGGATTACAAACTAAAAGGTGCACTATATATACTAAGTGATATTAGGCTCACCAACTAGGACTATACTAGCTTAACCTTGTAACCGGGTGCATAGTGGTGTATACACTATTGTATGCAACTAAAAGTAAGTGTATTCAACATGTGACAATATGAGCATCAATATATACACTCTATATTCTTCCATCCTTATCTTCTTCTTCTTTTCTTTCTTGAAAGACATCTTTGATCCCATATAGTTTCAATAATGCCAAGTGCTGGTTCTTCACCAAAGCCTTGGTTATCAAGTCAGCTAGTTGATCCTTTGAAGGGATGTAATGAACACCAATCATGCCTTGTTCAATGTGGTGTCTTGTGAAGTGGAAATCCAATTTAATGTGTTTGGTACGCTCATGAAACATTGGATTCTTTGCAATCTTCACAGCTGCTTGACTATCTGTGTATATGGGGATATGAAGGCTTACTTGCAAACCAAGTTCCTTGAGAATTCTGCCTACCCAAAGTGCCTCTTGAATTGCAACTCTTAGGCATCTATACTCTACTTCAGCACTTGATAGAGAAATGGTATCTTGCTTCTTGACCTTCCATGCTATCTTGGCTGCACCAAGCTTAACACAATAGGCACTCACTGACTTCCTACTAAAAGGGCAAGCAGCCCAATCAGAATCACAAAACAAGCTCAAATTAAGGTTGTTGTTGGAAGGATGCATCAAGCCTTGGCCTGGAGTGCCCTTGATGTATTTGATTACCCTTATGGCAACATCATAGTGAGACTTATTTGGTTTGTCAACAAATTGACTAAGTCTTTGGACTGAGAAGCTGATGTCTGGTCTTGTCATGGTAAGATATAACAACTTACCAATTATCCTCCTATATGAAGTAGCATCCTCTAAGAGCACATCATCGGTGTTGGAGTTGGTTGCTTTGTCATACTCATGTGTAGTGAGTTTGACATTGAATTCCATAGGAGTTTCAGAAGGCCTTGCAGCCCCTAGGCCAGCATCCTCAATGAGCTCCATTGCATACTTCCTTTGGTTGATCACAAGTCCTTGATTTGATCTTGCAACCTCCAATCCTAGAAAGTACCTCAAGTCCCCCAAATCCTTCAATTTAAAGTGTATTTGGAGTGTGTTCTTCAATTGATTGATCATCTTGGCATTGGAACCAGTGATAAGAAGGTCATCAACATAGATGAGTAGAAACACTTTGTCATTACCTTGTATCTTGCTGAACAAGGAATGGTCAGAGGCACATTGCTTGTACCCATTCTTCAATAAGGTTTGGGTGAGCTTGATGTTCCATTTCCTTGAAGCTTGTTTCAGGCCATATAGGGACTTCTTAAGCTTGCATACATGTTTGGTAGACCCATCAAGAGACTTAGAAGAATTAAAACCTTGGGGGATGTCCATGTACACTTCCTCAGTTAAATCACCTTGAAGAAATGCATTGTTCACATCCATATGGTACAATCCCCATGATTTGGCAGCTGCCAATGCTAAGATAATCCTCACTATGTCCATCTTGATCACAGGAGAGAATGTCTCATTGAAATCAGTCCCTTCAACTTGAGTGAATCCCTTGGCAACCAATCTTGCCTTGTATCTTTCAATGGATCCATCAGAGTTGTACTTGACTTTGAAGACCCATTTGCAACCAACTGATGATTTGCCTTGAGGAAGCTCCATTAGCTCCCAAGTGTTGTTGTCTTGAAGGGCTTGTATCTCTTCTTCATGGCCAAAATCCAATTGGGATCCTTGATTGCTTACTTGTAGATGCTTGGTTCCTTGATTTTGTCAATGGCAGCCAAGAAGCACTTGTATTGAGGACCCAAAGTTTCATAAGACACATATTTTTCTATGCCAAAGGTAGCATTGGAACTTGGCTTTTGTTGAAGCTCAGCAATCCTTGCACTTCTCCTAGGTGGTGGTGGATTGAGTTGTGCAATTCTGAGACTCCTTCTTAGGTTAGAAGGTTGGGATGGATCATCTTCAATTGGCTGTTGAGGTGTTGGAGCTTCATTGATAGGAGTGTATCTTGGTACATCCTCTTCAAAATAAGGTGGACTCTCAGGTGGGAAGTCTTCAATGGATTGCTTGGCTCCCAAGCAAGATGGAATAAGAGCCTTTAAAGCATCCTTGGACATGCTAAATGGAAAGATGTCTTCATGAAAAAGAACATCTCTTGAAACATGAAATACTAAGTTGGAAATGTTCATCACAAGGTACCCCTTTTGTGAGGTTGAATACCCCATAAGAATGCACGGTTCATCCCTTGGGCTAAACTTATCATGGTTGTTCAATTTGGTTGCAAAGCATAAACAACCTATGGTTCTCAAATGATGAAGAGAAGGGGATTTTCCATACAACACTTCCACAGGTGACTTGTACTTCAAGATAGAGGTGGGTAGCCTGTTGAGAAACTAACGAGCATTGAGTATGCAATACCCCCAATGCCTCAATGGCATAGAAGCTTGAAACCTTATAGCTCTAGCAATGTTGAGAATGTCCCTATGCTTGCGTTCCACCCTTCCATTTTTTTGTGGTGTATGCATACAACTAGTTTGATGAAGGATTCCAAATTGATGAAGCCAGTATTTGCAAACTGAGTTGATGAACTCATTCCCATTGTCACTCATCAAAGTCGTGACCATTGTACCAAACTGATTCTTCACCATGATCAAGAAATTCATGATATGCAAGAAAGTATCACTCTTGTGTCTCATCAAATAGACCCAAGTTGCCCTTGAGTGGTTATCAACAATAGTCAAGAAATATTGATTGTTCTTGAAGTTAGGCACCTTGTAAGGACCCCATAAGTCCATGTGAATCAAATCAAAAGGCTTTGAAGCAATTGAATCCATGATTGGGAATGAAAATCTAGATTGTTTTGCAAGAGGACAAATAGTGCATTGTTTGATACAACCTTATGTCTTATTCAAGCCTAAAACATCCAAATGATTCAAATATTGTTCTGAGACATGACCCAAACACCTATGCCATCTCAATACTTCATCCTTATTCCCCAAGCAAGCAGCTGCTATTTTCATTGGACTTGAAGGTACCACATCCTTCAAGGTGTACAATCCTTTATTCCAGTGCCCAATCACCATGGACTTACCACTCTAGCCCTGAAGCAACACATGATCACAAGTAAATATCACTTTGCAATTTAACTGGCTAGGCAACCTAGAAACTGAGATCAAATTGAACTTGAAATCAGGGACCAAGAGGATGTTGGTCAATGTGAATCCACTGGAGAAAGAGCAAGAACCAACATGAGTCACTTTACACTTGTGACCATTTGGCAAGTGCACATATTGGTGATCAGATTCACTCTTCTTCAAATCATGTAGCCATTCAATTTGATGAGTGATATGGTTAGTTGCACCTGAGTCAACTATCCAAACCATAGGATCACTAGATATACCTGCCATGTTGACATGAGCTTGATCCACATCTTCAGAGCATAGATGTGTATGATCAAAATGATCATCTATAGAGTATATAAGTTGATATGCTCACATTGCATCTTGTTACTTACACTTGCATTTACTTCCATCATGTCATTAGATGATTGTATAAGGCTATTATATGGTGCATATATCATGTAGTACATGTTACATGGTATATGCACCTTGGTGCACCAAGTTAGGCACATAGGATAGTTAGTCCTAGTTGGTGATCCTTATCACCTAGTATATATAGTTTACCTCTTGCATTGTAATCCCTAATCATCAATCAACAAATGATTCAACCTACTAAAGATTATATGGTATCAGAGCCACCTCAAATGGCGGGGCAACCACAAAGCTAAAGAAGACCAAGTTTCTTCAAACTTTTGCCTTAACATTCACCTTGTTCAAGTGTGGATTGGCAAATTCAGCTTCGTGGATCATCTTTTCTACTTCAAGAATCCATTTGTTACTTAAGAATGGACATCTAGTAAGTGGAATTTCAAGAACTCAACACGCATAGATAGATCTGCACCTAGACTAAGCAAAGCCAAGATGACTTAGCACTAGTTTGCTTGTTCTTGAAGAATTCAGCCTTGTTGAGCTGATTGCGTGTTTGATACTATCATTTTCTGGAGTTTGTATTGCTTCTCTAGATTTGGATATGGATTTTGAACTTATTTCAGCTGCGCCTCTTGCTTGAAATCTGGATATTCATTGCTTGGATTCACTTGCATACACATTGCTCGGCTGAGGAGTATTTGTGACTGCTTTGAGTTTTGTGTTCATATCTTCACGAATTCTGAGCTTTCATCAATGGAGAATGGTTTCTAATCCATTTCTGTTGATCTTCAAGCTTTGAACATCACGAATTTTGTTGCGGAATTTTACGGACAATACCAAAGAGTGAGCTGGATTTTGTCTTACGATCAACAACCTTGGTGTACTACTTTTGTTTGTAGTGCAACCTTGTGTATGCCATTTTGCTTGGATTTCTGGTAACTGAATTCGTGGATTTAGTTTCCCCTGACTCCATTTTGATACCTACTTGTGTTGCTTGGGTTACAATATGGCTCAAGACACCAATGTTGATGACCCCCTTTACATACACCCCTCAGACACCACTGGCCATATGCTCATCCCTTTCCAACTTCAAGGGACCTCCAACTATCATGTTTGGAGCACCTCAGTCAGGGAAGGCTTGTTAGTAAAGAACAAGCTTGGTTTTATAGATGGCACATTCACAAGATTGGATGTTGATGTCAATGATAGAGTGAAATGGGATAGAGCAAATGCAATTGTCAAGGCATGGTTGAGGAATACTGTGGACAAGGATTTGGTGAATGGTTTGGTCTACAACACAACTGCTTCTTCAATTTGGAATGACTTGAAGGAGATGTTTGATAAAGTGGATGGCACACAAATCTTCCAATTAACAAGGGAGATTTACCAAACATCTCAAGGTGTGCTCTCCATCACTGAATACTTTGCCAAAATGAAGCAACTCTGGGATGCTCTTGCTTCTATTGATGATTTGGATCTTCAATGTGCTGGGGACATTGCCATTGTTAATGAACACAAGGAGAAGCAGAAGTTGATGGCATTTCTTTTGGGACTGAATGACTCCTATGGACACATTAGGAGCACCTTACTTATGAGACAACCACTTCCTTCTCTTAGCATTGCCTTCTCTGTGTTGGTACAAGAAGAAAGCCAAAGGACAATCTCTGGTTCCATTGGTGATGTGGGTGAGGCAACTGCCTTATTCACTGGAAAGCACCCATCCTATGGTGGTGGTAGAGGCAATGGAAGAGGATATGCAAGGGGTAGAGGCTTTGCAAGAGGCAATGGCATTGGAAGAGGAAATGGCTTTGGTAGAGGCAACTTTAATCCTTCAAGTGGTAGACCACTCAATACTTGCAACTATTGTGGCAAGAGAGGTCACATTGAAGACAATTTCTACATCAAGCATGGATACCCATATGATCACCCAATCCATCAAACCAATCAAATGCTCCTAAGAGGAATTGGAATTCAGCCAATATTGTTAAAGAAGGTGGCAACTCAAGCACAATTGAGCATGTGGCAGCCAAGGACAAAAGGATATTTCATGGCACAGCTGACAAAAGGATCCAACATGTTGCTGCCCATAATGATCATTTTGATCATACACCTCTAAGATTTGAAGATGTGGATCAAGCTCATGTCAACATGGCAGGTATATCTATTGATTCTATGGTTTGGATAGTTGACTCAGGTGCTACTAATCATATCACTCATCAAATTGAGTGGCTACATGATTTGAAGAAGAGTGATTCTGATCACCAATATGTGCACTTGCCAAATGGTCACAAGTGCAAAGTGACTCACGTTGGTTCTTGCTCTTTCTCAAGTGGATTCACATTGACCAACATACTCTTGGTCCCTGACTTCAAGTTCAATCTGATCTTTGTATCTAGGTTACCTAGCCAGTTAAATTGCAAAGTGATCTTTACTTGTGATCATGTGTTACTTCAGGGCCAGAGTGGCAAGTCCATGGTGATTGGGGAATGGAATAAAGGACTATACACTTTGAAGGATGTGGTGCCTTCAAGCCCAAGGAAGTTAGCAGCTGCTTGCTTGGAGAATAAGGATGAAGTATTAAGATGGCATAGGCGTTTGGGCCATGTCTCAGAACAATATTTGAATCATTTGGATGTTTTAGGCTTGAATAAGACATATGGTTGTATCAAACAATGCACTATTTGTCCTCTTGCAAAACAATCTAGACTTTCATTTCCAATCAGTGATTCTATTGCTTCAAAGTCTTTTGATTTGGTCCACATGGATTTATGGGGTCCTTACAAAATGCCAACCTTCAAGAACAATCAATATTTCTTGACCATTGTTGATGACCACTCAAGGGCAACTTGGGTTTACTTGATGAGGCACAAAAGTGACACTTTCTTGCACATCAAGAATTTCTTAATCATGGTGAAGAATCAATTTGGTACAATGATCAAGACTTTGAGGAGTGATAATGGGACTGAGTTCATCAATTCAGTTTGCAAAGGTTTGCTTCTTCAATTTGGCATCCTCCATCAAACTAGTTGTGTGCATACACCACAACAAAATGGAAGGGTGGAACGCAAACATAGGGACATCCTCAACATTGCTAGAGCTATAAGGTTCCAAGCATCCATGCCATTGAGGCATTGGAGGTATTGCATACTCAATGCTTGTTACTTACTCAACAGGCTACCCACTTCTATCTTGAAGTTCAAGTCACCTATATAAGTGTTATATGGCAAAGCCCCTTCCCTTCATCACTTGAGAACTATAAGTTGTCTATGCTTTTCAACCAAATTGAACAACCATGACAAGTTTAGTCCAAGGGCTGAACCATGCATTCTAATGGGATATTCAACCTCCCAAAAAGGGTACCTTGTGATGAACATTTCAAACTCAGTCTTTCATGTTTCAAGAGATGTTCATTTTCATGAAGATATCTTCCCCTTTAGCATGTCAAAGGATGCTCTAAAGGCTCTTATTCCATCTTGCTTGGGAGTCAAGCAACCCTTTGAGGATCTCCCACCTGAGAGTCCATCTTATTTTGACATGGATATATCAAGCAACACTCCTCCCATTGAGGTTACTAAACCTCAAATGGATGATCAAGCACCTCAGATTGAGGTTCAAGCACCTCAACAACCAATTGAAGAAGCTCCACCCCAACCTTCCAATCTAAGAAGGAGCCTGAGAATTGCACAACTACACCCACCACCTCCTAGGAGGAGTGCAAGGCTTGCTGAACTCAAACAAAGATCAAGTTCAAATGTCACTTTTGGAATGGAGAAGTATGTATCCTATGACAACTTGGGTCCACAATACAAATGCTTCTTGGTTGCCTTTGACAAGATCAAAGAACTAACCACCTATAAACAAGCAATCAAAGACCCAAAATGGATCTTAGCTATGAAGGAAGAAATGCAAGCCCTTCAGAACAACAACACTTGGGAGCTAAAGGAACTTCCACAAGGCAAATCTTCAATTGGTTGCAAATGGGTATTTAAAGTCAAATACAATTCTTATGGTTCCATTGAAAGATACAAAGCAAGATTGGTTGCCAAGGGATTCACTCAGATTGAAGGGACTGATTTCAATGAGACATTCTCCCCTGTTGTCAAAATGGACACAGTGAGGATCATATTAGATTTGGCAGCTGCCAACTCATGGGGATTGTACCACATGGATGTAAACAATGCATTTCTTCAAGGTGATCTAAATGAAGAAGTGTATATGGACATTCCCCAAGGTTTCAATCATTCCAAATCTCTTGAGGGATATCCCAAACATGTATGCAAGCTCAAGAAGTCCTTGTATGGTCTTAAACAAGCTTCAAGACAATGGAACATCAAGCTCACCCAATTATTGAAGAATGGGTACAAGCAATGTGCCTCAGATCATTCCTTGTTTACCAAGATACAAGGTGATGACAAAGTTTTTATTCTCACCTATGTTGATGATCTTCTAATCACTGGTTCCAACACCAAGATGATCAATCAATTGAAAAACACACTCCAAACACACTTCAAACTGAAGGATTTAGGAGACTTGAGATACTTTTTGGGACTAGAAGTTGCAAGATCAGATAAAGGTCTTGTAATCAACCAAAGGAAGTATGCAGTTGAGCTTATTGAAGATGCTGGCCTAGGGGCAGCAAGACCTGCTGAAACCCCTATGGAATTCAATGTCAAGCTCACCACACATGAGTATGACAAAGAAACTAACTCAAACACTGATGATACACTCTTGGAGGATGCCACTTCTTATAGGAGGATCATTGGCAAGTTGCTATATCTTACAATGACAAGGCTAGACATTAGCTTTTCAGTACAAAGACTTAGTCAATTTGTTGACAAACCAAAGAAGTCTCATCATGATGCAGTCATAAGAGTCATCAGATACATTAAAGGCACTCCAGGACAAGGATTGATCTATCCTTCCAACAACACACTCAATTTGAGCTTGTTTTGTGACTCTGATTGGGCTGCTTGCCCCTATAGTAGGAAATCAGTCAGTGCTTATTGTGTCAAGCTAGGTGAAGCCATGATAGCTTGGAAAGTAAAGAAGCAAGACACCATTTCCTTATCAAGTGCTGAAGCAGAGTATAGATGTCTAAGAGTTGCAAATGAGGAGGCACTTTGGGTGGGGAGAATACTCAAGGAACTTGGCATACAAGTAAATCTTCCTATCCCAATACACACAGATAGCCAGGCAGCTGTGAAGATTGCAAAGAATCCCATGTTCCATGAGCGCACCAAGCACATTGAGCTAGACTGCCACTTCACAAGACACCATATTCAACAAGGGATCATTGGTGTCCATTACATTCCTTCAAAGGAACAACTTGCTGACTTGCTTACCAAGGCATTGGTAAAGAATCAGCACTTAGCTTTGCTAAAGCTATATGGAATCAAGGATGTCTTCCAAGAAAGAAGAGAAGAAGAAGAAAAGGATGGGAGAATATAGAGTATATAAGTTGATATGCTCACATTGCATATTGTTACTTACACTTGCATTTACTTCCATCATGTCATTAGATGATTGTATAAGGCTATTATATGGTGCATATATCATGTAGTACATGTTACATGGTATATGCACCTTGGTGCACCAAGTTAGGCACATAGGATAGTTAGTCCTAGTTGGTGATCCTTATCACCTAGTATATATAGTTTACCTCTTGCATTGTAATCCCTAATCATCAATCAACAAATGATTCAACCTACTAAAGATTATATCATCATGGGCAGCAACATGTTGAATCCTTTTTTCAGCTGTGCCATGGAAGATCCTCTTGTCCTTGGCTGCCACATGCTCAATTGCACTTGAGGTTCCACCATCTTCAACAATGTTGGCTGAATTCCAATTCCTCTTAGGAGCATTTGGATTGTTTTGATGGATTGGATGATCATATGGGTAGCCATGCTTGGTGTAGCAAGTGTCCTCATTGTGACCTCTCCTGCCACAATAGTTGCAAGTAGGAAGTGGTTTGCCACTTGAAGCAATGAAGTTGCCTCTGCCTATTCCAATGCCATTGCCTCTTCCAAAACCTCTACCCCTTGCATATCCTCTTCCATTGCCTCTACCACCTCCATAGGATGGATTCTTCCCAGTGAACAAGGCAGTTGCCTCACCCACATCACCAATGGAACCAGAGATGGTCCTTTGGCTCTCTTCTTGTACTAACACAGAGAAGGCAATGCTAAGGGAAGGAAGTGGTTGCCTCATAAGCAAGTTGCTCCTAATGTGTCCATAGGAATCATTCAGCCCCAAAAGGAATGCCATCAACTTCTGCTTCTCCTTGTGCTCATTGACAATGGCAATGTCCCCAGCACAATGGAGATCCAAATCATCAATAGAAGCAAGAGCATCTCAGAGTTGCTTCATCTTGGCAAAGTACTCAGTGATTGAGAGCACACGTTGAGATGCTTGGTAAATCTCCCTTGTCAATTGAAAGATTTGAGTGTCATCCACCTTATCAAACATCTCCTTTAAGTCATTCCAAATGGAAGAAGCAATAGGGTTGTAGATCAAGCCATTGACCAAATCCTTGGCCACAATATTCCTCAACCATGCCTTGACAATTGCATTTACCCTATCCCATCTCACCCTATTAGTGACATCAACATCCAATCTTGTGAATGTGCCATCTATAAAACCAAGCTTGTTCTTCACCATCAAGCCTTCCCTGATTGAGGTGCTCCAAACATGATAGTTGGAGGTTCCTTGAAGCTGAAAAGGAATGAGCATATGTCCAGTGGTGTCTGAGGGGTGAATGTATAGGGGATCATCAACATTGGTTTCTTGAGCCATCTTGAAAGCCAAGTAACACAAGATGCTTGCAAATTCAAAGCAGGGTAAATTAGCAAGAGATCAGGTGCAAAAATCTCAAGGAAAATCGCACACAAAGGTTTGTGCTAGAAACAAAACTAGCACGCCAAGTTTGTAGAGAGTAAGACAATAACCAGCTCACTCTTTAGTACAATCCATATTATTCCGCAACAAATTACGCAATGTTCAATGCTTGCAAATCACTAGATATGGATTAGGATCAATCCTCCATTGACGAAAGCTCTGAATTCTTCAAGGTATGAACTCAAAGAAGACACAATAACTCCTTAGCCGAGCAAAGTGTATGCAAACAATGCAACGCAATGAAATCACAACTTCCAAGCAATAGGCGCATCTTGAACAAGCTCAAAATACACACCCAAATCCAGGGAGACAACACAAACCCCATTATATAACAAGAGCAATAACGCAATCAGCTCAACAAGGCTGAAAACAACAAGAACTAGGCAAACTAGCACTAAGGCATATAGGCAATCCTTAGTCTATGCTCAGTCATTTCTAGGTGTGTGAGTTCTTGAGATTTTACTTACTTGACATCCATTCTTGCACAAGAAATGGAGATTTCAAGCTGAGGTGAAGATTCACGAAGCTTATCTTACAAACTCACACAAGAACAAAGTGAATTTTGAGACAAATGTTGAAGAAGATCAAGTTTCTTCAACTAGGTGAATACGCCGCCATTAGCCTATGCTCTGATACCATATAAACATGAATCATACTTCATTGATGATTAGGGACTACAAACTAAAGGGTGCACTATATATACAAAGTGAGACTAGGCTCACCAACTAGGACTATACTAGCTTAACCTTGTAACCGGGTGCATAGTGGTGTATACACCTTTTTATGCAACTAAAAGTAAGTGTATGCAACATGTGACAATATGAGCATCAATATATACACTCTATAGTGCTGAAGTTGAGTTTGAAGTCCTCTGCAACCTCTCTGTCCAAGGCTGCCAGTATCACCTTGCAAGCTCTCCGATCGTCAAGGCTCCTCAACTTATTAGGGTATGTAAGGACGTCTTGCTCATTCACCAATGTTCTGCCATTATTCACATCAATAAACTTGTGTATACTTTCAGCGAAAAGGATTTCTCTTACATATTCACTCCATGCATCATAGTCCATGCCATCCAAATTGCGAGGCTCATAGAAGCGAACCGACCCAGCCATGAAAACTAACACTTTGATAATCACGCACAATTAAGGAGACAATAAAATTTTGAGAAATAATTGCATATATAAAATATCTATTAAGATGGAATCCGAAAAATAACGATTCCTCAGTCTTCTAAACCAACCGACCACCAGTAAACCAATGGAAGATGGCTGTGAAAGAGTTCACATTATCGTCGTTTTCTAACCAATAGACCAGTCTTTTAAAACGGTTTTAATCGCAAATTACCGAAACGGGGATTTTAAAACAAGCATACTCGATTTTGGCTTTCCCAAGGCCCATTTTATTTTGGAAAAATATTCCGATGAATTCACTCATTCATACATAATTCTACCATCCATGTAAATTATCATACGCCAGTAACATTCATCACACAAACCACACCCATGCTTACGCGTCATGCGTCTAATGTTCCGAAGAACTCATGCTTGCATATATAATTCTACTTCCAAGTAAATTATCAAATGCGGCTACATCCTCAACATTCTAGCATACGTGTCAAATATGAAACTTCCACATAAATCATACATATTTGGCGACTGGTTTTCGATTTTAAAAATAATTTTAAACATTAGGGCTTGATTTGCAATTCATGCTTATATTAAATTATGCAATATTTTAGATATGAATCCTAGGCATTTCCAACCTTCACAGCATGTCTATCCTAGTGCGCACACCATATATTTAACCAGGGCTCCGCACCCAATATACAATATCCAGCTAGCTTGACTCAGTCAAGACAACATTTCTAATCATGCATAAATATATATATTGAATGATAAACAATTGCAATTCAGCCCACTAATTAATCCAGTCCAAAAAACATGTATCTCCGAGATCCATCCCCATAATCGAAACAAGGCATAAAGGTTATCAACCCTTGAGCACTATGAAGGCCATTTTAAGGTTCAAAACATTTGGATTTTAAAACTTGACCTCCCTATTTTAATTGACTTGAATTCAGTTTTGAAAATTCAGTTCGGTTTAGTCAATTTCGGTCTGTTTTGGTTCGGTTTGGTTCGGTCCAAAAATTCTGGTTCGGGTCCGGTCCGATATAAAATCCAGTTCGGTTCGGTCCATTTTATTTTCAAAATCTGCTTCGGTCCGAACTGGTCCAATAAAATAGGGTTCGGTTCAGCACACAAAACTGGTTTGGTTAGATCCACTTAGTTACCCCGGTCCGACCCGACCCGATTAGGTCGAACCGATTGTGAAAACCCGATTCGGTTCAATTCGTCCCGGTTTGACATATTGGACCGGCCCAATAATTAAAAACAAAATGATTGGGCCGAAATGTTTACTTCTGGCCTAAGTAGGGTTTTGAAGTCCATTAAAAATATTTAACTTAGCCACCAAGTAACATTAAATATATAAAATAATTTCCAATATTAAATATATATATATATGTATATATATTTCTGCCAATACTATATAACATATATATATTTATTGCTAATATTCTATCTTTAAGATTAAATCAATCAACAATATATATATATATATGTAAAATTCGGCTATATATATAAATATATATTTTATTTATTGTCAATATCTTAAATAGGGAAACACATATATTGACAATATATTTTCTCAATCTTTAAGGAAACTAAATCTATCAATAATATCTTTAACCATATTAAATATTTAGTTATAATGATAGTTATATATATTTCTATATATTAATGTGAATCTGTCCTTATGTTTTCAATTATAGATATATTGTTACCTAGAATAAAAAATAAAATATGGTAAACAGTATACTATTGGGTTCGTCCGAATTTTTCTTTCTTGGTGCCTAAGAAATTACAAATTTTACCTTGTTAATTTTCCTAGGGTTCGGCCGAAACACTATATTGGAAACAAGTGGTCAAATTTTAAGATCAAATTTTAATAAGATCTACAATCCAATGTTCGATTTTGATAAATATCACATTTTTCTTGAATATCGTGAACATCAAATTTACCAAGAACATCATGAAAAATTTCGGACAACCTTTAACTCCAAAAATTCGAAAATTTTAAAATTTCACAATAAAATTTTCGGTCCAAAACTTAAATTTTCAAGAACACCAATTTATCAAAATCATGAACTCCTAACACAGGCTCTGATACCACAGTTAGATTACGGGGAGTGATCACTATGGATACTATAAACATGGTACATGCTAGTAATCAAAATTACGCAGCGGAACATTCGCACATACCTCGACAGTAGTCTGTAGTCCCAAGATCCTTGCAGAAGGGAGTTCATGATCCTCTGGTCGGCACCCGTAGATGTTCTTTTGAAGGAAGCCCTATGCGGTATATTCTCCACAGAAAAGCCTCGATTCTTGGCAAGGGACGGATCTCCGGAGTGTTTGCTCGAAGGCAGATTGGCACACCTTTGGTGTATTTGGTAGGGTCGACCGAAGTGTGGTGTTTATGGGGAAGAGGGTTTTTCTCTCTAAAACACTCCAAGGAAGGATTAAGGATTAACCTAATAAAACCCCTAACACCCATATATATAGGAGGAGTAAAGTGGACAAAAGTCCACTTCACCCCTCACTAACATATTCGGCCGACCAATGTATATGGAGGCCCATTTTTTGGGCCTCTTATGTCAATTGGGATTTGGGTCTGGCCTAACGTCCTAATGTGACATGTACCCAATTAACTTAGGTAACATATACATATAATGGGCTTCCATTTAAGGCGCCCATCACCATATGCTTACATCAAAGTCCTGGTTGGCATCTGTATTTGAGATGAAGGACATGGGAGAGGCTACATACATCTTGCGGATTAAAATTTCTAGATATCGTGCCATCCGGAGGTTATGTCTATCTCAGGAAGCCTACATCAATAGACTGTTGAATAGGTTTAGATTACAGGATGCCAAATCCGTGGAAACGCCGGTAGTATTCGGATGCGCGTTGTCAAAGCGCGACGGTCCGAAGGACCAGCAAGAGCGTGAACAGATGAGGAGTGCAAAGTATTTAAGCATGGTTGTGAGTCTTATGTACGCCATGCTTTGCACTCAGCCAGACATCTGTTATGTTGTGGGCCTATTAGCAAGATTCCAATCAGACCCTAGCTATCAACATTTAAATGCTATAAAGCGGATCATACGATATCTGAAAGGTACTTCCAACTACGTACTATTCTATGAGGGAAGGAAGTTAGAATTGACGGATTCAGTGATGTCGCGACCATGGCGGCGATCCGGTTGATCGTAAGTCAACCACATGTTGAGTGTTTCTCCTTGCTGATGCTGCCATTTCATGGACGAGCAAGAAACAATCATGTGTCGCGTTGTCTACGATGGAATCAGAATTCATTGATCTCTCCAAAAAAAAAATGCACAGGAAGCGGTCTGGCTAAAAAGGCTTCTTACTGCGCTGCTTGATGGCGATGTTGGGAGTAAATCTGTGAAGGTGTTCTCTGACAGTCAGGCAGCGATTGCGGCAGTAAAGAATCTGAAGTTCCATAGTAGGACTAAACACATTGATGTGAAATATAATTATGCTAAATCTACGGTAGAAGATAATATAATCACTTTAGAATACTCGCCCACTGATGACATGGTGGCGGACCCACTAACTAAACCATTACGTAGAGAGATATTTGAAAAGCATGTGAAACTGCTTGGATTGCGTAGGGTTTAAATGTGGGCATGTATCTGTGATAAATTTTTGGCGAATTGGAAGTTACATTTTGATAAATGAGAGAATTGCAATTTGAGTTGATGATTCATCGACGTCATAATGTTTGATTACATCGGATTGTACAGTCTATAAACTAAGTCGTAGGAGGACGCAATCCTCTGCATAAATTATTTCGAATGTGGGCCTTGCCTAGTCACACGGCCACGGTCGTCTTGTAGGAGAGGGGGACCTCTTCCGAAGCAATACTGGCTAAGAACCAGTTGGGAGACTTGGTTATGCAAAACAATCATTTGGTTTCGGAATAACACGATATGATCTTTGTTTTGCACTTAGCCAGTGATGAACTTTGTTCGTCATTTACCACATTCTGAGCCAGATTAAAGTCTGTGATAGCATCATTGACATATCCCACACCTGACGATGTTCGGGTGTGCTATCGACGCGTGCTTCATACTACGCGTGCCACGTTCGACCACAGGGTCATGCTCGGTTGTGCTAGATAGAATCCTCGTGATTCGGACGGGCGCAAACTTCTTCACCTCAAGTGTGTGATTGATCCCGTGAGCCTTATGAAGAGGCACCCGAAGTATCCACATTGACTCAGAACTCATACCTAAGGTCAGGCTCAATGTTCGCTTCCCGGCGTTTGAACGCAGTGCTGAAGAAAAAGGCCAAGTTACCACGTCTTTGGAAACCAGTTGAGTTTGACTAAGGGTATGAGCGATGGGGATGGTCAAGTTCACCTGTAATTCACCGACTCTTGTATTCACTAGGTGGCCACCAACCAGATACTAGTTGAAGGTTGTGAATACTTGTGCGGATGCCCTGGAGAAGTATTCCTATGTGGAAACTGGGTAATTGGAGAATTAACAGTTGGCCTAGGATACAACGCGATACAGATTGATGTTTTTAACAGGTTGATTTGAGATAGGGAATCAACGTTCCGCGGGAGCTACAACACTCCTAACAGATGAGTAGCACGATGACCGTCGTATCTTCCGGTCGCACAACAAACCTCGTATGAACTATTCAGAAGCAGGGGCAGGATCAGGAGAGAGAAATGTTGATGCGATTTGGACAACAATACATTAACAGACACCCTCCCATTCCAGCGAGTGGGAGCTGTTAGCATATAGTGATTGGACGCCATAATAAGAAACCCATTAATATGTATACGTTACCTAATAAATTGGGTAAATGTCACATTAGGTAAATTGGGCTTGACCTAAATCCCAATTGACCTGAGAGGCCCAAATATTGGGCCTCCCTTATACATGGCCGGCCGAAACTATTAGTGTAGGGGCAAAGTGGACTTTTGTCCACTTTGCTCCTCCTATAAATAATGAGTGTTAGGGTTTTCTTAAGGAAAATTCACAATTCCTCCTAAGTGATGATTTGAGAGAAAAACCCTCCTCCCTAAAGCTTGTTTCGGCCGAACCATATAGCATCACCAAGGATGTGCCAATTTTCTTAGAGAAAAACACTTCGAAGATCCGTCCCTGCCAAGAATTGATCAGAGGCTTTGCTGTGGAGCTAATACCGCGTAGGACTTCCTTAACAATAACTTCTAGGGGTTCCGTCTGGTGGATCGCGATCACCCTCAGTAGAAACTTTGGGACTACGAAAAGGGTTTAAGGTATGTGCACATCTTCCGCTGCGAAATTCTGATTACAAGCATGTGCCTTATTTATGTTTTCGTAATAGTCAACCCCATAATCCAACACATCAGAGGCTGAAAAAATCAGCATGGGTAAGTCTTTGACTGAGGTTGTATGGCTAAGTAGGCTTATGGAGGAACTCGGTTATAAGCATAATAGTCATATAGTGATGCATTACGATAATTAGGCAGTCATTCAGATATGTCGTAATCCAGCTATTTCATGGAACATATCAATACTAAGCAGTGACGGATCTAGATTTTGGGCTAAGCGGGGTCCTATCACGATCTTTTGAGCAATCATTCACAAATGAACTAAATCAATACCAATTCGGGTCGGTATAATTTTTTTTTTTAAATGTCGTTTCAACTACTTATAATTTATAATAAAGTGATAAAAATTACATCATAATACGAGGGGGAGACTTAACAATTAATTAGTTAAAAGATATCATATTCTTTAATCAACTTATTCAATTGTTATTGAAATTCTCCTTTGAATTTTAATGCATAGAATTAGAGAATATATATATATATATCCAAAATGATAATAATCTAACTAAAATATGTATACAACAAAAGTATAGTTACATGTTAAAAAATATATCATGTAGCCGCTAAAAATACTGATTTTAACAACCTCTCATTTCATGTACAGATAGCTAAAGAGAAACTAATATAAGCAAATGTATAATTTTTCTTTGTAGTTCAAAAATTACATAAATTCAACTAATTATGTCGGTAACTACAAGCAACTAACACTTGAAACTACCAACACATTTCTCATTTACTAACTCTACTTTATTTTCGTACCTAGAAAGTAAGAACATCAAAAGGGAACCGTTTATGGTAACACATAATTCAGATAACACTAAGCCATATGAAGAGAAAAAATAGAAAATTACAAAAAATACTTTCTCTAGAGTTAGTGATGTCCTAGTTGGATATGCTTGAAGAAAATAGATGGAAATGAAAATGGGATGTTGGTAACATCCATAAATGAGCTAATAATGAATAAGCTAAATTGGCTATGCTTCAAGAAAATAGATGGAAATGAAAATGGGATGATGCGCTAACATCCATAAATGAGCTGAATTGAAAAATATAAACATTTATATTTGCCATTGAAGAATTGAACCTAGGCTTGTCGTAATATCATCCGGCCATTAAACCAGACCAGCCACCAAAGAAATATAGTAACTAGGGTCCTCAATTTATTTAAGTGGAGTCCTAAAAATCAGTGCCTTAAAGATACATATAATTATAAATATTTTATTTTACCAAGTGGGGTCCTATGACCCCCCTTGGTACATACTAAATTCGTCATTGATACTAAGCATATTAATATTGAGTGTCATTTTATATATTTGTCAAGGGTTTTGTCCAACCCATGTATGTCAAGCCTAAAGAGCAAATTTCTTATCTATTTACTAAATATTTGCTGGGATACCGACATCATTATTCAGCACACAAAGATGGAATGAAAAATTTCTTTGGCAAAGATGGGGGTTTCAGGAAGGACTTCCAATTTGAGGCGATTATTGAGTGAGTACCATTGTATTACAAGCTGGAATTCCAAGTTGTTGTTTGTAGTTATTTTATTTTGTAGACATTGTTATTATTTCTGCATTGTAATATTTTATTTCTTTAGGGATTCTTTTGGCGTGCCTTCAAAATTATTTTTGTAACTTACTTTTATCTTAAATGCTAGGTATTTGAGGGGGAGAATGTCCAGTTGAAGGAATACATTCAATTAACCCAATCTGATTATTCTTTCTCTTTCAATATCTGCTAGGAATTTTATTCGATTCACGATTAGTTTAGAGATGATATATCTTAAACTGGAAGAATAGGCATTGCGGACATGGATGGACATGGTGAGTTAATGGTGGATCCAAATAAATGCTCGAACGAGCATAAACCAAAACCACTAAATTTGGAACCACACACCGTTTATGAAGGAGTTCATCTGGCCGTGGATAACCGATGGCCTCCATTCATTATGAAACCGAAAATGTTATTGTAATTCAGTACCTAAAGAACCCTAGTACGATGGTAAAATGGAGAATCAAGACAGAGACAATAAATACATTGAAAATGTCAAGATAATATTATATGTTACTTGCAGTGGCGGATCTAGGTTTTGAGTTAAGTAGGGTCCTATCACGATCTTTTGAGCAATCATTCACAAACGAACTAAATCAATACCAATTCGGGTCGGTATAAAAAATATTTTTAAAATGTCGTTTCAACTACTTATAATTTATAATAAAATGATAAAAATTACATCATAATATGAGGGGGCGACTTAACAATTAATCAGTTAAAAGATATCATATTCTTTAATCAACTTATTCAATTGTTATCGAAATTTCCATTTGAATTAATTAATACATACAATTAGAGTATATATATCTAAAATGATAATAACCTAACCAAAAGATGTATACAACAAAAGTACAGCTACATGTTAAAAAAATATCATGTAGCTACTAAAAATACTGATTTTAACATCTCATTTCATGTACCTATAGCTAAAGAGAAACTAATTCAAATGTATAATTTTTCTTTCGTAGTTCAAGAATTACATAAATCCAATTAATCCTGTCGATAAGTACTAGAAACTAACACTTGAAACTACCAACACATTTCTCATTCACTAACTCTAATTTATTTTCGTACCTAGAAAGAAAGAACATCAAAAGGGCACCGTTTATGGCAACACATACTTCAGATAACACTAAGCCATAGAAAGAGAAGAAATAGAAAATTACAAAGAATACTTTAACTTTCTAGTGTTAGTGATGTCCTAGTTGGCTATGCTTGAAGAAAATATATGAAAATGAAAATGGGATGTTGGTAACATCCATAAATGTTTGGGAAAAAAAAAACATCTATAAATGAGTTGACAATGAATAAGCTAAATTGGCTACGCTTAAAGAAAATAGATGTAAATGAAGATGGGATGCTGTGGTAACATCCATAAATGAGCTGAATTGAAAAATATAGCCATTTAAATGTGTCATTAAAGACTTGAACATAGGCTTGTGGGAATATAGTCCGGGCATTAAACCAAACTAGCCATCAAAACAGTATGACAATTAGGGTCCTCAATATTATTTAAGCGGGGTCCTACAAATTAGTGCCCTAAAGACACGTATAATTGTAAATATTTTATTTTACCAAGTGGGGTCCTTTGACCCCATTTGGTATATAATAGATCCGCCATTGAATTACTAAGCATATTAATATTGAGTTCATTTTATTCGTGACATATTTGTCAAGAGTTTTGTCCAACCCATGTATGTCAAGCCTAAAGAGAAAATTTCTTATCTATTTACTAAATATTTGCTGGGATATCGACATCATTATTTGGCACATCAAGATGGAATGAAAAATTTCTTTGGAAAAGATGGGGGTTTCAGGAAACACTTCCAATTTGAGGGGGATATTAAGTTAATTTTAGTACAATTGTATTTCAAGTTGGAAATCTAAGTTGTTGTTTGTAGTTATTTATTTTATGAACTTTGTTTTTATTTCTGCTTGTCATATTTTAATTCTTTAGGGCTTCATTTGGTGTGCCTTCAAAATTAGGTCTTGTAACTTAATTTTTTCTTAAATACAAGGTATTTAAGGGGTTGAATGTCTAGTTGAAGGAATACATTCAATTAACTATTCTGCCTGATTATTCTTTCTCTTTCACACTCTGCTAGGATTTCTATTCGATTCACGATTGTTCAGATTATATATCTTAAACTGGAAGAATAGGCATTGCGGACATGGATGGGCATAGTGGGTTAATGGTGGAGTTAAACAAATGCGTGAAAGTGTTTGAAAAGCGTTGGTCGATACAGGGGTAAAACAGTAATTCTGAAATATGTAGGACATAAGTCCGATTTGTTTATTATTCGATAATCAACATACAAATAACAAGTAATTTGTATGTATACGAAAACTGAAATTGCGATCCGTAGATCGAATGGAAAAGATGAATTTTTAACTGAGGCACGTGCAGATCACGCTCTCCTTAAGGCAATTTCGCCCCATCTCACCCTCAGGTTATGCAACGAGGTTTATTTCAGGGACGATTACCTCCCAGGATACAAGAGTGTCGTTGACACGAATCGTGCATACAATTCGTTCAACCGAACCGAACTCATAACTGAGCTCAAACAAGAATATTAGATTCAAAATATAAACGAATAAAAACGCTACGAAATTTTGAATAAAACCGTATATTGAAAAGCAGTAACAAATTCGATTCGTTGGCCTTCCAGAGCTGCTCGTTCCTGGTCTCCATGGTGTTGCATGCAATGACTTGTTCGTAGTTGGAAACCGTTATATTTAGTGGCTCGGTCATCGATGGTCCCATACTAGTTTTTTCTTTCACAGCTCCTTGTATATAGGATTATGGCTTCGGACAATTCATTGAAAAACTATCTAGCAATATAGAAAGATATATAATTATATTTTATAGCTAGCTAGGACGATGTATGGTAGGTTTTTGAGGAAGAGAATAAAACCGAAGTAACTTCCTTGACGTGAACAATATATATATATATATATAGTTGAAATTAATTGTTCCTCATGGCAAAACAAATATTTATATAATATATATAAAAAATAAAACAACCATTTAATATGGCAGGATTATATGTCCATAAATGAATATAATATATTATGCATATATAAAATATACACTTGCACAAATTACATTATGCAATGTATCTGGACACTACAATCATGCGAAATTTCTAGACATGGATTCTAGGCAATTTCAATCAGCATAGCATGTTTATCCTATTGTGCATACCATATATTTAAATCTCAAAGCTCAATGCTCGCAATTTATTATCCAGCTAGCTTGACTAAGTCAAGACGACAGTTCTAATATATGTTGTAGAAAGTAAACAATTGCAATTCAACCCACTAATTTAATCAAGTCCCAAAAACATGTATATCTGAGATCCATCCCCATAATCGTAACCAGGTATTAGGGTTTCATCCGAAAACGTGTTAAAACGTAAACCCTAAGAGCACTATTTATGTTAACTTTTTAAAGTTCGAAAACATCTTTGATTTAAAATTTGACATCCTATTTTATTGAACATTTAAATTTCCGAAAATTTTTAAAATTTTGTTCGGTCCAATTTAAAATCCGATCCGAGTCGATACGATTTTAAAAATCCGGTTTGGTCCGAAACGGTTCAATAAAATAAGATTGTGGTTCGGTTCATCACTCGAAACCGGATCGGTTTAGATTCACCTAGTTACTTTGGTCCGACCGACCCGACTAGGTCGACCCGATTAAGAAAAACCCGGATTGGTTTAACCCGTTCCGGTTTTGCAAATTGGACCGGCCCAATAAACCCATAGGGTTCGGCCGAAATATATCTTGTGGGCTAAGTAGGGTTTTAAAATCCACTAAAAACTTAACTTAGCCAGCAAGAAATATAAATTATTTAAAATAATTTCCAATATTGCATATATATATATATATATATATATATATTTCGGCACAATAATTAAGTAACATATATATAAATATTGTCAAGATTTTATCTAGAAGATGTAAATCAATTAACAATATATATATATAATTTTCGGCCAGACACACACACAAACACACACACACACACACACACACATATATATATATATATGTTGACAATATTTTTCTTAATCCTTTTAAGTAACTAAATCCTATCAATATATCTTTATCCCTATATTTTAGCTAAATATATTGATAATTTATATATTTTAATATATAATGTGAATCTTTCCTTATCTTTCCAATTTATAGATATGTTGTCTCATTTAAACAAAATTAAAATATGGTAACAAATATATCTATTATGTTAGGCAGGTCGAATTTTACTTACTTGCACCCTAAGAAATAAAAAATTTTACCTAATAATTTACGTAGGGTTTCGGCCATAACACCAAAAATTGGAAAAATTGTCAAATTTTAAGATCAAACACTACTTTGATCATGAATCCAAATATTGTTCTTGATAAAACTTATCGTGTTCTTGATGATTATGAACATCAAACTCAAATTTAAACATGAATTTTCGGTTTTGATCTATAAAAACATGTAAATTCCGAAAATTTTAAGTTTTTAAAGATCAAACATATGAAATTTGTTTAGAAATTTCGGATTACTCATGGTGTTCATCATAAAAATTTCGGTTTTTATAAAATTTTCAAGAACATCAGTTTATCAAAATTTCTAGAACTCCTAACACAAGCTCTGATACCACTGTTGGATTACGGGGACGTAATACTACGGAATGCTAAACGTGTACTAGTAAGTAATCTAATTACGCAGCGGAATAATGTACACATACCTCAATAGCTTTCTTGCCCAAGAACGTTGTGGAGGGAGTTCTGATCCTCCGGTCGGAACCCGTACAAGGTCTTCATGAGAAGAAGTCCTACGCGGTATAAACTCCACAGCAAAACCTCTCATCGATTCTTCAACGGGGATAGTACCTCGGACTAAGATGTGCACCGAAAATATCAACTAAGGGGGTGAGAGGTTTCTCTCAAGTTCCTCAATGGAGGTACTTCTTATTAGGTTGATGTGTAAACCCCTTAGGCGAGTCCCCTATATATAGGATTGGTGGAGTGGACAAAAGTCCACTCCAACCAATGTGGGACATTAGTTCGGCCGAACAATGCTATTAAAGGGGAAGGCCCAATTTTGGGCCTCCGATGTCAATTAGGGATTGGGTTTGACCCAATTAGCCTAATGTAATAATTACATAATTAACTTAGGTAATTTCCTTAGCATTAACGGGCTACCACTTACGGCGCCACGTCACCATATGCTAACAGTATGACCCCACTTAATACATACTAGATCCACCATTGGTTACTTGGACTTTAGTTCTCGTGAAGCTAATTCTTATGCATGCAGATCGGGTTGCTAAGCACTTTAGAAGGTGATATAACTATTTAGGTCTTAAATACTTGGCAAATTTTAATGGACAAATTGCTTATGTAGGAGATAAAGAAATATAATTTTTATTTCTGCCACAAATTTTCTTTATACATGCTTTATGCTTATTATCTTCTAACTTGCACTTTATGATTTATTAACTTATTTATATTGTCCGAACTTTTAAAAGTGTATTTTCCATTAAAAAGGTAAGATGTTTAAAATAAATTTAATACTGTTACGATGTATCGATAAATTTGTAATGTTAAGTCTTAAAATGTGAGTTAAAATGTGAGCCAAAATGGTCTTTAGCATTGTGAATGATCTCAAAAACCATATCGTCTTTAACTTTCGTAATTTTATATTGTATAAAATGTATGTTCAGCCTTAAATATTTATGTTTGTTTATCTTTGAATAAATGCATATTTTTGCCGAAAAAAAAACTATCTGATTAATGACGTCTTAATGGAAAAACACGACATGCACAAGCTAAACATCTTTATAATTTTTGGCTAACTAATATTTTTTTTAGTTGAAAAAAGGAAGAGTAAAAGATGCCTAAATTTGGGAGGAAAAGTTGGATTCTTCCACATAATTCTCTTCTGTGACGCGTATACGTATCCTAAGTTTAGAAAATACGCCATTTCTACACCCATTGAATTCAATTCCCTCCATTCCTTTTCACTCCCTCCACCATTAAATCCCTCCACATGCACCTTCTTCAACAAACAAACCTCCCTCGAATCTTACATCCTTTCTCCTCACCTAAATATAAATCCCATCTCCCACATCCTCCTCCCCAAGCACAACCTCCGGCGAAGAGAGCTTTCAGAAATGGAGTGCAGACCTCTTGACGTCACCGTCATCTCCGCCAAGGGTCTGAAGAATGTCAACATCATGACCAAGATGGATGTCTATGTCATCGTCTCCATCGCCGGTGGAGACCCGAGGATGACGCAGCGGACGACCACCGACAAGGACGCCGGCACCCACCCCAAGTGGAAGTTTCCGATGAAGTTCACCCTCGATGAGGCCGCAGCCCAAGCCAACAACCTCGCGCTGGTGTTCACCATCATGTCGGAGAGGATGCTTGGCGACAAGGTGGTCGGAGAAATCCACATTCCGGTGAAGGAGCTGCTTGACGGCGGGAAAAAGACGGTGAGCTACGGCGTACGGAGGCCAAATGGGAAGACGAAGGGTGAACTCGAGTTCTCGTATGTGTTTGGGGAGAAGTACAGCTACGGCGTCGCCGCCCCTCCACCACCGGCGCCCGCTGCGGTGACTGAGGTGAAGGGTGCGGGAGAACCCATTGTAGCTTACCCTCCTCCTTCTGCGGCGGCGGCAACTGCAAGTAGTAGCACTGCTTATGCAGCGTACCCACCTGCTGGTTACGCGCAACCGCCACCAACCTATGGGTACCCGCAGCAGTACCCGCCACAGTATCCGCAACAGTACCCGCAACAGTACCCGATGCCGGGGTACGGCTACCCTCCGCCGCAGATGCAGCAGCCGCCGAAGAAGAACAGTGGCAGCAAGCTTGGGATGGGACTGGCGGGTGGGTTGCTGGGTGGTTTGTTGCTCGGAGAGATGATCGATGACGTCGGAGATGCGGCAGCGTATGAGGCTGGATATGATGCTGGGTTAGATGATGGATTTGGGTTTTAAAATCTTCATTATTTTATTTTTATTTAATTTTCTCTTTAAAGATAATATGATTAGCTTGGGTTGTATAAGGTTTTGTGACGGGAGGGATGTTAATGAAGTTATTAACTGTTTTTAATAGACATCTTCTGACTATAGTTACTAACTATTAAGGAAGGATTGCCTATGTTCTATTTTTATAGCAATAAATATATAAATAATTATTACTATTTTTTTCTACTTATGATAATTTTGACCCTAAATGGTTTCACTACCTGAACGAAATTTCATCATTAAAGCATCCACAATAAGTATTCTTTACTTATGTACATTTTGAGTAATACGTAAATCACATACATAAATAATCTCTTCATTAGTTGTACTTATTTATATTTCCTATATATATATATTTTATTATTATATTTTTAACAACCAACAATAAGATATAAACATTAATTATAGAATAAATTAATTTATAATTAAAAATTGGTTATATATTACATAATGCAATCCTTAAATTGAAGGAGTCACTCCCCTACCAGAAGTCGCTTCCCGATTCTCTGACCCACTGGGAAGATATCGTCAGCCTATCAAATCACCACAACACTACTTTAAAGATTACCTATGTTTTATTTTTATAGCAATATAATTATAACTTTTTTTTATACTTAAGATAATTTTGACCCTAATAATGGTTTCACTACTTGAACGAAATTCTGTCATTAGAGCATCCACAATTACTTAGATAAATAACATTATTTAAAGTTGACATTTATATACACTTTAACTAATACATAAATTTAACACAATCAACAATAAGATATAAGCATTAATTATAAAATTAATTAAAAATTGGTTATATATTACATATTGAATCCTTATATTTAAGGAACAGATTATGTAAAAATTGTTGAATCCTACTTTTGAGTAATGCTATGTAAAACATTGTATCGCATTTTTATACACTTTGCATAAAAAAATATGTTGGACCCACATTTAAGTAATACTATGTAATACAATTATGGATCCTTCCATAATGATTTTATATAACTTGTATTCCTTGAAATTTTCATATAGGACATTTATAAACATCTTAAGACCATCCCTTGAGAATTCTTTTTTCAAGTCGTGACTTTCTTCTGATTTTACAAGAAGTTACATCAATCTTGAGTCTCTCTAGGTGCTCGCCTTTTACAAAATTCTCCTCAAGTCGTGACCTTCTCCTGAAATCTTTTAGTCGATTTTCCTTTTGGCGAGAACATTTTTCTACCGTTGGAGTTGGTTTTTCCGAGAATTTTATTTACCGTTGTAACTTCTCTTTAGGAATGTAACCGTTGATGTGATCATTGCATCTGATAATAGTAGGGCTGGGCATAAAAACCTGTTTGGGCGAACCAAGCCAGAACCAAACCGGAACCGAATCAATACGAACCGGTTCTGACTGAACCAGTTCTTAAATGGTTCGGTTCTGATAAGGAATATATGGAGCAGTTTTCGACTGGTTCAAAACAGGTTCTGAACTGGTTTTTCAGAACCACTTTTGTTACATAAACCCTAAATTGTTGTTTAGCCAAAAGAAACTCTAAATTGTTAGATAGTAATACACCATTGCATCATTTTTCTTTGTAAATCATTCACTATTTGAGTTTGGTTCATATTGGATATATAACACATAGTGGGTCCGGTCATAGCATGTTTTTTACTTATATATAGTTGTTATATATTATGTTAGCCCAGATGTGTTCTACAATAAATTGAGTTCAGTTTTGAACTCGAAACTTAACTTAGAAGTTGTTCTATATTTTAACTGAGATGACACATTAACTCACTTAATATACAAACAGTTTGTATTTTTTTCAACCAGAGATTTGTTGCACTTTTGAAGTTTGAGCTGTGTCTCTTGAGTCTTGAAATCGTTTGAAGTCTTGAGATTTATGTTTAAATATTTCGACTTAGATTGTTTGAAAGTTGGACTTCGATACTCTCTACTTTGAAGCCATCAATTGTCTTTATAGTTTGTATTTTTCAAATTTGTAGATTTGTTTATGGATTATCAACTTGAGTTTGTATTTTGAATTTTATTTAAAAAAATGAAAAAATGTTCAAAACTGGTTCTAAGCGGTTCAAAACCGGTTTTGTTATGGTTCATTTCTATGACCTAAAATCAGGTTCGGTTCTTACATGGTACATGGAACAAACTTAACCTAAAATTCGGTTCTAGTTCGGTTCTGAACTAGTTCGGCCCATAATCGAACCATGCCCAGCCCTAGATAACGGTTACTTCCTTCTTCCTGAAGGAGTTTCCCCATTCTCTATATAAACCCTTTTAATGGTGACTATTGCTCTCACTGTTTCATTCAGTAATCAAAACTCTTTGAATCTCTTGTTTTATCATTCTGGCAAATCAATTATCTACATATTTTTTGAATCCTAATTACCCATGTTCATGTTTTCATACATGGGAATGATTTCCAAAATTTCTTCGCCAAGATTTCTTAGCCTCGATCAAGAAGCTCCTTTCCGATGAGACTTTTAATGACTTCAAGCAGTGTTTCCCCATCTGGAACATGTAGTTTATTTTTCCCTCTTGTACTTAAGGATCCTAAAATGAATTCTCTTTCTGTAGAAGAATTTGTAGAATCGGTACCTTAGTTAATTTATCTTATAAGAAAATTTCTAGGTTTTCCAACGCCGCTGATATCTAGATCCACATTCCCCTTCCTGGGGAAGTGATAGTTTTTTCCAAGATGATCGAGGCGGGGCTTCATTTTCCCTTATGTCCTGATCTTTTTGTTCCTTGTATCTTTTATAAAATTCATCATTGCCAGCTTTCCATTTACGCTCTTCGCAATTGGGTTGGTTTTCATTGTTTATGCGACGTCTATGGCTTGGCTTATGGCCTTCAAGTATTTTGTTGCTTCTTTATATTAGAGAAGCATCCAGCTAGTGGTACTTTTCTTTTCAAATATCGATGGCCCAAGACTAAATGTTGGTCTTGAGGTAATGTCGAGTCAACAAATTCCAATTGGAAGAATAAATACTCATTTGGTAGGCTGGAGTTCCTTTGGAGGTTGTTTCTCGCCAGCCATCAGAAGGGGTCCCTCTCCTGGAGACTCTTGCATATTGGGAGCTTAGGTCCATCTCGATGATTAATGACTCTCTACAGAAAGACTTAAAATATTGGGATTCGGTAGAGGATGTTACTGAAGATGTCTTGATCCATTCGGGAATCCGTCAACGACTTTCTGTTGTTTCTGTTGATTGGGTAGAACTTCTTATCTTCTCTTCTATTTCCTTAGTAACTTTTATTCTTTTTCCTTTGTAGCTCTAATAGAATCACTTTTTGAAAAGAAATCAGTGTTGGATATACGCCCACACTATCATAAATTGGGCCCTATAATTAGGCCGTAATCAATTATCATTCGAAACTTGGAAAAACAGACACCCGAGGCCCAACAAATAAGCCCAAAAATACCCCGAGTGGCGAAACCAACTCGAAGACCCCGAAGGGAAAAAAATTCCTTGAAGGTAACCCGAGCAAGGCACCCTTACTCGGGTTATCCGAGCAAGGTCCCTTGCTCGGGTAACCCGAGTAGGGCCTTGAGGATACCCACCCGGGTATCCCCCTTTACCTGGACGAGATTTAATAATCTGGACCCCTACCCCCGGACGATATTTCGCCCAGGGCTCGCCCTGGGAGGCCATCCTCGAACACTTAACCATATTAAGCTCACCTACAGTCGAACCGAGGTCAAATACACTCTATTTACGATCAACACCAATTTATATTACAAGACTGCCACAACCGGACCAGAAAAGCACTAGAACCAGGGTGATTCAATAGAAACTCTATAAATAGAGCTCTCCTCTCATCATTTGAAGGTAATCTCTCTCTAAGATCGCTTTATCTCTCTAAAGCTTATACTCATTTAAGCATCGAAATGGGCTTACCGAGAACCCCCCCCCCCCCCCCGGTGCCCATTTGCAGGTATCCAAGAGAGAAGGAGCAGGAATACGAAAAGAGGAAGCCCAAGAAGAGCAGGAAAACGAGAATAAGAAGCACACGAAGAGCGGGAATACGAAAGAGGAAGCCCATGAAGAGACTTGTGTGCAAACATTGGCGTCGTCTGCTGGATTCGAGCAGCAAGCATGTAGCTTACTACATGTGCTCGATGGCAACAAACAAAAGGGAGTAGTAGCCAAATACCAACTATGGTTCTCCAGGAACCTAGCATCCATGGGCAACAACCAAAGAATGCTAGGCAAACGTCGTCCAATGGAGAACAACACTCCTTGGATAACACTTCATAAAGCTCTAAGGAACCACAATTGGTATTCATTCAACAACTACCTCCCTAACACCTAATGAAAGACAAGTCCTTAGTGGGGGCAACAATCAAACACCCAAGAACAGGCTAGAAGGCCAAAGAAGTGGCTACAACAAAAATAAACATATGGAAGATCTTCCGGAGTATACCAATAGGGGGAAAGATAAGGAGGGAGCAGAACAACAACCACTCCACAAGGATGAGCACCATCCACACATCGCTTCATGAATGCACCTAGGGTAGCTCTTCCAGAGCAGATCAATAGGGGGTAACTAAAGATGACCACTTAACAACAGGCACTCTATGATGGATATTGCAACACTAAGGAGGGAGAGATAAGCAATAACTCCAACTCCAGAAGGATATGGAATTCGTAAGAGGAACCACGTACACTGGGGGCAAGCAGATCACCAATGATAGCAGGGAGAATGCATGCATACACCTTCCCCCAACTATGAACAAAAGAATAACCCCAAACAAGGAGGGCCACTACAAACAACAAGGCATATCACGCCTACTTTGAGACAAAAAAAAAACATCAAAGGGGTTCAAATATGATATGCCTTTCCATGGAGAACCATATGGAGTACCATCATATGTAATCCCGCCCAAGATATACCCAAGGAGCCACGCCGGTCACATCAAGTTTTATGTCAACTGTGGACATCTTGTTGACTAATAAAAACGCAATGAGGGACCGTTAAGCTCCGCCAACAACGACACTATAACACTCTCACAGGGACGGGACAACACGCTGTGAAAACAGGGAATACCCCTTCAACCTGGCCTGCAAGGCAAACACCTCCCTCTCCTCCTACCCATCACAATCTAATTTTTGAGCTAAAAGTCATTTCTACATCAAAGGAGGGGCAGAACTGAATGTGTAGGCAGCACCAAACCTATGATCATCGCAAGGGTCATTAATGACTTCAACATTAAAAGGATAGTGGATTCGCAAAACTAACTTCCTTTACATGAGGAGTAGTCATATTAACCAAGATGCTAGGATATCACCACTCCCACATCCGCCCTATATTAAATAGCCATATTGAAGAGCCCTACGCAATGTTAGCCTATCACCCCGGAAGGAAGAACAAGTATTCTTGGGGAACAAATATTGGGGAATTATGCAACCACCACGCCATGTAGAGGTATCACACCAACAGATGTCTAGTGCTTCCATGGGCATAGAAGAGCACATAGACTCTTCCGAAAGCAAGTACCACAAATCAACATGGGTGAAAAGTGACAAGTTCTTTAAATAGAGCAAGTGTATCAACACTCTTATTTGCATATATGCAGAAGAAGAGGAATATCAAGGCTTAGAGCAGCCCCCGCAATGGGTTCACACCTCCACCAATGGAGTAACACTTAGGTGGTGATGAAAGCCACTCCCATCATCCGGTCAGAAAAAGGGTGGGGCACTAGAAACAATTCTTGAAGAAGTAAAAAAGGAACTTAATACCACCAGAGAGGCTAGTGCACGTTCTCTTAATTTCCATAAATGTAGGAGAAGTGCACTATACTTGACAAACAAGAGTGATGGTGTCGTCATTTAAGTAAAACACCTTGCTTGATAAACAAGTAGTGGTGTCACTGCAAGAAAGAAATGCTCAAGTGCAATTCAACTCTAAACAATGTCAAGCGGCAAAATGATGAGACCCTTCGAACCAAAATCACCACCGTCGTGAACCAAAATTGCTAAAATTCATCATTGGGGGGCAGCTACAGGTCTACACTCGATCATTTAATGGTGCCCATGAAAAGTAAAACCATCCCCAGAGGGACACCTCTTATCAAGCATATACACCTAAAGGTGCGTGGGAACCAACATTCTACACCTAAGGGTGCGAACAACACAGGGTTGGGGGCACCGCGTCAAACCAACACCTACGAAGAGTCAAGGGAAGAAACATTAACGAAAATCAAAATTGAACCCCCCCCCCTCCCTCGCCAATTCTGGAAGATGCATATAAGAAAGGCATGCTCAAAGAGCACAAAAGAGTAAGGAGACCGAGCAACTTAAGGGGAACCAAACGAACAAGTGATCGACACCCAACCGATAAACAGGAGGATTAGCCTTAACAGGATAAACAAGAACAAAATGTGCAACTACCAAGCAACTAGGGGGGGCACCATGTGAGCTAGTGCTTGATAGTCCACCCGGAAATAAAGGGCCACGCGAATATATGGCATGACTCCTTCCAATGGAAACAACAAAGGAACGATACAATATAAATCCACTACAAGGATTCGCTCGTATGTTGGAGGCAACAGTGATCGCCCTCATAAGGCGACATCCACAACTTGTAAGTTTTCCAATAAATAAAATTTAATACTAAAAAATACGTTGATGTTTCATTACAGAGATGATAGAAGAAACACATCACTACTTGCAAAATACATGGAAGTGGTGTTGTTCATGGAAGAATCAACTAAAACCACCAGGTGGGGTCATTCAAAAACACATCAGTTCCATGAGGAAGAAATGGTACTGAAAAGATGCATCCATACCAACAATCAATACATACCGCCTAGAAGACGTAGATGGGCAAATATCAACCAACACCTTCAGTGGAGAACACTTGAAGGAGTTTTATACTAGAAAAGGGAAGACATTCCAAGTATCAACTCCAAAAATGGAGGAAAAAGTGTATCCAACCTTAATTGTTATGTTTATTACTACTTAAAGGATATCCACAGACTCTACTTTACTCTAAACAATGTAAATATTTTATGATCTAATGAAGTGAATGTCTTTCAGTGCATACCAATGAAGGAAAGGAGGGAACACACCACTACTCATAAAAGTGAGGGTGTCACTCATACAAGCAAAAGCATACATAATCCCTCGGCAACCAAAAGGGGAAGACCCATAAAGGCAACCCTTCCAAAAGGAAAGGGGAATACCTATAAGAGCAACCCTTCGAAGACATAAGGGGAAGACTCATAAAGGCAACCCTTCTAAAAGGAAAGGGGAAGACCTATAAGGGTAACCCTTCGAAGACATAGGGGGATGACCCATAAAGGCAACCCTTCCAAAAGGAAAGGGGAAGACCTATAAGGGCAACCATTCGAAGACATAAGAGGAAGACCCATAAAGGCAACCCTTCCAAAAGGAAAGGGGAAGACCTACAAGGGAAACCCTTCGAAGAAATAAGGGGGAGACCCATAAAGGAAACCCTTCTAAAAGGAAAGGGGAAGACCTATAAGGGCAACCCTTCGAAGACATAAGGGGAAGACTCATAAAGACAACCCTTCCGAATGGAAAAGGGAAGACCCATAAGGGCAACCCTTCCGAATGAAAAATGGAAGACCCTTAAAGGCAACCCTTCCGAATGAAAAGGGGAAGACCCTCAAGGGAAACCCTTCCAAATGAAAAGTGAAGACCCTTAAGGGAAACGCTTCCGACTGAAAATGGATATAAGACCCAAAGGGCCACCCTAGCACATAATGATATGGGAACATAAGACCCACAGGGCAACTCTACCAAAACAATGACATGGGAATATAAGACCCACTGGGCAATCCAATCGTCAACTATAGGGACGTAAGACCCAATAGGAAACCCTTACTTAAAAAAAATATGGGACATAAGACTTACATAGATGAGCAACCCAACTATCAACTATAGGGACGTAAGACCCAATGGGCGACCCTTATTCATAAAAGAGATGGGACATAAGACTCACATAAGAGCAACCGAATCATCAACTATAGGGACGTAAGTCCCCCAATCAAAGGGCAATCATTCCAACATGATATGAGAAGTACGTCCCCCAACCAAATGGCAAACCTACCAACAAGATATGGAGTATAAGTCCCCCAATCAAAGGTCAATCATAGTAAAAAAGGCTATTCTAAAGTCATAACCAACAACTCAAAGTTACAAGATACTACCCGCATAAACATATATATTATATGAATACAATATCAGGTTCAGCACCAAATGCAAAGCTTGAAAGCGTATACTCAAGAAATAGAAGATAAAACCCAACGGCGCCGGCATCTTCAAAAAATGCATCGCTACCATTGGAAGGAAATGTCGACTAAGTTACAACCTTAAGACCCAACCCTCAGTGTCGCTACCCACCCCTCCATCTCGGCACCCTATCTTGAAAAACCAAATAGAGGGAACAAATCTAAATCCTCCACGTAGACGCAAAAAAAAATAAAAATACGTCATATCTTGGAAAAGCCAACTGTTGGCACTGATGGATATACACTCAATTTGGATCTGTTCTCATTCGGATTCTATTATTTTAATTACCCCACGAACAATTTCAAATCGAAACTTTGAACCGAACACGTTACCCACGACAAAACGGTCCGAACGGGAAAAAAAACCCGTCCGGACACGTTGTTGGTCCAATCTCCCCTAGGGGAGACCGGACCTACTGGTCCGATCCCAGACCTTGGGGGTTGGACTGTCAGTTTGACCTCAAAGGTCTCGACACCCTTCCGAGTACGCGATATCCCCGCCTGAGGGGTATACGCGACGTCCAGGACACTCTCATCCAAACCGCCCCTCGTGGCAACCCAACCTCATTTTTGCACATCCAACCGTTATAAAATACCACGAACTCTCCCATTCTTGCTAAGGGTCTAATCCATTCATTACTTGTTAATTAAGCTTATTAAGGGGTTAACGGTGTCATTAACCGCCTTAATCTCCTTAGAGCCTATATATAGTACCAAACCTCCTTTCATTTGGGGACTTGATGTAACTTGAAATACTTGAGCTCTACCTTCTCTCTACTTTCTCTCTCTACGATACATACTAATTTAGGCATCGGAGAGAGTTCGCCGGTTCCACCCCCAGCTTACCCCTCGTGAAGGTTCGCAAAGAGATGGACCGCGAGGAAAACAGAGGAATACGGATTGTGAGAGAAGGCAATCAGATTACGAAGAAAGGAATTTCACCCCTGAGAAGTGTCATTCGGATCGACATCCCGTCAACCCGATACACACGTCTTAACACTTGGCGTCGTCCGTGGGTTTTGAACAAACAAGCCTTGCTATCACGAGATCAATGGCAAACAGTCAGCAATCAAGGGAGGATCGCCCTCCCGAAGACATTCCACCACCAACCAACCAAGAAAGACCACCTGTCCCCCCGGCTAGATAGCCAAATCCACAGGCTCCGCATAGAAACCAAGGAGGGCCTTCACGCCCAGCTGGGGCTCAGTCTTCCACAGCTTCAACGCCAATGGCAAGAGGAAAACCACAAAGACAAGGAACATAACAGGGCATACCACCCCAGGCGTTCAATACACTGCACCCCCACAAGGATACCATTACGGGATGCATTCTCAGGAATACCCATATGGAATGCCATCTCAAAACATGCCCGCATACCATCAGCGCGCTCACACAAGCAATCCCAGACCAATGTATTCACAGGGAGCAGAAAGAGTGACTAATGGATTCATGTCAGCAATGGATGAGTTTTTGGCATATAGGGAGCCTGTAAGGAACAGACAAGAGAGGCAGCAGCCACAAACGGAGCAATACCCACGTGCTCCAATGGGACAACATGAAAGTCAGAGAAGGAATGAAGAAATGCCACCTCCAATGGGAAGGCATCAGTCTGCTCCTCCAAGAAACAACAAAACCAAGTGCCACAAGGCGCATGGACTTATACACCATTAAGAGAAAATCCACAGCCCCAGCAACAGAGGGGGCAAGAATTTCAACAACCTCCTCAGCATGGATATCCACAGTATGAGTATAGCCCGTACAACCAAGGATACCAGGGACGCGACATCCCCGCACGTCCTATTGTTAGCTATTGCACTCCTCAAAGGAATTATAGCTCATCGCCAATGATACTGACATACGAGGAAGTAGAAGCTATGATAACGAGGAAGATGAGCGAATCCAAGACAAATGTGATGCACAACTTAAGAGACAATGCCACCCACCCCTTTACAAGGGAGATAGTACGTAAACGAGTACCAGATTCGTTGAACATGATAAAGATCGAAAAGTATAATGGAAAAGTTGATCCCCTAGAACACATACAGCAACATGAGGCATCTGTTTTCGGAAGGACAAGTGATGACCGACACACCGCACTTTTGTTCCCAAACACCCTTTCAGGAATAACATCTCATTGGTTCTTTGGCCTGCCTAATGAAAGCATTCCCTCGTGGCCATATCTAAAATCCAAGTTCCTCCAGAGATACTTGGGAGAACGAAAATTTCTAAAGGGGACAAATTCAATAGACGATGTCAAGCAAGAGAATGATGAATCATTGGCAAGCTATTACACCAGGTTCAATAAGAACTTGGCAGATATACAAGGGGACATGAATGAAGGTGAAATAGTGAGAGCTTTCATAAGGAATCTAGGTCGCTCTGGTTCAACGTTAGCTGAAAAGATGGCCAAAAAGTCCGCAAGCAATTTGGAAGAGCTGGCAGCAAGGGTAAAAACCCACATAGACCTGGAAAGGCATAGAACGAATAAAAAGGCAAAGATTCAAGCCTCGAAGAAAGAGAACGTGAAACCAAACAAGGTAATCCACCTCAAGTGCCTCAACCCATCAAACAAAATGACTGGCGCCCTCCTCAGGTGAGGAATCAACCAGGGGATTTCCAAAGGGCAAGAGACATTAAATGTTATCAAGTTTGTTCCACTAAATGCACCACCAGCAGTCGTTCTAAAAGAGATGAGGAACTTAAAGATCTGGACACCTCCAGCAAGGTGGAGAAACCCAATGGTTGGGAATGAGAAAGATAAATGGTTGAGGTACACGGCCACGATACTAATGACTGCTTTAGCTTGAAGTTAAGCATTAACAATGCAATACAAAGAGGTGAGCTGAAGCAATTCATTGATCACGGGGGCAATAGTGCACCCGCAAAACTTACAGCCAAAGATTGAGAAACAGAGAAGGTTGAATACAATCCTCATCCTAACAAGAGAGGAACAATAAATATGATTCACGACGGAGAAGGAGCAGGTGGTTCAACAGGAAATGCAAGAGAGGTGTATTCCTCCAAGATTGACTTAACGCCAAAATTGAAGAAATGGCCAAGAGAAGAGGAAGAGATGGTGATTGAATTTTCTGAAAAGGATAAGAGCCACATTGTCTTTCCACAAGATGACGCTTTAGTGATTACTCTGGACATCGATAATTTCGATGTAAAGAGGATATTGGTAGATGGAGGAAGCTCTTCCAAAATACTACAAATTCAAGTGCTTGAAGAAATTAGAAAGACGAAGATGGATCTCAGACCGGTGAACTTCCCCTTAGTTGGCTTCTCGGGAGCAATAAGCTATCCACTGGGAGTGATTACCCTACCAGTCACTCTGGGGCAGGGATAGACATAGATAAATATAAATGTGAACCTTATGGTCGTAGAAAGCCTAGGAGCCTACAATGGGATCCTTGGTAGAACTACAATCAACCCCTACGTGATAGTGTCGTCAACGGTACATCAGAAACTGAAGTTCATAACAGAGAATGAGATAGGTGAAGTTCTGGGAGACCAGCGTACTGCAAGACAATGCAATGTAAACCGCCATGAGGCGCAAGCCACAACAGTCCGACACCATTGCTAAGGGGATGACAGGCAAGGCTAAGATTGGCAGGTCTCTGCAAAAAGGAAGGAAGCAACAATTGGTCAAGATGAAAAATGTTGGAGTTACACTCCGTTTGAGTAAGCAGATTTTCAGGAAGTTTGGAAGGGAAGCAGGAGATGGTAAGGTTGTAAATGTTACAAGCATACCCTGGCAACCAACATAGAACAAGGAAGAAGAACGAGACAATCTATAGAAGAAGGATTCAGGTATATCACTGACATCTGACAGATGTCGGGAGAACCAATTTTGAAATACTTCGAGAGGTTTGTAAGATATGGTGCCACGGTAGAGGCAAAGAAGCGATAAGGGCATTCTTCAGGAACGTGAATTCAACATCCATAGAAGCTTTCGGAGGATCATACGGAGTGGTAACGACAAACACAGTGAGTGACCTCAAGGCAATGAAGATGCAATTGCAAGGAAATGAGACAGCAGGGAGGAAAAGCTGAAGAAAATGATGAAGAACCCAAAGAATAAGAAAGAGAGACAATGGGGGGGAGGGGTGAACTTTAACTTCACACCTCTTAATGTCAAAATTGATAAGTTGTACAAGGATGTTCTGATCAATGAGATACCGCCCTACAATGGGGAAAAGATGTTAAGGGATGGTGTTGTTAAGTTATGAGATCTAGGTCAACGGGGTGTCAGCTTTGATCTCACTCCTTACGGGGGATGTGTGTGATCCGATGTTCCTGAGCTGCTCTGCCTTAGTCTATCTTCTCTTTTCCTTCCTTCCTTCCTCTGCTTCTTCTCTCCTTCTACCCTGCAGAAGGGGCAATACCAGACACGGAGGAGGGGGGGTGGTGCCTGGTGAACCCTCTCCGATGCCTAAGTCAGTACTTTTCTAGAGAGATAAAGCTAGAGAGATGTCAGAGCTAAAATGTCCAAATGGCCAAGATGATCAAATGAGTTGTGAAGGTGGGGTATTTATAGGCAACGGTGTCATTAAGGTGGCTTAATGACATCGTTAGCCTTTAAACACAATTAATTAACCTTTAAGCACATAATTAAGACCTTAGGATTCGGAGGAGGTAGGCGGAGTGGACCGAGCATGGGAGTCCGAATGTGGTGTCGGGACCCTTGGGGGGGGAGAAATCCGACCCCCAAGGGTAGGGGTTGGGTGAGGACACCCAACCCCTCCTAGGGAGGGTGGGGTTGGCCAACCCCATCCCTCCTAGGAGGGATCGGGTTGGCCGACCCGATCTCTCCTAGGAGAGATCGGGTTGGCCAACCCGATCTCCCCTAGGGGAGATCGGGTCGGCTGACCCGATCTCCCCTAGGGGAGGTCGGGTGTGGCTACCCAACCTCACCTAGGTGAGTTCGCCTATGTCGGACGGGCGCTTCGGCCCCTTCCGAGCCGTCGATGTTCTCGCGAAGTGTCCGGGTTGAAGTTTCGATTTACAATTGGCGATGGGACGATAAAAATACAACGGTTTGGAAGTCAACGGGTTCAAATTGGGCGTATATCCATCACATGCCCCCGAGTCAACCAATGGCTTAACCCTTGATTGACTCTATTTCAGGATGGTATGACACGCGCAATTTGAAACCGGGATTTTACCTTCTTGTCTGAATGCCTGCTTACCCATGGATGCGTGCCTCTGACTCTGCCTCCCTGTCTAATGAGATAGAGGAATTGTAAACGTCAGAGTAGCACGGACGTGTGCCTAGGCACGCGTCCGTCTGAGGCGGGAGTAATAAACTTATCTCTGCTACAGGTGTATACTCAAAAAATACAAACTTGCACAGGGGTGTGATACGAATGCAACTAAATGACTTGTGCTCCAAATTCGTGCCGGGATTTCATCTAAGTGAGGGAAATTTTAATTTTGGCCAAAAATTTTCCTAAGTATGGAATGCTCAAAAATAAAATTATCTTGATAATTTTTCTAAGTATGGGAATATATTTAGCTATAGGTGAAAGGGACAAAAATGATGGTTTTTCCTTGGCCCTTAGATTTTATTTAAGGCTAGATGGATGGTGGTGATTAAAACCCTCTAAAAAACCCTATCATCCTTTTAACATAAAAGAGGAGAGTTAGAAAAATACCTCCAAGAGTCACCCTAGCCACCATCTTCCTTCTTCACTTACCCTTGGAGAGCAAGAAAGGTTGGAGAGCACCCCCAAGGAGGAGGACCGGCCAGAATTTTTAGTGGTGAACCAGAAATTCCGACCGGCCAAGAAAAGGGGACCCCGGCGTCGGACAGAGGCGGCAGCTGGCTGGGACGGCAGCCTCAACCACCAGCGGCGCGGAGGGACGGCCAGGCGACGGCGAGGTCACTGCCGGCGGGGACGGCAGCTGGTCCATCGAGGGCAGTCGACGGTGAAGGGGGACGATTCCGGTGGGACGTGCAGGGCTCTCCGGCGACGGTGGGGCGGGCGAGATCACCTCCGGCGACGGCAAGGCCCAAATTCCGGCGAGGGACTGATTTTCGGGCGTCTTCAAATTCGAAATCCGGACCCGTTTACCATATCGGGTCGGGTTTTCCGAAGGTCCGCTCTTTTCCTTTCCATTACTGCGTAAAACGTCGATTTTCGAATCGTTGATATTTGATTGCCGATGCTTGATTGCCGATGCTTGATTGCCGAAATTTAATTAAATGTGGGATTGCCGTAGATAGTCGTTGGTAGTTGTGGATTTTGGGGAAAAATGTTTGCCGGTCGTCCGGATATGGTTTCTTGTCCGATTGGGCTATTCCGGTCTTGAATTCGATGTCGTATTGCCGTTGGTGTATTAATCCTTGTTGGAGGGTATAATGGAAATTTTTTCCAAGACCCGACCTTAGGCTCGGATAAAATTATTCAACTTGGTTGTCGTGGTGTGCTTGACTCATGTTGACTATCTTTGCTGGGTGTCTTTGGATCTTTGATTGTTGTCGTTGGTTGGGTGTCGGAGTATTTCCGGTTCTTCGGAAATTTTCCTTGTCTTGATATTTGTCGTGTCGTGGCAGGTACTATACTCCTGGTGGTGTCCACGTACGCAGACTCTTCAGAGACGCCGTATTCTCCGAAGGATGAGTGAGTTCCTCTTTCTCTTCCTCTTCGGTCGCGTTACTTTCTTTCCTATTGCTAGCTTGGTATCGTGACCTTCATTGGGGTGTTAGTCGAAATTTGATTCGTGCCTTGGGGTTTCCTGCTATCTTTGCCTTAGGTCTTGCTATTCTGTCAGAGAACCATATCACTAGGTCCGATTACAACGAACATGTTACCCTAGGAGATATCAGTCCCCTAGATGAGCCTCTGTATCCTTTTCTCCCCTCCTTGGGGAATACTCGCGGGACGGTGACGGAGCCTCCTATAGGGAAGGTCGCCGTGTACCCCTCTCAGATCCGATTCGGGCTGAGGCTGCCTTACTGTGACGAGCTTATAGAGTTGAGCAGGTTCTTCAGGATTTCTCCTGTGAACCTTGCCCCCAGTGCCCTCCGTGTCTGGGTGGGCTTCCGGGTATTGTGCCATTGGTATTCCTGGAAGTACTCTCTCGTTCTATTCCGATGCTTCTATCGGTTCCAGTACCGGACGAGGGTGGGGTTTGCGAGTTTCGTAACTCGCCATCCGACCTTCAAAGATCCCCGATTTTCTGACTTCGGGTTGAGTGGGATCGAGTGGGATACCTCCCTCCGTTTCGTGACCCAGATTGACAATTCGGCCAGTCACTGGGCTAAGCATTACTTCTTCATTACGGACCGATACGTCACTTGGTCGGTCTTGAATGAGGATCGGTCCGATGGTTGGCCTGCTTTTGGAGAGTTCTCTTCGGATGATTTGAAGACTATGAAGATCATTCACGAGAGCAACAGGACCCGGTCTTACTGCCCCGTGTCTTTAATAACTGAGACGGATCTTTACGAGGCCGGGATCAGTCTGACTCCTGACTCCGGGGGTTCGGTATGTCACTTGGTCTTTCCATCTTTATTTACCTTCTGCTCTTCCTTTGTAGGTTGGTTTCATGGAAAAACCTATAACATGCAGGGAGCCCCTGTTGATCTGAGCAAGAGGAAGGCTCCTTCTAGTTCTGCTTTGAAGAAATCCCCCCTGCCTGGGAAGAAGGCTGGGGCCTCTGGTATGCTTTCTCTTATTTGCTTCTTTATGATGTAACTTATGTTTTCCTTATCTTGTTTTTCTTACCTTGCTAGTGCGCTCCCCCTTGGTGACTGAGAGGGTCGTCTCCGTTGGCAGAGATTCTGGACCTTCCAAGTCCAAGCCGCGGCGATCTGATTCTGAGGCCGGGGCCTCGGCTGCTAAGAGAAAGAAGGCTGTGGATCCTGCTTCGCCTACTGCTCGTCCTCCGACTCTATCTCGTGATAAGGAGATGGTGGTCGAAGAGGTGCCTTCCCTGGCTGACAAAGGGAAGCGACCTGCTGGTGGTGGTTCCCCTGCCCCCCAGCCGAGGGCACGGTCCTCAGGTATGATCTTTACCTTGTGCTGATCCTTGTATGTTTATACTCTCCTTTGACTTGCTTTGCTTGTGTAGGTGGGCCTCCGACTTTAAGTCGGAAGGATTTCGCCCGTCTCACTGATGAAGATGTTATTGGGTCCGAGTGGACTCCTTTCGCTGGTCTGAAGGAGTTCCACTTCGATAGCACCTCCTCTTTGCGGACTCCTGAGGTTGGTGTCCGCGTACTCCGCGGTGCCGTTCCCCCTGGGGATCGTGTTGTTCCGCCCAAGTCTCCTGGGGAGACTCGGCGCTTTGTTCAAGGGGTACTTTCTCGTTATGCACCTGTAAGTTGTTCTTTGCTTTCCTCTTATTTCTTTCATAATGTCTATCTTTCGGTTATTCACCCCTTCTTTGAATTGTTAGGGCATATCTGACATGGTGAACATGTCCTCGCTCGTGCTCGAGTTATCTGACGAGAGGAAGACCCTTGAGGACAGCCAGGTTTCTCTCAAGGCGGAGGTCGCCACTGCTGCCGAGAAGGCGCGTATATCTGATTTGAGGCTGCAGGAGCTCCAGGACCAGGTGTCCTTGCTTGAAACCACTGTGGGCAGTTTGCGCCGGGAAGCTGAGGTTGCTGCTTCGCTCCATTCTGAGGAGCTGCGGAGGTTGGAGACTAAGTGTCGGGCGGAGGAGAGGGCTGTCGCGGTATCTGAGTACAAGGCCTCCTTTGCCTTCACCGCCGATTATAGCACGCGTCTCACCCAGGAGATGAACCAGTTCGGTGAGTATCTGGTTGATCACATATACCGGATTGATCCTCAGTTCCCCTTTGGTGACCTTGGTGACTTTGGGCCATATGCCACTGGCTACGCGACTGTTCTGATGGGTCAGGCTGCCGTTGCAGACGAGCCTGCCCCTGCCCAGGTGGATGCTACACCTGTGGAGATTGGTACCTCAGACTCCTCCTCTTCATCCATTTCCGCTGGCGGTTCAGCTTCCGGGGGTGAGGGTGACTCCCCCGAAGGTTCTGACTGACGTGTTTATCTCATGCTATCCTTGTATATAATTACACTCCTTCTCCCCTTGTATGGGTTGAGTGTCCTTTGAGATTGTGATGGTGTTTGTTGTTACTTTCCTTTGCCACATTGTGTTGTTGACTACGTGGTTCGTTTGCCTTTACATTAGTGCTTCTCATGCTTTTGTATATATCTCTTCTCATGATGGCTCCCTATGCCTTGTGTATGGCTCTTTGGGTATGGACCCTTTACTTGGTGTGTCTCCTTTACTTATCTTTCTTTCGTGCTTTCCTTCATATCTTACCTACCATTTCATAAAGAAAAAACATTACTTGTTCTTCACATTACTTTTCTTAGAAATTTCCTTCTCATGGTATTCTTCTGAGCATGGTATCCTTCTAAGAATGGTATGATGATCTCTTCTGATACCCCTTACACGGTATACGTTGTACTGTTAGACCAAAGATACGCTCTTGGTGGGCGTCGAAATCTTTTCACGAGACAGGCTCTCGGACGGCACTTAACGTTTCACAGGATAGGCTCCCGGAGGGCACAAGTTAGTCCACCGATACCTTCTTGACGGATGTCAAATCTGTTCACGAGACAGGCTCTCGGACGGCACTTAACGTTTCACAGGATAGGCTCTCGGAGGGCTCAGGTTAGACCAAAGATACGCTCTTGGTGGGCGTCGAACTGGTAGTTTGAAATCTACCTCAAGATACGCTCTTGGGGGCGTCGAACTGGTAGTGTTTTTTCTACCTCAAGATACGCTCTTGGGGGCGTCGAATCTGGTAGGTTGCAAATCTACCTCAAGATACGCTCCTGGGGGCGTCGAAATTGTAGTTTTTGGAAACCACTCTCAAGATACGCTCTTGGTGCGTCGAATTCGTAGTGTAATAACTACTCTCAAGATACGCTCTTGGGGGCGTCGAAGGTTGTAGTATGAACACTACTCTCAAGATACGCTCCTGGGGGCGTCGAAGTTCGTAGTTTTTGGAAACCACTCTCAAGATACGCTCTTGGTGCGTCGAAGGTCGTAGTGTAATAACTACTCTCAAGATACGCTCTTGGGGGCGTCGAAGGTCGTAGTATGAACACTACTCTCAAGATACGCTCTTGGGGGCGTCGAATGTCGTAGTGTGAAAACTACTCTCAAGATACGCTCTTGGGGGCGTCGAATGTCGTAGTATGGAAACTACTCTCAAGATACGCTCTTGGGGGCGTCGAACCTGTCATTGACTTGAAGTCATATCTGTGTAAGGATAACTTTGTGGTTATACCACTGCATTCACTGGAAAATACTTTTGAGTAACTACTACTCCCTTAGGAGCATTCATGTTTTTGTACACTTGGGATGCCTTGGTGCACCAAGACATCCTTTGTAGGAATGAAAGATAGTTGTAGAGTTGGAGGAACTTCGTGAGTTCTCCTTCTCCAAAGTTGTTTTTGAAAAGCTTGTAGAGGTGAAACATGCAAAGTGCTAGATATGAAAACTAAGGATATGGGGTGGCCATTGTGTCTGTTGCCACGTACTCCTTGAAGCCTCCATTGTAAATTATTTCTTCCACTTCCACCTTCAACACCATGCAGTCATTGGTTTGATGCCCCCAGGTCCCATGGTATTCACACCAACCCTGTGCATCTCTTCCTAGGAAGGCCTTGCCTTCCTCCCTGCATGTTGGTAGCTCTTACTTGAGGTGCTTGTGGAAAATTTCTTCTATGCTGAGTGTGAGGGGTGTGAATGTGAAATTGACACCTCCTCCCGATGTGTCTGTTTCTCTTCCTCTTTCTGGAACTTCATCCAACTGTTCCGCCTCTTGTTCAAATGCCCTGTCCAGCTTCGCCTTGAGCTCTCTCATTGTGCTCGTCATGACCATCTCATAGAGCCCTCCATAGGCCTCAAATGAACTTGGATGCATGTTTCTGATGAATGCTCTGACTGCTTCTCCCCTTGTGATGTCCATGTTGGCACCATAATCAAAGAATCTCTGGAAATAGCTTGATATAGACTCCTGCGGCATTTGCTTGATATCATCTATGTAGCGGAAGCCTTTTAGGATGGAGTTCTTTGTCTTGTTCCCTATTATGGTGTCTGGCTGCCAAGGTATGGATGTCACCTTCACAGCCTTGCTCCTGTGTTTCCTTGTAGGCACTGTTTGAAAAAACTGCCTGCTCAAACGGAGTGTTACTCCACTCCTTCTCCTTCTTTGTCTTTGTCTCCTTCCCCTCCTTCTTCTGTCCTATTTGGCCCCTACCATGACTACAGCCACTGTATCTGTCCCGTGTGATCCACGTCTCATTGAGTTGACGTAGCATTGCCTTGCGGTGCGTTGATCACCCAGGACCTCTCCAACCCCGTTCTCCGTGATGTACTTCAACTTCTGGTGAACAGTGGATGGCACTATTTCATATGGGTTTATGGTTGTCCTTCCTAGGATCCCATTGTAGGCTCCCAGGGTTTCAACCACCAAGAAATTGACATTTACCTTCAGCTGGGTCCATCCTTGGCCCATGGTCACTGGTAGGGTTATCATTCCCAGGGGGTAACTTGTTGCCCCTGAGAAGCCAACTAGAGGGAAGTTGACCGGTTTGATGTCTGCTTTGGTTTTCCCTATCTCTTCCAACACTCTCAGGCTTAGGAGGTCAGCTGAGCTGCCCCCATCCACCAAAATTCTCTTTACATCAAAATTGTCAATATCTAAAGTAATAACTAGAGCATCGTCATGTGGAAAGACGATGTGGCTCTTGTCCTTCTCCGAGAACTCGATCTTCACTTCTTCTCCTTCTCTTGGCCTTTTCCTCCACCTTGGCACTGAGCTTAGCTTGGATGCATAGACCTCTCTTGCGTTAGCCGTTGGGCCACCTGATGCTGCTCCCCCATGTATCATATTGATGACTCCCCTTTTGTTGGGTGGAGGGTTATAGTCTACCTATCCCTTGCCCTTGTCTTTCTGTGGTGGCCCCAGTTGCATACTATTGCCCCCATGGTCTACGAACTGTTTCAGTTCTCCCCTCTGGACGATGTTGTTTATGCTTAGCTTTAGGCTAAAGCATTCATTTGTGTCATGACCATAAGCCTCATGGTTGTCACACCATCTATCTTTATGATTTCCCACCATTGGGGCTCTCCACCTTGCAGGGGGTGACCATAGCTTTTGGTTCCGCATCTCTCTAAGTACGGTGGCTGGAGTGGCGTTCAGTGGGATGAACTTAATGACATTGATTTCTCTAGCCTTTAAGGGTTCACCCATTTGGTTTCTTTGCTGTGGCGGACGCCATTCCTGCTGCCTTGCATGCTGTGGTGCCTGGGGTGGCTTTCCTTTGTTTGGCCTTTGAGTATCCTCCTTGGCTGCCTGAATTTTGGCCTTTTTGCTTGCCCTGTGCCTCTCAAGGTCAATATGCGTTTTAACTCTCCCTGCAAGCTCCTCCAAGGTGCTTGCTGGCTTTTTGGCCATCTTTTCAGCCAATGTTGACCCAAAGCGACCTAAGTTTCTGATAAAGGCTCGGATTATCTCCCCTTCAGTGATGTCTCCCTGGATGTCTGCAATATTCTGGTTGAACCTAGTATAGTAGCTGGCCAGGGATTCATCATATTCTTGTTTTACGTCATCAATGGAGCCTGTTCCCTTGAGGAGTTTCCTCTCCCCTAGGTATCTCTGCAGAAACTTAGCTTTTAGCTGCTCCCATGAGTGGATGCTCTCAGAGGGCAGGCTGAAGAACCAATGTGAGGCCACGCCTGATAGGGTGTTTGGGAAAAGGAGTGCCTTGTATCTTTCATCAGTTGTCCTCCCGAATAGAGAAGCCTCATGCTGTTGGATATGCTCTAGGGGGTCTCCCTTTCCATTGTACTTTGCAATTTGCACAGTGTGTAGGGAGTCTGGCACCCTGTTCATCTCCAGCTCCCTTGTGAAAGGGTGGTTCGTCTTGTCACTTAGACAATGCAGGCTGGGTTTCTTTGACTCATTCAATTTCCGGGTTATCATGGCTTCTATCTCCTCCGGGGTGATCACTACCTGTGCCGGAGTATAATCCCTCTGATATCCATTGTAGTTGTAGACTGGGCTTACTGGGTTCCCTTGTCCCTGCTGGTATGGACTGTAGGTGTACTCTTGATACGCCTGCTGGGGTGCTTCATAGAAGTCCTGCCTCCTTGGAGGTCTTGCTTGTCTTTCCTCCCCAAGCGGGGTGTAAGCCCTGTTGTTCTGCTGTTGCCTAGGAGGCACGAATTGTTGCCTTCCCTCTGGGGGTGGCTCCTGGTAATATCTTCTTTGCTCCTCTCGCTGCCCTGCTCGAGGGTGCGAGTAGTGCTCCTCTGTCGGGATCTGCTCCTCCTCATGAGCTTCAGTGTAAGTCCCTTGGGTGTATGCCGGCCTTGCATATGCTGTGTGGGCGCGGTTATCATCTCTTTGTTCCGGCATCCCATATGGGTACCTTTGGGGTTGCTCCTCATAATAGTATCCCTCAGGGGGTGCCGTGTTGTGGGAAGGCACTCCCTGTTGTCCTCTTGCTCTCTGTGGCCTTCTTGGCCGGGGGGTGGAGGCTGTGGAGGACTCAGCCCCAGCTGGGCGTGAAGGTCCTCCTTCCTGGTTGTTCTGTTGCTGAGGAGGTTGTGGTATTTCTTGGGGCTCTGGATGCATTGGCTGCTTCCCAGGGTCAGGCCGCCTCCCTGGGGGTATGGGTTCTCTTCTCCGCCCATTGCCCCCGGGTGGGTGTTGGGGCCTGGACACCCTACTGTTCGTCATAGCTCGTGTAATAGCCAGGCTTTCTGTTCGAAGCCTACAGACGGCGCCAAGTGTTAAGTTATGAGATCTAGGTCAACGGGGTGTCAGCTTTGATCTCACTCCTTACGGGGGATGTGTGTGATCCGATGTTCCTGAGCTGCTCTGCCTTAGTCTATCTTCTCTTTTCCTTCCTTCCTTCCTCTGCTTCTTCTCTCCTCCTACCCTGCAGAAGGGGCAATACCAGACACGGAGGAGGGGGGGGGGGTGGTGCCTGGTGAACCCTCTCCGATGCCTAAGTCAGTACTTTTCTAGAGAGATAAAGCTAGAGAGATGTCAGAGCTAAAATGTCCAAATGGCCAAGATGATCAAATGAGTTGTGAAGGTGGGGTATTTATAGGCAACGGTGTCATTAAGGTGGCTTAATGACATCGTTAGCCTTTAAACACAATTAATTAACCTTTAAGCACATAATTAAGACCTTAGGATTCGGAGGAGGTAGGCGGAGTGGACCGAGCATGGGAGTCCGAATGTGGTGTCGGGACCCTTGGGGGGGGAGAAATCCGACCCCCAAGGGTAGGGGTTGGGTGAGGACACCCAACCCCTCCTAGGGAGGGTGGGGTTGGCCAACCCCATCCCTCCTAGGAGGGATCGGGTTGGCCGACCCGATCTCTCCTAGGAGAGATCGGGTTGGCCAACCCGATCTCCCCTAGGGGAGATCGGGTCGGCTGACCCGATCTCCCCTAGGGGAGGTCGGGTGTGGCTACCCAACCTCACCTAGGTGAGTTCGCCTATGTCGGACGGGCGCTTCGGCCCCGTCCGAGCCGTCGATGTTCTCGCGAAGTGTCCGGGTTGAAGTTTCGATTTACAATTGGCGATGGGACGATAAAAATACAACGGTTTGGAAGTCAACGGGTTCAAATTGGGCGTATATCCATCAGGTGTGACTACCATGAGACTTGGGGGCATACGACAAGCAATTGCTTGGTATTGAAGATTGAAGTTGAGGAAATGATCCACAAAGGATAACTTGAGGGCTACATAGCCTTTGAGAAAGACATTCACAATTGAGACGTTCCCCTCGACAACGAAAGCTATATCATTGGATTTATCTTTCGTCCGTAGCATATCTACCCATTTGGTTTTTTCAAAAAGACTTCTCATGAGGAAAAACTCATTTTAGCTTTTCCAGCTTATGCAGTTAGAATCTTTTTCCAAAAGGACGTCCTAGGACTCTAATCGCATGCTACTTTGTAAATAATGCATGCATGCATCAAGAGAAATGAATGTTCATTCCAATACTTACAAGTTCAGATGATAACCTCACAAAGCAAGCCCTACTTAGATATGACAACTAAGTGTATGTCACTGTCAACGCCCACAAGAGCGTATCTTGAAAGCAGTTCATACACTACAATCACATTATGTGCCATCCAGGAGCCAATCCTGCGAACCTATGTCGACGCCCACAAGAGCGTATCTTGAAATCAGTTCATACACTGCCATCACATTTTGTGCCATCTGTGAACTGCGCCATCCAGGAGCCAATCCTGCGAATAATTGTCGACGCCCACAAGAGCGTATCTTGAAAGAGGTTCATACACTGCGATTACATTCTGCGCCATCCAGGAGCCTATCGCAAACTGTGTCATCCGAGAGCCAATCCCGCGAACATTTTTCGACGCCCCCAAGAGCGTATCTTGTGACACACAATCATTTTTGAAATGTTACCATGTAAAACAATCTTAAACACACTTAGGAGTATATCCTGCGCACACACTCGACGCACCTAAGAGGGTATCCTAAGGAAAAGTTTACAACGTTCCCAAGATTGCATCTTGATAAGACCTTCTTTTATACAAGCAAGGCTAAATGATATATGCATAAATGACTATGATGATGATACATGTATGACAAGAAAAAAGAAGGAAATGAAGAGATTTCTAACAAAATTTTACTCACAAGGATTGAACTTGTGGACTGAACAATCAACAACACTACGACAAGATAAGCATGTCATAACACAAACGCACCAGCATATAAAAAGATGCAAACTCCCAAGGTATCAAAACATAGCAAGTCAGAAAGTTAACCATATTAAGCATTCAGTGCAGGAAAGATAAAGATGGAGAAGCTACGACACATACGTCAAGTAGCAAATGACAAACATCCAAGTATAAAGTCATAAATATAAACTCAACCCAACACGGGGAGTAAGAGCAAGGAAATATATACATAAGGAAAAGAAGCCAAATGATCAAACAGACGCCACTTAAGAATCTTCACGATCCTGATGTTCAAAAGAGGAACCTCCAATAGAACTAGAAGATGATGAGGAGGAATTCGACCCATCATCATCAACAGGGATAATAGTCTCAGGCACGGGGGCAACAACCTCATCCTCGTAAACCGCGACCTGTCATTTTAGAACAGCAACATAACCCAAGGCATATGTAGAGAAATCACCTAACTCACCAAAAGGAAAATCCGGCATGATGTTGTGAATACGCTCAACGAGAAACTCTCCAAACTGACGCATCTCGGCATTGCACCAAACATCGACATCAAAGGCAAACGCAGGAGAAGACTTTTACTCTGCCAAGGCAGAAACCTTATCCTCAGCACGACACTTTTCCTCAATACTCTTCAACTCCACTGCATGGAGTGAGGCGTCAACCTCAGCCTGTCGACGCATATAAGCAAGGGTACTCTCGAAAGAAGTAACCTGGTATCGAAGCTCCTGAACCTTTACGTCGAAAAGACATGCCTTCTCCAACGCATCGCAAAGTTCTGCCTTCAAGGAAACTTGACCATCTTGAAGCGCCATTTTCTCTTCAGATAAATCAATCACAACAGAGGAGAGATTGACAATGTCACCCAGACCCTGAAACAACAAGCAATTATCAAACTATATAACAAACAACACATATTTCAAAGACAATGAAAAAAGCAAAACACTTACATCAGCAAACCAAGTCAATACTCCCTGAACAAAGCGCCAAGTCTCCTTAGGAGAGCTTGGAGATGAAATACGATCACCCGGGGCAACAGCGCTGTGCAAAACGCGAACTCCAACCTCAAGAGTATGCAAAGAGGAATGACTGTCGAAGTGATACTCTTTCAAGCCAGAAAAAGGAGTCCATTAAGGCAGGGAGCCGAACCTTCCCTGCAACTAACAAAGACAAGTAAGACACAACAACACAATACGACTAAGGCATTTAACAGTTACAAACCTGGACGAACGGTCTCATCAGCTGAAGCTCGTCCCCTCGATTGGGGGCATGGAGTATAGGAGATGCGTCAACATCAATTGCCACCTCGCCACCTTCCGCAGGCCGCTTTCCTTTGTCAGATAAAGGGGACACCTCTTCAACTGCCTTCCCTTTATCGCAAGAAAGAGTCAATAGACGATGCCAACATGGGAGTCTTTTTTCATCTTGACAATCGAGGGTCCGATCTCAGAAACCGACTTTCTCATCTTAGACTTGCCTGAACCCTTATCAGCCGCAACGTCCCGCTCGGTCACCAATGGTGATCGCTCTAACAACACAAGAGAAACAATATAAAGACAGTTATAATCACTTTACATAAGTTAAAAAGGATCAAGCAAAGGAATGTACTGGAAGTCTCATCCATTTTCCCTGACTTAGAAAGTTTTGTTTCTTTCGAAGCAGAGCCGGAAGATGCCTTCTACTTGGCAGGCACAGTGCGGTCGGAGCGGTCCGCCTGCACATCATACGTTTTCCGATGAAACTAACCTGCATGGCAAAACAAAAAGAGTGAATGAAAAACAAAAGAATCAACAACATACCAAATCCTCGGAAGGAGGGGTCAACCGGATCCCCGCCTCATACAAGTCCATCTCAGACACCCAAGACACGGGGCAGTAATACTTGGTCTGATTATTCTGATACATGATCTTCATAGCCTCTTTATCTGAAGAGGAGAACTCGCTAAAGGTAGGCCAGTCGTCTGAGCGATTGACGCGAATGATCTTCCAAGTAACATATCAATCCGTAATGAAGAAGTAATTACCATCCCAATGACCCACCGAGCGGTCCACGGGAGTCACGAAGCGGAGGTCATTATCCCACATAACCTCACCCAGTCCCAATTCCCCGAATTGGGAATCCTTAAAGGGATGATAACGAGTCACCATGGTCGCCATCCCGGTCTTACTCTTGTATTGGAAACGATAAAAACACCAAAACAAGACAAGAGAATACTTCCAAGAGTACCATTGACATAATGCTCTAAACCCGACCCAAGCTCGAATGGCAGTAGGGGCAAGGTTAACGGGGGAAACCCTGAAAAACCGGCAAAGCTTCACAAGCTTGTCGCAATAAGGAAAGCGCAGGCCACGTCGTATCTGAGCCGTGTATACGGAAACCATCCCGTCCGGGGGCACAATCACAGTCCCACGAACATCGCCCAAGGACGGGTGGAAGGGGTACAACGCCCCATCTAAAGGACTAAGATCACCTAACTCGACATGACGGTGATACTCTGGTCGCTTCAAGTCATTCACAGACACATGCATAGAACCAAACTCAAAATCAGCAATAGTTTCTAAACTTAAAACAGAATTCGAATCAGATGAGTACTCAGACTCAGAGTCTGACTCAGAGTCTGACTCAGAATCTGACTCAGAATCTGACTCTGAGCTAACGTCAGGAAAGAAAGTAATGTGGCGAACGGAATGGAAGAAGAACTTTCTCATCCTTCTCAGAATATATTGCCTCTCGAGAGTTTGAGTTTTGCTACACCACCACGAGTACAAGACCTACAAAACCGAATAAAAAATTAGTACATAGCAACATCCCAAGTACACTTTGAGATAACCAAATGACAACATATCAACAATCGTATCAAAAATCACGTCACGTATCGACTACTAAGTGACAATCCAAAAAACTCCGTACTTACATCGACGGTCCCGTACGTACGACCATATCTACTATAACAACGGCCACATATGTCCGAATAAAAAATGACACGATCATACAAGTAAAGGCTATCCTTAGAGAAAGGACATTTTCGAGCAAAATGGCTATCCAGTCAATACGATAACAATAAGGCGAGCAATCAAAGGTTATCACAATTCAAGCACGGGCAATCAAAATACGAACGCCCAATACACGTATGAAAAGGAAAAAAGGGCCAAACTTTTGGAAAACCCGAACAAATCCGAATAGTCGGTCTGGAGTTTGAATTTTTCCGTCGCCGGAAAAGGGACGCCGCTGCCGGACCAAACCCGTCGCCACCGCAGCCCGCCGTCGCCGGAATCTTCACCGAGCTACGCCGGAGCCCGCAGCACGCCTCACCTCCGCCTAAAGCCGTTGCCGGGATCCCCCTTGTCGTCCTCCGCGTCGATAGCCCTCCCCTTCCTCATCGGAGAAGCTCGCAGCCAATCCCACCTACCGAAGGCCACACAGCTTTGCAGAGCTCCCTCACTGCCGCTAATCCCGCCGCGCCGGAGCTCCCTTGCCGTCGTGATAAATGGCGCCGACCCCAAGGAAATCGAGCCAAATAAGTTGCTTGGTCTCCAAGAAAGGACTGCTTGGTGGAGAAGAAGATGGTGGCTACTCAAGTGGTAGTTCATTCTCTCTCTCTCTTTATAATAAACTATGGTAGGGGTTTTTTTAGAGATACTCTAATCTTCACATTTAATTCAAAATGAAGAGATCCAATAGGATTAAAGATGACAACTTTACTCATTTTTAACTATAGTTAACCATACCTCCACCCAGTTAAGTATTTCCATACTCATTTAGCATACATCCCATACTTAGAAATTTTCCACACATGATTAGCATATTTTTTACATATAGGATTACTTCGTACGTACACGCTAGCATAAAATGGATTTTAATTTATCTATAATCATGATCTCGTCATAGCCTTGTCCTAGTCCACATATTCGGACAAAGAGATAGAAAAGCATGATTTTCGTCATACCTGCACTCTTCAGATATATTTCTGAATATATACATGTTCATACTAATGTCTATGTTTTCCCTGTCCTGAGAAACGAGGATAAGGCGCGATAGTACGATTACGGACATACGATGGATTCGACAAGAGGTAAAAACATGGGATCGAATTGAGCGTGTCATCGTATCGTAAAATAGAGTCAATCAAGGGTTAAGCTATTGGTTGACTCGGGGGCACGTGATGGATATACGCTCAATTTGGACCCGTTCTCATTCATATTGTATTATTTTAATTACCCCGCGAACGATTGCAAATCGAAACTTTGACCCGAACACGTTAACCGCGGTAAAATGGTCTGAACGGGAAAAAGCACTCGTCCGGACACGTTGCTGGTCTGATCCCAGACCTTGGGGGTCAGACTGTCAGTCCGACCCCGAAGGTCTCGACACCCTTCCGATAACGTGATATCCCCGCCCGAGGGGTATACACGACGTCCGCAACACTATCATCCAAACCTCCCCTCGTGGCGACCCGACCTCATTTTTGCACATCCGACCCTTATAAAATACCACGAACTCTCCCATGCTTGCTAAGAGTCTAATCCCTTCATTACTTGTTAATTAAGCTCATTAAGGGGTTAACGGTGTCATTAACCGACTTAATCTCCTTTGAGCCTATATATAGGACCCAACCTCCTTTCATTTGGGGACTTGATGTAACTTGAAATACTTGAGCTCTACCTTCTCTCTACTTTCTTTCACTACGATACATACTAATTTATGCATCGGAGAGGGTTCGCCGGTTCCACCCCCTGCTTACCCCTCGTGCAGGTTCGCAAAGAGATGGACCGCGAGGAAAACAGAGGAAGACAAATTGCGAGATAAGGGAATCAGATTGCGAAGAAAGGAATTTCACCCATGAGAAGTGTCATTCGGATCGACATTCCGTCAACCCGATACACACGTCTTAGCAGACACCAATAATGGCTTTCATGTCCAAATATTTCAAAGGAGGGTATCGTACCCATCACCATGAAGACATCCTCTCTATTTTACAAAGTCCAACAACCGTAAGGTTAAAGGTCGAAGCGACAAACTAAGGAAAGAGCATCCACCAAGCTTTCAAGAAATTATCAATAGACTAATCGGACGCCTATCCGACCATCATAGAATCAAGCAGAGGTTAAAGCCATTGCTTTACTCGGGGGAAAAGCGGGATACACGCCTAATTAAGCAAAAAACATCCTCCAGCCAAGACAAAATAAGCTAAGGGAAAAGAAAGAAGTCCCAAGAAGAATGCGATAGTAGTACCTGTCGGTAAAGACAAAAACCTCAACACAAAAACTGAGCGTATGTCATATGGGTATAGCAGAACAACAACTTCAGGGTCACCACCAACATCACGATAATGGTAGCACGGAGGTTCCAACCCTACAACCACCCTCACGCGAGGTAGGAGCAAACTATGCCAATCCAAGCCATAGCCAAGTTCATACCCTCTCCTATATTAAGGATCCAAGCCATGCCCATTCAAACCAATTGGTTGTTGGATCACGGGTGAAGCTCCGTTACGTCCTTGACGGAAAGCTTGGACTCCTGGGCTCCGCGTAATCTTGCAAAAGGGGATGACCTGGGTGGTGACCCAGAATCCCTCTCGGATGATTAAATGAGTATGTGATCAATGGGGGTGATAGCAGTAATCTCAATGCGTATTCGAGAGAATGAGTTTTCCGGGGTAACTTCCTCCTTTATATAGGAGGAGCAGTTGCCCAGCTACCTGTGACCATGCTTAGCCGTTATACCCATGATTCCGTGTATCTCGCCACGATTCCGTATATCTCGGTTGGGATTCCATATATCTCGCCCCACACTCCGCGTATCTTACCCATACTCCGCGTATCTCGGGCACGCCCTGCGTATCTCGGGGGATTTATCTTTATCTTTAACCGTCTCCCATTACTCTATCTAGTAGGCAGGTTTCTCGGTCTTTATCCTCTGATCACAAGTCCCGACTCCTGTCGGGGACTCCAGAGTTGTCTCATTCTAGATCACCACCCAGGACCTTCAGTCTCTACGGGACAGGTCCAGCCTCTGCGGGGCTTTATTATCGGGGCCTTTACTAAGGCGCATCGGGGCCTGCTCGGAGGCTTCCTGTCGGGAGCGTTCAGCTCATATGTCGGGACCGCTTAAATCGGGACCCTTCACGTTGGGCCTCTGGGCCTTCCAGGCTTTCGCGAGGCCCACTGGACCTACTCGCCGTTCATTGGCTGTTAACGGGGCTAACGATTCCATCGGAACCCATCATTTGCCCCCAAGACATGGGGGACTTTTAGTTCGTCATGTCTTCCAGTTCCAACCCTTCCAACCTCGTTGTCGGAGGCTTTTATCTCGAGGTCTTCTGATATTTCCATCGGAGGCTTTTGCCTTGCACGCAATTGCTGTATAACAGAGTTTCTCACTCATGATTACCTTGGGCCCACTGGACTCTATGGACAGTTGTCAAACCCGAGGAGACTCCTCGGTTATCACAGCATTAAATGCTAGGGATTATGAAACGACGCTCAAATCAGCGTGACTGACTGTTGCTTTCTGAAAAAGCGTTTATTACGTCACCACGTCTCTTCCGTACCGTCTTCTCGATATCAACGACCACGATCGCATCGTTTCATCTTCAACGGTCAAGATGAAGTCCCTCCAATTGTCTTTTTGCTTATAAAAGCTAAAACCCTGGCATTATTCACTTCTTCTGCACTCTCTCGATTTCTTCCGTTCTTGCATTCGAAGCTTCTCTCCCAAGTTCTTGGTGCTGTTCAAGTGATTCAAGGCCTTCAGCCCTTCCGATCTTCCTTCATCTTTCTTCAGCGATCCCCCATCATGTCTGGTAAGGATTTTCCTCTCTGTTTTCATGATTTGCTGATGTTTGCTCTTCTTTTCTCAAATCTTCTTGTTTATAACCGTTTTAGACGGAGCTAGTTCTGATGCTAGGACCCCTTTCATCTTTGAACTCGCTGTCAATGAGATTTCTGAGGCCTCATATGATATTGCCCTTAGAGAGGGGTGTATTACCTCGGATTGGGAGCCTCGTTTCCCGTACGAGTCTTTGCCTGCCGTCAGAAGGAAACACATTGTTACGCGTCCTCGGGAGGGGGAAGTGTTCGTCTCCGCCGGACAGATAAGCGTGGGGATTCGGTTCCCCTTCTGCGGAAATTTGGTGGAGATGTGCAACTTTTACAAAACGCACCCTTGTACCTTCTCTCCACACGCCGTCCGCGTGTGGAATGCCTTCCAGCTTCTGTGCCACCGCCAGCAGTGGACGTACAGTCTACTACTCTTCCGTACCTTTTATGGCATGAAGTGCAACAAGGCTGGTGTCTGCTCCTTCTCCCCCCGACTCCCCAAGTGGACAAAGGAGCAACTTTCACGTTTCGGCTGGGATAGCGAAACTTGGAAGTTCCACAAGGATCGGGTGCTGATTCGCGACTCGGGGTCTGACAACAGCGGATGGAAGAAGTATTACTTCTTCGGCCAACACAGCTCCGGTTCATGGCCTCAATGGGAGGTTGTGGCGGACCCTGCCCCCAAGCTTCTGGACTACACTGAGGATGACCTCAACACTCTCCAAATGGTTCAGCTCTACCGTTGGGGGGATAACTTCATACCCCTCGACGCCAACAAGCTCCTGGAGAAGGACTTGATCCACATCGGAGTCCGACTACTCGACTCTGTTTCCAAAGATCTGGTCGTCTGGGTAACACTTCTAACCATCTTGTCTTTTACCTTTGCAGCCAAGAAGGCTTCTCTGCTGACTCATCTCATTATGAAGCAGGGCGAGATTGATGCCGTCCCAGGTGGCTCTAAGAGGAAGCGTAAGTTGGTGAAAAAGGGCGCTTCCTCTTCCGCCACCCTGTCTGCTGCTCCCCCGAGCGAAGAACAGGTCGTGGCCAAGAAGGCTAGGAGGGAGGAGATAGATGGGCCTTCGGGGCCACCACCGTCGAGGAAGGTAAGCGCGTTCATCGTGCCGTTAAAAGATATAGGAAGCTAGTTCCCATGGAGTTTATCCCCGCTGATCGGGAATCGCGGGTTCGGGAAATCAAATACATCCTTCGAGGAGAAGTCCCCCGCGTTCTCAAGGCGGGATATTACAACTTCTTTGGGAAGGACCAGCATCTCGAACGTCAAATTCTATGGTGTCCTGGTGGAATTCTTCCTGACTATGTTCGTCCTGCCACCGCAGGTCCATCGGAGACTCCTGCTCCGACGAAGGCTGCCACTCCAGCGGAGACTGCAACTCCGCAAGAACTGATGCTGGAGGATGTCCCGGCGGATGCCCAGTTCCGTCGGGTGACTGATTTGGAAGCCTCTCCTTCCGTCGAAGAACCTGACGAGAGTGGCCTGCTTCCCCGCGGAAGGTTGGGGCAAAGGAGCCGAGCCCGCCGTGAGGGACGTGTCCCGGAGTCCTTCTCCCGAGCTCCGCACTCCTACTCCTGAGCCTCCTCCGACTAAGGTAGCTCCTCCCACTAATGATGCCGAGGTTATCCCTCCTCTTCCGATGGATGAAAATCTTTACAAGATTTACACCCCCGACCAGGCGACGGTTCCCTGGCGTCCGATCGAATCCCTCCAAGGGTTTTCGGTTCAACGGGGGAATCTTCAGCCTGACTTGGCCCTGCATCTGCTGGCAGGGTCAATTCCTCCCGCTTTGAGACAGCCGCTTTGCTTGGCACGGGAGGACATCGAAGAGGAGTTCCGCGCTATGGCCGTCCGTCAGATGGAGGTAATACTTTAACTTTTCTTGTTTTCTTCCTTATCCCTACCTTCGACCATCGAATTCTAATCTTTTTTCCTTTCGCCTTAGGAAACCGCGGACCAACAGCGCTGTTTTGCCATCGCCTTAAGTCTGAAGAGTGCCTTGGAGGAGGCTGAAGCTAAATCGGACCCCGATGCGTTAGCCAAGCTCCAGGTGGAGCTCGACGAGGCGGTGGCGGCCAAGAACAAGATGGCCAAGGAGAAGAATCTCCTTGATGAGATGGCTTCGGGCCTGCTCAAGCAGGTTCAAGATCATGAGGCTGTCATGCGTCGGGAGCGGAAGATGGTCCAGGTGGAGCAGCAGCGGAATGAGGCGGAGAAGAAGCAGCTCATTCACGAGAAGGGCATCTTCGCGGATCTTCTCGCGGAGACCAAAGCGAGGTTTGAGTCCGAGAGGGCTGAGTTCTCTGCCAAGCTGTCTGAGGCAAAGGCTCAAGGCCTCGAGGAGGGCCGCTTGCAGGGCCGCGAGGAAGGTCTCCAGCAGGGTCGTGCGGAAGGCCGCCTACAGGGCCGCGAGGAGTATCGGAATTCTGAAGAATTCAAGGTGGCTGCTGTAGAGTTCTGCAAGTCCGAGATGGAGGATGTTTTGTACAACGCCGTCGAAGAACTCTATACAGCCTACGCGGATTCCATTGACTTCACGAAGTCCGAGACTCTCGCCCCCGTCGCGGAGAAGTACTTCAACCTCCCCGCGGAGAGTGAAGAGTCTGCTGCCGTGGACCCGACTCTGCCGGCTGCGGAGCCTTCTGCCCAGGCCCCTCCGAACCTTGCTCCCTCCGATGTTGCTGAGGATCCATCTTCCAACAAGGACAAAGTCTAATGTTACATCTTTTTAGTCCTTGTAGTTTTTCTCCTTCGTCTTTTGTATCAAAACTCCTAGGCCTTCGAGCCTTTATATAAGGAATTTCTTTTATCTGTTTCGGTCTCGATTATCGTTTGCACTTATTTGAAGCGGCTTTAAACTCGCTACTCAGAACGTTCCGATGCGCTGTTTAAGATGACTTCATACGTCCCTCCGACGCTTTACTCGAGACTTTACCACTTAAGGTTTCTCGTCTTATCGGGATTTCACCACTTAAGGTTTCTTATCCAATCGGGACTTCACCACTTAAGGTTTCTCGTCTAATCGGGACTTCACCACTTAAGGTTTCTCGTCCAATCGGGACTTCACCACTTAAGGTTTCTTGTCCAATCGGGACTTCACCACTTAAGGTTTCTCATCCCTGGCTTTCAAGGCCATTTTTCACACCTTTTAAGATGATTTTTCAAACCCCTTGGGGCTTTTACCGCGCCAAATCAGACGACTTTAATCGTACCCTTTAAGGGCTTTTATCGCGTCTTTGTCAGACGACTTTCACAGACCTGTTAAGGCTTTTTCGTACCAGTTAAGGCTTTTGGCCGCATCATATAGACGACTTACGCAGACCTGTTAAGGCTTTTTCATACCCGTTAAGGCTTTTGGCCGCATCATATAGACGACTTACGCGGACCCATCAGGGCCTTTTCGTACCTAGGCTTTTGGTTGCATCATATAGACGACTTACATATACCCCGTAGGGCTTTTGTCCGTACCCGTTAAGGCTTTTGGCCGCATCATATAGACGACTTACGCATACCTCGTAAGGCTTTTTATCGTACCTCGGAAGGCTTTTTGTCGTACCTCGGAAGGCTTTTCGTCGCGCCCTTCAGGACGTCTTTCTAACAATTAGAATAAATCTAAAAAAATTTGATCGGAAGCAACTTCTTTTATTGATAATTCAAAGCTTTGCTTACATCGGATTGATAGATAACTTGCGCCATTCGCAGCGACTTAATATCAAACATGATACTTCTTCAAGTGTTCGCCACTGAAGGAATGCTTCAACGTCTTGCCATCAAGGTCCTCTAGTTTGTATGCATTGGGTGCTGGCATCCCTACGATCTTGTAAGGTCCCTCCCATTTCGGTGATAACTTGTTGATCCGATCTTGATGAACGAACTCGTTCCTCCGCTAGACAAGTTCTCCCACGAAGAATTGTCGGGACTTGACACGCCGATTGTAATATCGGGCTGTTGCCAGACGCATCCGAGCCTGGACTTCATCAGCCTTCCACCTCTTTTCCTCGAGTAAGTCTAAGTCTAGACGTCTCATTTCCTCGCTTGTCAGAGGCTCGTAGTATTTTGCGCGATGGGACGCCACCGCTATCTCCACGGGAGCGACTGCCTCCGTGCCATAGACCAGGCCAAACGGAGTTTCCCCCGTCGATTGCTTGGGTGTTGTTCTAACAGCCCACAGCACGTTCTCGAGCTCATCCAGCCAATGGCCCTGCAAGGCGTAGACTCTCTTCTTCAAGCCATCCATCACGATCTTGTTGGCTGATTCTACTTGCCCATTGGTCTGAGCATGGCGGACCGAAGCGGTCCGATGTTCGATGTTCAACTCCTCCAGGTACTCTTTCAATTGAGCCCCATTGAACGGAGGGCCGTTGTCGCTGATCAACACTCGAGGGACCCCATACCGGGATATGATCTGAGTTTGAAGGAACTTGAGGATCTGCTGCCCCGTCGTCTTGGCCAATGCCTTAGCTTCTATCCATTTTGAGAAGTAATCGATGGCCACGAGCAAATACTTGCACTGACCTTTCGCTTGGGGAAGAGGTCCCACCAAGTCAATCCCCCATTGCGCAAAGGGCCATGCACTCCTGATGGGCATTAAGTCCGCGGCGGGAGCTACGATATTTGGAGCGTACCTTTGGCATGCATCGCAGGATCGGACCATTGCTGTCGCCTCCTTGTTCATCGAAGGCCAATAGTAGCCTAGGTTCAGTGCTTTCCTCACAAGAGATCGGGCCCCTTCATGACAGGCCGCGACTCCCTCGTGTAGCTCCCTCAGGATCCGATTCGTGTCAGGTTCCGCCACGCATTTTAAAAAAGGCTTTACGTACCCTTTTTTGTATAACTGGTTGTCCACCATCGCGTAGTTATCCGCAATCCGACGCAACCTGACAGCTGCCACCTCGTCATCGGGGAGTGCCCCCGTAGTCAGGTATGTGACCATCGGGGTCATCCAAGTAGGCTTCTCTTCTTCCTCTGATCCTGTCTCAATAACGCAGATCTCCGCCGGATCAATGTTTGAGATAATCACCTTCTCTAGGAAATGCACCTTCCGATTCTCCTCGGGGGCCACTCCCAGAGCGAACTTGCTTAAGTCAGCTGCTTTCGCGTTTTCTTCCCTCGGGATCGCCTCGATATCGAAGCTTTTGAAGCTTCCCTTCAAAGTCTGCACCTCGTGCAAATACTTCTTCATTGTCGGGCTCCTGGCTTCATAGTTCCCCTGGACTTGATTTACGACCAAGCTGGCATCACACTTCACCTTTAGATGATCGACTCCCGTACCCTTGGCGATCTTGAGGCCCGTGATAAGAGCCTCGTACTCCGCTTCATTGTTGGTGGCTTTGAACGTCAACGCCAAGGCATATCGTAGGGGCTCGCCTCCACCGGGCGGTATCAATACGAATCCTGCCCCTGAGCCTTCTACACTCGATGAACCATCAGTGTACATCTCCCAGGTGTTCTCCTCATTTGGCTGTTCTAACTGCTCTGCTATCGGGGCTTGTTCTGTTATCGGGATCTCCATGGTTGCCCCCTCTGCAGGACCCGTTACTTCCAGATCGGGTGCCGTAGACTCAGCTATAAAATCCGCCAATGCCTGGCCCTTAATAGCAGTTCTCGGAGCGAAATGTATACGGAACTCCGTAAGCTCGATGGCCCATTTCACCAATCTCCCCGACGCCTCCGGTCGGTTCAAAAAGTGCTTCAAGGGCTGATTAGTCAATACCGTGACTTCATGGGCATGGAAGTAAGGTCGTAGCTTTCGAACGGCAATAATCAACGCATAGAGATACTTCTCAATAGCGGGATAATTTATTTCAGACTTGGCAAACGCCTTGCTTACATAATAGACAGGCACTTGGTTGCCCTTGACAATCTTAATCAAAACAGAACTAACAGCCACATCAGAAACAGCCAAATAGAGATAAAGCGGCTCGCTTGGAACCGGTTTCGCCAACGGCGGAAGGGTACGGAGGTGCTGCTTGAGTTCCTGGAACGCCTCCTCGCATTTGTCGGACCATTCGAATTTCTTGTGGGCCCTCAGCACATCAAAAAATGGCATGGCTCGGTCACTTGCCTTGGATAGGAAGCGATTCATCGCGGCCAACCGGCCATTCAGCACCTGAACCTCCCGATGAGTCTTCGGGGACTGCATCTCCTCGATTGCTCGCAGCTTCTCCGGATTCACCTCGATTCCTCTCTGGCTCACCATGAACCCTAGGAACTTGCCCGAGTTTACTCCGAAAGCGCACTTGTCCGGGTTCAACCGCACCTGATGGAACTTCATCCGCTCAAACGCCGCCGCTAAGTTCTGGACATGGTCTCCTGCCTGTCGGGACTTCACCAACATGTCATCCACATATGCCTCCATGGTTTTCCCCAGCATGTCTCCGAACAACTTGTTCACCATCCGCTGGTAAGTTGCTCCGGCATTGATCAATCCGAAGGGCATCACGTCGTAATGGTAGACATCACTGTCAGCGTAAAAAGCTGTGTGGGGGGCATCCTCCTTCGCCATCTTGATCTGGTTGTACCCGGAATAGGCATCCATGAAGCTCAGCAGCTCATGTCCCGATGTGGCATCCACCAACTGGTCAATCCTCGGGAGCGGGTAGCAATCCTTCGGGCAGGCCTTGTTCAAGTCGCGGAAATCGACACACATCTGCCACTTCCCGTTACTCTTTCGCACCAGGATTGGGTTAGCAACCCAAGTCTAGAATCGGAGCTCTTTGATAAATCCAGCGTCCAGCAGTCTGCCCACCTCTTGCTGGATCGCGATCCTCTTGTCCGCGCCCATCGGACGCCTTCTCTGCGCGATAGGCTTGATCGCGGGATCTATCTTCAGCTCGTGCACTATCACGTCGGGGCTAATTCCTGGCATATCACTCGGGGACCAGGCAAACAGCTCCTTAAACTCCTTCAGGAGCTCGATCAACTCTCGGGCTCTTTCCTCTGACAAAGCAGACCCGATTTTCACCTTCCTCTGAGGCCCATCAATCTCAACCTCCTTCAGATCCTCCATGAGGGCGGGACGCCCATACTCCTCTCGAGGATCGGCATCAGTCTGAAGGACATTCATGGCTTCCCTCCTTCTCCTTCGGGTAGCGTTAACATAGCATTTTCGCGATGCCACTTGGTCACCCTTGACCTCTCCGACTCCGTTGTCAGTCGGGAACTTCATCTTCTGGTGGACCGTCGAGGCGACTGCCATGAGAGGGTTGATAGTGGTCCTCCCGATAATAGCGTTGTATGCCCCCGCAGACTCCACTACGATGAAATCTACGTTTCGCTTCTCCATCTTCCAGCCACTACCAAACTCCACCGGTGAGGTAATCATTCCCAACGGGTAAGAAGTGGAACCAGAGAATCCCACCATCGGGAAGTCCACCCGTGTCAGGTCCTTTTTCATCTTTCCCATGGCTTCCAGAGCGTCCATGAAATGGATGTCGGAGGAACTCCCTCCGTTTATCAGGATTCGCTTCATCTCGAATCCATCCACGTCCAAGGTCACGACCAAGGCGTCGTCGTGAGGGCTCTCCACGCCTACCAGGTCTTCTGCCGAGAAAGAAATCACCATTTCCTCCTTCAGGGTCCACGACCGGGACCTTTTGCCTAGCACCACAGCGGCAGATATGCGGGAAGCGTAGTTTTCCCGAGAAGCAGTGGTATCACCTCTCGCCGCCATTCCTCCGTGGATGACGTTGATAGTTCCCCGCCTCTCCTTACGGGCACCTGAAACTTGCTCAACCTTCTTCTTTTCGGGGATCGGTCACGGGACTTGGAATGGGATCGTGACCGACTTCTGGAACGGGATCGGCATCGTCCCCTTCCGACGAACTCTTTTAGCTTCCCCTTCTGGATCAGCTTCTCAATTTCCTTCTTCAGCTCCCGACAGTTTTCCGTGTCGTGACCATTGGCTCGATAGTAGCGACAGTAACGGTCAGGACGACCTCCTAGGAATTCGCCTTCTTTTCTCGGAGGGTATCGGGCGAGACCCTGCCGATCCATCACAGCTAACACAGAAGTCATCGAGCCATTGATGGGGACAGCCCGACCCTCTCGATTGTCCTTCCTCGGGGGACGCTTGTCCTCTCTTTTCTCGGGGCGACCACGGTTTCTACTTCCTTCCGATTTGTCGCTCCTCTTGCGATCATCTGACAGCTTAGACGACGGCTTTCCTCTTCCCGACTTCGGAGGATCAAGCTCTCCAGCAGCAATCTTCGATTCCTGGACATCGATCTGCTGTTTTACCCTCGCTTGCAGGGCCTCCATACTCCACACAGCCTTCGCGGCTACGCTGTGCATCAGGTCGGAACCGTACGGAGCGCTCAAGTTCCGCAGGAAAGTACGGATGGTCTCTCCCTCCGAGATTTCTTCATCAATCTCCGCAGCACTAGCAGTGAACCGTTGGTAGTAGTATGCCAACGATTCATCAGGTCTCTGTACCACCTGGGTCAGGGACCTTACACTCTTCAGGAGACGCCTTTGACCTTGGTACTGCTTGATGAAGTGGTCGTGCATATCGGCCCAGCAGGTGATGCTTCCTGGCGGTAGGCTGAAGAACCAAGTCATGGCCCTTTCTCCCAAGGTTATCGGGAACAATGAGCATATGAGGTCATCGTTCGAAGTCCTGCCCATACAGGCCTGGACATGCCTCTGAACATGGCGAACTGGGTCCCCCTCACCATCGTACTCCTTGATGGTCGGAATACCTAGCCCGGACGGGGCAACGGTATCTATCAACCGCGGAACGAAGGGATGACTGGACCGATCCCTTAGCTCCGATGTCATCTGCTTCTGATCACCCATGCAGATGCTGACGATTTTCACCACCTGATCGGGGGTGATGGGGCCATTCAGGGGAATGGTCCTGTTTTGCACTGGTCCTGGGCCGTCGACCACGAACTTCTCCAGGTGCACTGGTTCTTTACCCTTGTTCCTGGGCGGAACCTCCTGAACCTCCTGTTCTTCTGGGACCACCCTCGGAGGGGGTGGAGGTAGCTCTTCTCGCGGAGGCAACTCCTCTGTCCTCCTGGCAGCTTCTCTCTTGTCCAACAAGGCCTCCATGGCAGCCAAGAACATGGGTATAGCATATGCTACTGCCTTGGCTAACTCCGTGTTCGAAGACGACCCTTCTTCCCTTCGCAGGACTCTTTCTCCTCTATGGCCCACCGGGATCGGGGGAGCCTCGTCCTCCTCCCTTCGCGGGATATCTTGCCTATTCATCTCTGTGTCTCGGACTGAGACCTCATAACCATCGCCATGCCCCCCTGTCTGGGAAAGAGCGGGGTTCTCACCTTGTTCAGCAACACGTTCCGGCAACGGGGAATTCACAGTTCCTGCGGGACGAGAGCTGCCAGCCTGAACCTGCTTCTTCTTGCCACCACCGGCCATTGATCTGGTAGAAACTATCTTGACTTTTCGTAAGTTTCCCACAGACGGCGCCAATGTTGGATCACGGGCGAAGCTCCGTTACGTCCTTGACGGAAAGCTTGGACTCCTGGGCTCCGCGTAATCCTGCAAAAGGGGATGACCTGGGCGGTGACCCAGAATCCCTCTCCGATGCTTAAATGAGTATGTGATCAATGGGGGTGATAGCAGTAATCTCAATGCGTATTTGAGAGAATGAGTTTTCTTGGGTAACTTCCTCCTTTATATAGGAGGAGCAGTTGCCCAGCTACCTGTGACCATGCTTAGCCGTTATACCCATGATTCCGTGTATCTCGCCACGATTCCGTATATCTCGGTTGGGATTCCATATATCTCGCCCCACGCCCGTGTATCTTACCCATACTCCGCGTATCTCGGGCACGCCCTGCGTATCTCGGGGGATTTATCTTTATCTTTAACCGTCTCCCATTACTCTATCTAGTAGGCAGGTTTCTCGGTCTTTATCCTCTGATCACAAGTCCCGACTCCTGTCGGGGACTCCAGAGTTGTCTCATTCTAGATCACCACCCAGGACCTTCAGTCTCTACGGGACAGGTCCAGCCTCTGCGGGGCTTTATTATCGGGGCCTTTACTAAGGCGCATCGGGGCCTGCTCGGAGGCTTCCTGTCGGGAGCGTTCAGCTCTTATGTCGGGACCGTTTAAGTCGGGACCCTTCACGTTGGGCCTCTGGGCCTTCCAGGCTTTCGCGAGGCCCACAGGACCTACTCGCTATTCATTGGCTGTTAACGGGGCTAACGATTTCATCGGAACCCATCATTGGTGATCACCTCCAGTCTACCTCACAAGCAAGTAAGGAAACTTCAAGGAAGTCAATGAAGTAGCAATCAAACACAAGAAGACCGTCAACCACAACAAACCACGGAGACAGAGCACATAACAAACAAATACCCCATAAAGAGGATGATAACCCATGCAAAGAGATTGACATGGTGGAGCATTAGAGGAAGAAGACTTACTCATGATGATTGTGAGGAGGCACCACCAATCCTTAAGCTACACCACCAAGGAACTTAAAGCAAACGACCTTCCAACCAAAGGAAGGAAGGATCAATAGTGCATCCCACATAACATCAAGCAATACATCAAGAGCGACTTACCCAAGAGTAAATCCCAAAATGTATAATGATCCAATGCTTACTACGGGTGCATAGACATAGGCATAGGTGATAAATGCTCACTAAGGGGGGGGGGGGGGAACCATGATGTATATGCATACTCTACGAATGCTTACTACGGGGGCATCAAAAGCAAAGTAAATGCTACCTTGAGTAGTCAATTGAGAAATGATTGCTAAAAAATGAAGCGCCTGGGCTAAGAATATGACCACCCATTCCTACACCCGGACTACTACTCATGTGCCACAAAACCCATTAGTGGCATGGAAGGAACAACCGACTAGTGACACCCCCAGGACGCACACAACTTCACATCGGGATTGAACAAAATTAAGAAAGTAGACTATCTACATTCACCAAAGCTAGATGCACGCCTCACCAGCAAGGGTATTCCTCGCGATCTTGTTCAGCCATTCGGGTAGAAGTCCCCAAGCAGGAAAGAGGATTAGACACATCAAAATCTGAAACACTTAGAAGGAGAATTCAAGCAAGGTGCGGGTCAAGCATCCCTTGCTCGGAATTCAAAACACACCCACCACCAATGATAACACCATTTTTCAAGCTACAAGGAAGGATCTCACGGTCACAACCGTCTCCCTACGCCAACCCATGGGGAGACATATGCATAATGATATTGGGTGGATGGACAATCTCCACTAAATAGAAAGCAACTTCTGAATTAGTTATGGCGGAACTCATCAGCTCTCACGAGGACAGCACCCCAACTTACAAGCCAATACATACTATCCCCACTCACACACTCGAGATGCAAAGCATGCTCACTGTGTGAGCAGGCATATATATGAGCTACCAAGCATAACCAATACAAGGAGTATCCATTTACATACAACAACGTATCCATTACGGGGGCACTCATACATTTATCAGTTGCCGATGGTATCCAACACAAGGGTAAACCCCTACATGTAAATATATCAAAATACTCACTACGGGAGTAATGATACATACATGAGCTGCCAAGTGTAGCCATTTCAGGGGATAATCTCCCGCGTCCAGAACGCCAAACATGTCCACTATAAGGGACAACTATACATATACAATCTCATATATGCAAGTTTCACAATCAACGCAAGGGCTAACCCCCCAACGTCCGAAGCATGCCCACTACGGGGGAAACCATATACACACAACTCTATATGCACAAACCACAGAGCATGATTAACACAAGGGTCAAGCCCCCGCTTATGGAGGTGCAAGATATGCATACCACAGAAGTAACCTCAGCATTGAGCTCCGAAGGAAAAATCACCATTCAGGAAGCCACGAGGTCAAATTACAATGTATATCTACAAGGGGAGAAACCCATTAACCCACACAAATGGATTAACACTCCAACATACATGAAGGGAACAATCTTCTACATATATTTATAAAGACTCTTTTATACAAAGGGTAGGAGGATGAATTTTAACCATTTTCACCTCTATCTATATAGAGTAAATTGCAGGGATAAGGTTAAAGGACCATGCCCACACTCCGACAAACGGGGAGAAAAACGACATGCCCATTATTGAAGGCCAAAGCAAAAAGATCATACTCACACTCTCGCAAACGGAGTGCAACTACGCTTCCAAAACGCCCTATCGGCTCTAAGAACCCAAAAATTAGGTTCCTTCAATAAGGAGATAGACCTAAAGGCTAAGTCAAATGGGACTAAGGCCCATATTTCATACTTATAATCATTTACATCATCAATGTACATACTTGTACTAACACCCAAGTTCGTGTCAACTAACACTCGCATGTTCTATTAAAACCCTTCCAACAGGAGATGGCCTATAGCCTCTCTTATATAGAGATGTTGATGGATATACGCCCAATTTGAACCCGTTGACTTCCGAATCGCTTTATTTTGATCACTCCGTTAATGATTGTAAATCGAAACTTCGACCCAAACACCCCGCGGAAACACCAACGGTCCGGACGAGGCCGAAATACTCATCCGGACTAAGGTAAACTCATCTAGGTGAGGTCGGGTGGCCATACCCGACCTCCCCTAGGGGAGATCGGGTCAGCCAACCCGATCTCCCCTAGGGGAGATAGGGTTGGCCAACCCTATCTCCCCTAGGGAGGGGTTGGGTGGCCACACCCAACCCCTACCTTTGGGGGTCGGATTTTCCTCCCCCCCCAAGGGCCCCGGCACCATTTTTCTACTCCCATACTCGGTTTATTTCCGCCAACCTTCTCCGTGCCTTAAGGTCTTAATTACGTGATTAAAGGATAATTAATTGTGTTTAAAGGTTAACGATGTCATTAAGTCACCTTAATGACACCGTTGCCTATAAATACAACTCTCCCACCATTCATTTGATCATCTTGGCAAAGTGTATAATTTAGCTCTAACATCTCTCTAGCTTTACCTCTCTACAAATACCGTACTGACTTAGGCATCAGAGAGGGTACATCAAGCACCCCCCCCCCCCCCCTCCGTGCTTGGTATTGCCCCTCTTGCAGGGCAAGAAGAGAAGAGAAGGCGAAGGACAGAAAGACACGGGCTAAGACGACAAGACTTAAGAGCACCGAATCCGCAACATCTCAAGTGAGGAATAAGGCTTAGGTCGACCGCCCGTTGACCCGAGACTTAGAACCTTACACTTGGCATCGTCTGTGGGTTTCGAATAGAAAGCCTAATTATCACCAGCCAGATGGCAAGCGTATATGTCATTCATGGAGGTTATGGAGCTGGAGGAGAGTCAGCGAATGCCAGAGAAGTGTATATGGCACAGTTAGACGACCGTAAATCAAAAGAAGAGCAATTAGAAAGAAAGAAAGAAAGAAAGAAGATGTAATACAATTTTCAAGAAGAGACATGGAGCATGTGTTACCAGACAACAAGGATGCCCTAGTCATAACAATGAAGATCACTGATATGGACATTGGAAGAATCCTGGTAGACAGTGGAAGCTCACCTAACATCATTAGCAAGAAGGTCCTCAACATACTGGGAGTAAGGCCAAGTAGCATAAAACAGGTTCACTCCCCCTTGGTGGGATTTTCAGGAGAGCCAACATACCCACTGGGGGCAGTCACATTACCCGTGACATTGGGGATAGGCCAGAGGCAGTTAAAAATCGATGTCCTTTTCCTCATCACGGAAGAAATGGAGGAATACAATGGAGTCCTAGGTACCACCACAATCAACAAATGGGGCATGGTGCCATCAACACTATATCAGAAAATGAAATTCCCCACAAGTCAAGGAATAGGAGAAGTAAAGGGTAACCAGAAGGTTGCAAGGAAATGTGCAAGGATCGCACTAAGCAAGAAGAAAACAACAAAAGAGGTCCTACTAGGATCATGGAAGACCCGCCCCCATGGAGGAATTAAAAGAAATACTCATAGAAGAGCCCGATAGGAAGGCAAAAATCGGGACCGCCTTATCTCAGGAAGAGGAAAACCACTTAATAGCTTTACTAAGGGAATACAAAGATCTGTTCGCCTGGTCACCAAGCGATATGCCAGGAATATCAGAAGAAGTAATCTCACACAAGCTCAATATAGACGCGGCAACGCGACCAATAACACAAAAGGTAAGGCCAATGGGAGGAAGCAAAAAGATAGCTATCCAGGAAGAAGTGGAAAAGCTATTGAAAGCAAATTTCATCAAGGAGATTAGATTCCAAACATGGGTGGCAAACCCAGTACTGGTAAAGAAGGCGGGAGGAAGTTGGAGAATGTGCATCGATTATCGCGACCTAAACAAAGCATGCCCTAAGGACTCATATCCACTACCAAGAATAGATCAGTTAGTGGATGCAACATCAGGTCACCAACTAATGAGCTTCATGGATGCATACTCAGGATATAACCAGATAAAGATGGCCCCTGAAGACGCCCCTCACACAGCATTCTACGCTGATAGTGAGATATACCACTACACGGTGATGCCCTTCAGACTTATAAATGCAGGAGCGACATACCAAAGAATGGTCAACAAAATCTTCGGGGACATGATAGGAAAGACAATGGAGGCATACGTGGACGACATGATCGTCAAATCCAAAGAGAAGAAAGACCATGTGGAAAACCTTCGCTCAACGTTTGAGAGAATGAGGCAATACCAAGTCCGCCTAAACCCGAAAAAATGTGCATTTGGGGTACAATCAGGGAAGTTTTTAGGGATTAAGTACCTTTTCATACCACTTCTTTGCACAGAATCCACTTTTGGTACCACTTCTATTTTTTTGTATACTTTTGGTACCAATGTTTTCAACTTTGTATCCTTTTGGTACCACCGTTAACTTTCCGTCCAAATTGGCCGTTAAGTGGCATGTGCCATGCACGTGATCGCCCTAAACTTTTGAATTTGTTTCAATTTAGTCCATCTAATGCATCCCTAACTTTTAATTTGTTCAATTTAGCCCTAAAATTTCCAAATCGAACCCTTGACCCAAATTGACCTAGCCCTAATTGGGTCAATTGGGGCTAGGTCCGGCTAGGTCAATTTGGGTCAAGGGTTCGATTTAGAAATTTTAGGGCTAAATTGAACAAATTAAAAGTTAGGGATGCATTAGATGGACTAAATTGAAACAAATTCAAAAGTTTAGGGCAGTCACGTGCATGGAACATGCCACTTAACGGCCAATTTGGACGGAAAGTTAACGGTGGTACCAAAAGGATACAAGGTTGAAAACATTGGTACCAAAAGTATACAAAAAAATAGAAGTGGTACCAACAGTGGATTCTGTGCAAAGAAGTGGTATGAAAAGGTACTTAATCCCAAGTTTTTAGGCTTCATGGTAAGTCAGCGAGGCATAGAGGTAAACCCCGAGAAACTACAAGCAATTGAAGAAATGCAGTCACCTACGAAACACAAAGAGGTTCAACGACTGAATGGGAGGTTGGCAGCTCTCAACAGATTCCTGTCCAAAATAGGAGACAGAGCATTACCCTTCTTTGAGGTACTAAGGGCAAACAAGAAGTTCGAATGGACACCAAGATGTGAAGAAGCCTTCCAACAACTCAAACAACATCTAAAGACACTACCACCCCTAGCAAAGCCTACGCCAGGGGAGCCCCTCTACCTCTACATCTCCGTGAGCAACGTCGCAGTAAGCTCGGTACTAATAAAAGAAGAAAACTCTGCAAAATTGCCAGTGTACTTCGTAAGTAAAACATTGGCAAAGTATGAGATCAACTACTTGCCAATAGAAAAATACCTCTATGCACTGATTATATCAGCAAGGAAGTTGAGACCATACTTTCATGGGCACGAGGTAACAGTCCTCACAGACCAACCATTGAAACACCTCCTCCAAAGACCAGACACATCGGGTAGACTGACCAAATGGGCAATTGAGCTAAGTGAGATCCGTATTCACTTTGCCCCTAGAACAGCCATAAAAGGGCAGGCTCTAGCAGATTTTATTGCCGAATTCACCGGAATTAATCCAGATGAAGACATGGAAGAAATCAAAACTACAAGCGAGGCGAGTAGTAGTCAGGAGAAACAACAAGAAGAGTTATGGGAGATGCATACCGATGGGTCATCCAACGGAGGAGGTTCAGGTGCAGGCCTCCTATTATACCCACCAAGTAGGGATACACCTCTGCGCTATGCCATGGCACTTACCTTTAAGGCAACGAACAATGAGGCTGAATACGAAGCATTAATAACAGGCCTGAGAATAGCCAAAGGAGTAGGGGCAAAGCACCTAAGAGTCAAGTGTGATTCTCAATTAGTTGTCAACCAAGTGAAAGGAATTTACACTGCAAAGTCTGAAAACATGCAAAAATACTTACAGCAAGCCAGGGACCTAATAAAGAGCTTCCAAAGCTTCGACATTGAGTCAGTCCCAAGAGAACAAAACCAAGAGGCGGACGCCTTAAGCAAACTAGCCCTAGGGGCAGAAGCAGGCAGAGAGGTTCACTTTGTAGAGCAAAGAAGGCAATCAGTGATAGAACAAATGGAGGCTCTAGTAATAGATGAAGGAGAAGCCTGGATGACCCCAATGCGTCAGTACATCACAGAAGGAAAACTCCCAAAGGATAAGGTAGAGGCAGTCAAGATTGAAAGGATGGCTAGAAATTATGCAGTGATGGACAATGAACTCTACAAAAAAGGGTACTCCACACCCTTCCTCAAATGCATAACATACCCAGAAACAGAGAGAGTACTTGCAGAACTCCATGAAGGAGATGCGGGGTGCCATGAAGGAGCACGATCAATAATCTGAAAGGTCTACAACCTAGGATACTATTGGCCATCAATGAGCAAAGAAGCAGCAGACTTGGTACAAAAATGTGATCACTGCCAAAGGTACTCCAGAAATATAACAGCCCCAGCAGCAAAGCTAAGTTCCATCTCGGGAGCCTGGCCATTCGCACAGTGGGGGATTGATCTGATAGGCCCCCTACCAAAAACAAAAGGGTAGAAAACTTGCATAATAGTAGCAATAGACTACTTCTCCAAGTGGATAGAAGCAAAGGCAATGGGAAAGACAACAGACGAGCAAGTCGTTAACTTCATTCAATCTCACATTGTCTCGAGATACGGAGTCCCAAAAGCAATAATAAGTGACAATGGCCCACAATTCAAGAGAAAGAAACTGCAATGGTATTGCGAAAGGCTGAACATAGAGCACCTCTTCGCATCAGTAAAACACCCTCAGACAAACGGGCAAGTAGAGTCGGCAAATAAAATAGTGCTAGACGGTCTAAAGAAACGACTACATACTACCAAGGGAAGTTGGGTAGATGAGCTGGAAACTGTTCTATGGGCAGTGCGGACAACACCAAAGATAGCCACAGGAGAAACACCATTTGGCCTAGTATACGGGACCGAAGCGGTGGCACCAGCAGAAATGGCTGTATCTTCACTAAGAACCACGTACTTTGAAGAGCATGAGAATAACAAAGCAAGGCTTTTAGACTTAGACCTTGTGGATGATAAAAGATGGAACTCAGAAGAAGCACAGGCACGAATGCGCCTGGTATTCGCAAGGTATTACAACCGCCAAGTCAAGGAGAGGCAATTCCACATAGGAGAACTAGTACTCAGAAAGAACGAGTTCTCACACTTAGACCAAGTCAGAAAATTATCTCCAAAGTGGGAAGGGCCGTATAAGATAGCATCAGTTCCATACGCAAATGCTTACCGCCTAGAGGACGGGGATGGGTATATCTCCACAAACACCTTCAGTGGGGAACACCTAAAGAAGTACTACGTCTAAGAAGACAGCACAAGCAAAAGACCATATCCTTGAAGTTATTTCAAGTCATTACATATAATTGTTTAAGTTTTCCAAAAACAACTTTTGAGAAGGAGAACTCAAAAAGTTACTCCAACTCTACAGCTATCTTTGATTTCCTCCAAAGGGTGTCTTGATCCACCCAAGGCATCCCATGCGTACATAAAGGCTTGAATGCTCCTAATGAAGTAGAAGTTACTCAAAAGTATCTTTTAAAGAAGGTGGTGATACAATCATTATGTTATCCTTACACAGATATGACTTCCAAGTCAACACGACCTTCGACGCCCCCAAGAGCGTATCTTGAGAGTAGTGTTCATACTACGACCTTCGACGCCCCCAAGAGCTTATCTTGAGAGTAGTTTCTATACTACGACCTTCGACGCCCCCAAGAGCGTATCTTGAGAGTAGTGTTCATACTACGACCTTTGACGCCCCCAAGAGCGTATCTTGAGAGTAGTTTCTATACTACGACCTTCGACGCCCCTAAGAGCGTATCTTGAGAGTGGTTTCCAAAAACTACGAATTTCGACGCCCCCAAGAGCATATCTTGAGAGTAGCTTCTAAAAACTACGACCTTCGACGCCCCCAATAGCGTATCTTGAGGTAGATTTCAAACTACCAGATTCGACGCCCCCAAGAGCGTATCTTGAGGTAGATTTCAAACTACCAGATTCGACGCCCCCAAGAGCGTATCTTGAGGTAGATTTCAAACTACCAGATTCGACGCCCACCAAGAGCGTATCTTTGGTCTAACTACTGGTGCCCTCCGGGAGCGTATCTCGTGAACAGTTTCGACGCCCACCAAGAGCGTATCTTTGGTCTAACTACTGGTGCCCTCCGGGAGCGTATCTCGTGAACAGTTTCGACGCCCACCAAGAGCGTATCTTTGGTCTAACTACTGGTGCCCTCCGGGAGCGTATCTCGTGAACAGTTTCGACGCCCACCTAGAGCGTATCTTTGGTCTAACTACTGGTGCCCTCCGAGAGCGTATCTCGTGAACAGTTTTCAACGCCCACCAAGAGCGTATCTTTGGTCTAGCAGTACCGTACATACCATTTAAAGGGTATCAGAAGAGATCATTACACCATACTAAGAAGGATCCCATGAGAAAATTATTGCAAAGTAAGATTGTAAGAAGAACACATAATGTTTTTTCTTGATGAAATAGCAGGTAGGACGATGAAAGAAAACACCAAAGAAACGCAAAGAAGAGGAAGCATCAAAAAGGGAAGGATCCATAACCAAAGAGCTATACATAAAGGCATAAGAGGTTATCATGAAAAGGGGAGATAAACACCCCGCATGCATGCCATAAGTAAAGACACAAGTGTCAAATAAAGATGGCGAAACTAGGAAATATGGAGTTTCGAACTCTAAAGACAAGCATAAAAAAAGCTAGAGGCCAAAAAAGAGAAATGCGACCCAAATTAAGAAGAACCTCAAGCCACAAACTCGCGAAACCACCACAAGAGATGGGTGTACTACTTCCTCATCTTGGAAATATGCCTAACAGCGAAGTCAGACAAATCACCAAGCTGAGAAAAAGGAAAGTCAGGAGCAATCATGTACATACGCTCAAGAATCGCCTTCAAAGAAATACGCTTAGCCACAGAGCAGCGAACATCGATAGCAGCTTGATAAGAGGAGGAAGCCTTATACTCAGCGATAGCACACCCTTTCTCCTCCACACGAAACATCTCCTCAAGGGACACCAACTCAGCAGCCCGAAGCACTTCATCGCGATAAGACTTTTGTCTTAAAGTTTCAATCTCTTCTTTAAGAAGGGCAATACGACTCTCCAAATCTCGGCACTGCAAATCTGTGATACGACTACGCTCTAAACAACTAACAAGCTTAGAATTGAGGGAAACACAAATGTCCTCGTGCACCTTTTTCTCCTCAGCAAGATCAATAACAAGGGTGGACAAATTAACAAGGTTGGCAATACCCTGCGACAAAAACAAAGGATGAGACAGATAAAGCAAAAATGAAATGTCCTAAAGGGTAACACGGTTAAGAAAAGTTACAGAAGCATAGCGAGCCAACACATCATGAGCCAATTCATAAGCTGCCTCCGACCCTTTAAAAGGGGGCACACGATCGGTAGGAGGAACAGCAGACTGCAGAACACGAACTCCAACCTCAGGAGTTTGTAAAGAAGATTGATTGTCAAAACGAACCCCACGCCCATAATAAGGCGCCCACTCAGACCCAACAATTCCATCAACAGGAGGACGAGACAGCTCTTTTCGACTCAGACGCGGAAGACGATGTCTACCTACAACAAGATACGGAGTAAACACCAATATACACTAAGGAAACTCAGACATTAGAGGACTTACCAAACAAGGAAGAAGGAAAAGATGGCTCCCGGACCCTCGATTGGGGGGCATCAATATAGAAAGAAGATGGTACCCTAACATCACCACCGCCCTTACCTCCAATTAGAAGACACCTCCCCGCACCATAAAAAACCGATCTTTTTGCAATCGAAGGTCCGGTCCCAAAGTTAACTACTCCCACCCGTACTGGCCTCTTACTCCTCATCAATCACCAGGGAGATCTGCTGATCGAAAAAACGCAAGCTTAGCCCAAGGAAAACAGAAAGCGGACAGTAGACACAAGATAAAACTCATTTTCCTAAAACGACGAATACAAAGTCAAAAGGTAAGAATAGAAAGGTGATATGAGAAGACCCCACAGGTCAACAAGCAGAGGCAGGGGGCAAGGGGAGATAGTTATAACCCCCAGCATAGAGAGACCCCACTGGCCAACAAGCAGAGGCAGGGGGCAAGGGGAGATAGTTATAACCCCCCAGCATAGAGAGACCCCACTGGCCAACAAGCAGAGGCAGGGGGCAAGGGGAGATCTTTATAACCCCCAGCATAGAGAGACCCCACTGGCCAACAAGCAGAGGCAGGGGGCAAGGGGAGATAGTCATAATCCCAGTATAGAAGACTCCACGCGCCAGCAAGCAGAAACACGGGGGCAAGAAGATGAAAAGAGGATGAACCAAACAGGATTATATCACCATGAAGACCCACAAATCAAAAACGAGACAAGTAAAGAAACAATCGAGGGAAAGGCGGGATTACGTCTCCCAAAAGCAACGCTTACACAAAACAAAAGGCACGTACCTCAATACGACACGCGTCCCAAGAAGCGAATCCAACCAAGGATCATAACCGCCTAAAAGAAAAGGAAAAGAAAAAAGGACAGCGAGAATGAGGTAATCACTTACCCCTTTTTATAGTACAAGAGAATAGGGTTTTTTCTAAAACCGCCCAATCGACACCGTTGATTTTTAGAAAGGAAAAATTCAAGGGTCAGATTTAAAAACTGATACCCCTAGTTCCCATTAACCGCGGTTAAACTCACATCTACCACAGTTAGCATCTCATGGGTTTATTTTTTAGCATCCCATACTTAGAAAAATTTTAGACCAAAATTAAATTTTTTCTCCATTTAGACTTACCCCGACATGAAATTGAAGCATGGACCCGTTTAGTTGTATTCGTATTACATCCCCATGCGAGCATATATTTTTCAAGTATACGCCCATGGCGGGGATAGATTTATTATTTCCATCTCAGACGGACACGTGCTTGGACACGTGTCCATGCTATACTGACGATTGCAATTCCTCTATCTTATAAGGCAGGGGGCAGGGTCAGAGACACACATCCATGGGTAAGTAAGTATTCCGACAAAAAGATAAAATCCCGGCTTCAAATTGCGCGTGTCATACCATCCTAAAATAGAGTCAATCAAGGGTCAGGCCATTGGTTGACTCGGGGGCATGTGATGGATATACGCCCAATTTGAACCCGTTGACTTCCGAATCGCTTTATTTTGATCACCCCGTTAATGATTGTAAATCGAAACTTCGACCCAAACACCCCGCGGAAACACCAACGGTCCGGACGAGGCCGAAATACTCATCCGGACTAAGGTAAACTCACCTAGGTGAGGTCGGGTGGCCACACCCGACCTCCCCTAGGGGAGATAGGGTTGGCCAACCCCAACCCTATCTCCCCTAGGGAGGGGTTGGGTGGCCACACCCAACCCCTACCCTTGGGGGTCGGATTTTCCTCCCCCCCCCCCCAAGGGCCCCGGCACCATTTTTCGACTCCCATACTCGGTTTATTTCCGCCAACCTTCTCCGTGCCTTAAGGTCTTAATTACGTGATTAAAGGATAATTAATTGTGTTTAAAGGTTAACGATGTCATTAAGTCACCTTAATGACACCGTTGCCTATAAATACAACTCTCCCACCATTCATTTGATCATCTTGGCAAAGTGTATAATTTAGCTCTGACATCTCTCTAGCTTTACCTCTCTACAAATACCGTACTGACTTAGGCATCGGAGAGGGTACATCAAGCACCACCCCCCCCCCTCCGTGCTTGGTATTGCCCCTCTTGCAGGGCAAGAAGAGAAGCGAAGGCGAAGGACAGAAAGACACGGGCTAAGACGACAAGACTCAAGAGCACCGAATCCGCAACATCTCCAGTGAGGAATAAGGCTTAGGTCGACCGCCCGTTGACCCGAGACTTAGAACCTAACAGATGTGTCAAGTGCTACTGCAAGAAACTCCGATGAAACGAGACTCAAATCAAAGGACACAATCCTAAGGCTAAGTAAAACGAGACCAAGGCTCGCAACTCTTACCCTTATACAATATCTATACATGACAAAAAATTGCATAAATTAACAATAGCATTTTGTATATCTGACTTCTTTAAACAGGGGGCAAAGAAAATTACGACGTTTCTCGAGCACTCGATAAAGGTCGGGATAGTCATAAAGGTACATTTCACAACTCGTTTGGGCGATACTATGCAGAAATATAGTCAAGTAAAGGTTAAACCGTTTCTTGACTCGGGGGAAAATGTTGGATAGACGCCCAAGTTAGCATAAATTGGGCCCTATAATTAGGCCATAATCGATTATAATTTGAAACTTGGAAAAACGGACACCCGAGGCCCAACACTTAGGCCCAAAAGCACCCCGAGTGGCGAAACCCACTCGGAAGACCCCGAAGGGAAAAAAACCTCGGAGGTAACCCGAGCAGGGCACCCATGCTCGGGTAACCCGAGTAGGGCCTTGGGGATACCCACCTGGGTATCCCCCTTTACCCAGACGAGTTTTACTCGTCCGGACCCCTACCCCCGGATGATATTCCGCCCGGGGCTCGCCTTGGGATGCCATCCTCGAACACTTAACCACATTAAGCTCACCTACGGTCGAACCGAGGTCAAATACACTATATTTACGGTCAACGCCAATTTATATTACAAGACTGCCACAACCAGACCAGAAAAGAAGTGAAACCGGGGCGGTTCAATAGGAACTCTATAAATAGAGCTCTCCTCTCATCATTTGAAGGTAATCAATCTCTCTCTAGGCTCACTTTATCTCTCTAAAGCTTATACTCATTTAAGCATCGAAGTGGGCTTACCGGGAACCCCTCGGTGCCAATTTGCAGGTATCCAAGAGAGAAGGAGCGGGAATACGAGAAGAGGAAGCCCACGAAGAGCGGGAAAACAAGAAGAAGAAGCCTATGAACAGCGGGAATACGAAAGAGAAAGCCCAAGAAGAGACCCGTGTGCAAACATGCGGCAGCTCGTGTGGATCCCTCAAAGGGTATTGTTGCTGATCTATTGCCGTTTTTAAAGGTGTTGAGGCAGGCGTCGTTCCCACTTTGGTTGAAAAGCCTGATGTTACTATCTGTTGGGACCTAGACTGGACAGAGAGTCGGGTCCTGGTAAGTGCACTCCGGGTTATCGATGTAGCAGGTCTTCGCACGTGCCGAGATACGTGTGTCTTCGAACACCTGCACGAGGGGCAGTATCGCACGCCATGCAGAGGGGGGGGGGAGTGCGATGAGCATCTCCGAAGCTTAAATTAGGATTTGTAGAGAGAAAGTTTAGAGAGAGGTCAGAGCTTCGGCGTCAACTTAGTTGTGAAATGAATGATCAAGGCTCCTATTTATAGGAAACCTTGGAATAGGACTGGGTTTTGAACGGTCCAACGTCGGTTTAGTTGTGAAAAAGTGCACCGGACGTGGATGAGCATGAAGTTGATGTCGGAGAGTCCAACACGTGTCGTACGCGCGTAAATAGGAGTCACGCTTATTTCTAGACGCAATCCGGATTCCGGTCCGGATTGTCTCAATAATCCGGACTCCGGTCTGGATTGTCTTGAAATTCCGGACAAGTCATATGCTCGTGGTACACGCGTGCGTATACAGGGCCGTTTTGGACTTGCAGGTGATTATTTTAGAACCGTTTGGTGGGTTTGACGTGTAGGCAATGTCCGAATAATATAAAACGAACCCGAATCAGACGTATACCCATCATTTACCCGCGAGTCAAGTGGTGGCACGGCCCCTGCTTGACTCTATTTTCGATAGAGTATACGTTCGATTTAATTTCGGATATTACCTCGAGATAAATTTAATATTCGTGGCCGCGTGGGCCTTGACGTTACAGATCCCTTCTTTGGTTTAGACGGAGGAGGTCGTATCTGCCAATATGATTAGTTGAGCAAGAATACGTGTATGACATATATGCATATAATAAGGCATGTCTATGTATATGATCAGGGATATGTATGCTAATGTATATGTAAGCATGGTATACGCACATACGGGTGTCGGCGCGTGAAGTGTAAGGTTATGAAATTAAATCGTGTAAATATGGGCATATATGTATGCAATGACATTGAGATAAATATATGCATGTCGGGATTGTAATAATAGACACGTGATACGGATATGCAAACGCGTGTATGTATATGTAGACATGCATATGTATGCGCAGGTATGCAAGTGTCACGGGTCTGGATTATCTAGCGCTCCCTAACCCGTGCGGCCTTAGGATTCTGCTCCTAAGTCAGCCTTTTCCCTAGCAAAACTAAGAAGAGAAGAGTATGAAGTGGAGAGGAGCTTTGGAACTCAAGTGCTTAGATTTCTAAGGATGATTTACAAATGAGAGGGGGTCTCCCTTTTATAGGCTCCAAGGGAGACATCCACCAACTACCCACATTAATTACAAGAGTCCCAACTACCCATTAAATGCTATCTCTAGATAATTCTACATATTACAAGAGATTTCTACAAGTGTGTGGAGTCTTCTAGAATCTTCTAGAATCGCACGCATCCCAAGACTCCCCGGTTATGGATTCCCGACTTGAAAACGAGGCCCGGCGTGTCACGGACGAGCCTTAGATCATGTAAACTCCGCGTCCGTGACATTCTCCCCCACCTAATCGAGCGACGCCCTCGTCGCGTCCGCATCATGGAAAGCCTCGATCTCCTTCGTGAATTGCCAAAGGTCTTCCGCCGGTTCCCAACTTGCTTTGGACTCTGGCAATCCTTTCCATTTGATGAGGTATTCCCGCTTCGGCTTGCACCAAAGTTTTCAAACCTCCCGATCCGCCAGAATTTCTTCAACGTCTCGGTCATAGGCCGTCTTCGCTTCAATTGGTGCACGAGATGATTCCGCCCGGCTTGGATTCTCCTTGTCCTCGTGAAATGGCTTGAGCATACTCACGTGAAAAACCGGATGAACCTTCATTTTGGTTGGAAGCTCCACCTTGTACGCCACCTTCCCGACTCGTTTGAGAACCCGGAATGGACCCTCGTAGCGACGAACAAGCCCCTTGTGAACATCCTTGTGACGGAGAATAGTGTGCATCTTCACCATCACTTGGTCGCCCACGTTGTACTCGATGTGCCTCCGCTTCTTGTCCGCCCACTTCTTCATCCGCTTGGTGGCTTTATTTAGGCATGACCGCGCTATGTCCGCCTCCTCTTGCCAAGACTTGGCGAACTTGTATGCTGATGGACTACTCCCCTTATAGCCCGTTGCCACCGTACTTGGAGTCGATGGTTGTTGTCCCGTCACGATCTCAAATGGACTCCTCCCCGTGGACTCGCTCCTCTGCAAGTTGTAGGAGAATTGGGCCACATCCAGCAATTTCGCCCAATCGGTTTGTGTCAAGCTCACATAGTGGCGAAGGTACAGCTCCAAGAGTGCATTGACTCGCTCCGTTTGTCCGTCGGTTTGAGGATGCAAACTCGTGGAGAAGTTTAAGTCCGTACCTAGCATTTTGAAGAGCTCCGTCCAAAACCTCCCGGTGAATCGTGGGTCTCGATCGCTCACGATTGTGGATGGCACTCCCCAATACTTCACAACGTGCTTCATGAAAAGCTTGGCCGCCTCCTCCGCTGGGCAATCCTTCTTGGCCGGAATGAACGTCGCGTACTTGGAGAACCTGTCCACCACCACCATTAGCGTTTGGCATCCTTCGGACTTGGGAAGATTGACGATGAAGTCCATCGAGACACTCTCCCATGGTCGGTCCGGGGTAGGAAGAGGCTCGAGAAGTCCCGCGGGTGATTTTTGCTCCAACTTGTCTTGTTGGCACACGAGACAAGTCTTCACGTACATCTCCACATCGTCCCGCAGTTGAGGCCAAAAGTACCTGTCCTCCACAAGTGCCATGGTGCGATGGATTCCCGGATGACCCGCCCACTTCGAGTCGTGGCACTCCCGCAAGATCTCCTTCCGAAGGTTGTCATGTTGAGGCACGTACAGTCGCGGTCCTTTGGTGTAAAGTAGGTCGTCCTCACACCAAAACTGTCGTGTCTTCCCCTCGGTCGCCATCCCCATCAACTATTGGGCCCTCGCGTCGTGCTTGAGCCCCTCCTTGATCCTCCCGATTAGCGTACATTCAGGTCGGCTTATGGCTGCCAGCTCCACTCGCCTACTTAGCGCATCCGCAACCGAGTTTGTCTTCCCGGCTTGTACTCCAACGTGAAGTCGAACTCCGCCAAGAAGTCTTGCCACCTTGCTTGTTTTGGTGACAACTTCTTTTGGGTTTGGAAGTAACTTGTCGCCACGTTGTCGGTCCGTACCACGAACCGCGATCCAAGGAGATAGTGCCTCCATGTCCGAAGGCAATGCACCACCGCCGTCATCTCCTTCTCCTGGACCGTGTACCGCCTTTCGATGTCGCTAAGCTTCCAGGACTCGTACGCTATCGGATGCCCATCTTGCATGAGAACTCCTCCAATGGCAAAGTCTGAAGCGTCCGTCTCCACCTCGAACGACTTCTTGTAATCGGGTAACACGAGCACGGGCTCCTCCGTAACCGCCTTTTTCAAGCGATCGAACGCCTTTTGACACGCCTCAGTCCACTCCCACGCCAAGCTCTTCTTCAACAGGTCCGTGAGTGGCACGGTAATGCTCGAGTATCCCTTGATGAACCGCCGGTAATAGTTTTCCAAGCCAAGGAACGATCGTAGTTCCATCACCTTGGTTGGTGGCTCCCACTCCATGATTGCCTTGATTTTGGACGGGTCCATGCGAACTCGCCCTCCTCCAACAATGTGACCGAGAAAGGGGACTTCTCGTTGTGCAAACGCGCACTTCTCCTTCTTCACGTAGAGGCTGTTCTCCCGCAATGTCTCGAACACTTGGCGCAAGTGCTCGATATGCTCCTCCAATGTCCGACTATACACCACAATGTCGTCAAGGTAAACCACAACGAAACGATCGAGGAACGGATGTAGTACCTTGTTCATGAGAGTACAAAATGTAGCCGGCGCATTTGTTAATCCGAAGGGCATCACGAGGAACTCGTATGATCCGTAGCGCGTCACACAAGCCGTCTTTGGTTCGTCTCCCTCCGCGATCCGAACTTGCCAATATCCCGAGCGCAAGTCCAGCTTTGTGAACCATCTCGCCCCGCTAAGTTGATCAAACAAGTCCGCGATGAGAGGAATCGGATACTTGTTCTTCACCGTCAACTTGTTCAATGCCCGGTAGTCGATGCACATCCGCAATGATCCGTCGTGCTTCTTTTGAAATAGCACCGGTGCACCGAATGGGGCCTTGGAAGGCCGGATATATCCCGCATCGAGCAACTCCTTAAGCTGCTTCCGTAACTCCTCCAATTCCGGGGGTGCCATGCGATAGGGCGCCATGGCGGGTGGCCGTGTGTCCGGGACCAACTCGATCTTGTGGTCCACCTCCCTCTTAGGTGGCAACTCCTTTGGAAGCGCGGCCGGCATAACGTCACCAAATTTTCCAAGGACTTGGGCTATTTCCTCCGGGATTTCGTCCCCTCGGCTTTCACCCTCGTCCAACTTCAAGGTCGCGAGGAATGTGCACTCTCCTTTGCGGACTCCCTTTTTGAGTTGCATGGCCGACAAGGTCTTGTTGTCACCTCCCTTCGAGCGCTTGACCGGCACGATGCATTGGCACCTCGCATCCAAAATGCATATACAATCCGCGAAAGGAACTATCATGGCATCGATCCGATCGAGGAAGTCCATCCCGATAAGAAGTCATAGTCATCGAGAGGGATCACCTCCACCGTCTCTTTGCTGCTCCAAATACCCATTTGAATGCTTACCTCGCGAGCAATTCCGCATGTCGGGACTTCCTTCGAGTTCACCGTCTTCAACGTCGTGTTGGTTTTCTCCAAGCGAAGGTTCAGCTTCTTTGCGACCTCCTCGGACATAAATAGGTTGGAAGCCTCGGTGTCGACAAGTGCACTCATCTTCTTGCCGGCAACTTCAATCTCCGCGAACATTAGGCCCTTCGCCTTGGCCTTTTTGCTTTGGATGGAGCTAAGGATCCGCAGCGAACCCAACCGCGTTCCTTCTTCTTCCTTGTCCTCCGAAGTCACGAGAGCTGCGAGTTTCTCCCGTTTTGGACAATCCCGAGCCAAGTGAGGCCCCTTTCACAAGAAGCACTCTATCGGGCCACGATCCTTCCACCGCGATCCACCTTTGTCTTTGGAGAATGACTTGGTGAATCTTCCGCCATCGGATTTTCCTCCATCGGGCTTGTGGGATTTCCCTCCATTGGGATGAGAAGGTTTCCCACGATCTCCCCCACCATTTGGCTTGGACTTCTCCGGCCGATATTCGTGTAGCGACTCGGCCGTCACCATCGCCCTCTCCAAGTTCTCCACGCCCCGACGCTCCAACTCCGTCTTAGCCCATGGTTTGAGACCGTCCATGAACTGGAAGAACGCCTCATTTTGGGCCATGGAAGGGATTTGAAGCATCAACTCCGTGAATTGCTTCACGTACTCACGAAGTTCCCCCTTGTGCTCCAAACGGCGAAGCTTTCCCCGCGCTTCGTTCTCGGCATACTCCGGGTAGAATTGTTTGTGGAATTCCGCCCTGAACTCCTCCCAAGTTTGGATCTCTTCCCCTAGTCGGTTGTCCTGCCTACGACGCCACCAAACTAGTGCATTATCTTGCAAGTAGGAAAAGATCATACCTAGCCGAGATATATCATCGTCTACTCCCGTGGCTCGGAAGTAGTTCTCCATACTGAAAAGGAAGTTGTCCACGTCTTTGGCCACTCGAGACCCCTTGAACTTGTCCGGCCTAAGGACGTCCGGACGTGGACCGAGCTGTACCGCGCCCGCTCCCTCGACACGGGTTCTCCGCATCCGATTCAGCTCCCTCTTGAGTTCCGCCACCTCCGCCCGCAATCCCACGAGCTCATTCACCTCTTCTTGGATGGCCGTGATGGTAGCTCTGAGCGCGTCACCCTTCTTCCCAAGTTCTTCAGTTGAGTCCTTCACATCCTTCTGGATCTCCTCCATTCCATAACGGATTTCGTCCACACCCTTGGACGCACCAACCGCGTCTGCTTGGACTTCAGCCACCACATCTTGCAGCACCGCGAGTTGATGATAAAGGTCCGCCAACTGCTCCTTGGTATTCATCCGGGTCTTCTCAGCTACCACCACCTCCGAATTGGATGCCATCGATTAACCTTGCTCTGATACCACTTGTCATGGGTCTGGATTATCTAGCGCTCCCTAACCCGTGCGGCCTTAGGATTCTGCTCCTAAGTCAGCCTTTTCCCTAGCAAAACTAAGAAGAGAAGAGTATGAAGTGGAGAGGAGCTTTGGAACTCAACTGCTTAGATTTCTAAGGATGATTTACAAATGAGAGGGGGTCTCCCTTTTATAGGCTCCAAGGGAGACATCCACCAACTACCCACATTAATTACAAGAGTCCCAACTACCCATTAAATGCTATCTCTATATAATTCTACATATTACAAGAGATTTCTACAAGTGTGTGGAGATGATAGGATATTGCCCATATATCTATATAAGGGAGTGTGTATGTGAGTGTCTCTATACTTAGCCTCCGCATGTTGGAATTGGTTTCCTCCTCATAGCTTGATGGAAGAGACCGTAATTTCTGACATGGTTAGTGCAACGAGCATGCATTTATAGCAAATATATATGTAGTCATGTAAGCGTATGTACGTAACATAGACAGAAATGTTGACATGTATCCAATCATGATATACGCGTGTACGCGAGCAGATGCGCAATATGTAATGACATGGAATTAATAATGTGAAAATTGGAATATATATATATTCCATGATATGAGTATACATATATGCGCAACAGGGTTGATGGGTTCCGATGTAATCGTCAACCCCGTTAACAGCCAATGGACGGCGAGTAGGTCCAGTGGGCCTCGTGAAAAGCCTGGAAGGCCCAGAGGCCCAGTATGAAGGGTCCCGACTTTAGCGGTCCCGATGTGTGAGCTGAATGCTCCCGAGAAGAAGCCTCTGAGTAGGCTCCGATATGCCTTAGTAAAGGCCCCGATGATAAAAGCCCCGCAGAGGCTGGACCCGTCCCGTGAGACAAGGGGTCCTGGATGGTGACCTAGAATGAGATAACTCTGGAGCCCCCGACAGGAGTCGAGGCCTGTGATCAGAGGATAAAGACCGAGAAACCCGCCTACTAGATAGAGTAGTGGGAGACGGTTAAAAATATAGATAAGTCCCCCGAGATACGCAGGGCGTGCCCGAGATACGCGGAGTATGGGTAAGATACGCGGAGCGTGGGGCGAAATCTACGGAATCCCGAACGAGATATACGGAATCATAGCGAGATATACGGAATCATGGTAACTGAGTGACTTCCCCTCCTATATAAAGGAGGAAGTTACCTCAGAAAACACATCATCTAATACGCACTTAGATTACTGCTACCACCCCATTGATCACATACTCATTTAAGCATCGGAGAGGGATTCTGGGTCACCACCCAGGTCATCTCCTTTTTTGCAGGATTACGCGGAGCCCAGGAGTCCAAGCATTCCGTCAAGGACGTAACGGAGCTTCGCCCGTGATCCAACATTGGCGCCGTCTGTGGGAAACTAACAAAAAGCCAAAATAGTTTCTACCAGATCAATGGCCGGTGGTGGCAAGAAGAAACAAGTTCAGGCTGGCAGTTCTCGCCCCGCTGGAACCGTGAATTCCCCGTTGCCGGAGCATGTTGCTGAACAAGGTGAGTACCCTGCTGTTTCTCAGACAGGGGGGCATGGCGATGAGGAGGTCTCAGTCCGAGACACGACACTGAACAGGCAAGATATCCCGCGAAGGGAGGTGGATGCTCCCCCAAACCCGGTGGGGCATAGAGAGGAGGTCCCACGAAGGGAAGCAGGCTCTTCTTCAAACTCGGAGTTAGCCAAGGCGGTAGCAGACGCTATGCCTATGTTTTTGGCAGCCATGGAAGCTCTGTTGGACAAGAGAGAGGCCGCCAGAAGGGCGGAGGAGTTGCCTCCGCGAGAAGAGCTGCCCCCACCCCCTCCGAGGGTGGTTCCAGGAGAACAGGAGGTTCAGGAGGTTCAGCCCAGGAATAGGGGTAAGAAACCCGCGCACTTGGAGAAGTTCGTGGTCGACGGCCCGGGACCAGTACAAAACAGGACCATTCCCCTGAATGGCCCCATAACCCCCGATCAGGTGGTGAAGATCGTCAGCATCTGCATGGGCGACCAGAAGCAGATGACATCGGAATTGAGGGATCGATCCAGCCATCCTTTCATTCCGCGGCTGCTGGATACTGTCGCCCCGCCAGGGCTAGGCATCCCGACCATCAATGAGTACGATGGTGAAGGAGACCCGGTCCGCCATGTTCAGAGACATGTCCAGGCTTGCATGGGAAGAACCTCGAACGATGACCTCGTGTGTTCGCTGTTCCCGATCACCCTGGGAGAAAGGGCCATGACTTGGTTTTTCAGTCTACCGCCAGGAAGTATCACGTGCTGGGCTGATATGCATGATCGCTTCATCAAGCAGTATCAAGGTCGGAGGCGTCTTCTGAAGAGTGTAAGGTCCCTGACCCAGGTGGTGCAGAGACCCGACGAATCGTTGGCATATTACTACCAACGATTCACTGCCAGTGCCGCAAAGATCGACGAGGAGATATCGGAGGGAGAGACCATCCGAACTCTCCTTTGGAACTTGACTGCTCCTTACGGCTCCGACCTGATGCACAGTGTAGCCGCGAAGGCTGTGTGGAGTATGGAGGCCCTGCAAGCGAGGGTGAAACAACAAATCGACGTCCAGGAGTCGAAGATTGCTGCCGGAGAGCTTGATCCTCCAAAGTCGGGGAGAGGAAAGCCATCGTCCAAGATGTCGGACGATCGTAAGGGGAACGACAGGTCGGAAGGGAGTAGGAACCGTGGTCGCCCCGAGAGAAGGGAAGATAGACGTCCTCCGAAGAAGGACAACCGCGAAGGTCGTAGTGTTCCCATCAACAGCTCGATGACCTCCGTGCTAGCTGTGATGGATCGGCAAGGTCTCGCCCGATACCCCCCGAGGAAGGAAGGAGAGTTCTTGGGAGGCCGCCCGGATCGTTATTGTCGGTACCATCGAGCCAATGGTCACGACACGGATTACTGCCGGGAGCTGAAGAAGGAAATAGAGAAGCTGATCCAGAAGGGAAAGCTTAAGGAGTTCGTCGGAAGGGGAAGGTGCCGATCCCGTTCCAAAAGTCGGTCGCGGTCCCGTTCCAAGTCCCGTGATCGATCCCCGAAGAAGAAGAAGGTCGAGTCGGAGCCCTCTGGTTCCGGTGCCCGTAAGGAGAGACGGGGGACCATTAACGTCATTCACGGAGGAATGGCAGTGGGAGGTGACACCACCGCTTCCCGGGAAAATTATGCTTCTCGCATCTCCGCTGCTGTGGTGCTAGGCAAGAGGTCCCGGTCGTGGACTCTTAAGGAGGAAATGGTGATTTCTTTCTCGGCGGAGGATTTGATAGGCGTGGAGAGCCCCCACGATGACGCCTTGGTCGTGACCCTGGACGTGGACGGGTTCGAGATGAAGCGGATCCTGATAGACGGAGGGAGCTCCTCCGACATTCTTTTCATGGATGCCCTGGAGGCCATGGGTAAGACGAAGAAGGACCTGACGCAGGTGAACTTCCCGATGGTGGGCTTCTCCGGATCGACTTCCTATCCGGTGGGGATGATTACCTTACCGGTGGAGTTTGGTAGCGGCTGGAAGATGGAACGGCGGAACGTGGACTTTGTCGTGGTAGAATCGGCGGGAACGTATAACGCCATTATCGGGAGGACTACCATCAACCCTCTCATGGCAGTTGCGTCAACTGTTCACCAGAAGATGAAGTTCCCGACTAACCATGGTGTCGGAGAGGTTAAGGGTGACCAGGTGGCGTCACGAAAATGCTATGTTAATGCCACTAGACGGAGGAGAAGGGAAGCCATGGCCGCCCTGCAAACCGATGCCGATCCTCGAGAGGAGTTTGGGCGGCCCGCCCCCATGGAGGATCTGAAGGAGGATGCCCCGCACACAGCTTTTTACGCTGACAGTGACGTCTACCACTACGACGTGATGCCCTTCGGATTAATCAATGCCGGAGCAACTTACCAGCAGATGGTGAACAAGTTGTTCGGGGACATGCTGGGACAAACGATGGAGGCGTATGTGGATGACATGCTCGTGAAGTCCCGACAGGCAGGAGACCATGTCCAAAACTTGGCGGCAGCGTTTGAGCGGATGAGGTTTCATCAGGTTCGGTTGAACCCAGACAAGTGTGCTTTCGGGGTGAACTCGGGGAAGTTCCTAGGGTTCATGGTGAGCCAGAGAGGAATCGAGGTGAATCCCGAGAAGCTGCGAGCAATCGAGGAGATGCAGTCCCCGAAGACTCATCGGGAGGTTCAAGTGTCGAATGGCCTGTTGGCCGCGATGAACCGATTCTTATCCAAGGCGAGTGACAGAGCCATGCCATTTTTTGATGTGCTAAGGGCTAACAAGAAGTTTGAATGGTCCGACAAATGCGAGGAGGCATTCCAGGCACTCAAGCAGCATCTCCGTACCCTCCCGTCCAGGCGAGCCACTTTATCTCTATTTGGCTGTTTCTGATGTTGCTGTTAGTTCTGTTTTGATTAAGATTGTCAAGGGCAACCAAGTGCCTGTCTATTATGTAAGCAAGGCATTTGCCAAATAAGAAATGAACTATCCCGCCACTGAGAAGTATCTCTTTGCGTTAATTGTGGCCGCTCGAAAGCTCCGACCTTACTTCCATGCACACGAGGTTACAGTGTTGACCAATCAGCCCTTGAAGCACTTTTTGAACCGACCGGAGGCGTCGGGGAGATTGGTGAGATGGGCCATCGAACTTACGGAGTTCCGAATACATTTTGCTCCGCAGACTGCTATTAAGGGCCAGGCATTGGCTGATTTTATAGCTGAGTCTACGGCGCCCGATCTAGAAGTAACGAGTCCCGCAGAAGGGGCAACCATGGAGGTCCCGATAATAAAACAGCTAGAACAGCCAAATGAGGAGAACTCTTGGGAGATGTACACTGATGGTTCATCAAGTGTAGAAGGATCAGGGGCAGGATTCATATTGATACCGCCCGGCGGAGGCGAGCCCCTGCGATATGCCTTGGCCTTGACATTCAAAGCCACCAACAATGAAGCGGAGTACGAGGCTCTCATCATGGGTCTCAAGATTTCCAAGGGTACGGGGGTCGACCATTTGAAAGTAAAGTGCGATGCTAGCTTGATCGTGAATCAGGTCCAGGGGAACTACGAAGCCAAGAGCCCGACAATGAGGAAGTATTTGCACGAGGTGCAGACTTTGAAGGGAAGCTTCAAAAGCTTCGATATCGAGGCAATCCCGAGGGAAGAAAATGCGGAGGCAGACGCCTTAAGCGAGTTTGCTCTAGAAGTGGCTCATGAGGAGAATCGGAAGGTGCACTTCCTGGATAGAGTGATTATCTCTACCATCGATCCAACGGAGGTTTGCGCTATTGAAACAGGATCGGAGGAGGAAGAGAAACCCACCTGGATGACCCCGATGGTCACATACCTGACTACGGGGGCACTCCCAAATGAGGAGGTGGCAGCTGTCAGGCTACGTCGAATTGCGAACGATTATGTAATGGTGGACAACCAGTTATACAAGAGGGGGCAGGTGAAGCCTTTTCTGAAATGCGTGGCGGAGCCTGATACGAATCGGATCCTGAGTGAGTTACACGAAGGAGTCGCGGCTTGTCATGAAGGGGCCTGATCTATCGTGAGGAAGGCATTGAACCTAGGCTACTATTGGCCTTCGATGAACAAGGAAGCGACAGCAATGGTCCAATCCTGTGATGCATGCCAGAGGTACGCTCCAAATATCGTGGCTCCCGCCGCGGACTTGATGCCCATCAGGAGTGCTTGGCCCTTCGCGCAATGGGGGATTGATCTAGTAGGACCTCTTCCCCAAGCGAAGGGTCAGTGCAAGTATTTGCTCGTAGCCATCGATTACTTCTCAAAGTGGATAGAGGCTAAAGCATTGGCCAAGACGACGGGACAGAAGATCCTCAAGTTCCTTCAAACTCAGATCATATCCCGGTATGGGGTTCCTCGAGTGTTGGTCAGCGACAATGGCCCTCCGTTCAATGGGGCTCAGTTGAAGGAGTACCTGGAGGAATTGAACATTGAGCATCGGACCGCTTCAGTCCGCCATGCTCAGACCAATGGCCAAGTAGAATCAGCCAACAAGATCGTGAAGGATGGCTTGAAGAAGAGAGTCTACGCCTTGCAGGGCCATTGGCTGGATGAGCTTGAAAACGTGCTGTGGGCTGTTAGAACAACACCCAAGCAATCGACGGGGGAGACTCCGTTTGGCCTGGTCTACGGCACGGAGGCAGTTGCTCCCGTGGAAATAGCGGTGGCGTCCCATCGCGCGAAATATTATGAACCTCTAACGAACGAGGAAATGAGACGTCTAGACTTAGACTTGCTCGAGGAGAAAAGATGGAAGGCTGACGAAGTTCAGGCTCGGATGCGTCTGGCAACAGCCCGATATTATAATCGGCGGGTCAAATCCCGACAGTTCTTCGTTGGAGAACTTGTCTGGCGGAGGAACGAGTTCATTCATCAAGATCGGATCAACAAGCTATCGCCAAAATGGGAGGGACCTTACAAGATCGTAGGGATGCCAGCACCCAATGCATAAAAGCTAGAGGACCTTGATGGCAAGACGTTGAAGCATTCCTTCAGTGGCGAACACTTGAAGAAGTATCATGTTTGATATTAAGTCGCCGCGAATGGCGCAAAGTTATCTATCAATCCGATGTAAGCAAAGCTTTGAGTTATTAATGAAAGAAGTTGCTTCCGATCAAATTATTTTCAGATTTATTCTAATTATGAGTAAGACGTCCTGAGGGACGCGACAAAAGCCTTCTGAGGTACGAGAAAAGCCTTACGAGGTACGAGTAAGTCGCCTTTATGGCGCGACAAAAAGCCTTACGAGGTACGGACAAAAGCCCTACGGGGTATGCGTAAGTCGTCTATATGATGCGGCCAAAAGCCTTAACAGGTACGGACAAAAGCCCTACGGGGTATGCGTAAGTCGTCTATATGATGCGGGCAAAAGCCTTAACAGGTACGGACAAAAGCCCTACGGGGTATGCGTAAGTCGTCTTTATGATGCAACCAAAAGCCTAGGTACGAAAAGGCCCTAATGGGTCTGCGTAAGTCGTCTATATGATGCGGCCAAAAGCCTTAACGGGTACGAAAAAGCCTTAGCAGGTCCGCGTAAGTCGTCTATATGATGCGGCAAAAAGCCCTAAAGGGTACGATTAAGCCGTCTGGTAAAGGCGCGATAAAAGCCCTTAAAGGGTACGATTAAAGTCGTCATATTTGGCGCGAAAAAGCCCTAGGGGGTGTGAAAAATCATCTTAAGTGATGTGGAAAATGGCCTCGAAAGGCAGGGACGAGAAACCTTAAGTGGTGAAGTCCCGATTGGACAAGAAACCTTAAGTGGTGAAGTCCCGATTAGACGAGAAACCTTATGTGGTGAAGTCCCGATTGGACAAGAAACCTTAAGTGGTGAAGTCCCGATTGGATGAGAAACCTTAAGTGGTAAAATCCCGATTGGATGAGAAACCTTAAGTGGTGAAATCCCGATAAGACGAGAAACCTTAAGTGGCAAAGTCTCAAGCGAAACGTCGGAAGGACGTATTGAGTCATCTTAAATGGTGCATCGGAACGTTCTGAGTAACAAATCTAAAGTCGCTTTAAATAGCGCGAATAATTATCGGAACCAGAATAGTTGGAAGAAATTTCTCACATAAAGGCTCGAAGGCCAAAGAGGTCCGATACAAAAGATATAAAGGAGAAACTGGACGGACTTGATCTGGACCATTGAAGACGAAACGATTTAATCTTGATCGTTGAAGACTGAGGGACGGTACGGAAGAGACGTGGTGACGCAATAAACGCTTTTTCAGAAAGCAACAGTCACGCCGATTTGAGAGTCGTTTCATAATCCCTACCATTTAATGCTACAGTAACCGAGGGGTCTCCTCGGATTTGGCAACTGCCCATAGAGTCCAGTGGGCCCGAAGTAATCATGAGTGAGAGACTCTGTCATATGACAATTGCACGCAAGACAAAAGCCTCCGATCGAGGTACCAAGAGGCCTGAAGACGAAAGCCTCCGACGGCGGTATCGGGAGGTATCGAGACAAAAGCCTCCGATAGCGAGGTCAGAAGATCTGGAACTGGAAGACACGACGAACTAAAAGTCCCTCATGTCTTGGGGGCAAATGATGGGTTCCGATGTAATCGTCAACCCCGTTAACAGCCAATGGACGGCGAGTAGGTCCAGTGGGCCTCGTGAAAAGCTTGGAAGGCGCAGAGGCCCAGTATGAAGGGTCCCGACTTTAGCGGTCCCGATGTGTGAGCTGAATGCTCCCGACAAGAAGCCTCTGAGTAGGCTCCGATATACCTTAGTAAAGGCCCCGTTGATAAAAGCCCCGCAGAGGCTGGACCCGTCCCGTGAGACAAGGGGTCCTGGATGGTGACCTAGAATGAGATAACTCTGGAGCCCCCGACAGGAGTCGAGGCTTGTGATCAGAGGATAAAGACCGAGAAACCCGCCTACTAGATAGAGTAGTGGGAGACGGTTAAAAATATAGATAAGTCCCCCGAGATACGCAGGGCGTGCCCGAGATACGCAGGGCGTGCCCGAGATACGCGGAGTATGGGTAAGATACGCGGAGCGTGGGGCGAAATCTACGGAATCCCGAACGAGATATACGGAATCATAGCGAGATATACGGAATCATGGGCAAAACGGCCAATCACGGTCACAGGTAACTGAGTGACTTCCCCTCCTATATAAAGGAGGAAGTTACCTCAGAAAACACATCATCTAATACGCACTTAGATTACTGCTACCACCTCATTGATCACATACTCATTTAAGCATCGGAGAGGGATTCTGGGTCACCACCCAGGTCATCCCCTTTTTTGCAGGATTACGCGGAGCCCAGGAGTCCAAGCTTTCCGTCAAGGAGGTAACGGAGCTTCGCCCGTGATCCAACAAGGGTTGCGGTAACAGGCACGTGTCATGTATGTGCAGACGTGCATATGTAAGTGTGGATATGTAAGCATGGGTGTATGCTAAAGACTCATAAAAAGAGTTAGAAGAATTAAGGAGAGGTAAACCTTCACTCTCACAATATACAGAGGAGTGTGTGTGTGTTACGGACGCGCAGGTCCTGAGATTACGGGGCGCCATGCATCCGCCGCGTCGTTGACTACCGCCTCATAATAGGAGTATGTTCGCCACGTATATATTGAGAGACAAGGCCTCTGTCGATATAGTATTGCCCACGTATAGAGGATGTTCGCTATGAAGTAGTTATGAACTTATAAGTCCTAGGTGTGGAGTTGCCCCTGCAGTGGAGATGTTCGCCATGTAGTTATCTCGGACACGGGGTGTTGACCCTTGTGCTGACTGTTACTTGGGCTTTCCAAAGTTGGGTGCATTCAGCGACTGCTACTTGATGTTTCCGAGGTAGGGAGAAGGCCAGAGGTCGACGAGGCGATGTACCCTTCCATGTCGACGGTCAGAGGTCGGCGAGGCGACGTGCCTATCCATGTTGTTGCCGCTACCTGGCGTTTTTAAGGTAGCGTGCATCCTGCGACCGCTACTTGGTTGTATATATGTTCATGTGATGCACAAACGTGGAAGTCGTTTGGCGATTTGCGGACATAATAGCCACTTAGAGGTCTGTGGACATGATAGCCATTTAGTAGTGCGCGGACCTGATAGCCGCTTCAAGAAATGCGGACATGATAACCGCATAGAGATGTGTGGACATGATAGCCATTTGGTGTATCCGTTAGGTGCTTTGTGTGTGATGTGGTAGATCTCACATTGACATGTCGACGTGCGTGCGATACTGCGCTGGTGTCTCCGTACTTAGTTTTTGAATGGGAGGTCTAACTCCTCATTCTTGGTGCGTTAACGCGCACGTGCTATACGTTTGGTATGATAGTCCCTGTGAATCTCGCAAGCTGGCGATCTTAGAGTAACGATGTTACACTATTACTTTTTACGACTTCATCTTTGTATGCTGTTCCTCTAACGTGACGAATCGCGTTGTTACTGTTGCGGACACTCCGTCTCGTTCCAAACCAAAGGAGCTGACTCCAAGGTGCGCCCCTCGAGCGATCCCAAGCGATCGAATTCTAGCATTGGCGAGGCGACGAACGTTAAGGGTCAGGCTCGTGCGCCTGCTATGTCTGCCCCCCGGTCGAAGGACCGGACCTTGTAGGAGTGGTCTCCTTGTTAAGTTGTGTAACTTGCTTTTATTTTCTTGCTATACTTTGATGTTTGGGCCTTCTTTTTTATCTGTGTATGTGTTCATAGGCATTGCGCACCTTGCCGCGCTCACCTGGGCTGACTTGGTTCGTCCTGCCAAGAACTCTATCACTGGTGGGGAGTGTGCACTCTTTGCTTGTTGGGGGCCACGTTTTGCTAAAGGTGCCCGCTTGACTACTCCCGAGGTGTGAGTACGTGTGTTCCGACAGATTATTCCCCTTGTCGATCAAAGGGTTCATCCCAGCGAACCTGAGGATGCGCACTCATATGCTGAGGGTACGATGACATGTCTTGCGCCTGTAAGTCTTCATCCTTACTCTTTTATAACTTGTCTTTATTACTTTGTGATTTAACTCACGGAGGAGAAGAAGGAACTTTAGGAGAAGTGCGACATGGTAAGTCGCGAGCTGGCAAGCGCGAAGGAGGAGTCGTGCTTCTTGGATTCGAAGGTTGCTGACTTGGAGGCGGGAACCTCATCTTGTCAGGTTCAAGTTGTTGTACTCGAGTCTGATGTTGTTGCCCTTCATAAGAAGGTTGCTGAGGATAGCGAGGCGCACGGCCTTGCCTTGCAAGCTGTGGAGGAGAAGGCCTATGCAGCAGGCAAGGTTGATGGTGCGGTGGAGTACAAAGACTCGGAGTCCTATAGGAGTGAGATTCGGGCAGGTGCTGACGACCTGTTGTACGACTCCATAGAGGGCTTTATTGAACAGGTATACACCGTTGCCCCCGATTTCCGCTTCGATCATTTGGGTGTATATGTCACGTTTGCCATTGGGCATGTGGCTCTCGTATTAGAGATGGGATTGTTCCCCTGTCTGTTGTGGCAAATGCCCCTCAGATTTCTGAGGCACCTGCCCTTGAGGTTATTGAGGCAGATGCCTCCTGAGATGTTGTGGCTGAATTCGCTAGTATGAATTGGTATTTGTTGATGATGGTGAGTTGAGTATAGTGGTGGGGGCTCCTCTGGATGAGGTTGTAGCCGATGCATGCAGTGATGCTGATGTTGTCGATGTTCCTGACGTGGCGTCGGGTTGATCGTTGGTTTCATATTGATCCTTTGTATTTAGTTTTGGTTCTCTGTGTCGGGTTGAGGTTGCATTTGGGGTGTTGTCCCTTTGAACCTTTTATGCTTATGTTTTGATGCTTGAGATTGTCATATAAGACCTGTCACGAATAATTTAGTAATGCATGATAACATGGTAGTAATATTTCATACCTTTGCTTTCATGATTGTCCATGTGGTGTGGACTATAGAGTAGAGTTGAGACTCGTCCTCTTGTTGGATGTAGCATCCGTAGTTGTTGTTAGGAGACGTATGTTACTGCATTGCGCGACCCTCTTGGTTATACCAAGGCATGACGAAATGGATATGTGTTAAACACATGTGTTGTATGCTTGCCGTATTTCATGGGTAGTAATGTGCAAGACTTTAGAGTGACGCTTAGCATTTATGGGTAGTAATGCGTAAGGCCCTTGTCCCGACACTTGGCATTTATGAGTAGTAATGCACAAGACCTTAGATTGACCCTTGGAATTTATGAGTAGTAATGCGCAAGACCCGCACATACACGTGAATGTGTCGTCTCGACGAGGCGAGACCTTAGTTTTTACTATCTCTTCGTCCACTCTAAGGCGACTTTGTCACAAGACACTAATTGTTAGTTTGGTGCGTTTTTCCATTCGTTAGCTGGGAACACCCCGCGTAACGTTGTTGTAAGGCGTTCAGTTGGCCCCAATTACTTGCTCTGCGATGCTAGTACGCCTCCACTTTATTAGTCAAAGGGATGTGACAGAGGTCGTGTAATACGTCTTGTAGTTTATACTGTCTTTTAGGCCATTCCAAAGCGACGTTGTAGCAAGACACGACTTGCCATTTTTGAAAGTGTTTTGATCCGCTACTTGGGTACCCCCTTTATAGCGTTGAGGCGAGGTGTTCCTTGGCTAGTCCTTGTACTGACCTTGTGATGCTACTACACCTCAACCTGGTTATTCCAGGGGGCTGTACAAGTTCGCATTACATGACTTGTAGTTTTTTCCGTCTCTTGGGCCATTCCAAGGAGACGTTGTGGCAATGCACTACTTGCTTAGTTGGAGTGTTTTGTTTCCGTTATTTTTTCACGGACAAGATAACGCTTTACAAGACTTGACTTGTAGGTTTGGTGAGTTTTTCGCTGCGTTGTACGTGGCGGCGTTGGTAGGATATGTTCCTACCGGCGTAGAAAGGTGGTACGTAATATTGAACGGTACTTGTGGGTAGTAGTAGGTTCTCATGGGGTTGCCCTCGTGAAGAGGATGGCGCGCCATGTTTTATGGGGTGAATCACGCCCAAGTGTTTAGTAATCTATACTGGGTGTCGTTTTCCTCAGTAAGATGTCATAGGGTTGCCCTCGTGAAGAGGATGTCGCCATGTAAATGTGTGGGGTTGCCCTCGTACAGAGGATGTCGCACCACGTAGTGGATGGTTGCCTCTTGGTTGAAAAGTCCAAGGTATAATTGTTGTAATCATGGGGTTGCCCCTGAGTGGGGATGTCGCGCCATGTTATTTGTAAGTAATCCTTAGAAAAAAAATTCCTGGATGTACTTGTATAGAGTAGATATAATAGATGTCGCGTGATAGAGCGTATTGAGTGCTCGTTGTTGACGTCGAGTATTGACATGTTGGCGGCGTATGATATAGGCCGCTTGTTGTGTTTAGCGTAATAGCTTGTGTTGCTGGTGAAAGTTGTATGCATAGAGTCCACTACTTGGTATGATTCCAGAGAAGAGAGTACGTGAGAATAATGTACCTATGAGAATACATTAACTTCATCCGACAGTTGCAATGCTTGCAATATGATAGGGAATAGATGAAGTTCTATGGTCTCCTTTAATTAGTATATGTATCTAAACTTTTGTATGAATACTCCCTTTGGTTGACAACGCGTGTTAAGAGTGGTTGACTTGAGAATGCTCCATTCTTTCTCTAATGATGGAGTTATTAGTTGGGACTTAGGACTCACTGGCATCCATAGGAGGATACCGGCTCAAAGAGGGCCATTCCCTCGCTAATCAGGATGTTTCTCTTCATCTTTTGAATTCCTTAGTCCCTCCCGGTGATCGCAATGATGTTTCTATTCAATCCGTTGATGTGGAAGAGGGGACTTTCTTGTTTCTTCACAAGCATGCCCGAGTAAATTATAAATGACCTTTTATGCCCTTTTAAAATACGCCTTTTTGTTGTGATCACTAATGCCCCGTCTCTATGGATCTCTTTTAGGCGACTTGGGATGTAATTGACTATTCCAGACTAATAATAACTCTTGCATGGGAGCTAACCTTGACGAAAAGGGAGATCCAAAAGTTGATGAATAAGCTTAAAAGATCAGATCACCACCGTCCTGAAGAGGTTGTTGCTTAGATGAAGGAGGATATTGTTGGGTTTGCTTCACCACTTGGGCTGCTTCGAGCTTTTGCTTTTCACGAACAGGCTTCTTCCTTCACGACCGGGCTCGAGATATATGTATAAGGACGGGAACGCCGCAATCCTTAATACACAATCACCGAGTTGGACTTCGATCAACAACCTTGGACTCTCGATCTTCGGGTCCTGCACGAAGGGCAGTAACCAGCGTGGGGGGGGTGGTGCTGGTTGGGCCCACTCCGACGCTCAAGTTAGCACTTTTAGAGAGAGAAAGCCTTAGAGAGAAGTCAGAGCATTTCAAGTCCAAAAGTGAGGGAATTGTCTAAAATGAGAGACCTAGGCCCCTATTTATAGGGAACCTAAGGATCATGCTCAATTTTGAATGGCTTGATGTCGGTATGTGGAAATACGTATACCGTCACCAAGGTGGACTATGCGTGCACCGACTTCTCGCAATCGGCAAAAATAATCGGGGTGAACACGGAGGACAAAACGGTAATCCGGATATCCGGATTGCCTTGGGCAATTCGGAAGTCCTTCGGCCCGGGAATTGCGCGTATCCCAGACCGTTTTAGACTTGGGTGTCCGCGAAAGGGTTTTTTTACGGGTTTTGGGATATTTTACGGGGCCCGAAATGTAAATACGAACCCGAATTGGACAGATATCTAACACTTGCCCCCGAGTCAAGTAGTGGTTCAAAACCTGTGCTTGACTCTTTTCAAAGATACGATATTCGTCCAATTTAGGTTCGGTACTGACCTCAGGGGTGGCCTGTTTGTCAATTCGAATGTTGAGATCATAAATTCGACCAACTTTTAATTTTCCGCCGTACGTACGTAATCTGTTTACAAGGTTAGCATAACGGACTATATGCGTACAACGATATGCAACTATATTCTTAATATCATGTAACGAGTGAGATAAAAATTTATATAACATGATAATATCATGGTACATGATGTAAACATGTAACATGTTGTCAGTATGCAAATGACGACATAATAGACAGATGATGTAATCATGTAATAAGCAAAACACTTAGAATATTATAAAATTGGAAAACATGCTTGTCAACATTGAGCATGATGTAAACATAGTAAATGATGCAAGCATGTAGTATGATGCAAGCATGAAGTATGGTGTAAATGTGAGACATGATATAAACATGAGATTCATACTTAGATTATAAAAATAATCATGTAATGATCACAAATAATAAACGTGCACGATAAATTCTATGTACGTACTATGAAATAAAAATTGCGTGTAGTGTGTCATGAAGCATTGTGTAATATGTATGCAATATGAACATATGACAGATGCAAAGATGCTTGTAGAGGTTGCTAAGGACTTATATGAAAATACATGGAAGTTTAGTCCTTAGCACAAGGTGTAGACATTATTAGTAAAAATTAGGAGAGAGAATATTTATTAGCTTACATCCTTTAAATTATAGATAAATCTCCAAGAAGCTCTCCATTCTTGATGAAGATGGAGCTTTTGAGATCATAGATTTGGAGTAGACACATCATTGTTGATATCAATTGGATTCTGGTGTGGCATGAGTCAATTCGGACTCGCTTCGTGTTGGTGAATTCAATTCCGTACATGGTTGGACATTTCTCGATTTCTTTTGACCTTGATTCAATCTTGAAATCACTATGTACCTAGTTATCTTATCATGCATACAAGGTGTTTGATAAAATGCATTAGAATACTTAACCCTCGAATTGGCCAAAAATTTTCTAAGTGCTGAAAATTTTAGAAAAGTGCAAATGAATCGTCATACTTCCCTTATGCATAGTGTTTATTGCCGACATGTTGTTCCATGCCTTAGCCGTTGTTTTTGCATGCTCGATATTGATGATTTGTAGTTGTACGTACATGGCCGCAAATGGTTGTATGTTGGTAATGATATCTTAGGCAATGTACGTTGAGCGTCATGTGTAGATTGTCGGTCATCGTCTGCAAACATGCTAAAACACTTAGAAAATAGTTTAATAATATTTAATGTTTGTTACCATAGATGTCGTCGTATGAGCTTTGTCGATAAGCATCGTAGGAATGTTTAGGAGGTATTGTGTAGAAGTTGATAATAGCTACTTGATGCGTGCAATCCATCCTTGTCGACATGTACGTACGTGCAGGAAACACTTAGAAAATATTTTCCCCTTGTTGACATCTATCCTTGTTGACATGTTTGTACGTACATGGAAACACTTAGAAAATATTTTCCCCTTTTCGACATGTATGTACGTACATGGAAACACTTAGAAAATATTTTCCCCTTGTCGACATCTATCCTTGTTAACATGTATGTACGTACATGGAAACACTTAGAAAATATTTTCCCCTTGTCGACATGTATGTACGTACATGGAAACACTTAGAAAATATTTTCCCCTTGTCGACATGTATGTACGTACATGGAAACACTTAGAAAATATTTTCCTCTTGTCGACATGCGTCCTTGTCGACATGTATGTACGTACATGGAAACACTAAGAAAATATTTTCTCCTTGTCGACATGCATCCTTGTCGACATGTATGTATGTACATGGAAACACTTAGAAAATATTTTCTCCTTGTCGACATGTATGTACGTACATGGAAACACTTAGAAAATATTTTCTCCTTGTCGACATGTATGTACGTACATGGAAACACTTAGACAATATTTTCTCCTTGTCGACATGCATCCTTGTCGACATGTATGTGTGTACATGGAAACACTTAGAAAATATTTTCTCCTTGTCGACATGCATCCTTGTCGACATGCATCCTTGTCGACATGTATGTACGTACATGGAAACACTTAGAAAATATTTTCTCCTTGTCGACATGCATCCTTGTCGACATGTATGTGTGTACATGGAAACACTTAGAAAATATTTTCTCCTTGTCGACATGCATCCTTGTCGACATGTATGTGTGTACATGGAAACACTTAGAAAATATTTTCTCCTTGTCGACATGCATCCTTGTCGACATGTATGTACGTACATGGAAATACTTAGAAAATATTCTTCACTTGTCTTCATGCATCCTTGTCGACATGTATGTACGTACATGGAAATACTTAGAAAATATTTTCTTGCTTGTCGACATCCATCCTTGTCGACATGTAGGTACGTACATGTATGTGCGCACTTGCCCCCACACTTAGAATCTTTTCTCTATCTCTGGCTATGTACACTGTATATGCTTGATGTAAACACAGGTTGTATGCCAACGCCTTGTTGTATGTTTACACATAGTAGTATGCTGACAACTTGCAATATGTTGACTGTCATCCTGAGCAAAACACTTAGAAAATATTTCGCCCTTGTAATCATGTATGCTGCGAGTATGAGCTTGATGTTGACATGTTAGGTTGATGTGTTGAAGAAGTTGCCCCCCTTGCGTGATGCTTGTTACTTGTTGCGCGAAGACTAACGAGTCTTGTAAGTACATAATTGTCTCACCTGGAGCGTCCATTGCATAAATGTTTGCATGAGTGTTGATGAATGTTTGCGCACTGACTGGATTGTTGGTTGCATTTTTCAGGATATCAGATCTTGCTGTCTTCTTGTCGGAATTAATCTTCCCACGGCTGTTATTATGAGTAAGTCCACTATCTCCATTCTGCGAGTAACTCTGTGTTCGGATGTCGACATGGTTGAGAAGCTAAATAATACACCAAGTGTAGGTGTTGATGTCCTTTATGACTCGTATCATGTTGTAATGTAGGTTGGACTTGATGGAAAAACTTGTCTTTGCAGATAGCTGATGTGTACAGTAATCCGCTTGTTGGGAGGAATGTCCGTACAAGTGCACCCGCTACTTTGGAGTCTCCGGACACGGTCGCGGTAAAGGACTTGTGAGTAAGACGTCTCGTTGTAACTTCTTTGAACTTGTTAATTTTCCAAGTTGTTGCTTTCATGTTGCTGAACGCATGGTTGCAGTTCCTGTCTTTAGAACAATTCTCAAAAGATCCGACGCAGGGGCGCGTTCCTCGAGCGATTCTTAGTTCTTTATGTCGAGTACGACCGTGCTAACTTTTTCTTGTGATAAAGGAATAGAGTTGAGGGTCGTACGGTGGTGCCTTCTGCCCCCCGGTCGAGGGACCGACCCAAGGAGGAGCGTTCCTCCCATTGAGGTAAGCATTGGTTGACGGCTGATTTTGATGCACGTATTGCTGATTGTCGCGCTTATGTGAAGAGCTATGTCGTGTTGAAGTTGAAGCGGCCATTCTTTTCGTGTCCTTTGTGTGGATGAAGACATTGCATTTGATGTTGACATTATGAACTCTTTGCCATAGATCCTTAGAGATGATGTTATCTCTTGATTGGTGTCAGGTTGTCCGCTTCCAGCATGTTGAACCCTTTGTGAATGGGTTGATGTTGTTTTGATAATTCTTTGTTTATGTCTTTGCTTGCATGATATTTCGTCACTTGGACCTGTTTTCAATAATAATAAACATATGATAACTTGTTAGTAATATTTCATACCTTGAGCTATCTTTATTGTCCGTATGTGTTGGACTTGCATGACAGGATTGAACTCCTTGTTGTGATGGATAGAACATAGGATGTTGCGACTTGCGCATTGCAGGGTGTTATGTACACTTGGTACTTGAAGCATTGCAGGTAGTAATATACTTGGCACTTGGCCTTTGATATGTAGCAGTGTCGTCTTGACGTAGCAAGACTTAAGTTTATACCGTCTCTTAGTTCCACTCTAAGGCGACGTTGTTGCAAGATATTTCTTGCTGATTTTTTTGTTTTGGCGTTAAATGCTAAAGAGCAAGATAACGTTATACAAGACTCGACTTGTAAGTTTGATGAGTTTTGTATAAGGTTTGCTTTAAAAAGCGTATAACATGAAGCTATCCTTTTTCAGGCTTAAGTCTTCATGGTGTATGAACCCTTAAGAGAGTATGCATACTTTTGATGTGTGGGGTTGTCGTCTAACAAGAGGACTTCCGCCACGATGGGGTGATCAGTCCCATCACTGCATTTGCCGCATCCAGTTTCAATTCAGGGAATGGCTATGAACATGAGGATTTGCTTCTAAGAGCATTTCGTAGCATGCCATTTTTTAGAAGTAAACATGGGGTTTGTCTTTACAAAGAGGATACCACAACATGCTACTTTTGATAGTAAATCTTAGTGTTTATCCAAGATATTGCTTGTTGTTGACGCCTTTGGAATAGTCTTCATTTTGAGTAGAGAATTTCATAAGTCCATTTTTGTAGATAATCCGCAAGTTGTCATTGCCACATATAAGTTGACTGTGCACATTGCGCGATGGCTTTGTGTTGCTAACATCTTCTTGATATAGCCGTTGTTATGGATTGAGAAATAAACTCCCTGTTGGTGTAGATAATAGATATGTTGGCGTTGTATGCCATAAATCCCTTCTTGAACATAATGCTTAGCTTGTATTGTTGAAGTAGATATTATGTGTATAGGTTACTACTTGGCATAATTCCCATGTAGTAATCATAGTGTAGCATGTACCTACGAACAGAGTTGCTCTTTGTGAGATAGTTGCAATGTTTATAATTTTGCAAAAATATGGAGTTATGAAATTTTCTTTTTAGTAATGCATATAATAGATAAAGTAAAGGAATCTGATATGGGGACTCCTTGTTTGTGCAGGAAACTTCCCTAAATGCGGACATGGTAGGTGCGGATCGTGACAGGTGCGCTTATGTCGGGAGCGTAGCTTTTCCAAGTATCACCCGCTATATGTGATTGTGAATATGTCTGTATGAACAGCGACTATGCATTATTGTATGCGTCCTCTAGTTGATACGCGTTGATGCCTCCTTAGCATGATGTACATGCCTATGCATGATCATTGCTTGGTGTTTCCTTCTTAGAAGAATGGTACCGCGTGTTCCTGCAATCATTCGTTTCTTCACTTTGGTGGAATGTCGGGCACTTGTCAGCTTGGTGCCCACCAAGTCGCTTGGCAGTCGTACCGCTATTTCCTGATAGTTTCTATTACTTCATCTTCTGACAGTGCATCATCTGCCCTTGGGTTTTCATCAATGACGGGAATTCCGCTATTGTTTGTCTTGACATTATGTCTGAGTGCAACCTTGTAGCAGTCCTTTGATAGCTACTGATCTCCCTTCATTTCACCGATTCCTGCTTTTATTGGAAACTTGATCTTTTGGTGTGATATTGACGCTATCATACCCCACTTGTTCATGGTTGTACACCCTAGGATTCCATTATATGCGTCAAGCTTTTTCTGCAATCACGAACGGAACGCCAATTTGGAGTTGTTGTTCTCCTTCTTCTATTGCGCATTGCGCGGTGTTGATTTTACACTTGTGACTCTTCCCGAGGTTGTGTTTATGTAACGATTGTGCACATGGTTGAGAGATGATATACTGGTGGGATCCTCATCTTCTCTATTGTTTTGCCGAAGATTAGGTTTCGCTGTCGGCTTCCGTTTTGAGTGCTACAATCCCTCTTGTGTTCTTGACAAAGGTAAACTTGCTGGATGTTGGAAATAATTTTCTAACTCTTTTTTCGTGATGGGTTTGGCACAGTCGTGCGTATAACATATGAGCGTATCCTGAATTCCTTTCTTCCACAATGTTGATGACGTTGTCACTTGGGTAATACTCCCGTCTTGTTTATTATTGTAGCGCGATTTTTAGTCTTGTGCGTATAGAATGCTTGAGGCTCCGTTGCATGGGGATGTTGTATGACCTAAGCCGTTTGTTGTTCATAGTGCGATAACTAGTGTTGTTGACGCAATTAATATGTGCGTAGTTGTTACTTGGCGTTATTCCAAGGTAATATGCATGATATAATAATGTACCTACGAAAGTAGATTTAACCTTCATTAGATATTTGGAGTTCATACAACGGATTACAGGAAGGCGTCTACTGATCGCTCCATTTGAAAATTACTAAGACTAATAAGCATAAGTTGTACTTAATCTAAGAAGACTTAAAGTAGATATGCGAAAAAAAGGAGATAGAGGGATTGCTGATGTGTTTGACGTCTTCATAGGTGATTTGTCGGCAAGTTGACTCTGCCACGGCCACATAGTTCCACAGTGCGTCTAGCGTGTTGAGCTATTCAATCTCCACCTTTGGGGATGAACAAATGTTGATGACATGCCCCCCAGTTTTACGGTGCTTGCGTCGTTCTTCAACGTTCTTTCCAAGGAAGGCAGTCATTGGCTCAAGTTGACGGGGAATTTTGTTTTCCGGGAGTTTGAAATTTGCCTCCTCCACCTTCGTGTTCCAAAGATTGTATAAGTCGTCATAATTGGTTCCATGAGTGACGTTGTTTTTCCGGCGCTTGGCGATAGGTGGATTATCATTCGCCCTTTTTTCCTTTGCCTTTTCCTGAAGACTTCCCATGAGACTTCCTTTGATGCTTATTGCCTTGGTCGATATACTTCTTCATTTCTCCTTTTAAAATTAAGCTATTTACGTGAAACCTTAATCCAACACAGCTTTCCGTCTCGTGGCCATATACTTCGTGATTTTCACACCATTTGCTTCCATCTTTTCCCAATGGGCCCTTGCGGAAATTAGAGGGCTTTTTCCAGAGTTTGGTCTTCTTTATCACTTTCAAGATGACGGACAGCGGTGTGTTCAATAGAACACATTGGGCGAGATTGTTCTTTTTGAGCCTTTGGACGTCTGACTGGAATGGCCTCTTTTGTTGCAGTTGTCTCTTTTCCCAGGAAACGTCTATCTCTTTTTCAATTATTGCCTTCAAGGTTCTTGTTGTCAGTCCCGTGATTGGGACGTCATCATCATTAACATGTATTTTTCGTCGATCCTTGTGACAGGTGTCAGCATCGTCTTGGCTTGTCCGAGTGGAAGAACCTTCCTTGTGAACTTTTGAGCGGGAGGTTGGAGGTTGTTTCCATGCCTCTTCTTGGTGTCGTGCTATCACATACGAATTGTATGAGCATGCGGCTCCTTGCATTGGTTGTCGGTACTGGAAGGTACCTTCCATGTATTGCCCCTTATTCCTTGGCGCGGTATGTCCTGATGACTCGTGGCTTGGGGCTTTGTTCTTGTCTCCTCGACTTGTCCGTTGATTGGAGGCATAGGTGGTGGTGGCGGGGCATATCCTAGGTTCGTTAAAATCTTTCGGAATGCAAGAAGCTCTTCGAGCGCGGTCATCATTGTAGGAGTGATAGGTGGTGGCGGGTTGACACCTTTGTATTGGAGGACTCCTTGGTCGTACTGTGCGAAGGATGCACTTCTTGTTGGCATGAAGAAAGCATTGGATGTGGCAACAGGCATGTGGGAGGATCCAAATCGACTTCTTGTCAGCTTCTGCGTGGTTATGGGCAAGGCGTCGTGGTACGCAACGTGCTCCTTGTCTTTTGATGAAAAACCAATGACATCTTCAAAGGCGGCATCCTTTATGTCGACATACTCCATGTTGGTATCCTGGGATTTGTGCATTGTCTTTACAACGTACACTTCTTGCTTGTATGGCTTCTCGCTTTCAACATCAGAGTCTCCATAGATCATATATACGTTTGCCATTTTTTCTGGGTGGGGTGCAATGTATGCTGTATTTTGGACTTTAAAGCCATGCTGTGCGGAAGGCACACTGCTTGTTGGCATGGAGGATGCAGCGAACATGTCTTTATGCACGTGCAAATGATCCTGCTGACTTGTTGCCTGCTTCTGTTTGTTGGCTGGTATCCCGTATGGGAACTCTTCATTGATTTCCGTTCTTCGCTCGAACTCGTGTGTTGATGCATTATTCTGAACTTCGGGACCGTGCTGTGCGGAAGGCACGTTTACGGTTGGCACGGATAAGGCGGTGGATCCTATATCTGGAACGTGAGAACGTTCTGGTTGGTTCCTTGTTGGCTTCGGCTTGTCTGCACCCGCCTTCTTTGGTTGTCTTCCAGTCATAGCTCCCGATGCGGAATGGCTTTTTGTTTGAATCACACTGACGGCGCCAAATGTTGGGTTCGCTTCACCACTTGGGCTGCTTCGGGCTTTTGCTTTTCACGAACAGGCTTCTTCCTTCACGATCGGGCTCGAGATATATGTATAAGGACGGGAATGCCGCAATCCTTAATACACAATCACCGAGTTGGACTTCGATCCTCAACCTTGGACTATCGATCTTCGGGTCCTGCACGAAGGGCAGTAACCAGCGTGAGTGGTGCTGGTTGGGCCCACTCCGACGCTCAAGTTAGCACTTTTAGAGAGAGAAAGCCTTAGAGAGAAGTCAGAGCATTTCAAGTCTAAAAGTGAGGGAATTGTCTAAAATGAGAGACCTAGGCCCCTATTTATAGGGAACCTAAGGATCATGCTCAATTTTGAATGGCTTTATGTCGGTATGTGGAAATACGTATACCGTCACCAAGGTGGACTATGCGTGCACCGACTTCTCGCAATCGGCAAAAATAATCGGGGTGAGCGCAGAGGAAAAAACGGTAATCCGGACTGGTCCAGATCGCCTTAGGGCAATCCGGAAGTCCTTCGGCCCGGGAATTGCGCGTATCACGGACCGCTTTAGACTTGGGTGTCCGCGAAAGGGTATTTTTACGGGTTTTGGGATATTTTACAAGGCCCGAAATGTAAATACGAACCCGAATTGGACACTTATCTAACAGATATCAACAAGCTAAACAGACATTTGGAATATATCTCGTCGGTCGAGTGAAAAAGCTCGAAGAACACTTAGCCCACTTTCAACAAGAGCTCGCCAAATGTCAGTAATCCTTTAGAGATACTACATCTCTTCTAGATGCTGCTTGTGTGGAGAGAGATGATCTCGCTGAGGAGCAAGAAGGTTTCCACGCCCAGGTAGAAGACTTGAAGAAAGACTTGCAAAAGGCTCGAGATAACACGCCTGCTGAAGCGGTGCAGTCTTATAAGGATAGCTACCAGTTTCAGGTTGACAATGTCTCCTTTGCCAGTGAACAAATATATTATTATTTTCGTTCTATTTTAAACGTGATGAGGACACACAGTCTCGACTTCCCTTTCCATGAAGTTAACATACTTCAAAAAAATTCATATATGGAAAAGCGCACGAAGAGCGCTAAGTAGGCTTTGTTTTCTCCTTTTCTTTGGATGTACTTTTTCCATTTATAATGGAATATGATTGATTCCTTCGTTTTAGTCAAGGTAATCGTGAATAAGTTTAGGTTATGAACCATTTTTTTTTATTAACGACCGATAACCACATTTATGCTTTTTTTCAATCGATGCCTTGTAAACACCTAATTTTGGTCCGCGCGTAGCACGTTCAAAAAGTCATATGTAACGCGTAAAAAAATGAAATATTTAAAGATGGAAGGTCGCGAAGTTTCTAAAGATAGGACTGGCTTAAAATAGGATAGTGTATATGCATATTTATTGTAAAATATTAAGAAAATATATTATGTGTATTTATTGGTAAAATACATAAATATTTATGTATATTTTCGGAATATTAATATTGCTTATTTTTCAGATATTATTTTCCCAATTTGGGGTCCTAGTTTAGCTATAAATAGGGTCGTATTACATGTAAAAAAAGACACAACAATATTAATATTACATCAGATCTCGGAACTCGTGCAAATTTCGTCTTCTTGTCCAAATTTTTTTCCTGCTGCTGGAGGTCCTTCTCTCGCCGGTGACCATCACTGACTGCCGGAGGACGTCCCGCTGGCGCTGCTCAGCCCAGATCCGCCACACTTGCTTCGCTCCTCCGTCGCAGATTCACCAGACTCGCCACGCCTGCTTTGCTCGGACGAGACCAAACCGCATGTCCCTGTCTGCTGCTGCCTCGCCACGCCACCGTTCCTGCTCGCCATTGTCGGAGTTATTGTCAGAGTCGTCCACTGCTGTTGTCATCGGACCGCCTGTCCCTGTCTGCTGTTGTCGCTGGAGTTTGCCTCGCTGCTGCGTTCCGTCCGCCGTGGCTGCTGTGCTGCGCAGGTGAGCTTCCTCGTCTCGTTTTTATTTATTTATTTGTTTGTTTTATATTATTTATTCTTATTATGTTTTTATTTGTAATTTTATTATTATTTTAATCATGTTAATTAGATAGCTTATATCTAGATTAATTAGATATCATGTTTTATTGTATGTATATTATGAGATGTAGTTATTAAGTCATATCATGATTTTGAGCATGTTTGATGTTACTTAGACTTTTTCTTGTATCTCAATTAGGAGTTTTGGATGCTTATTAGGCTTTTAGGATTAGATTCGTCATTAATAATGATTTGCACATGAAATTTAGGTTAATTTGACGAAACACGATTAAAAAATAAAATTGGAAAATTAAGTGAATTGAGTACCGAAATGACGTAGTTAAAAATTGTTTATTTTTAATTCATAGTAGAATCCCCGATCTTGAATTTCTGATCGTATATCGATTTTATACCTAGGTGTTTAATTCGTTATTCGCTTATGTATTTTAGTATTCTAGTTAGCCTATAATTAAATAGTGGCGTCTCTTTTAAAATCCACGTTTTCAAAACGTAATCGTCTTAGATCAGATTTTAGGTCTGACAATTTAGTGACTATGGTGAAGATCGAACCCAGAATCTCTGATTCTTATCTTAGATACTAAATTAAATATCGTCCCTAAGAAATATGAATGCAATTATTTTAAGTTTTTTTTTTTTTTTTGGTTAAGGATGATATTATAGACTTTAAACAGAAGAAAAAGCAGATTACAAAGACACAGCCGTCCGTATCCACGAGGGAATAGACGGGGCAAACCAACAACCTACCAAGCTACGATCAGTCGCCACCTTAACAGTTTGGTGAGCTAGCTTAACAAAAGATCTACTAACATTTTTAAGGGAAATAATAGTATTAAAATGCAGTAAAGAACGGATATCCTGGATCACACCAAAAACTAAGGGGTTACAAGCAACAGAAGTGGACATAATGTGGTCGAACAAGGTCGTCGAATCAGAGAACACAAAACGAATTCCATGTAAGTGATTCCTTGCCAGCATTAGTCCAGCTCTTATTGCAATTCCTTCTGCCAAAAGTGGTGAGTCACCTTCCATAGATGTCACAGACACAGCCATCAGATTACCAGTACCAGAGTAGACAACAGCAGCTCCAAAAACAGCAAAAGAGTTCCTCCTTACAGCTCCATCGCAGATAATAACAATTTCATTCACTGGTATGCTTCTGGCAATGTGGTTACCTCCTGCATTTCGATGTCCTGTGTGACCGAGATTCCTGATACCTCCTCCATCTGTGGCATTAATATGAGCTTCATTGTTATCATGATGAGCATTGTTAATAAAAAACATTACAGACTCAGCATTTGGCAAAGATGATCTAAAGATAACATCATTTCGCATAAGCCAAATGCCCCATAAAACAATACATTTGTAAACAAGCACATCACTAAGACACGTAAAACCTACATACTTATTACAATCTTCAAATAGCCACTCCCTAATAGTATTAAAACCTGTTCTATTAGTAGCTAACCCTAAAAGAGAGGCAAACCAAACACGTTGAGCAAATTGACATCTCCACAATAAATGGTCCCAAGTCTCAAAGGATGAAAGGCACATAGGGCAAATGGGATTGATCCAGGAGATTCTTCGTTGTAGGTTCTGACCCAAAGGTAGACCCTCGTAGCTTCCACGCCAGATGAACATCCTAATCTTCGGGAGAAGTTTTAGATTCCAAAACCTTTTCCAGCAAGTAGGACTAGCAATCAATGAAGAAGCTGAAGAAACTCCATCTCTCTCAGAAGAGAGACAATTTTTGATAAGATGGTAACCAAGCTTAACTGAGTAGGCACCATTTGTTGAGGAAAGCCAAAGGAAAAAATCGTCTGTCTCAAAAATGGGAAGACTTATTTGGTAAATGGCAGAGAGGATCACAGGTGGGAGTATCTGATCCAAGCTTTGCAGATTCCAATGTTGATTGTTGATGTAGGTTGCTACCTTGGTTGAGGCTAGAATAGGAGGTACAGTTACCCAATCACACAGCAAACCCATATTTGGAACCCAAGGGTCCGTCCAAAAATTGATCTTGTGTCCATTCCCCACAAACCAGCGACCTCCAAGTAGGAGGAAACGTCGAACAAATATCATGGATTTCCATAGAGTAGAATGATGCGGACTCGCTTTAGCAGTAAAGAAAGATGTTCCTCTGAAATACTTAGATCGCATACATGATACCCAAATGGAATGTGAGTCTGTGATGAGGCGATAGGCATGTTTCAAGAGAAATGCCAGGTTGAAGGCATGCATATTGCGGAACCCTAAGCCTCCAGATTGTTTTCATTGACAGACTTTGTCCCAGGCGATCCATCCAGCATATTCCCTTTGTGTCCTTGTTACTGTGCCACCAGAAACGTCGTTGGATTTTCTCCAGGTTAGAGGTTATATGTTTAGGCAAACGAATTGAGGACATTGTGTAAGTTGGTATAGAACTGGCCGTGGATTTGATAAGAATGTCTCTTCCGGCTGGGGACAAGAGCTTGGTCATCCAACCGTGTACACGTTTTGTCAGACGAGAAATGAGTGTATTACCAATGTTACATTGCTGGGAAGACCAATTCAAAGGCAGACCAAGATAAATTTCGTTTTCTTTCATTAGGGGAACATTGAGAATGTTCGTGAACTGTAATCTATCAGATTCAGAGACATTATGACTGAACATGACCCCAGATTTAGAATAATTGATGAGTTGCCGCGATTCCAGTTGGTAAGCCGCTAAAATATCCATTAGTACAACAATGTTGACATGAGTAGCTTCCAGGAAGAGTAGACTGTCGTCCGCAAAGAACATATGTGTTATTTCTGGGGCATGAGAACAGATTTTGATTCCTTTTAGTCGACCTTCAGATTGTGCACGGGACAGTTCCTGAGATAATATCTGCGATACGAGGATAAAGAGATATGGCGATAATGGGTCCCCTTGCCGCAATCCTCGATATGGATTAAATCTGTCTGTCTTGTTTCCATTCAAGAGGACTGACAGTGAAGAAGTGGATATACACTGAAGAATCCAATTAACAAATTTATCCGGGAAAGACATTCTTCTCATGACTTCTCCAAAAAACCCCATTCCACCCGGTCATATGCCTTTCCCATATCGAGTTTTAAGGCCAGGAGGCCAACGTTGCCTCTTCTCCTCTTCCTAATAGTATGGATTAACTCATGAGCTAGATGTGTGTTATCAGTGATGAGCCTCCCTGGTATAAAAGCTGTTTGGAAAGGTGAGACCAGAGAAGGAAGAACAAGACGTAGGCGGTTTGCCAAGGTTTTTGCAATAATCTTGTAAGATGTATTGCATAACCCAATTGGTCTCCAATCAGTCAGTCTTGTTGGCTGATCAATCTTAGGTAGCAAGACAATGAAAGTGCTGTTTAATTCTCTAAGCATTGTGCTTGAAGAATAAAAAGCATGGACAGACAACCCTTGAAACATCCGGAGAGACCACTGCCCAATTGTGTTGGAAAAAACGAGGGGGATAACCATCTGGGCCTGGGGCTTTGTCTGGTCCCATTTGAGAGATTGCAGCAGTGATTTCAGTGTTAGAAATTGATGGATATACGCCCAATTTGAACCCGTTGACTTCCGAATCGCTTTATTTTGATCACCCCGTTAATAATTGTAAATCGAAACTTCGACTCAAACACCCCGCGGAAACGCCAACGGTCCGGACAAGGCCAAAATACTCGTCCGGACCGAGGCAAACTCACCTAGGTGAGGTCGGGTGGCCACACCCGACCTCCCCTAGGGGAGATCGGGTGGACTAACCCGATCTCCCCTAGGGAGGGGTTGGGTGGCCACACCCAACCCCTACCCTTGGGGGTCGGATTTTCTCCCCCCCCCCCCCCCCAAGGGCCCTGGCACCGCTTTCCGACTCTGATACTCAGTTTATTTCCGCCAACCTCTCCGTGCTTTAAGGCTTTAATTACGTGATTAAGGGCTAACTAATTGTGCTTAAAGGTTAACGATGTCATTAAGCCACCTTAATGACACTGTTGCCTATAAATACAACCTTTCCACCATTCATTTGATCATCTTGGCTAAGTGTGCAATTTAGCTCTGACATGTCTCTAAGCTTTATCTCTCTAAGAAACGTATTGACTTAAGCATCGGAGAGGGTACATCAAGCACCACCCCCCCCTCCGTGCTTGATATTGCCCCTCTTGCAGGGCACGTGGAGAAGAGAAGGATAAGGGCAGAAGGATACGGATCAGAACGACCAAGCTCAGGAAACACAGGATCTGATAGTTCACCAGTGAGGAGTAGGATTTAGGCCGACGACCCGTTGACCTGAAACCTATAACCTAACACTTGGCGCCGTCCGTGGGCTTCGAACAGAAAGCCTGGCAATAACGAGAGCGATGACGAACAGCTTAGCATCTAGGCATCACCGCCCACCTGGGGGCAATAGGCGAGGGAGACAGCCTATACCTCCAGCAAGGCAGCCTAACCCAGAGAAACAGCCTGCACACCCAGAGCCTTAGGTAGCCCCACAGGCACCCCAGCCTAACAATCAGGGAGGAGGACCTTCACGCCCAGCTGGCTAGGAGGCTTCCACAGCTTCAACTCCATTGGCTAGGAGGCCACAGGGACATGGGGCAACAAGGAGTGCCATCCCAATACACGGCACCTCCCCAGGGTTACTACTATAAGGTACAACCTCAAAGGTATCCATATGGAATGCCGAGTCAAAGGAACGACAATCGTGCCCACACAACCAACACAAGGCCCGCATACTCGCAAGGAGCACAGACACTGACTTCGAGGTTGATGAACACATTGGATGGGCTGCTAGCCTACAGAGAGACTCTGAGAAACAGGCAGAGAAGGCAACACCATCATGAAGAAGAAGAAGAAGTTCATGAGGAAGAACAAGTACCAGAAGAAAAACACTACTCGCACCCTCCAACAGGGCAGCGAGAAGAACAAAGGAGAGAAGAGCAAGGGCCACCCCCAGAGGAAAGGCAACAATTTGTGCCTCCTAGGCAATAACAAACACAGCAAAGAGCTGGGACATACACCCCACTAAGGGAGGACATGCAAGTAAGACCACCAAGGATATAAGAGTTCTAACATCCACCTCAGCAAGGTACACATACAGTCCGTATCACCACGGACATGACTAAGAGACATTCCAAGGAAAGCTCGAAAGGAGGGACATAGTCCCAACAACACAACAAGGCAACCACCTACCCATGATATAGCACGACAGGTCCAAACCCCTCGTGCATGACAACCCTTGGCACACATCCCCCTAGGACAGGGGAGCAGTCGGAAAGACAAGGATTTGAACATGGGACTCATATAGAACCACGCAATGTTACTAAATCACTACTGCAACGGGGAGTCTCATGGACAGACGCAGTGGGGTGAAATCACACACAACGTGCACGAAGGATACACCTCTCCCTAGTCCGCCTTGCAAAGATGCGACCTTGTATTCCTCAAAGGGAATACACACAGACTAATGGAGGAAGACAGTTACATTACCAAGGAAGCAGGGGATATCAACACCCCTACACCCATATCCTTCCCATATCCTCTTATTTAATTTAACTGCATAACAAGTCAACTCCCTAAAAGAGATAGATTTTGATACTTGATATCAACATGTTTTCCAAGAAAGACCATACCGGACGCCTTCGGGCTCCGGGGTATATACATACACAGGTGAACCACCAGAAGAATCCATAAGAGGCCATCGCCAATCAAGGGATGCACAAGAAACAGATTCCTCAATCTCAAAGAACACCTATAAGGTCAAGTTTCTGGGAAAGATCACAAGATGGAAGGCTCACTTACAAAAATAAGTTGAGCACTCCCAACATCCTATAGAGGAACTACCATGAAGGTCACAAAGGATTACCCCTACTATAACCTTCCACTAAGCATCCTGGGGCCAAGTCCGTCAAAGGATCCCATCTGGCATTGGTATGCAAGGGGGGCACCAGTCACAACATGCCCTCCCCACAAACGCCCATTAGCATCAGAGGGGGTAGCCGCGAACTAATCCCTCCAAAATTGGAGGAAACCATATCACATAGACAACGCCCACCTTCAAAGACAACCTATTGATGATACTAGAGAAGAGTCAGGCATACCTAATACCAAAGGACCCCTACTAGTAAAGGTGGTCAGAACATCGACACACCCATTAGGGACACGGCACTGCAAATGAACCAGGAACAAGGATGGAACACATATCCTTACAAGTATCCTTACAAGTATTCTTGCATTTATCCTTGCAAAAATAAACTCCGTAGATAAAGAGGTCATCTAATAGATGACTATGTCTCTGTTCTCAAAATATGATCCTAACCCGGAGATCCTTGGACTCCGTATTATATATGCAATGAATAACATGTTCATCAAAGATAGGTACAAGAAGATTCAAGACAACGCCCTAAAGTTTAGGCGCATACCTCTACCAAGTACGACACATTTGAGTGTTCATAAACACTCCTTCGCCATCTCACAAGAAAGGAAGGCAACCAAGGATACAAGTCTTAACAGAACAAACATCGGTAGAAAATCCCGTCATTGAAGTCACGCACCAAGAGAGAAACTCTAAAGATGCAAGATTAGCAAAAGAGATAGTGCAACAACTAGAATATGAAAAAGGAGATACATCTCCTATCAAGAGCCTTAGGGCATGATAATAGTCCTACAAGATCAACCAAAGAAGAGCTCAAAATCTTGGGGAGTAAGGTTTCAAGATCGACCCTCACACTAGACGCACATCCTGATCAACCACCTTGTCTGCAAATGATAAGACATTTGACTCTGGCATCCCATCAAGAGGAGAACCTCGATAAAAGGGGCACTAGAAAAATATCCCGCCTTTAAGGCCATACGCCGAACACATGATGAATGAAGGTTATGACAAAATAAAAAAGGAGGGACTTGTCAGCTCAACACACCTCAAACACATATACGTACGCAATACAAATGCAGCCTCTAATGAAGTTATCCAACAAAGAATAGCCAATACGGGGGCAAACCCATGGAAAATCATGGAGCATCACCTGCAAACCTAAAGGAAAACATCCTTTTTAGGTTCAAGTCCTAATTCAAAGGAAGTCTATAACCAACATTCAAGGTGGGAGGAGCATGACCAATGTGACACTCCCTAAAGGCATTGAAGAATACTCCAATGTAAAGGAAAAGGCAAAGCACACTAAGTACCACAACACTTCAAGAAGATTATCACAGCCCGGTCAGACCCCCCCATGCCCGAGCAAGAAGCATGGATCAGATTGACTAGTCTGAAATACACCTTCGAGATTAACAACTCAAGACACCATTCTATGAGAAAGCTTTTCAACCTAAATACAATCCCTTACAAGATACGTTACTCCTGCTCTATCATCACCACAAAAGTGTTTTTTCTAAAAAACACAAGGAAGGGGGGGAAAGACTTTACAAGCACCCCTAGGATACAAACATTGCCACATCCTAGTTATCAAGAGAATGAAATTCACCCCCACCCACCCAAAGCAAAAGCTCTCCACCCAACCTCTAAAGATACATCCGACAAAGGCATTATCCAAACCAAGCCTATGACTGAAACAAGCAAGCATGAGAAAGAGTAAATCCTACAAGGGACACTGATCGCATTCAAACAAGCAGACAAGGGAGCCCCAAGCATAAGGGGTACCCAACAAGGAAAATGAACGAGGGGCCTTCAACGGCCAAATATGAAAGGCGGTATGACCACCAAGCAACTTGGGGGGCACCAAACGAATAAGTGCTTGGTAGTCCACCTAAGTGTAAAAGAAGAGATTAGAGGCAGAAGATCACAAGAACATTTAATACTACTTCTCCTAGAAGAGGTCACATAAGAGGAAAAGATCCTCAACTCCCTATACGAACTCGTCCTAAGTTGGCAACACACAAACATCGCCCCCGAAAGGTGATCTCCCACATTTAAGAAAACGCGTGGTAACAGGCAATATCATGGAAAGAAAACTCAAGTAAAGATCTAAAAGGCGTATCAAAAAAGCACCCTACATGAGAAGGGACACAAGGTAAAGTAATATTCTGAGCCCTCCGGGAGCCTATCCCGCGAACAGATTCGACGCCCCCAATAGCATATCTTGAGAGTAGTTTTCATACTACGACCTTCGACGCCCCCAAGAGCGTATCTTGAGAGTAGTTTTCATACTACGACCTTTGACGCCCCCAAGAGCGTATCTTGAGAGTAGTTTTCATACTACGACCTTCGACGCCCCCAAGAGCGTATCTTGAGAGTAGTTTTCATACTACGACCTTCGACGCGCCCAAGAGCGTATCTTGAGAGTGGTTTCCAAAAACTACAAACTTCGACGCCCCCAATAGCGTATCTTGAGAGTGGTTTCTAAAAACTACGACCTTCGACGCCCCCAAGAGCGTATCTTGAGGTAGATTTCAAACTACCAGATTCGACGCCCCCAAGAGCGTATCTTGAGGTAGATTTCAAACTACCAGATTCGACGCCCCCAAGAGCGTATCTTGAGGTAGATTTCAAACTACCAGATTCGACGCCCACCAGGAGCGTATCTTTGGTCTAACTTGTGCCCTCCGGGAGCCTATCCTGTGAAATGTTAAGTGCCCTCCGAGAGCCTGTCTCGTGAACAGATTTCGACGCCCACCAGGAGCGTATCTTTGGTCTAACACTTGTGCCCTCCGGGAGCCTATCCTGTGAAACGTTAAGTGCCCTCCGAGAGCCTGTCTCGTGAACAGATTCGACGCCCGCCAAGAGCGTATCTTTGGTCTAACAGTACCATATATACCATTTAAAGGGTATCATAAGAGATCATTGCACCATACTAAGAAGGATTCCATGAGAAAATAATTGCAGATTAAAGTTGTATGAAGAACACATAATGTTTGTTCTTGATGAGATAGCAGGTATGATGTGAAGGAAAACACAAAAGAAAGATAAGGAAAGGAAAGCATATACAAAGGAGAAGTCCATGACCAAAGGATCATATACAGAAGCACAAGAGGTTATCATGAAAAGTAACGAGTTATCCTACCATCCATATCACAAGTCAAGAGAAGTATCTCAAAGGAACCCAACACCACCAAGAAAGATAGCAAAGACATGAAATCCTAAGTTCAAGGCTCTCAAAATAAACTCGACCCATCAAGAAGAGGAATTGCCTTACAAGTCGCACAATGCAACCTCCGACAAACGTTATTGTCTTGCATGTCGCCCTCCCGTGACCTATGCTCGTATCAGACTTGAACATCGTCAAGCACAACTATGAAGGAGACATCTAAAAAGCATGAAGGATACAACATCTGGCAAGACGAGACATCAGGACCTAACCCAACAAACATAGCCTAAACAAAAGGCAACTATAGCAATGAAGGCTCTCAAATGAGAAAGGAATACTAAAGCACAACTCCATACATCGTGATGTGGCTATCATGTCCACATACCCTGAAGTGGCTATCATGTCCACACACTGCGAAGTGGCTATCATGTCCACATACCTCGAAATGATTATCATGGCAGTACATCATAAAACATCTGTCAAAGACATACATTGTAAAGACACCATCCCGACCACGAACATCAAAAGGCTACACCTAGCCTTAGGAGGACGTTCAAGGAAAAGGGAAAAATAACACCCTTCATACGCTCATCAAATGTATGCACTTATATTTCAACCACCTGGATGATACTAGGTAGGAGACGTCCTCATTATGAAGACAACCTCCATATCTCATGAAATCAACCATAAAGAAAAGAATCACGACAAGCACTATCGGGACATATAACAAAACGATCCCCACAACGATCACAACTACGATACTAGTAGAGGCTAACTCAAGAGCAGTCTCCAACAAACTCTCAAGCAAGAATTTACTATCTTAATCAGAGTCATGGCAAAAGAAAGGAACCTCAATGAAAAGCGATGATCACACCCATCACCAAAAACAAAGTCTTCAACACAATGGTTAATCACATTACCCAATAGATATGCCAAAGGCACCTTCAAAGTGGTAAAACCTACATGAAGAAAAAACAGATCTGAGACTCGTCCCCTCGACTGGGGGGGCAGAGGATAGAGGAGAGACATCAAAATCTGTGGCCATCCCATCGCCATCCACAGTTTGTTTCTTTTCGTCAAAGCAAAGAGGGTGCCTCCTTAACCACTACCTCCTTATCACGAGAGGGAATTGTCCAGCGAGCACTTGAAGAAGAGTCCCTCATGGCTCTCTTCTTTCTGACAGTCGAGGGCCCGACCTCAGAATCAGGCTTCTGCCTTAGGATTGGGATTGACTTAAACTGTCCCCCACCGCAAGAACCTGCTCGTTAACCCGGGACGAACGCTCTGACAACAAGAAGAAAGCAACATGAGAATAATCATAAGTGTTTCACAAAGAAAAGAGAATGGAAAAAGAACATGCCGGAAGCCTCTGCAGCTTTCCCTAACTTAGAAGATTTCCTGGCCTGATGAGCAGAACTAGAGGGTTCTTCCCTCTCATTCGATTCAACGGTACGTTCGGAACGGTCCGCCTACACCTTATACGTTTCTCCATGAAACCAACCTACAAGAAGTCATACGAGTCCCCGCCTCATACAAGTCCACCTCGGACACCTAAGACACGGGACAGTCAGATTTGGTCTGACTGCCTTGGAAAACGATCTTCAAGGTCTCCCTGTCTGAAGAAGAAAGCTTCCCAAAAGTGAGTCATCTATACGAGCGACCAACGCAAAGATCGACCCTTACTCATGGAGGGGCGAGATACGCCTACTACGGGGGCAACCTTAACACCAATCAAGTTACGGAAGCAAAAGCACAACCCAATAGACCTATCCAAGGGAACAAATCCCAGAGCGCCACAAAGAGGGCGAACTTCTAGCTTCCCCAAATGGAGCAACGCTCCAACACATCCGAAGGAAGGGTCAACCCTTAACACATGTCAATAGACCCCTTCGCTCACGGCGGGTAAGAAGAAAGCTTGTAAGCATTTTCACCCCCAGTTTTATGGGGGAACAAATTGCAGGGTAAAGGTCAAGAGCTATACACACGCTCGAACGAATGAAGGAAAAATGTTACACATGTCGAAGGTCGAGGTTAAAGGACAATACTCGCGCTAGTACGAGGGAGGCGGAACGTTGTGTCCCATTGAGTGGCAGAGTTCCCACCCTCAAGTAAAGGAGAGGTCTATGCTCTCACCCTTGCACTTATGCTCATATTCATGATTAACATCTACAGGTACATCAATGTCATCACTCATGCTTATACTCACAACCCATCCATACATACATACATGTTCATGCTTGCACTCATATGCATGCCCACGTACACACTCCCGTGTGTTCAAACATTTAGACGTCCATGCACATGGCCGCCATATATTCATGCATACATTCATGACTACAATCGCAGCATGTCTACACCCACTTCCATACTTGTGTTCCTACTTGCATGTATGCTAGTACACACTTTCATATTCATGATACATCCATGTTCACTCAAGGTAACATCCTATAGGCATATTTTCTAGTATCCCATACTTAGGAAATTTTTTAGACCAAAATTGAAATTTCTCCCCACAAAGGCCTGTCCCATCATGAAATTGAAGTAGGGGCTCGCCTAACCATGTTCATTTTGCATCCCCACACATACGTATATTTTCCGAGTATAAGCTCGCGACGATATTGAATTTATTATTTCCATCTCAGACGGACACGTGCTTGGACACGTGTCCGTGCTATTCTGACATTTGCAATTCCTCTATTTTATAAGACAGGGGGCAGAGTCAGAGACACACACGCATGGGTAAGTAAGGATTCCGACAAAAGGTAAAATCCCGGTTTCAAATTGCGTGTGTCATACCATCCTAAAATAGAGTCAATCAAGGGTCAGGCCATTGGTTGACTTTGGGGCATGTGATGGATATACGCCCAATTTGAACCCGTTGACTTCCGAATCGCTTTATTTTGATCACCCCGTTAATAATTGTAAATCGAAACTTCGACCCAAACACCCCGCGGAAACGCCAACGGTCCAGACGAGGCCAAAATACTCGTCCGGACCGAGGCAAACTCACCTAGGTGAGGTCGGGTGGCCACACCCGACCTCCCCAAGGGGAGATCGGGTGGGCCAACCCTATCTCCCCTAGGGAGGGGTTGGGTGGCCACACCCAACCCCTACCCTTGGGGGTCGGATTTTCTCCCCCCCCCTCCCCCCAAGGGCCCTGGCACCGCTTTCCGACTCCGATACTCAGTTTATTTCCGCCAACCTCTCCGTGCTTTAAGTCTTTAATTACGTGATTAAGGGCTAATTAATTGTGCTTAAAGGTTAACGATGTCATTAAGCCACCTTAATGACACTGTTGCCTATAAATACAACCTTTCCACCATTCATTTGATCATCTTGGCTAAGTGTGCAATTTAGCTCTGACATCTCTCTAAGCTTTATCTCTCTAAGAAACGTATTGACTTAAGCATCGGAGAGGGTACATCAAGCACCACCCCCCCCCCCCTCCGTGCTTGATATTGCCCCTCTTGCAGGGCACGTGGAGAAGAGAAGGATAAGGGCAGAAGGATACGGATCAGAACGAACAAGCTCAGGAAACACAGGATCCGATAGTTCACCAGTGATGAGTAAGATTTAGGCCGACGACCCGTTGACCTGAAACCTATAACCTAACACAAATCATTGCAGTAAGTGAAGCACAGCCAGCAGGAGAGACCAAGACGGTATTATTTTCTGGTAGTAGAAACACCGGAGGTGGTGGCACAGCAGTAAAAAGATGAACAAAGTAATTTCTTACAGCGTCTTGGACAAGAGTGGGTTCTGTAATGAGTGTCCCATCATCAGAAAGGATACTCTCCAAACGGTTGCCCTTCCGTCTGATTGCTGTGAAGGCGTGGTAAAACTTCGTGTTCCTATCTCCTTCCATCAGCCATTATTGCCTTGATTTCTGTTTCCATATAATCTCCTCCCTTATATGTAGTGATGGATATACGCCCAATTTGAACCCGTTGACTTCCAAACCGTTGTATTTTTATCGTCCCATTAACATTTGTAAATCGAAACTTCAACCCGAACACTTCGCGAACACATCAACGGCTCGGACGAGGCCGGAGCGCTCGTCCGGCCGAGGCAAACTCACCTAGGTGAGGTTGGGTGGCCACACCCGACCTCCCCTAGGAGAGATCGGGTCAGCCAACCCGATCTCTCCTAGGGGAGATCGGGTGGACCAACCCGATCTCTCCTAGGAGAGATCGGGTCGGCCAACCCGATCTCTCCTAGGAGAGATCGGGTCGGCCAACCCGATCTCTCCTAGGAGGGATCGGGTCGGCCAACCCGATCTCTCCTAGGAGGGATGGGGTTGGCCAACCCCATCCTCCCTAGGAGGGGTTGGGTGCCCTCACCCAACCCCTACCCTTAGGAGTCGGATTTCTCCTCCCCCCAAGGGCCCCGGCACCATTTTCGGATTCCCACACTCGGTCCACTCCGCCTACCTTCTCCGAATCCTAAGGTCTTAATTATGCGCTTAAAGGTTAATTAATTGTGTTTAAAGGTTAACGATGTCATTAAGCCACCTTAATGACACCGTTGCCTATAAATACCCCACCTCCACTATTCATTCGGACATCTTGGCAAGTTGCACAATTTTGCTCTGACATCTCTCTAGCTTTATCTCTCTAAAACCGTACTGACTTAGGCATCGGAGAGGGTTCATCAGGCACCACCCCCCCCTCTGTGCCTGGTATTGCCCATCTTGCAGGGTGGCAAGGAGAAGAGAACCAAGGAAGCAGAAGAGCATAGAGCAGTAGGACAAGCCCCAGGGGTAAGAAGTACAAGCCTCAGGAGGTCAAAAGGAGAGAAGGAAAGGAGGTCAGAAGGAGAGAAGAGAAGGACACATATCAGAACGACTATCCCAAGGGAGTATAAGGGCACGGATCAGAACGACTAGTCCTAGGAGCACTGAACCCGACATTTCATTAGTGGGAGATAAATTCTAGATTGACGACCCGTTGACCTAGATTTTATAACCTAACACTTGGCGCCGTCTGTGGGCTTCGAACAGAAAGCCTGGCAATAACAAGAGCGATGACGAACATCTTAGTATCTAGGCATCACCGCCCACCTGGGGGCAATAGGCGAGAGAGACAGCCTATACCTCCAGCAAGGCAGCCTAACCCAGAGAAACAGCCTGCACACCAGAGCCTCAAGTAGCCCCACAGGCACCCCAGCCTAACAAGCAGGGAGGAGGCTTCCACAGCTCCAACTCCATTGACTAGGAAGCCACAGGGACAGGGGGGCAACAAGGAGTGCCATCCCAATACACGGCACCTCCACAGGGGTACTACTATGAGGCACAACCTCAAGGGTATCCATATGGAATATTAACTCAAAGGAACGACAATCGTGCCCACACAACCAACATAAGGCCCGCATACTCGCAAGGGGCACAGACAGTGACTCCGAGGTTGATGAACGCATTGGATGAGCTGCTAACCCATATAGAGACTCTGAGGAACAGGCAGAGAAGGCAACACCAGCATGAAGAAGAAGAAGTTCATGAGGAAGAACAAGACCCAGAAGAAGAACACCACTCGCACCCTCGAACAAGGCAGCGAGAAGAACAAATGAGAGATAACCAGGGCCACTCCTAGAGGGAAGACAGTAATTTGTGCCTCCAAGGCAGCAACAGACACAGCAGGATGCCAGGGCATACACCCCCATGGGGGCAGATAGACAGGCAAGACCTCCAAGGAGGCATGGATTCAACCAAGTACCCCAACAGGGACATACACCGCACTAAGGGAGGACATACATGCCAGACCAACAAGGATATAGGAGTTCCAACATCCACCCTGGCAATGTACACATACAGTCCGTATCACTACAGACATGACTAAGGGACATACCAAGGAAAGCTCAAAGGGAGGGACATAGTCCCAACAACACAACAAGGCAACCACCTACCCATGATACAACACAACAGATCCAAACCCCTTGTGCATGACAACCCTTGGCACACATCCCCCTAGGATAGGGGAGGAGTTGAAAAGACAAGGATTTGAACAGGGGACTCATAGAGTACCACACCACGTCAGCACATAGCTACTACAATGGGAAGCCTCATGGAGAGACATAGTAGAGTGAGATCCCAGCATAGCATACATGAAGGATACACCTCCACATAGTCCACCTTGCAAGGATGCGACCTTATATTCCTCAAGTGGAAGAAATACACACAGACTAACAGAGGAAAACAATTACATTACCAAGGAAGCAGGGGATATCAACACCCCACACCCATATCCTTCCCATATCCTCTTATTTAATTTAACTGCATAACAAGTCAACTCCCTAAAAGGGGTAGATTTTGATACTTGATATCAACATGTTTTCCAAGAATGACCATACCGGACGCCTTCGGGCTCCGTGATATATATATACACAGGTGGACCACTAGAAGAATCAGTAAAAGGCCGTCGCCAATCAAGAGATGCACAAGCAACAGATTCCTCAATCCCAAAGAACACCTATAAGGTCAAGTTTCTGGGAAAGATCACAAGATGGAAGGCTCACTTACAAAAATAAGTTGAGCACTCCCAACATCCTATAGAGGAACTACCATGAAGGTCACAAAGGATTACCCCTACTACAACCTTCCACTAAGCATCCTAGGGCCAAGCCCGTCAAAGGATCCCATCTGGCATTGGTATGCAAGGGGGGCACCAGTCACAACATGCCCTCCCCACAAACGCCCATTAGCACAAGAGGGGGTAGCCGCGAACACATCCCTCCAAAAATGGAGGAAACCATATCACATGGGTAACACCCACCATCAGAGGCAAACACCTCCAGCGGATCTTTATGATTTCACAAAATAGCCAGGAGATACAACTACACTTAGAAAGCTCATCCCAGATAATGGAATACACCTCCATCAAAAACCCTCAAGGACACCAAGCCTAGCAAAGGAAGAACGGTGACACCATCATCAAGCTTTTAAAAAGGGATATGGAAAACATAGTATTTCCACACAATGATATGTTAGTCATAAGAGAGGGAATCACCAACTTTGACATGAAGAGAACCATAGTACATGAAGGGAGTCCGTCAGACATCTCCCATGACCAACCATTGATGATACTAGAGAAGAGTCAGGCATACCTAATACCAAAGGACCCCCTACTAGTAAAGGTGGTCAGAACATCAACACACCCATTAGGGACACGGCACTGCAAATGAACCAGGAATAAGGATGGAACACATATCCTTAAAAGTATCCTTACAAGTATCCTTGCATTTATTCTTGCAAAAATAAACTCCGTAGATAAAGAGGTTATCTAATAGATGACTATGTCTCTGTTCTCAAAATATGATCCTAACCCGGAGATCCTTGGACTCCGTATTATATATGCAATGAATAACATGTTCATCAAAGATAGGTACACGAAGATTCAAGACAGCGCCATAAAGATTAGGCGCATACCTCTACCAAGTACGACACATTTGAGTGTTCATAAACACTCCCTCGCCGTCGCACAAGAAAGAAAGGCAGCCAAGGATACAAGTCCTAACAAAACAAACATCGGTAGAAAATTCGGTCATTGAAGTCATGCACCAAGAGAGAAACTCTAAAGATGCAAGATTAGCAAAAGAGATAGTGCAACAACTAGAGTGTGAAAATGAGATACATCTCCTATCAAGAGCCTTAGGGCAGGATAATAGTTCTACAAGATCAACCAAAGAAGAGCTCAAAAGCTTGGGGAGTAAGGTTTCAAGATCGACCTTCACACTAGACGCACATCCCGATCAACCACCCTGTCTGCAAATGATAAGACATTTGACTCTGGCATCCCATCAAGAGGAGAGCCACGATAAAAGGGGCACTAGAAAAATATCCCGCCTTTAAAGCCATACGCCGAATACATGATGACTGAAGGTTATGATAAAACAAAAAAGGAGGGACTTGTCAGCTCAACACACCTCAAACACGTATACGTACGCAACACAAATGCAGCCTCTAATGAAGCTATCCAGCAAGGAATAGCCAATACGGGGACAAACCCATAGAAAATCATGGAGCATCACTTGCAAACCTAAAGGAAAACATCATTTTTAGGTTCAAGTCCTAATTCAAAGGAAGTCTATAATCAAGATTCAAGGTGGGAGGAGCATGACCAATGTGACACTCACTAAAAGCATTGACGAATACTCCAATGTAAAGGAAAAGGCAAAGCACACTAAGTGCCACAACACTCCAAGATTATCACAGCCCGGTCAGACCCCCCCATGCACGAGCAAAGAGCATGGATCAGATTGACTAGTCTGAAACACACCTACGAGACTAACAACTCAAGACACCATTCTATGAGAAAGCTTTTCAACCTAAAACACAAGGAAGGGGGGGAAAGAATTTACAAGCACCCCTAGGATACAAACAATGCCACATCCTAGTTATCAAGAGAATGAAATCCACCACCACCCACCCAAAGCAAAAGCTCTTCCACCCAACTTCCAAAGACACATCCGACAAAGGCATCATCCAAACCATGCCTATGACTGAAACAAGCAAGCATGAGAAAGAGTAAATCCTACAAGGGACACTCATCGCATTCAAAGAAGCAGACAAGGGAGCCCCGAGCATAAGGGGTACCCAACCAAGAAAATGAACGAGGGGCCTTCAACGGCCAAATATGAAAGGCGGTGTGATCACCAAGCAACTTGGGGGGCAACAAACGAATAAGTGCTTGGTAGTCCACCTAAGTGTAAAAGAAGAGATTAGAGGCAGAAGATCACAAGAACATGCAATACCACTTCTCCTAGAAGAGGTCACATAAGAGGAAAACATCATCAACTCCCTATACGAACTCGTCCTAAGTTGGCAACACACAAACATCGCCCTCGAGAGGTGATCTCCCATATTGAAGGAAAAGCGTAACAGCATGCAATATCATAGAAGGAAAAGTCAAGTAAAGACTCGAAAAACATACCAAAGACGCACACTACATGAGTAAGGACACAAGATAAGGTAATATTATGTGCCCTCCGGGAGCCTATCCCGCGAACAGATTCGACGCCCCCAAGAGCGTATCTTGAGAGTAGTTTTTATACTACGACCTTCGACGCCCCCAAGAGCGTATCTTGAGAGTAGTTATTACACTACGACCTTCGACACACCAAGAGCGTATCTTGAGAGTGGTTTCCAAAAACTACGAACTTCGACGCCCCCAGGAGCGTATCTTGAGAGTAGTGTTCATACTACGACCTTCGACGCCCCCAAGAGCGTATCTTGAGAGTAGTTATTACACTATGAACTTCGACGCACCAAGAGCGTATCTTGAGAGTGGTTTCCAAAAACTACGAATTCGACGCCCCCAGGAGCGTATCTTGAGGTAGATTTGCAACCTACCAGATTCGACGCCCCCAAGAGCGTATCTTGAGGTAGAAAAAACACTACCAGTTCGACGCCCCCAAGAGCGTATCTTGAGGTAGATTTCAAACTACCAGTTCGACGCCCACCAGGAGCGTATCTTTGGTCTAACCTGAGCCCTCCGGGAGCCTATCCTGTGAAACGTTAAGTGTCGTCCGAGAGCCTGTCTCGTGAACAGATTTCGACGCCAATCAGGAACGTATCTTTGGACTAACCTGAGCCCTCCGGGAGCCTATCCTGTGAAACGTTAAGTGCCATCCGAGAGCCTGTCTCGTGAACAGTTTTCGACGCCCACCAAGAGCGTATCTTTGGTCTAACAGTACAACGTATACCGTGTAAGGGGTATCAGAAGAGATCATCACACCATGCTCAGAAGGATACCAGGAGAAAGAAATTTCTAAGTAAAGTAATGTGAAGAACAAGTAATGTTTTTTCTTTATGAAATGGCAGGTATGACATGAAGGAAAGCACGAAAGAAAGACAAGTAAAGGAAACACACCAAGAGAAGAGTCCATGACCAAAGGATCATATACAGAAGCACAAGAGGTTATCATGAAAAGTAACGAGTTATCCTACCACCCATATCACAAGTCAAGAGAAGTATCTCAAAGGAACCCAACACCACCAAGAAGGATAGCAAAGACATGAAATCCAAAGTTCAAGGCCCTCAAAATAAGCTCGACCCATCAAGAAGAGAATTGCCTTACAAGTCACACAAATCAACCTCCGACAAATGTTATTGTCATGCATGTCGCCCTCGAGTGACCTATGCTCGTATCAGACTTGAACATCGTCAAGCACAACTCATGAAGGAGACATCTAAAGAGCATAAAGGATACAACATCCGACAAGACGAGACATCGGAACCTAACCCAACAAACATAGCCTACACAAAAGGCAAATATAGCAATGAAGGCTCTCCAATTAGAAAGGAATACTAAAGCACAACTCCATACATCGTGATGTGGCTATCATGTCCACATACCTTGAGGTGGCTATCATGTCCACACACCTTGAAGTGGCTATCATGTCCACATACCCTGAAGTGACTATCATGTCCACACAATACAGAAGGGCTATCACTCCGACATATCACGAAGTGGCTATCATGTCCACATACCCCGAAGTGATTATCATGGCAGCACATCATAAAACATCTGTCAAAGACATGCATTGTAAAGACACCATCCCGACCACGAACATCAAAAGGCTACGCTTAGCCTTAGGAGGAGGTTCAAGAAAAAGGAAAAACAACACCCTTCGTACGCTCATCAAAGGTAGGCACTTATATTTCAATCCACTGGGTGATACCAGGAAGGAGACGTCCTCATTATGAAGACAACCTCCATATCTCACGAAATCAACCATGAAGCAAAGAATCACGACAAGCACTATTGAGGGCATATAACAAAACGATCCCCACAACGATCACAACTACAATACTAGTAGAGGCTAACTCAGGAGCAGTCTCCACCAAACTCCAAAGCAAGAATTTGCTATCTTAATCAGAGCCAGGGCAAGAGAAAGGAACCTCACTGAAAGGTGATGATCACACCCATCACCAAAAGAAAAATCTTCAACGCAGGGGTTAATAACATAACCCATAGGAAAGACAAAAACACCTTCAAAAGTCGTCAAATCTACATAAAGACGAAATAAACTTGAGACTCGGCCCCTCGGCTGGGGGGCAGGGGATAGAGAAGAGACATCAAGACCTATGATCACCCCATCGCCAGCCACAGGTTGTTTCCTTTTGTCTAGCAAAGAGGTCGCCTCTTCAACCACTACCTCCTTATCATGGGAGAGAGTCAGCAAGGGGGCACTTGAAGGAGAGCCTCTCGCGGTTTCCTTCTCCTTGGCAGCCGAGGGCCCGACCTCAGAGTCAGGTTTCCGCGCCTCGGATTTAGATTGACTTGAACCCTCACCCACCACAAGAACCATTCGGTAACCAGAGAAGAACGCTCTAACAACAAGAAGGAAGCAGCATGAGAACAATCATAAGTTTATCACAAAGAAAAGAGAAGGGAAAAAGAACATACTGGAAGCATTAGTAGCCATCCTTGACTTAGAAAATTTCTTGGCCTGATAAGCAGAACTAGAGGGTTCTTCCCTCTCATCCGATCCAACGGTCTCCCTGTCTGAAGAAGAAAGCTTCCCAAAAGTGAGTCATCTATAGGAGCAACCAACGCAAAGATCGACCCTTACTCATGGAGGGGCGAGATACGCCTACTACGGGGGCAACCTTAACACCAAGGGAAGAGGGCGAACTTTTAGTTTCCCCAAATGGAGCAACGCTCCAGCACATCCGAAGGAAGGGTCAACCCTTAACACATGTCAATAGACCCCTTCGCTCGCGGCGGTAAGAAGAAAGCTTGTAAGCTTTTTCACCCTCACTTTTATGGGGAACAAATTGCAGGGTAAAGGTCAAGAGCTATACACACGCTCCAACGAATGAAGGAAAAATGTTACACATGCCGAAGGTCGAGATTAATGGACAATGCTCACGCTAGTAAGAGGGAGGCGGAACGTGGTGTCCCATTGAGTGGCAGAGTTCCCACCCTCAAGTAAAGGAGAGGTCTATGCTCTCACCTTTGCACTTATGCTCATATTCATGACTAACATCTACAGGTACATCAATGTCATCACTCATGCTTATACTCACAACCCATCCATACATACATACATGTTCATGCTTGCACTCATATGCATGCCCACATACACACTCCCATGTGTTCAAACATTTAGACGTCCATACACATGGCCGCCATATATTCATGCATACATGCATGACTACAATCGCAACATGTCTCCACTCACTCCCATCCTTATTTTCCTACTTGCATGTATGCTAGTACACATCCTCATGTTCATGATATGTCCATGTTCACTCCTAGTTAACATCCTATAGGCATATTTTCTAGTATCCCATACTTAGAAAAAATTTGGGCCAAAATTAAAATTTTCTCCACTTAGGCAAATCACGGCATGAAATTGAAGCATGAATCACTTAGATGTATCAGTATCACATTCCTATGCAAGCATGTATTTTTTGAGTATACGCCTGTAGCAAAGATAGATTTATTGCTCCCGCCTCAGACGGACGCATGCTTAGGCATACGTCCGTGCTATTCTAACGTTTACAACTCCTCTATCTCATAAGACAGGGGGCAAAGTCGAAGACACGCATCCATGGGTAAGATGGCACTCAGATGAAAGGTAGAAACCCCGGTTCCAAATTGCGCGTATCATACCATCCTGAAATAGAGTCAATCAAGGGTTAGGCCATTGGTTGACTCGGGGGCATGTGATGGATATACGCCCAATTTGAACCCGTTGACTTCCAAACCGTTGTATTTTTATCGTCCCATTAACATTTGTAAATCGAAACTTCAACCCGAACACTTCGCGAACACATCAACGGCTCGGACGAGGCCGGAGCGCTCGTCCGGCCGAGGCAAACTCACCTAGGTGAGGTTGGGTGGCCACACCCGACCTCCCCTAGGAGAGATCGGGTCAGCCAACCCGATCTCTCCTAGGGGAGATCGGGTGGACCAACCCAATCTCTCCTAGGAGAGATCGGGTCGGCCAACCCGATCTCTCCTAGGAGAGATCGGGTCGGCCAACCCGATCTCTCCTAGGAGGGATCGGGTCGGCCAACCCGATCTCTCCTAGGAGGGATGGGGTTGGCCAACCCCATCCTCCCTAGGAGGGGTTGGGTGCCCTCACCCAACCCCTACCCTTAGGGGTCGGATTTCTCCTCCCCCCAAGGGCCCCGGCACCATTTTCGGATTCCCACACTCGGTCCACTCCGCCTACCTTCTCCGAATCCTAAGGTCTTAATTATGCGCTTAAAGGTTAATTAATTGTGTTTAAAGGTTAACGATGTCATTAAGCCACCTTAATGACACCGTTGCCTATAAATACCCCACCTCCACTATTCATTCAGACATCTTGGCAAGTTGCACAATTTTGCTCTAACATCTCTCTAGCTTTATCTCTCTAAAACCGTACTGACTTAGGCATCGGAGAGGGTTCATCAGGCACCACCCCCCCCCCCCCCTCTGTGCCTGGTATTGCCCCTCTTGCAGGGTGGCAAGGAGAAGAGAACCAAGGAAGCAGAAGAGCATAGAGCAGTAGGACAAGCCCCAGGGGTAAGAAGTACAAGCCTCAGGAGGTCAAAAGGAGAGAAGGAAAGGAGGTCAGAAGGAGAGAAGAGAAGGACACATATCAGAACGACTATCCCAAGGGAGTATAAGGGCACGGATCAGAACGACTAGTCCTAGGAGCACTGAACCCGACATTTCATTAGTGGGAGATAAATTCTAGATTGACGACCCGTTGACCTAGATGTTATAACCTAACATGTAGTTCCTCGAGATGAAGTGTACAAGAATCTATGAGATCCTGATTTTAGTCCGTGTATTGAGCAACATTCAGTGCATTGAGTGTGTGGAGGAAATCTGTGTGAATGAAGCCAAAGACATCTCGATTCCATCTTTTAAGAATATGGGAGAAACGATAAAGTTTCCTGCATAATCGAAATTGTGCAGAGCCTTCCAGATTGACAGCCCACGAAGAACGAATCAGATCCAAGAATTGTGGGTGGCGAAGCCACATAGATTCAAAACGGAATGGTCTGGACATACGGTGATCTCGATGATTTGGGGACAAGGACAGCAATAATGGACAGTGATCAGAAGCCACAGTTTCAAGATGGTGTAATCTGGCCTCAGGGAAACGCAGGTGCCACATAATAGTTGTGAAGACACGATCCAATCGCTCCCTAACCCTATCAACTTCGCTTCTACGGTTAGACCATGTAAAAGGTTGTCCTACAAACCCTAGATCAATGAGTGCCAATTCATCCAACCAAGCTTGTGCTCTAAGGATACGTGTAGTAGAAGGAGGGCAACGCGAATCATTTTCAGCAAAATCCCATATGTCGTTAAAGTCTCCAAGCATCCCCCAAGGGACATTATCATCTCTAGAGAGACGAAAACGGCGTAGTTCCTCCCAGAATTGTGGACGGTCAGCATAAGTTGATGGTGCATAGATGAAGGAAGCCTCCCACTGAACGGGACATAATGGTATGGTCACAGCAACATGTAAAGCATTGATCGATGAGGCAATAGCAAGAACATGGTTTTTTACCCGCCAAGCAAGTAGCAGACCACCACGAGTCTCTTCAGGGTTAACAACTATCTTATTATCAAGCCCTAATCCAGCTAAGGTTTGAGCAAGTCGATGCATACGACTCTTGACTTCAGAGACAAAGACTACATCAGGTTTATGAATCCTAGTCAAAAGACGTAGATGCTGAATTGTCAAGGTGTTGCCCGCACCTTGGCAATTCCAGATTAGGAACTTCATTGGCACTGCAGCAAGATCAGAGAAGACCTTGCCGCCATGTTGTTCAAAACATCAAGATAATCACTAGTGAAATAGTGAAAATAAAGATATTCTAAAATACTGTGTACCTCTTCTTCAATCACGGCCATAGCCGGACTCCTCCGAGGACGCAAGTGTCGCCGTGGTGAACTACGAATGACAAGGGGCAATGAAGACGGTGTTGTGATTGGGCGAGACCTCTTACGCCCTGACAGTCGAGTAGTATCTGAGCCTTCCTCCATTGGTTCCTTGCCTGGCCGGCAAACAAACAGCGGTACAATATCTGCCAAAGTCCCCGTTTCGTCGATCACATCCACCTCCGGCAAAACCCTAACATCCTCCAACATCCCTTCCTCAAGCAAGGCCTGATCTGCACCCGTCGTTTCCGTTAGAATCAACTCGAAATCATCTATAGTGAAAATAGAATCAGTTGGCCTCCCTGTTGAGTCTGTGAAGTGGCCTCCTCCCTCACTCGAATGCAGACTGTGAGCTAGTTCGGATAAAGGTGACAGTGGCGGTGACTTGATAGGTGAGAAAGGGTACTCCACAAAAGGTTGAACTGGCAAAGGGTGTAACTGCTCCTCCTGTGTTGAGAGAAATGGCGTGATCGGAGCCGGCGGTGTTGTCATAGGTATAGGTCTGAAATGTTGCATTTCTCCTCTCCTTGAAGATTCTGGTGGTCGTTCCTGAGAAGGTGCCCAGTTGAGGAAAATATGCTGGTGGGGTGGCCAAAACCAAGGAGCGGCTCCCGGAGGAAACATGTTGTACTGTCCCTGCGTGTACCCAAATGGTTGTAGGTGGAAAGGCAACATGTAAGGAGGATACAAGTTCGCTGGGCCATTGAAGGATCCATCGTCGAAGAACATCGAGTCCGGTGGCAAAGGGGGCACGCATAAGTCCGAGTTAATTGGCATTGTGGGTAAGACATCATCCGCTACCGTCGGCAGGACCGGCGGAATATGTGCCATAGCGTAATGAGGCCTCCACTGAGGGGCTGTTCTCGAAGCAGATCCCGGACTCACTCTCTCTGACAAATTCACGGGAAAACGAGGGTTATTAATGGCGGAGAGAAGGAAGTCCACCGGTCCAATAGTGGCAGCAGAAAGAATGTGAGCAGACAGTCCAGCATGCGCCTCAGCGGTATTTAATGTGGCAGCAGGCTCCATGGAGCTTAGGCCAGATGGTTGAGGTGTCGACAAACGTGCCGACGTGCGTATGTGTGGATTCGTAAGCTGTGCCCCATACCTTCTCGTGTCATTTCCCGGTACACAAAGATTAGGGTTAGGGTTCCAGAGGATCCATTGGGTGAGAATCCCTCCACCTCTATTTTCGACTGTGTAAATGCAGGAAGTTGTGTTCCGAATCGCACGAACACCCTGGTGACTATCAATCCATGCCTGCATGTCCTCTATCTCGCGTTCAATAACAGCCTCCAACGTCTGGCAAACCCTTTGAAAGTGACCAAAACGACCGCATTTACCACAAGGAAGGTTGATCCTGTATCTGATCGTGATATGAGCATCCCCGAGTGCATCCATTAACATCATCCCCGGAACAGCTGGTTTTTCTAAGTCGATGAGAACCCTAACCCTAGGGTATGCAACCTTCCAAACCCGTTCATCCGAGAAATCCATAAGGTCGATCCTGCCCACACAGTCCGCAATGGTTGAGACAGTCTGCACATTCATCCGATGAGGTGGAATATTCCTGATTTCAATCCACACCGGAACCAAATTAAAGGGAATACTCGCGGGTATCGCCGGGCTGGTAAATCTGGTAAGGACCAAAATAGCCCCCCCTCCACCCCCCCCCCCCCCCCCGATATTGAAAGGAGAGTTTACCAGCACTTCCCTGAGATGAGCTTCTTGAGTAAAGGTGAAAACCCAAAACCCATCTTCCCGCCGTTCAGCCACCGCTCTGTCCGGAATTCTCCACTGACGACGGATAAAACTCTGGACTATATCCATCTGTTCCTTGTCGTAACTGAGAAATCTCCCAACAAGGCGAAGAGGCCATTGTGAACCCATATCCCACTCACGACGGAGAAGTATGTCGGAGCAAAGAAACGTTACAAAAGTGTGTGGGAGGGTGGAGGATGGCTGAGAAATTGGGGGTGAAGTGAGCAGATGAAAGATATACCTCGCCGAAATAGAAATCCACTGAGTAAACCACCAATAGAAGAAGATTCCCCGATCGTCATACACCACGTTTACCGAGGAGCAATGATGGTCGCAGGGGATGTCGTGCATAAGGCAGAAGGCATGCAAGTTTGCCATATCCGCCACGTTTCCACCAGATGGCAGGCCCAGCCCTTGGCGAAGTGGAAGAGTCTCAGTAGGGTTTGGATAGTCGGTTGAGTGAGAAAAAAGGTAATTGCGTCTTACGAGGGGAAGCGTGTCTGGGATCAAGACGATTGAGAGCTCCAACAAAAATGGGGAAACGAAAAGGCACTCAGTACAAACATAGGAACGCTCGCTTAGATTGGATCGGGGCCAAGAAAACGAGTCAGCCGGGAACTGGAAAAACCTAAAACGAAGGGTTTGCTCCTAGAGAGCGATACGGAGACGATGTCATTTTCTGCATACGATTCTATGATTTTTAGTCGGGTCCCGTGTTATTACGTTCGTTCATCAAGCGCGGAAGCATATCCTTTGCCGTCTCCCTCCATCTTCCTTCAACCGCCCGCCAACCAAACCGCTCTCTGATTCCCGTAACCCGACGGCTATCCCTGCTACGGGTCGCGCCGCCGCCATGACAGCAGTCTCCTCTTCCCTTTCATCTAGCTCTAACCCATCCTTTCTCCCTTCTCACATGGCACCGCCTTCTCCTCCTACTCCTTCCAGCCCCCCCTCAACTCCACTACATGAAACCCTAATTTCATCGCCAGAGGCGGACTCCGAGACGACTGTCTTCTCTCCTCCGTTAATCCACGTCACACAACCTCCTAACACCGTCTTGACGATGACCCGAGCGCCGAACCTCCTGCACCGCTCTTTTAACCAGGACTACGGCTGCTTCGCCGTGGGGACAGACAACGGATTCCGGATTTACAACTGCGATCCGTTCCGGGAGATGTTCCGTCGGGACTTCGGTGAAGCTAGCGGCGGAATCGGCGTGGTGGAGATGCTTTTCCGCTGTAACATACTGGCAGTCGTCGGAGGCGGGCCCCGGCCGCAGTATCCAGTCAATAAGGTCATGATTTGGGACGATCACCATTCGCGGTGCATCGGGGAGCTGTCGTTTCGGTCAGAGGTGAAGTCGGTCAAGCTAAGGAGGGATCGGATAGTAGTGATTCTGCTGCAGAAGATATTGGTTTACAACTTCGCGGACTTGAAGCTATTGCATCAGATTGAGACCACTGCGAACCCTAAGGGCTTGTGTGCAGTGTCTCAGAGTTCGGCGAGTGTAGTTCTAGTCTGCCCTGGATTACAGAAGGGTCAGGTCAGAGTTGAGCACTATGCATCAAAGAGGACTAAGTTCATCATGGCTCATGACTCCAGGATCGCGTGCTTTGCTCTGTCACAGGATGGGAGGTTCTTGGCCACTTCAAGCAGTAAAGGGACACTTGTGAGAGTCTTCAACACCTTGGATGGGTCCTTGCTTCAAGAGGTATGTCTGTGATTTGTGATTCTCTAAAATGATTTAATTCTGGTATATTGAGCTAGTGGGTTGCTCTGTTTGGGTTTTAGCACTTTTCATTGTTGAATTATGGAACTTTACTTTGTTGGAATTTGAAATTAAAATTCAGTGGAGTGAGGGATTTGGCCCCTTTGAATAGTCTTAAAGTGGTGGAATCTAGTATTGGCATACCTTTAGCTGGAATATTGCCTAAATGGATATAATTAGATTGATTATATTGAATCATCTGAGTGTAAAGAAAGAAGATAATGGGTATCCATGTGAGGGATAAGTTACATCATTGATTGTCTAAATTCAACCTTACAATTTGTGAAGTGATGGATTTGGCCCTTTCAGTTGTCTTGAATGGTGGAAACTTAATCAATTAGGGTAAGAAAAAACAGATTTTTAGGTTTAAATATTGCCGAAATGAAAATATTTAATTTTGATTGTGTTTGATCATCAATCATATGAAATTAAACATTTATGATCTTTTTCTCTAAGCAAAATGTAATTGTCAAGAATCATTTAATCTTAAATTTAGATAGTGGTTTCTCTTTGTGACTCTTCATTTTGTCTATTGAATTCTTATCTCACTTGATAGTTTTGATGACGGTATTAATGAGTTAATACTAAGTATAGATTACATGTCTATTATACTTTGAATTTCTCCTGCATATAATCAGAAAGGGTTAATTTTAATTTTTACTTGAAAAGTTGTTGATACCCATTAGTGGTTAAACTGATGATAAACCATCTTTGGTATTAGGTAAGAAGAGGTGCAGACAGAGCAGAAATATACAGCCTTGCTATTTCTTCTTCGGCACAATGGCTTGCTGTCTCAAGTGATAAAGGAACCGTTCACGTATTCAAGTTAACTGTTGAACCTGGAACATTGGCTACTGAAAGATCATCTAGTGCATCCGAACCTCCAGCCACTCACTCCTCAATGATCTCATCACTTTCCTTCATTAAAGGTTATCACCACTACTTCCCTCTCAATTCTTGAAATATTTCATCATACCTAAAAATCTGTGTGATCTTCAGTTTTCCTTTGTACTGCTGTTCTATATAGATTATGCAGCTTGGTCCATTCATCATCAGATATTTTTGTAAAAAAAATTATGGCAGGTGTGCTGCCAAGGTATTTTAGCTCAGAATGGTCTGTGGCTCAATTCCGATTGCACGAGGGGACACATTACATAGTTGCATTTGGGCATCAGAAGAACACTATAGTGATTCTTGGCATGGATGGAAGGTATATTTGAGATTTACTGCATTAATTAATTATTTGACGGCATCTGTTTAATAACTAGACTCTGTAAACGCAGCTTCTATCGATGTGAATTCGACCCGGTTAGTGGTGGAGAAATGACGCAACTCGAGTACTACAACATCCTCAAACCTGATGAAGTGTTATAAGTTGTTATTGTTTGGGCTTATTCACTTTTGGTGTTTTACATGCATCTATTTGAAGAACCTTCGTGAAGCGCTGGAACCACGAACAAGTATATGCATGAAGAACAGCAGAAGCCAAAGTACAAAGGTTTTTAGATTGTGGTATTGGATATTTGTAAATAAATAATAAATATTTATATATCTATCGTTGTTTAGAAATAGGTAAAAATGTTCTGTTTCCTTATATTTTTGTCAAGGTGCTCTTTTCATGTATGGTTTACCAAAATTTTAACTTTCAATTTTTTTAATTGAAAGAGAGTAGGGTAATTAAGGTAAGGTATGTGGACCAAAAATGAGACTTGCTTGGTCTTCCATCCGACCGGGTTGTCATCTTTGCAACTTTAGGTATTGCTACGTCCATGTGGCTCTCTCTAGTCGGAGCTATTGGGTTGGGCCGTGATTAAGGGTAAACGGGCCGTGTCAAAATATGGTAATAAAAATATTATAACACTACAAGTTCTATTTATCAGCTAGTAAAAGTTCTATTTTTACCGGTAAAAGTTATGTTGGTGATGATTTTCTCCGGTAAAAGTCACCACAAAAGCGGTGTTGGTAAAGTTTTATCGACAAAATGGAGATGACCGGTAATAAAAGATTGATTGTTATCGATGAGATACCTTACTGTGAAAAAATTACTAAAAATAATAAAATAGTAGTTTTATTGGCGTGTTATTTCGTCGGTAAAAAAAAGAAGTTTTTACGGAGAAAATATGGTTAACAGTGATTGTTTAGCCGATAAATAAATGAGTTTTTACTGGCGAGTTATCTCGCTGAATAAAAAAGCTTTCCAAGCGAAAATTGACAGATAAAAAAGTGACTTTTATCGGCGAAAAGCTTCACTGATAAATATGTTTTCATCGGTAAGAAAATTCATCGCTAAAAAAAAACTTTTACCAATAAGTAAGTTTACTGGTAAAAAAGTTAAAAGAAAAAATATATATTACTGACGATTTAAGTTGTCGATTTTATTTTGAATTTTAAAAAATATATTTATGAAAATACGAATACAAATCTTGATAAAATTTATAACTAAGATAACAAAACCAATTCATTAATTGGTAAATTACATACACAAACATTTTCTATTTGCATTGGCATTGTCTTCCCAATAACTACTTAAATAGTGCATCCCCTGAAGTGCTTCAAAGAATTAACGAGCATATCAAGTCTCACAATCAAGCACATCATTCCTATTGTCACAACTATGTTAATTTCCTTATAAAAAGAAAAAAGAAGAATCGTCGAGTAAGATAATTTTAAATCGACACAGGTTCTACCGAGAGCTTCTATCGAGTAACATTATTTGTGTTTAATAACTTAACTCACTTAAACAGCTTTTATCAATGTGAATTCAACCTGGTTAGTGCAATTTCCTCAAACTTGACAAAGAATTATAAGTTGTTATAGATGATAAACTGTTTTTGGCTAACATGTTTTATATATTTTTTTTTTGTTTCTGCGGACTGGTCCTAGGTAGGGGGGCCCATTAGGAGGGAAGTGTCCGTAGCATGCTTGCTTAACAACTAGACTAATCCCCACTCACACAGGGTCAGCCCGTAAAGGGTAAGGCGTTGGCCATGAATATCTTTCAATTTCCATGGTCACCGAAGGATTTTGAACCCCTGAACTCGGGTTAAGGAATGAAGCGTTGAACCGCTACACTATATTACATGTTGTATATTGCTTATTCACTTTTGGTGTTATCATGCATCTATTTGAAGAACCCTTGGAAGTGCAGACCAATATATGCACGAAGAACAACACAAGCCAATGTTTATAGCGCAAAGCTTTTCAGGTTGTGGTTTAGATTTTATCTCATATTAGTAAATAATAAATATTTATACATCTCACTTTTACTTTCCGCGGAAGAAAAGAATACAGATGTCCTTTAAACCTCCCCAATGAGGTGTCTCCAGCAGGATTCAAACTTAATTCGCCCTTAGAAACACAATTCGATTTACTAGTTAGTCCAACCAATATTAGGTTTTTCAGTTTTAATCTAAACAGAGTAAGTTATGAGCGCAATTGAGTCTTAATCAACACTTGCTAGGTCTGGTTTTTTTTAACCATACCAGGTTGTCATCGTTGCAACTTTATGCATTGACTACGCCCATGTGGCTCTAGTCAGAGCTCTGTTGAGGTCTATTGGGTTGGGCCGCGATTAAGCCCCAACTAAAAGTCATTTGGTTCCTCAGCCAAACTAAATAGGGGAAAATGCAGATCATGTTGAAAACGATCCATGTCAATATTTAAATTGTGGTGGCCAAAATTGATATGGATCTTTGTATGTATACGCCAAATAGGCTCTTGTAAAAGTTTCGGCTGTAATTAGACTTACGAGCACTGAATTGAAACGGATGTCAAACTTCTTAAAATAAATCTCAATAATAACGTATTTTCTATAAAAAAAATTTATAATAAATTATCTCACGAAAACATACTTACAAAATTATACATATAAAAAAAACTTAATAAGTTGTAGCTAATCTTTAAACCTCGGGGAATAAAGAAAAATATTTGTTTTCGTAAATATAAAAATAAGCTTTAAACTACTTACGTTTAATGTCGATAGGAGCGTCAAACTGAATTCCTAAAACTAATACGAATAAATTCATTAGATTTCCTCATCAAAACTAAAAACTTCAATATGCGTTCAATGACCTACTCAATACTAAGAACCCCTATTGTCCGATTAGGTTTCAGATTTACTGTTTCGATTGAGGACCCAAAATGAGGCAGCAATTCTATATCCAATTCTTTACTCATTTTCTGACAATCACATAAAAATCCCTAAAATTATTGTAGGTACGGTTCAATTACGTGTCCCAAAAAATCACGAAGTTGGCATTGAGTTTTCACATTAGCGTAGTCTGCGATCGTATCATGGAATTCATCTTAACAGAAGTTATAACCATATCCACCATGGATTTTTGGGGCTTATAAGCACTGGAAGAGTGTGCCGGAAAAGGCAAAATGACTATGCCATTGTCTAGAGGATTTTACAAGTTGACCAAAACCTGTATTAAATGTGGAGATTGATGAGTTTGTTTTGGTTTAATCCAAGTAAAGTCAATCTAATAAGAAGTTGAAAATTATAATAAGGAGGCGGGGTTTAAAGAGGACATCAATGATGCAGCCTCCATTTGGCCTGACAAAACGTTTGTAAAAGGTTGGCAAATGGACACTCTGCGAACTCGTTGTCTACCAAAGATTCAACCTGAATTTAAGTGTTGGATTTACAAAAATTATTCCTACAGGAAATGATAGTCTAAAGACTATGACAGTCTGGGGACCTTGACGCAATGTTGCAATAATGAATCAACATTTGGTATGGCACAATATAACATGTATAATGGAAAGTCTAGACTTATGAGTCATGGACTCCATTAGAAAATTGATCTCAACTGGAATTATCGCGCTTACGAAGTCAGATCGACAGGTAAATACTGCGGATCTGCTACCCAAAAAGGTTGAACAGAGTGCTATTTGGCCAATCATCTAAAAGATTGTGACTTAAGCCCGTTAAGGAAATACTCCTAAGAAATAAAACCCAACCTAGTTGACTAGAGATCCCAAGATCTAGGTTCAACGGGACAACCTAGTCACATGAGTGAGTGTGATCACTGTGGGGTCAAACCCCTGAACCCATTCCTATGAAGCGAAATATTGATAGTGTGAGTTGAGGTTAAGTGTAAAATTTTAATGATTCATTAGATATCTCAAAGAAACACTGAAACTCTTGAGTTAAATCAGAGTCGTGATGGAACTGTTGAGATTAACAATCACCTATGCAAGTGAGGAAAGAGGTCCCTTAAAAAGGAATTGTTGAGGGCGCAATTCTTAGAAACGCTTGCAGAACCAGGCGTGTAATCCATAGATAAAACGGATCACAGGGCGTGAACTGAACCGTACTAGGAAGGTACATGTGTGAGTTATCTCGTCATTTACACCAACAGAAGTTGATTCAAGGACACTGCGTCTATCGACCAACTAGTAAAGAATGCATGATCTCACTAGGGAAGATTCAAAGGGTAACATGAACTCAAACTTTGTGTCTAGAACTACTGTAGGTTTCCAATTTCCATCCATGTAGGGGATTCCTGGAGAGTGAGCATGAGAGTTCTCCTATTTTTTAGCCTTAATGATTTTTGGGCTGAATTTTTCAAGCCTAGGTTAGTGAATGAAAATTGTGAAAACAATTTTGTACCACGTTGAGTAGTTTAACTCAATCATAACTAGCCATCTCCTATTTAACTGAGATTTCTATTCTCCTCTAAACACATGAAAAAGTGGTACATCTTCATTCATGGTCGAGTGTCCAATTTTTCCGGAGTATGTATTTTGGAATCCAAATTCTACATTATAATCTACTCATCTGTTATTCGTGTTGAGGAATTGCAGAGGTCTCCCCGGGTTGTTTTCTGTTGGATTTTAGGGATAATAATTACTGATCAAAACAAATACATGCCAGGTAACTAATACGCAGCGGAAATGGTGCACATACATATATCACGATCTGTAGCTCAGGACGTCAACGGGGAGTTCACGGAATGCCGTGCGTTGTCCTTCGTTTGACTCTTGTTAAGGAGGCAATCTGAAGGCAATTGTCTCCACAACAAAGCCTCTTTCAATATGGTTGCTGGATGGATCTACGGGGTGAATTACTTGAAGTAATTTGGCACCTACTCTAGGTAGTATAGGTTCGGCCGAAACTCCTATGCTCTAAGGAGAGGGGATTTCTTTGTGACTACTAAAAGGGAGAGAATAACCAACCCCAAGAAATCCCTAACACCTCTTATTTATAAGAGGAGGTGAGCAGAACCTTTGGTGGTTTTGCTCACTATTTCAGCCGAAATACATAGCTCAATTGGGCCGGTCCACATGAGCCGCGTATGGCCCATGGGGATTTCGGCCTGACCCGAAATCCCCTATGTGTCATACCCCAATCGTGCTTAGCATATTGAGCTTATATTAATGGGCTCCTATTACGGCGGCCCATTTACTCTATATGAAAACAGCACCCACTCGCCGGAATGAGAGTGTGCCTATTAATATGTTGTTGTTTAACACATCAGTATTGATTCATTGATCCAATCTAGTTCCTCTATTGTTCATATGTGGTGTGCCGTGCGACCGGAAGACACAACGGACTTCGTGCTCGGTTAAAAGAGTTGTAGCATTCGCTGAACGTTGATTCCAACATTTTTCTTCTCTGTGCCGCGCTTTACCTCTAGTCAACTATTATTCTCATATTGCCTATTTTCCCTTTAGGAATACTTCTCCAAGGCATATGTACAAGTATTCACAACCTTCAACTAATATCCGGCTGGTGGCCACCTAGTGAATAAAAGAGTTGGAGAATTACAGATGTTCATGACCGTCCCCATTGCTCATATCCTTAGTCAAACTCAACCGGTTCCAAAAATGTGGTCACTTGGCCTTTTCGTTTGGGCACTACACTCGTACGCCTAGGAGCGAACATTGAGCCCAACCATAGACATGAGCTCCGAGTGGTAAGGGCACTTCAGGTGCTGCTTCATTCAGCACCCGGGATAAGTCACACTCTCAAGGTGAAGAATATTGTGTCCTTCAGAATCTTGGAAGATTCCGTCTAACACAACCGAGCCTGACCCCGTGGACGAACATGGTGTAAGCATATGGTGATGGGCGCCGTAAATGGAATCCCATTAAATGTATATGTTACCTAATTTAATTGTGTACATGTCACATTAGGACATTAGGCCAGACCCAAATCCCAATTGACATGGGAGGCCCAAAATTAGGCCTCCCTAATACATAGGCCGGCCAAATTACTAGGTGGGGATAAAGTGGACTTTTGTCCATTTTACTCCTCCTATATATATGGGGAGTTAGGGGTTTTATTAGAGTTAATCACAATTCCCTTTAAGTGGTTATTTGAGAGAAAACCCTTCCCCCAGAAACACCATATTCGGCCGAACCATACATCCACCAAAGGGTGAAACAATTTACCTTCGAGCAAACACTCCGGAGATCCGTCCCTTGCCAAGAATCGATCTGAGGCTTTTCTGTGGAGAATATACTACATAGGGCTTCCTTAACAAGAACCTCTATGGGTGCCGACCGGAGGATCGTGAACTTACTGCTACAAGGATCTTGGGACTATGGACTACGTATTTCGATTACTAGCATGTACCATGGTTTTAGTTTCCGTAGTGATTAATATCCGTAATATAACAGTTGTTTCAGAGCCAGGTTAGGAGTTCATGATTTTGATAAATTGGTGTTCTTGAAAATTTAACATTTGGACCGAAATTTTAAATAAAAAAAATTTTAAAATTTCGAATTTTTGGGTTATAGGAGGTCCGAAATTTTCATGATCTTCTTAGGAAATTTGTGTTAAATTACGGGGAATAATCACTACGGATACTAAATCTTGGTACATGCTAGTAATCGAAATTACGCAGCGGAAGATTCGCACATACCTCAAACGTTGTCCGTAGTCCCAAGATTCTTCCTGCAAGGAGTTCACAATCCTCCAGTCAGCACCCGTAGAGGTTTTGGTTAAGGAAGCCCTAGGTGGTATATTCTCCACAGCAAAGCCTCTGATCGATTCTTGGCAAGGGAAAGATCTCTGGAGTGTTTGCTAGAAAGCAAATTGGCACACCCTTTGGTGGTGGATAGGTTCGGCCGAAACCCTTGTGTGGGGTGGAGGGTTTTTCTCCCTAAAACACTCTAATGAGGAAATAGTGATTAACCCTAAAAATCCCCTAACACCATGTATTTATAGGAGGAGCAAAGTGGACAAAAGTCCACTTTGCCCACTCCAATATCTCGGCCGGCCACTATGCATAGGGAGGCCTAATTTTAGGCATCTCATGTTAATTGGGATTTGAGTCTAGCCCAACTACCCTAATGTGACATGTACCTAATTTCCTTAGGTAAACTATACATATTATGGGCTACCAATTATGGCGCCCATCACCATATGCTTACAGCTCCCACTCGCCGGAATGGGAGGGTGCCTGTTAATGTATTTTCGTCTAAATCTGCATCAACATTTCACTCCTTCGGTTTGGTCCTTGCTTCCAAACAGTTCATACGAGGTTTGCCGTGCGACCGGCAGATACGATGGGTGATGGGTTCGACTACAGCCGTCAGGCCCTTTAACGGCGAGGGAACGTCAAACAGGCCCACCAGGCCCCAAATGAAGGTCAAGATGACCTAGGAGAAGGGTCCCGACGAAGGGAGTCCCGATGATGAAAGGTCCCGACAGAGTCGGTCTCGACAGATGAGCGGGAAGCTCCCGATGAAAAGCCTTTATATAGAGTATATAAGTTGATATGCTCACATTGCATCTTGTCATTTATACTTGCATTTACTTCTATCATGTCATTAGATGATTGTATAAGGTTATTATATGGTGCATATATCATGTAGTACATGTTACATGGTGTATGCACCTTGGTGCACCAAGTTGGGCACATAGGATAGCTAGTCCTAGTTGGTGATCCTTATCACCTAGTATATATAGTTTACCTATTGCATTGTAATCCCTAATCATCAATCAACAAATGATTCAACCTTCTAAAGCTATTATGGTATCAGAGCCACCTCAAATGGCGGCACAACCACAAAGCTAAAGAAGACCAAGTTTCTTCAAAGTTTTGCTTTAACATTCACCTTGTTCAAGTGTGGATTTGCAACTTCAGCTTCGTGGATCATCTTTTCTACTTCAACAATCCATTTCTTACTTAAGAATGGACATATAGTAAGTGGAATTTCAAGAACTCAACACGCATAAAGTAGATCTGCACCTAGACTAAGCATAGCCAAGATGACTTAGTACTAGTTTGCTTGTTCTTGAAGAATTCAGCCTTGTTGAGCTGATTGCGTGTTTGATATTGCTATTTCCTGGAGTTTGCTTTGTTTCTCTACATTTGGATATGGATTTTGAACATGTTTCAGCTGCGCCCCTTGCTTGATACCTGGAATTTCATTGCTTGATTTCCCTTATCTACACATTGCTCGGCTGAGGAGCATTTGTGCCTACCTTGTGCTTTGTGTTCATATCTTCAAGAATTCTGAGCTTTCATCAATGGAGAATGGTTTCTAATCCATTTCTGTTGAATTTCAAGCTTTGAAAGTCACAAATCTTGTTGCGGAATTGTACAAGCAATCTCATAGGGTGAGCTGGATTTTGTCCTACTATCAACAACCTTGGTGTACTACTTTTGTTTGTAGTGCAACTTGTGTATGCGATTTTGATTGGATTGTGGCAGCTGATTTCTTGGATTTGGATTCCTATTATTCACATTCCATACCTACTTGTGTTATCTGAGTTACAAAATAGGATATGGATCAAGCTCATGTCAACATGGCAGGTATATCTAGTGATTCTATGGTTTGGATAGTTGACTCAGGTGCTACTAACCACATCACTCATCAAGTTGAGTGGCTACATGATTTGAAGAAAAGTGATTCAGATCACCAATATGTGCACTTGCCAAATGGTCACAAATGCAAAGTGACTCATGTTGGTTCTTGTTCTTTCTCAAGTGGATTTACCTTGACCAACATACTCTTGGTCCCTGACTTCAAGTTCAATCTGATCTCTGTATCTAGGTTACCTAGCCAGTTAAATTGCAAAGTGATCTTTACTTGTGATCATGTGTTACTTCAGGGCCAGAGTGGCAAGTCCATGGTGATTGGGGAATGGAATAGAGGACTATACACTTTGAAGGATGTGGTGCCTTCAAGCCCAAGGAAGTTAGCAGCTGCTTGCTTGGAGAATAAGGATGAAGTATTGAGATGGCATAGGCGTTTGGGCCATGTCTCTGAACAATATTTGAATCATTTGGATGTTTTAGGCTTGAATAAGACATATGGTTGTATCAAACAATGCACTATTTGTCCTCTTGCAAAACAATCTAGATTTTCTTTTCCAACCAGTGATTCTATTGCTTCAAAGCCCTTTGATTTGGTTCACATGGATTTATGGGGTCCTTACAAAGTGCCAACCTTCAAGAACAATCAATACTTCTTGACCATTGTTGATGATCACTCAAGGGCAACTTGGGTTTACTTGATGAGGCACAAAAGTGATACTTTCTTGCACATCAAGAATTTCCTAATCATGGTGAAGAATCAATTTGGAACAATGGTCAAAACTTTGAGGAGTGATAATGGGACTGAGTTCATCAATTCTATTTGCAAAGGTTTGCTTCTTCAATTTGGCATTCTTCATCAAACAAGTTGTGTGCATACACCACAACAAAATGGAAGGGTGGAACGCAAACATAGGGACATCCTCAACATTGCTAGAGCTATAAGATTTCAAGCATCCATGCCTTTGAGGCATTGGGGGTATTGCATACTCAATGCTTGTTACTTACTCAATAGGCTTCCCACCTCTATCTTGAAGTTCAAGTCACCTATTGAAGTGTTATATGGCAAAACTCCTTCCCTTCATCACTTGAGAACTATAGGTTGTCTATGTTTTTCAACCAAATTGAACAACCATGACAAGTTTAGTCCAAGGGCTGAACCATGCATCCTAATGGGATATTCAACATCTCAAAAAGGATACCTTGTGATGAACATTTCAAACTCAGTGTTTCATGTATCAAGGGATGTTCATTTCCATGAGGATATTTTCCCCTTTAGCATGTCTAAGGATGCTCTAAAGGCTCTTATTCCATCTTGCTTGGGAGTCAAGCAACCACTTGAGGATTTCCCACCTGAGAATCCTTTTCATTTTGACATGGATATATCAACCAACTCTCCTTCCATTGAGGTTCTCACACCTCAAATGGATGATCAAGCACCTCCAGTTGAGGATCAACCACCTCAACAACCAATTGAAGAAGAAGCACCCCAACCTTCCAATCTGAGGAGGAGTCTTAGAATTGCACAACTACACCCACCACCTCCTAGGAGAAGTGCAAGGCTTGCTGAACTCAAACAAAGATCAAGTTCAAATGCTATCTTTGGAATGGAGAAGTATGTCTCCTATGACAACTTGGGTCCACAATACAAATGCTTCTTGGCTGCTCTTGACAAGATCAAAGAGCCAACCACCTATAAACAAGCAATCAAAGACCCAAAATGGATCTTGGCCATGAAGGAGGAAATGCAAGCACTTCAAAACAACAACACTTGGGAGCTAATAGAACTCCCACAAGGCAAATCTTCAATTGGTTGCAAATGGGTATTTAAGGTCAAATAGAATTCTGATGGTTCCATTGAAATATACAAAGCAAGATTGGTTGCCAAGGGATTCACTCAAATTGAAGGGACTGATTTCAATGAGACATTCTCCCCTGTAGTCAAAATGGACACAGTGAGGATCATATTAGCTTTGGCAGCTTCCAAATCATGGGGATTGTACCACATGGATGTAAACAATGCATTTCTTCAAGGTGATCTAAATGAAGAAGTGTATATGGACATTCCCCAAGGTTTTAATCATTCCAAGTCTCTTGAGGGATATCCCAAACTTGTGTGCAAGCTCAACAAGTCCCTATATGGTCTCAAACAAGCTTCAAGACAATGGAACATCAAGCTCACTCAAACCTTATTGAAGAATGGTTACAAACAATGTGCCTCAGATCATTCCTTGTTCACCAAGATACAAGGTGATGACAAAGTTTTTCTTCTCACCTATGTTGATGATCTTCTAATCACTGGCTCCAACGCCAAGATGATCAATCAATTGAAGAACACACTCCAAACACACTTCAAATTGAAGGACTTAGGAGACTTGAGGTACTTTTTGGGACTTGAAGTTGCAAGGTCAGATAGAGGTCTTGTAATCAACCAAAGGAAGTATGCAATTGAGCTCATTGAAGATGCTGGCCTAGGGGCTGCAAGGCCTGCTGAAACCCCTATGGAGTTCAATGTCAAACTCACCACACATGAGTATGACAAAGCAACTAATTCAAACATTGATGATACACTCTTGGAGGATGCCACTTCTTATAGGAGGATCATTGGCAAGTTGCTATACCTTACCATGACAAGGCCAGACATTAGCTTTTCAGTGCAAAGACTCAGTCAATTTGTTGACAAGCCAAAGAAGTCCCATCATGATGCAGTCATAAGAGTCATCAGATACATTAAAGGCACTCCAGGGCAAGGATTGATCTATCCTTCCAACAATAAGCTCAATTTGAGTTTGTTTTGTGATTCTGATTGGGCTGCTTGCCCTTTTAGTAGGAAATCAGTGACTGCTTATTGTGTCAAGCTAGGAGAGGCTATGATAGCCTGGAAGGTAAAGAAGCAAGACACAATTTCCCTATCAAGTGCTGAAGCAGAGTATAGATGCCTAAGAGTTGCAATTCAAGAGGCACTTTGGGTGGGAAGAATCCTCAAGGAACTTGGCATACAAGTAAATCTTCCTATCCCAATCTACACAGATAGCCAAGCAGCTGTGAAGATTGCAAAGAATCCCATGTTCCATGAGCGCACCAAGCACATTGAGCTAGACTGCCACTTCACAAGACATCATATTCAACAAGGATTCATAGGTGTCCATTACATTCCTTCAAAGGAACAACTTGCTGACTTGCTTACCAAGGCATTGGTCAAGAGTCAACACTTAGCTTTGCTAAAGCTATATGGAATCAAGGATGTGTTCCAAGAAAGAAGAGAAGAAGAAGAAAAGGATGGGAGAATATAGAGTATATAAGTTGATATGCTCACATTGCATCTTGTCATTTATACTTGCATTTACTTCTATCATGTCATTAGATGATTGTATAAGGTTATTATATGGTGCATATATCATGTAGTACATGTTACATGGTGTATGCACCTTGGTGCACCAAGTTGGGCACATAGGATAGCTAGTCCTAGTTGGTGATCCTTATCACCTAGTATATATAGTTTACCTATTGCATTGTAATCCCTAATCATCAATCAACAAATGATTCAACCTTCTAAAGCTATTACTTTAAGTAGGCCCCGATGACGAATCCCTGAGAACGATTGGCCCTGTCACGATGACGAGGGGCCCCGAGCGGTGACACAATGAGATAACTCTGGAGTCCCCGACGGGAGTCGGGACTCGTTACCAGAGGATAAGGCCAGGATACGCGGGGCGTGGCCGAGATACGCGGAACGTGGTTAAGATACACGGAGCGTGGCCGAGATACGCGGGGCGTGGCCGAGATAAGCGAGATCATGGCCTAGATAGGCGGGATCACATCCGAGATACGCGGGATACGGGCTAACCACCCCCAACGGTTCGCCAGGTACCTGAGGCATCTCTTCGCCTATAAAAGGCAAGAGGTCGCCTCAGAACACTTACGTTGAATTACATACCCTTTGAGATTATTGCTTGCTGCCGTATACGAGATACTCATTTAAGCATCGGAGAGGGATTCTGGGTCACCGCCCGGTCTATCCCCTCTTGCAGGATTGCGTGGAGCAAAGGAGCTAGGATCGCCGTCAAAGTCCGTACCGGAGTTCCACCGTGATCCAACGTTGGCGCCGTTTGTGGGAACCAAACAAAAAGCTGATATGCCTTCTACTCGATCGATGGCGGCTGGCAAGCACAGAAGACAGGGACAATCCGGTGGTTCCCGTCACCCCGCTGCGACAAACCTAGATTCAGTACCATAACAGGAGGAAAACCAGAACCATCCCCCGGCTGAGCTCTCCCAGACAGGGGGGCACAATGAAGGTCCCGAAGATATTGCTCCTCAGCACCAGGGCAATAGGGGGCAGGAGGCTCCCCCAGCTACAGACTTGACAAGGGCCGTGGCAGAAGCCATGCCCATGTTTCTGGCAGCCGTAGAGGCTCTCTTGGATCGGAGAGAGGCTGCGAGGAGGCAGGAGGAGATGCCCCCGTTGGAGGAAGTGGCCCCACCAACAGAGGGTCGGAACGCACAGGAAGCCCCGCCCCGAGGCCAGGACAGAAATAGGGCATCCGGTCAGACGGAGAGGTTCGTGGTTGACGGGCCAGGACCAGTACAGCACAGAACCATTCCCCTGAATGGTCCCATCACTCCCGACCAGGTGGTAAAGATCGTGAACATCTGCATGGGAGAACAGAAGCCGCTGGTGTCGGAGCTAAGGGATCGATCCACTCATCCCTTCGTTCCCCGACTCATCGACACCCTAGCCCCGCCTGGGCTAGGCATCCCCACGATAAAGGAGTACGATGGCGAAGGAGATCCGGTTCGCCATGTCCAGAAACACCTCATGGCATGTCTGGGAAGAGCCCCGAGTGAAGACATAGTGTGTACGCTGTTCCCGAACACACTTGGAGAAAGAGCCCTGACCTGGTTCTTTAGTCTGCCCCCAGGCTGCATCACTTGCTGGGCAGATATGCACGACCGATTCATTCAGCAGTACCAGGGTCGGAGACGTTTATTGAAGAGCGTGAGATCCCTGACCCAGGTGGTGCAGAGGCCCGACGAATCGCTGGCTCATTATTACCAGCGGTACACTGCCAGTGTGGCAGAGATCGACGAAGAGATCTCGGAAGGTGAGACCATACGTACCTTCATTCGGAACTTAACGGCCCCCTATGGTTCTGATCTGATGCACAACGTGGCTGAGAAAGCTGTGTGGAATATGGAGGCACTGCAGAAGAGGGTGAAACGGCAAATCGATGTCCAGGAGTCGAAGATAGCCGCGGGAGAGCTAGAGCCCCCTAAGTCGAATAAAGGGAAGCAGTCGGTTAAACCTTTCGATGATCGCAAGTCAAAAGGTAAAACCGAAAGCAGTCGGAATCGAGGCCGACCTGATCGAAGGGACGATAGGCGTTCTTCAAGGAAGGATAAGCGGGAGGATCTCGACATTCCTCTCAACTGCTCCATGGCGGAAGTACTGACGGCCATGGAACGACAGGGTATCTCCAGGTACCCCCCAAAGAAGGATGGAGAATTCTTGGGATCTCGCACGGATCGCTACTGCCGATTTCACCGCGCAAATGGTCACGACACCAACCACTGTCGGGAACTGAAGAAGGAGATCGAAAAGTTGATCCAGAAGGGGAAGCTCAAGGAATTTGTCAAGGATAAGCGGTGTCGATCCCGCTCTCGGTCCCGATCGCGGTCCCGTTCCCGATCTCGCGATCGGTCCCCAAAGAAGAAGAGAACCGATCCAGAGTCATCCGGTGCTCGCAAGGAGAGACGGGGCACTATCAATGTGATCCACGGAGGATTTGCTGCTGGAGGTGATACTTCATCCGCCCGAGAGGTCTATGCCTCTAGAATCCCTACGGCGGTGGTGTTGGGTAAGAGGTCTCGATCCTGGACCTTGAAAGATGAGATGGTAATCTCCTTTTCGTCGGAAGATCTCATAGGCGTGGAGACTCCGCACGACGATGCCTTGGTGGTAACCTTGGATGTAGACGGGTTCGAAATGAAGAGAATTCTAATCGACGGAGGGAGCTCCTCCGACATTCTATTCATGGACGCGCTGGAGGCTATGGGGAAAACGAAGAAAGATCTAAAGGAGGCAAACTTCCCGATGGTCGGGTTCTCTGGCTCAACCTCCTATCCGCTAGGAGTAATCACCTTACCAGTGGAGTTTGGTAGCGGGTGGAAATCAGAAAGGAGGAACGTGGAGTTTGTCGTGGTTGATTCCGCGGGGACCTACAACGCGATTATCGGGAGAACCACCATTAATCCCCTGATGGCGGTTGCCTCGACAGTGCACCAGAAGATGAAGTTTCCGACCGACCATGGAGTCGGAGAGGTTAAGGGCGACCAGGTGGCTTCTCGAAAATGCTATGTTAATGCCACCCGAAGGAGAAGGCGAGAGGCCATGACTGTCCTTCAGACAGATACAGACCCCAGAGAGGAATTTGGGCGTCCCGCCCCCGTAGAAGATCTGAAAGAAGTCGAGATCGATGGACCCCAGAGGAAGGTGAAAATCGGGTCCGCTCTAACTGGTGGAGTTGTTGAAAGAGTTCAAGGAACTGTTTGCCTGGTCCCCGAGCGATATGCCAGGAATCAGTCCCGATGTGATCGTACACGAGCTGAAGATAGACCCCGCGATCAAGCCTATCACACAGAAAAGGCGTCCAATGGGCACGGACAAGAAGATCGCGATCCAGCAGGAGGTGGGCAGGTTGCTCGATGCTGGGTTTATCAAAGAGCTCTGATTCCAAACCTAGGTTGCTAATCCGGTGCTGGTGAAGAAAACTAACGGGAAATGGCGAATGTGTGTGGATTTCCGCGACCTAAATAAGGCCTGCCCGAAGGACTGTTATCCACTCCCGAGAATCGACCAGCTGGTGGATGCCACGTCGGGACATGAGCTGTTGAGTTTCATGGACGCGTATTCAGGCTACAACCAGATCAAGATGGCCAAGGAAGACGCTCCCCACACAGCGTTCTACGCAGACAGTGACATCTATCACTACGATGTCATGCCCTTCGGATTGATCAATGCTGGGGCAACCTACTAGCGGATGGTAAACAAGCTGTTCGGAGATATGCTGGGGAAGACCATGGAGGCTTACGTGGATGATATGCTGGTGAAGTCCCGACAAGCCGAGGATCATGTGCACAACATAACCATGGCGTTTGAACGAATGAGGCTTCATCAAGTTCGCTTAAACCCGACGAAATGCGCTTTCGGAGTCCACTCAGAAAAATTTTTGGGCTTTATGGTGAGCCAGAGAGGAATTTAGGTGAATCCCGAGAAGCTGAAGGCAATTGAGGAGATGCAGTCTCCGATAAATCATCGGGAGGTACAAGTGCTGAATGGCCGACTAGCTGCAATGAATCGCTTCTTGTCCAAAGCCAGCGACCGATCAATGCCGTTTTTTGAAGTCCTGAGGGCCAACAAGAAATTTGAATGGACCACCAAGTGTGAAGAGGCGTTCCAAGCACTCAAGCAGCACCTTCGCACCCTCCCGCCGTTGGCGAAACCGGTTCCAGGCGAGCCGCTCTACCTTTATTTGGCTGTTTCTGAATTTGCCATTAGCTCTGTGTTAGTAAAGGTTGTCGAGGGTAATCAAGTCCCCGTCTATTATGTAAGCAAGGCGTTTGCCAAGTCTGAATTGAACTATCCTACCGTTGAGAAGTACCTCTTTGCGTTGATTATTACTGCTCGGAAGCTAAGGCCTTATTTCCACGCACATGAGATCACTGTGCTGACGAACCAGCCTTTGAAACATTTCTTGAACCGACCGGATGCGTCGGGAATATTAGTGAAATGGGCAGTAGAGCTTAGTGAGTTTCGCATACAGTTCGCTCCAAGAACGGCTATCAAAGGCCAGGCATTGGCGGACTTCATAGCAGAATCTACAGCTCCCGATCTAGAAGAAGCGGGCCCTGTAGAGGGGGCAACTATGGAGGTCCCGATAGAAGAACAACCAGAGAGGGCAGAGCAATCAGAACAGCCAAACGAAGAAAATACCTGGGAAATGTACACGGATGGCTCCTCGAGTTCAGACGGATCAGGGGCGGGCTTTTTGTTGATACCACCAGGTGAAGGAGAACCGCTCTGATACGCCTTGGCTTTAACATTCAAGGCCACAAACAACGAAGCGGAGTATGAAGCTCTTATCACGGGCCTGAAAATTGCTAAAGGCACGGGAGTCGATCACTTGAGAGTGAAGTGTGACGCAGCTTTAATCGTAAACCAGGTTCAAGGGCGATACGAAGCAAGGAGTCCGATAATGAAGAAATACCTACACGAGGTACAAGCCCTGAAGGAAAGCTTTAAAAGCTTCGATATCGAGGCAATCCCAAGGGAGGAAAACATAGAGGCAGACGCCCTGAGCAAATTTGCCCTGGGGGCACCCTTAGAAGAAAATCGGAAGGTGCACTTCCTAGAAAAGGTGATCTTATCGACCATCGACCCGACACAGGTGTGTGCCATTGAGGCAAGATCGGAGGAAGAGCCGACTTGGATGACCCCGATAGTCGCGTATCTAACTACGGGGGCAGTCCCCGATGATAAGGTAGCAGCAGACAGGATACGCCGAATCGCGGCCAATTACGTGATGCTAGACGATCAGCTGTACAAGAAGGGCTGGTTCTCGACTCCGTACTTGAAGTGTGTGGCAGAACCTGATACAGTTCGAATCCTGAAGGAGGTGCATGAAGGGGTCGCGGCTTGTCATGAAGGAGCCCGATACATTATGAGGAAGGTATTGAACTTGGGCTATTATTGGCCCACGATGAACAAGGAAGCAACGGCGTTGGTCCGATCCTGTGACGCGTGCCAGAGGTACGCCCCGAGTATCGTGGCTCCGGCCGCTAATCTGACATCCATCAAGAGAGCGTGGCCCTTCGCGCAGTGGGGCATCGACTTGGTGGGACCCCTTCCACAAGCACAAGGTCAATGTAAGTATTTACTTGTAGCAATCAATTATTTTTCGAAATGGATAGAGGCGAAGGCATTGGCCAGAACAACGGGGAACCAGATCGTCAAGTTCCTCCAGACCCACATTGTGTCCAGATACGGGATTCCCAAGGTGGTGATCAGCGACAATGGTCCACCGTTTAACGGCTCTCAGGTGAGGGAGTATCTGGAGGAATTGAACATCGAGCATCAGACCGCCTCCGTACGCCATGCTCAGAATAATGGCCAGGTGGAATCAGCCAACAAAATCGTGATGGATGGCCTGAAGAAGAGGGTCTATGCCTTGAAGGGCAAGTGACTGAACGAACTGGAAAGCGTGCTTTGGGCTGTTAGAACGACACCCAAACGATCAACGGGGGAGACTCCGTTTGGCCTCGTTTATGGCACGGAAGCCGTCGCCCCTGTGGAGGTAGCTGTGGCGTCCCATCGGATGAGATATTACGAGCCCCTGACGAACGATGAAATGAGACGTCTGGACTTGGACTTACTCGAAGAGAAGAGGCGGGAAGCCGATGAAGTCCAAGCTCGAATGCGTTTGGCGACGGCCAGGTACTACAATCGGCGAGTGAAATCCCGACAGTTCTTCGTCGGGGAGCTGGTTTGGCGTCGCAACGAGTTCACCCTTTTGGATCGAGTCAACAAGATGTCACCAAAATGGGAAGGACCTTATAAGGTCGTGGAGATGCCAGCTCCAAATGCGTACAAGTTGGAAGACCTCGATGGCAGAACGTTAAAGCATTCTTTTAGTGGCGAACACTTGAAGAAACACCATGCTTGAAGAAAGTCGCCTTAAGTTGTGCCCGATAAAGTCGCCTTAAGTGGTGCCCGATAAAGTCGCCTTAAGTGGTGCCCGATGTAAAATCGCCTTAAGTGGTGTATGCTGTTTATCGTTTAATTCGATGTAAGCCAATTTTGTGCCGTCAATAAATAAAGAGGTTGCTTCCAATCAGAGTTATCCTTAGATTTATGCTAAGTGTCAAAGTCACCTTGAGTGGTGCACGAGAAAAGTCGCCTTGAGTGTTGCACGAGAAAAGTCGCCTTGAGTGGTGCGTTATCCTTAGATTTATTCTAAGTATCAAAAAGTCGCCTTGAGTGGTGCACGATATTAAGTCGTCTTAAGTGATGCGTGATCCTTAGATTTATTCTAAGTATCAAAAAGTCGCCTTGAGTGGTGCACGATATTAAGTCGTCTTAAGTGATGCGTGATCCTTAGATTTACTCTAAGTAATAATTAAGTCGTCCTAAGTGATGCACGAAACTAAGTCGCCTTGAGTGGTGCGCGGAACTAAGTCGCCTTGAATGGTGCACGATATTAAGTCGTCTTAAGTGATGCGTGATTCTTAGACTTACTCTAAGTAATATTTAAGTCGTCTTAAGTGATGCACGGAACTAAGTCGTCTTAAGCGGTGCAAATTATTAAGTCGCCTTAAGCGGTGCAAATTATTAAATCGTCGGGAAGGACGTACGAAAATGTCGAAGTATCGACCCAGGCAAGTATAAAGCCACTCGAAGAAATGTATCAAGAAAATCGGAACTGAGAAAGTCTAATAGTTGATAAGGGCTCAAAGGCCCGACAATGACAAAAAAGAGAAGATACAAGGACTCTAAAGATAAACGTTCAAGCTTGGTCCTTGTCGGCAGCAGCTGGGTCCACGGAGTCGGTAGCAGAAGGATCCACAGGGTTGGCCTCGGGAAGATCGACTATCGGGGCGTCTGCACTTGGAAGCTCAGAGACCTCTTCGACAATTACGGGGGTACTCCCCCCATCACTCTCCTCGGAAAGAGCAAAATACTTCTTCGCAAAAGGAGCGAGGGAAGGAGACTTGTCAAAGTTGATGGCGTCCCCGTACTCCAGGTGAAGCTCTTCAACCGCATTGAAAAGAGTGTTCTCCACCTCCGCGCCGAAGAACTTCATAGCGTCGGCCTGGAAGTCCCCGGACCTCCGATAGTCCTCCCGACCCTTTGCCTCCGCTTCAACCAGCTGCGCAGGAAACCCCGCGATTTTCTCCTCCAGAGCCTTCTTCTCGAGGACCAGTTTGTCCTCAGCCGCCTTCTTCTCCTGGGCAAGCTTGTCCACAGCCGCCTGCCGCTCCTTCCGCTCTTGCCTCAAGAGCCCCTCGAAGTCCCCGACCTGCTTCTGGAGGTCCCGAACCTTCTGATCGAGGACAGCCTGTTCCTTGACAAGCTTTCCCCGCGAAGACTGGGAGGCCTTAAGATCCTCCTGGAGCTGCTCGAGGGTCCCTCGGTCCCGCTCCCGGGACTCATCGTAGGCGATGACATACCCGATAAGACGGTTGAAGTCCCCGAGCTCCTACAATAAGAAGAAAAGTGTTAATAGACAAACAACCCGATTTATCATCAAAAAGAAAGAAGCGAAGTCTTACCTCTATACGGCGCATGGACATCTCCCTAATATCCCGCTGCATGGGCGTCCGATTAAGGGAAATCGGATACCGCATAGTAGGCAGGATGAGGCCCGCCAGCAGATGCAGGGCCAGATCCCGGTCCTACTCCCATTGTGTAAGCGGGACTCCTTGCAGCGTCTAGATAGGAGTCCAGGGGGCATTCTCTTGTGAAGGGTCGAAGGGCCTGTAGAAATTCCTATCAAGAGCAAGAGGGGGAGGACGACGATAAGTGGAGGGGTACGCCTCCGTCTCAGCCCGAACGGGGGAAGGAGTGAAGTCATGGATGGGCGATGGCTGCCGCTGCTGCGGAGAAGATGAAGGAGGCGGCCCCTGAGGGGTTGGTTTCAAGGGGGATTGCCCCGTCCCCCGGCGATGACGAAGGGAGCCACCCTCGTCAGTCTCCTCGGAGGAGTCCAAGGTTTCCACCTGGCGAAACTGTTCGCCAGTCGGAGCCTTCTCCCCAGCTGAGGGAGGCACCTCCGCTGAAGATGGTGCATCCGCGGAAGCTGCGGCACCCGATGGAGCTCCCGAGCGACCTGCACCTGGAGGATGAGAAGCTTCAGAAATGTAATCAGGAAGTTCATCAGGATTCTTACACCAAATGATACGTCGGGAGACGTATTGATCCTTCCCCTGATAATGGTAGTAGCCCGCCTTCAAAACACGTGGAGTTTCGCCTCGAAGGATCCGATTAACGTCAGCAATGCGGGCCTCTTTTGTTGAAGGTATCAAATCCCTCGGGACCATCCTCCTGTATGATTTTATAGCAAGTCGGAGCTTTTTACCTTCTTCAGCATTCTGGACATCGAAGAGCTGGTCCAGATCCACCCGCTTCCGTTTGGGCTGCCCCGCGGAAGGAGACCCCGACTGAGCAGCGGCCTTCTTTGCGGATTTCCTCTTCCGCGAGGGACGGACAGCATCAGTCTCCCCCTGCTTAAGGAATAGATCGGTCAGCACAGATACCTTCTTGGCTGCAAACAAGTAAACGAAGAAGAATTAGAAGTTTACCCAAGGAACCATATTAGAAGGGTCGTCGAAGAGCTGCCCCCCAGAGACAATATCAAGGAGTCGGATCCCGGCGTGCACCAGGTCCCGCTCCACGAGTGAATTGGCATTGAGGGGAGTGTAGGACTCCCCCCATCGGTAAAGCTGGATAAGTTGAAGAGTTTCAAAATCCTCGTCGGCATAAGTGTGGAAGGCAGGCGGAGGGTCTGCTGCCACCTCCCACCGAGGCCAGGGAATCGAAGAGTGTCGGATAAAGATGTAGCTCCTCTTCCAGCTACTATTGTCGGACCCCGTGTCAACCAAGAGTCCTCGACCCTTGACCACCTTCCAGGTGTCATTGGTCCAGCCACACCGGGCAAGCTGCTGCCTGCTCCACTTGGGCATCCGAGGATAGAAGGCGCAAACCCCCGCCTCGTTGCACTTCATCCCATAGAAGGTTCTGAAGAGCTGGAGGCTGTAGACCCACTTCTGTCGGAAGCAGAGAACTTGAAAGGCGTTCCATAAGCGGATGGCATGGGGAGAAAAGGTAGTAGGGTGTGTTTTGTAATGCTGGCACATCTCGACCAGATTACCACAAAAGGGGAATCTGATCCCCGCTGATACTTGTCCCGTGGAGATAAATACCTCCCCTTTTTGGGGACGAGTAACCTCAGGGTTATTCGAGGGGCGAGGCCAAGGATATGGGAAACGGGGTTCCCAGGTAGAAGTGATACAACCCTCTCGGAGGGCTGCATCATAAGCGGTATTGGAGATCTCATTCAGAGCATAATCAAAATTAAAAGGTTTTCTCCCCTCAGAGCTGGACCCGCTGTCTGAAAAGCAACAATTGCAAGAAAAACACAGTGGGACTCTTGGAAAGCTATAAACAAGGAAAAGACGAACAAGCAACAAAAGGGAGAACCCTTACCAGACATGATGAAGTAGAAGTTGAGGAGATGAACGGGGCGTCGCCGGAAAGATGATCGGAGAAACTCCGAGACCTTCGGAATTACAGAGCTTGAATTCGCAGAGAAATCGCAGAGAGCTTTTGAGAACTCGAAAACGGTAAAAGTTAAATTGTGACCATGGCTAGGGTTTTATAGGCGAAGAAGACAGTTGAAGGGACACTTCGATCCGAGTCGTCGAAAAGCCTTAATCTGGACCGTTGAGATGAAACGTGCAGAAGGACAACAGACGTAATGATGAAACGGCCTGAAAAGCACTTTTCAGAAAAGGACAGACGCGAGAAATAAGGCACGAGGGCCGAAAACGTCGTTTCACTATTTACTGCATTTAATGAACTGGGGAACCGAGAAGACCCCTGGGATTTGGCAGTTACCTACAAAACGCTTAAGATACGTGAAGAAGAAGACTGATAAGTGAATGACTAAACCAAGGGAAAGATCCCCGATTCCAATATCGGGAGGTCGGTAGTTGGAAGACACGACGAACTAAAAGTCTCTCATGTCTTGGGGGCAAATGATGGGTTCGACTACAGCCGTCAGGCCCTTTAACGGCGACGAAATGGCAAACAGGCCCACCAGGCCCCAAATGAAGGTCAAGATGACCTAGGAGAAGGGTCCCGACGAAGGGAGTCCCGATGATGAAAGGTCCCGACAGAGTCGGTCTCGACAGATGAGCGGGAAGCTCCCGATGAAAAGCCTTTAAGTAGGCCCCGATGACGAATCCCTAAGAACAATTGGCCCTGTCACGATGACGAGGGGCCCCGAGCGGTGACACAATGAGATAACTCTAGAGTCCCCGACGGGAGTCGGGACTCGTTACCAGAGGATAAGGCCAGGATACGCGGGGCGTGGCCGAGATACGCGGAACGTGGTTAAGATACACGGAGCGTGGCCGAGATACGCGGGGCGTGGCCGAGATAAGCGAGATCATGGCCTAGATATGCGGGATCACATCCGAGATACGCGGGATACGGGCTAACCACCCCCAACGGTTCGCCAGGTACCTGAGGCATCTCTTCGCCTATAAAAGGCAAGAGGTCGCCTCAGAACACTTACGTTGAATTACATACCCTTTGAGATTATTGCTTGCTGTCGTATACGAGATACTCATTTAAGCATCGGAGAGGGATTCTGGGTCACCGCCCGGTCTATCCCCTCTTGCAGGATTGCGTGGAGCAAAGGAGCTAGGATCGCCGTCAAAGTCCGTACCGGAGTTCCACCGTGATCCAACAATGGGCATCGTGCTACTCATCTATTAGGAGTATTGTAGCGCCCGCGGAATGTTGATTCCCCTTTCTCTAATCAACCTGTTATAAACAACATTTTATATAGTACTGTGCTGTATCCTAGGTCATCTGAAAATTCTCATTCTTCCTAGTTTCCACATAGGAACACTTCTCCAAGGCATCCGTACAAGTATTCACAACCTTCAACTAATATATGATTGGTGGCCACCTAGTGAATACAAGATTTGGTGAATTACATGTGAACATTGACCATCCCCATCGCTCATATCCTTAGTCAAATCCAACTGGTTTCCAAAGACGTGGTCACTTGGCCTTTTTGTTTAGCACTACGCTCGTACGCCGGGAAGCGAGCATTTAGCCTGACCTTAGATATGAGTTCTGAGTCCGTGAGGATACCTTTAGGTGCCTCTTCATAAAGCTCCCGGGATCAATCAGACGCTCGAGGTGAAGAAGTTTGCGCCCGCCAGAATCACGATGATTCCTTCCTAGCACAACCGAGCTGTGACCCCGTGGTCGAACGTGGCACGCGTAGTATGAAGCACGCGTTGATAGCATACCTGAACCTTTTGGGTTGCCAGGAAAGGGATATGTCAATCATGCTATCACAGATTCTCATCTGGCCCAGAATGTGGTTTAATGACGAACGAAGTTCATCACGGCGATATGCAAAACGAAGATCGTGTCGAGTTACTTTGAAACTAGATAATCGTCTTGCTTAATCAGGTTTATCCCCCTGATTCTTAGCCAGTCTTGCCTGATAGAGGTCTCCCTCCACCGTAAGACGATCTTACATGTATGACGAGGTAATGCCCTCATTCGACATAGTTTTGGCAGAGGTTTGCGTCCTCCTACGACTTAGTTTATAGACCGTAAATCTGATGTAGTCAAAACATTATGACGTCGATTGATCATAAAATCAGTTTCAATTCTTTCACTTACAAATTACAACTTTCTAATATCAAAATGTTATCACAGATACATGTCATTTCTAAACCCTATGCAATCCAAGCAGTTTTATGTGCTTTTCGAATATCTCCCTGCGTAGTGGTTTAGTTAATGGGTCCGCAATCATATTATCAGTGGACAAGTATTCCATAGTGATTATATTGTCTTCTACCATATATTTAGCATAGAAATATTTCACATCAATGTGTTTGGTCCTACTATGGTACTCCGGATTCTTAACTGCCGCAATGGCTGCTTGACTGTTAGAGAAGACCTTCACAGGTTTATTCTCGACATCGCCACCAAGCAGTGCAGTTAGAAGCCTTTTGAGCCATACCATTTCTTGTGCATTCTTAGAGAGAGCTACGAATTTCGATTCCATCATGGATAGCGCGACACGGGTTTGCTTCTTGCTCGTCCATGAAATGGCGATATTAGCAAGGAGGAACACTCCCCCTGTGGTGGACTTAGATTATCCGGATCGCCACCATGGTCGGCGTCACTGTTGTAAGCATATGGTGATGGGCGCCGTAAATGGTAGCCCATTATATGTATAGGTTACCTAAGTAAATAGGGTATATGTCACATTAAGACATTGGGCCGGACCCAAATTCCAATTGACATGAGAGGCCCAAAATTGGACCTCCCTATACTAGTAGGCCGGCCGAATTTTAGGATGGAAGAAAGTGGACTTTTGTCCACTTTACTCCTCCTATATATATGGGGAGTTAGTGGTTTTATTAGACTTAATCACAATTTCCTTTAAGTGGTGATTTGAGAGAAAACCCTTCCCCCAGAAACACCACATTCAGCCGCACCATACATCAACACCAAGGGTGTGCCAATTTGCCTTTGAGGAAACACTCCGGAGATCTGTCTCCTTGCCAAGAATCGATCGGAGGCTTTGTTGTGGAGAATATACCACATAGGGCTTCCTTCACAAGAACCCCTATGGGTGCCGACCGGAGGATCGTGAACTCCCTCCCGCGAAGATCTTAGATCTACGGATAACTGTAGAGGTATGTGTAAATCTTCCGCTGCGTAATTTCGATTACTAGCATGTACCATGATTTAGTTTCTGTAGTGATTACTCTGCGTAATCTAATAGTGGTAACAGAGCCTGTGTTAGGAGTTCATGATTTTGATAAATTGGTGTTCTTGAAAATTTTATAATTTTGGACATAAATTTTTAAGAAGAGAAAATTTAAAATTTTCGAAACTTTGGTCTATGCGTGGTCCAAAATTTTCTTGATGTTCTTAGTAAATTTGACATTCATGAACTTCAAGAAAATGGTGATATTTATCAAAATCAAACATTGGATTGTAGATCTTATTAAAATTTGATCTTAAAATTTGACCACTTGTTCCCAATTTTTGTGTTCTTGGCCGAAACCCTAGGTGATTTACAAGGTAAAATTTTTAATTTATTAGGCACCAAGGGATAAAATTTTCGGCATAAATTTTAAAATAATATTTTCACCATATTTTAATTTTAAACAAGGTAACAATATATCTATAATTGGGAACATTAGGATAGATTCACATTAATATATAGAAATATATATAACTATCAATATATCTAAGTATTTAAATATATTATTGATCGATTTTAGTTACCTAAAATATTGAGAAAATATATTGTTAATATATGTTTCCCTAAGATATTGACAATAAATAATATATATATTTATAGATGTATGCCGAAATTTATATATATATATATATATATATATATTGTTGATTGATTTAATATTAAAGATAGAATCTTAGCAATAAATATATATATATATATGTTTATAAGGTCCGAAATTTATATATATGTTATTAATATTGGAAATTATTTTATATAGTTAATGTTACTTGGTGGCTAAGTTAAATATTTTGGACTTTAAAACCTTACTTGGGCCACAAGTAAACATTTCGGCCCAACCTTTTATATTTTAATTATTGGGCCGATCTAATATGTCAAACCGGGACGAATTCAAATCGAACCGGGTTTTCTCAATCGGTTCAACCTAATCGGGTCATGTCGGAACGGGGTAACTAAGTGGATCTAGCCAAACCGGTTTTGTGTGTTGAACCAAACCGAACCCTATTTTTTTTATTGGACCGGTTCGGACGGAACCAGATTTTAAAATTAAAACCGGACTGAACCGGATTTTACCGGACCGAACCGGATTTTCCGGACCGGATTTTCTGGACCGAACCGGACCCAAATTGACCAAACCGAACCGTATTTTTAAAACCGAATTCAAGTCAATTAAAATAGGGAGGTCAAGTTTTAAAATCCAAATGTTTTGAACCTTAATTGGCCTATACAGTGCTCAAGGTTTGCTAACCTTTTATGCCTTGTTTCGATTATGGGGATGGATCTCGGAGATACATGTTTTGGGACTGGTTAAATAAGTGGGCTGAATAGCAATTGTTTGTTATTCTATATATATTTATGCATAATTAAAAATGCTGTCTTGACTGAGTCAAGCTAGCTGGATATTGCATATTTTGGGTGGAGCCCTGGTTAAATATATGGAATGCGCACTAGGATAGACATGTTGTGATGGTTGGAAATGCCTATGATTCATGTCTAGAATGTTGCTTGATTGAATATAAGCATGAATTGCAAATCAGCCCCTAATGTTTACAATTAGTTTTAAATCGAAAACCAGTCGCCAAATGTGTATGATGGATGTGAATGTTGTTAGATTACGTTGAGTAATCACTACGGAAACTAAATCACGGTACGTGCTAGTAATCAAAATTACGCAGCGGAAAATTTACACATACCTCTACAGTTATCCATAGACCTAAGATCTTCGCAGGTGGGAGTTCACGATCCTCCGGTCGGCACCCGTAGGGGTTCTTGTGAAGGAAGACCTACATGGTATATTCTCCACAGAAAAGCCTCTGATCAATTCTTGGCAATGGGACAGATCTACGGGGTGTTTGCTTGACGGCAAATTGGCACAACCTTGGTGAGGTAGTGGTACGGCCGAATATGGTGTCTCTGGGGGAAAGGGTTTCTCTCAAAACACCACTTAAAGGGAATTAGGATTAACCCTAATAAAACTCCTAACTCCCCATATATATAGGAGGAGTAAAGTGACAAAAGTCCACTTTAACTCAACCCTAATTTCGGCCGGCCATGTAAAGTAAAGGGAGGCCCAATTTGGGGCCTCTCATGTCAATTGGGATGTGGGTCTGGCCCAATGTCCTAATGTGACATATACCAAATTTACTTAGGTAACCTATACATATAATGGGCTACCATTTTACGGCGCCCATCACCACATGCTAACAGTTCCCACTCGCCGGAATGGGAGGGTGCCTGTTAATGTATTGTCGTCCAAATCTGCATCAACATTTCACTCCTTCGATCTCGTCCTTTGCTTCTGAATAGTTCATACGAGGTTTGCCGTGCGACCGGCGGACATGACGGGCATCGTGCTACTCATCTGTTAGGAGTGTTGTAGCACCCGTGAAACGTTGAGTCCTTTTTCTCCAATCAACCTGTTATAAACAACATTTATATAGTGTCGCGCTGTATCCTAGGTCAACTGATAATTCTCCATTTGCCTAGTTTCCACTTAGGAACACTTCTCCAAGGCATCCGTACAAGTATTCATAACCTTCAACTAATATCCGGTTGGTGGCATCCTTAGTGAATACAAGAGTCGGTGAATTATAGGTGAAGTTGACCATCCCTATCGCTCATACCCTTTTTCAAACCCAACCGGTTTCTAAAGACGTAGTCACTAGGCCTTTTTGTTCACCACTACGCTCGTACGCAGGGAAGCGAGCATTGAGCCTAACCTTAGGTATGAGTTCTGAGTCCATGAGGATACTTCAGGTGTCTCTTCATAAGGCTCCCGGGATCAATCATACGCTCGAGGTGAAGAAGTTTGCGCCCACCATAATCACGAGGATCCCTTTCCTAGCACAACCGAGTTGTGACCCCGTGGTCGAACATGGCACGCGTAGTATGAAGCACGTGTCGATAGCATACCTGAACGTTTAAGTTCAAAGGAATGAGACATGTCAAATCATGCCATCGCAGATTCTCATCTGGCCCAGAATGTGGATTAATGACGAATGAAGTTCATCACGTAGATCTGCAAAATGAAGATCATGTCGAGTTACTTCGACACTAGATGATCGTTTTGCGTAATCATGTTTATCCCCCCCGATTCTTAGCCAGACTTGTTTGGTAGAGGCCTTCCTCCACCGCAAGACGACCGTACCTATGTGACGAGGTAAGGCCCACATTCGACATAGTTTTGGCAGAGGATTGCGTCATCCTACCACTTAGTTTATAGGCCGAAAATTTGATTTAATCAAAACATTATGACGTCGATAGATCATAAAATCAATTGCAATTCTTTCGTTTAAAAAATTGAACTTCAAATTATCAAAATGTTATCATAGATATATGTCATATCTAAACCCTACTCAATCCAAGCAGTTTTACATGCTTTTCGAATATCTCCATGCGTAGTGTTTTAGTTAATGGGTCCGCAATCATATTATCAGTGGACAAGTATTCCATAGTGATTATATTGTCTTCTACCATAGATTTAGCATAAAAGTATTTCACATCAATTTGTTTGGTCCTACTATGGTACTTCGGATTCTTTACTGCCGCAATGGCTGCTTGACTGTCAAAGAACACCTTCACAGGTTTACTCCCGACATCACCATCTAGCAGCAGAGCAAGAAGCCTTTTCAGCCAGACCGCTTCCTCTGCGTTCTTAGAGAGAGCTACGAATTCTGATTCCATCGTTGACAGTGCGATACAGGTTTTCTTCTTGCTCGTCCATGAAATGGCGGCATTAGCAAGGAGAAACACTCCTCCTGTGGTGGACTTACGATCATCCGGATCGCCACCATGGTCGCCGTCACTATAACCGGTTAATCTAACTTCCCGCCCTCGTAGCACAACGCATAGTCGGCAGTACCTTACTGATTGGAAACGTGCTACTAGCCACACGACGTAACATCCGGATGGGTGCATTACATGACGTACATTAAACTACCAACCATGCTTAAATACTTTGCACCCTTCATCTGTTCAGGCTCTACCGGGTTCTTGGGGCCGTCACGTTTTGACAGTGCGCACCCTAACACCACCGGCGTATCCACAGGTTTAGCATCCTGTAATCGGAACGTTTTCAACATCTTGTAGATATAGGCTTCTTGAGACATACATAATATCCGGGTAGCCCGATCTCTAGCAATCTTAATGCCTAAGATGTACGTGGCATCTCCCATGTCTTTCATCTCAAATACAGATGCTAAGCAGGACTTTGACTTATTCATGAAACTCACGTCGTTTGCAGCAATGAATATGTCGTCCACGTATAAGTTTAAGATGACATACTTAGACCCGGAGGTCCTATAATACACGCACGGATCCTCGTGAAAATTCACGAATCCGTTTCCTACAATTTCCTCGTGGATTCTGTGGTACCATTGCCGTGACGACTGTTTAAGACCGTAGATTGACCTTTGGAGTTTACAAACTTTACGTTCGTTAGCAGGAGTAATGAAACCCTCCGGTTGCTCCAAGTAGATCTCTTCCTCCAGGTTTCCGTGGAGGAATGCGGTCTTAACATCCTTTTGGTGCAGCTCGAGATCGAGTCTTGCGACCATAAATGGCCCTAACCGTGGTTTCACGCACAGTCAGTGAGTTCGTCTTTGTAAAAGTCCACTCCGTGTAATAGGGTAAGTCCTTTCGCAATAAGTAGATTTATCCGACCTTTTCCATCTGCAGTGAGCCTTCTTTCAGGGCTCACCTTATCCTTGTGACCTTGTGGTTAGCAGGTAAATCAACGATAGACTATAATGACTTTCATTTAAGGCGATCTCTCTCTTTTATTATTTTCCTCCATTTCTACACTTGAGGTCTTTCCGATGCTTGTCAACAGTTATTAGGGTTAGGTTTTCACCCTACTCGATGGGATACTTCTTGGAGAAGTTCGATACCTTTGACTTTCGTCTAGGCTTGTTTATCCCATCTTTAGTCTGAATGTCTCTCCCACTCGGAATAATGTTTCTTATCGGAGCATCGCTTCCATTGGGAACCATTCTCCCAATCAGAACAATGCTTCTTCTTGGAGCATCGTTTCTATTGGGAACAAGAGCAGTGCTAGAACCTTGTGTTGGATTACGGGAACGTAATACTATGGAATGCTAAACGTGTACATGCAAGTAATCTAACTACGCAGCGGAATAGTGTACACATACCTTTTAGCTTTCCTGCCCAAGAACGTCGTGAAGGGAGTTCTGATCCTCCGGTCGGAACCACGTACAAGTTCTTCGTGAGAAGAGGTCCTACGCGGTGTAAGCTCCACAACAAAGCCTTTGATCGATTCCTCAACGGGGACAGAACCTCGGACTAAGATGTGCTGAAAATCTCAACTAAGGGGGTGAGAGGGTTTCTCTCAAGTTCCTCAATGGAGGTACTTCTTATTATGAATGATGTATAAACCCCTTAGGTGAGTCCCCTATATATAGGATTGGTGGATTGGACAAAAGTCCACTCCAACAAATGTGGGACAAGTTTCGGCCGAACCTATGCTATTAAGGGGGAGGCCCAATTTTGGGCCTCCTATGTCAATTAGGGATTGGGTTTGGCCTAATTACCCTAATGTGACAATTATCTAATTAACTTAGGTAATTTCCTTAGCATTAAAGGGCTACGAATTACGGCGCCACATCACCATATGCTAACAGCTCCCACTCGCCGGAATGGGAGGGTGCCAGTTAATATATAGTTATCCAATAGAATCAACATCTCAGTCTTTAGTCTTTGTCTCCGTCTCCGAATAGTTCATACGAGGTTTGTCGTGCGACCGGCGGATACGACGGGCATCGTGTTACTCATCTGTTAGGAGTATTGTAGCGCCCGCAGAACGTTGATTCCCTTTCATAAATCAATCCTGTTAAAATAAAATATGTACCGTACTGTATCCTTGGTCAACTAATAATTCTCCAATTGCCCAGTTTTCCACATAGGAATACTTCTCAGGGCATCCATTACAAGTGTTCACAACCTTCAACTAATATCCGGGTTGCGGCCACCTAGTGAACACAAGAGTCGGTGAATTATAGGTGACTTGACCATCCCCATCGCTTATACCCTTAGTCTAACTCAACCGGTTTCCAAGACGTGGTCACTTGGCTGTTTTCTTAGGCTCTACGCTCGACGCCAGGAAGCGAACATTTAGCTAGACCTTAGATATAAGTTCTGAGTCCGAGAGGATACTTTGGATGCCTCTTCATAAGATATCCGGGATCAATCACACGTTCAAGGAGAAGAAGTATACTCCCTTTGAATCACTAGGATTCTAGCTAGCACAACCGAGCATGACCCCGTGGTCGAACATGGCACGCGCAGTATGAAGCACGCGTCGATAGCACACCTGGACTAGCCAGGATTGGGATATGTCAATCATGCTATCGCAGAATCTTTCATCTGGCCCTGATTGTGATTTTAATGATGGACTGGGTCCAACACGGCAATGTACAAAAGATTAAGTCATGCATTAAGCATGAAAAGGTTATCGTTTCGTATAACCAGGTTTATCCCCCTGGTTCTTAGCCAATATTGTTGTGGTAGAGGTCCCCCTCTTCTTAAAAGGTGACCGTGAATGTGTGACGAGGCATGGTTCACATTCGACATAATTTTGGTGGAAGAGTTTTACCTCTTCCTTTGACTTAGTTTATAGGCCGTAAAATCCGATGTTATATTTCATTATGACGTCGATAGATCATATACTCAGTTTGCAATTCTTTTATTTAATCTAAATAATATTATTTCAAATGTCAAAATGTTATCGCTTATACAAGTCAGTTATTTAAGCCCTACGTAATCCAAGCAGTTTTACGTACTTTTCGAAAATCTCTCTACGTAATGGCTTAGTTAATGGATCTGCAACCATTTTATCCATGGACAAGTATTCTAAAGAGATTATATTGTCTTCCAGAACAGATTTAGCATAATTGTATTTCTCATCAATGTGTTTGGTCCTACTATGGTACTGCTGCAATGGCTACCTGACTGTCAGAGTATACCTTGACGGGATTTCTCTCTTTGCCAGTGCCAATCAATGCAGTAAGAAGCCTTTTCAGCCAGACTACTTCTTGTACGGTTTTAGAAAGGGCAACGAATTCTGATTCCATAGTGGAAAGCGTGACACATGATTGCTTCTTGCTTACCCATGATATGACAGCATCAGCAATGAGGAAAACTCTCCCTGTGGTGGACTTACGATCGTCCGGATCACCACCGTGGTCGATGTCACTATAACCAGCAAATTCGATTTGCCTGCCCTTATAGCACAGAACATAGTCGGCAGTACCTTTCAGATACCTTATAATTCGTTTTACGGCCTTTAGATGTTGATAACTAGGATCTGATTGGAATCTTTCTACTAGGCCCACAGCGTAACAGATATCTGGCCGAGTACATAGCATGGCGTACATAAGAATTCCTGCCATGCTTAGGTACTCTGCCCCCTTCATCTGTTCACGTGTCTTCTGATTTTTCGATCCATCACGCTTTAACAGCGCGCACCCGAACACAACCGGCGTATCCACGGGTTTAGCATCGAGCATCCTGAATCTTTTCAACAGTTTGTTGATATAAGATTCTTGAGACGGACACAATGTCCGGGCGGCACGATCTCGAGCAATCTTAATGCCTAAGATGTACGTGGCCTCTCCCATGTCTTTCATCTCAAATGCTGACGCTAACAAGGACTTTGATTTGTTCATGAAACTCATGTCGTTCGCAGCAATGAGTATGTCATCTACGTATAGTGTTATGATGACATACTTAGACCCACAGGTCTTAGTGTATACGCAAGGATCCTCGTGAAGATTCACAAATCCGTTTCCAACGATTTCCTCGTGGAATCTGTGATACCATTGCCGAGACGATTGTTTAAGACCGTAAATAGATCTTTGGAGTTTGCAAACTTTACGTTCTTTGCCAGGAGTAATAAAACCCTATGGCTGCTCCATATAGATCTCTTCCTCCAGGTTTACGTGGAGAGTTGTGGTCTTAATATCCATTTAATGCAGGCTCGATATCGAGGCTTGCATTCATGGGCAAGGGCGGCCCTAACTGTGGTGTAACGCACAGTTGGTGAGTTTGTATCATCAAAGTCCATTCCGTGAATTTGGGTATATCCATTCGCAATCATTTGAGTTTTGAACCACTCAACTTTCCATCAGTAGTGAATTCTAAAGTTTCACTTTCTAGTTCTGCGGTTAGCAGATCAATCAACTAAGGACCATAATCGAATTTGTTCTTATTTAGGCATATTTCATCCTCCATTGTTTTCCTCCATTCCCTCGTTTTGAGGTCCTTCCCTTGATTTGCTGAATCGTCACTGATTCGAGAACGAATGTTAAGATGTTTAACACATCTTATTCGATGGGACATTTCTCGAGAGAAGTTCGTTGCCTTTGACTATGTCTAGGCTCGTTAATCACATCTCTAGTCTGATTGTTACTCCCACTCAGAATAATGCTTCTTATCGGAGCATCACTCCCACTGGGAAGAATGGCAGTGCTTGAACTCTGATCAACAAATTTTTCAGGATGACCTTTCGGTCTCGGAATTTTACCTCCGAGATGTATTCCTTGATGATCAGGAACCAAGTTGGTCGTTTTTCCCTCTCACTAGGAATAATGGGCAGTTGTATTAATTCAGTGTTCTTGATTGTCAGGTCCGACTTGATTCGCATTTGTATTTAGTGATGATTATATGTGAGGGGGAGTAAGCCCTCTCACTGGATTTATTATGAAGACTTTTGTATCATCATATACCATATCAATCACTTATGATGTATCAATTCTCCCACTCGAAGTAAGTGGGACCTGATAATCTCCGTCAACCATTCATTGATTCGATCAGTACTATTTATGTTCGTTCCGCAAAACATTGGAAATTTATCTTCAAATCTTTATAATATGTCATGTTTGACCACAATACCATCAAGTTTAGCTAATTTTAAACTTGTATTCTTTTAAGAGTAGATCGTACTCTTTAATAAATACCTGTTTAATGCTGCTAATGATAAGGTTTTACCCGTATCATCCTTTTAGCTTTTATGGTGATGTGTCAACCGATTTTATTGGAACATAGAGTTATATTAATGTGAATTAACTTAATTTTATCTTGAGTAGTAATTATTGTTGAACTTCATCATTATGTAACTTTGAACTATGTTGCTTGAAGTATTTGATAAAATGATTGCTTTAGCCAAACTTTTTGTTAAAGGCTTATAGTAGGAGAGACGTTTTACTGACTTCTTCCTTTCGTTTATTTAACTCACCCAGAGACTTATTCACCCCAAGGGCTATGCATTTAAGTGTTCGCTTTAATGACATAGTTGATGTTCTTACTAGATTGTAGTAGCTTTGAAGCATACTTATAATCTTAGTAGTTATCAGTGAGTTATATTCAAAGGATTACAAACGAAAATTTGGCATTCATTAAAATACTTCAGCATTAAATCCGGACTTTAAAACGATGTGTCCCGTCTCTCAAGGTGACTTGTGCCACGCACATACCAGGTTTAAACCATGGTTACGAAATCGTTTTAGTCTTCGAATTTTAGAATCGGATTTTATCATGCATATTATTTCGGGATTTTTATCATTTTAATGGAGTACTTAACAAATAAGGATGTAATTTTCTGGTCGGTCTCTTTTGGAACTATGCAATCGATGGATGATTGATTAGGTGAGTGAATGTTTTTTGGTTCAACCGTTTTATTGGAAGAATCTCACATTAGTTGTTCGTTTCGGATCGGGCCCGTTTAACTGGGCCGATTAATTTTGATAAGTAGACCATATTATGGAGCGAATGGTTACTACTTTACTCAATAATTCTGAATCATAATTAACTAATGTCAAACATTTATTGATAGTAAGAGAATTTATAGACATTGGTACGGTAATGAGATACATAATAAAGCTCTTAGAGGTGAAGGAAAATAAAGTTGAAAAGGAAAACTCCAGCCATCTTCACCAAATACCCCTGAATGGAATTCACAAGTGAATCATATCAGTAGACTTAGTGATATAAAACGTTTAACAGTTTCATATATGTGGAAAACGAGGAGTACCTTTTACGGTACGAAATCAGTAGCATTTGTCATACTACGGATCTCGTTTGAGGACCAAGTTGATCCTATTTCCTCTGCTATTTCCTTTGTCCTCTTGCGATAGTGCACCGGGAAATATGTCAGTCTCTTTTGGTTGCTTTCCGTGAATAAGTACATAGAGTACTTAATTGCCGTTATTAAGTATTCCAGTCCAATATCAGCAGCAAACCATGACATAGGATACCCCTGTGCGATATTGATTATCTTTCTCCAATTGGACCTTGCGATCCTCTGGTTAGACCCAGGTTTTCCGCTGGTGTCGTTTGAAAGTAAGTCATCATACTCCATTATTACCTGTCTTGCTTCGGCTGCCTTTCCACTTCCGAAACGGAGTTTAAGGGCAGCCCAAAGGTGAGCAGCTGAATAATTGAGTGTGAAGTCCTCCGCAGCCTCTTTATCCAAGGCTGCCAATATCACCTCGCATGCTTTCTTATCTCCCATACCTATATTCCCAATTCTGGGAATTAGGTTGCTGTCTGGTGGTACCAACATCTAGTTTCTTATAGGCATGATACACATATGTGTGTCACATGCTATAAGACGTTCTCTCACCATCTCACTCCATGCCTCGTAATCCATACCATCCAGATTGCATGGTTTATAAAAGCGTATCGACCCAGCCACCAAAACTAACACATATATTTTATGCAAGTTAGGAAGACAGCAACATTTTGACAGAATTGAAAACATCGAATTATCTATTAAGATGAAATACGACAAATAGTGATCCTTCAGTCACTAAACCAAACCGACCGTCTGTAAACCGAGGGAAGGGGGTGTCGTGAAAGAATTCACACTATCGTCGTCTTCAATCCAATAGATCAGTCTTTTTGAAAAACGGTTATTATATTGCAAATTACCGGAACCGGAATTTTCAAATAAGTATACCCGATATTGGCTTTCCCAAAGCCCTTATTATTTTAAAAGGAATTATCCAATAATTTACGCACGCATAATACAATATTATGCCATAAAAATCGAACAAACCAAAAACATGCTTACGTGTCATGCGTCTAATGTTCCTAGCATATATAATTCTACGTAAACTAAATTATCACATGCTTTCTATTTTTGAACATCCTAGCATACGTGTCAAAACATGCAACATCCGCACAAATCATGCATAATTGGCGACTGGAATTTTCAGTTTTAAAAACGTTTGAAAATATTAGAGGTTGTTTTGCAATTCATGCTTACAATCAATCATGCGACATTTCTAGACATGGATTATAGGCACTTTCAATCAACATAGCATAATTATCCTATTGCGCAATACATATATTTAAATCCCAGAGCTCAATGCTCGCAATTAATATCCGGCTAGCTTGACTAAGTCAAGACGACAGTTCTAATATATATGTAGCAGAACGTAAACAATTGCAATCCAGCCCTCTAATTTAATCCAGTCCAAAAAACATGCATATCCGAGATCCATCCCCATAATCGAAACTAGGTATTAGAGTTTTAACTGAAAAACGTGTTAAAACGCAAACCCTAAGAGCACTGTTTAGGTTAAATTTAAAGTTTGAAAATATTTTGGATTTAAATTTGACATCCTATTTTATTGAACATTTTAAAAAATTTCCGAGAAATTTAAAAATCTTGTTCGGTCCAATTTAAAATCCGGTTCAAGTAGGTCCGATTTTAAAAATCTGGTTTGGTCCGAAACGGTTCAATAAAATAAGAATGTGGTTCGGTTTATCATTCAAAACCGGTTAGGTTAGGTTCATTTTAGTTACCTTGGCCCGACCCGACCCGATTAGGTCGACCCGATTAAGAAAACCCGGATTAGTTTTACCCGCTCCGATTATGCAATTGGACCGGCCCATAAACCCTAGGGTTCGGCTGAAATATGTCTTGTGGGCTAAGTAGGGTTTTTAAAGTCCACTAAAAACTTAACTTAGCAGCCAAGAAATATTAATTATATAAAATAAATTCCAATATTGCTAATATATATATATAATTCGGCACACACACACACACACACACACACACACACACACACACACACACACACACACACACACACACACACACACACACACACACACACATATATATATAAATATTGTCAAGATTATATCTTTAAGATGTAAATCAATTAAAAATATATGTATATATATAAAATATTTGGCACATATATATATATATATATATATGCTTCGGTCGGCGGTGCCATTTGGCGGTGCCTCCGTTGGCGGTGCAGAAAGTAAAACCTCCAGTGGCGTACGGAAAAGTAAAGCCTTGGTCGGCGGTGCCCCTGTTGGCGGTGCCTCCGTTGGCGGTGCAGAAAGTAAAGCCTCCAGTGGCGTGCGAAAAAGTAAAGCCTCGGTCTGTGGTGCCCCTGTTGGCGGTGAAGAAAGTAAAGCCTCCAGTGGCGTGCGAAAAAGTAAAGCCTCGGTCGGTGGTGCCCTTGTTGGCGATTCCTCCGTTGGTGGTGTCGAAAGTAAAGCCTCCAGTGGCGTGGAAAAGTAAAGTCTCGGTCGGCGGTGCCCCTGTTGGCGGTGCTTCTGTTGGCGGTGCTTCTGTTGGCGGTGCAGAAAGTAAAGCCTCCAGTGGCTTGCGGAAAAGTAAAGCCTCGGTCAGCGGTGCCCTTGTTGGCGGTGCTTCCGTTGGTGGTGCAGAAAGTAAGCTTCCAGTGGCGTGCGGAAAAGTAAAGCCTCTGTCGGCGGTGCCTCTGTTGGCGTTGCAGAAAGTAAAGCCTCCAGAGGCGTACGGAAAAGTACAGCCTCGGTCGGCGGTGCCTCTGTTGGCGGTGCAGAAAGTAAAGCCTCCAGTGGCGATGCAGTAAGTAAAGCCTCGGTCGGCGGTGCCCCTGTCGGCGGTGCCTCCGTTGGCGATGCAGAAAGTAGAGCCTCCAGTGGCGCACCGAAAAGTAAAGCCTCCAGTGGCGTGCAATAAAGAAAAATCTTGATCGGTGATGCCTCCAGTGGCGTGCAACAAGGAAAAGCCTATAGTGGCGGGTATTTTGAAAAGAGCCTATAGTAGCGTCTGTTGGAGAAGAGCCTCTAGTGGTGTCCGTCGGAGAAGAGTCTCTAGTGGCATATGTCGGAGAAGATCCTCTAGTGGCATCTGTTGGAGAAGAGCCTCTAGTGGCGTATATCGGAGAAATGCCTCTAGCAGCGTCCGTTGGAGAAGAGCCTCTAGTGGCGTATGTCGGAAAATGCCTCTAGTGGGGTCTGTCGAATAAGAGCCTCTAGTGGCGTATTTTGAGTAATGCCTGTAGTGGCGTCCGATTGGAGAAGAGCCTCTAGTGGCGTCTGTCGGAAAAGAGCCTCTATTGGCGTCCGTTGGAGAAGAGCCTCCAGTGGCGTGTATCGGAGAAACGCCCCTAGTGGCGTCCGTCGGATAAGAGCATCTGGTGACGTCCGTCTGAGAAGGGCCTCTAGGGGTGTCCGTCGGGGAAGAGCTTCTAGATGCTTGATGACTTGAATGTTTATCCCTAATTTTTTCTTAAGCTGTGCATGGCGCAAAAACTTAGCGGGATTTATTCTCTCTTTTTGCCACGGTCGACTTTGAGATATTTTAGACCGTGCCCCTCAGTTTCCCTAATTTTGCATAGATTTCCCCTTTGGGTTTTCATTCCATCGGGATTTCACTTTCTCTCCTTTAGCCATGACTGCAATTTCTGAATTTGCAACCATGCCTCTTGATGGATATACACCCACCTTGACCCACTTCGACCCGACTAAACCTCCGAATGAGCCCAACCACGGCTCGAAAGGCCGAGGCTCGAAAAGACCCACCAACACAAGACCGGGCGAGTTCAAATCGCCCGGAAATGAACATGTTTGGATAGGGGTAACCCTAGCCGAACATTGTTCGGTTAGAGGTAACCCTAACCGAACAATGTTCGGTTAGGGTACCCCTAACCAAACGAGTTCGGCGCGAGGGTGATACCCCCGGGCCGCGCTATCCCCGAACTACCCCAAAACTCTTAGATCGACCTAATCTTGATTTATGATAAGTAAACGTATGATTAACGAACTAATTTTGCATTTAGCCAACTAATCTCGTAGTTAGCCGACTAATGACAAAAAACCCTATAAATAGGGCCCTTGGCCATTCATTTCAGACAAGTGAAAGGAGGGAGATTTTCTCATTTGCTCTACCTTCTCTCTACTTTCTCTCTCTAAAAAGGCATATTCTTACTTAAGCATCGGAGTGTCTTCGCCGAGCACCCCCCCCCCCTTCATGGGCGCTCGGCACTTGTTTTGCAGACTCACACATCGAGAACCCCTCCGACGAGAGGCGATAGGTCAAGACACACCAAGACCCCCCACATAAGGAAATCCCCGAGAAAGAAGCTCGATAAGTACCGAAGGACATCGACGTGGAAGGATAATCACACTGCAAGACATAGGAACATACACATCTCGAAGGGATACGACCGATTGACTCATTCCGACCCGAGTCGATTTACATCGTGTCCCAACAGTGGCGCCGTCTGTGTGACTCGAACAAAAAGCCGAGACTCACGAGCGAGAATGGCATCAATCCTAGGAATTCAAGGAGGACAGGGTTCAGGAGGAGAATCCGCTAGGGGAAGAGAGAGATACTTAGCCGAACTAGATAACACAACATCATTACAGGTGTCAGAAGCAAAGATATCGAATACACGAGGATCGACTTTACAGGTGTCGGACGTACAGGTGTCAATATCCAATTCACCAAAGAAGACATGGACCACATCACATTCCCGCACGAGGATGCCCTAGTCATTACAGTTACCATCAATAGCATAACGGTCCGCCGAATGCTAGTTGATATCGGCAACTCGACAAACTTAATTACATTGCAGGTGGTGGAAGCACTAGGAAAAACGACAAATGACATACAACCGACCATGTCTCTGTTGGTCGATTTCACAAGGAAGGCAGGTTACCCAAGGGAGGAAATAATATTGAACACGATAATAGGGACAGGTGACAACCAACTCCACATACCAGTCACATTCCTAGTGGTGGAGACCTTGCAGGGATACAACGGAATACTGGGGCTCACAACCATAAACAAGCACGGGATGATCCCATCCACAGTACACCAAAAGTTGAAGTTTCCAACTAACACAGGTGTAGTGAGGCGCTGGGGTACCAACAAACCGCAAGGGAGTGTCACGCTATCGCGTCACAGCCACAACCATCAAACACCACCGAGGAGATACCCCTCATCGACGCTGACCCAAGAGAGTAGTATGGTCGCCCATCTCCGACAGAGGAGTTAGTCGAGATCGAAATCGACAGACCAGACAGGAAGGTTCGAATAGGGGCAGCACTTCCACAAACGGAAGCAATAATGCTAACGACACTTTTGAGAGAATTCAAGGATGTATTTGCATGGTCCCCGGCCGACATGCCAGGGATAAGCAAAGACATAATATCTCAGAGGTTGAACATCAACGCAGACAAGCGGCCTATAACTCAAAAGGTCAGACCAATCGGCGGAGAAAAGAAGGTCGCAATACGCGAAGAGGTGGCAAAGCTATTAGAAGGAGGATTCATCGAGAAAGCAATTACCAAACATGGGTGGCAAACCCGGTCTTGGTGAAGAAGGCTAACGAAAATTGGAGAATGTGCGTCGATTTTCGAGAGTTAAACAACGCATGCCCAAAGGACTCGTACCCGCTCCCGAGGATAGACCAATTGGTCGACACAACCTCAGGCTACGATTTGCTGAGCTTTATGGATGCTTATTCAGGATACAACCAAATCAAAATGCACCCCGACGACGCGAAGTACACTGCCTTTTATGCAGAAGGGGACATCTACCACTATACGGTCATGCCCTTCGGTTTGATAAATGCAGGGGCGACATACCAGCGCATGGTAAACAAGCTATTTGGAGACATGTTAGGGAAAACAATGGAAGCATACGTCGACGACATGATCGTCAAATCCAAGGAGAAGTCAACACACGTCAACGACTTGCGAAAGGCATTCGAAAGAATGCGCAAATTTCAGGTAAGACTTAAGCCCGCAAAATGAGCTTTTGGCGTACAATCAGGAATATTCCTAGGTTTCATGGTGAGCCAAAGAGGAATCGAGGTCAACCCGGAAAAGCAGCAAGCGGTGGAGGAAATGCAATCCCCCACCAAACATAAGGAGGTCCAAAGCCTAAATGGGCGACTGGCAGCTTTAAACAGGTTCCTATCCAAGCTAGGCGAGAGAGCGCTACCGTTTTTCCAGGTACTAAGGGCAAACAAGAAGTTCGAATGGACCCCCCCAGTCTGAGGAGGCCTTCCAACAACTCAAGCAACACCTGCGCACACTTCCCCCGTTGGAAAAACCATTGCCAGGCAAACCATTATACCTATATATTTCAGTAGGTGACGACGCAGTTAGCTCGGTGCTAATAAGGAACGAAGGGAACGTGCAACACCCAGTATACTTCACAGGGAAGGCGTTGGCCAAGTACGAGAAGAACTACATGGCGATAGAGAAATACCTCTATGCTTTGGTGGTAACAACATGGAAGCTAGACCATACTTCCACGCACATGAAATAAGCGTCCTAACAAACCAACCATTAAAGCTCATGCTACAAAAACCGGAGGCGTCGGGAAGGCTAACAAAATGGGCAATCGAGTTGAGTGAATTCAGGATACACTTCGAACCAAGGACAACAATCAAGGGGCAGGCCCTAGCGGATTTCATCGCCGAATTCACAGGTACAACCCCCGATGACGAACGAAAGAAGGAAGCCACGAACGACGCTAACGACAAGACCGCCCCCGCGGAGGTAGAAACAAGCGACTTCTGGAACATGTATATGGACGGATAAGCGGCCACGAACGGCTCGGGGGCAAGCCTGGTACTTACCCCACCTGACAGGTCGGAACCGCTACGATACGCGCTAGCGTTAACATTCAAAGCCACCAACAACCAGGCCGAGTACGAGGCACTAATAATAATAGGTCTCCGAATCGCAAAAGGAGTGGACGTGAAGAAGTTGAGGGTCAAGTGCGACTCCCAATTGGTCGTAAACCAAGTAAAAGGCGACTACGACGCAAGGGCGGGGGCAATGCAAAAATACCTCCAACAAGTAAAGGACTTGCTCCCTTACTTTGAAGAATTCGAAATAGATGCAATACCAAGGAGTGAGAACCAAGAGGCCGACGCCTTGAGCAAATTTGCGTTGGGTACCCCACACCCCAACAAAGAAATCCACTTCTTGGAACAAAGACTCTTTCCGGTGATAGAACAACTAGAGGTGCTATCCATCGGCGAGAAGATCACATGGATGACACCAATCCATAGGTACATAGCGGAGTGCAAGCTACCGGAGGACGAGATAGAGGCGACCAAGATCGAAAAGGTAGCACCAAGCTACACCATTATAGACGGTGACCTCTATAAAAAGGGTTTCACAACCCCATACCTAAAATGCATCGCCCACCCGAAAACCGACACGGTTTTGACCGAGCTCCACGAAGGAATTGCAGCGTGTCACGAGGGTACACGTTCACTCGTAAGGAAGGCGTTGAACCTGGGATACTATTGGCCAACCATGCATAAAGAGGCGAAGGAGAAGTTTCGGGCATGCGAGTCTTGCCAAAAATATGCGAGAAACATCATAGCACCGGCGGCGAATTTGATGCCGATTGGAAGCGCTTGGCCTTTCGCACAATGGGGTATAGACATCATCGGCCCCTTACCAAAGGGAACGGGACAACGGACATGCATACTTGTGGCAATCGACTACTTCTCCAAATGGATCGAAGCAAAGGCACTTGCCAAAACCACAAAAGCCCAAGTCATAGACTTCATCAAGTCTAACATCGTTGAAGATACGGAGTTCCAAAAATCCTGATTAGCGATAACGGTCCCCAATTCAAGAGCACCAGGTTGGCCAACTATTGTAACGACCTAAAAATCGACCACTGCTTGGCATCGGTCAGACATGCCCAAACTAACGGACAGGTCGAGTCGGCAAACAAGATCATCTTGGACGGACTCAAGAAGAGAGTGGATGCCTTGGGAGGACACTGGGTTGACGAGCTAGAAAATGTACTATGGGCAATTCGCACCACCCCAAAGAAAACAACCGGAGAAACCCCATTCAGCCTCGTCTACGGTACGGAGGCCGTAGCCCCAGTCGAAATAGCGGTTACATCATATAGAACAACATATTACGAGGAGCTGGCAAATGATGAGGAGAGGAACTTGGAACTAGACCAGGCAGACGAGAATCGTTGGAGCTCGGAAGCAATACAAGTAAAAATGCGCTTAGCGACGGCACGATACTACAACAAACAGGTGAAGGCTAGACAATTCTTCGTCGGGGAGATGGTATGGCGAAGGAACGAGTTCGCACACCTCGACAAGATAAACAAGATAAACAAGATGTCTCCAAAGTGGGAGGGACCCTACAAGGTCATAGCAATACCCCAAAGGAATGCATACCACCTGGAGGACATGGATGGGTACCAACTCCCAAACTTCTTTAGCGGCGGCCACCTAAAGAAATTCCATGGTTAGAGGACAACCATCAAGACATAGTATCCACCACTAGTATAACACTACATTTCATTTCGAAGTTGTATGTTTGGTTTGCCGCACTAACGAATATCTATCTAAGTATGAATTTTGCAGATTATGGGGGACGCCCCATTAGAAGACAAATCTCCAAAAAAAACCTGGCCAGGTCAAAAATCCCAAAATGGGATATACACCGAGTTAACATAATCGGTGACATGTGTATCGTGTGATACAAAGCGCTTGCCCTGTTGCTGGACTTTGTACCTAACAGCGTCCTTACAACCAATACTCTGGAGTTCCCACCGGATGTTGCGTTGGCCTCCATCGCCGAAACATTAACCGGGGGAGGTTAGAATAAACAACCCGGGGAGGAGTTCACACCTCTTCCGCGTTGGCCCTTATGACCAGAAAAACTTGATAGCTGGGTAAGGGTTTCGTACGTAGACCCTAGTTCGAACACTGACCCGGCTAGAGTGTCGACCTTGCGCTGGGATATACACCAGGCAGAGGATAGCGTAGATCGGATTACCGCCGACTAGCGCCAGAACCACCGACTCTTATGCTGGCACATACACCAGATAGAGGAATAACCAAGTCATAATGATAAGGTTTGAAACATATCGAAAAAATCGGAAAAAATACAAGTACGAAAAGCAATGAAAAACGAGATATCCCAATAATAACGAATAACGCGAAACTTCAACAAAGACCTATGCCCTGGGTAAACCAGGAGGGAGCATTGCACGCTATCTCATTGACACATCAAGCTCGACTTAAGCAACGCAATCGTAAAGTGATCTCCGCACTTTACCAACGACAATGGGGGCAACATAACATGCTGTCTCATTGAAACAGCATTCCACGACACTTTAGGACACCCACGACAAGGGATACACACAACCACCACGCCAATAGCAAGTTAACAACCAATCAAGCACAAGAAAACCGCAAGCCTACTAACATTCATATATGCCCAAATATACCACAAGTCTCAACAATCCTACAACATCCACAATAAGCCAAAATAAGAGCCTACCCTATTTCCGATCCTATGACGCGAGGCGTCCAAAATGGGCGAGCAATATGGTGTGTGGACATCACACGACACCAATATAATAAAATTTCGCCGCCAAGGTCCTACCTAGATGACATCAAATGGAATAGATGGGAGAATCACTCCCACCATCAATCACCACGGGGGCACGACCATCAACCGGGTCGACATCAACATCATCACCAAAGAGCACGTCGGTAGTACAACCGCCAAAGCCAGGAAGATGCTCCACCTTCTCAAAGGGAAAGAGTGGATCATACGCGGACAATGTAGCAACCATCGACTCTGCATATTCAAGTTGCATCTCTCGAACGGACTCCAATCTATCGGTGACAAAATCGACCGAGGCCTTATAACGAGCAACCGCCAAAGACCTTTCCCCGGCAGGAACGACGTCAATGATTGACCCAGGTTCACCCGGCGATATAGAAAGACTCTCCAAATCCACCTCAAGCCGGAGAATACCATGCTCAAGAGTGGAGACACGCTCACCCAAAGCAGCGCCACCCACCAAAAGAGCGCCCTTCCTCACGCGCAAGACTCGCTCGCTCTCAACGACCAAGGATAGATCAGCCTCAACCACGACATAGTTCTTCTGAAAAGCGTCCTTCTCCACAGTAAGCTCCATAACAGTAGAGGCCATATCCACAAACCGCGAGGCGTCCTACGTAAAGAAAAGAGCACCGTCATAAGGGAAAACATGTAAGAAGATCATGATAAGACCAAACACATACCGGCATCGCATGCGAGAAGAACCCTCGAACATGTGGTACCATCTCGTCAGCACTACCTGGAAGGGCACTCCAATCCGAAAGAGGGACAAACCCGCTCATAACACGAACCCCCACAGAGGGGTTCCGAAGGGTAGACCAACGATCAAATTGGACCCGTGATTTCGACGAGAAGGGCACCCATTCATCCCCAACGACATCATCACATGAAGGGCGCATCAACTCGTGACGAGACAACCCTGGAAGACGCAACCTCACTACATACAACATAAAGGTTACCAATCATAAGGCATAAGGATGCTAATAGACAAACAAGAAGAAGGACCAACCTTTACACGTGGGGCCGGACCAATCAATCGTGGAGCCATCACCAGGAGCCGCAGCCGAGGGGGGCACAACCCCATCAACACCATCGGATCCCACTCCTCTACTAGCGGGGGAAGAAGGGACGGCCGCCCGCGCCTTCTCTTTATGGCAAGAAGACGTCGGCACACCTCCAAGTCGAGACATCCTTCTTTCAGGCGGAATAGGGGAACCTTTTCCCTTCTCGGAGCTAGGAACACCCGATCCAGAGGGTGGTCCAGAAGAGAACTCTGAAAACACAAGCGTTAGGAAAATACATAGAAGACATGGAATACAAAAATGAAAGCATACTTCTATTGACGCAACGCTCCAACTCACGAGCCGGAACCTTCGGAGCACTTGACCCCCCAGGAACAACGATAGAGGGCAACCGACGTTTCCCAGGACGATTCCCAACATTACCACCTCCCTGAAAAACAGCATCCTGCGAGGCAACATTCGTCTCATAAAACCGACCTACAAAACATAAGGCAAGCATAAGTACAAATACATACCACCGGAGGCGTGGAACGTATACCAACTTCATATAGCTCCAAATCAGTAAAATCCCGAACTGTCGTATAACCATCACAACGGTTGGAGTAATAAATACACTTAAGGGTTTCCAAGTCCGAGTACGACAACTCCGAAAAAGAGGGCATATCATCGTCAACCATAAGCTCATCTCCACATAAAGGGTCAATACGATCTTTGATAAAGAAATAACTCCGACCCCAACGACGCCAATCTTTAATAAAGGGAAGGACAAAGCGACGACTCGTATCCCACTTAACTTCACCTAACCCCAGTATCTCGAAACCCCCTTCATTCAAAGTAGGCCAATAAAAGACAAATGATGAAAGACCCGAGGATTGCAACATCCCAATACGATGGAAACAACAAAAGAGATTGGTGGAATACGCCCATGACTCCCTATGACATAGAACACGAAAACCAACCCAAGCACGAATCGCTTGAGGGGAGAGATCAACGGGAGAAGCACCATAGTATCGACATAATTCCGCAAGTTCTCGACAATATTGAAAATGCAATCCATTTTTCACATGAGCTATAAACACGACAACATACTCAGGAGGGGGCATGGTACTCCTACCAAGGCCACGAACTAACAACTTAAAAGGATACGTCGGCTCGTCGATAGAAACAAGACCAGCTAGCCTGGAATAATGGCAAAAATCATGAAAAGACAAACGGTTGTTAATGTACATCCTACGAAGAAATGTAAGCCCCGTACAACGATACAACTCGGCTGGCCTAATAGGGGCTAGCGAGGCTACGGCCTCAGGCTCAGGGGGAGACTCATAATCATAATTAGGATCGTCTACAACAGATGGACATGAAGCACAGTTAGAGGGTAACTTACGCATCATCTCGGCACAATCTCGTCGAAATAACACACGAACAAAGAAACGTCAACAAAGGTAAAGCCTGCAAGAAAAAGAAACACCATTCAATATGAATAAACAAAGATGTCGCAAAAGTATGCGACGCAACAACATGAAGAAACGGGCGATATCCAATCGAAGTTATGACTATAATAGGGTCACCGCATATGTCAGTGACGTCTAAAAAAGGGGGGTATCGGCACATTTTCCATCAAAGACCTTTCTAAGTCCAAATAGGATGGTCCCATCACATTTTCCATCGAAAAATTCTTTTCGAGTATCGGCAAATTTTCCGCAAAAATTTTCTAAGACCAAGTAGGTGGGGATCCATCACATTTTCCATAAGCCTTTCTAAGTTCAAATAGGATGGTCCCATCATATTCCCATTGTAGTAGCTATGTACTAACATGGTGTGGTACTCTATGAGTCCTCTTTTCAAATCCTTGTCTTTTCGACTTCTCCCCTGTCCTAGGGGGATGTGTACCAAGGGTTGTCATACACAAGAGGTTGGGACCTGTCGTGCTGTATCATGAGTAGGTGGTTGCCTTGTTGTGTTGTCGGGGTGATGTCCCTCCCTTTGAGCTTTCCTTGGAATGTCTCTTAGTCATGTCCGTGGTGATACGGACTGTATGTGTACCTTGCTGAGGTGGATGTTGGAACTCTTATATCCTTGGTGGTCTGACTTGCATGTCCTCCCTTAGTGGGGTGTATGTCCCAGCTCTTTGCTGTGTTTGTTATTGCCTTGGAGGCACAAATTGTTGCCTTCCCATTAGGGGTGGCAGTTGCTCTCTCATTCTTTGATTTTTACGATGCCCCCTTTGGAGGGCTTGTGTGTTATTCTTCCTGTGGGCACTTCTCTGCCTGCGGATGTCGCTTCTCTTGCCTGTCTATCTTCCCCCAGCGGGGTGTATGCCCTGGCTTCCTGCTGTGGTTGATATTGCCTTGGAGGCACATATTGTTGCCTTCCCTCTGGGGGTTGCCCTTGCACTTCTCTCCTTTGTTCTTCTCGTTGCCCTGTTGGAGGGTGCGAGTAGTGTTTTTCTTCTGGGACTTGTTCTTCCTCATGAAATTCTTCTTCTTCATGTTGGTGTTGCCTTCCCTGCCTGTTCCTCAGAGTCTCTCTATAGGCTAGCAGTTCATCCAATGCGTTCATCAACCTCGGAGTCACTATCTGTGCTCCTTGCGAGTATGCGGGCCTTGTGTTGGTTGTGTGGGCGCGATTGTCGTTCCTTTGAGTCGGCATTCCATATGGATACCCTTGAGGTTGTGCCTCATAGTAGTACCCCTGAGGAGGTGCCGTGTATTGGGATGGCTCTCCTTGTTGTCCCCCTGTCTCTGTGGCCTCCTAGCCAATGGAGTTGAGGCTGTGGAAGACTCAGCCCCAGCTGGGCGTGAAGGTCCTCCTTCCTGATTGTTAGGCTGGGGTGCCTATGGGGCTACCTGAGGCTCTGGGTGTACAGGCTGTTTCTCTGGGTTAGGCTGCCTTGCTGGAGGTATAGGTTGTCTCTCTTGCCTATTGCCCCCAGGTGTGCGATTATGTCTAGACGCTAAGCTATTCGTCATCGCTCTCGTGATTTCCAGGCTTTCTGTTCGAAGCCCACGGACGACGCTAAGTGTTAGGTTCTAAGCCTTCGGTCAACGGCTTGTCGGTCTAACGCTTATTCCTCACTGGTGAACTGACGGATATAGAACTCTCGGGGCTAGTCGCTCTGATGCTTGTCCTTCTGTCCTCCTCCTTCTCTTCTTCACGTCACCCTGCAACAGGGGCAATATCAAGCACGGAGAGGGGGGGGGTGGTGCTTGATGAACCCTCTCCGATGCTTAAGTCAGAACGTCGTTCTTAGAGAGATAAAGCTAGAGAGAAGTCAGAGCTAAATTGCACACTTAGCCAAGATGATCAAATGAATGGTGGAAATGTTGTATTTATAGGCAACGGTGTCATTAAGGTGGCTTAATGACATCGTTAACCTTTAAACACAATTAATTAGTCCTTGATCACATAATTATTAAAATATTAAAGCATGGAGAGGTTGGCGGAAATAATCTAAGTGCAAGAGTCGGGAAACGGTGCCAGGGCCCTTGGGGGCGGGGAGAAAATCCGACCCCCAAGGGTAGGGGTTGGGTGTGGCCACCCAACCCCTTCCTAGGGGAGATGGGTTGGCCAACCCTATCTCCCCTAGGGGAGATCGGGTTGGCCGACACTATGTCCCCTAGGGGAGATCGGGTTGGCCGACACTATCTCCCCTAGGGGAGATCGGGTTGGCCGACCCAATCTCCCCTAGGGCAGGTCGGGTATGGCCTCTCGACCTCACCTAGGTGAGTTCGTCGCGCAGCCCGGACGAGTATTTTCGCCTCGTCCGGACCGTTGGCGTTTCGGCAGGGTGTTTCGGTCGAAGTTTCGATTTATAATCATTAACGGGGTAATCAAAATAAAACGATTCGGAAGTCAACGGGTTCAAAAATTGGGCGTATATACATCACCATATAGAGAATTATATTATGTTTTATTTTAATAAATTGTGTGCATGTTGAGTCGATTTTGTTTCATGCACCGTGTGTGAACTTCACCTCCCTCAACACACCTCAACACACTTTGGAATTTTTATCGTTAAATAATTTGTTTGCATGTAATTACTAATGTTGCACCTAATGTAGAAGTTAGCGTCTAGCTAGAAGAATGACTTTGTTCCTGAGCAATTGACTTCTTTCATACGGTTACTTCTGTATGGACAAGTAGATATTATTATTATTATTATATTTTTTTTGTGCAATGAAGTAGATAAGGAATTAACTAGATTTACTTTTGCCTAAGTAAACTTATATTCATTTATTGTTACTATATATGCTCTAGCCTCTACCAAACAATAATTCGAACCATCAACTGTAAAATATTACAGTAAACGATCCATTTTGATAGCATTATTAAATCAACTATATATGTTAATTTACCCAACTATGTTAATTTAATTTTATCTTACAAGTTCATGGAGGTATTTATTCTTTATATGTTACTAATTAACTACAAATCCTTAATTTTAGACATTTATATATAACTTTGACATTATAATTTTTTTATGAAAATTTAGAATCGGTGTAATATTATATTTTCTTGCATATTCAACAAAGTATAATAACTTAACTTTTTTTGTTTTAGTTTTACTTGAAAATTTTCCGGGATTGGTGGCTAGTATAATATAATGCTTAAACTTATTATCGAACTGACAGGACGAACAAAAATAATCTTGAACTCGCACTAGATTAGTTATTATTTCGTCTTGGTTCATGTTCTCTCGCTTCTTGAGAGTAGTATTGCTTACCTATATATAATATAATCTCAATGTTTTTATTGTAATGTTGACAAATAAGATTTTTACACCACTTTATCTCACTTAGTTGTTTAAAAAACTAAATTTAATTGATCCATCTCAAGCTATAATAAGTTACATCCATGTCACTACTCTCTCACGTCCATATGGAACTCTAGATGAAAGGCAAAGCTTCTCATGCATTTTCAAAGGAAGTTACATTCACAAGGTGGTAGATTAAATTAAGCTCTTAAAGAAAAGTGTAAGTTTTACACATGAAAAAATTGCTATGAATTTTTTAATACTAAAATGGGAATAAAAAATACTAAAAGCAAAAACATTAAAAATTAGAATAACGATTTACATACATTTAAGTTATTTTTGTAAGCTAATAAACACAATGGTTAAAATACATATATATATTTTTTTTTTAGAAATACGTATATTTTTAAGCAAGTTAATAAAAAATATAAGCTAATATATTTTAGCAAGTTAAATTAATAAATTATATTTAAAAAAATGTTTCATTTAGCTTATATAAAATAACTATAAATTAGTTCCGTAAATAAAAATAACACATTAAAATAATAATAAAAACCAAATATTAAAAATACTTAGAAAAAATTAATAAATTAAATAAAAAATAAAAAAATATAATATATTAATAATTGATAGTAATGAAAGCTTTCTTTTTTTGGCCAACAGTAATGAAAATTACTTGAAATTAGTATCATGCAAAATTTATCATACATTCGAACATAATGTACATGGAGTTCATGTATATTGTTGAACGAGATAATCTTTCATTATTTTTTATTGACAAAGTCGATGTATTTATAAAATAAAACTAAAATATGATTACATTGGAATTAAAAACGCGAATAAAATTTAATAATGAAGCAAAAAAGGTAATCGTTCTACAGAAAATTGATGAAATTTAAAATTGGAGATGCAAACTAATAAACACGGTTAGTTGATTAGTAAAGATAAATCATTTGGTTTAAAAAATATTATATGGAGAAGTGATAAAAAGATATATGAATAAATAAATAAATAAATTTTTTTTTAAAGTAAATGTGTTTGTTTCGGACAGTGTAATTAAACTTAGTCATACTTACATTTTTGCTTGGTCAAATAATTAATCGGTTGCATGCATATTTTTTAAAAAATATATTAACTTAAAATAATTAATCGGTTACATACAACTTCCAAATCACTATATTTATTCTAACAAACCATTTCATTTTATTTACAAACCACATTTCAACATGAACAAAATTTTGTATTTCTCTCCATGTATTCAATTTAACTACTTCTCTTATATCATATAGGAGACACTTTTTATTTATAATATTCTATGTAAAATTTTGAATATTTTCAAGTTTCTTGCCATTACTAAATAACTTCCATCGTTGATACAACTGTAGATCATATAATTAAGATTTCACTTAAATACGAATTTATATTTACCATTATAACCTGAAATGCAAATTATTATCAAGTATACATAAGAACTACATACTATAAAAATGTGTAAATGATATATAAAAAATATATTAGATAGATACATAATATAAGTAACAATAATATTAACTAAGTAACTCTTTATTTCCTATTATATTTTGAAGTTTATAATGCGTATAGAGTCTCCATTCAAACATGTTATGTATGATGTTCGATTAAAATATAATTATATATATAACTTAAAGTATAATATACCTTAAATGTGTAGTAGCGTTTGATTTTCCTATTATTTCAAATAACAAAGACAAAAAAATAATCAATATCAAATTGAATATCGCAGTATCCAAACAACTCTATAAACATATCACTTACCGCGCAACGCGCCGGTCTGCCACCTAGTATATATATAATTGTTAACTAAATGAAACTTAATTATATTGACCAACTGAAAATCTAAATACTTAGTAACTATTTGGACTACTCATATATTAAAGTCTGTCCATCTTGTTGCAATTATTTTGTATACTTTTTCGTTACTATTTCTTGAATTTTTTGTTTTGTTTTAAAACATACATACATAAATATAAAGTAACGCGTTGAAAGCAGATCCAAATTCCTCATTTATAGGGTTTCCTTCACTGTGTGGGATTAAGAAAGTGGTAAGTGAGAGGGCATTACGTGTTAGCTAAAGCAAGTGACTAGATAGATTAGTAGCTTTTGAATTTATATGTGTTGTCTTTCCTTTTTATAAAAGTTGCTTGTTCTTCTCTAAAACCCCATGTTTTGGTATTTAGGGGGTGTTTGTATGGATGCAAAGTGGGATGCAATTCATATTACGTCCCTCTACATTATGTCGATTGGTTTGTCAAATGACATATTATGTATTATAATGTAATGTGCGTTGTAATCCGAGATTACGTCCAAACCCCATTTACTATAATGTGAGATTATATCAAAAAACGGTTATACTATGAGACTACGTCTAACAGTACGGAGTGTTATTATTTTATTATTATTTATTTAATAAATAAAATACTTTTATTATTTTTATAGTTTACTATATTATTATTATTATTATTATAGATATTAGCTTTTTATTTTTTATCTACTTCATAACTCATTATTATAATAAAGAATAATGCACATGATGTAACATAAAATGAGTAAAGTCTTTATCATACAAATTTTTTTATTATAAAGATTGTCTTATAAAACTGTATAAAATATTATAATTAATAGTTATGCGTATTGAGTTTAAATATTTAGTTTTTTGAGTTCTTAAATGAATATAGTATTATCCAAAAAGAATATATTCTTTAAATCTAACATATTAAGATATAATAACTCTCGTATAGACTAATATAATAATAATTAAGTCACATTACAAATCATATCAAACATTGTAATCTAACATTACATTCCATATTACAGTACGATCAAACAATATAATCCAATATTACGTTACATATCTCACATTACTTGTAATCGCATATTACGTCCATCCAAACACACTAAAACACTTGGGTTTTCCTATTCTTTCCCTCTTAATAATTTTGGTTTATTAACCAAATTTTTGTGATACAACTTACAAGACTTTGAATTCCTTTAAATTCAGTTCAATAAACTTTTAACTGTCTTTTTAAATTTGTATTTTGCAAACAACATATTACACGGCTTCCAAATAGTATCGACAAATCATAAGTTTCATCTTAATCACCCGCGATATTCTTAATTGGTTACAAATTTAAATATTGTCATATAAAATTCAGTTATAGTGTGAGACCAACTCTCCTAAAACCATAATTTTTTACGTAAAACCTTAGTTAATAGTTTTATTATCTAGCTGGAATTAATTAATACTTACAAAATTAAAGGGTGTAAAATTTGTCCTCCTTCCAAAAGTAGGGACTAATTGCGCTCAACTAGAAGAATTAGGTAGCTATAGTTAAATTCCTAACGTACAACTGGATTTTTCTATCATGTTTAAAGAGAACCATAACTTTAGTACTTTTTTTTTGTATTTTTCTATTGCTCTAACTGTAAACCCTAGAGAGAAATTGATATTATTAATGGTATGATGCAAATATTAGGTGTGGTTAAATTTGTTTATATTTTTTCATACTTTTAAAATTTTACATATGTTACAATTAAGTTCACTCTGGTAATAAAAAAAACCAAAAGTATAGTGCTCTTGGAGCATGGTAGAAAAATCTCGTACAATTAAATGGCCCACAAAGTTTTTATTTTTTCGAAATGGTATTAGGAAGACTTATCATAAGAGCAATATCTATAATATACTTTTTCATATTAATATTAATCGCTACTCGCACTTATCTGTTCGTAAGCGATAAAGTGCTGAATATGAATGTATTTTCATTTTCAAAATAAATTCATAGTTTCTGATTAAAAAATGAAGTCTTTAAACTGTGCCACGACGTATTTTCACTTGTTTATTTAACACTCAAACGGAAGATAAAAAGAAATATATATATATATATATATATATATATATATATATATATATATATATATATATATATATATAAAATACTTCGAATGGAAGGAAGCCATATGTCCTCCTCGTGAAGTATGTACGAGTCAAAGTTATAGTATCTTTTTGACTACTTAGGTTTGTGGTTGAAATGATTAATTTATACTTTGGCCCATTTTAAATATTTTATTTTATTATAGAAAATAAATAGACATAAAGGTATTTGTACATTATTATACCATAAAGCCAGTTTCTTTCAATACCATTGGCCCCATCTAAAGTTTGTTTTGTTTGTCCTCCGCCATTTAAATATAATAATTACCTAACTATTTTATAACAATATATCTTATAATTTAATTTAGTTATAAGTAAGTAAAACTCATTATTACTTTCATAAGCTTATCTTAGTTGTAACATATATATTTTTACATAAAAAAAAAGTTATAACATATATTATAATAATTGGCTCAAAAGCTTAAACTCATACACTTTCAAATAAATTATATTAGGCAGCTTGAACTTCATCTTTATTGGTTGTACCCCAAACTTCTAAAATTGCAATAGTACACCATCACTATTTACATAGCTAGCCTTCACTTGTTATAACGTTAAAACAAAATGAGGAGATGGAATTGAAATTTTGAAGATGATCAAATTCCTATTTAAGAGGTGTGTTCTGGTCAAAGATTGAAACCTCCTATCCTATTTGCGACAGAGTATGAACGTAGGTGTTAAGACAATTGTACTTTATTAATTTATCATGCAAAAGATGGTCAATGATGAAAGTTGAGGGTGTTATTGCAATTTCATCAACTCTCCACCAACCAATAATTCATTCCTTCCTCTCCTATTTATTAAAGGACTGCACTTTGTCTACTTCACTTTCTCTACACTCTCTTCTCTGATCACTCCGTTGTTATACCAGAGAGCAGTTGCAGAAGGTAAAGCAGAGACTTCTAGTATGGATAACAACCCACTGCCTCCTGATGCCAAGGTACATAATGTTTTTTTGATTCTTCAGCTTCAAACACTCAATCTTCATTTATCTTTGTTTCTTCTTCAGTTATTCATCATTTCTTCTGCAGGTCTGGGTCTTGAGAGTTTCTATCCACTGTGAAGGCTGTAAAAAGAAAGTCATCAAGATCATGAACAAAATCAAAGGTTAAACTACCTCTTTTTTGCTCCCTTCATTACAGATAGTCCTATATGAACCAAATGAAAGAGGGTTTTACCAGATAGTGAAGAAATAGTCAGGAAGGTTTATACAAATTTTATGTCTGTTCTTTCATGGTTTAAAGTTGCATTTTTCTGGAATTCTAATCATAAAAGTATGTACTAAAACCAAGTCTTTGCATGAACATATCAGTTAATAGCAAACTGGTTGGTTCATATATAAACTTTGTATTTACTATTTCAACTAAATGTTCTATTTTGAGCTTCATCTGCAGCTTAGTTGTTCTAGTTCTTGAAAATATAAAATTGAAACTTTTTTTTTCAAAAAAATCCAGGTGTTTACAGAACAGAGGTTGATGTGAACCAACATAAAGTGACGGTGGTCGGAAACGTGGAGGTGGATACTTTAATCACAAGTCTGGAGAAGAAGAAAGGAAGGAACTGGAAGGTGGAGCTCTGGCCTCAACCCCAAAAGTCTGAGCCAAGAAGAGAGAAAAAACAGAGCAGATCAAAGAAGAGAGATGAACCACAAAAGCAGCAGGAACAAGAACATATCAAAGAAGCACCTGAGAATGGCGAAATGAAACCCCAAGAAAAAACTCAACTTGGACCTCCGACAGAGGCGGAGACGAGTTCCAAGAAAATCGAAAATGGCGGCGGGAGCAAGGATGGTGGAGAAACCAGTATAAATGGGGTCGAGCGCGAGGATGCGGCCCAAGAGGAGGCAAAGAAAGGTGAGACTAGTAGTCAGGCCGACAAACCCAGCCCGGCGGCGGCTGCAGTTGAAAAAAGTGAAAATGGAGGCGGCGGTGAATTATTAGACAAGAAAGGGCAAATTGGGAAGAACACAAATAGTGACAATGTAAAAGAAGGTGGTGGTGGAGAAAGAGGAAATGGAAGTTGTACAAGTATACTACAGCAGCCACCCAGCCGTTCTTCTATGGACTCAAATGAGGTTGGGGTCCATAATGAGTATCCGGGTTCCTTCCCCAACCCACAACCACACAATTACATGCCTCCTCACGCATCTCCGGCATACACAGTTAGTTATCATGCATCGTATCCAACTGTAAGCGGTTACGGTGCATCGTACTATGGCCCGCCGCCTCCGGGGAGCTCTTATGCGTACATGCACCCAGGTCAAGAAATCGACGCTTATAATCCATACCCTTATGTAAACGAGTCGGCAAATCATGTGTTTGAGAGATTTAGCGATGAAAATCCGAATGCCTGCTCAATAATGTAGCTACCTATGAGAGATATCTTTTGTAAGTTAGTTCGGGTTGATACTAAGATCGATTCCAACGTAGAGTAAGCTTGAGGACTTATGCATCTTGTATAAGTTCAGTTGTTAGGTTTAGGGCATAATTTTGTAATATGTATGTGTTTGTGTTCAATTAGATGAGAAACTATATGGATGAGAATTTGGAATAAGTCTGATTTTTAAGAAGAACAGTGATATACATTCCAAATCAGTAGTCCGAGATATTTCGAATCAAGACACAATGGTTGCCATTGTAATTAATATGAACTTTAAGTCTATTTTCACAGCAGATACAATCAGAACTTCTCGAATCATAAATGTCGGAGTTTTATCATTTCTCTTTTAAGAAGTAGTGGGTTTTCTTTAGCTTATAAAAATGTCTAGCTTTAATGCTTTTAAATGAAGGGGCTCGCTAAAATGCAGTCGAGTTTATTTTAACTCGATTTCTCAGTCGTTAGATCATGAGACATAATCCATCAGATTTCATGTGAGAGATAAAAAGTGATTCTTACACATGCATAATCAGATGGCTGAGAAATCGAGTTAAAATAAATTCTGGTTTATTTTAGCCGAACCCTTAAATGAATTACAACTTCTTAAAATTTCAATAGAATATCGATATTATTAATTGTTTTCATAGATTAAATAAATTATTTTATATTTTTATTTTTTATAAAATGATGCGATCTTATTAATGCAGTACACAACAATGATAAAAAGTTTGGGCCAGCATACATGTCAGTCGAGATAGATGGATAAAATCAAATTCAAGATACATAATTGACAGAAGCTTAACAGCGTCAACCATATCCTCAAAGAAAATGACAACAGTAAGAAAATGACATAAGCAAACTAAGGAAGTAAATGATCGCATACAAGAAAATAGCCGTTTTCCCAGAGTCGAATTCGGTTGAAAATGTTCCTGACAGGAAAAATCAGTCGGGAAATTTTGCCTATGGGCAATATCCGTAGGGAAGAGGAAGATGTTAGATTACGGGGAGTAATCACTACAGATACTTAAACAAGGTACATGCTAGTAATAACAATTACGCAGCGGAAGATTCACACATACCTTAAGGATGATCCGTAGACCTAAGATCTTCTCTGGAGGGAGTTCACGATCCTCCGGTCGGGACCCGTAGAGGTTCTTATTAGAGAAGCCTACGTGGTGCAAGCTCCACAGCAAAGCCTCTGATCGATTCTTGGCACGGGGACAGATCTCATGAGAGTTTGCTCGAAGGCGATTTGGCACACCCTTGGTAAGGTCTATGGTTCGACCGAACTAGGTGTTAAGGGGGGAGGGTTTTTCTCTCTAAAACACTCTGATGAGGGAATTGTGATTAACCCTAAAAATCCCCTAACACCTCTTATTTATAGGAGGAGTAAAGTGGACAAAAGTCCACTTTACCCCACCTAGGGTTTCGACCGGCCTATGTAATTGGGGAGGCCCAATTTTGGGCCTCCCATGTCAATTGGGATTTGGGTCTGGCCCAATTACCCTAATGTGACATTTACCCAAGTTCATTAGATAAAATATACATATTATACGCTACCAATTACGGCGCTCATTACCATATGCTTACAGCTCCCACTCGCTGGAATGGGAGGGTGCGTGTTAATGTATTGTCGTCCAAATCCGCATCAACATTTCCCTCCTTTGATCTGCTTCTTGCTTCTGAATAGTTCATGTTAAGTTTGTTTCTACTTGGGTAACTTCGGGCTTCTTTCCCACGAACGGGCTCTGGATGTGTGCTCAGGAACGGGTATCTGTCTGTATGCTGTGAACCTTTGAGACAAGATCCTCGAACTAATCTTCAACTTCCCGACCTTGATCTCTCGAAATCCGGGTCCTGCACAAGGGGTAGTAACCAGCGTGGAAGAGGGGGGGGATGCTGGTTGGGCCCTCTCCGACGCTCAAGTCATAATCTTAAGAGAGAGAAAGTCTTTTAGAGAAAAGTCAGAGCATCCAAAAGCCAGAATGAGAGAATTGTTTAAAATGGGAGACCTAAGTCCCTATTTATATGGAACCAAAGGATCGTGCCCGATTTTGAATGGTTTGATGCCGGTATAAAGGAAAACGTATACCGTCATCAAGGTGGACTATGCGCGCACTGACTTCTCGTACTTGGCAAAATAATCGGGATAAGCGCGCGGAGTATGTCGGTAATCCGGACCTACCCGGATTGTCTAGCAATCCGGACCGGGTCCGAATTGCCCTGGCAATCCGGAAGTCTCCCGGTCCGGGTACTGCGCGTATTCCGGACCGTTTTGGACTTGGGTGTCCGCGAAAGAGTTCTTTTACGGGTTTTAGAGTATTTTGCGGGGCCCGAAATGTAAATACGAACTCGAATTGGACAGATATCTAACACTTGCCCCCGAGTCAAGTAGTGGTTCAAAACCCATGCTTGACTCTTTTTAAGATAAGATATTCGTGCAATTTAGGTTCGGTACTGACCTCAGGGGTGGCCTGTTTGTCAATTCGAGTGTAGGGATCATAAATTTGACCAACTTTAATTTTCCGTTGTATGTACGTAATCTGTTTACAGGGTTAGCATAGCGGACAATATGCGTATAACAACATGCAATTAACGATATATTCACTATATCATGTAATGAGTGAAATACTTGTAATAATAAAGAATTATACATTGTGATAATATCATGGTACATGACGTAAGCATATAACACGTTGTCAACATGTAGATGACGATATAAATGGATGACGTAATCATGCAATAAGCAAAATACTTAGAGCAATGTGAAATTGGAAAGCATGCTTGTCAACATGAAGCATGATGTAAACATAGAAAATGATGCAAGCATGTAGTATGATGTAAGCATGAAAAATGATGCACACATTCAATTCATACTTAGATTATAAAAATAATCACATAACAACCATGAGTTAGCATCATGTACATATAAAAATAATAACATGCGTAATGATCTACGAAGCGCGTCATGCAACATTAGGGAGCATGGATGTAAAGCAAGCATAGGAGAGATGTAAGTACGCTTATACATAATACTAAGGACTTGTGTGAAAATAGATATTAGTTTAGTCCTTAGCACATGGTGTAGACACTATTAATGAAAATTAGGAGAGAGAATACTCATTATCTTACATCCTTCATAGATAAATCTCCAAGAAGCTCTCCATTCTTGATGAAGATGAAGCTTTTGAGATCATAGATTTGGAGTAGACACACCATAGTTGATATCAATTGGATTCCGGCGTGGCATGTGTCAATTCGGACTCGCTTCGTGTTGGTGAGTTCAATTTCGTACTGGCTGAACATTTCGTGACTTTGTTTGGCCTTAATTCGATCTTGAAATCATCACGTGTGTAGTCACATTAATATGCACATAAGGTGTTTGATAAAATGCATTAGAGTAATTAATTTTCCAAATCGGCCAAAAATTTTCTAAGTGCTGGAAATTTTTAGAAAAGTATAAATGGATTGTTATACTTCCCTTGTGCATAGTATTCATTGCCGTCATGTCTTTCCATGTTTTAGTCATCGTTTTTGCATGCTTGATGTTGATGATGGATAGTTGTTCGGACATGATCGTTGATTGTTGTACATGGGTAATGTAAGTTAGACAATGTGCTTTGAGCGTCGTATGTTGATCACCGGCCATTTTCTGCAAGCGTGCTAAAACACTTAGAAAATATTTTAACAATATCTAATGCTTGTTACCATAGATTTCGTCGTATAAGCTTTGTCGATAAGCGTCATAGGAATGCATAGGAGGTATTTTGTAGAAGTTGATAATAGCTACTTGATGCATGCAATCCATCCTAGTCGACATGTATGTTCGTACATGGAAACACTTAGAAAATATTCTCCCCTTGTCGACATCGATCCTCGTCGACATGTATGTACGTACATGGAAACACTTAGAAAATATTCTCCCCTTGTCGACATGTATGTACGTACATGGAAATGCTTAGAAAATATTCTTCACTTGTCGACATGCATCCTTGTCGACATGTATGTACGTACATGGAAACACTCAGAAAATATTCCTCACTTGTCGACATCCATCCTTGTCAACATGTATGTACGTACATGAAAATACTTAGAAAATATTCTTTACTTGTCGACATGCATCCTTGTCGACATGTATGTACGTACATGGAAATACTTAGAAAATATTCTTCACTTGTCGACATCCATCCTTGTCGACATGTATGTACGTGCTTGTATGTGCGCACTTGCCCCCACACTTAGAATCTTTTCTCTATCCTTGGCTATGTACGCTGTATCCATATGCTTGATGTAAACACAGGTTGTATGCCAACACCTTGTTGTATAGTAACACTTGGTAATATGCTGACACATAGTAGCATGCTGACAGCTTGCAATATGCTGACTGTCATCCTGAGCAAAACACTTAGAAAATATTTCGCCCTGTAATCATGTATGCTGCGAGTATGAGCTCGATGTCGACATGTAAGGTTAATGTGTTGAAGAAGTTGCCCCCTTGCATGATGCTTGTTACTTGATTAATTGATGTCGGTACACATATACGTCCTTCTGAAGATTTGGTATGTTGATGATCTTTATGACTTGTATCATGTTGTAATGTAGGTCGAACTGATGGAAAAAGCTCGTCTTTGTAGATAGCCGATGTATATAGTAATCCGCTTGTTTGAAGGAATTTCCGTACAATTGCCCTCGCTACTCTGGAGTCTCCGGCCATGGTCGCGGCAAAGGACTTGTGAGTAAGGCACCTCCTTGTATCTTCTTTGAACTTGTTAATTTTCCAAGTTGTTGCTTTCATGTTGCTGAACGCGTGGTTGCAGTTCCTGGCTTTAGCACAATTCTCAAAAGATCCGACGCAGGGGCGCGTTCCTCGAGCGACTCTAAGTTCTTTATGCCGAGTACGACCGTGCTAACTCCTTCTTGCGATAAAGGGAATAGAGTTGAGGGTCGTGCGGTGGTGCCTTCTGCCCCCCGGTCGAGGGACCGGCCCAAGGAGTAGCATTCCTCCCATTGAGGTAAGCGTTGTTTACTTCTTCACACTTGAAAGTTGATCTTAAAGACGACTGATTTTGATGCACGCATTGCTGATTGTCGCGCTTATGTTGAAGAGCTATGTCGTATTGAAGTTGAAGCGACCATTCTTGCCGTGTCTTGACGACATTTGCATTTGATATTGACATTATAAACTCTTTGCCATAGATCCTTGGAGATGATGTTATCTCTTGGTTGGTGTCAGGTTGTCTGCTTCCAGTCATGTTGAACCCTTTGTGAATGAGTTGATGTTGTTTTGAGGTTTTCGATAAATCTTTGTTTATGCCTTTGCTTGCATGGTATTTCATCACTTGGACCTGTTTTCAATAATAATAAACATGTGATAAATTGTTAGTAATATTTCATACCTTGCGTTATTTTCATTGTCCCTATGTATTGGACTTGCATGATAGGATTGAACTCTTTTTTGTGATGGATAGAACATACGATGTTGCGACTTGCGCATTGCAGGGTGTTATGTACACTTGGTACTTGTAGCATTGCAGGTAGTGATGTACTTGGCACTTGGCCTTTGACATGTAGCAGTGTCGTCTTGACGTAGCAAGACTTAAGTTTATAACGTCTCATAGTTCCACTCTAAGGCGACGTTTTTGCAAGATACTTCTTGCTAATTTTGTTGTTTTGGCGTTATATGCTAAAGAGCAAGATAACGTTATACAAGACTCGACTTGTAAGTTTGATGAGTTTTGTACAAGGTTTGCTTTAATAAGCGTATAACATGAAGCTATCCTTTTTCAAGCATAAGTCTTCATGGTGTATGAACCCTTAAGAGAGTATGCATACTTTTAGTGTGTGGGGTTGTCGTCTATTAAGAGGATTTCCGCCACGGTGGGGTGATCAGTCCCATAATGTATTTGCCGCATCTTGTTTTTATTCAGGGAATGACTATGCATGAGGATTTGCCCAGAGGATTTCACAACATGCCATTTTTTAGAAGTAAACATGGGGTTTGCCCTTTTGAAGAGGATGTCGCAACATGTTACTTTTGATAGATGTGAACATGATTTTTGTCCCTACAAGGAGGATATTGCACCATGTCACTTTTAGAATAGGTCTTGGTTTTCTTCCAAGGCATTGTATTTTGTTGACGTTGTTCCTGAGTGAACGCCTTCTTGAGATAGACGCAGTTATGGATGGAGAAATAAACTCCATGTTGGTGTAGATAGTAGGTATGTTGGCGTTGTATGCCATAAATCCCTCCTTGAACATAATGCTTAGCTTGTATTGTTGAAGTAGATATTATGTGCATAGGTTACTACTTGGCATAATTCCAATGTAGTAATCATAGTGTAGCATGTACCTACGAACAAAGTTGCGCTTTGTCAGATAGTTGCAATGTTTACAAGTTTGCAAAAATATGGAGTTATGAAATTTTCTTTTTAGTAATGCATATAATAGATAAAGTAAAGGAGTCTGATACGAGGACTCCTTGTTTGTGCAGGAAACTTCCCTATGTGCGGACGCGATAGGTGCGGATCGTGACAGGTGCGCATATGTCGGGAGCGGAGCTTTTCCAAGTATCACCCGCTATATGTGATTGTGAATATGTATGTATGAACAACGACTATGCATTGTTGTATGTGTCCTCTAGTTGATACGCCTTGATGCCTATTTAGCATGATGTACTTGCCTATATATGATCATTGCTTGGTGTTTCCTTCTTAGAAGAATGGTACCGCGTGTTCTTGCAATTATTCGTTTCTTCACTTCGGTGGAATGCCGAGCACTTGTCAGCTTGGTGCCCCCCAAGTCGCTTGGCAGTCGTACCGCTGTTTCCTGATGGTTTCTATTACTTCATCTTCTGACAGTGATGCACCTACTCGGACCATCCTTTCTGGCTCATCTATCTTGATTTCTTGTAATGCTTCAACAAGAGCAGGACGTGCATGATCTACCCTTGGGTTTTCATCAATGACGGGAATTCCACTATTGTTTGTCTTGACATTATGTTGGAGTGCAACCTTGTAGCAGTCATTTGATAGCTGCTGGTCTCCCTCTATTTCACCAATTCCTGCCTTTGTTGGAAACTTGATCTTTTGGTTTGGTGTTGACGCTTATCATATCCTACTTGTTCATGGTTGTATACCCTAGGATTCCATTATATGCGTCAAGCTTTTCTACGATCAAGAACGGAACGCCGATTTGGAGTTGTTGCTCTCCTTCTCCTATTGCGTATCCTGAATTCCTATCTTCCTCAATGTTGATGACGTTGCCACTTGGGTGATGCCCCCGTCTTGTTTATTATTGCAGCGCGATTTTTAGTCTTGTGCGTATAGAATGCTTGAGGCTCCGTTGCATGGGGGATGTTTTATGGCCTAAGCCGTTTGTTGTTCCTAGTTCGATAGCTTGTGTTGTTGACGCAATTAATTTGTGCGTAGTTGTTACTTGGCGTTATTCCAAGGTAGTATGCATGATATAGTAATGTACCTACGAAAGTAGATTTAACCTTCATTAGATATTTGGAGTTCGTACAACGGATTACAGGAAGGCGTCTACTGATCGCTCCTTTTAAAAAGTACTAAGGCTAATAAACATAAGTTGTACTTAATCTAAGAAGACTTAAAGTATATATGCAGAAATGGAGATAAAGGGACTGATGATGTGTTTGACGTCTTCATAGGTGATTTGTCGGCAAGTTGATTCTGCCACGTGCCACATAGTTCCTCAGTGCATCTAGCGTGTTGAGCTTTTTAATCTCCTCCTTTGTGGATGAAAAAATGTTGGTGTTATGCCCCCCCAGTTTTATGGTGCTTGCATCGTTCTTCAACGTTCTTGCCAAGGAAGGCAGTCATTGGCTCAAGTGGACGGTGAAGTTTATTTTCCGAGAGTTTGAAATTTGTTTCCTCCACCTTCGTGCTCCAAAGACTGTATAAGTTGTCATAATTGGTTCCATGAATGACGTTGTTTTTTCCGTGCTTGGCGAGAGGTGGATTATCATTCGCTCTTTCTTTTCCTTTGCCTTTTCCTGAAGACTCCACATGAGACTTCTTTTGATGCTTATTGCCTTGGTCGATATACTTCTTCATTTCTCCTTTTAAGATTAAGCTGTTTACATGAAACCTTAATCCAACACACCTTTCCGTCTCGTGGCCATACACTTCGTGATTTTCACACCATTTGCTTTCATCTTTTTCCAATGGGCCCTTGTGGAAATTAGAGGGCTTTTTCCACAGCTTGGTCTTCTTTATCTATTTCAAAATGACGGACAGCGGTGTGTTCAATGGAACACATTTGGCGAGATTGGTCTTTTTGAGCCTTTGGACGTCTGACTGGAATGGACCCTTTTGTTGCGGTTGTCTCTTTTTCCAGGAAGCGTCCATCTTTTCCTCAATTTTTGCCTTCAAGGTTCTTGTTCTAAGTCCCGTGATTGGGACATCATCATCATTAACAGGTTTTTTCCGTCCCTCCTTGTGACGGATATCAGCATCGTCTTGGCTCGTCCTTGTGGAAGAACCTTCCTTGTGTATTTTTGAGCGGGAGGTTGGAGGTTGTTTCCATGCCCCTTCTTGGTGTTGTGCTATCACATACGGGTTGTATGAGCGTGCAGCTCCTTGCCTTGGTTGTTGGTACTGGAAGGTACCTTCCGTGCATTGCCCCCTATTCTTTGGTGCGGTGTGTCTTGATGAATTGTGACTTAGGACTTTGTTCTTGTCTCCTCGACTTGTCCGTTGATTGGAGGCAGAGGTGGTGGTGGCGGGGCATATCCTTGGTTCCTTAACATCTTTCGGAATGCATGCAGCTCTTCGAGCGCGGTCATCATAGTAGGAGTGACAGGCGGTGGCGGGTTGACACCTTTGTATTGGAGGACTCCTTGGTCGTATTGTGCGAAGGATGCACTTTTTGTTGGCATGAAGAAAGCATTGGATGTGGCAACAGGCATGTGGGAGGGTCCAAGTCGACTTCTTGTCGGCTTCTGCGTGGTTATGACAAAGGCGTCGTAGTACGCAATGTGCTCTTTGTCCTTTGATGAAAACCAATGACATCTTCAAAGGCGGCATCCTTTATGACGGCCCCCTTTATGTCGACATACTCCATGTTGGTATCATGGGACTTGTGCATTGTCTTTACAACGTACACTTTTTGCTCGTATGACTTCTCGCTTTCAGCATCAAAGTCTCCATGGATCATATGTACGTTTGCCATCTTTTCCGGATGGGATGCAATGTATGCTGTATTTTGGACTTTAAGGCCATGCTGTGCGGAAGGCACACTACTTGTTGGCATGGAGGATGCAGCGAACATGTCTTTATGCACGTGCAAACGATCCTGCTGACTTGTTGCCTGCTTCTGTTTGTTGGCTGCTGTTTTCTTCCAACGAACATGATTTCTTCTTTCTTCCGGTGGACTGACGTCATTAGGAAGAGGTTGATTGCGTGCCATAGCTTGCTGCTGCACTCTGTCAGCTGGCATCCCGTATGGGAACTCTTCATTGATCCCCGTCCTTTGCTCGAACTCGTGTGCTGATGCATTATTCTGAACTTCGGGACCGTACTGTGCGGAAGGCACGTTTGCGGTTGGCACGGATGAGGCGGTAGACTCTGCGTCTGGAATGTGAGAAGATCCTGGTTGGCTTCTTGTCGGCTTCGGCTTGCTTGTACCCGCCTTCTTCGTTCGTATTCCTGTCATAGCTTGCGGTATGGAACGGCTTTTTGTTCGAATCACGCTGACGGCGCAAAATGTTAAGTCTGTTTCTACTTGGGTAACTTCGGGCTTCTTTCCCACGAACGGGCTCTGGATGTGTGCTCAGGAACGGGTATCAGTCTGTATGCTGTGAACCTTTGAGACGCGATCCTCGAACTAATCTTCAACTTCCCGACCTTGATCTCTCGAAATCCGGGTCCTGCACAAGGGGCAGTAACCAGCGTGGAAGAGGGGGGATGCTGGTTGGGCCCTCTCCGACGCTCAAGTCATTAATCTTTAGAGAGAGAAAGTCTTTTAGAGAGAAGTCAGAGCATTCAAAAGCCGGAATGAGGGAATTGTTTCAAATGGGAGACATATGTCCCTATTTATATGGAACCAAAGGATCGTTCCCGGTTTTGAACGGTTTGATGTCGTCATCAAGGTGGACTATGCGCGCACTGACTTCTCGTACTTTGCAAAATAATCGGGATAAGCGCGCGGAGTATGTCGATAATCCGGACCTACCCGGATTGTCTAGCAATCCGGACCTTCCCGGATTGTCTAGCAATCCGGACCTACCCGGATTGTCTAGCAATCCGGACCGGGTCCGGATTGCCTTAGGGCAATCCGGAAGTCCCCCGGTCTGGGTACTGCGCGTATTACGGACCGTTTTGGACTTGGGTGTCCGCGGAAGAGTTCTTTTACGGGTTTTGAAGTATTTTGCGGGGCCCGAAATGTAAATACGAACCCGAATTGGACAGATATCTAACAGTTCATACGAGGTTTGCCGTGCGACTGGCGGATACGAAGGGCATCGTGCTACTCATCTGTTAGGAGTGTTGTAGCGCCCGCGGAACGTTGATTCCCTTTTCTCCAATCAACCTGTTATAAACAACATTTATATTGTAACGCGCTGTATCCTAGGTCAACTGATAATTCTCCATTTGCCTAGTTTCTACATAGGAACACTTCTTCAAGGCATCCGTACAAGTATTCACAACCTTCAACTAATATCCGGTTGGTGGCCAACTAGTGAATACAAGAGTCAGTGAATTACAGGTGAACTTGACCATCCCCATCGCTCATATTCTTAGTTAGACCCAACCGGTTTCCAAAGACGTGTTCACTGGGCCTTTTTGTTCATCACTACGCTCGTACGCCGGGAAGCGAGCATTGAGCCTGACCTTAGATATGAGTTCTAAGTCCGTGAGGATACTTTAGGTGCCTCTTCATAAGACTCCTGGGATCAATCACACGTTCGAGGTGAAGAAGTTTGCGCCCGCCAAAATCACGAGGATTCCTTCTTAGCACAACCGAGCTGTGACCCCGTGGTCGAACGTGGCACGCGTAGTATGAAGCACGCGTTGATAGCATACCTGAACCTTTTGGGTTGACAGGAAAGGGATATGTCAATCATGCTATCACAGATTCTCATCTGGCCCAGAATGTGGTTAAATGACGAACATGGCGATATGCAAAACGAAGATCACGTCGAGTTACTTCGAAACTAGATAATCATCTTGCTTAATCAGGTTTATCCCCCTGACTCTTAGCCAGTCTTTTTTGGTGGAGGCCTCCCTCCACCGCAAGACGACCGTACCTGTGTGACTAGGTAAGGCCCACATTCGACATAGTTTTGGCAGAGGATTTTGTCATCCTACGACTTAGTTTATAGACCGTAAAGATGTAATCAAAACATTATGACGTGGATTGATCATAAACTCAGTTGCAATTCTTTTTCTTACAAAATGTAACTTTCTAATATCAAAATGCTATCACAGATACATTCCATTTCTAGACCCTACGCAATCCAAGCAGTTTTACATACGTTTCGAATATGTCCATGCGTAGTGGTTTAGTTAATGGTCCGTTACCAAGATATTGGTGGACAAGTATTCCATAGTGATTATATTGTCTACTACTATTAAAATTTAGCATGAAATTATTTCATATCAATGTGTCTGGTCCTACTATGGTACTTCGGATTCTTAACTGCCGCATTGGCCGCTTGACTGTCAGAGAAGACCTTCACAGGTTTATTGTTGACATCGCCACCAAGCAGCGCAGTTAGAATCCTTTTAAGCCAGACCGCTTTCTTTGCATCCTTAGAGAGAGCTACGAATTTCGATTCTATCGTAGAGAGCGCGACTCATATTTGCTTCTTGCTCATCCATGAAATGGCGGCATTAGCAAGGAGGATTGCTCCTCCTGTGGTGGAATTACGATCATCTGGATTGCCACCACGGTCGGCGTCAATGTAATCGGTCAATTCTAACTTCCTGCCCTCATAGAAAACTTCGTAGTCGGCAGTACATTTTCGGATAACGAGTTCCTCGTTTTATAGTCTTTAAATGTTGATTACCAGGATCTGATAGGAAACATGCTACTAGGCCTACAACGTAACAGATATCCGGACGGGTGCATTACATGGTGTAGAACAAACTACCGGCCATACTAAGACATCCTACACCCTTTATCTATTCATGCTCTGCCAGGTTCTTGGGGGCCGTCACGTTCTGACAGTGCGCACCCAAACAACAATGGCGTTTCCACGGATTTTGGCATCCTGTAATCTGAATCTTTTTCAATAGTTTGTTGATATAGACTTCTTGAGATCGACACAATTTCCGGGTAGCCCGATCTCTAGCAATTTTAATGCCCAAGATGTACGTGGCCTCTCCCATGTCTTTCATCTCAAATACAGATGCCAACCCGAACTTTGAATTATTCATTAATTTTATGTCGTTTATAGCAATAAGTATGTCATCCACGCGTAAGATTAAGATGACATACTTAGACCTAGATGTCTTATAATACACGCACGGATTCTCATGAAGGTTCACAAATCCGTTTTCTACGATTTCCTTGTTGAATTTGCGGTACCATTGCCGAGACGATTGTTCAAGACCGTAGATGGATCTATGGAGTTGACAAATTTTACGTTCGTTACCAGGAGTAATAAAACCCTCCGGTTGCTCCATGTAGATCTCTTCATCCAGGTTTCTGAGGATGAATGCGGTCTTTATACTCATTTGGTGAGGTTCATAAATCGAAACCTGCAACCGGGACCATGATTGGCCCTTCATCGTGGTTTTACGCATAGGTGTTGAGTATGTTTTGTCAAAGTCCACTCTGTGAAGTTTGGTGTAGCCTTTCGCAATGAGTCGGGCTGTGTATCGCTTGACCTTTTCCATCAGTGGTGAGCCTTCTTTCAGGACTCACCTTATCCTTATGCCCCTGTGGTTAGCAGGTAAATCAACTTATTGACTTTAATGGCTTTCATTCAAGGGATCTCTCTCATTTATTTTTTTATTCCATTTCTCCACTTGAGGTCTTTCCAATGCATGTCGACTGTCGATAGAGTGAGGTTATCACTCTTCCAGATGGGATACTTCTTTGGAGAAGTTTGATGCCGTTGACTTTCGTCTAGGCTTGATCATCCTGTCTTTGAGTCTTAATATTTTTCCCACTCGGAATAATGCCTCTTATCAGAGCATTTCTTCCAATAATGATTCAATTCTCCCACTCGAGACGATGCTTCTCATCGGAGCATCACTTCTATTGGGTACAAGAAGAGTGCTTTAACCATAACCGACAACTTTCCTTATACAACTTCTCGGTCTCGGAGTTTTACTTCCAAGATAAATTCCTTGATCACTAGGATCTGGAACCAAGTTTGTTGGATCACTCCCACTGGGAACAATGGGTAGTATAGGTAGTTGTGGCATCCCCGGTTTAGCATTACGATAATCAGGTTCTACTTGATTCGTCCAAACAGCAACAGTGATTACTTGTCGTAGGTGTTTAGACCTCCCACTGGATTTATTATGAAAATGTTCCCATTATCATTTACCATGTCATTCACTTGAGTTGTTGGTTCAAATATCTCCCACTCGAATTAAGTGGGACCTGTTATCTGTAATATCTTGCTCCTGATTCTGTCAAGTCTCATTATTCTGAATTGTCATTGCATTAGAAAGTTCATTCTCAAGTATGTAATGTCACATGTTCGACCATGGTACCATATCTTTAAGCTGTAAACATGTATTTTCAAAGAGTAGTTAACATACTCTTGTCCTAAATACGTGTTTAATGCGCAAATTAATGTCGCATGTTGATATGATTTAATTCATTATCACTCTTCAGCCTTTTTATGGTGGCATGTCATACCGATTTTGGTGGAACACAGTTTTAGATGAATGTGAATCACTTCTCATCATCCCTTAGGGAACAGCTGATTAAGTGACTCTAACATCATGTTTATAAACTATGCTTCCAAAAGTTTGTCACTTGATTTGAATGCCTAGCATGACTTATCGTTCAAGTCGTACGGAAGGAAAATCGTTTAACCGACTTTATCCTTCTTCGTTTGCGAACTTATTTCAGAGATTTTATCCCATCTCTGAACTGAGCACTTCAGGTTTTCACCTTATGCGTCAGTCGATACTTTTACAAGGTCGTGGTAGCTTCCGAAGCCTACTTCTTACATATGTAAATGTTATCAATAAGTTGTTTCCGAAGTAATGCAAACGAAAATTCAGCACATCATCATTTAAACACTTCATTATTAAACTCGTACTTTAAAATGATGTGTTCCGTCTTTCGAGGTCCACTTGCACGTTAGTGCAATTCACCGAAGGTTTAACCTTAGGTTAAATCGTTTCATTTCTGAATTTCATTTAATTTAATCCAATCAGTTTCGCACATGATCATCATTACATTTTATTTCATTCAATGGAGTACTAATAATAAAGAAAGAGTTACATTATTCGATCTAGCTACGCAATGATGGGTTTATATTGTTCAACTTGGTCGTGCTGACTGAGATGACGGAGTATGTGAATCGTTTCGTTTTAGTGGACCACTTTTACCTGGCCGAAATTTCGTTTTGGATCGATCCCTCTTAACCGGGTCGATTAATTTTGACAAGTAGATCACATTTCGAGTCGAACGGAAACTACTTTATTCAATAAATCCGAATCTCGAAATAACAAAAATTTTAGTAACTCAGACGAACAATAACTGAAAATGATAGGGTTCTTGATCTGAATTGATCTGAAGATCGCGTATTCGATCCATGATTGTCGCATAGATAGTCGAGAACTTTAAGTCATGCTGAACATCACATCTGAGTAATTCACGAGCGAATTACATCAAATGATCTGTGTCTGTATAAAACGTTTTACAGCTTCATACACATGACCTACTTGGCGTACTAGAGACGCACATTATCAACATGGTTTAACCCAACAGATTATCGTATAAAACCTTTATGGTCCAGTTCTCTCTATGATATGCAGATCATGGTTGACTTCTTTGAACCCAGTATGGCGAGCAGAGAAGGTTTCCCTTTTTACGGTTGTGGTTACTGTAATTGAATAGGCTCAAGGTCATTGAGTCCTGTCAATATATGACAACCATATACATCTTTTCCATGTTGACCTTTCATTCTGAAGATCTGATGCGGGTTTTACGCCAACATCCATGAAAAGAGAGAAGACCATCACGTTTAACCGAAACGTTTAGCTTTTGCATCCATGCTTCCACCGAGGCGGATGCAAAGGGATACTAAGCTGCAACATTGCCTGGTTGTAATTGAAGTCTTCTTCAACCCTCTTTTTACCAAGGTTGAATGTATCACAACATATTCGTTCAGATCCTCAAAGAACCTACTCCCCTTCTTGGTGAAACAAATTATTACATTCGTCTCTCATTGTAAAAAAATCATACAAACTACTTATATTCATCTGCAGTTGCCCTCTCTACTTTTCGGAATCGTATTAGAGAGTTCAACATATACTCCTTTTATTCGTCATGATTCACACCATCAAGATTGCGAGGAATATCGAATCGCACTAAATTAACCAATTCATACTAGCACATCGATGATTATGAAAAAATTAGGTAGACAATAAAATTTTGAGAAAGAATTGCATACATCAGATATCTATTAAGATTGAATCCAACAAATAACGATTCCTCAGTCATCTAAACCAGCCGACCACCAGTAAACCAATGGAAGATGGCTGTGAAAGAGTTCACATTACCGTCGTTTTCAATCCAATAGACCAGTCTTTTAAAACGGTTTTAATCGAAAATTACCAGAACGAGAATTTTAAAACAAGCATACCCGATCTTGGCTTTCCCAAAGCCCTTTGTATTTTGAAAAATATTCCGATGAATTCACTCATGCATATATAATTCTACTAACCATGTAAATTATCATACGCAAGTAACATTCATAAAACAAATCACACTCATGCTTACGCGTCATGCGTTTAATGTTCCGAGGAACTCATGCTTGCATATATAATTATACTTCCATGTAAATTATCAAATGCTATTACATCCTCAACATACTAGCATACGTGTCAAACATGAAAAATTCCACAACAATCATACATATTTGTCGACTGGTTTTCGGTTTTAAAATAATTTTAAACATTAGGGGCTGATTTGCAATTCATGCTTATATTCAATTATGCAACATTAATCATAGGCATTTCCAACCATCACAGCATGTCTATCCTAGTGCGCATTCCATATATTTAACCAGGGCTCCGCCCACAACATGCAATATCCAGCTAGCTTGACTAAGTCAAGACAACATTTCTAATCATGCATTAATATATATTGAATAATAAACAATTGCAGTTCAACCCTCTAATTAATCCAGTCCCAAAAACATGTATCTCTGAGATCCATCCCCATAATCGAAACAAGGCATAAAGGTTAGCAACCTTATGAGCACTGTGTAGTCCATTTAGAGGTTAAAAAAATTTGGATTTTAAAACTTGACCACTTATTTTATTTAATTGAGGTGATTTCGGTTTTGAAAATCATTTCGGTTAAGTCAATTTTGGTTCGGTTTGGTCCGGTTCAGAAAATCCGGTTCGACCCAATCCGGCAAATCCGGTTCGGTTTTAAATTTTAAAATCTGGTTCGGTCCGAACTGGTCCAATAAAATAGGGTTTGGTTCGGTTCAACACACAAAATCGGTTCGGTTAGATCCACTTAATTACCCCGGTTCGACCTGACCCGATTAGGTCGAACCGATTGAGAAAACTTGGTTCGATTTAAATCCTTCCCGGTTTAATATATTTGATCGGCCCAATAATTAAAATTTTAAAGGTTGGGCCGAAATGTTTACTTGTGGCCCAAGTAGGGTTTTAAAGTCCAAAAAATAATTAACTTAACCACCAAGTAACATTAATTATATAAAATAATTTCCAATATTAAATATATATATATATATTTATTGCTAAGATTCCATCTATAAGATTAAATCAATCAACAAAATATATATGTAAAAATCGGCTACTATATAATATATATATATTTATTTATTTTCAATATCTTAAATAGGGTGACAAATATACTGACAATATATTTTCTCAATCTTTTAGGGCAATAAACCTATCAATATCTTTAACCCTATTAAATATTTAGATATATTGATAGTGATATATATTTCTATATACTAGTTATTAAAGCGTGCGTTGCACGCGTATCAATCGTCTTAGTTTTAAAATTCATAATTTATTTTAAGTTTTCTAATATGATAATATTCAATTAATACATGCGGAAGTTGAGAGGCTGCGATAAATGAATATGTGTGACAGAGAAGAACGACACAATGTAAGTCAAAACAGGAAAAAAAGAAAATGATAGTTAGGTACAAAATTAATTATTGTTTTCAATTACGGTACTAAATTATCCTTACATGTATATATATTTACGATTAGAGCTAACAATGATTTGGATTGCGCTTAACGTGTGTTATTAACGACAAAGTTGTATCTAACTCAACTTGGGGAGTGAAGAATGTAAATTCGTATTTAAACACTAACTCATCAACTTTGGGAGTGAAGAATATAAATCAGTACTTAACCACTCAGAGTCATCGGTAGAGTAGTTTGACCTATACAAGAGTAAATACAATTTCCATGCAATTTTATACCATAATACCAACAAAAATTGATTTAGCGCTAAAGGAAAATTCAATTCATTAAAATCTAAAGTTTATACTTGACTTTACGTCAATTACTTATTAATTACTAATTAGATTGTATACAATTTGATTAAATTGATAGACGGAAGAACTAAATTAATAGTTGGAGACCCTAAATGATGGACGAGTAATATGTTATCTGTAAAAGGTCGAAATTCAAGAATCGTGGTCGACCCATGTTTTAAACATTGTATGATTTGACAAGGGACTGATCTATGTAATACAAAAAATCTCCACATGTACTTGAAGTTTGCATGAGTTGAGTACATATCATACTTTGGGAGTGACTCCTCTCAAATTTATATGTATATTGTATTAAGAAGTAATGATAATTAATGTAACATGTCAGTTAAATGACCTTAATAAAAATATTTATTGTAATTTAACTAATGAAAATTTTAGTAATACTCAAATATAGTAGGGAATAAATCATCAATTTTTTTAAATCACTAACGTCTGAAGTTTTTACTTGAATTCACATTAACTATTTATTCAACTACTAATTAGGATATACCTAATATGGTTGAAATTACAAACACAAGAAGTAGATCAATAGTTCGAGTCAATTAGTATTGAATATTGAGTAACATGTTATATGTAAAGTCAAACTTCAAGAACCACATTTTATACATATTTTGATATGTTATATGAATTGGAAAATGACTGATTTTTGTAATACAAAAATGTCAACAGACGGAACATTCCCAAATCTATGATATGGTGAACGGAAGAATGCATGCACCCGACATTTGCACATATTGAATGCATATGGTATGTTAAAGCTGACTTTTATTGATAAGTATATTGGATTTAGAAGTTAATAATAACTGCGTTGAGCTGCCAATTAAGCGACATTAATAAATAAAAATAACAAAATATAACTAAATAATTTGTTTAGTAATAATAAAGATAAATAGATGGATCTAAGAAATATTAAGGAATGAATCATCAATTTTATAAAATTATGGGAACTAAATAATAATAATAATATTCAAAAGGCACCTATTGGGGGTGAGGACAACCTTCACTTTTTATATTGGTATAAAGATTTATGTGAATCTATCCTAATGTTCTCAGTTATAGATATACTGTTACCTTAATTAAAAATTAAAATATGGTAAACAATATAATTTTAATATATGTGGCCGAAATTTACTAGCTTGGAGACCAAGAAATATAAAATTTTACCTAGTAAATTCATTAAAATTTCGGCACAAACACCATATTGGGAACAAGTGGTCAAATTTTAAGATCAAATTTTAATAAGATCTTTAATCCAATGTTTGATTTTGATAAATATCAATCTTTACTTGAAAATCATGAAGATCAAATTAACTAAGAACATCATGAAAATTTCGGACCTTACATAAACCCTTAAAAAATTCGAATTTTTTTAAAATTCCTCTTTAAAAATTTCGGTCCAAAGTTTTAAATTTCAAGAACACCAATTTATCAAAATCATGAACTCCTAACACAGACTCTGATACCACTGTTAGAATACGAGGAGTAATCACTACGGATACTTCAACAAGGTACATGCTTGTAATTACAGTTACGCAGCGGAAGATTCACACATAACTTTAGGATGATCCGTAGACCTAAGATCTTCTCTGGAGGGAGTTCACGATCCTCCGGTCAGGACCCGTAGAGGTTCTTGTTAGAGAATCCCTACGTGGTGTAAGTTCCACAGCAAAGTCTCTGATCGATTCTTGGCACGGGGACAAATCTCTAGAGAGTTTGCTCGAAGGCAATTTGGCACACCCTTGGTAAGGTCTATGGTTCGGCCGAACTAGGTGTTAAGGGGGGAGGGTTTTTCTCTCTAAAACACTTTGATGAGGAATTGTGATTAACCCTAAAAATCCCCTATCACCTCTTATTTATAGGAGGAGTAAAGTGGACAAAAGTCGACTTTACCCCACCTAGGATTTCAGCTGGCCTATGTAATTGGGGAGGCCCAATTTTGGGCCTCCCATGTCAATTGGGATTCGGTTCTGGCCCAATTAACCTAATATGACATTTACCCAAGTTCATTAGGTAAACTATACATATTATGGACTACCAATTACGGCGCCCATTACCATATGCTTATAGAAGGTACATTCAGTCCACAGGTATATTTACCGACCGATGTCCTGCTGATGTTTTTATGACCGCATCTTTTTGGAAGGTTGTACTGTCGCCCTCTGGAATCCAATTGGCCGGTGCCAAAGCTATCATAGGGAGCTGCATGAAGTTGGTACTGAATATGCGTGTTTAGTAGGTGCGTTTTGGTTGCCGATCAAAGTCTTTAGAATACCATTAGTAAAACGTTAACAGTTTTAGTCAAACATTCCGTTAGTTCTGAAATCTTCCATTGCAGTTGCATAAGCTCACTGCAATATGTCGGTTTTAGTTGTTCAGACTTTGACCCGAAACCCAACTAATGGAGGTATTTGTATGAGTATTCATTGTCGACATTTAGCAACCTTGCAGTAGATGCCAAAGGTATTCTGGCGAGTCGGTGTTATGTTAATTCAAATTATGATGTTTAGCACTAGCGTATGTGATTCCACTGTTAGGCTTTTGTCTTGGGTACTCGAACACAAAATGATAGTTTCAGGATGTGAAGACATGTTGTCAAATAGTATCTTCAACAGAGTGTCTTTGCATGTTGAATGTTGAATTTACCACTACACATACCCATTACTAATTTTGAGTTGTTGACACGGTATAGACCGTTCCGACATACCACAATTAGACTCTGCTGACTTAAACACCAACGGATGAAATTGGCGTGTGCATACCAACTTCTGAATGTTGCTTTGAGGATTATATTTGTTTCCCCCGTATGGTACGTTTTGTGTTGGGAAACGTATTAGCTCAACAATATGTCTTCATACCATATATGCTATTTTGACATCCAACGTCATATTGTAATTAAAAATTCCGATATAATTTTATTTCACTTCATATAAATTTTTTTTGTATAGATTCAATATTTGTAAAATACTACAAGGCAACCAATAATGCATTGACTACATAATAATACTGTACAATGCGTTTAGTGATAAAACTCATCAAACTGGTCCATTTCCTTTGCCTAAGACTGTTGGAGAAAATGCCGATATGACGGTTGTCCGAACATAGTTGGATCACGACAGCGGTTGGAAATGAGATGTGTAGCTTTTATGAACGTATCTTCAAAAAAATTGAAAAGAGGCAATCACTCAATAACAACCAAAAGTTGAAGCTTCAAACGCAATGATAAATATAAGAAAAAGTTGTTCTTACATAATAACAAAGCCGACGTGTCTGCAGAGATACTTAATATACTCGCACTGTTATGTATTCAACTACTAGTCAACATAGGTATCCCTTGTGTTAGCACATTATTAATGGCATTCCCGAAACGACTAACTGGTTAAACAGTGAACAAGGAGATTAGTTAGACTTTGTTGTGGACGAAAATAAACTGACTATGTATGATTCAGATCAGGACTAGCTAAATCCATGTGTATATGTGCAGTTACAAAAACTAGTATAACTGTTGTTCTGAAAACAAATAGCAGCAGAATAGTTTACTTGCTTCAAATTAACTGTGTTTTACCGTATATCAATATATCAATAGATTGGTTGTAGGTTGTTGGTGCAGTAGACGAATGGTTTGGTCTAGAGTGGTTAGACGAGTCTAGCTTAGGGAGACAATAAAATGAATATACATACGAATTAGAAAATAAGGAAACTAAAAACAAAGAGTTGCGAACAAGGTTTCAATTTAACTTAAGGCGTCTGTTCGAGTGAAATTGTGAGGTTTCTGCAGGTGCACTGGAAGATTATGCGAGAAGATTGTGCCTACTGACCAAGGGGGAGTTAGGAGGGTAGGGTTATATATAGGTCGGGAAGATTGATAGGAAATGGTTAGGAAGAAGATATGTCAATTTTGAAAATATAAAACTGTGGTCCCAAGTTATTTCGAATCCCCCCCCCCCAATCCCAAATTTACCGCTCTCTCTTGTCTATCCTTAGAATTAGTTACACTTTATTTATTGTAATCAACTGCTTTCATTTAATAGGTTGTCCTCATAAATGAAATCACATATAATATATAATGTCGAGTAAAGTTCTGTTAGCATAAGGTGACGTGGCGCCGTAATAGGAGCCCGTTAATTAAGGGAATTACCTAAGTTAATTAGGTAATTGTCAATCTGGGCTAATTGAGCCAAGTCCAATTAGTAATTGACAAGGGAGGCCCAAAATTGGGCCTCCCCTTTATACATGCAATTCGCCTGGCCACCCTATACCACATTGGTTGGAGTTGCCTTTTGGCAACTCCACCAATACTATATATAGGGGTGTTTGCTAAGGGTTTATTCACTCATTCATAATAACAAGGATCTCCATTGAGAACACTTGTTTCCCTTAGTCTAAAATCGGCACCATCACATCTGGTCTGAGGTTTCATCTCCGTTGAAGAATCGATCAGAGGTCTTGTTGTGGAGCTACATCGCGTGAGACTTCTTCTAATGAAGAGCTTGCACGTGGTTCTGACCGGATGATCAGAACTCCCTCCACTTCGTTCTTGGGCAGGAAAGCTAAAAGGTATGTGTACTAATTCCGCTGCGTATATTAGATTTCTTGCTAGTACACGTTTAGCATTCCGTAGTATTACGTCCCCGTAATCCAACAGTGGTATCAGAGCCTGGTTAGGAGTTCTTAAAATTTTGATAAACTAATGTTCTTGAAATTTATATAAAAACCGAAATTTATATATATTATGAACACCATGAGTAATCCGAAATTTTGAAATAAATTTCACATGTTTGATCTTTGAAAACTTAAAATTTTCGAAATTTACATGTTTTTATGGATCAAAATCGAAATTCATGTTTGAATTTGAGTTTGATGTTCATGATCTTCAAGAACACGATGAGTTTTATTAAGAACACTCTTTGGATTCATGATCATAGTAGTATTTGATCTTAAAATTTGACAAATTTTCCAATTTTTTGGTGTTATGGCCGAAAACCCTAGTAAATTATTAGGTAACATTTTTAATTTCTTAGGGTCCAAGTAAGATAATTTCGGCCGGCCCTAGTATATATGTATGTTACCATATTTTAATTTTATTAAAAGGGGACAATATATCTATAAATTGGAAAGATAATATAAGATTCACATTATATAGTAAAATATATAAACAATCAATATATTTAGCTAAAAAATATGGATAAAGATATATTGATAGGATTTAGTTACTTAAAAAGATTAAGAAGATATATTGTCTATATATTTTATCCCTAAATATATATTCGACAATATATATATAATTCGGCTGAAAATATATTAATATATATATATATATATATAAATATATATATATATATATATATATAAATATATATATACGTACCGAATTTTATATATATATAAGCATTATTAGAAATTATTTTATATAATTAATAATTCTTGATGGCTAAGTTAAGTTTTATGATGGATTTTAAAACCCTACTTAGCCTATAGAATTACTTCGGCCAAACCCTAGGGTTCATGGGCCGGTCCAATTGCTAAACCGGATCAGGATAAACCTATCCGGGTTTTCTTAATCGGGTCGGGTCGGACCATAGTAACTAAATTGAACCTAACCTAACCGGTTTTGAGTGATAAACCGAACCACTATCTTATTTTATTGAACCGTTTCAGACCAAACCGGAATTTTTGAAAACAGACCGAGTTGAACCAGATTTTAAAATTTGGACCGAAACTCTTTAAAATTTTCGGAAATTTTAAATTGTTCAATAAAATAGGATGTCAAATTTTAAATCTAAAATGTTTTCGAACTTTAAAATTAGCCTAAATAGTGCTCTTAGGGTTTGTGTTTTAATACACGGTTTCAATCAAAACCCTAATGCCTAGTTTTGATTATGGGGATGGATCTCAGACTTGCATGTTTTTGGGACAGGATTAAATTAGTGGGCTGATTTGCAATTGTTTACTTTATGCATCATATATTTTGATATAATTAGAACTGTCGTCTTGACTTAGTCAAGCTAGCTGGATATTATATTGCGAGCATTGAGCTCTGGGATTTAAATATATGGTTTGCGCAATAGGATAGACATGCTATGCTGATTGAAAGTGCCTAGAATCCATGTCTAGAAATTCACATGATTGATTGTAAGCATGAATTGCAAAACAGCCCCTAATATTTTTAAAGCGTTTTATAAAACCGAAAATTCCAGTCGCCAATTATGCATGATGTGTGCGGATATTGCATGTTTTGACGCATATGCTAGGATGTTCACAATAGAACGCATGTGATAATTTACTTTACGTAGAATTATGTATGCTAGGAACATTAGACACATGACGCGTAAGCATGTTGTGTTCGATATTTATGGCATGGTATTATGATTTGCTAGATGTAGTATAATTATAAATATGCATGCGTAAATTATCAGATAATTTTATAAAATCATAAGGGCCTTGGGAAAGCCAAGATCGGGTATGCTTATTTGAAAATTCCCGTTCCGGTAATTTGCAATAGAATAACCGTTTTCAAAAGACTGATCTATTAGATTGAAAAAGAAAATAGTGTGAATTCTTTCACGACACCCCCTTCCTCGGTTTACTGAAGGTTGGTTTGGTTTAGTGACAGAAGAATCACTATTCGTCGTATTCCATCATAATAGACAATCCGATATATGAAATTTTGTAAAAATGTTGTTATCTTCCCAACCTAGTGTTGTTATCGATGAATAGATGGCATTATCATGTGAATCTGAGCTATTAGTTGAGATGACTTATGACTCGTGGAGCAAACTCGTCATTACGATTTTGGAAGCACAAGGTCTGTGTGACCACATACAAATAACCATGAATTACCCAAATGTCGGACTCGCCAAAGATCTGGCATTTGCCCACTTTAAGTGGGAGCAAGATGACAAGAAAGCAAAGGAGCTGATACTGTCGGAAATGTCATAAGATTTCTATGTCCGGTATAAGGATGATCCGACGACAAAGGACATCTGGGATGCCCTCTTTCTGAAATATGGAAGTTTCATTGCAGTTACACTGCACCCACTTATACCAACATTAGAAACCTGTATGAACAACAACAGTAAGAGTGTACTTGAAAAAGTATACGACCTCCTTCGCCTATTCAAGCCATTGGAAGATGACAGTCAGATGGCTGAATGGGATAAAATTCAGGCCATAATAGGGATCCTCCCGAAGTCTTGGAGAGCAACCAAGGCCATATTGACTGTCAGCAGTTCCGTACTTGATATTGCATCTGTCCTGAAAATAGTCGAGATGGAAGAGGCTCGATTAAAATCGGTATCGAAGGAACCGAAATCCACATGACAAGCTGGCCGCAAGAAAAGGAAATTCATGAACAAAGGAAAGAATCAACAGACAGTCGACGGTAAAACGTTGACTTCACCTAAACAAGGCAGTCCCAGATTAAAATCTGAGATAGTTTGCGGGAACTCCAGCCCACGCCGAATAAGCGATGGTGCAGGTACCAGCAAATCGCATCCTGAAAAGGTATGCGAATTTGGTTATGTAGAGGAAGCGTTAGTTTCCTCAACTGTCATGTTAACTTACTCAAATCCGTCTTGGATTCTTGATTCAGGTGCAACGGACCACATAGCCAACGATCGAGAACTATTTGCCAAGTTTAGACGATTGCCGAAGGATTCTAAAAGGACATACATTGGCGACAATTCACAAGTTGAAGTCATAGGGGTAGGGACTTGCAAATTGCCGATGGGAAATGGAAAATTCTTACTTCTAGAAATGTCCTTTTCGCTCCTAGAATCCGTAGGAACGTTGTTTCTCTTTCTGCTCTTATGGATAAAAACTTTATTTTGTCATTTGAGAGATCCTTTGTTCGTATAAATAAAGGGGATAGTTTATTTGGATATGCCTATTCTTATAACGGTTTATTTATCATGGATTTACATGGCAATGTAAATTCATATCGCTTGTATGCAATGTCTTCCAAAGAAGCAGAAACTGACGCAACCGGATGGCATTCGCGGCTTGGACATATACTCTATGACATAGTTCAGTCGTTGGCTCGACGAGGGCTTCTGCCCGGAACAAATAGTGTGGTCAAACACACATGTCATGACTGTCTGGCTGGAAAGTCCACCCGCAAGCCATTCGGTGAAGCAAAACGAGCAGAATTTCCATTGCAGATAATCCATTCCGATGTTTGTGGACCAATGAACGTAACTGCTAGGAATGGAAAGCGATAATTCGTAACTTTCATTGATGACTACACCCGATTTGGGTTTACTCATTTGATTACTCGCAAATCTGAAGCTATAGATTGCTTTAAAAGCTTTCTGAAGCTCGTGGAGAATCAACAGGAGCGGAAGGTGAAAATCCTTCGCACCGATAGAGGTGGAGAATATCTCTCTAATGAGTTTGATAAGTTATGCAAGGAAAAGTGGGATCGTCCGTCAAAAGACGATCCCCAACACACCAAAGCAGAATGGTGTGGCTGAATGTCAAACCCCTCCTCAGGAGGATAGATGGGGCGATTCAGGTGAGATCCAATGTAGATCCAACTTTCTATTCACTTGTGGGATCCGGGCGGTCCGGGGGGGCCTTTCAAATCCTCCTAGCCATTATCCTACTGCAATAATTCTTGCTAAGAAGAATGCCCATGTTGTGGCAATTCCACCCTAGGAACTTGTAAATTGCCAATGGGCAATGGCAAATCCTTACTTCTAGAAAATGTCATTTTTGCTCCTAGAATCCGTAGACATGTTGTTTTTGTTTCTGCTCTTATGAATAAGAACTTTGTTTTATCATTCGAGAGATCCTTGGTCCGGATAAATAAAGTGGATACTTTATTTGGATATGCCTTTTCTTATAATGGTTTATTTATCATGGATTTACATGGAAATGTAAATTCATATAGAATGTATGCTATGTCCTCCAAAGAAGCAGAAACTGATGCGACCGGATGGCGTTCGCGGCTTGGACATATAGGCTATGACAGAGTTCAATCGTTAGCAAGACGAGGGCTTTTACCCGAAACAAACAGTGTGGTAAAACACACTTGTCATGACTGTCTAGCTGGAAAATCCACCCGCAAGCCATGAGCAGAATTTCCATTGCAAATAATCCATTCCGACGTATGTGGACCAATGAACGTAACTGCAAGAAATGGAAAGCGATACTTCGTAACTTTCATTGACGACTACATCCGATTCGGGTTTACTCATTTGATTACTCGTAAATCTGAAGCTATAGATTGCTTTAAAAGTTTTCTAAAGCTCGTGGAGAATCAACATGAGCGAAAGTTGAAAACCCTACGCACCGATAGATGTGGAGAATATCTCTCTAATGAGTTTGATAAGTTATGCAAAGAAAGTGGGATCGCCTGTCAAATGACGATCCCCAACACACCACAACAGAACAGTGTGGCTGAACGTCGTAATCGAACTCTCCTAGACATGGTAAGAACCATGATGTCACAAGCACAATTACCAATTTCTTACTGGGGAGATGCATTGCTTGTTGCCACTCATGTAGTAAACCTTGTCCCATCAAAAGCAGTTAACACAACACCGTATGAGCTATGGACTGGTAGAGAGTTTAATCTTACCAGGCTGCGACCTTGGGGATGTGCAGCTTATACACATACAACTGACAACCGTTTTGGCAAGTTAGGCCCTAGAGGACTTAAAAGTATCTTCATAAGATACTCTGAAAACTCAAAAGGTTATGTATTTGTGTCAGCTCTAGAAAACGGTAGTGTATACGAACATGAGTCCAGAGACGTCACTTTTCTTGAGGACGAATTTCCATCGCTACGATAGATAAAGACAGACGAAGTTCTGACTGAACTAGAACATGATGACGATGATTCTCAGGTCCCACTTTCTTCGAGTGGGAGATTTGGCACAGCAACAAGTGATTCGGTTATTGAGGACGAAATCCCCATTATAAATCCAGTGGGAGGACTCACTCACCCCCAAACTCACTATTGCTGGCAATGCGAATCAAGTAGAACCTGACAATCACGATACACAACTACCTATTATTCCCATGATTTCAAGTGGGAGTAGGATGATCACTTCAGTTCCAGGTCCTAGCGATCAAAGAACTAATCTCGGAGGTGAAATCCCGAGACGAAGGGGCTGTCCTAAGAAAGTTGTTGCTCAAAGTTCTAGTTCCGCCATCATTCCCAATGGGAGTAATGCTCTGATAAGAAGCATTATTCCAAGTGAGAGTATGGATCAGACTCAAAATGGGACGAATGAGCCTAGACGCAGTCAAAGGCAACGTACTTCTCCTAAGAAGTATCCCATTGAGAGAGGCGAAATATTCACTCTCACGTCTGTTGATGAAACGGTAACGGTTAAACAAGCGATGAAAGGACCCCAAGCAAAGGAATGGAGAAAAGCAATGGAAGATGAAATGGCCTCAATGAAAGCTAATTCGGTATGGTCTTTAGTTGATTTACCTGCTAACCGCAGAGCAATAGGAGCCAAGTCGGTATTGAAACTCAAACTCACTGCTGATGGAGAAGTCGAGCGATACAAAGATTGAATGGTTGCGAATGGATATACCCAAACTCATGGAGTGGACATTGATGAAACATACTCACCAACTGTGCGTTATACAACTGTAAGGGCCATCCTTGCCCTTGTTGCATGTCTAGATCTAGAGCTGCATCAAATGGATGTTAAGACCGCATTCCTCCATGGGAACTTGGAAGAAGAGATCTATATGGAGCAGCAAGAGGGTTTAATTACTCTTGGCAAAGAACGTAAAGTTTGCAAACTCCAAAGGTCTATTTACGGTCTTAAACAGTCGTCTCGGCAATGGTATCGCAGATTCCACGAGGAAATCGTCGGAAACGGATTTGTGAATCTTCACGAGGATGCTTGCGTATACACTAAGACCTCTGGGTCTAAGTATGTCATCATAACACTATACGTAGATGACATACTCATTGCTGCGAACGACGTGCGTTTAATGAACAAATCAAAGTCCTAGTTAGCGTCAGCATTTGAGATGAAAGACATGGGAGAGGCCACGTACATTTTAGGCATTAAGATTGCCCGAGATCGTGCCGCCCGGACATTATGTCTGTCTCAAGAATCTTATATCAACAAACTGTTGAAAAGATTCAGAATGCTCGATGCTAAACCCGTGGATACGCCGGTTGTGTTCGGGTGCGCGCTGTCAAACCGTGATGGACCAAAAACCAACAGTAGCGTGAACATATGATGGGGGCAGAGTACCTAAGCATGGTAGGGAATCTTATGTACGCCATGCTGTACTCGGCCAGATATCTGTTACGCTGTGGGCCTAGTAGCAAGATTCCAATTAGATCCTAGTCATCAACATCTAAAGGCCGTAAAACAGATTATACGGTATCTGAAAGGTACTGCCGACTATGTTCTGTGCTATAAGGGCAAGCAAATAGAATTGACCGGTTATAGTGACGCCGACCACAGTGGCGATCCAGATGATCGTAAGTCCACCACAGGTGGAGTTTTCCTTCTTGCTAATGCTGCCATATCATGGGTAAGCAAGAAGCAATCATGTCTCGTGGTTTCCACTATGGAATCGGAATTCGTTGCCCTTTCTAAAAACGCACATGAAGCGGTCTAGCTGAAAAGGCTTCTTACTGCATTAATTGGCACTGGCAAAGAGAGTAATCCCGTCAAGGTATACTCTGACAGTCAGGCAGCCATTACAACAGTTAAGAATCCAAAGTACCATAGTAGGACCAAACACATTGATGTGAAATAAAATTATGCTAAATCTGTTCTGGAAGAAAACATGATCGCTCTAGAATACCTGTCCACGGATAAAATGGTTGCAGATCCATTAACTAAGTCATTACGTAGAGAGATCTTCGAAAAGCACGTAAAACTGCTTGGATTACGTAGGGCTTAAATAAGTGACTTGTATAAGCGATAACGTTTTGACATTTGAAGTAATATTATTTCGATTGAATAAAAGAATTGCAAACTGAGTATATGATCTATCGATGTCATAATGAAATATAACATCGGATTTTACTATCTATAAACTAAGTCGTAGGAAGCGGTAAAACTCTTCCACCAAAATTATGTCGAATGTGAACCATGCCTCGTCACACAGGTACGGTCATCTTGCAAGGAGAGGTGGACCTCTACCCAACAAGATTGGCTAAGAACCAGGGGGATAAACCTGGTTAAATGAAACGATAACCTTGTCACGCTTAATGCATGACTTAATCTTTGTTTTGTAAATCGACGTGTTGGACCCATTCCATCATTAAAATCACATTCAGGGCCAGATGAATGATTCTGCGATAGCATTTTTAACATATCCCAATCTTGGCTAGTCCAGGTGTGCTATCGACGCGTGCTTCATACTGCATGTGCCATGTTCGACCACGGAGTCATGCTCGGTTGTGCTAGCTAGAATCCTAGTGATTCAAAGGGCGCATACTTCTTCACCTTGAGTGTGTGATTGATCCCGGATGTCTTATGAAGAGGCATCCAAAGTATCCTCACGGACTCAGAACTTATACCTAAGGTCTAGCTCAATGTTCGCTTCCCGGCGTACGAGCGTAGAGCCAAAGAAAACGGCCAAGTGACCACGTCTTGGAAACCGGTTGAGTTAGACTAAGGGTATAAGCGATGGGGATGGTCAAGATCACCTATAATTCACCGACTCTTGTGTTCACTAGGTGGCCGCCAACCGGATATTAGTTGAAGGTTGTGAACACTTGTAACGGATGCCTTGGAGAAGTATTCCTGTGTGGAAAACTGAGCAATTGGTGAATTATTAGTTGACCGGATAATGTACACAGATGGATCCTCCAATAAGAAGGGATCGAGGTAGGGCTAGTCCTAGTTCCACCTCACGGGGGAGTCCCTCTACGTTACACTATATCCTTGACATACCGTGCAACAAATAATGAAGCATAATATGAAGTTTTTCTTATAGGTGTACGAATAGCAAAAGGAATGGGAGTAAGGCACTTAGAAGCAAGGTGCGACTCCCAGTTGGTGGTGAACCAATTCAAAAGAAAGTACAATGCAAAATCCCCAAAAATGCAACAATACTTGCAGGAAGCACAAGCAACAATAGCAGGTTTCAAAAATTTCGACATCACCGCCATACCGAGATAATAAAATAAAAAACAGCTTCATTATGCAAGTTTGCCTTATGGATACCCCAAGAGAAAGAGGTAGAATTTGCAAAGTGAATACTGCTACCAGCTTTTAATACCTGAGGTAATTGAAATCAACGAAATGGTAATTGATGAATCAACTGGATGACACCGATCATGCAATATTTGACCAAGGGGGAACTACTAGAGGTGGCAATTGAGGCAGCAGGGATTGAAAGACTGGCCATCAATTATTTTCATCAATGATGGTCTACTATACAAAAGGGGATATTACACACCATACTTGTGATGCGTGGGAAAGCCTGACACAACCAGGATATAAAGAGAAATACACGAGGGGAATGCAGCCTGCCATGAAGGGGCAATGACAATAGTGAGGAAAGCCCTTAATCCGGGATACTACTGGCCAACGATGAACAAAGACGATAATTAATTAGTGAGAAAGTGTGATGCATGCCAAAGGTACTCAAAGAATATAACAGCGCCAGCGTCCAACCTCATGTCAATTGCAAGTGCATGACCCTTCGCCCAATGGGGCATTGATTTGATCGGCCCGTTACCAATATAAAAGGACAAATGAGGTAAATCCTAGTAACTATAGACTACTTCTCAAAGTGGATCGAAGCCAAGGCCTTAGCGAAAACAATCGTATTCCAAGTGGTCAAGTTCCTCCAGGCACGAATAGTCTCAAGATACGGAGTACCAAAAGTACTAATAAATGTAAATGGACCACAATTTAAAGGGCGTCAGGTGAAATCATATTGCAAAACATTAGCCATCGGTCACCGTTTTGGGTCAGTAAAACACGCCCAGACAAATGGCCAAGTGGAATCCACAAACAAGATAATCCTATAAGGGCTAAAAAGAAGGCATTCAGAGGAAGCTGTGTAGATCAACTGGAAAATGTTTTGTGGGAACTGCGTACAACCCCAAAGATTTCAACTGGGGAAACCAGTTACAAAACTGGCTAAAGTGAAGGTACATCAGTTCCATGTGGGGTAAATGGTCCTGAGAAGGAATGAGTTCAAACACTTGGACAAGATAAACAAAATGTCACTAAAATGAGAAGGACCTTATAAGATAGCATCCATTCCAGCAATCAATGCATACCGCCTAGAAGATGCAGAAGGGCAGATATCAACCAACACATTCTCTGGGGAACACTTGAAAATGTTTTACACTTGAAGGAGAAAAAGGAGTATCCAATTTTATTCCCTATGTTTATTACTACTTGAAGGAGATCCACAAACTCCAGTTTACTTTAAAGCAATGTAAATACCTTATGAGCTAATGAAATGAATGTCTTTTAGTGCATTAGAATGAAGAAAATGGAATATAAGACCTAGAGGGCCACCCCAACATATAAAATGGAGGGACATAAGACTCACAAGTATGAGCAACTCGACCATCAAAAGACTCTTAAGACCCACAAGGCCACCCCAACATATAAAAGGGAGGGACATAAGACTCACAAGTATGAGAAACCCGACCATCAAAAGGGGACAAACGACCCACATGGCCTCCCCAGCATATAAAAGGGAAGCACATAAGACTCACGAGTATGAGAAACCCGACCATCAAAAGGGGACATAAGAACCACAGGGCCACCCCAGCATATAAAAGGGAAGGACATAAGACTCACAAGTATGAGATACCCGACCATCAAAAGGGGACATAAGACCCATAGGGCCACCCTAGAATATAAATATGAAGGACATAAGACTCACAAGTATGAGCAATGCAACCATCATAAAGGAGACATAAGACCCATAGGGCCACCCCAGCATATAAAAAGGAAGGACATAAGACTCACGAGTATGAGCAACACAATCATCCGATAAAGGGGTATAAAACCTACAGGGATACCCAATCATCCATCAACTATAGGGACGTAAGACCCAATGGGAAACCCTTACATATAATGATATGGGAACATAAGACTTACATAGATGAGCAACCCAATCATCATTTAAAGGGGCATAAGTTCCCCAATCAATGGGCGACCATATTAAAGGCTATTATAAAGCCAGAACTAACAACTCAAAAACACGAAATACTACTACGAGATAGATGCCTACACGTAAAAATACAACGGAGGTCAACCAAACATCATGAATACATCACTACAATCGGAAGAAGAGGGTGACTAAGTTACACCCTCGGTACTCATCCCTTCGTCACCAACGCTTTGGACACTATATCCATGCCACTTTTAACATCAGTAAGATTCACATCCGCCATAACAATGAATTCAAAAGGAACACCACCACTAAGAGAGCATGATGATACGTCACCATTAAGATATCCTTCCTATTTAATGAAGTCCAACAACCGCAACATCAAAGGTCGAGGAGACATGCTAAGGTTAATCGAACGCTTATCCGATTGATATAGAGTCAAGCAAATGGTAAAGCCATTGCTAAAATCGGGGCCATTACGGGATACTCGTGCAATTAAGCAAAGAACACTCATCATTCAGGAAGAAAGAAGTCCCAAGGAGAATGTGATAATTGCACATGTCGTCAAAAATAAAATCGCCAACGCAAGAACTGAATGCATACCCTATGGGTATAGCAAAACGATAACTTCAAAACCCAAGCTATGCTTATTCAAACCAACTAGAGATGACCCCCCAGCCTACCTCACAAACAAGCAAGAAAACTTCAAAGAGTTAACAATTAAACACGAGAAGATCGTCGAACATACAAACCGCGGAGGCGGAGCACAGGCAAATAAATACCCCATGAAAACAAGGTCAACCCATGAAAGGAGATCGACACATGCCCAACATCACAAATAAAGCGTCCGAGCTAGGAAGGTGCCCACACATTCTCTCACCCGGACCGTCGTTCATGCATTGCAAAACCAACTAATGATGCTTTCAAGACATACATGACTTCGCCATCAAGATGAAGCAAAAGTAAGAAAACAGACTTTCAACATTCTCTGAAGCTAGTTGCATGCCTCGCCATCAAAGCTATGCAGAACAATTTCTCTCATCCGTTTGGATAGGATTTCCCAAGAAGGAAAGAGGACTGGATACATCAAAATCTGAAACACTTAGAAGAAGAACTTATAAGCTTGAATCATACTTCATTGATGATTAGGGATTACAAGCAAAGTGATACAATATATATACTAAGTGAAACTAGGCTCACCAACTAAGACTATACAAAGAGTTGTGAACCAGGTGCATAGTGTTTGCATAGCATAACCGGGTGCATACATAGTGGCAGGGTGTATGCATAGTAAAGCTAAGTGTATGCATAGTGTATTGAACATAGTCTTCATATACACTTCTATATTCTCCCATCCTTTTCTTCTTCCTCTTTTCTTTCTTGGAAGACATCCTTGATTCCATATAGCTTCAACAAAGCCAAGTGTTGGTTCTTCACTAAAGCCTTGGTTAACAAGTCAGCTAGCTGATCCTTTGAAGGAATGTAGTGAACATCAATCCTGCCTTGTCCAATGTGATGTCTTGTGAAATGACAATCCAATTCAATGTGTTTGGTACGCTCATGAAACATTGGATTTTTAGCAATCTTCACAGCTGCTTGACTATCTGTGTATATAGGGATAGGAAAGTTTACTTGCAATCCAAGTTCCTTGAGAATCCTGCCTATCCAAAGTGCCTCTTGAATAGCAACTCTAAGGCAACTATACTCTGCTTCAGCACTTGATAGGGAAATGGTATCTTGCTTCTTGACCTTCCAAGCTATCATAGCTCCTCCTAGCTTTACACAATAGGCACTCACTGATTTCCTACTAAAAGGGCAAGCAGCCCAATCAGAGTCACAAAACAAGCTCAAATTAAGGTGGTTGTTGGAAGGATAGATCAAGCCTTGGCCTGGGGTGCCCGTGATGTACTTGATTATCCTAATGGCAGCTTCATAGTGATACTTCTTTGGCTTGTCTACAAATTGACTTAGTCTCAGGACTGAGAAGCTAATGTCTGGTCTTGTCATTGTAAGATAGAGCAATTTGCCAATAAGTCTTCTAAATGAAGTAGCATCCTCTAATAGCACATCATCAGTGTTTGAGTTGGATGCTTTGTCATACTCATGTGTGGTGAGCTTGACATTGAATTCCATAGGAGTTTCAGAAGGCCTTGCAGCCCCTAAGCCAGCCTCCTCAATGAGCTCCATAGCATATTTCCTTTGATTGATCACAAGGCCTTGATTTGATCTTGCAATTTCCAAACCCAAGAAGTACCTCAAGTCCCCCAAATCCTTCAACTTGAAGTGTATTTGAAGTGTGTGTTTCAATTGATTGATCATCCTGGTATTGGAACCAGTGATTAGAAGATCATCAACATAGATTAATAGAAACACCTTGTCATTGCCTTGTATCTTGGTGAACAAGGAATGATCTGAGGCACATTGTGTATAACCATTCTTCAACAATGTTTGGGTGAGCTTGATGTTCCATTGCCTTGAAACTTGTTTGAGGCCATATAGGGACTTCTTAAGCTTGCATACACGTTTGGTAGGCCCTTCAAGAGACTTTGAAGGATCAAAACCTTGTGGAATATCCATGTACACTTCCTCAGTTAAGTCACCTTGAAGAAAAGCATTGTTGACATCCATATGGTATAATCCCCAAGATTTGGCAGCTGCCAATGCTAAGATGATCCTCACTGTGTCCATCTTGACCACAGGAGAGAATGTCTCACTGAAATCAGTCCCTTCCACTTGAGTGAATCCTTTGGCAACTAATCTTGCTTTATACCTTTCAATGGAACCATCAGAGTTGTACTTGACCTTGAAGACCCAATTGCAACCTATTGAAGATTTTCCTTGAGGAAGTTCCATGAGTTGCCAAGTGTTGTTTGCTTGAAGGGCTTGTATCTCTTCCTTCATGGCCAAAATCCAATTGGGATCCTTGATTGCTTGTTTGTAGGAGCTTGGTTCCTTGATTTTGTCAATGGCAGCCAAGAAGCATTTGTATTGAGGGCCTAAAGTGTCATATGACATATACCTCTCCATGCCAAAAGTGGCATTGGAACTTGATCTTTGTTGAAGTTCAGCAATCCTTGCACTTCTCCTTGGTTGTGGTGGATTGAGTTGTGCAATTCTAAGACTCCTCCTCAGATTAGAAGGTTGGGGTGGATCATCCACAATGGGTGGTTGAGGTGTTGGAGTTTGTTGAGGTGGTGGAACTTCATTGATTGGGATGTGTCTTTGTATATCCTCATCAAAGTAAGTTGGATTCTCTTGTGGGAAGTCTTCAATGGATTGCTTGGCTCCCAAGCAAGATGGAATGAGAGACTTTAAAGCATCCTTGGACATGCTAAATGGGAAGATGTCTTCATGAAATGAAACATCCCTTGAAACATGAAACATTGAGTTGGAAATGTTCATCACAAGGTATCCTTTTTGTGAAGTTGAATACCCCATAAGGATGCATGGTTCAGCCCTTGGACTAAACTTGCCATGGTTGTTCAATTTGGTTGCAAAGCATAAGCAACCTATGGTTCTCAAATGAAGAAGAGAAGGTGCTTTCCCATATAGCACTTGCATAGGTGATTTGAACTTCAAGATGGAGGTGGGTAGCCTGTTGAGCAAGTAACAAGCATTGAGTATGCAATATCCCCAATGTCTCAGTGGCATAGAAGCTTGAAACCTTATGGCTCTAGCAGTGTTGAGAATGTCCCTATGTTTGCGTTCAACCCTGCCATTTTGTTGTGGTGTATGCACACAACTTGTTTGATGAAGAATCCCAAATTGAAGAAGTAAATCTTTGCATAATGAGTTGATGAACTCAGTCCCATTGTCACTTCTCAAAGTCTTGACCATTGTACCAAATTGAGTCTTGACCATGATCAAGAAATTCTTGATGTGCAAGAAGGTGTCACTCTTGTGTCTCATTAAATAGACCCAAGTTGCTCTTGAATGATCATCAACAATGGTCAAGAAATATTGATTGTTCTTGAAGGTAGGCACCTTGTATGGTCCCCATAGATCCATGTGAATCAAATCAAAAGGCTTTGAAGCAATTGAATCACTGATTGGAAATGAAAATCTAGATTGCTTTGCAAGAGGACAAATAGTGCATTGTTTGATACAACCATAGGTCTTATTCAAGCCTAAAACATCCAAATGGTTCAAATATTGTTCTGAGACATGACCCAAACGCCTATGCCATCTCAATACTTCATCCTTATTCCCCAAGCAAGTAGCTGCTATCTTCCTTGGGCTTGAAGGCACCACATCCTTCAAGGTGTACAATCCTTTATTCCATTGCCCAATCACCATGGACTTGCCACTCTGGCCCTGAAGCAACACATGATCACAAGTAATGATCACTTTGCAATTTAACTGGCTAGGCAACCTAGAGACTGAGATCAAATTGAACTTGAAATCAGGGACCAAAAGGATGTTAGTCAATGTGAATCCACTTGAGAAAGAGCAAGAACCAATATGGGTCACTTTGCACTTGTGACCATTTGGCAAGTGCACATATTGGTGATCAGAGTCACTCTTCTTCAAATCATGTAGCCATTCAATTTGACGAGTGATATGGTTAGTTGCACCTGAGTCAACTATCCAAACCATAGGATCACTAGATATACCTGCCATGTTGACATGAGCTTGATCCACATCTTCAAAGGATAGAGGTGTATGATCAAAATGATCATCATGGGCAGCAACATGTTGAATCCTTTTGTCAGCTGTGCCATGGAAGATTCTCTTGTCTTTGGCTGCCACATGCTCAGTTGAACTTGAGGTTCCACCATCTTCAACAATGTTTGCTGAGTTCCAATTCCTCTTAGGAGCATTTGGATTGTTTTGATGGATTGGGTGATCATATGGGTAGCCATGCTTGGTGTAGCAAACATCCTCATGATGACCCTTCTTGCCACAATAGGTGTTAGTAGGAAGTGGTTTGCCACTTGAAGTATTGAAATTGCCTCTGCCTCTTCCAATGCCATTGCCTCTTCCAAAGCCTCTACCCCTTGCATATCCTCTTCCATTGCCTCTTCCTCCTCCATAAGATGGAATCTTCCCAGTGAATAAGGCTGTTGCCTCACCCACATCACCAATGGAACCAGAAATGGTCCTTTGACTCTCTTCTTGTACTAACACAGAGAAGGCAATGCTAAGTGTAGGAAGGGGTTGCCTCATAAACAAGTTGCTCCTAATGTGTCCATAGGAATCATTTAGTCCCAAGAGGAAAGCCATCAACTTCTGTTTCTCTTTGTGCTCATTGACAATGGCAATGTCCCCAGCACATTGGAGAACCAAATCATCAATGGAAGCAAGAGCATCCCATAGTTGCTTCATCTTGGCAAAGTATTCAGTGATGGAGAGCACACCTTGAGATGTTTGGTAAATCTCTCTTGTCAATTGAAAGATTTGAGTGCCATCCACTTTGTCAAACATCTCCTTTAAGTCATTCCAAATGGAAGAGGCTGTAGGATTGTAGATCAAGCCATTGACCAAGTCCTTGGCCACAGTGTTCCTTAACCATGCCTTGACAATTGCATTTGCCCTATCCCATCTCACCCTATCATTGATACCAACATCCAATCTTGTGAATGTGCCATCTATAAAACCAAGCTTATTCTTCACCAATAAGCCTTCTCTGATTGATGTGCTCCAAACATGATAGTTGGATGTTCCTTGAAGCTGAAAAGGAATGAGCATATGGCCAGTGGTGTCTGAGGGGTGAATGTATATGGGATCATCAACATTGGTTTCATGAGCCATCTTGCAAGCAAAGTAACACAAGGAGCTTGAAGATTTAGAGTAAAGGGAATTCAGAAGCAAGTGACTCCAATGAAAGCGCACACAAACTATGCACTAGCAACAAAACTAGCACACCAAGTTTGTTGAGAGTAAGACAAAATTCCAGCTCACTCTTCAGTACAATTTGTACAATCCGCAACAAATTGCTCCAAGTTCAATGTTCACAAATCACTAGGAATGGAATTAGGATCAAATCTCCATTGAAGAAAGCTCTGAAATCTTCAAGAAATGGAGTGAAAACTCGAAGAACACACAATGACTCCTCAGCCGAGCAAAGTGTATGCAAACGTTGTAACGTAGAAAAATCACAACTTCCAAGTGGTATGCGCAGCTTGAACAAGCTCAAAATTCATATCCAAATCCAGGGAAACAAAGCAAATCCCAGATTATAACAAGAACAATCACGCAATCAGCTCAACAAGGCTGAAATCAACAGGAACTAAGCAAACTAGGACTAAGACATGTTGGCTATCCTTAGTCTATGCTCAGCTTTGTGTAGTGTTGTGATTTCTTGAATTTTTACTTACTTGACATCAATTCTTGCACAAGAAATGGAAATTTCAAGTTGAGATGAAGATCCACGAAGCTTATCTTGTATGGTTATGCAAGAACAAGATGAACTTTGAAGGCTAATGTTGAAGAAATTTGATCTTCTTCAACTAGATGTGTACGCCGCCATTAGGGATGGCTCTGATACCATATAAGCTTGAATCATACTTCATTGATGATTAGGGATTACAAGAAAAGTAATACAATATATATACTAAGTGAAACTAGGCTCACCAACTAAGACTATACAAAGAGTTGTGAACCAGGTGCATAGTGTTTGCATAGCATAACCGGGTGCATACATAGTGGCAGGGTGTATGCATAGTAAAGCTAAGTGTATGCATAGTGTATTGAACATAGTCTTCATATACACTTCTATAGAACTCAAGCAAGGCGAGGGTCAAGTCTCCCTTGCTCAACATTCAAAGCATACCCGCCACAAAAGGTAACACCATTTTCAAGCTACAAGGAGATCTTACAGTCACAACCACCTCCCTACGTCAACCCAAGGAGAGACAGGTGCGTAATGATATCGAGTGGATGGAAAATATCCACTTAAAAGAAAGCAACTCCTCAAATTACAGTAATAACAGAAATAATTACCACTCACGAGGACAGCATCCAAACTAACAGGACAATACGTACTATCCCCACTCACACACTCGAGATACGAAGCATGCGCACTATGGGAACAACCTTATATATGAGCTACCAAGCGTAGCCAATACAAGGAGTATCCCTTTACATACAAACGTGTCCACTACGGGGGCACTCATACATTCGTCAGTTACCAAGAGTAGCTAACATAAGGGTATACATGTAAAGATATTAAAATACTCACTACGGGAGTAATGATACATGCATAAGCTACCAAGTGTAGGCACTTCAAGGGCTAAACCCCCACATCCGAAACGCCAAACACATCCACCATTTCGAACAACTATACGTATAAAATCTCGTATAAACGGGTTTCGCAATCAACGCAAGGACTAACCCCCCCCCCCCCCCCCCCCCCCCGCTTCTGAAGCACGCCCACCACAGAGGCAACCATATACATACAACTCTATATGTGCATGTCACGAAGCGTGGTTAATACAAGGGCCAACCCCCACTTATGTAGGTGCAAGATATGCAAACCGCGGAAGCAACCCCACCACTAAGCCACGAAGGCAAAATCACCATTCGGGAAGCTCCGAAATCAAATTTACAAAGTTTATCTACAAGGGAAGCAACCCCTTAGCATACACAAAGGGAGTAACACTTCGACATACATGAAGGGAACAACCTTTTATATCTACATTTATAGAGACCCTTTTATACAAAAGGTAAGGGGAGAAATTTTAACCATTCTCACGTCCATCTAAATAAAGTGAATTGTAGAGATAAGGTTGAAAATCATACTCTCACTCTCGCAAACAGAGTTCAACACCTCTTCTAAAGTACACTACCAGTTCCAAGAACCCCAAAGGGAGGCCCCTCAGATGAGAAGATAGACCTAAAGGATAAGTAAAATGTGACTAAGGCCCATACTTCATACGTATAATCATATATGTTGTCTATATACATACTTGTACTAACTCTAACAACCATGTTGGTTAAAACTCACATTTTGTGCATACATTTTCCAAACATGATAAATAAAAATACCACGTTCCTTGAGCGCTCAAAGCAGGCCAAGACATCATAAAGGTACATACCATAAATCGCTTGGGCGATATAACGCAAAAATAGAATCGAGTAAAGGTTAAACCATTTCTTGAATCGGGGGAAAATGTTGGATATACGCCAAGCTATCACAAACTGGGCCCTATGATTAGGCCACATTCGATTATAATTCAACACTTAGAAAATTGACACATGAGGCCCAAAACAATTAGGCCCAAAAACACCCCGAGTGGCGAAATCCACTCAGGAAGACCTCGAGTGGTAAAAACCACTCGGGGTACCCGAGCAGAGCACTCGGGTTACCCGAGCGGAGCACTCGGGTTACCCGAGCGGAGCACTCGGGTAACCCGAGTGCTCCATTAAGGGTACCCACCCGGGTACCCCCTTCATCCGGACGAGTTTTACCCGTCTGGACCCTTTACCCCGGACGATATTTCGCCCGGGGCTCGCCCTTAGAGGCCATTTTTGGGACACTTAAGCTATAGAGCTCACCTACGGTTGAACCAAGGTCAAATACACTATATATACGATCAACACCGATTTATATTACTAAACTGCCATAACCGGACCGGAAAAGAACCGGAACCAGAGCGGTTCAATGGGAACTCTATAAATAGAACTATCCATCCCTCATTTGAAGGTATTATATCTCTCTCTAAGCTTGGTATTCTATCTCTCTCTAAGCTTACTTTCTCTCTCTAATTCCATACTAATTTAAGAATCGGAGTGGGCTTACCGGGAACCCCCCGGTGTCAATTTGCATGTATCGAGACGAAAGGAGAGTGAGGTTTCGAGAAGAGGAAAGCGCTTGAAAAAAGTTTGTAAACATCTGGCGTCGAACCGTACCGGAAAACCTCTGGCGGTGGGTGGTAACGGAAGACCTTTGGCGTCAAATCGTACCGGAAAACCTCTGTTGGTGCTTCTAGTGGCGGACGGTAACGGAAGACCTTTGTCGTCAAACCGTACCCGAAAACCTCTGGTGGTGCCTCTGGTGGCGGCGGTAACGGAAGAACTCTAGAGTCGAACCTTGCCTAAAATCATCTGGTGGTGCCTTTGGTGGCGGGGGGTAACGGAAGATCTATGGCGTCGAATCGAAGCGGAAAACCTTATGTGGTGCCTCTAGTGGCCGGCGGTAACGCAAGAAATAAGGTGCAAACCATACAGGAAAACCTCTGATGGTGCCTCTGGTGGCGGGCGCTAACGGAAGACCTCTGGCGTCGAACTGTATCGGAAAACCTCTGGGGTTGCCTCTTGTGGCGGGCGGTAACGGATGACTTTTGGCGCAAACCGTACCAGAAAACATCTGGTGGTGCCTCTGGCGGCAGGCGGTAATGGAAGACATCTGGCGCAAACCGTACCGGAAAACCTCTTGTGGTGCCTCTGGCGGCGGGCGGTAACGGAAGATTTCTGACGTTGAACTGTACTGGAAAACCTCTGGTGGTGCCTCTGGTGGCGAGCGGTAACAGAAGACCTCTGGCTTCGCCGTACTTGAAAACCTCTGATGGTGCTGTAAGCATATGGTGATGGGCGCCATAAATGGAAGCCCATTATATGTATATGTTAACTAAGACAATTGGGTAAATGTCACGTTAGGAAATTAGGCCAGACCCAAATCCCAATTGACATGAGAGGCCCAAAATATGGGCCTCCCTTATGCATAGTCCGGCCGAATTTATTAGGTGGGCAAAGTGAACTGTTGTCCACTTTGCTCCTCCTATAAATAAGAGGTGTTAGGGGTTTTATTAGGTTAATCCTTAATCCCTCATTGGAGTGTTTTAGAGAGAAAAATCCTCCTCCCCATAACACATATTCGGCCGAACCTTACCTTACCAAAGGGTGTGCCAATTTGCCTTCAAGCAAACACTCCGGAGATCCGTCCCTGTGAATAATCGATCAGAGGTTTGCTGCGGAGAATATACCGTGTAGGGCTTCCTTTACAAGAACCTCTACGGGTGCTGACTGGAGGACCGTGAATTCCCTGCTGCAGGATCTTGGGACTACAGATAACAGTGGTATCAGAGCCTGTGTTAGGAGTTCAGGATTTTGATAAATTAGTGTTCTTGGAAATATTATTTTGGCCGAAAATTTTAAGGTGAAAAAAATTAAAATTTTCGAAATTATTTTATTTGGGTAGTGCCGAAATTTTCATGATGTTCTTGGTTAATTTGATGTTCATGATCTTCAAGCAAAACATGACCTTTATGAAAATCAAACATTGGATTGTAGATCTTAGTGATATTTGATCTTGAAATTTGACCACTTGTTTCCAATATTTGGTGTTTTTGGTTGAACCCTAAGCTAAATTACAAGTAAATTTTTTAATTTCTTAGGCACCAAGTAATAAAACTCAGTCAAAATTTTAAAATATATTGTTTACCATATTTTAATTTTAATCAGAGGTAACAATATATCTATAATTGGAAACATAATGATAGATTCACATTAATATATATATCTTTCAATATATCTAAATATTTAATAGGGATAAAAATATTATTGATATATATTTAGCTGCCTAAAAGATTGAGAAAATATATTGTCAGTATATGTCTTTCCCTATTTAAGATATTGACAATAAATATAATATACATTTATAGATAATGCCGAATTTTACATATATTCATATTGTTGATTGATTTAGTCTTAAAGATAGAATCTTGGCAATATATATATATATATATATATATATGTTTAGTTTTGGCCAAATTTTATATATATATATATATATTTAATATTTGAAATTATTTTATATAATTAATGTTTGGTGGCTAAGTTAATTATTTTTTTTATGGACTTCAAAACCCTACTTAGCCCACAAGTAAACATTGCGGCCCAAACCCTTTTGATTTAATTATTGGGCCGGTCCAATATATCAAACCGGGACGCATTGAATCGAACCGGGTTTTCTCAATTGGTTCGACCTAGTCGGGTCAGGTCGGAGCCGGGTAACTAAGTGGATCTAACCAAACCGGTTTTGAGTGTTGAACCGAACCCAATTTTATTGGACCGGTTCGGACCGAACCATATTTTGAAAATACAACCGGACCGAACCGAATCGGATTTTACTGAACCGGACCCGAACCGTATTTTTCTGGACCAAACCGAACCGAACCAAACCAGATTGAAATTGACTGAACCAAACCGAATTTTCAAAATGGAATTCAAGTCAATAAAAATAGGGTGGTGAAGTTTAGAATCCAAATGTTTTGAACCTCTAAAAGCTTACACAGTGCTCAAAGGGTTTATTATTATTTACATAACGATTAAATATTTATGCCTTGTTTCGATTATGGGGATGGATCACGGAGATACATGTTTTTGAGACTGGATTAATTAGTGGGCTGAATTGCAATTGTTGATTATTCGATATATATTTATACATGATTAGAACTGTTGTCTTGACTAAGTCAAGCTAGCTAGATAATGCATGTTGGGGACGGAGCCCTGGTTAAATATATGGAATGCGCACTAGGATAGACATGCTGTGATGGTTGTAATTGCCTGGGATTCATGTCTAGAATGATGCGTAATTGAATATAAGCATGAATTGCAAATCAGCCCCTAATATTTAAAATATTTTTAAATAAAAAACTAGTCGTCATAGTGTATGATTGATTTGGAAGTTGCATGTTTGACACGTATGCTAGAATGTTGAGGATGTAGCCGCATTAATAATTTACTTGGAAGTAAGATTATGTATGCAAGCATGAGTTCCATGGAAAATTAGACGCATGACGTGTAAGAATGAGTGTGGTTTGTGTGATGAATGTTACTTGCGTTTGATGATTTACATTGATGGTAGAATTGTATATGCATGGGTAAGTTCATCGGAATATTTTTCAAAATATAAAGGGCCTTGGGAAAGTCAAGATCGGGTATGCTTGTTTTAAAATTCCCGTTCCGGTAATTTGCGATTAAAACCGTTTTAAAAGACTGTTCTATTGGATTGAAGACGACAGTAATGTGAACTCTTTCATAGCCATCTTCCATTGGTTTACTGGTGGTCGGTTGGTTTAGATGACTGAGAAATCGTTACTTTTCGTATTTCATCTTAATAGATATCTGATGTGTGTAATTCTTTCTCAATATGTTATTGTCTCCCTAATTTTTGCATAATCATCGATGTTTTAGTATGAATTGGTTGAATTAGTGCGATTCAATATTGCTCGCAATCTTGATGGTATGAATATTGATGAATAAAAGGAGTACATGTTGAACTCTCTACTACGATTCCGTAAAGTGGAGAGGACAACTACGGATGAATATAGTGGTCTCTATGATTTTGACAATGAGAGACGAAGCATGGGAGTAGGTTCTTTGATGATCTGAACGCGTATGCGGTGATAAATTTAACCTTGGTAAAAAGGGTTTGAAGAAGATTCAATTGCAACGAAACATTGTTGCTGGTTGGTATCCCTTTGCATCCGACTCGGTGGAAGCAAGGATGCTAAAGCTAGAAATGTTTCGATTGAACATGTTGGTCTTCTCTCTTTTCATGAATGTTGGCATAAAACCCACATCGGATCTTCAGAATGAAAGGTCAACATGGAAAATATGTATATGGTTGCCTGATGTTCACACGACTCAATGACCTTGAGCCTAATCAAATACAGTAACCACATAAGTAAAAGGGAAACCTTCTTTGCTCACCATACTGGGTTCAAAAGAATTCAAACATGATCCGCATATCATAGAGAGAACTGGACCATAAAGGTCTTATAAAATAATCTGGTGGGTTAAACCATGTTGATAAAGTGCGTCTCAAGTACACCACGTAGGTCATGTGTATGAAGCTGTAAAACGTTTTGTACAGACATAGATCATTTGATGTGATTAATTCGTGAATATACTCAGATGTGATGTTCAACTTGGCTTAAAGTTCTCGACTATCTATGCGACAATCATGGATCAAATACGCGAACTCCAGATCAAGAACCCTACCATTGTCATTTATCGTTTTTTTGAGTTACTAAAATTTTGGTTAGTTCGAGATTTGGATTTATTGAATAAAGTAGTTTCCGTTCCATCCGAAATGTGATCTACTTGTCAATATTAATCGACCTGGCTAATCAGGATCGATCCGAAACAAAATTTTGGCCAGGTAAAAGTGGTCGAATAAAACGAAACGATTCACGTACTCCATCATCTCAGTCAAGACAACTGAACTGAACATACACATCGATTGCGTAGCTAGATCGAAAGATTTAGTATTTCTTAATTGTTAGTACTCCATTGAATGAAATAGTCAGTAATGATAATCATGTGCGAAAACGATTGGATTAAATTGAATTAAATTCAGAAATGAAACGATTTAACCATAAGTTAAAACTTCGCTAAACAGCGGCACGCGTGTTTGGACCTCGAAAGATAGAACACATCGTTTCAAAATACCAGTTTAAGGATGAAGTGTTTTAATGATTAAGTGCTGAATTTTCATTTGCGTCCCTTCGGAAACAACTTATTGATAACGTTTACATCGATAAGAATTATGCTTCATAAGCTACCACGACCTTGTAAAAGTATCAACTGACGCATAAGGTGAAAACCAAAAATGCTCAGTTTGGAGATGGAATTAAATATCTGAGATAAGTTTGCAAACAAAGAAGGATGAAGTCAGTTAAACGATTTTCCTTTAATACGCCTTGAACGATAAGTCAGGCAAGGCATTCAAATCAAATGAAACACTTCAAGAAGCACATTTCATAAACATAATGTTAGAGTAAATCTATCAGACGTTCCCTATGGGATGAAGAGAGATGATTCATTTAAAACTGTGTTCCAACGAAATCGGTAAGACACGTCGCCATAAAAGCTAAAGAATGATAATGAGTTAAATCATATCATCATGCGATATTAATTTCCGCATTAAACACGTATTTGGACCAAGAGTACGTTAACTGCTCTTAGAAAATACATGTTTACAGCTTGGGAAAATGGTGTCGTGGTCGAACATGAGACATTACATCATTTGAGGTCGAATTTCCAATGCATGGTCAATTTCAATCTGATATAGTCTTGATAAAACCGGAGTAGGATTACACTGAAAATCAGGTCCCACTTACTACGAGTGGGAGATTTGAACCGACAACACAAGTGAATGACATGGTAAATATAATGGAAACATTTTCATAGTAAATCCAGTGGGAGGAATAAAACCTACCACATGAAATCACTGTTGCCGCAGAGACGAATCAAGTAGAAGTTGATAGTCATATTGATGAACCAGTAATGTCACAACTACCTATACTACCCATTGTTCCCAGTGGAAGTGAACCGACCAACTTGGTTCCAAGTCCTAGTGATCAAGGAATTAATCTCGGAAGTAAAACACCGAGACCGAGAGGTCGTCCGAGGAAAGTTGTAGGTCAAGATTCAAACACTGCTCTTATTCCCAGTGGGAGTGATGCTCCGATAAGAGGCATTATTCCGAGTGGGTGAAACATTCAGACTCAAAGATGGGATTAACTAGCCTAGACCAAACTCAAAGGCATCGAACTTCTCCCAAGAAGTGTCCCATCGAGAAGGGTGAAAATCTCACTCTAACAACTTTTGACGAGCATTGGAAAGGCGTCGAGTGGAGAAATTGAGGAAAATAATAAAAGAAAGAGATCGCCTAAATGAAAGCCATTATAGTCTATAGTTGATTACCTGCTAACCACAGGGGCACAAGGATACAGTGAGTCCTGAAAGAAAGCTCATCGCTGATGCCCGACTAATTGTGAAAGGATATACCCAACTTCACGGAGAGGACTTTGAAGAAATGAACTCACCGACTGTGCGTAAAACCACGGTAAGAGCCATTTATGGTCCTAGTCGCAGGTCTCAGTTTCGAGCTACACCAAATGAATGTTAAAGACCACATTCCTCTACGGAAACCTGGAGGAAGAGATCTACATGGAGCAACCAGAGAGTTTCATTACTCCTGGTAACCAACGTAAAGTTTGTAAACTCCAAAGGTCCATTTACGGTCTTAAACAATCGTCTCGGCAATGGTACCCCAGATTCCACTAGAAAATCGTAGGAAACGGATTCGTGAATCTTCACGAGGATCCGTACGTGTATTATAAGACTTCCAAGTCTAAATGTGTCATCTTAACCTTATACGTGGACAACATTCTCATTGCCACAAACGATGTGAGTATTATGAACAAGTCAAAGTCTTGGTTGGCATTTGTGTTCGAGATGAAACACATGGGAGAAGCCACGTACATCTTAGGCATTAAAATTGCTAGAGATCGGGCTACCCGGAAATTATGTCTATCTCAAGAAGCTTATATCAACAAACTGTTGAAAAGGTTCAGATTACAAGATGCCAAACCCGTGGATATGTCGGTGGTGTTTAGGTGCGCACTGTCGAAACGTGACGGTCCCAAGAACCTGGCAGAGCGAGAACAGATGAAGGGTGCAAGGTATTTAAGCATGGTCGGTAGTCTCATGTACACCATGCAATGCACATGTCCGGACACCTGTTACGCCGTGGGCCTAGTAGCACGATTCCAATCATATCCTGGCTATCAACATTTAACGGCCGTAAAATGAATTATTCGTTATCTTAAAGGTACTGCTGACTACGCACTGTGCTATGATGGCAAGACGATAGAATTGACCGGTTACAGTGACGCCGACCATGGTGGCGATGCGGATGATCGTAAGTCCACCACAGGAGGAGTTTTTCTCCTTTCTAATGCCACCATTTCATGGACGAGCAAGAAGCAAACCTGTGTCGCGCTGTCTACGATGGAATCAGAATTCGTTGCTCTCTCCAAAACGCACAGGAAGCGGTCTAGCTGAAAAGGCTTCTTACTGCACTGCCTGGTAACAAAGACGTGAGTAAACCCGTAGTGGTACACTCTGACAGTCAGGCAGCTATTGCGGCAGTTAAGAATCCAAAGTACCATAGTAGGAGTAAACACATTGATATGAAATATTTTTATGCAAAATCTATGGTAGAAGACAATACAATCACTTGGAATACTTTTCCACTGATAACATGGTTACGGACCCATTAACTAAACCACTACGCAAGGAGATATTCGAAAAGCATGTAAAACTGCTTGGATTGCGTAGGGTTTAAAAGTGGCATGCATCTGTGATAACATTTTAATAACTTAAAGTTATGTTTTTAATAAACAAGAGAATCGCAATCGAGTTTATGATCCATCGACGTCATAATGTTTGAATACATCAGATTTGCGGTCTATAAACTAAGTCGTAGGAGGACGCAATCCTCTGCAAACTATGTCGAATGTGGACCTTACCTAGTCACACAGGTACGTCGTCTTGCGGTGGAAGGAGGCCTCTACCAAGCAAGGCTGGCTAAGAATCAGGGGGATAAACCTGATTATGCAAAAGGATTATCTAGTTTCGAAGTAACTCGATATGATCTTCGTTTTGCAAATCGTCGTGATGAACTTTGTTCGTCATTAAACCACATTCTGGGCCAGATGAGAATCTGCGATAGCATGATTGACATATCCCATTCCTGTCAACTTAAAATTTCAGGTATGCAATCGACGCGTGCTTCATACTGCGCGTGCCGTGTTCGACCACGGGGTCACAGCTCGGTTGTGCTAGATAATAATCCTCATGATTCTAACGGGCACAAACTTCTTCACCTCGAGCGTGTGATTGATCCCGGGAGCCTTATGAAGAGGCACCCGAAGTATCCTCACGGACTCAGAACTCATATCTATGGTCAAGCTCAATGTTCGCTTCCGGCGTACGAGCGTAATGCTGTACAAAAAGGCCCAGTGACCACGTCTTTGGAAACCGGTTGGGTTTGATTAAGGATATGAGCGATGGGGATGGTCGAGTTCACCTGTAATTGACCGACTCTTGTACTCACTAGGTGGCCACCAACAAGATATTAGTTGAAGGTTGTGAATACTTGTACGGATGCTTTGGAGAAGTGTTCCTATGTGGAAACTGGGCAAATGGAGAATTAACAGTTGACCTAGGATACAACACGACACTATATTGTTTATAACAGGTTGATTAAAGAAATGGAATCAACGTTCCGCGGGCGCTACAACACTCCTAACAGATGAGTAGCATGATGCCCGTCGTGCTCGCCAGTCGCACGGCAAACCTCGTATGAACTGTTCGGAAGCAAGGGCGAGATCAAAGGAGTGAAATGTTGATGCAAATTTGGACGAAAATACATTAACTGACACCCTCCCATTCCGGCGAGTGGGAGCTGTAAACATATGGTGATAAACGCCGTAAATGGAAGCCCATTATATGTATATGTTACCTAAGACAATTGGGTAAATGTCACATTAGGACATTGGGCCAGACCCAAATCCCAATTGACATGAGAGGCCCAAAATATGGGCCTCTCATATGCATAGGCCGGCCAAACTTATTAGGTGGGCAAAGTGGACTTTTGTCCACTTTGCTCCTCCTATAAATAAGAGGTGTTAGGGGTTTTATTAGGTTAATCCTTAATCCCTCCTTGGAGTGTTTTAGAGAGAAAAACCCTCCTCCCCATAACACATATTCGGTCGAACCTTACCTCACCAAAGGGTGTGCCAATTTGCCTTCGTGCAAACACTCCGGAGATCCGTCCCTGTCAAGAATCGATTAGAGGCTTTGCTTGGGAGAATATACCGCGTAGGGCTTCCTTAACAAGAACCTCTACGGGTGCCGACCGGAGGACCGTGAACTCCCTACTGCAGGATCTTGGGACTACGGATTACGTCTAAGGTATTTGCGAATCTTCCGCTGCGTAATATCGATTACTAGCATGTACCATGTTTATGGTATCCGTAGTGATTACTCCCCGTAATCTAACAGGTGCCTCTGGTGGCAATGTCTAATACGTCGTTTTGAATGACACTTGGATTGGCATGACAACTATCAGTGTAACACGAAGCTGCTGAAGGCCATTTGCAGTGGTGCCTAGACTGGCATGACAAGTAGCAGCGTAATCACGAAGCTGTTGGAGGCCGTCTGGAGTGATCTATGCATACATGGAGACTGGCATATCTGTAATTGCGATGCGCCATAGAATATACACATACAGTCTGTACATGAAACTTGCGTCCCTAATTTTTGCCTAAGTTTTGTATAGTGCGACAACCTAGCGGGATCATTTTTTTGAATTTCTCAATTTCTTTCCTTTTGCCACGGTCGACTTTGAGAGATTTTTGGCCGTGCGCTTCGTTTTCCCTAATTTTTTCATGGAATTCCCCTTGAGGTTTTCATTCCATCAAGATTTTTATTTTCTCTCTTTTCCCATGGTTGCAATTTCTGAATTTGTGCTCATGCCCCTAATTTCCTAATTTTGTCTAGGCCACCCTCTCGGGTTGTCAACCTAACTGAAGCACTGTTTTTTTGGTAGCCAATTGCTGGGTGGCTGTGACTCGTACTTTATTTCCCGCCTCGATGCAGGAGCATTTTCAGCCGTTTGGAGGGTGGTTGTGACCCTTTCCTCACTGTCTTCAATGTTGCGAGAGCTCTTTGATTTTTAGCCATCTTAGGGACGACCGTGACCCTTTCATTTATTTTCCCGCCCTCACTGGATTCGCGGGATCACTCTTTGTATGTAACCATTTTAAGGGTGGCTTTGGCCCCTTCGACAAATTTGATTTGTAGCCGTTTAGAGGGTGGCTTTGACCCTATCAATTATTTCATGTACTCACTAAGTTTACAGAAATGCACTCTTTTGTAGCCGTTTAAGGGTTACTGTGGCATTTTCTTTGTAGTCGATTTAGGAGTGACTGTGACCCTCTTGTAGGAAACGCTCTCTTTAAATTTTTGTTAGCCAATTAAATGGTGGCTTTGACCCTAAGATTTTTTTTTTTATTTTTTTTGCAGCTCACCTTTTTCCATGACTGCCCCTGCGGGTGTTCAGTCATGCCCCTCATTCCCTATATTTTGCTTAGGTCGCCTTTACAGGCTTTCATCCTAGCGAGAAATTACTTATTTTTATTGTCTCTTTTTCCTCTTTTTTTGTTGTTTCTCTTTTCAAATGGAAAGAAAGTTTACAGAAATCAATTAACAACAACAATTATGTACATGCCTCTAGTGGCAGATTAAAACTTGTGAATACACATGACGTTTTCTTAATGATGACTCGAGTCAAAACAAGTTGATTGTGTCGACGCCTTGGGTTAAGTTCTCTCCGATGTAGACATCGACAATAATGATTTCTTCTATCGACTTATCAAATGCTCTTTCATTAGAATATTCGATTGTCGTGGGATTATTGATCCCTTTGAATGATCTGTTCATCTCTTGATACTTTCTCATCTACGGTCGTCCTCGATCTCAACGGGAGAAGCCCTTTGGTTACCATTGACCGGTTTAGACATTTTTGTAAAACGGATGTACGACTTGGTTCGGGGACGCGAATGAATTTCACACATGGTAGGTGGAATTTTGGCATAGAAGTTCTCTGAAACAGACACGTTTCACATGGTTGCGACCTCGGTCGAAGTGGTCGTCTGATCTGCAAAAAGAGTAGGGACAACAAAATCTCAAGGAAAAAATCAAGTACAATTCATCGCACCTGAGCGTGTTTTGCACTATCATGGAGTTTACTGAGTTCGCTGAGTGTACTATCTAGCTTGAACGCATGACAAATGCTCTAAACAATTTTTTTTTCTAAATGATTTTCTCGTCCTTTGTTTAAACTTGAATAGTCGCACTCAACTAAACGATTAAATTAATTTTTCAAAAAATAATAATCAAATCTCCCATTTTTTAAACGCCTGCTCATGCGAATGTTGAAGTGGCGATCTTGCCGAAAAAGTGTAATACACCTTGGATAAAAAGAATGACACAATGATTTTTTTTAAATTCTCCTGCATGCTCGAAATTTAAAGTTCTAACGCTAAAAAACATACAACTTACAACAAGTTTACCTGAATAATGCATATGGAATGCATATATTGAAATGAAAATTTAAGGTGGATTTTTTTCAAAATCAATAATGCTAATGCGATGCATGTTTGAAATTAAAATTTCTACGACTAAGAACGTGTACAATCTATCTACAAATCATTTCCCTAAAACAATGCGTATGAGATGCACATGAGATGCATACTTGAAGTGAATGTTCTTCAGTTAAGGAAACATACAAATTACCTGGAAAGTTTTTTTTATTTTTAAATATGCAATGAGATGCTGTTGGATTACGGGGACGTAATACTACGGAATACTAAACGTGTACATGCAAGTAATCTAACTACGCATCAGAATAATGTACACATACGTTTTAGCTTTCCTGCCAAAGAACGTCGTTGAGGAAGTTCTGATCCTCCGGTAGGAACCACGTACAAGTACTTCGTAAGAACAAGTCCTACGCGGTGTAAGCTCCACAACAAAGCCTCTGATCGATTCTTCAACGGGGACAGAACCTCGGACTAAGATGTGCACCGAAAATCACTACTAAGGGGTTGAGAGGGTTTCTCTCAAGTTCCTCAATGGATGTACTTCTTATTCTGAATGAATGAATAAACCACTTGGGTGAGTCCCCTATATATAGGATTGGTGGAGTGGACAAAAGTCCACTCCAACCAATGTGGGACAAGTTTCGGCCGAACCATGCTATTAAAGGGGGAGGCCCAATTTTGGGCCTCCCATGTCAATTAGGGTTAGGGTTTGGCCCAATTACCCTAGTGTGACAATTACCTAATTAACTTAGGTAATTTTCTTAGCATTAACGGGCTACCAATTACGGCGCCACGTCACAATATGCTAACCGCTCCCACTCGCCGGAATGGGAGGGTGTCTGTTAATATAAATTATCCAATAGCATCAACATCTCAGTCTTCATTCTTTGTCTCCATCTCCGAATAGTTCAAACGAGGTTTGCCGTGCGACCGGCGGATACGACGGGCATCGTGCTACTCATCTGTTAGGAGTATTGTAGCGCACATAGAACGTTGATTCCCTTTCGTAAATCAATCCTGTTAAAATAAAATATGTAAACGCACCGTATCCTTGGTCAACTGATAATTCTCCAATTGCCCAGTTTTCCACATAGGAATACTTTTCTAGGGAATCCGTTACAAGTGTTAACAACCTTCAACTAATATTCGGTTGGCGGCCACCTAGTGTACACAAGAGTCGGTGAATTATAGGTGAACTTGACCATCCCCATCGCTTATACCCTTAGTCTAACTCAACCGGTTTCCAAGACGTGGTCACTTGGTTGTTTTCTTTGGCTCTACGCTCGTACGCCGGGAAGCGAACATTAAGCTAGACCTTAGGTATAAGTTCTGAGTCCGTGAGGATACTTTGGATGCCTCTTCATAAGAAATTCGGGATCAATCACACGCTCAAGGTGAAGAAGTATGCACGCTTTGAATCACTAGGATTCTAGCTAGCAAAACCGAGAATGACCCCGTGGTTGAACATGACAAGCGCAGTATGAAGCACACGTCGATAGCACACCTGGACTAGCCAGGATTGGGATATGTCAATCATGCTATCGCAGAATCTTTCATCTGGCTCTGAATGTGATTTTAATGATGGACTGGGTCCAACACGGCGATGTACAAAATGAAGATTAAGTCATGCATTAAGCGTGACAAGGTTATCGTTTCGTTTAACCAGGTTTATCCCCCTGGTTCTTAGCCAATCTTGTTGGGGTAGAGGTCCCCCTCTCCTTGCAAGATGACCGTGCCTGTGTGACGAGGCACGGTTCACATTCGACATAATTTTGGTGGAAGAGTTTTACCTCTTCCTACGACTTAGTTTATAGACCGTAAAATCCGATGTTATATTTCATTATGACGTCGATAGATCATATACTCAGTTTTCAATTCTTTTATTCAATCGAAATAATATTATTTCAAATTTTAAAATGTTATCGCTAATACAAGTCACTTATTTAAGTCCTACGTAATCCAAGCAGTTTTACGTGCTTTTCGAAGATCTCTCTAAGTAATGGCTTAGTTAATGGATCTGCAATCATTTTATCCGTGGACAAGTATTCTAAAGCAATTATGTTGTCTTCCAGAACAGATTTAGCATAATTGTATTTCACATCAATGTGTTTGGTCCTACTATGGTACTTTGGATTCTTAACTGCTGCAATGGCTGCTCGACTGTCGGAGTATACCATGCGAGATTACTCTCTTTGCCAGTGCCAATTAATGCAGTAAGAAGTCTTTTCAGCCAGACCGCTTCTTGTGCGTTTTTAGAAAGGGCAACGAATTCTGATTCCATAGTGGAAAGCGCGACACATGATTGCTTCTTGCTCACCAAGATATGGCAGCATTAGCAAGAAGGAAAACTCCTCCTGTGGTGGACTTACGATCATCTGGATCGCCACCGTTTTTGGCGTCACTATAACCGGTCAATTCTATTTGCTTTCCCTTATAGCACATAACATAGTCGACAGTACCTTTCAGATACCTTATAATTCTTTTTACGGCCTTTAGATGTTAATAACTAGGATCTGATTGGAATCTTGCTACTAGGCCTACAACGTAACAGATATCTGGTCGAGTACATAGCATGGCGTACATAAGACTCCCTACCATGCTTAGGTACTCTGCCCCCTTCATATGTTCACGCTGCTGCTGGTTTTTCGGTCCATCACGTTTTGACAGAGCGCACCCGAACACAACTGGCGTATCCACGGGTTTAGCATCGAGCATTCTGAATCTTTTCAACAGTTTGTTGATATAAGATTCTTGAGACAGACACAATGTCCGGGCGGCACGATCTCGGGCAATCTTAATGCCTAAGATGTACGTGGCCTCTCCCATGTCTTTCATCTCAAATGCTGACGCTAACCAGGACTTTGATTTGTTCATGAAACTCACGTCGTTCGCAGCAATGAGTATGTCATCTACGTATAGTGTTATGATGACAAACTTAGACCCAGAGGTCTTAGTGTATACACAAGCATCCTCGTGAAGATTCACAAATCCGTTTCCGACGATTTCCTCGTGGAATCTGCGATACCATTGTCGAGACGACTGTTTAAGACCGTAAATAGACCTTTGGAGTTTGCAAACTTTACGTTCTTTGCCAGGAATAATAAAACCCTCTGGCTGCTCCATAGAGATCCTTTTATCCAGGTTTAGGTGGAGGGGTGAGGTCTTAATATCCATTTGGTGCAACTCTGGATCGAGACATGCAACGAGGGCAAGGATGGCCCTTACCGTGGTGTAACGCACAGTTGGTGAGTATGTTTCATCAAAATCCATTCCGTCAACTTGGGTATATCCATTCGCAATCACTTCAGTTTTGAACCACTCATCTTTCCATCAGTAGTGAATTCTAAAATTTCACTTTCTAGTTCTGCGGTTAGCAGATCAATCAACTAAGGACCATAACCGAATTTGTTCTTATTTAGGCATATTTCATCCTCCCTTATTTTCCTTCATTCCCTCGTTTTGAGATCCTCCCCTTGCTTTGCTGAATCGTCACTGATTCGAGAACGAATGTTAAGATGTTTAACACATCTTATTCGATGGGACACTTCTCGAGAGAAGTCTGTTGCCTTTGACTATGTCTAGGCTCGTTAATCCCATCTATAGTCTGATTGTAACTCCCACTCAGAATCATGCTTCTTATCGGAGCATCACTCCCACTGGGAAGAATGGCAGTGCTTGAACTCTGATTAACAACTTTTCAGGATGACCTTTTGGTCTCGGAATTTTACCTCCGAACATTATTCCTTGATTACTAGGATCAGGAACCAAGTTGGTCGTTTTCCCCTCCCACTAGGAATGATTGGCAGTTGTATTAATTCAGTGTTCTTGATTGTCAGGTTCCGACTTGATTCGCATTTGTATTTAGTGATGACTATATGTGAGGGGGAGAGTAAGCCCTCTCACTGTATTTATTATGAAGACTTTTGTATAATCATTTACCATATCAATCACTTATGCTTTATCAATTCTCCCACTCGAAGTAAGTGGGACCTGATAATCTCCGTTAACCATTCATTCATTCGATCAGTACTATGTCTGTTCGTTTTGCAAAGCATAGGAAATTTATCCTCAAGTCTTTATAATATGTCATATTCAACTACCATACCATCAATCTTAGCTAATTTTAAACTTGTATTCCTTTAAGAGTAGACCGTACGCTTAATAAATACTTGTTTAATGCGCAATGTAATGCTGCTAATGATAAGGTTTTACTCGTATCATCCTTTTAGCTATGGTGATGTGTCAACCGATTTTATTGGAACATAGAGTTACATTAATGTGAATCAACTTAATTTCATCCAGAGGAGTAATTAATGTTGAACTTCATCATTATGTAACTTTGAACTATGTTGCTTGAAGTATTTGATAAAATGATTGCTTTAGCCAAACTTTTAGTTCAAGGCTTATAGTGGGAGAGTCGTTTTACTGACTTCTTCATTTCGTTTGTTTAACTCACCCAGAGACTTATTCACCTCAAGGGCTATGCATTTAAGCGTTTTCTTTAATGCCATAGTTGATGCTCTTACTAGATTGTAGTAGCTTTGAAGCATACTAATAATCTTAGTAGTTATCAATGAGTTATATTCAAAGGATTACAAACGAAAATTTAGCATTCATTAAAATACTTCAGCATTAAATTCGGACTTTAAAACGATGTGTCCCGTCTCTCGAGGTGACTAGTGCCATGTGCATACCAGATTTTAAACCATGGTTACGAAATTGTTTTAGTATTCGAATTTTAAAATCGGTTTTTTTTTTTTATCATGTATATTATTTCAGGATTTTTACCATTTTAATGGAGTACTTAAATAAGTATGTAATATTTTGGTCGGTCTCTTTTGGAACTATGCAATCGATGGATGATTGATTAGGTGAGTTAATGTTCTTTGGTTCAACCGTTTTATTGGAAAAATCTCAAATTAGTTGTTCGTTTCAAATCGGGCCCATTTAACTGGGCCGATTAATTTTGATAAGTAGACCATATCATGGAGTGAATGGTTACTACTTTATTCAATAATTCCGAATCATAATTAACTAATGTCAAACATTTATTGATAGTAAGAGAATTTATAGACATTGCTACGGTAATGAGATACAGAATAAAGCTCTTAGAGGTAAAGGAAAATAAAGTTGAAAAGGAAAACTCCAGCCATCTTCACCAAGCACCCCTGAAAGGAATTCACAAGCGAATCATATTAGTAGACTTAGTGATATAGAACGTTTAGCGGTTTCATATATGTGGCAAACGAGGCGTACCTTTGACGGTACGAAATCAGTAGCATTTGTCATACTACGGATATCGTTTGAGGACCAAGTTGATCTTGTTTCCTCTACTATTTCCTTTGTCCTTTTGCGATAGTGCACCATGGAATATGTCAGTCTCTTTTGGTGGCTTTCCGTGAATAAGTACATAGAGTACTTAATTGCCGTTATTAAGTATTCTAGTCCAAAATAATCAACAAACCATGACATAGGATATCCCTGTGCGATATTGATTATCTTTCTCCAATTGGACCATTCGATCCTCTGGTTAGACCCAGGTTTTACGCTGGTGTCGTTTGAAAGTAAACCATCATACCCCATTATTACCTGTCTTGCTTCGGCTTCCTTTCCACTTATGAAATGGAGTTTAAGGGCAGCCCAAAGCAGAGCAGCTGAATAATTGAGTGTGAAGTCCTCCGCAACCTCTTTATCCAAGGTTTCCAATATCATCTCGCATGCTTTCTTATCTCCCAAACCTATATTCCCTATTCTGGGAATTAGGTTGCTTTCCGGCGGTACCAACATCTTGTTTCTTATAGGCATGATACACATATGTGTGTCACATGCTATAAGATGTTCTCTCACCATCTCACTCCATGCCTCGTAATCCATACCATCCAGATTGCACGATTTATAAAAGCGTACCGACCGAACCATCAAAACTAACACATATGTTTCATGCAAGTTAGGAAGACAACAACATTTTGACAGAATTGCAAACATCGGATTATCTATTAGGATGAAATACGATAAATAGTGATCCTTCAGTCACTAAACCAAACCAACCGTCAATAAACCGAAGGAAGGGGGTGTCGTGAAAGAATCCACACTATCGTCGTGTTCAATCCAATAGATCAGTCTTTTGAAAACGGTTATTATATTGCAAATTACCGGAACGGGAATTTTCAAACAAGCATACCCGATCTTGGCTTTCCCAAGGCCCTTATAATTTTAAAAGGAATTATCCGATAATTTACGCATGCATAATGCCATATTATGCTATAAAAATCGAACTAACCAAAACATGCATACGCGTCATGCGTCTAATGTTCCTAGCATATGTAATTCTACGTAAAGTAAATTATCACATTCTTTCTATTCTTGAACATCCTATGATACGTGTCAAAAAATGCAATATCCGCACAAATCATGCATAATTGGCGACTGGAATTTTCAGTTTTAAACATGTTTGAAAATATTAGGGGTTGTTTTGCAATTCATGCTTACAATCAATTATGCGACCTTTCTAGACATGGATTCTAGGCACTTTCAATCAGCATAGCATGTCTATCCTATTGCTCAATACATATATTTAAATCTCATAGCTCAATGCTCGCAATTAATATCCAGCTAGCTTGACCGAGTCAAGACGACAGTTCTAATATATATGTAGCAGAAAGTAAACAATTGCAAATCAGCCCACTAATTTAATCCAGTCCCAAAAACATGCATATCCAAGATCCATCCCCATAATCGAAACTAGGTATTAGGGTTTTAACCGAAAAACGTGTTAAAACGTAAACCCTAAGAGCACTGTTTAGGCTAAATTTAAAGTTCGAAAACATTTTGGATTTTAAATTTGACATCCTATTTTATTGAACATTTTAAAATTTCCGAGAAATTTAAAAATTCTGGTCCGGTCCAATTTAAAATCCGGTTCAAGTCGGTCCGATTGTAAAAATCCGGTTTGGTCCGAAACGGTTCAATAAAATAAGATTGTGGTTCGGTTTATCACTCAAAACCGGTTAGGTTAGGTTCAATTTAGTTACTACGGTTCGACTCGACCCGACTAGGTCGACCCGATTAAGAAAACCCGTATTGGTTTTATCCATTCCGGTTTAGAAATTGGACCGGCCCATTAACCCTAGGGTTCGGCCGAAATATGTCTTGTGGGCTATGTAGTGTTTTAAAGTCCACTAAAACTTAACTTAGCCACCAAGAAATATTAATTATTTAAAATAATTTCCAGTATTGCTAATATATATATATATATAATTCGGCACACACACACACACACTCACACACACACACACACACACACACACACACACATATATATATATATATATATATTGTCAAGATTCTATCTTTAAGATGTAAATCAATCAATAATATATGTATATACATAAAATATTCGGCTCCTATATATATATATATTGTTGTCAAATATATCTTTAGGGAATAAAATATGTAGACAATGTATTTTCTTAATCTTTTATAACAACTAAATCTATCAATATATATTAACCCTAAATTTAACTATATATATTGATAGTTAATATCTTTTGAAATATTATATTATGAACCTATCCATATTTTTCAACTTATAGATATATAGTTACCTATTAATCAAATTTAAAAATGGCAACCTATATCCTTTAAAAATTCGACCGAACTAGGTAACTTGGTGTCCAATAATTTTTTTTACCTTAAATACCCCTAGGGTTTTCGGCACAAATATATAAATTGGAAAAGTTGTCAAATTTTAAGATCAAACCCTAACTTTATCATGAATCCAAAAAGGTGTTCTTGATAAAACTCATGGTGTTCTTGAAGATCATAAACATCAAACTTAGATTTGAACATAAAATTCGGTTTTTGATCTATAAAAACATGTAAATTTCGAACATTTTAAGTTTTTAAAGATCAAACACATGAAATTTACTTAAAATTTCAGATTACTCATGGTGTTCATGAACATGAAAATTTTGAATTTTTCAAAATTCAAGAACATCAGTTTATAAAATATTTAAGAACTCATAACCATGGTCTGATACCACTGTTGGATTACGGGGACGTAATAATACGGAATACTAAACGTGTACATGCAAGTAATCTAACTACGCAGCGGAATAATGTACACATACATTTTAGCTTTCCTGCCCAAGAACGTCATGGAGGGAGTTCTGATCCTCCGGTCGGAACCACGTACAAGTTCTTCGTAAGAAGAAGTCCTACGCGGTGTAAGCTCCACAACATAGTCTCTGATCGATTTTTCAACGGGTACAGAACATCGGACTAAGATGTGCACCGAAAATCACTACTAAGGGGGTGGGAGGGTTTCTCTCAAGTTCCTCAATGGAGGTACTTCTTATTCCGAATGAATGAATAAACCCCTTAGGTGAGTCCCCTATATATAGGATTGGTGGAGTGGACAAAAGTCCACTCCAACCAATGTGGGACAAGTATCGGCCGAACCATGCTATTAAAGGGGGAGACCCAATTTTGGGCCTCCCATGTGAATTAGGGTTAGGGTTTGGCCCAATTACCCTAATTTGACAATTACCGAATTAACTTAGGTAATTTCCTTAGCATTAACGGGCTACCAATTACGGCGCCACGTCACCATATGCTAACAGATGCACGCTTGAGAATAAAAGTTATACAAACAGATATTTTGCTATTTACCTGATAACCTTTAATAACAAAAATACATGGACAAAAACGAAATGTAAGAGGTCTAAAAAAAAGGGTGGTTTTTGCTCAAAAGGTAGGGTCCAGTGATAGGTTCCCGACACGGTGGTTTCCTCCCCCTAAAAAGGGATCTCGTTGTTAGCATATGGTGATTGGGCGCCAGCCCATTAATATGTATATGATACTTAAGAAATTGGGTAAATGTCACATTAGAGAAATTAGTTTGACCCAAATCCCAATTGACATGAGAGGCCCAAAATATTGGGCCTCCCTTATTCATGGCCGGCCGAATTATGCCAGTGAGGGAAAAGTGGACTTTAGTCCACATTGCTCTTCCTATAAATAAGGGGTGTTAGGTTTTTTCATTAAGGCTAATTCACAATCTCCTAAGTGGTGATCTGAGAGAAAAACCCTCCTCCCTAATACATAGTTCGGCCGAACCATACACTACACCAAGGGTGTGCCAATTTGCTTCGAGAAAATCATTCTGAAGATCCATCCCTGCCAAGAATCGATCAGAGGCTCTGCTGTGGAGCTAATATCAAGTAGGACTTCCTTAACAAGAACTTCTACGGGTTCCGTCCGGTGGATCGTGAACTCCCTCAGCAGGATCCTAGGGACTACGGAAAAGGTTTAAGGTATGTGCACATCAATTTTGATTACAAGCATGTACCTGTGTTTATGTTTCCGTAGTTATCTGCCCCGTAATCCAACAGTGGTATTAAAGCCTGTGTTAGGAGTTCATGATTTTGAAGAATTGATGTCGGACCTAAAATCTGACCTAAGGCGATTGCGTTTTGAAAACATGGATTTTTGCAAAGAGAGTCGCCACTAGTTAATTAAGGCTAACTAGAATCCTAAATCACCTAAGCGAATAATGGATTAATCACCTAGGTATAAAATCAGTCTACGATCAGAAATACGAATGGGGGTTCTATTACGAATTAAAAATATAAATTTTTAACTACGCCCTTTCGGTACTCAATTCACCTCATTTGCCAATTTTATCGTTAATCAGTTTATAAATCTACTTGAGCATGAATAGTGATAAAATTAAATAATACTAACAGTTATGATATATAATTAAATTGACGCGAACTAACATGACAAATATACACAATTAACCTCCTAATTAATCTAAACTAATCAAAATTAGATTTATTAAATGTCAGATTAAATCTAATAATAGAATATGCATAAAAATAATTAAATAAACAACGTTACAACATGCGATTAGTATCGTATGTACATAGTTAAATTAAAAATCAACTTAATTATCCTAATATAATAACAAACAGATAAATTAATAATAATAAACTAAACAATAAACAAAAATAATAAATAATAAAAAAAATGCAGCTGAGACTCACCTGGAAGACGCAGCAGGATTCCGGCGTGGCGAGGGCGACGCACACCAGCGGACGGGACGGATATGGCAGCAAGGTGGAGCTTCAGTCGCGGTCAGGGGCAAAGCAACGGCGACTTAGAGCTCTCCGCAGGTCGGATTATGACGCAATAGACCGAAGGATGAGCAGGGATGAACGGATCCCGATCGTGATGGAAGTGGAACCGGGGTCGTCGGACTGGACTGGAAGAGCGGTGGCTGTAGTTTGGCGAGGCGAAACGCGGCGCTCCGGCGAGATCTGGGTGACCACCAGCGCCGGCAGGGAGCGGGGAGAACTGGAGAAGAGGAGGAGAGAGAGAGAGAGAGAGAGAGAGAGAGAGAGAGAGAGAGAGAGAGAGAGAGAGAGAGAGAGAGAGAGAGAGAGAGAGAGAGAGAGAAGCGGACGGCGGAGAGGGTCGCCGGCGCGGCGTGGCCACCGGCAAGCGGAGCTGGGCGGACCGTCCCGACGGCCACCGGCGGCGAAGCCAGCACCGGCGGGCTGGGTGCAGCAGTAATAAAATTAAAATTAAATTATTTTTACAGAAAATGACAAATTATGCACGGAAATTGAGATCTGCTAGTAATATTATTGATGTTGTGTGTTTTTTACATGTAAAAGGACCTTATTTATAGCTAAACTAGGACCCCTAAACTAGGAAAATAAAATCTGAAAAATATATGCATTTAATATTCCGAAAATATTCATATATATTTATATATTTCACCATAAATACACATAATATATTTTCTAAATATTTCACAATAAATAATGCATATACACTATCCTATTTTAAGCCAGTCCTATCTTTAGAAACTTCGCGACCTTCCATATTTAAATACTTCCTTTTTTTTACGCGTCACATATGACATTTTGAACGTGCTACGCGCGGACCAAAAGTAAGTGTTTACAGCTTGCCCCTCTTTGGGCGAATTCCCGTAGAACAAGTTCGAGGGGATTTGTCCAAAGACGAGTAAACACTAAATTTTGTTGGGAAGTATATCTTCTTTCGAGACTTCGAATCTTCAAGGAAACTCCTGGCTTATTTCGGAAAGTGCAAAAAAGTAGAGCCTCTGTCGGCGGTGCCCCTGTTGGCGGTGCCTCTATTAGCGTACCTTGTCGGCGATGTAGAAAGTAGAACCTCTGTCGGCGGTGCCCCTGTTGGCAGTGCTTCCATTGGTAGTGCGGAAAAGTAAAGCCTCGGTTGGCGGTGCCCCTGTTGGCGGTGCCTCCGTTGGCGGTGCAGAAAGTAGAGCCTCCAGTGGCGTGCCAAAAAGTAAAGCCTCAAGTGGCGTGCGGAAAAGTAAAGCCTCCAGTGGCGTGCATTAAAGTAAATTATTGATCGTTGATGCCTCTAGTGGCGAGCGACAAGAAAAAGCCTCCAGTGGCGTGGAATAAAGTAAACCCTTAATCGACGATGCCTCAATTGGCGAGCGATAAGGAAAAGCCTCTAGTGGCGTGTATCGGAGAAGAGCCTCTAGTGGCATCCGTTGGAGAAGTGCCTCTAGTGGTGTTGATGGATATACGCCCAATTTGAACCCGTTGACTCCCGAATCGTTTCATTTTGATTACCCCGTTAATGATTGTAAATCGAAACTTCAACCCGAACACCTCGCGAAAACACCAACGGTCCGGACGAGGCCGAAGCGCTCGTCCGGCCAAGTTAGACTCACCTAGGTGAGGTCGGGTGGCCACACCCGACCTCCCCTAGGGGAGATCGGGTCAGCCAACCCGATCTCCCCTAGGAGGGGTTGGGTGGCCTCACCCAACCCCTACCCTTGGGGGTCGGATTTTCCTTCCCCCCAAGGGCCCCGGCACCATTCTTGGACTCCCATACTCGGTTTATTTCCGCCAACCTTCTCCGTACCCTAAGGTCTTAATTATGTGTTTAAAGGATAATTAATTGTGTTTAAAGGTTAACGATGTCATTAAGCCACCTTAATGACACCGTTGCCTATAAATACAACACCTCCACTATTCATTTGATCATCTTGGCAAGTTGGATAATTTTGCTCTGACATCTCTCTAGCTTTATCTCTCTAAAACCGTACTGACTTAGGCATCGGAGAGGGTTCATCAGGCACCACCCCCCCCCCCCCCTCTGTGCCTGGTATTGCCCTTCTTGCAGGGCGAGAGGAGAAGAGAAGCTAAGGACGGAAGGACACAAGCTAGGACAACACAACCGGAGAGCACAAAACCCGCAACATCTCCAGTGAGGGACAAGCCTTAGGTCGACTGCCTGTTGACCCAAGACTTTGGAACCTAACACTTGGCGCCGTCCGTGGGTTTCGAATAGAAAGCCTAATTATCACCAGCCAGATGGCAAGCGTATATGTCATTCATGGAGGTTATGGAGCTGGAGGAGAGTCAGCGAATGCTAGAGAAGCGTATATGGCACAGTTAGAGAACCCTAAACCAAAGGAAGAACAAGCAGAAGGAAAGAGAGAAGATATAATACAATTTTCAAGAAGAGATATGGAGCATGTGTTACCAGACAACAAGGATGCCCTAGTCATAACAATGAAGATCACTGATATGGACATTGGAAGAATCCTGGTAGGCAGTGGAAGCTCACCCAACATCATTAGCAAGAAAGTCCTCAACATACTGGGAGTAAGGCCAAGTAGCATAAAACAGGTTCACTCCCCCTTGGTGGGATTTTCAGGAGAACCAACATACACACTGGGGGCAATCACACTACCTGTGACATTAGGCATAGGCTAGAGGCAGTTAAAGATCGATGTCCCCTTCTTCATCACAGAAGAAATGGAGGAATACAATGGAGTCCTGGGTACCACCACAATCAACAAATGGGGCATGGTGCCATCAACACTATATCAGAAAATGAAATTCCCCACAAGCCAAGGAATAGGAGAAGTAAAGGGTAACCAGAAGGTAGCAAGGAAATGTGCAAGGATCGCACTAAGCAAGAAGAAGAAACCAAGAGAGGTCCTACTAATAGATGAGGACCCAAGAGAAGATCACGGAAGACCAGCCCCCATGGAGGAATTAAAAGAAATACTCATAGAAGAACCCGATAGGAAGGCAAAAATCGGGACCGCCTTATCTCAGGAAGAGGAAAACCACTTAGTAGCTTTACTAAGGGAATACAAAGATCTGTTCGCCTGGTCACCAAGCGATATGCCAGGAATATCAGAAGAAGTAATCTCACACAACCTCAATATATACGCGGCAACGCGACCAATAACACAAAAGGTAAGGCCAATGGGAGGAAGCAAAAAGATAGCTATCCAGGAAGAAGTGGAAAAGCTATTAAAGGAAAATTTCATCAAGGAGATTAGATTCCAAACATGGGTGACAAACCCAGTACTGGTAAAGAAGGCGGGGGGAAGTTGGAGAATGTGCATCGATTATCGCGACCTAAACAAAGCATGCCCTAAGGACTCATATCCACTACCAAGAATAGATCAGTTAGTGGATGCAACATCAGGTCACCAACTAATGAGCTTCATGGATGCATACTCAGGATATAACCAAATAAAAATGGCCCCTGAGGACGCCCCTCACACAGCATTCTACGCTGATAGCGAGATATACCATTACACGGTGATGCCTTTCGGACTCATAAATGCTGGATCGACATACCAAAGAATGGTCAACAAAATCTTCGGGGACATGATAGGAAATACAATGGAGGCATATGTGGACGACATGATCGTCAAATCCAAAGAGAAGAAAGACCATGTGAAAACTTTCGCTCAACGTTTGAGAGAATGAGGCAATACCAAGTCCGCCTAAACCCGAAAAAATGTGCATTTGGGGTACAATCAAGGAAGTTTTTAGGCTTCATGGTAAGTCAGCGGGGCATAGAGGTAAACCCCGAAAAACTACAGGCAATTGAAGAAATGCAGTCACCTACGAAACACAAAGAGGTTCAAAGATTGAACGGGAGGTTGGCAGCTCTTAACAGATTCCTATCCAAAATAGGAGACAAGGCATTACCCTTCTTTGAGGTACTAAGGGCAAACAAGAAATTCGAATGGACACCAAGATGTGAAGAAGCCTTTCAACAGCTCAAACAACATCTAAAGACACTACCACCCCTAGCAAAGCCTACACCAGGGGAGCCCCTCTACCTCTACATCTCCGTGAGCAACGTGGCAGTAAGCTCAGTGCTAATAAAAGAAGAAAACGCTGCACAATTGCCAGTATACTTCGTAAGCAAAACATTGGCAAAGTATGAGATCAACTACTTGCCAATAGAAAAGTACCTCTATGCACTGATTATATCAGCAAGAAAGTTGAGACCATATTTTCATGGGCACGAAGTAACAGTCCTCACAGACCAACCATTGAAACACCTCCTCCAAAGACCAGACACATCGGGGAGACTGACCAAGTGGGCAATTGAATTAAGTGAGTTTCGTATTCACTTTGCCCCCAGAACAGCTATAAAAGGGCAGGCTCTAGCAGATTTTATTGCCAAATTCACCGGAATTAATCCAGATGAAGACTTGGGATAAATCAAAAATACAAGGGAGGCGAGCAGTAGTCAGGAGAAACAACCAGAAGAGTTATGGAAGATGCATACTGATGGGTCGTCCAACGGGGGAGGTTCAGGTGCTGGCCTCCTACTATACCCACCAAATAGCGATACACCTCTATGCTATGCCATGGCACTTACCTTTAAGGCAACGAACAATGAGGCTGAATACGAAGCGCTGATAACAGGCTTGAGAATAGCCAAAGGAGTAGGGGCAAAGCACCTAAGAGCTAAGTGCGATTCTCAACTAGTTGTCAATCAAGTGAAAGGAATCTACACTACAAAGTCTGAAAACATGCAGAAGTACTTACAACAAGCCAGGGACCTAATAAAGAGCTTCCAAAGCTTCGACATTGAGTCAGTCCCAAGAGAACAAAACCAAGAGGCGGACACCTTAAGCAAACTAGCCCTAGGGGTAGAAGCAGGCAAAGAGGTTCACTTTGTAGAGCAAAGAATGCAATCAATGATAGAACAAATGGAGGTTCTAGTAATAGATGAAGCAGAAGCCTGGATGACCCCAATGCGTCAATACATCATGGAAGGAAAGCTCCCAAAGGATAAGGTAGAGGCAGTCAAGATCGAAAGGATGGCTAGAAATTATGCAGTGATGGATAATGAACTCTACAAGAAAGGGTACTCCACACCCTTCCTCAAATGCATAACATATCCAGAAACAGAGAGAGTACTTGCAGAACTCCATGAAGGAGATGCGGGGTGCCATGAAGGAGCACGATCAATAATCCGGAAGGTCTACAACCTAGGATACTATTGGCCATCAATGAGCAAAGAAGCAGCAGACTTGGTACAAAAATGTGATCACTGCCAAAGGTACTCCAGAAATATAACAGCCCCAGCAGCAAAGCTAAGTTCCATCTCGGGAGCTTGGCCATTCGCACAGTGGGGGATCGATCTGATAGGCCCCCTACCAAGAATAAAAGGGCAGAAAACTTGCATAATAGTAGCAATAGACTACTTCTCCAAATGGATAGAAGCAAAGGCAATGGGAAAAACAACAGACGAACAAGTCATTAACTTCATTCAATCTCACATCGTCTCGAGGTACGGAGTCCCAAAGGCAATAATAAGTGATAATGGCCCACAATTCAAGAGCAAAATCTGCAATGGTATTGCGAAAGGCTGAATATAGAGCACCGCTTTGCATCAGTAAAGCACCCTCAGACAAATGGGCAAGTAGAGTCGGCAAATAAAATAGTACTAGACGGCCTAAAGAAACGACTTCATGCTACCAAGGGAAGTTGGGTAGATGAGCTGGAAAATGTTCTATGGGCAGTGCGGACAACACCAAAGATAGCCACAGGAGAAACACCATTTGGCCTGGTATACGGGACCGAGGCGGTGGCACCAGCAGAAATGGCGGTATCATCACTAAGAACCACGTACTTTGAAGAGCATGAGAACAACAAAGCAAGGCTCTTAGACTTAGACATGGTGGAGGATAAAAGATGGAATTCAGAAGAAGCACAGGCACGAATGCGCCTTGTATCCTCAAGATATTACAACCGCCAAGTCAAGGAGAGACAATTCCACATAGGAGAACTAGTGCTCAGAAAGAACGAGTTCTCACATTTAGACCAAGTCAGAAAATTATCTCCAAAATGGGAAGGGCCGTATAAGATAGCATCAGTTCCATACGCAAATGCTTACCGCCTAGAGGATGGGGATGGGTATATCTCCACAAACACCTTCAGTGGGGAACACCTAAAGAAGTACTACGTCTAGGAAGGTGGCACAAGCAAAAGATCATATCCTTGAAGTTATTTCAAGTCATTACAAATAATTGTTTAAGTTTTCAAAAACAACTTTTGAGAAGGAGAACTCACGAAGTTACTCCAACTCTACAACTATCTTTGATTTCCTCCAAAGGGTGCCTTGATCCACCCAAGGCATCCCATGTGTACATAAAGCCTTGAACACTCCTAATGAAGTAGAAGTTACTCAAAAGTATTTTTTAAAGAAGGAGATGATACAATCATTGAGTTATCCTTACACAGATATGACGTCAAGTCAACAACACCTTCAACGCCACCAAGAGCGTATCTTGAGAGTAGTTCCAAAAACTACGAACCCTGTGCTCTCCGGGAGCCTATCCCGCGAACAGATTCGACGCCACCAAGAGCGTATCTTGAGAGTAGTTTTTATACTACGTCCTTCGACGCCCCCAAGAGCGTATCTTGAGAGTAGTTTTTATACTACGACCTTCGACGCCCCCAAGAGCGTATCTTGAGAGTAGTTTTTATACTACGTCCTTCGACGCCCCCAAGAGCGTATCTTGAGAGTAGTTTTTATACTACGACCTTCGACGCCCCCAAGAGCGTATCTTTAGAGTAGTTTTTATACTACGACCCTCGACGCCCCCAAGAGCGTATCTTGAGAGTAGTATTCATACTACGACCTTCGACGCACCAAGAGCGTATCTTGAGAGTGGTTTCCAAAAACTACGAATTTCGACGCCCCCAAGAGCGTATCTTGAGAGTAGTCTCTAAAACTACGACCTTTCGACGCCCCCAGGAGCGTATCTTGAGGTAGATTTGCAACCTACCAGATTCGACGCCCCCAAGAGCGTATCTTGAGGTAGAAAAAACACTACCAGATTCGACGCCCCCAAGAGCGTATCTTGAGGTAGATTTCAAACTACCAGCTTCGACGCCCACCTAGAGCGTATCTTTGGTCTAACTACTAGTGCCCTCCGGGAGCGTATCTCGTGAACAGTTTCGACGCCCTCCGGGAGCATATCTCGTGAACAGTTTCAACGCCCACCTAGAGCGTATCTTTGGTCTAACTACTGGTGCCCTCCGGGAGCGTATCTCGTGAACAGTTTCGACGCCCTCCGGGAGCGTATCTCGCGAACATTTTCGACGCCCACCAAGAGCGTATCTTTGGTCTAACTACTGGTGCCCTCCGGGAGCGTATCTCGCGAACAGTTTCGACGCCCACCAAGAGCGTATCTTTGGTCTAACTACTGGTGCCCTCCGGGAGCGTATCTCGTGAACAGTATTCAACGCCCACAAAGAGCGTATCTTCGGTCTAGCAACACCATACATACCATTCAAAGGGTATCAGAAGAGATCATCGCACCATACTAAGAAGGATCCCATGAGAAAGTAATTTCAAAGTAAAGTGGTATGAAGAACACATAATGTTTTCTCTTGATGAAATAGCAGGTATGGCATGAAGGGAAACACAAAAGAAGGATAAGTAAAGGAAACACACCAAGAGAAAAGTCCATAACCAAAGAACTACACACTAAGGCACAGGGAGATATCATGAGAAGAAAGATAATCACCCTGCCATATATACCATGAGTAAAGATAAGTGTATCAAACAAAGATGGCAAAACTAGGAAAGGTGGAGTTTTAAACTCTAAGAAGAACCTCAATCCACAAACTCGCGAGACCACCACAAGAGATAGGTGTATTACTTCCTCATCTTAGCAATATGCCTAACAGCGAAGTCAGACAAATCACCAAGCTGAGAAAAAGGAAAGTCAGGAGCAATCATATACATACGCTCGAGAATCGCCTTTAAAGAAATACGCTTAGCCACAGAGCAGCGTACATCAATAGCAGCCTGATAAGAGGAAGAAGCCTTATACTCAGCGATAGCACACCCTTTCGCCTCCACACGAAACATCTCCTCAAGGGACACCAACTCAGCAGCCCGAAGTACTTCATCGCGATAAGACCTTTGTCTCAAGGCCTCAACCTCTTCCTTGAGAAGGGCAATACGACCCTCCAAATCTCTGCATTGCAAATCGGTGATACGACTATGCTCCAAACAACTAATAAGCTTGGAGTTAAGGGAGACACAAGTGTCCTCGTGCACTTTTCTCTCCTCAGAAAGATCAATAACAAGGGTGGATAAATTAACAAGGTCGGCAATACCCTGCGACAAAAACAAAGGATGAGACATATAAAGCAAAAATGAAATGTCCCAAAGAGTAAACACGACTAAGAAAAGTTACAGAAGCATAGCGAGCCAACACATCACGAGCCAATTCATAAGTTGCCTCCGACCCTTTAGAAGGGGGCACACGATCGGCAGGAGGAACAGCAGACTGCAGAACACGAACTCCAACCTCAGGAGTTTATAAAGAGGATTGATTGTCAAAACGAGCCCCACGCCAATAATAAGGCGCCCACTCAGACCCAATAATTCCATCAACAGGAGGACGAGACAGCTCCTTCCGACTCAGACGCGGAAGACGAAGTCTACCTACAACAAGGTACAGAGTAAATACCAATATACACTAAGGAACTCAGATATTCGAGGACTTACCAAACAAGGAAGAAGAAAAAGATAGCTCCGGACCCTCAATTGGGGGGCATCAATATAGAAAGAAGATGGTACCCTAACATCACCACCGCCCTTACCTCCAATTAGAGGACACCTCCCCGCACCATAAAAAACCGATCTTTTTGCAATCGAAGGTCCGGTCCCAGAGTTAACTACTCCCACCCGTACTGGCCTCTTACTCCTCATCAATCACCGGAGAGTTCTGCTGATCGAAAAAATGCAAGCTTAGCCCAAGGAAAACAGAAAGCGGACAGTGGACATAAGATAAAACTCATTCTCCTAAAACGACGAATACAAAGCCAAAAGGTAAGAATAGAAAGGTGACATGGGAAGACCCCACAAGCCAACAAGCAGAGGCAGGGGGCAAGGGGAGATAGTTATAACCCCCAGCATAGAGAGACCCCACTGGCCAACAGGCAGAGGCAGGGGGCAAGGGGAGATAGTTATAACCCCCAGCATAGAGAGACCCCACTGGCCAACAGGCAGAGGCAGGGGGCAAGGGGAGATAGTTATAACCCCCAGCATAGAGAGACCCCACTGGCCAACAGGCAGAGGCAGGGTGCAAGGGGAGATAGTTATAACCCCCAGCATAGAGAGACCCCACTGGCCAACAGGCAGAGGCAGGGGGCAAGGGGAGATAGTTATAACCCCCAGCATAGAGAGACCCCACTGGCCAACAGGCAGAGGCAGGGGACAAAAGGAGATAATCATAATCTCAGTATAGAAGACCCCACACGCTAGCAAACAGAAACACAGGGGCAAGAAGATCAAAAGAGGATGAACCAAACAGGACTATATCACCATGAAGACCCACAAATCAAAAACAAGACAGGTAAAGAAACAACCAAAGAAGAGACGGGATTATGTCTCCCAAAAACGACACTTACACAAAAGCAAAAGGCACGTACCTCAATACGACACGCGTCCCAAGAAACGAATCCAACCAAGGATCGTAACCGACTAAAAGAGAAGGGAAAGGAAAAAGGACAATGAGAATGAGGTAATCACTTACCCCTTTTATAGTACAAGAGAATAGGGTTTTTTCTAAATCGCCAAATCAACACCGTTGATTTTTAGGAAGGAAAAATTCAAGGGTCAGATTTAAAAACTGATACCCCTAGTTCCCATTAACCGTGGTTAAACTCACACTTACCACAGTTAGTATTCTATGGGTATATTTTTAAGAATCCCATACTTAGAAAAATTTTAGACCGAAATTAAATTTTTCTCCACTTAGACAAATCCCGACGTGAAATTGAAGTATGAATCGCTTAGCTGTATTCGTATTGCATCCCTATGTGAACGTGTATTTTCGAGTATACGCCCGTAGCAAGGATAGACTGATTATTCCCACCTCAGACGGACGCGTGCTTGGACACGTGTCCGTGCTATTCTGACATTTACAAATCCTCTATCTTATAAGGCGGGGGGCAGAGTCAGAGGCACACATCCATGGGTAAGTAAGCATTCAGACAAGAAGGTAAAATCCCGGTTTCAAATTGCGCGTGTCATACCATCCTAAAATAGAGTCAATCAAGGGTTAGGCCATTGGTTGACTCGGGGGCATGTGATGGATATACGCCCAATTTGAACCCGTTGACTCCCGAATCGTTTCGTTTTGATTACCCCGTTAATGATTGTAAATCGAAACTTCAACCCGAACACCTCGCGAAAACACCAACGGTCCGGACGAGGCCGAAGCGCTCGTTCGGCCAAGTTAGACTCACCTAGGTGAGGTCGGGTGGCCACACCCGACCTCCCCTAGGGGAGATCGGGTCAGCCAACCCGATCTCCCCTAGGAGGGGTTGGGTGGCCTCACCCAACCCCTACCCTTGGGGGTCGGATTTTCCTTCCCCCCAAGGGCCCCGGCACCATTCTTGGACTCCCATACTCGATTTATTTCCGCCAACCTTCTCCGTACCCTAAGGTCTTAATTATGTGTTTAAAGGATAATTAATTGTGTTTAAAGGTTAACGATGTCATTAAGCCACCTTAATGACACCGTTGCCTATAAATACAACACCTCCACTATTCATTTGATCATCTTGGCAAGTTGGATAATTTTGCTCTGACATCTCTCTAGCTTTATCTCTCTAAAACCGTACTGACTTAGGCATCGGAGAGGGTTCATCAGGAACCACCCCCCCCCCCTCTGTGCCTGGTATTGCCCCTCTTGCAGGGCGAGAGGAGAAGAGAAGCTAAGGACGGAAGGACACAAGCTAGGACAACACAACCCGAGAGCACAAAACCCGCAACATCTCCCGTGAGGGACAAGCCTTAGGTCGACTGCCTGTTGACCCAAGACTTTGGAACCTAACAGGTGTGACTTGCGAAGGCTGAACACTAAGGCTTCGTTCGTCGGGGCTAACTCTCAGGAAGCTGGAAAACTTCAGATCCTGATTGTCGGTTGTGACTTGTAGGAACAGATTGTAACAGTCCTACTCATCATTTGAGTGGTGACTTGCTAGAACAGACTGTAACCGTCCCGTTTGCCGTGAATTTGACTCGTAGGATTAGACTGTAACAGTCCTACTCGTCCTTGAATGGTAACTCGCGAGAGTAGACTGTAACCGTCCCGCTTGCCCTGAAGTTGACTCGTAGGAACAGACTTTAACAGTCCTACTCATCCTTGGAATGCGACCTGCGAGAGCAGACTGTAACCGTCTCGCTTGCCATGAAGTTGACTCGTAGGCACAGACTGTAACAGTCCTACTCGTCCTTGAATGGTGACTCGCGAGAACAGATTGTAACCGTCCCGCTTGCCGTGAAGTTGACTTTGGAAGACGCTGTGTCGTAGAAAATACGCTTGCGCATGAATGTTTGTCCCTAATTTTTGCCTAAATTGTGCATGGTGCGACAACCTAGCGGGATCTTTTTTTCTTTTTTTTAAAGAGGAATTTCTCTCTTTTTCCACGGTCGATGGAGAGATTTTCGACCGTGCCCCTCGGTTTTTTTATTTTCTCTCCTTTTGCCATGATTGCAATTTCTGAACTTGCAACAATGCCTCTCAATTCCTGATTTTGCCTAGGCCGCCCTTTTGGGTTTTCAACCTAGCGGAAGCACTCTTTATTTGGTAGCCGATTAAACAGTGGTTGTGACCCGTACTTTATTTTCCGCCTCGATGCGGGAGTATTGGTAGCCCTTTGGAGGGTGGCTGTGACCCATTCCTCACCGGCTTCAATGTTGCAGGAGTATTGGTAGCCCTTTGGAGGGTGGTTGTGACCCATTCCTCACCGGCTTCAATGTTGCGGGAGCTCTTTTAATTTGTAGCCATTTGGAGGGTGGTTGTAGCCATTTCACTTAATACCCGCCATCGATGTTCCTGCCCCACGGTTAGAATTGATGAATTTAGACTTCGCCGCATAACGAATGTATGACTTGGTTGAGGATCACACATGGATGACGTGGAGTTTGGCCAGGTAGGTCACGTATGAAAACTATCTGAAATATCTGGTACAAACCTGGCTGTTGACCTCAGAACGGTCGGCGATCATAGGGTCGTGCGCGAGATGTGCTCTTCAGGGGCCTTGATTCGGATGATTATCCAAGCTGCACAATGAGTAAGGAAAAATTCAAATTTCGGGGATAAAAATGATCACAGCTTCTCTTACCTGGGTGTTGGATTTTTTAGTGGGCAATGTACTTGCTATGCGACTGGACCTGCTGCACATGACCTGCTGCACATCCTGATTTTCCTGCTCCATCTAGAAAACACTATTGGGATATTATATGTATGGGGACTAATATCTAATTATGCTAAGTTGTATTAGTTCTAGTATTTACATTCTAGTCCCTAATGTTTACTAGGGTTTTCATATTAGCCCATGAGGTCTCCTATATAAAGGAGCCTCCACTATTGTAATGGTCAAGCAAACCTTATCATTATGTTTAGTATATTGAAAGCTTTGCTCTATCATACTCTCCAACCATCCAACAATTATAAACGTTAATATGGTATCAGAGCCACCGATCGTGGTGATATGATTTCGTTTTTAGTTTTCCAGAATTTTTTTTTTTCACCGCCGTAGCCTTTGTTCATAGCCCCAAAATAATACCCATTTGATTTAGACCTCTTCTTCCAAAATTGACATCACCAATCGACCCAGCAACCTCCGGCAAACATTCTACAGTTTCCGGCGCCGTCAGAAACCACCGCACGCGCCCTCATGCGCCGCCGCGTGAGTTGCGCCCCGCTGGCGCGTGCAGGCCACGCGCCACCTTCCCGATGTCCAATCGCCGCGATTTTGAGTTTTACGGAATCGTCTCGGTCTCACGATTCCATTGATATATTATACGTCAAATTCCGAGGTGATTTGGATTTTCGAATCTTACTGTCAAAATTCTGCTGCAATCCCATTTTCTGCTGTCATTGTTACATTAGTTTCTGCTGCTGTATATGCACCTATTGCTGCTGAAACTTCAGATTGGGGTTGTTGTTGATGTGTTATTGCTATTGCGGGAATGGTTGCTTTGATTGGCTGCGATTTTGCTGCGATTTAGATGCTGTTTTTGCTGGATTTGCTTCTGTAAATGCTGAAATTCTGCTGCAAATTGCTGAAATTGCTGGAAATCGACCGGAAATTCCAGAATGTGCAGAAAATTGCTGTTTTTAGCTGAAATTGCTGAAATTTACTGTGCCGTGATGGATATGCTGTGGTTTTGATGATATTATGATGGATTCGAGCTATAGATAGCTTGATTGTTGGATTTCATCTTGTTGGTTGTTGAAGATTGAAGCATTGGAGCTTCGTCTTTTGTTTGTTGGATTTTGATGGACCTCATATTGTTGAGGATTGGAGTTCAAGGACCATAGGTGGCAACTTTCATCACTACACGTGAATTTTCACCACCTCTGAGAGCATGTGTTATTGCTACAAGTGGGTGTTCACCTCTGAGAGCTTGATGAAGACCCCGATTGTTGCTACACGTGAATTTTCACCACCTCTGAGAGCATGTGTTATTGCTACAAGTGGGTGTTCACCTCTGAGAGCACAGTGGCCTTGAAGTTTGAAGATTGGAGCATGTGGCTTCATTTTTTGTTTGTTGATGATTGGAGTTTGGAAGCTCCGTTTTGAAGATTGATTTTTGGGATTCAATTGTTGAAGATTGGTGATGCGTTTCGGATTGAAAAAGGAAAAGATGGGGGAATATTGGGATATTATATGTATGGGGACTAATATCTAATTATGCTAAGTTGTCTTAGTTCTAGTATTTACATTCTAGTCCCTAATGTTTACTAGGGTTTTCATATTAGCCCATGAGGTCTCCTATATAAAGGAGCCTCCACTATTGTAATGGTGAAGCAAACCTTATCATTATGTTTAGTATATTGAAAGCTTTGCTCCTATCATACTCTCCAACCATCCAACAATTATAAACGTTAATAAACACAACTAGTATATGTACACCTACCGGAAAGTATATGCCCCTGGACCTCTGATGGAAGGCACCAACAATAATGTTTTCTTTGCTTGACTCTTGATATTTTCCATCTTCGGACATGTCCAATCTCAATGGGAGATGCCCCTTGGTTACCACTGACCGGTATAGACCTCACCGTAAAACAGACGTACAGCTTGGTTCGGGGACGCGTATGAATTCCACATATGGTAGGTGAAATTTTGACATGTAAGTTCTTTGGAGCAGTAACATTTCACGTGGTTGCGACCTCGTCGAAGTGGTCGTCTGATCTGCAAAAAGAGTAGGGACACTCAAATCTCAAGGAAAAAATCAAGTACAATTCATCATACCTGAGCATCGGATATTCCGAGTGCGCAATTTGTTCTTCGTGTAAATGGATGGCTGCACGTTCTTTTTGGTTGCCCCATTTAGCCGGCGTAGCTTATATGTACATGATACCTTAACCAATAGTACCTGAAAGAGTGATAGAAAAATCAGTCTAGAGAATATGAGAAATCATGCATGATTTTTTTGAAATCTCTAATGTCATTCATTTCATAATTTTGATTAATTTTTTTTTGAAAATGAGTCAAAATTAATGATCTAAGGTGTTTTGCACCATCATGGAGTTTACTGAGTTTGCTGAGTGCACTATCTAGCTCGAACGCAGGGCAGATGCTCAAAACACGGTTTCTCAAAAAGGTTTTCTTGTCCTTTGTTTAAACTCGAATAGTCGCACTCAACTGCACAGTTAAACTAATTTCTCAAAAAATAGAATCAAATCTCTTTTTTTTTAAAACGCTAGCTTATGCGAAGGTTGAAATGAAGATCTTGTCGAAAAAGTGTAATACACCTCGGATAAAAATGAATGACACTTTGAGTTTTTTTTTAATGCTCATGCATGCTCGAAAGTTAAAGTTCAACTGTTAAGAAAGTTACAACTTACAACCAGTTTACCTGAATGATACATATATACAAAATGAAAAAACCAGGTAAGGTTTTTTTATAAAAAGAAATGCAAATGCAATGCATATTTGGAATTAAAAGCTCAACAACTAAGAAGAGATTTACAATCTATCTAAAAAATGTTTTTCCTAAAACAATGCCTATGAGATGTACATGAGGTGAAAGTTGTACAGTTGAGAAAACTTACAAGCTACTTGGATTTTTTTTTTTTTATGAGGGAAAAAAATCAATGCATCCTAGTTGCTCAAAATTGAAAAAAAAAAAGTGAAAAGTTTAAAAAAAAAATGCATATGAGATGCACAAAAATAAATACAATAAGCAAACTTAAAAAAAATAAAAGTTCTACAACTAAGAAAAATTACTATTTACCTGAAAGGTTTTTCCGAAAATGATGCATATGAGATGCACATCTTTAAAAAAAATCAGGTAAAAGTTTTTTTAAACAAAGAGCCCTAAATCTAAGAGAGCTTACGATTTATCTAAATTTTTTTTTAAAAAAAAATAGTGCATACTGGATGCATTATTTAAAATAAAAAAATTCAGGTAAAAAGTTTTTGAAATGATGCATATGCACGTTCGAAATTAGAAGCCCTAATAGCTAAAGGGGAATTAAAATTTCCAAAAATGTTTTTTTAACAACGCATGTATGATGCACTAAAAAATTACAACTTACCTGAAGAGGTTTTTTTAAAAAAAAATAATAATGCATTTGAAACACAAGTTTGAAATAAAAAAAAAATTCAGGTAAGAAGTTTTTTTAAAAAAATACAATGCCTACAAAATGCATGTTCGGAAAGAAATTTTCTAAATGACTAACTACTTAGCAGAAAAAAGTTTTTTTGTTTTTTTGTTTTTTTTTTTTAAAATGCAGTTAGATGAATGCATGAGAATAAAAGTTACACAGTTAAAAAAACTTACAGTTTTCTTAACAACTCTTTTTTACAACAAAAAAAAAACACGAATAAAACACAACATGTTAGGGGGTAAAAAATGTGTGGCTTTGCTCTATAAGGTAGGTTCCACTGATAGGTTCCCGACAAGGTGGTTTCCTCACCCCATCACAGGGATCATAAGACCTTCACAAGCGAGTAGAGTTTTTACGAGCCGTACCGGCGGCCCAGCCGCTCCGGTCGTACCGTACTAAACCTCCGGGGTTCCTAGTCGCCCTGGGTTTTAGGCGTTTTGGATATTACACTAAAGTGGTGTGTGTGCGAATTCAAACAATTGCACAAAAAAGAAGAAAAAGATAGTTTAAATTCTACACTTTGTACCTGTAAAAAAAAAAAAAAAAAAACAAAGTTAGATTAATCAAGAGAAAAAGAATTAAAAAAACTTTAAAAAATGGCACATAAGCGAATATAATGAGCCCGAACCCTATAACTTCCCCAGCACAGTCGCCAAATTGTCGGACCTAAAATCTGACCTAAGGCGATTGTGTTTTGAAAACATGGATTTTTGCAAAGAGAGTCGCCACTAGTTAATTAAGGCTAACTAGAATCCTAAATCACCTAAGCGAATAATGGATTAATCACCTAGGTATAAAATCAGTCTACGATCATAAATACAAGTTTGGGGGTTCTATTACAAATTAAAAATATAAATTTTTAACTACTCCCTTTCGGTACTCAATTCACTTCATTTGCCAATTTTATCGTTAATCAATTTATAAATCTACTTGAGCATGAATAGTGATAAAATTAAATAACACTAACAGTTATGATATATAATTAAATTGACGCGAACTAACATGACAAATATACACAATTAACCTCCTAATTAATCTAAACTAATCAAAATTCGATTTATTAAATGTCAGATTAATCTAATAATACAACATGCATAAAAATAATTAAATAAACAATGCTACAACATGTGATTAGTATCGTATGTACATAGTTAAATTAAAAATCAACTTAATTATCCTAATATAATAACAAACAGATAAATTAATAATAATAAACTAAACAATAAACAAAATAATAAATAATAAAAAAAAGCAGCTGAGACTCACCTGGAAGACGCAGCAGGATTCCGGCGTGGCGAGGGCGACGCACACCAGCGGACGGGACGGATATGGCAGCAGGGTGGAGCTTCAGGGGCGAAGCAACGGCGATCTAGAGCTCTCCACTGGTCTGATTATGACGCAGAAGACCGAAGCGGGATGAGCAGGGATGAACGGATCCCGATCGTGATGGAAGTGGAGCCGGGGTCGTCGGACTGGACTGGAAGTGCGGTGGCCGTAGTTTGGCGAAGTTTAACACGGCGCTCCGGCGAGATCTGGGTGACCACCGGCGCCGGCAGGGAGCGGGGAGAACTGTAGAAGAGGAGGGAGAGAGAGAGAGAGGGAGAGAGAGAGAGAGAGAGAGAGAGAGAGAGAGAAGCGGACGTTGGAGAGGGTCGCCGGCACGGCGTGGCCACCGGCAAGCGGAGCCGGGGGCGCAGTGGTCCGGAGTTGGGCGGACCGTCAGGGCGGCCACCGGCGGCAAAGCCAGCATCGGCGGGCTGGGTGCAGTAGTAATAAAACAAAATAAAAACCTTCACTGAAAATGACAAATTATGCACGGAAATCGAGATCTGCTAGTAATATTATTGATGTTGTGTGTTTTTTACATGTAAAAGGACCTTATTTATAGTTAAACTAGGACCCCCTAAACTAGGAAATTAAAATCTGAAAAATATATGCATTTAATATTCCGAAAATATTCATATATATTTATGTATTTCACCAAAAATACACATAATATATTTTCTAAATATTTCACAATAAATAATGCATATACACTATCCTATTTTAAGTCAGTCCTATCTTTAGAAACTTCGCGACCTTCCATATTTAAATACTTCCTTCTTTTGACGCGTCACATATGATATTTTGAACGTGCTACGCGGACCAAAATTAAGTGTTTACAATTGATGTTCTTGAAAAATTTAAACTTTGGCAAAAAAATTAAAGATGTAAGATTTTAAAATTTTTGAAATTTTGAAGTTGGTAGTGGCGAAAATTTCATGATGTTCTTAGTAAAGTTTATTGTTCATGATCTTCAAGATAAACGTGACTTTTATCAAAATCAAACATTGAATTGTAGATTTATTAAAGTTTTATCTTGAAATTTGACCACTTGTCTCCAATTTAATGTTTTCGGTCGAACCCTATAGGAATTACAAGTTAAATTTTTTAATTTCTTAGGTTCCGAGTAATGTGTATTTCGGCCGAAAGAATTAGGGATATTGTTTACCGTATTTTAATTTTTATTAAGGGTAACAATATATCTATAATTGGAAACACAAAGATAAATTTACATTAATATATATAAATATATATAGCTATCAATATATCTAGATAATTAATAGGGATAAAGATATTATTGATAAATTTAGTTGCCTAAAAGATTGAGAAAATATGATGTCAGTATATTTGTTTCCTTAATAAAGATATTCTCAATAAATAAAATATATATATTTATACATAATGGCCGAAATTTACACATATATATATATATATATATATATATATTGTTGATTGATTTTGTCTTAAGATAAAATCTTGGCAATAAATATGTATATGTTTATTATGTGCCGAAATATATATATATATATATATATATATATATATATATATATATATATATATTATTGGAAATTATTTTACATAATTAATATTTCTTGGAGGCTAAGTTAATTTTTAGTAGACATTAAAACCCTACTTAGCCCACAAGAATATTTCGGCCGAACCCTAGGGTTAATGGGCCGGTCCAATATGCTGAACCAGTCTGGATTAAACCGGACCGGGTTTTCTTAATCGGTTCGATCTTGTCAGGATTGGGTCGAACCGGGTAACTAAGTGAATCTAACCGAACCGTTTTTGTGTTGAACCAAACCAAACCCTATTTTATTGGACCGGTCTAGACCGAACCAGATTTTTGAAATAAAACCGGACCAAACCGAACCAGATTTACTGGACCCGAACCGAACTGGACCGAAATTGACTAAACCGAACTAGATTTTCAAAATCGAATTCAAGTCATTTAATAAAATAGGATGGTCAAGTTTTAAAATCTAAATGTTTTTTAACTTCAAATTAGTCTACACAGTGCTCAAAGGTTTAAAATTTTCACGTTTTGATTAAACGTTAATGCCTAAGTTTCGATTATGGGGATGGATCTTGGAAATGCATGATTTTGGGACTGGTTTAATTAGAAGGCTGAATTGCAATTATTTACTTTTTGTCACATATATTTATTAGAACTGTTTTCTTGACTATGTCAAGCTAGCTGGATGTTGGGGGCAAAGCCCTGGTTAAATATACGATATGCGCACTAGGACAGACATGCAGTGAGGGTTGCGATTGCCTTAGATTCATGTCTAGAAATACGCATGATTAACTTTAAGCATGAATTTCAAGTTAGCCCCTAATATATAAAATGTTTTTCAAAACAAAAGCCAGTCGCCAAATATGCATGTTTGATGTGGAAGTTTCATGTATGACACGTATGCTTGAATGTTGAGGATGTAGCTGCATGTGATAGTTTACTTAGAATGTAGAATTATATATGTGCTAGCATGATTTCCTCGGAACATTAGACGCATGACGCGTATGCATGATGTATGGTTTGGTTGATGAATTTGACTTGCTATGATGATTTACTTGTACATGCCAATTGGGAGGAACATAGCAGCACTGATAACATAGCAACACTGATTCGTGATGTTCTTCATTGTGTTTTCTTCCTCCACTGCATACCACTCTCCTGTGAGGTACCTTCTATCATACAGCTGTGGGTAGTTATGGATCATAGTTGGATGAAACGTCGGTATGATGAAACTGGTTTCACTTTTGAGAATGAAGGAGGGGTGGAGGATTTCCTTTATTTTTCTTTTTCAAACCCTTCCTTTGTTAGTGATGATCAGATTAAGTGTCCTTGCCGCCTTTGTATAAACTTACGCCATCATAACTGAGATATTGTTCGTAAACAACTTTATGAACAAGGGTTTCTTGAGGATTATAATCACTGGGTTTCGTATGGAGAGCCAATTAGTACAGAAACACCTTTAAGTACAGAATCCAGTAATCCAAATAGAAAAATGGTGGTGCAAGCATTTAGTCCAGAGTTTGACAATGATTCAACAATGATGAGCCTAATCTTGAGACATCTAATTTCTATTCTCTGTTGAATGATGCTGATGAACCAATTTGGGAGGGTTGTAAGAAGCATACAAAGTTATCAGCCATGTCACAGTTATTGAATTTAAAGTCGGAATGTAATATGAGTGATAATGGCTTTGATAGTCTTCTATGTACTGTGAAGGACATGCTTCCTGAAGATGATAAGTTAGCTAGCAGCTTTTATGAGACGAAGAAAATGATGAAAAAACTGGAGCTTGAATATGAAAAGGTTGATGTTTGTGTTAATAATTACATGTTGTTCTATAAAGATGACGTGCACAAGGTCAAATGTTCTGTGTGTGGACATGATCGGTTTAAGTCAGAAAAATCAACAAAAAATGTTAAGAAGAAGGGCATTCCCTACAAAATACTGCGTTAGTTACCATTAACCCCAAGACTTTAGCGTCTTTACATGTCAAAAAAATGCTAAACACATGATATGGCATGGTTCTCACCATAGTCAAGAGGGTCATACGGCACACCCTTCAGATGGTAAGGCGTGGAAACACTTTGACCGAATTCATCCTTCATTCGCATCTGATTCAAGAAATATCAGAATTGGCTTATGCACGGATGAATTCAACCCTTTTGGACAATATGGGAAGCAATATAGTTGTTGGCCAGTAATTATTGCTGTGTATAACTTACCCCCTTGGTTGTGATTGAAAAGTCCATACATGTTCATGAGTTTAGTCATCCCAGGTCCAAATAGTCCAGTTAAGGAGTTGATGTGTTTTTAAGACCTTTGATAGATATGGAGTGTTGGGGTAGAAACTTATGATATCAAGAAAATAATACTTTAATATGAAAGTGGCTCTCATGTGGACAACTAGTGATTTTCCAGCTTATGCTATGTTATCTGGGTGGAGTACACATGGTCGATTAGCATGTCCGTATTGTATGGAACGTACTAAGTCATTTAGACTTGATCGTGGGAAGAAGACATCATTTTTTGATTGTACTCGTCAGTATCTACCTTTAAATCACCCATTCCAAAAACAAAAGGATAATTTTAATAAGGGTGTTATGGAGATGGATGGGCCACCTCCTAGATTAAGTGGAGAAGAAATGTGGGAAATAATTCGTAGTTTGCTTAACATTAGGTTCGGAAAAGATTATGAAATAGAACGCATTGCTGGTTTTGGAAAAGAGCATAATTGGGTGAAAAGAAGTATATTTTGGGAATTACCTTATTGGCGAATGATGGGTTCCGCTATGACCGTTAGGCTCTTTAACAGTGAGGAAACGACGAACAGGCCCACTGGGCCCCAAAAGAAGGTCAAGATGACCCAGATGAAGGGTCCCGACGTAGGGAGTCCCGATGATGAAAGGTCCCGACAGAGTCGGTCCCGATAGGTGAGCTGAAAGCTCCCGATGAGAAGCCTTTAAGTAGGCCCCGATGACGAATCCCTGAAAACGATTGGCCATGTCACGATGACGAGGGGCCCCGAGCGGTGACATAACGAGATAACTCTGGAGTCCCTGATGTTAGTCGGGACTTGCTATCAGAGGTTGAGGCCAAGATACACGGGGCGTGGCCGAGATACGCGGAGCGTAGTTAAGATACGCGGAGCGTGGCCGAGATACGCGGGGCGTGGCCGAGATAAGTGAGATCATGGCCTAGATAGGCGGGATCGTGCACGAGATACACGGGATACGGGCTAACCACACCAACGATTCACCAGGTAACTGAGGTACCTCTCCGCCTATAAAAGGGCAGAGGTCACCTCAGGTCATTTACGTTGTGATATACACTTTGAGATTACTGCTTGCCAGACCATACGAGATACTCATTTAAGCATCGGAGAGGGATTCTGGGTCACCGCTCGGTCTATCCCCTCTTTGCAGGACCACGTGGAGCAAAGGAGCTAGGATCGCCGTCAAGGACCGTACCGGAGTTCCACCGTGATCCAACATTGGCACCGTCTGTGGGAAGCGTAACAAAAAGCTGATATGCCTTCTACTCGTTCAATGGTGGCTGGCAAGCAAAGAAGACAAGGACAATCTGGTGGTTCCCATCATCCTGCTGCGACGACTTTGAATTCACCACCAGAGCATGCTGAGGACCAGAATCTCCCCGCGGAGGTCTCTCGGACAGGGGGGGCATAATGAAGCTCCTGAAGATACTGCTGCTCAACACCAGGGGAATAGGGAGCAGGTGGCTCCTCCAGCTGCGGACCTGACGAGGGCTGTGGCGGAAGCCATGCCAATGTTTTTGGCAGCTGTAGAGGCCCTCTTAGAGCGGAGGGAGGCTGCAAGGAGGCAAGAGGAGATGCCTCCGTTAGAAGAGGAGGTGCCCCCACCAGCAGAGGTTCGGAACGAGCGGGAGGCTCAACCCCGAGGCCAGGGCAGGAGGGGGGAGTCCGTTCAGCCAGAGAGATTCGTGGTTGATGGGCCAGGACCAGTGCAGCACAGGACCATTCCCCTTAATGGTCCCATCACCCCCGATCAGGTGGTGAAGATCGTGAACATCTGCATGGGAGAGTAGAAGCCGCTGGTGTCAGAGCTGAGGGATCGATCTACTCATCCCTTCGTTCCTCGACTCATTGATACCCTCGCCCCGCCAGGGCTGGGTATCCCTACGATAAAGGAGTATGACGGTGAGGGAGATCCGGTTCGTCATGTCCAGAAGCACCTCATGGCGTGTCTGGGCAGAGCCCCGAATGAAGATATTGTGTGTACGCTGTTCCCGAACACACTTTGGTGAGAGAGCCCTGACCTGGTTCTTCAGTCTGCCCCCAGGCTGCATCACTTGCTGGGCTGATATGCACGACCGCTTCATTCAGCAGTAGCAAGGTCGCAGACATTTGCTGAAGAGTGTGAGGTCCCTGACCCAGGTGGTACAGAGGCCCGATGAGTCGCTGGCGCACTATTACCAGCGATACACTGCTAGCGTGGCGGAGATTGACGAGGAATTTTCGGAGGGTGAAACCATCCGCACCTTCATTCGGAACCTAACAGCCCCTTACGGTTCCGACCTGATGCACAGCGTGGCTGAGAAGGCTGTGTGGAATATGGAGGCACTGCAGAAGCGGGTAAAGCGGCAAATCGATGTCCAGGAATCGAAGATAGCCGCTGGAGAGCTCGAGCCCTCGAAGTCGAATAAGGGAAAGCAGTCGGTCAAACCCTTAGATGAGCGTAAGTCGAAGGATAAAGCCGAAGGAAGTCGCGGTCGAGGTCGCTCTGATCGAAGGGATGATAGGCGTTCCTCGAAAATGGACAGGCGAGAGGATCATGACATTCCTCTCAACAGCTCTATGGCGGAGGTGTTAACGGTCATGGAGCGACAGGGTATCTCTAGGTACCCCCCGAAGAAGGAAGGAGAGTTCTTGGGATCCCGCACAGATCGCTACTGTCGATTCCATCGCGCGAATGGCCACGACACCAATCACTGTCGGGAGTTGAAGAAGGAGATCGAAAAGCTGATCCAGAAGGGGAAGCATAAGGAGTTTTTCGGGGATAAACGGTGTCGATCCCGCTCTCGATCCCGATCACGGTCCCGTTCCCGATCCCGTGATCGGTCCCCAAAGAAGAAGAGGTCCGACCCGGAGTCTTCCGGTGCCCGTAAGGAGAAGAGAGGCACAATCAACGTGATTCACGGAGGATTTGCCGCAGGAGGTGATACCTCGTCCTCCCGAGAGGTTTACGCCTCCAGAATCCCGGCTGCTGTGGTGCTGGGCAAGAGATCCCGATCCTGGACCCTGAAAGAAGAAATGGTGATCTCGTTTTCATCGGAGGATCTCATAGGCGTGGAGACTCCGCACGATGACGCTCTGGTCGTGACCTTGGATGTGAACGGGTACGAGATGAAACGAATTCTGATCGACGGAGGGAGCTCCTCCGATATTCTGTTCATGGATGCACTAGAGGCCATGGGGAAAACGAAGAAGGACCTGAAGGAAGCGAACTTCCTGATGGTCGGATTCTCTGGCTCCACCTTCTATCCGCTAGGAGTGATCACCTTACCAGTGGAGTTTGGTAGCGGGTGGAGATGCGAGAGGAGGAACGTGGAGTTTGTGGTAGTCGATTCCGCGGGGACTTACAACGCAATCATCGGGAGAACCACCATCAACCCCCTGATGGCAGTTGCCTCGACCGTACATCAGAAGATGAAGTTCCCGACTGACCATGGAGTCGGAGAGGTCAAGGGCGACCAGGTGGCTTCCCGAAAATGTTATGTCAACGCCACCCGAAGGAGGAGACGAGAGGCCATGACTGTCCTCCAGACAGATACTGATCCCAGAGAGGAGTTTGGGCGTCCCGCCCCCGTGGAGGATCTGAAAGAGGTCGAGATTGATGGGCCTCATAGAAAGGTGAAAATCGGGTCTGCTCTGACTGAGGAGACAGCCCGAAAATTGATTGAGCTGCTGAAGGAGTTTAAGGAGCTGTTTGCCTGGTCCCCGAGTGACATGCCAGGAATTAGCCCCGATGTAATCGTGCACGAGTTGAAGATAGATCCCGCGATCAAACTTATCACGCAGAAAAGGCGTCCGATGGGCACAGACAAGAGGATCGCGATCCAGCAGGAGGTGGGCAGGTTGCTCGATGCTGGGTTTATCAAAGAGCTCCGATTCCAAACTTGGGTTGCTAATCCAGTACTGGTAAAGAAGACCAATGGGAAGTGGCGGATGTGTGTTGATTTCTGCGACCTGAACAAGGCTTGCCCGAAGGACTGTTACTCGCTCCCGAGAATCGACCAGCTGGTGGATGCCACGTCGGGACATGAGCTGTTGAGCTTTATGGATGCGTATTCAGGCTATAACCAGATTAAAATGGCTAAGGAAGATGCAGTCTCCGATAAATCATCGGGAGGTGCAAGTGCTGAATGGCCGACTGGCTGCAATGAATCGCTTCCTGTCCAAAGCAAGCGACCGATCAATGCCATTTTTTGAAGTCCTGAGGGCCAACAAGAAGTTTGAGTGGACCGCCAAGTGTGAAGAAGCGTTCCAGGCACTCAAGCAGCACCTCTGCACCCTCCCGCCGTTGGTGAAACCGGTTCCAGGCGAGCCGCTCTATCTTTATTTGGCAGTTTCTGAATTTGCCATTAGCTCTGTATTAGTGAAGGTTGTCGAGGGTAGTCAAGTCCCCGTCTATTATGTAAGCAAGGCGTTTGCCAAGTCTGAATTGAATTATCCTGCCGTTGAGAAGTATCTCTTTGCGCTGATTATAACTGCTCGGAAGCTGAGGTCTTATTTCCACGCACACGAGATTACTGTGCTGACGAACCAACCTCTGAAGCATTTTTTGAACCGACCGGATGCGTCGGGGAGATTAGTGAAGTGGGCAGTTTAGCTTAGTGAGTTTCGCATACACTTTGCTCCGAGAACGGCTATTAAGGGCCAGGCATTGGCGGATTTCATAACCCGATTTGGAAGAAGCGGGCCCTGTAGAGGGGATAACCATGGAGGTCCCGACAGAAGAACAACCAGAGAAGGCAGAGCAATCAGAACAGCCAAACAAGGAAAATACCTGGGAGATGTATACGGATGGCTCCTCAAGTTCAGACGGATCAGGAGCAGGCTTCGTGTTGATACCACCAGGCCAAGGTGAGCCGCTCCGATATGCCTTGGCTTTAACGTTTAAGGCCACGAACAACGAAGCGGAGTATGAGGCTCTTATCATGGGCCTGGAAATTGCCAAAGGTACGGGAGTTGCTCACTTGAAAGTAAAGTGTGACGCGGCCCTGATCGTAAACCAGGTTCAAGGGCGATACGAAGCGAAGTGCCCGATAATGAAGAAGTACCTGCGCGAGGTACAAGCCTTGAAGGAGAACTTTCAAAGCTTCGACATCGAGGCGATCCCGAGGGAGGAAAACGTGGAGGCAGACGCCTTGAGCAAATTTGCCCTGGGGGCACCCTCGGAGGAAAATCGGAAGGTGCATTTCTTGGAGAAGGTGATCTTATCGAGCACCGACCCGACACAGGTGTGCGCCATTGAAGCAGGATCGGAGGAAGAGCCCACTTGGATGACCCCGATAGTCGCGTACCTGACTACGGGGGCAGTCCCCGATGATAAAGTAGTAGCCTACAGGATACGTCGGATCGCGGCTAATTACTTGATGCTGGACAATCAGCTATACAAGAAGGTGGTTCTCGACTCCGTACTTGAAATGTGTGGCTGAGCCCAACACAAGTCGAATCCTGAAAGAGGTGCATGAAGGGATCGCGGCTTGTCATGAAGGGGCCCGATCCATTATGAGGAAAGTGATGAACTTGGGCTATTATTGGCCTACGATGAGCAAGGAGGCGACGACGTTGGTCCAATCCTGTGACGCGTGCCAGAGGTACGCCCCGAGCATTGTGACTCCGGCTGCTAATCTGACGTCCATCAAGAGCGCTTGGCCCTTCGCGCAGTGGGGCATCGACTTGGTGGGACCTCATCCACAAGAACAAGGACAATGTAAGTATTTACTTGTAGCTATCGATTATTTTTCGAAATGGATAGAGGCAAAGGCATTGGCCAGAACGACGAGGAACCAGATCGTCAAGTTCCTCCAGACCCATATTGTGTCCAGATACGGGATTCCTAAGGTGGTGATCAGCGACAATGGCCCACCGTTTAACGGGTCTCAGGTGAAGGAGTATTTGGAAGAATTGAATATCGAGCATCGGACAGCTTCTGTACGCCATGCTCAGACAAACGGCCAGGTGGAGTCAGCCAACAAAATCGTGATGGATGGCATGAAGAAAAGGGTCTATGCCTTGAAGGGCAAATGGCTGAACGAGCTGGAAAACGTGCTTTGGGCCGTTAGAACGACGCCCAAACGAACAATTGGGGAGACTCCGTTTGGCCTTGTTTATGGCACGGAGGTTGTTGCTCCCGTAGAGTTAGTCGTAGCATCACATCGGATGAGATATTACGAGCCTCTGACAAACGATGAAATGAGATGTCTGGACTTAGACTTACTCGAAGAGAAGAGGCGGGAAGCCGACGAAGTCCAGGCTCGAATGCGTTTAGCGACGGCCAGGTATTACAATCGGCGAGTTAAGTCCCGACAATTCTTCGTCGGGGAGCTGGTTTGGCGTCGCAACGAGTTTACCCTTTTGGATCGGATCGGCAAGATGTCACCAAAATGGGAAGGACCTTACAAGGTCGTGGGGATGCCAACCCCGAATGCATACAAGTTGGAAAACCTCGATGGCAGAGTACTAAAGCATTCTTTTAGTGGCGAACACTTGAAGAAACATTATGCTTGATGAAAAGTCGCCTTAAGTGGTGCCCGATGAAAAGTCGCCTTAAGTGGTGCCCGATGAAAAGTCGCCTGAAGTGGTGCACGATGTAAAATTGCCTTAAGTGGTGTATGTTATTTATCATTTGGTTCGATGTAAATGAATTTTGTGCCATCAATAAATAAAGAGGTAACTTCCATACAGAGCTATCTTTAGATTTATTCTAAGCGTTATAAAGTCGCCTTGAGTGGTGCACGAAAAAAGTCGCCTTGAGTGGTGCACGAGAAAAGTCGCCTTGAGTGGTGCACGAAAAAATTCGCCTTGAGTGGTGCACGAGAAAAATCGCCTTGAGTGGTGCACGGAAAAAGTCGCCTTGAGTGGTGCACGAGAAAAGTCGCCTTGAGAGGTGCACGAGATCAAGTCGTCTTAAGTGATGCATGATTCTTAGATTTACTCTAAGTGTTGTTAAAAGTCGTCTTGAGTGATGCGCGAGATAAAGTCGTCTTGAGTGATGCCCTAGATAAAGTCGTCTTAAGTGATGCACGAGATAAAGTCGTCTTAAATGATGCACGAGATTAAGCCGTCTTAAGTGATTCGTGATTCTTGGATTTATTCTAAGTATTAGAAAGTCGCCTTAAGTGGTGCATGATGGTAAGTCGCCTTAAGTGGTGCAAGTTAGTAAATCGTCTTAAGTGATGTATGAGAATATCTTAAGTGTCGAGGTTTCGACTTAAGAAAGTATAATAAAGCCACTGGGAGAAGTGCAACGAAAGAATCGGAACTAAGAAAGTCTGATATTAATAGGGCTCGAAGGCCCGATGATTACAAAAGGAGGAGAATACGAGGATTCTAGCGATAAGTAATTAGGCCTAATCCTTGTTGGCGGCATCAACGGGAGCTGGGTCCACGAGGTCTGTGACAAAAGGCCCCACAGGGTCAGCCGCTGGAGGATTGACTGTCGGGGTCATGGGATCGAGGAGCTTTCGATGAAGAAGTAACTCCTCTTCACTCTGAACTTGTGGTATGCATTTCCTGCCTTGAGCATCGGCTTCTCCGGTGGAGATGATGCATCCTTCCCGGAGAGCTGCATCATAAGCAGTGCTGAAAATTTCGTTCAGAGCATAGTCGAAGTTGAAGGGCTTCCTTCCCTCGGAACCAGATTCACTGTCTGAAATCAGCCATGGAAAGGGACGTTAGGGTTTTTCCGGGAAATTACAAACAAACTAAGCAAAGATGAATGTGAACAATAGAGAAGAAACCCTTACCTAACATGATAATTTGAGGCTGGAAGAATGAACTTGACATTACCGAAAAAATGACCGGAGGAATACTAAGGTCTCAGGTGTTGCGGAGAGCTTTTTGAAAATTCGTAGGTGGTAAAAGGAAACTATACCCTGGGTGAGGGTTTTATAGGCGAAGAAGACAATCGAAAGGGCGCGTCAATCTGAACCGTCGAAGTTGAAGCGTCCTGATCTGGACCGTTGAGACGAAACGTGCGGAATGGCAGCAGGTGCAATGATGAAATAGCCTGAAAAGTACTTTTCAGAAAAAGCAGACACAGAGAATCAGGCACGGGTACTGAGGACGTCACTTCATTATCCACTGCATTGGATGGCTGGGGAACCGAAGAGTCCTCTCGGATTTGGAAGTTATCCACAAGGTATCAAGGAAACGTGAACGAGAAGACTCATACTGAATGACTAAGCCAAGGGAAAGATCCCCGACTTCGACGTCGGAAGGTCGGGAGCTGAAAGACACGACGAATTGAAAGTCCCTCATGTCTTGGGGGCAAATGATGGGTTCCGCTATGGCCGTTAGGCTCTTTAACAGTGAGGAAACGACGAACAGGCCCACTGGGCCCCAAAAGAAGGTCGAGATGACCCAGATGAAGGGTCCCGACGTAGGGAGTCCCGATGATGAAAGGTCCCGACAGAGTCGGTCCCGATAGGTGAGCTGAAAGCTCCCGATGAGAAGCCTTTAAGTAGGCCCCGATGACGAATCCCTGAGAACGATTGGCCCTGTCACGATGACGAGGGGCCCCGAGCGGTGACATAACGAGATAACTCTGGAGTCCCCGATGTTAGTCTGGACTTGCTATCAGAGGTTGAGGCCAAGATACGCGGGGCGTGGCCGAGATACGCGGAGCGTAGTTAAGATACGCGGAGCGTGGCCGAGATACGCGGGGCGTGGCCGAGATAAGCGAGATCATGGCCTAGATAGGCGGGATCGTGCACGAGATACACAGGATACGGGCTAACCACCCCAACGATTCACTAGGTAACTGAGGTACCTCTCCGCCTATAAAAGGGCAGAGGTCACCTCAGGTCATTTACGTTGTGATATACACTTTGAGATTACTGCTTGCCAGACCATACGAGATACTCATTTAAGCATCGGAGAGGGATTTTGGGTCACCGCCCGGTCTATCCCCTCTTTGCAGGACCACGTGGAGCAAAGGAGCTAGGATCGCCGTCAAGGACCGTACCGGAGTTCCACCGTGATCCAACGGCGAACAAATTTGGTCTGTCATAATCTTGATGTGATGCATATTGAGAAAAATTTCTTTGAGAATATCTACAACATAGTGATGGATGTCAATGAAAGAAGTAAAGACAATCCAAATGCAATAGTAGACTTGAAAAAGTACTGCAAGAAACCAGAGTTTAAATTGATCTTTGAAATTGGTAAGGTCATGAAACCTAAAGCTTCTTACACATTAAGTAAGGAACAACAAGGGGTTGTTTGTGAATGGCTGAGAGATTTGAAATTTCCGGACGGTTACGCGTCAAATATTTCACGTTGTGTGAAGAAAAATGGTTCTTGTTCTAAGGGATTTAAAAGTCATGATTGTAATATGTTTATGGAGAGATTGCTTTCTGTTGCTATACGGGATATGGTTCCAAATTCTGTGTGGGATGCTTTGACTGAGATTAGTTACTTTTTTAGAGACATATATGTTCACACTTAGGGTTCAACACATGGAATCACTTGAGAAGAATATTGTTGAAATACTATGCAAGTTAGAGAAAATATTCCCGCCTTCATTTTTTTATTCTATGGAGCAATTAGCTGTTCATTTACCTCATGAGGCCAGAGTGGAAGGACCCGTGTAATATCGATGGATGTATCCATTTTAAAGGTAAACTCGTTTTTCCTTAGTATAAATCGTATTTAGTCCAGTTTTCAATAACGATTCTATTCGTATTGCATGTTTCTTAATTTTTTCATTTTTTAGATTTTTAAAGGAGCTGAAGAAAAGTGGAGAAATAAGGCTCATGTCGAAGGCTCTATTTGTGAGGCTTACCTCATAAAGGAGATTTCTACATCCTGCTCATTTTATTTTGAGCCAAGTGTTCAAACAAAGTTCACTAGAGTACCAAGGAATGATGATGGTGGAGTTCTGGACTTGATTGGGTGCCTTTCTATCTTTCGCCATCTTGGTAGATCATTTGGTCCCTATTTGCCTAAGATACGACCATCCGATGTAGAATTGAGAACTGCGCATACTTATGTTCTATTGAATAGCATAGAAATTGCACCATTTTCCGAGTAAGTTCATTTACATTCAATTATGTTACAGTTTATTAGATTATAAAATATGACATATACATTTTGTACCTGTAGGAGATTTTATAACTACATTTTACAGATAATGCCAAACATAGATGAAGAATCATTAGATCGAATTCGTGCATCTGATTTTGCTGATTGGCTGAAAACACGTGTAAGTTGACGGAGATGGTGGAATTTTGTTGATTTTGCATCTAATTCTTATGTCATCTCATTTTTTAATAGGTGATGGAAGAAAGTGAACAAGTTGATAAAAACATCTTGACACTTGCTTTGGGTCCATCAACTTTTGTGAAATGGTACAAAGCATATTTCACTAATGGTTTTAACTTCCACACACAAGAATATGCTGAAGGAAAATGCACGATGAACAGTGGTGTTTGTGTGAAGGGAAGTTATTACAATGAAGAAGAGTGTGACTATTATGGCATGTTAGTTGATAATTGGGAACTGGAGTACGTAGGCAATGAGTGCAAAATTGTTCTCTTCAAATGTGATTGGTATGATACAGAGAGAGGCATCAAAGTTCATCCTCGTCATGGTACTATTGAAATTAATCATAGGACAAGATTGGCAACAGACTCGCCTTTTGTGTTGGCTCAACAAGTTCAGCAAGTTTATTATTTGAGTTATCCATCAACAAAGAGAGAGAGAAGAGACTGGCGGGTTGTGTGTAAAACCAGAGCAAGGAGTAGATATGAAATTCCTTTGAGTGAAGATGCAACTCAGGAAGATGTAGCTCAAGAAGATTCCACTCTCGTAAATGATGACTTTTATCAAGAAGATATGACGACAGTTGAGGCCACTATTGATATAGGGCATGAACTTGACAACCCAGAGACACTTGTTGATAAAGATCACATGAATGTATTAGATACCGATCAAGTGTGAGTTGTTGGATTACGGGGACTTAATACTACAGAATGCTAAACGTGTACATGCAAGTAATCTAACTACGAAGCGGAATAGTGTACACATACCTTTTAGCTTTCCCGCCCAAGAACGACGTGGAGGGAGTTCTGAGGGCCAACAAGAAGTTCTGAGGGCCAACAAGAAGTTTGAGTGGACTGCCAAGTGTGAAGAGGCGTTCCAGGCACTCAAGCAGCACCTTCGAACCCTCCCGCCGTTGGCGAAACCAGTCTCAGGCGAGCCGCTCTATCTATACTTGGTTGTTTCTGAATTTGCCATTAGCTCTGTGTTAGTGAAGGTTGTCGAGGGTAATCAAGTCCCCGTTTATTATGTAAGCAAGGCGTTTGCCAAGTCTGAAATGAATTATCCCGCCGTTGAGAAGTATCTCTTTGCGTTGATTATTACTGCTCGGAAGCTGAGGCCTTACTTCCATGCGCATGAGATCAATGTGTTGACAAATAAGCCTCTGAAGCATTTTTTGAACCGACCTGATGCGTCGGGGAGATTAGTGAAATGGGCAGTCGAGCTTAGTGAGTTTCGTATACACTTTGCTCCGAGAACGGCTATTAAGGGCCAGGCGTTGGCGGATTTCATAGCAGAATCTACAGCCCCCGATCTGGAAGAAGCGGGCCCTGTAGAGGGGGCAACCATGGAGGTCCCGATAGCAGAACAACCAGATATGGCAGAGCAATCAGAACAGCCAAATGAGGAAAATACCTGGGAGATGTATACGGATGGCTCCTCGAGTTCGGACGGATCAGGAGCAGGCTTTGTATTGATACCACCAGGCGGGGGTGAGCCGCTTCGATATGCCTTGGCTTTAACGTTTAGAGCCACGAACAACGAAGCTGAGTATGAGGCTCTTATCACAGGCCTGAAATTGCCAAAGGTACAGGAGTTGCTCACTTGAGAGTGAAGTGTGACGCGGGCCTGATCGTGAATCAAGTCCAAGGGCGATACGAGGCGATGAGCCCGATGATGAAGAAGTACCTTCATGAGGTACAAGCCTTGAAGGAGAGCTTCAAAAGCTTCGATATTGAGGTGATTCCGAGGGAAGATAACGTGGAAGCGGATGCTTTGAGCAAATTTGCCTTAGGGGCACCATTGGAGGAAAATCGGAAGGTGCACTTCTTGGAGAAGGTGATCTTGTCGACCACCGACCCAACGCAGGTGTGTGCTATTGAAACAGGATCGGAGGAGGAGCCCACTTGGATGACCCCGATAGTCGCGTATCTGACTACGGGGGCAGTCCCCGATAATGAGATGGTAGCTGACAGGATACGTCGAATCGCGGTTAACTATGTGATGTTGGACAATCAGCTATACAAGAAGGGTTGGTTCTCGACTCCGTACTTGAAATGTGTGGCTGAGCCCGACACAAGTCGAATCCTGAGGGAGGTGCATGAAGGGGTCGCGGCTTGTCATGAAGGGGCCCGATCCATTATGAGGAAAGCGTTAAATCTGGGCTATTATTGGCCTACGATGAGCAAGGAGGCGACGGCGTTGGTCCGATCCTGTGATGCGTGCCAGAGGTACGCCCCGAATATCGTGGCTCCGGCCGCTAATCTGACGTCCATCAAGAGTGCTTGGCCCTTCGCGCAGTGGGGCATCGACTTGGTGGGACCTCTCCCACAAGCACAAGGTCAGTGTAAATATTTGCTTGTGGCTATCAATTATTTTTTGAAATGGATAGAAGCTAAGGCATTGGCCAAGACGACGGGGAACCAGATCGTCAAGTTTCTCCAAACTCATATCGTATCCAGATACGGGATTCCCAAGGTGGTGATCAGCGACAATGGTCCACCGTTTAACGGGGCTTAGGTGAAGGAGTATCTGGAGGAGTTGAATATCAAGCATCAGACAGCCTCTGTCCACCATGCTCAGACTAATGGCCAGGTGGAATCGGCCAACAAAATCGTGATGGATGGCCTGAAGAAGAGGTTCTATGCCTTGAAGGGCAAATGGCTAAACGAGCTAGAAAACGTGCTTTGGGCTGTTAGAACGACACCCAAACGATCAACTGGGGAGACTCCGTTTGGCCTTGTTTATGGCACGGAGGCTGTTGCTCCCGTGGAGGTAGCTGTGGCGTCCCATCGGGTGAGATATTACGAGCCTTCGACGAATGATGAGATGAGACGTCTGGATTTGGACTTGCTCGAAGAGAAGAGGCGGGAAGCCGATGAAGTCCAGGCTCGAATGCGTTTGGCGACGGCCAGGTATTACAATCGGCGAGTTAAGTCCCGACAATTCTTCGTCGGGGAGCTGGTTTGGCATCGCAACGAGTTTACCCTTTTGGATCGAATCAACAAGATGTCACCAAAATGGGAAGGACCTTACAAGGTCGTGTGGATGCCAGCTCCGAATGCGTACGAGTTGGAAGACCTCGATGGCAGAGTATTGAAGCATTCTTTTAGTGGCGAACACTTGAAGAAATGTCATGCTTGATGAAAAGTCGCCTTAAGTGGTTCCCGATGAAAAGTCGCCTTAAGTGGTGCCCGATGAAAAGTCGCCTTAAGTGGTGCCCGATGTAAAATCGCCTTAAGTGGTGTATGTTATTTATCGTTTGATTCGATGTAAGCAAGTTTTGTGCCATCAATGAATAAAGAGGTTGCTTCCGATCAGATTATTCTTAGATTTATTCTAAGGGTTGTTTAAAAAGTCGCCTTAAGTGGTGCACGAGAAAAGCCGCCTTAAGTGGTGCACGAGAAAAGCCGCCTTAAGTGGTGCACGAGAAAAGCCGCCTTAAGTGGTGCACGAGAAAAGTCGTCTTAAGTGATGCATGATTCTTAGATTTATTCTAAGTGTTGTTAAGTCATCTTAAGTGATGCACGAGGTTAAGTCGTCTTAAGTGATGCATGATTCTTGGATTTATTCTAAGTATTGGAAAGTCGCCTTAAGTGGTGCGTGATATTAAGTCACCTTAAGTGGTGCAAGTTGTTAAATCGTCTTAAGTGATGTGTGAAAATATCTTAAGTGTCGAGGTTTCGCCTTAAGTAAGTAAAGTCGCTGGGAGAAGTGCAATGGAAAATCGGAACTAAGAAAGTCTGATATTCATGAGGGCTCAAAGGCCCGAGGATTACAAAAATGAAGAAAATACAAGGACTTTAAAGATAAGCATTTAGGCTTGGTCCTTGTCGGCGGCATCAGCGGGAGCAGGGTCCACAAGGTCTGTGGCAGAAGGCTCCACAGGTTCAGCCGCTGGAGGGTCGATTATCGGGACGTCAGCACTTGGAGGCTCCGCTGTGTCTTCAACAATCGCGGGAGTGCTCCCCTCATCACTCTCCTACGAGAGAGCAAAGTATTTCTTCGCGAAGGGAGCGAGAGATGGAGACTTGTCGAAGTTGATGGCGTTGCCATACTCCAGGTGGAGTTCCTCGACTGCGTTGAAGAGGGTGTTCTCCACCTCCGCACTGCAGAACTTCACTGCATCAGCCTGGAAGTCTTCGGACCTCCGATAATCCTCCCGGCCCTTGGTCTCGGCCGCGACCAGCTGCGCGGGAACCTCAGCAACTTGCTCCTCCAGAGCCTTCTTTTCAAGGACCAGCTTGTCCTCAGCAACCCGCTGCTCCTGCCGTTCCCGCTTCAGTAGCCCCTCGAAGTCACGAACCTGCTTTTGGAGGTCCCGAGTCTTTCGGTCGAGGATGGCCTGCTCCTTGGCCAGTTTTCCCCGCGAAGACTCGGAGGCCGCGAGATCCTCCTCAAGCTTGGCTATGACAGGAGCCCCCTTAGCCCGCTCCTGCTCCAGGGCCTCTTCGAAGGCGAAGATGTACCCCATGAAACGGTTGATGTCCCCCATCTCCTGCAAAGAAAAGGAAAGAAGTGTTAGAAGATGAGCAACCGGTCTTATTGATGAAGGAGAGAAATGAAAGTCTTACCTCTATCCGACGCATGGACATCTCTTGAACGTCCTGGCGGATGTCCTCTCGATCTAAGGAGATCGGATACCTCATAGTGGGCAGGATGGAGCCCGCTAGCAGATGTGTAGCCAGGTCGGGGTACGTATCCCCCTGTCGGAGCTGGACCCCTTGCAGCGTTTGGATCGGGGTCCAGGGAGCATCCTTCTGTGCGGGGTCCAAGACCTTGTAAAAACTCCCGTCGAGAGGGAGAGGAGAAGGCCCGACTCGAGTCGTGGAGGGGCGTGCCTCCGACTCACCCCGGGCTGGGGAAGGAGTGAAGTCGTGGATGGGCGACGGTTGTCGCTGTTGTTGTGAAGAAGGCGAGGGGGACAGCCCCTTGGAGGTTGGTTTCAGTGGGGACCGCCCCGTCCTCCGACGATGGCGAAGGGAGCCGCCCTCATCAGTCTCCTCGGAGGAGTCCAGGTTCTCCACCCGACGAAACTGATCGCCGGTCGGGTCTCTCCACCAGAGAAACATGGTGCCCCTGCCGAAGGAGGCGCCCCTGCTGAAGGTGATGCACCTGCTGAAGCTCCAGCACCCGACGGAGCTCCCGAATGACCTGCACCTAGAGGACGAGAGGAGGCTTCAGAAACATAATCAGGAAGTTCGTTAGGGCCCTTACACCAGACGATGTGCCGAGAAACATATTGGTCCTTCCCGCGGTAGTTGTAGTAGCCCGCCTTCAGGACACGAGGAGTTTCCCCTCGGAGAACACGTTTGACATCAGCGATGCGGGCCTCCATAGTCGAAGGGATCAATTCCTTCGGAACTAGCTTCCTGTACGATTTAATAGCGAGGCGGAGCTTTTTACCTTCTTCAGCGTTCTGGACATCGAAGAGTTTGTCCACCTACACGCGGCTCCGGTTTGGCCTCTCCGTAGAAGGAGATCCCGATGGAGCAGCAACCTTCTTGGCTGACTTCCTCTTCCGCGTAGGGCGGACAGCATCGGTCTCCCCCTGCTTAAGGATCAGATTGGTCAGCACGGATACCTTCTTAGCTGCAAACAGTAAAAAACAGAGGTTAGAAACGTTACCCAAGGAACCATATTGGAGGGGCCGTCGAAGAGTTGACCCCCGGAGACTATGTCGGATCCTAGCAATCACCAGGTCCCGCTCTACTAAAGAATTGGCGTCAAGAGGAGTATAGGACTCCCCCCATCGGTAGAGTTGGATGAGATGAAGAGTCTGGAAGTATTCCTCAGAGTAGGTGTGGAAAGCGGGAGGAGAGTCCGCTTCCACCTCCCATCGGGGCCACGGGATCGAGAAGTTCTGGATGAAGAAGTAGCTACTCTTCCACCCACTGTTATCGGACCCTCTGTCGACCAGGCGTCCCCGACCCTTGACCACCTTCCAGGTGTCGCTGGTCCAGTTGCACAACCCGAGTTGCGTCTTGTTCCACTTGAGCATCCTGGGGTAGAAGGCGCAGACCCCCGCCTCGTTGCACTTCATCCCGTAGAAGGTTCTGAAGAGCTTGAGGCTGTAAACCCACTTCTGTCAGAAGCAGAGGACCTGGAAGGCGTTCCACAGCCGGATAGCATGGGGAGAGAAGGTGGTTGGATGCGTCTTGTAGTGTTGGCACATATCAACCAGAGTGCCGCAGAAGGGGAATCGAATCTCTGCTGATATTTGCCCCGTAGAGACAAATACCTCCCCTTTCCGGGGACGAGTAACCTCAAGGTTACTCGAGAGGCGGGGCCAGGTATTTCCCAGGTAGAGGTGATGCATCCCTCTCGGAGAGCTGCATCGTAAGCAGTGCTGGAAATCTCGTTGAGTGCGTAGTCGAAATTGAAGGGCTTTCTCCCCTCGGAACTGGATCCACTGTCTGAAATCAACCATGGCAAGGAAAGGCACATTGGGTTTTTCGGAAAATTGCGAACAAATTGAGCAAAGATGTAGGAAAAGATATATGAGCAATGAGGAAGAAATCCTTACCAGACATGATGATTGGAGGCAGAAGGGAGAAGCTTGACGTTGTCGGAGAACCTCAAGTTGTTCGGAGAATAGGAGGCCGGAGGAGCACTTGAGTCTTCGAAATCGCAGAGCTTGGGTTCTCAAAGTTGCAGAGAGCTTTTGGAATTTCAGAAACGGTAATAGGGAAACTGTGCCCAGGGTTAGGGTTTTATAGGCGAAGAGGACAGTCGAAAGGACGCTCTAATCTGAATCGTCGAAGTCAAAGCGTTTTAATCTGAGCCGTTGAGATGAAACGTGCAGAATGGCAACGGGTGTAATGATGAAACGGCCTGAAAAGAACTTTTTCAGAAAAAGCAGGCGCGAAAAATCAGGCACGGGTGCCAAAGACGTCGCTTCGTCATCTGCTGCATTTAATGGCTGGGGAACCGAGGAGTCTTCTCGGATTTGGTAGTTATCCTCAAGGTATCGAGGAAACGTGAACGAGAAGATTTGTATCGAGTGACTGTATCAAGGGAAAGACCCCCGACTCCGATGTCGGGAGGTCGGGAGTTGAAAGACACGACGAACTGAAAGTCCCTCATGTCTTGGGGGCAAATGATGGGTTTCACTATGGCCGTTAGGCCCTTTAACGGTGAGGAAACGGTATATATGCCCACTGGGCCCTAAAAGGAGGTTAAGAAGACCAAGGCGAAGGGTCCCGACAGAGGGAGTCCCGATGGTGAAAGGTCCCGACAGAGTCGGACCCGATAGGCGAGCTGGGCGCTCCCGATGAGATGCCTTTAAGTAGGCCCCGATGATGAATCCCTGAGAATGATTGGCCCTGTCACGATGACGAGGGGCCCCGAGCGGTGACACAATGAGATAACTCTGGAGTCCCCTATATTAGTCGGGACTTGCTATCAGAGGTCGAGGCCGAGATACGCGGGGCGTGGCCGAGATACGCGGAGCGTGGTTGAGATACGCGGGGCGTGGCCGAGATACGCGGGGCGTGGCCGAGATAAGAGAGATCATGTCCTAGATAGGCAGGATCGTACCCGAGATACGCGGAATATGGGCTAACCACCCCAACGGTTCACCAGGTAACTGAGGTACCTCTCCGCCTATAAAGGGCAGAGGTTACCTCAGATCACAGTACGTTTTGAGATACACTCTTTGAGATTACTTCTTGCCAGTTCATACGAGATACTCATTTAAGCATCGGAGAGGGATTCTGGGTCACCGCCCGGTCTATCCCCTCTTGCAGGATTACGTGGAGCGAAGGAGCTCGGATCGTCGTTAAAGACCGTACCGGAGTTCCACCGTGATCCAACAGGTAGTACCTTCAGATATCTTATAATTCGTTTTACGGTCTTTAGATGTTGATAACTAGGATCTGATTGGAATCTTGCGACTAGGCCCACAGCGTAACAGATACCTTGGCCGAGTACATAGCATGGCGTACATGAGACTGCATACCATGCTTAGGTACTCTGTCCCCTCATCTGTTTATGCTCCCGTTGGTTTTTTGGTTCATCACGCTTTGACAACGCGCATCCGAACACAACCGGCGTATCCACGGGTTTAGCATCGAGCATTCTGAATTTTTCAACAGTTTGTTGATATAAGATTCTTGAGACAGACACAATGTCCTGGCGGCACGATCTCGGGCAATCTTAATGCCTAAGATGTACGTGACCTCTCCCATGTCTTTCATCTCAAATGCTGACGCTAACTAGGACTTTGATTTGTTCATGAAACTCACGTCGTTCGCAGCAATAAGTATGTCATCTATGTATAGTGTTATGATGACATACTTAGACCCGGAGGTATTAGTGTATACGCATGGATCCTTGTGAATATTCACAAATCCGTTTCCGACGATTTCCTTGTGGAATCTGCGATACCATTGCCGAGACGACTGTTTAAGACCGTTAATGGACCCCTTGGAGATTGAAAACTTTACGTTCTTTTCCCAGAGTAATAAAACCCCCAGCCTGCTCCATATAGATCTCTTTCTCCAAGTTTCCATAAAGGAATGCGGTCTTAACATCCATTTGATGCAAGCTCGAGATCGAGGCTTGCAATCATGGGCAAGGACGGCCCTTACTGTGGTGTAACGCACAGTCGGTGAGTTTGTCTCATCAAAGTACATTTCGTGAATTTGGGTATATCCTTTCGCAAGAATTTGAGTTTTGAACCACCAACTTTCCATTAGCAGTGAATTCTAAAATTTCACTTTCTAGTTCTGCAGTTAGCAGATTAATCAACTAAGGACCAAAACCGTATTTGTTCTTATTTAGGCATATTTCATCCTCCATTGTTTTCCTTAATTACCTCGTTTTGAGGTTCTTCCCTTGCTTTGCTGCACCGTCACTGATTCAAGAACGAATGTCAAGATGTTTAACACATCTTCTTCGATGGGACACTTCTCGAGAGAATTTCGTTGTCATTGACTATGTCTAGGCTCGTTAATCCCATCTCTAGTCTGATCGTTACTCCCACTCAGAATAATGCTTCTTATCGGAGCATTACTCCCACTGGGAAGAATGACAGTGCTTGAACTCTGATCAACAACTTTTCAGGATGACCTCTCGGTCTCGAAATTTTACCTCCGAGATGTATTCCTTGATTACTAGGATTTGGAACCAAGTTGGTCGTTTTCCCCTCCCACTAGGAATAATGGGCAGTTGTATTAATTCAGCGTTTTGATTATCAAGTCCGACTTGATTCGCATTTGTATTTAGTGATGATTATATGTAAGGGGGAGTGAGCCCTCTCACTGGATTTATTATGGAGACGTTTGTATCATCATATACCATATCAATCACCTATGCTGTATCAATTCTCCCACTCGAAGTAAGTGGGGCCTGATAATCTCCGTTAACCATTCATTGATTCGATCAGTCCTATGTCTGTTCATTCCGCAAAACATTCGAATTCTATCCTCAAATCTTTATAATATGTCATGTTTGACCACAATACCATCAATCTAAGCTAATCTTAAACTTGTATTCTTTTAAGAGTAGACTGTACTCTTAATAAATACTTGTTTAATGCGCAAATTAATGCTGCTAACGATAAGGTTTTACCCGTATCATTCTTTAGCTTTTATGGTGATGTGTCAACCGATTTTATTGGAACATAGAGTTACAGATAATGTGAATCAACTTAATTTCATCCTGGAGGAGCAATTAATGTTGAACTTCATCATTATGTAACTTTGAACTATGTTGCTTGAAGTATTTGATAAAATGATTGCTATAGCCAAAATATTCGTTCAAGGCTTATAGTGGGAGAGTCGTTTTACTGACTTCTTCCTTTCGTTTGTTTAACTCACCCAGAGACTAATTCACCTCAAGGATCATGTATTTAAGCGTTCGATTTAATTCCATAGTTGAAGTTCTTACTAGATTGTAGTAGCTTTGAAGCATACTTATAATCTTAGTGGTTATCAATGAGTTATATTCAAAGGATTACAAACAAAAGTTTAGCATTCATTAAAATACTTCAGCATTAAATTCAGATTTTAAAACGATGTGTCCCCTCTCTCGAGATGACATGCGCCATGCGCATACCAGTTTTAAACCGTGGTTTGAAATCGTTTTAGTCTCCAAATTTTAAAATCAAATCGGTTTACACATGCATATTATTTCGGGATACTTATCATTTTAATGGAGTACTTAACAAATAAGGGTGTAATATTGATCGGTTCGTTTTACGACTTTATGCGATCGATGGATGCATTAAAATGATGATTCGTTATTCATTTTTCAGAGGTAAGTGTTTTATCTTAATCCAATCATTTTACTGATGGATTTTCTGTTTTAGTTATTCGTTCCAGATCGATCCCGTTTAACCGGGTCAATTAATTTTGATAAGTAGACCATGTCAAAAACTGAATGGGTACTACTCTATTCAATAATTCATAATCACAGTAAAATAAATTTAAACACATAAACGGGAAAATAGGGATTTTACAAAAATAATGACAGAGTTTCCGGATCAATAACTGCAGCTACGCAAAGAAAGTTATATAAGGCAGGTAGTCTTCACCACGTTGAGCAAGCCACCTGAAATTAATTCAAAATTGAATTATGTCAGATGTATCTGCATCAAATAAAAAGTTTTACCGTCTTACTTATTGTGTTAAACGAGGCGTACCTTTTACGGTACTTGAATCAACAGTGGTTGTCGCACCGGATCATCGTTTAGACCTTTTATTGTTGGGTTTAGCCAAGCAATTCCGAAGTCCAGTAAACCTGGTTTCGAACAATTCGGGAAGTTTGGAGATGTTTTCATCTTTATGGTCGGCATCATATAAGTTAATTTACATTTTAACTGTTGTGATCAGTCGTGCGAGTCCGTTATCATCAGCAAACCATGAAAGAGTAAACATTTCCATTACTTTCTGAATTCCCACCCATTCATCTGCGGCGTTGAGAACGGTTTCTATCCCACTCTCTTTGCATAGAATTTCATGGTGCGGAGCCATTAATTCTCTCGCCTCGGCTGCCTTTCCCTTGCCGTCGCGAAGGTGTAAGGTGCACCAAAGTTGTAATGCGCTCTTTTGAATAGTCATTTCTTCCGTTTCAGCTGTCAGATGCGAGCAGGTTATTTTTCGAGCTCTTTGATCCCTCCTTAACCTGTATTTATAATTGTATCTGTAAGGTATCCCTTCCTTGTTGACCTTTTGGATCGATACGATCTTCGACTCCCGCAGGTATCAGGTCAATTTCAACACTAGTTTTCCAATCATCATAATTAATGTCATCCAGTTTGCATATTTGGTTAAAACGATCCGATCGAGCCATTAGAACTATTACAATTGACAATCATGCAAAGTTATGGAGACAACAATGTTTTGAAAGAATTGCAAACATCGGATTATTTATTAGGATGAAATACGACAAATATTGATCCTTGAGTCACTAAACCAAACCGACCGTCAGTAAACCGAGGGAACGGGGTGTCGTGAAAGCGTTTACACTATCATCGTCTTCAATCCAATAGATCAGTCTTTTGAAAACGGTTATTATTTTGCAAATAACCGGAACGGGAATTTTCAAACAAGTATACCCGATCTTGGCTTTCCCAAGGCCCTTATAATTTTAAAAGGAATTATTTGATAATTTACGCATGCATAATATTATATTACGCCATAAACATCGAAAAAACCAAACATGCTTACGCGTCATGCGTCTAATGTTCCTAGCATATATAATTCTACGTAAAGTAAATTATCACATGCTTTTATCCTTGTACATCCTAGCATACGTGTAAAAACATGCAACATCCGCTCAAATCATGCATAATTGGCGACTGGAATTTTCGGTTTTAAAAACGCTCTGAAAATATTAGGGGTTGTTTTGCAATTCATGTTTACAACCAATCATGCGAAATTTCTAGATATGGATTCTAGGCACTTTCAATCAACATAGCATGTCTATCCTATTGCGCAATACATATATTTAAATCCCAGAGCTCAATGCTCGCAATTAATATCCAGCTAGCTTGACCGAGTCAAGACGACAGTTCTAATATATATGTAGCAGAAAGTAAACAATTGCAATTCAGCCCACTAATTTAATCCAGTCCCAAAAACATGCATATATGAGATCCATCCCCATAATCGAAACTAGGTATTAAGGTTTTAACCGAAAAACGTGTTAAAACACAAACCCTAAGAGCACTGTTTAGGCTAAATTTAAAGTTCGAAAACATTTTGGATATAAAATTTGACATCCTATTTTATTGAACATTTTAAAATTTCCGAGAAATTTAAAAATTCTGGTCCATTCCAATTTAAAATCCGGTTCAAGTCGGTCTGATTTTAAAAATCCGGTTTGGTCCGAAACGGTTCATTAAAATAAGATTGTGGTTTGGTTTATCACTCAAAACCGGTTAGGTTATGTTCATTTTAGTTTCCTTGTTCCGACCCGACCCGACTAGGTCGACCCGATTAAGAAAACCCGGATTGGTTTTACCCGCTCCGGTTTAGCAATTGGATCGGATCATAAACCCTAGTGTTTTGGCCGAAATATGTCTTGTGCTAAGTAGAGTTTTAAAGTCCACTAAAAATTTAACTTAGCCAACAAGAAATATTAATTATTTAAAATAATTTCCAACATTGCTAATATATATATATATATACATATATTTCGGCATATACTTATATATATATATATATATATATATATATATATATATATATATATGTATATAAGTATTGTCAAGATTTTATCTTTAAGATGTAAATCAGTCAACAATAGATATATATATATATATATATTTTATTATGGTCAAATATATCTTTAGGGATTAAAATATGTAGACAATATATTTTCTTAATTTTTTATAGTAACTAAATCTATCAATATATATTATCCCAATCTTTATCTATATATATTGATAGTTAATATCTTTTACAATATTATATTATGAACCTATCCATATTTCAACTTATAGATATTTATAGTTACCTATTAATAAAATTTAAAAAAATGGCAATCTATATCTTTTAATATTTTTGCCGAATTTTTCATTACTTGGTGTCCAAGAAAATTAATTTTTTTACCTAAAATACCCCTATTAATTTCGGCACAAACATGTAAAATTGGAAAAGTTGTCAAATTTTAAGATCAAACCCTAACTTGATCATTAATCTAAAAGGTGTTCTTGATAAAACTCATGGTGTTCTTGAAGATCATGAACATCAAACTTAAATTCGAACATAAAAATTCGGTTTTTATCTATAAAAACATGTAAATTTCGAAAATTTTAAGTTTTCAAAGATCAAACACATGAAATTTACTTAAAATTTCGGATTACTCATGGTGTTCGTGAACATGAAAATTTCGGATTTTTCAAAACTCAAGAACATCAGTTTATCAAAAATTTAAGAACTCCTAACACAGGCTCTGATACCACTGTTGGATTACAGGGACGTAATACTACAGAATGCTAAACGTTTACATGCAAGTAATCTAACTACGCAGCGGAATAGTGTACACATACATTTTAGCTTTCCTGCCTAATAACGATGTGGAGGGAGTTCTGATCCTCCGGTCGGAACCACGTACAAGTTCTTAGTGAGAAGAAGTCCTACGCGGTGTAAGCTCCATAACAAAGCCTCTGATCGATTCTTCAACGGGGACAGAACCTCGGACAAAGATGTGCACCGAAAATATCAACTAAGGGGATGAGAAGTTTCTCTCAAGTTCCTCAATGGAGGTACTTCTTATTAGATTGATGTGTAAACCCCTTAGGTGAGTCCCCTATATATAGGATTGGTGGAGTGGACAAAAGTCCACTCCAACCAATGTGGGACATTAGTTCGGCCGAACCATTCTATTAAAGGGGGAGGCCCAATTTTGGGCCTCCCATGTCAATTAGGGATTGGGTTTGACCCAATTAGCCTAATGTGACAATTATCTAATTAACTTAAGTAATTTTCTTAGCATTAACGGGCTACCAAATACGGCGCCACGTCACCATATGCTAACATGAGTATGAGTATGAGGATGAAGATGATGATGGGGAGGAAGATGAAGATGAAGATGAAGACGAAGATGAGGATGAAGATGAAGATGAAGATGAAGATGAGGATGATGATGGGGATGGAGATGAGTATGAGGATGAGGATGATGGTTGGGATGGGGATGAAGATTAAAGGTTCTTTTGGTTCCATTAAAGGTAAGTAAATGCAAATTTGTGTGCAAGTATAACCTATTATTACATGATATCTGCCTATTTTATTGTGCTTGACTGAATGTTTCTGCCAATTTTCTGGAATTCCAGGTTTGATTTTGTGGCACCAAGTTCACTCATTCCAGTGTAGCTGCACATGATTTTGAAGTTCAGGACTGCTTATGTGGAACCGAGTTCTTTAGTTATTAGATGAATATGTATAGAATGCAGAAAGATCAAAAGAGAACATAAATTCTGTATTGCATTGACATTCTATCTGGATTGTAACTAGATGTGTGTAGTTTAGAGTAACCTATATTAAGAACATCTTTCCTTCTCCTCCTCTTAAAGATATCATTTTTAGGTGAATTTGGTGTAACTTTATTTTTGACATGTAGCTTGTGTGGGCTCTGAACTCCATGGATTCGTTGCTCTTTTCTCTTAGCAAAGCCTTCTATAGTCCACTTGCCATTTTCATTCAGATCCAGGTATGATTCTGATCTGATTGTTATTTCATTTCTAATTTTCCTTTCCCTTACTCCTTCTCGTCATGTATGATTCTGATCTGATTCATGACCTGATTGCTTTGTGGGTTTTGTATGTCCTTATAATTCATTATATGGAGGGAAGAATTAGGTATTTTGAAGGTGTTAGCTTCTGAGTTGGCCTGGTAGTGTTGGTGCTGCCTCTTTCAGTTATCGTTTTACCTCTGGTTCCTATTTTGTTGGTTATTGGTCTTCAATATTAATCTAATTTCAGAATTGGCCGAGGATTTCCTTCAACAAAAAAAATCTTGAGATTGTGCTACTTTATCAATCAAAACAATGTTGGCCAAATCATTTGATTTTACTTTACCAATCAAACATTTTCTTACTATTCGATATATATAACTTTATAGATAGATCTTGATAAAAGTTTGTTTTTTAACAATGGTAAAATGATGTACCAGAGAGTTACAGATGCTGATGTCTGAGCTTTGGTATCTGATGAAGTTTTCCAACCAGCAGCTGTATGGAAATTTCTTGATTTACAGGCTCTTTTTCTAATTTCACCACTGCCTTCTGTTATTCCAAGTTCAAAAACACAAAGTAACATCAAAGTTTACATATTGTTGTGTGGAACTCTTGGTCTTTCCACGTCAACTGTTAAACTCACTGATGCGGAAGGAAAGGAGCATATTGCTTGTGCTGTTGGAACAGGACTTGTCGATTCAGCTTACAAGGCTGTTGATCTGATCGTGCAGGTTTAATTCTGAAAATTATAAACTTCACTATCTATATTTCATCATGTTCTTTATCAAGATCATATCTTTATTTGACTTTGGCCCAAAATATTCGTAATTCTGCAGTGTTGACTCAAATTTCTGCAGATACCAGTGACCTTGCTCGAGTACTCAATGATGGCTGTCACAGAAGGCATCGATGCTATCTCGACTACTCGTGTTTTGATTGGTGCTGCAAATAAACATACATCATTGCACACTTTAACTAGGGAGCAAGTTAATCGACAGTTCAGGTATTTACGAAGAACAAACTTTCAATTACACCAAAATGAATATGGAAATCTCTTGTTTTTTTTGTAATTGTTGGTAAAAAAAAATTTAAAATATTTTGCCGTGGAACTGGAGCAAGTATGGACATTGTTGTATCAAGTGTCAAGGCATACATTAGTGCCCTGAACAAGATTTTGGGTTTCAAAGGAAATACTGTCTTTAAGACACCATGTTCTTGCTGAAGAAATTTCAGTATCTACTATCTAAATAAGGTATTACAAAAAAGTTATGCTCTGTAAATAAGTTATGGGCTTGTGAATAAAAGAATTACAAAACCTGAAAATTTATTACAGTTGTTCCTCATAAATTTACTTGGGCAGTGAAGCAATTTACTTGGGCAGTGAAACAATTTACTACACCTCTTAAATATAGTCCATCGGTTCCTCTTAAATAGGTCCAACTTCATTAGGGTTCTCAGCTTCTATTTCTCAATAGACTGAAGCGCCTTCTCAGCTTCATTAGGGTTCCTCGAGCTTTTCTTTCTCTACTGACGCGCCTTCTCAGCTTCATCATCTGAAGCGTCCATAGATTGAAGCATCCATAGACTGAAGCGCCTTTTCAGCATCATCAGGTCAACTTCATCGCTCACCTCTACGATTATAGAGATTTGATTGTGTTGATAGTTTAATCTCCTATTCCGTTTGGTTGAAATCTGTTTGGTTGAACCTAATGCATGTTCGGTTCTTTCTCTCGACTGAAATGTGTTAATAGTTGAAATGTTTAGTTGAAATCTGCTTGGTTGAACCTAATGCATGTTAGGTTCTTTCTCTCGACTGAATTATGTTGATAGTTGAAATGTTTGGTTGAAATCTGTTGGGTCAATTGTGTTTAGCTCTCGTCTAAATAAACTGTGGCGCTTTAAACTGATCTGGTATCCTGCTGATCTGACTCTGTTTCATGTTTAATCTATATTCTTTGGTACTGAAGTTTTCCTTCGATCGGATTCCAATCTTAACTGAACCACTTTGGCAGGATACTCAGGCTCGGGTTAGGTCAAGAGCTCACGACAACGAATTTCGGATCATTTCCTGCTAAATCGTGAGCTCTTTTTCCTAAAAGGTATTCCGTTGCTCTTTTCCTAACAAAGGAATATTTATATTCAGATTTCTGTTGCTGATGCATGTGTATAATTGGTTCATAACTGCATTAGGGATTGGTTACTTAAATCAATTTGTGGTTGAGCAATGGTGGTTTTTGAAGATGTTATCTTTTATTTTCGTATCAGTGGAGTATAAAAGGCAATATTCTCTTGTAAAACTAGTACCAGATTCCTGAATATTCTCCTTTGATTCATCATGCTGCTGATTTGATAATTAAGATTCTTTCAATTATGATAACTGCTGATTTGCAAAAAAAGGAATGTGTTCTAAATCAATTACTCTCTCTATGAATACTGAAATCGTTCATAGGTTCTGACATTATATTTGTTGTTCAATTTAATTCTTGAGAAATAGTAATTTTACGCAATCAGGCCTTATTTCGATTGCAAAAGCCTAGTCTCAATATTCTTTAAACTGACCCGGTCTCTGACTGATCCGACTCTATTTCATTTTATTGTTTAAATTCAACATGGTTTGGTTTACTTAGTTATTGTCATGTTGATTACCATATTTGTTATTTTGATAGATATTATGAGTATGCTTAGAGGTTGTGCGAAATATCTGTCTAAAGGAAGGGGAAGAGGTAATAATTCGGGTACATCAACTGTGGGGGGAGGCATCATGGAACCCCTCGAGAACAGCTACTTTTCAAAGCATCGCTATTGACCAGGAGGAGTCAACAAACGAAGTGAACAATGAAGATTAGAATGCTCCAGAAGACCATGAGTCTCCAGAAGAACAGGTGCAGTCAGAGGAACAAGTGCAGTCAGAGGAACATGAGCAGACAGAAGAACATGAGATAAATCCAGCTGATTTAGAAGAGATATTGTCTATATCTTCTGCGCATTGGTAATGCTAATACTCTTTTTTATTTTATTTTTTCTCATAGGTGAATCTAACTTGTTTCTTATTTTCTACAGCTTCACGCACCATACTGCTGTCCGTGCTATTACTCGTATAATGAAGGAGTTCTTTCTGGGTCCTTATGAGAAATGGAAACTTGTTCCAATAGATGTTCGTCAATTCTATTGGGCTAAGTTTAAGGTAATATGTTATATTTTTTCTTCTCTAAGATTTGTTATTACTGAGATTTGTGCATATGTTTTCAGTCGTTCTTGAAAATCCGCACTTTTCCAAACCCAGAAAACGGACGTTGCTGACCTAAAAGATCAAAACCCTCCTTGGATGAAGAAGGATTTATGGAATGCATTGGTTGATGACTGGGATACACCGAAATGGAGAGCCAAATCAGAATCTTCTCGAAAAAATCGAATGACTGAGAAAGATGGTTCGATAACTAAACACTCTGGAGGATCAATAACATTTGATGAATACATGCAAAGAATGGTATTTAATGTTACACAACTTTTCATTATGTATTTCTATTGATATTTTTATAACTTCGTGTATTTATTTTTGTAGACTACTCATTTAGGTAGAGTACCAGCTCATGGGGAGTTTTTCAGGAGACTCCACCATTTGAAGGGTATTGATAATTGACTGATTGATAATATGTCAAAAAGAGTTATTGTAAGTAATAATTATTGCAGAATTATTTATATGCTATACTTTTTCACAACTCAACCATTTAAGCTATATTTTGGACATTTGTTCTCTTTTTAGGAGGAGTATGAAACAGATGTTATGGAAAAGCATGGAGCTGAAGGTGCATCAATAGTTAACTTTGACAGGGATTCTAGGGTCAAAGCAGTAGCTTCACCAAAGAGAGACAAGCTCTATGGATTTGGGCCTAAGGTGAACCCGAATACCATACTAGGTACGGGAAGTTCATCATCAAGTACGTGGCACAAGAATTCCCATTCGAAATCAAGTTCAAGTCATCGTACTCATGAGGATTATAAGAAGCTTGAGGATGAGATTTCTCACCAACAGATACAAATGTCGTCTTAGCAAGCTCAAATTACTCAAATGCAAGAACTTCTTCAAAGCATGATGAAACATATTGGAAATCAAGGCCCTAGTTTCAGCCATCCACGTGGAGGCAAGGGTTCTAATGCATAGGTAAATTCGATCTTTATATTCTAAACTTCCTAGGGAAAACACAGAAATGACATAAATGATTGAATTATTGTATTTGCAGGTGCAATGTGCTTTATGTTTGGCTATGTGGAAATGTAAGTGTTTTTATCAGGCATTCTCATACATTCTGTTATCATTGATGATTGTATTGCAGGTGCAATGTGCAATTGTTGAGTTGAATCACTGGTTTTGTGCAGGAATATGTTTTGTGTGCAAGAAGTTGGAGGATGGTGATGGGGATGAAAGTTTTTTGTGCAGTAATGTTTTTTTGAGATGGTACTAAGACATTTTAATGGTGTTTAGGATAATGTCCACTTTTGAAGGAAAATATCATCTTTGTAAGAATGATATTTTATAGTTTATGTTTATTGGTTGTAGCCGTTTAGGTGTATGCAACCTTTTGCATAGTATGATCTTGGTGAAGGAAAATATCATCTTTGTAAGAATGATACATAACACTTTGTGTAGCTGTGTTAATGTTTGTTTTATAAGAAGCTGTAGTTGTGTTATTGTTTGTTCTATATGCAATTTTGAAGTGTATGCAATTTGCATAGTTTGATTGGTTCATATAAATTCAAAGTAATTGGTATTTGTTCTTATAATTGGGTTTTAGTGTTTAGGACCCTAAACCCGAAAATAATCGGTTTATCAGTTTATATAGTAATATAATATTATTATTATATTAATGTATTATATTAAACTCAAAAACCCCTCACAAATTCTGTCTATATATTCCTCAGGCCTCACTAAGTCAATGTACACAATCCCTTAAAATTGTCTCAAAAATCCCTTGAACATGTTCCTCAGAAACTATAATAATTCATCACAAATTCCTAAAAATATAATTTCTCACAAAACTCTTTGTAAACAAACCCTTAAAATTCTCTCAGAAAACACTTAAAAAAATTTCCCTCAGAAAAACCTTAAGTTATTTGTTACCGAAAACTCTAAAAAAGTCCCTATATATATTTCGAGGGATTGATTTTTAGAAAGTTTGCAATGGGTTTTTTAGGGAAAATCCCTTACAAACTTTTTCAAAGGAATTCTCTAAAAACCCAAAATATTTTTGATGGTGCTATTTGCTAGAAGCGTTCCCTTACAAAATCCCTTATAAGATAATATTTGTGAAGAATTTCCGGAAATCCCTAAAAAAAACAACCCTCACAAATTGAAGAATTTCTTGTATGTAATGCTTACGTTCATTGATTGCTAAAGTTGCTTCTTTCAATTATATCACAAATTTTGCTCATTTAATTTACACAAAAAAATCATATTTATTTTTATGTAATGAAACTTTAAAAAGTGAAGGTTATGGACACCTTTCTACAAACAAATAAAATACTGGCTTTTGATATGTATGTAAAGATAAAACACAAACTCTTCTTTTGGTCACTTTGGGGAAAATAAAGTTTTTTTCTTTGCTTCAATTTTTTTTTTCTTCGTCCATTATATGTTATGTTAATAAAAGTATCAATTATGTTGCTATTTAATTCAAAAAATAGGCGTGTCTAATTAATTAACTATTTAATTATATTTCATTCACCTAATTCATTACTATTATTTTTTTTGGTAAAAATTACTATTTGTTGATTATAATTTATACTGGAGACATGACTTGAGTTTGTATTTTCTTGATAAAATATTTATTCAGTGGAAATAGTAACATAGATATATACATATGAACACTACAAATATCGGTCTATAACAATTCTGTGAGAAAAAAAAAGTATCTACCATGCGACGAATCACATAAATTTGTTAATTAAGATTATTGTAAGTAAACAAATCACATGCCTATTTTTCTTATACTTATTTATATATATATATATATATATATATATATATATATATATATATATATATATAAAAATTGAGAGGTCATATCTGACAGCATTCTTGAAGCTTCCTGAGGTCTTTCATAAGACTATTTTTGGATTGATGCAGATACAACCTAGAAGGGACGTGGAGAGGAAGTTAAGACAACCCCGTGAATTATGTATGCATCGAGCAACCAAAACATGAATGAATAGATGTGGGTATCTAATTTAGTGCTTTGCCATTGTTTCATAGGAAAGTGCTCTCTATCTTGGCTTGTGACTTGCTCCATCTGTGAAAAAAACTAGATAATTTGTTCCCTGATCCTACTACCGTAGTTTGTGCACAAATAATTTTTAGCAGTGACGTATTCAGAATTCGGGGATAAAGTGTAAGAATGGTTGGAATTCTCAGAATTACCGATAATTTTTTTTTATCGGTAATAAAACAACATTTCATTGATAAAAACCAAGTTCGTGGGAAACGTCTGTCACTAATCGGCAATAGTTTGGCCGATGAATTTTTGTTTACAATTTTGTCGGTAAATTACATCCAAAAGACTTATTGATGTAGCGTGATGGTTGGAAAGATAGAACAAAGACTCGTTGATTCGAAAGGAAAATGTGAGAATTTGTTGGATAGAGTGCGCATGAACTCGTTCATTCAAAAAATGTCGAGAATTTGACGCAATTAGAGGAAAAACCTCAGTGTTTTTTCATATATAATTCAACTGCTGTAAAATTCGGGTAACAATGTCTTAAATACAGAAAAGAAAAACCCTAATCCTATGTTAAAATTCGAAAGTTGCAATAAACCCTAATAAAATCAATAAATTGCAAAAACGACCCGGAAAAACATAAAACTGCAACTTTAACTGCCTAAACGATGGTATTTGGCCAAAAAATTTCAAACCTCATAATTTACTATGGGTCTTGCTCAGATCGTTGTTTCTGAACAAAATATTGTACTCGCACGCCAAAATCCGATACTTTACCAACTTCGCCCACATCATTCTCTCCAAGGAAGAGAAGATTCGTCCTCGAATCTGGATGCCACGAAAGAGAAACCCACGATAGCGTATCGTGATCTTGTTAATAGGTCGTTTTTCAGCATACATACGCCAACTGTCATCAACCCAAATAGGTTTTTTCTGTCCTACAACATGAGGTAATTCACCATCTTCCTTGTAAACAGAAAGTGTGTTGCTTCCTGACCGGTCCACGAAGAACAAAGCAGGATCATCCTCATCCAGACCCTGATCGTCCTGGGAAGCATCAATTTGCCCTTATCTTCTATTTCAAATTCAAGAGGTGGATACAGAGCACCGAACAAAAAGTTCTCAAGACTCTGCTTTTCTTTTACCTCTTCTGTGCTGATTAGAGTCCCACTAGCGGTGACCATAAAAAATGAGAGGGGAGAGCCAGCGACTGATTACTCATCCACTTCATCATTATTCATTATAATCATCATAATCAGGATTATAAAAAACAACAGAATCTACCTCGACATCATCATAAATAGGATTATCGAAAGGGTTCACATCTGAGGCGGTCTCGTCATCCTCCTCAAATTCGAACTCATCCTCTTGAAAATCGAATTGACGTTTTTGTTCTTCGATTTTCTGTTCCATGAACTGACGTAGCCATTCTCCGTTTTGTCGCAGACCTTCGAACGCACGACCCAGTTCGTTCTTCTCTACAGTTGTTAGACGTCTTTGGGGTGGCATCATTCAGGATCGACTGGGTTCTGATACCAATCTAATGCAGCGTGATGGGAAAGATGGAACAAAGACTCGTTGATTCGAAAGGGAATTCCGAGAATTTGTTGGATAGAGGGCGCAAGAACTCGTTGATTCAAAGAATGCCGAGAATTTGACGTAGTTAGAGGAAAACCTCAGTTTGTTTTTCATATATAAATCAACTGCTATAAAATTCGTCTAACAATGTCTTAAATACTGAAAAGAAAAACCCTAATCCTAGTTAAAATTTGAAAGTTGCAACAAACCCTAACAAAATCAATAAATTGCAAAAACGACCCGAAAAAACACAAAACTGCATATTTGACTGCCTAAACGATGGAATTTGGCAAAAAAATTTCAGACCCCATAATTTACTATGAGTCTTGCTCAGATCGTCGTTTCTGAATGAAATACTGTACTCGCACGCCAAAATCCGATACTTTACAAACTTCACTCACATTATTCTCTCCGGGTAAGAGAAGATTCGTCCTCGAATCTGGATGCAACGTAAGAGAAACCCACGATAGCGTATCGTTATCTTTTAATAGCTCGTTTTTCAGCATACATACGCCAAGTTCCATCAACCCAAATATGTTTTTTCTGTCCTACAACATTAGGGAATTCACCATCTTCCTTGTAAACAGAAAGTGTGTTGCTTTCCTGACCGGTGCTCGAAGAACAGAGCAGGATCATCCTCATCCAGACCTTGATCGTCCTGGGAAACATCAATTTGCCCTTATCTTCTATTCCGAATTCAAGGGGTGGATACAGAGCACATAACAAAAAGTTCTCAAGACTCTGCTTTTCTTTTACCTCTTATGTGCTGATTGGAGTCCCACTGGCGGCGACCGTAAAAAATGAGAGGAGAGAGCCAGCGAATGATTACTCATCCACTTCATCATTATTCATTATAATCATCATAAACAGGATTATAAAAAATAACAGAATCTACCTCGACATCATCATAAATTGGAATATCGAAAGGGTTCACATCTGAGGCGGTCTCGTCATCCTCCTTAGATTCGAACTCATCCTCTTGAAAATCGAATTGACGTTGTTGTTCTTCGATTTTCTGTTCCATGAACTGACGGAGCCATTCTCCGTTTTATCGCAGTTCTTCAAGTGCACGACCCAGTTCGTTCTTCTCTGCAGCTATTACACGTCTTCGGAGTGGCATCGCACAGGATCGACTAGGCTCTGATACCAATCTGATGCAGCGTGATGGGAAAGATGGAACAAAGACTTGTTGATTCGAAAGGAAATTCCGAGAATTTGTTGGATAGAGGGCGCAAGAACTCGTTGATTCAAAGAATGCCGAGAATTTGACGCGGTTAGAGGAAAACCTCAGTTTTTCTTTTCATATATAATTCAACTGCTATAAAATTCGGCTAACAATGTCTTAAATACTGAAAAGAAAAACTCTAATCCTAGTTAAAATTTGAAAGTTGCAACAAACCCTAACCAAATCAATTAATTGCAAAAACGACCGGAAATACACAAAACTGCAACTTTGACTGCCTAAACGATGGAATTTGGAAAATAAATTTCAAACCCATTAATTTACTATGGGTCTTGCTCAGATCGTCGTTTCTAAATGAAATACTGTACTTGCACGCCCAACTCCGATACTTTACCAACTTCGCTCACATCATTCTCTCCGGGGAAGAGAAGATTCGTCCTCGAATCTGGATGCCACGAAAGAGAAACCCACGATAGCGTATCGTGATCTTGTTAATAGCTCGTTTTTCAGCATACATACACCAAGTTCCATCAACCCAAATAGGTTTTTTCTGTCCTACAACATGAGGAAATTCACCATCTTCCTTGTAAACAGAAAGTGTGTTGCTTCATGACCGGTCCACGAAGAACAGAGCAGGATCATTCTCATCCAGACCTTGATCGTCCTAGTAAGCATCAATTTTCTCTTATCTTCTATTCCGAATTCAAGAGGTGGATACAGAGCACCGAACAAAAAGTTCAGAAGACTTTGCTTTTGTTTTACCTCTTCTGTGCTGATAGGAGTCCACTGGCGGCGACCGTAAAAAATGAGAGGGGAGAGCCACCGACTGATTACTCATCCACTTCATCATTATTCATTATAATCATCATAACAGGTTTATCAAAAACAACAGAATCTACCTCGATATAATCATAACTAGGATTATCGAAAGGGTTCACATCTGAGGCGGTCTCGTCACCCTCCTCAAATTCGAACTCATCCTTTTGAAAATCGAATTGACTTTGTTGTTCTACGATTTTATGTTGCATGAACTGACGTAGCCATTCTCCGTTTTGTCGCAGTTCTTCGAGCACACGACCCAGATCGTTCTTCTCTGCAGCTGTTAGACGTCTTCAGGGTGGCATCTCACAGGATCGACTGGGCTCTGATACCAATCTGATGCAGCGTGATGGGAAAGATTGAACAAAGACTCATTGATTCGAAAGGGAATTCCGATAATTTGTTGGATAGATGGCACAAGAACTCATTGATTCAAAGAATGCCGAGAATTTAATGCAGTTAGAGGAAAACCTCAGCTTTTTTTCATATATAAATCAACTACTGTAAAATACGGCTAACAATGTCTTAAATACTGAAAAGAAAAACCTTAATCCTAGTTAAAATTTTAAAGTTGCAACAAACCCTATCAAAATCAATAAATTGCAAAAACGACCCGAAAAAAACAAAACTGCAACTTTGACTGCCTAAACGATGGAATTTGGCCAAATTTTTTCAAATCCCATAATTTATCATGGATCTTGCTCAAATCGTCGTTTTGAATGAAATACTGTACTCGCACGCCAAAATCTGATACTTTACCAACTTCGCCCACATCATTCTCTCCAAGCGTATCGTGATCTTGTTAATAGCTCGTTTTTCAGCATACATACGCCAAGTGCTATCAACCCAAATAGGTTTTTTCTGTCCTACAACATGAGGGAATTCACTATCTTCCTTGTAAACAGAAAGTGTGTTGCTTCCTTACCGGTCCAAGAAGACCAGAGCAAAATCATCCTCGTCCAGACCTTGATCGTCCTGGGAAGCATGAATTTGCCCTTATCTTCTATTCTGAATTCAAGAGGTGGATACAGAGCACCGAACAAAAAGTTCTCAAGACTCTGCTTTTCTTTTACCTCTTCTATGCTTATTGGAGTCCCAATGGCGGCGACCGTAAAAATGAGTGGGGAGAGCTAGCGACTGATTACTCATCCACTTCGTCATTATTCATTATAAGTATCATAAACAGGATTATCAAAAACAACAGAATCTACATCGACATCATCATAAACAGGATTATCGAAAGGGTTCACATCTGAGGCGGTCTCGTCATCCACCTCAAATTCGAACTCATCCTCTTGAAAATCGAATTGACGTTGTTGTTCTTCGATTTTCTGTTCCATGAACTGACGTAGCCATTCTCCGTTTTGTCGCAGTTCTTAAAGCGCACGACCCAGTTCGTTCTTCTCTTCAGCTGTTAGACGTCTTCGGGGTGGCATCACGCAGGATCGACTGGGCTCTAATACCAATCTGATGCAGCGTGATGGGAAAGATGGAACAAAGACTCGTTGATTCGTAAGGGAATTCTGAGAATTTGTTGGATAGAGGGCGAATAACTCGTTGATTCAAAGAATGCCGAGAATTTGACCTAGTCAGAGGAAAACCTAAGTTTTTTTTACATATATAATTCAATTGCTGTAAAATTCGGCTAACAATGTCTTAAATACTGAAAAGAAAAACAATCCTAGTTAAAATACGAAAGTTGCAACAAACCCTAACAATATCAATGAATTAAAAAGCGTCCCCAAAAAAACATAAAACTGCAATTTTGACTGCCTAAATGATGAATTTTGGCCAAATATTGTCAAACACTATAGGGAACTATAGGTCTTGCTCAGATCTCTGTTTCTGAATGAAATACTGTATTCGCACGTCAAATTCTGATACTTTACCAACTTCGCCCACATCATTCTCTCCGAGGAAGAGAAGATTCGTCCTCAAATCTAGATGCCACGAAAGATAAACCCACGATAGCGTATCGTGATCTTATTAATATCTCGTTTGTCAGCATATATACGCCAAGTGCCTGTTAGCATATGGTGTTTCGGCACCGTAAGTGGAAACCCATTAATATGTATACGTTACCTAATAAATTGGTTAAACGTTACATTAGGGAAATTGGGCTTGATCCAAATCCCAATTCACATGAGAGGCCAAAAATATTGGGCCTCCCTTATACATGGCCGGCCGAATATTATGTGTAAGGCCAAAGTGGACTTTTTTTCCACTTTGCTCCTCGTATAAATAAAAGGAGTTAGTGTTTTATTTGGGGTAATTCATAATTCCTTCTAAGTGGTGATTTGAGAGAAAACCCTCCCCCCCCCCCCCCCCCCCCCCCCCCCATAGAACACAAGTTTCTGCCGAACCACCTTGTCAGATTACGAGGTTGATTACTACGGAAACATAAATAAGGTACATGCTTGTAATCAGAATTACGCAGCACAAGATATACACATACCTTAAACCTTATCCGTAGTCCCAATGATCTTGCTGAGGGAGTTCACGATCCACCGGATGGAACCTGTAGATGTTCTTGTTAAATAAGTCTTACGTAGTATTAGCTCCACAATAAAGACTCTGATTGATTCTTGGCAAGGAAGGATCTCCGGAGGGTTTTGCTCTAAGAAAATTGGCACACCCTTGGTGGTGGTCTTATGGTTCGGCGGAAGTATGCTTTCAAGGGGGAAGAGTTTTTCTCTCAAATCACCACTTAGGAAGAATTGTGAATTACTCCAAATAAAACCCTAACACCCCTTATTTATAGGAGGAGCAAAGTGGACAAAATTGCACTTTGCACCTCACATATTTCGGCAGGCCACTTATGTTACGGAGGCCCAATCACTACAACAAATCAGGAAATTAATGACAAAAAAATCATCACAAATACATAACAAATTCGTCACAGATATAAATAACGACAAATTCTTTGGTTGTCACTGAGCGTCACTAATTCTAGCGTCAGCAAAAATCCTTGTGACGATTTCATTTGATTGTCACTAATAGAAGTACATTAGTCACGACCATTTTTGTCACAATTGATATGATATTAGTGATGAATAAATCAGCCGTCATTATGACGTTTGTCACTGATAACCATGATATCTGTGTCAAATCAAACGTCACTAATAACTATAACTTTTGACAAATCAAGATTGACACTGATAACTATCTTGTTAGTGACAGTTAAGAAATTATTGAAATTTATTGATAATTTTATGTTGATGAATTAATTATTTAAAGTAACAGGAATTTATATATATATTACATCATATAAATAACATTAATTGAAATAAAGAGCCATTCTTAAATAACATAATTTTTTTTTATATTGATGCAAAATATAGTCATTCAATAGAGATAACATGAATATCTTAAATCACTCTTGAATCTCTTTGCTATCATGTCAAATCTTGGTAGTATAGGTCTATTAGAGCACTTCCAATGGAATGGTGAGTTCCTAGTTCCTCCACCTCACCTACCACGTCACTGCCAACTCATTGAAGTGGGATTCGCTACAGTAAATGCTACAATAAAATAGGAACTCTCTTAAGTGGTGGAGACCTAGTTCCACATCCAAATTGGGACCCACATAATTCTATACTCACAATATAAATTTTTGTACAAAAAATTCTGTAGATAAATTAAATATTTATTAATACAAAATTACTTTTGTATTTAAACAATTATATAAAAAGTACGAACATAATATATAAATAAGCACGTAATTTTTAAATATCATTTTCATAAATCATATTACAGAAAAATACAAATAATATGTTAAATTTGTCAACTAATAATGAGTATATATTATATATATACATATTTGAGACAACATAGAATTAGCACATGTATATTAAAATCTGATAGATGTTCGACCAAATTTTTTAAGCATTATATATACATATTTGAGACAACATAGAATTAGCACATGTATATTAAAATCTGATAGATGTTCGACCAAATTTTTTAAGCATTATATATAAATTAAATATTAATATTTTTAAAAATACGGACATGAACAAATCAATGAATGATATTCAAGTGTTAAATTAATTAATTAAAATAAACTTGGAAGAAATATGTACAAAATCATTAAAATATAATTGATTGTTTAACTAAATTTCAAATTTCTATGAACTTGTCAAAGTTTCAATTTTAGATCAAATATTTGGTTCCATCTTTGACCGACGTGTGTTGTTAATTATACTTAGCTAGCACGATGATTGATAAATATAATTATTGATATAATAATAGTGATTAATTAAATTAATTGAATCAATATTATTTCATCATATCAGTGTATATCTGTTATTCATATATTGACATGTCTTGATTCATCGTCGTTAGCAGAATTACGCTTATGCACATTAATTAGATACATATTAGTAAATCGGTTAAATGTGAAGCCCTCATGTGTTTTTACTAATGATTTTAATATACATAAAACAAAAATATATTGTATATCATCCTAAAAATATTATTTTTATATAATGTATCATAATAAAAAAATATATTCCTTTTATAGAAGATTAATATAATAAGTAGATTATATAAAAATATATATGCATTAAAATAATATAATATTTTTTAATAAAAAATTATTTCACGTTTAACAATATGAAATTTTATACTATTTTTCAAAATTTAGAATTGACGGTTGTGTTACGTGGTAAAATATAAACAAATTAAGTTTGAAAACTCTGAAATTGATTCGAATTTAAAAAGTAGTAATTTTGCTCCGTATCATTATTTAACTTATTTAATATTAAAAACGACCTAGTTACGGCTCGTGTCATTGTTCGACTTAATGTAGTATAATTATATATATATATATATATATATATATAATAAAGAAGAAAAGCAAAAAAAATTGAATAAAATAATATTAAAAAGTAGAAACCGACATGAACAGTAACGGGGAGTTCCTACTAGTGGGAACTGTCACACTTCACTATTCACTTGATAATGGCAAACCGATAATATTAGTAATCCTAGTCACGCTTAGTGGTGCCTAGTCAGCGTTCAGTGGCAAATACAGGAACTAGAAACTCTCATTTTGGAATAAGGAACTCTCATTGGAATGCAAAGTTTCTACTTAATCATTATAAGTAGGAACCAACAGTAAGTGAAACTAGAAATTATGAACTCTCTACAATGACAAATTTACAACATGGAACTAGGAACTAGGAAGAACTACTATTGCAAGTGCTCTTATAACATGTATTTTGTACAAAAACATAATCAATAAAAAAAAAAATAGAGCATGTTCATTTAGTGACAATCAACTACTTGTGTCAATATTTCTCCATTATACATTTATCTCTATGAATCGAGCTTTCTTTGACCATCTCTAGCTAGAAGCCCATTAGATCGGCGAGAAGTCGGAGAGTTTGGATCAGATCTTTGCACGAATATGGCAAGGTTGAGGTAGCAAAGAACATGCAAATATCTGGAGTATGTGTAGATAGATAGTACGAACCTAGTCGAATATGCCTAGATCCGCGACTCCTAACCTGTCTAGTCCAGTACACGACGCAAATATTTTAATGCTGTCACCGTTCCGTGCAAGCCGTGACCCCAAACTCCGTCAAGTGAATGACATGACCACAAATTCGTCGGCCATCGCCGGACAAAATCAACCGAGGAATGCAAGGTTTGGAGATGGGAGGGGTTGTGTTTAACAAAAATTAAGTCTTGCGGCTCTGTTTGGAGGATGAATTGATTAAATAAATAGAAGCTAGGGTTAGGAGACATAATGGGTTGGTTGGGCCTATTATAAATGATAATGGGCTTGTGGTTAGTTGTAAGGGGAGACTGAATGAGAGTTAGACATAAAATAGGGGTTATTATTATTATTATTATTATTATCATTATTGTATTTATTAATTTTAATTAGTCCAAATGGGTCTGCTGTGTCTGGTTCTCATTTTTTAGATACTTAAGCTAGTAAACAAAACAAAAACTAGCGTATTAATATATGTAGTATATATCTTTATATATGTACACTGTTTGCAAATATATATATATATATATATAAATATATATATATATATATATTATTTCAAAAGATATTTGAATTATATATTTTTCATGTTTTTAATGAAAATTTAAACAATTTTCTTAATTTAATTAATTTAAGAATTTCATTTGCTTAAATTTTAGTTTATTTCAAAATTTTAAATTATTCCTTAGAATTTCATTTACTTAATTTATTTCGTCTGGCCAAAAATATTTTATTGATATTTTATTAATAAGATCATAAGTAAAGACAAAAATATGGCACTATTCAAACTACTGACCCTTATATATATTAACTGGAAATATATATTCATTAATAAAATATATTTATTCTAATTTAAAATGATAATAATATTAAAGTACTTATACATATAATGATATTTATATTATAAAATAATTTTTTTGTCCAAATGTTTGATTATTCATATTTTGTATTATTATTTTTTTTTGAATTAGTCCCGTTACCAAAAAAATGTTCATATAACAAATTATTTCGATTGTCATTAATACAATTTCCATTTGTGATGATTGTAAGTATGTCACGAGGAATCGTCACTAATATTTTAATACATCAGTGATGATTACGCAGTCGTCACAAATATATATTATTAGTAAAAAAGATAATTTGTTAGAATAGTGTTTTGTTTTAGTGACAAATCTGAAGTTACATAATGACGAAAATAGAGCTTGTAACTACAAATAGTATTAATAATGACAAAAATAAATTCATCACTAATACTAATATTAAGAGTGACGAATTTTGTAACTTGTCAAAAATATAAATTTCTTTTGTGATGATTGTGAATTTGTCACAATCATTTGTCACTAATTTTCTGATTTGTTGTAGTGAATTTTGGGGGATTTGGGTCAAGTCCAATTTCCCTAATGTGACATTAACCTAATTTCTTAGGTTACCTATACATATTAATGGGCTACCAATTACGGCGCCCAGTCACCATATGCTAACAGCTCCCACTCGCCGGAATGGGAGGGTGCCCGTTAATGTGTTGTCGTCCAAATCTCATCAACGTTCCACTCTTCTGATCCTGCCCCGGCTTCTAAATAGTTCATACGAGGTTTGCCATGCGACCGGCGGATACGACGGGCATCGTGCTACTCATCTTTTAGGAGTGTTGTAGCGACCGCGGAACGTTGATTCCCTATCTCAAATCAACCAGTTAAAAACATCAATTTGTTCTCGTTGTATCCTAGGTCAGCTGTTAATTCTCCAATTGCCTAGTTTCCACATAGGAATACTTCTCCAGGGCATCCGTACAAGTATTCATGACCTTCAACTAATATCCGGTTGGTGGCCATCTAGTGAATACGAGAGTCGGTGAATTACAGGTGAACTTGACCATCCCCATCGCTCATACCCTTAGTCAAACCCAACCGGTTTCCAAGGACGTGGTCACTTGGCCTTTTTCTTTAGCACTACGCTTGTACGCTGGGAGGAGAACATTGGGCCTGACCTTAGATATGAGTTCTGAGTCTATGAGGATACTTATGACGCCTCTTCGTAAGGCTCCTGGGATCAATCACACGCTCAAGGTGAAGAAGTTTGCGCCCGTCCGAATTGCGAAGATTCTATCTGGCACAACCGAGCTTGAACCCGTGGTCGAACGTACGTGGCACTCGTAGTATGAAGAACGCGTCGATAGCTTACCCGAACAAAGTCAAGCGTGGGATATGTCAATGATGCTATCGCAGACTTTCATTTGGCCCAGAATGTGGTTAAATGACGAACGAAGTTCATCACCTGCGAAGTGCAAAACGAAGATCATTTCGTGTTACTCCGAAACAAATGATCGTTTTGCATAACCATGTTTCCCAACTGGTTCTTGGCCAGTCTTGCTTTGGTTGAGGCCTCCATCGCCTACAAGACGATCGTGCCTGTGTGACTAGGCAAGGCCCACATTCGACATAATTTTAAGCAGAGGATTGCATCCTCCTATGAATTAGTTTATAGACCGTACCATCCGATGTCATTAATCATTATGACGTCATTGAATCATAAACTCAAATTGCAATTCTCTCAAAAATGTAACTTTCAATTTATCAAAATGTTATCACAGATACACGCCCACTTCTAAACCCTACGCAATCCAAGCAGTTTAATGTACTTTTCAAATGTCTTTCTGCGTAATAGTTTAGTTAATAGGTCAGCCACCATGTCATCAGTGGGCGAGTATTCTAAAGTGATTATATTATCTTCTACCATAGTTTTAGCATAATTATATTTCACATCAATGTGTTTAGTCCTACTATGGTACTTTGGATTCTTTACTGCTGCAATGGCTGCTTGACTGTCAGAGAACACCTTCACAGGTTTACTCTCGACATCGCCACCAAGCAGCGCAGTAAGAAGCCTTTTCAGCCAGACCGCTTCCTATGCATTTTTGGAGAGAGCAACGAATTCAGATTCCATCGAAGATAGTGTGACACGGGATTGCTTCTTGGTCGTCCATGAAATGGCGGCATCAGCAAGGAGAAACACTCATCCTGTGGTGTCACCATGGTCGGCGTCACTGAATCCGAACAGTTCTAACCTCCTGCCCTCATAGCACAATAATTAGTCGGCAGTACCTTTCAAATATCGTATGATCCGCTTTACAACTTTTAAATGTTGATAGCCAGGGTCTGATTGGAATCTTGCTACTAGGCCCACAGCGTAACAAATTTCTGGACGAGTGAAAAACATGGTGTATATGAGACTTCCGACCATGCTTAAATACTCGGCATTCCTCATCTGTTCACGCTCTTGCTGGTTCTTCGGGCCATCGAGATTTGACAACACGCACCCGAATACTACCGGCGTCTCCACGGGTTTGGCATCTTTTAATTTAAACCTTCTCAACAGTTTGTTGATATAAGCTTCCTGAGATAGACACAATATCCGGGCGGCTCTCTAGCAATTTTAATGCCCAAGATGTTCGTAGCCTCTCCCATGTCCTTCATCTCAAATAAAGATGCCAACCAGGACTTCGATTCGTGCATGAAACTCACATCGTTCGCAGCAATGAGTATATCATCCACGTATAAAGTTAAGTTGACGTACTTAGACCCGGAGGTCATTGTATAAATTCATGGATCCTCATGGAGATTCACGAATATGTTTCCAACGATTTCCTCGTTGAACCTGCGGTACAATTGCCGAGACGATTGTTTAAGACCATAAATAGACCTTTGGAGTTTACAAACTTTATGTTCGTAACCAAGAGTAATAAAACCCACCGGTTTCTCCATATAGATCTCTTCCTCCAGGTTTCCGTGGAGGAATGCAGTCTTAACATCTATTTGGTGCAGCTCTAGATCGAGGCATGCTACCAGGGCAAGGATTACCCTGACTGTGGTGTACCGCACAGTCGGTGAGTATGTTTCATCAAAGTCCACTCAGTGAAGCTGGGTATATCCTTTCGCAACAAGTGGAGCTTTGTATCGCTCGACATTTCCATCAGCAGTGAGTTTTAGTTTCAGAACCCACTTAGCCCCTATGGCCGTGCAGTTAGTAGGTAAATCAACTAAAGACCATACCGAATTGGCTTTCATTGAGGCGATCTCTTCCTCCATTGCTTTCCTCCATCCCTCTCGAGGTCCATTCAACGCTTGTTGAACCGTTACCGGTTCATCAACATAATTTAGGGTGAATATCTCACCCCTCTCGATGGGAAATTTCTTGGGAGAAGTTCGATGCCTTTGACTGCGTCTAGGCTTGTTAATCCCATCTTGAGTCTGAACGTTGCTCCCTCTCAGAATAATGCTTTCTATCGGAGCATCACTCCCTCTGGGAACAAGGGCAGTGCTGGAACCTTGACCTACAACTTTCTTTGGACGACCTCTCGGCCTTGGAACCAAGTTGGTTAACCCACTCCCACTGGGAACAATGGGTATTTGTGGTATTATTGGATTTTTATCCAGCGATTCGACAACGTGATTAACAGGTTCAACTTGATTCGCACATGCAGCAACAGTGATCTGTGTGGTAGGATTAACTCCTCCAACTAGATTTACTATGAAAATGTCCCCATCTTCATTCACTTGTGTTGCCGCCTCTAATCTCCCACTCGAAGTTAGTGGGACCTGACTATCATCGTTATCCCGCTCCAATTCGATAAAGACTTCGTCTGTTTTAATTTTACCAAGCATTAAAAATACGTCCTCAAGTCATGTAACGTCTCATGTTCGACCACGACACCATTGTCATAAGCCAACTTAAACATGTATCCTCTATGAGTAGTTATTATACTCTTGTTTCAAATACTTGTTTAATGCGCTAGTTAATGTCGCATTATGATAATATTTAACTCGTTATCATTCCCTCTTTTTAGCTTTTATGGCGTCGTGTTTTAACCGATATAGTTGATGAAGTGTTTTATCAATATGAATGTGTTGCCAAACTTCTCATTCAAGGAATTTAGTGGGAGATCCGTTTTACTGACATCATCATTTTCATTGGCTAATTAACCTCAAAGACTTATCCATCTTTTAACTATTCATTGAGCTTTCGCCTTATGCGTCAGTTTATACTTTATAAGTTCGTGGTAGCTTGTGAAGCATACCTCTCATCATCGTGCAAGTATTGAATGAATTATTCCCAAAGGGAGGCATATGAAAATTCAGCATTCATTCATTAAAAAACTTCATCATTAAATTCTTACTTTGTAAACGATGTGTTCCGTCTTTCGAGGTACACGCGCTCGTGGCGCTCATTCCAGGTTCCAGTCCATGGAATAAATCGTTCCGTTTCCAAAATTCAATTTAATTTAATCCAATCAGTGTAAAACATGTTCATCATTACAAAATTTATCATATAACGGAGTACTAACAAATGAGAAATATTAAATCGTTCGTTCATAGAACTACTTAATCCATGGATATTAATGGTATTTCGATGTTTCGCGATTTTAGATAAATGAGAGTGAGGGTAATTGTTTGATCCGACCAGCTACATGGTGGATATTTCTAATTACGTTTCGGATCAATACCGTTTTATTGGGTCGATTAATCTTGACAAGTAGATCACATTTCGAATCGAATGGAAACTACTATATTCAATAAATCCGAATCTTAATCAACCAAAATTCGAACATATAAACGAACAAATAGGAAATCCATCAATAACAATAATAAGGTATCTGCTCATAGATTGAAGCTTCAATGAAGGTAAAATAGACAAGCAATCTGGACCATGTTCAGCTTTCCACCTGAAAAAAATTCACAAGTGAATTTGATCATATGTCTTGCATCAAATAAAACAACTTTCAGTTCTATGTGTGGTAAACGAGGCGTACCTGTTTGGGTACACTTATCAACGGTGGTTTGCACCGGACCTTCATTTAAACTTTCCGAGCCCTTGTCCATACGTCTACTTCTTAAGCGGGAGCGGCTATTACACCGTCATCATTGCATATAATACCATAGTATTCTGCCATGATGTCTTTAGCTTTGGCGGCCTTGCCTCCACCATAGCGAAGACGAATGGCACACCAAAAATGCAATGCGCTGCTCTCCATAAACTCCTCTATTTCAACCGTCAGTTTCGAGTAAATCAATTCTCGTGCTGTCCGACCGTTCCTAAACCTTTTCTTGCTGTTGTAGGGGTATGGAATTCCATATTTGTTCGTCTTGATCCTATTTGCTTTCGGATTGATATCGTCATCAAGATCTGCAGCATCAAGGATTTCCTCAACAATGTCTTTCCATGCATCATAATTCATACCATCCAGATTGCGTGGTTCATAGAAGCGAACTGACCCAGCCATGAAAACTAACACATTGATAATCATGCATAATCAGGGAGACAATAAAATTTTGAGAAATAATTGCATACATCGGATATCTATTTAGATAGAATACGAGAAATAATGATTCTACAGCCATTTAAACCAACCGACCGCTGTTGGATCACGGTGGAACTCCGGTACGGATCTTGACGGCAATCCTAGCTCCTTTGCTCCACGCAATCCTGCAAGAGGGGATAGACCGGGCGGTGACCCAGAATCCCTCTCCGATGCTTAAATGAGTACTTCGTCTGACTGGCAAGTAACAGATATCAAAGTGTATTCAACTCAACGTAAGTAATCTGAGGTGACCTCCTGCCCTTTTATAGGCAAAGAGATGCCTCAGGTACCTGGCGAACCGTTAGGGGTGGTTAGCCCGTATCCCGCATATCTCGTACGTGATCTCGCGTATCTTAGCCATGCCCCGCGTATCTCGGCCACGCTCCGTGTATCTTAACCACGTTCCGCGTATCCCGGCCACGCCCCGCATATCTTGGCTTTATCCTCTGATAACGAGTCCCGACTCCCGTCGGGGACTCCAGAGTTATCTCGTTGTGTCACCGCTCGGGGCCCCTCGTCATCGTGACAGGGCCAATCATTCTCAGGGATTCATCATCGGGGCCTACTTAAAGGCTTCTCATCGGGAGCTTCTAGCTCCATTGTCGGGACCGACTCTGTCGAGACCTTGCTTCGTCGGGACTCCCTTCATCGGGACCCTCCTCCTAGGTCATCTTGACCCTTACTCTGGGCCTGGTGGGCCTGTTTGCCGTTTCCTCGCCGTTAAAGGGCCTGACGGCTGTAGTCGGACCCATCATTTGCCCCCAAGACATGAGGGACTTTTAGTTCGTCGTGTCTTCCAACTCCCGATTTTCCAATACTAGAGTCGGGGATCTGTTCCTTGGTTCAGTTACTTAATTTATCAGTCTTCTCCTCTACGTTTCCTCAGGGTTTTGTAGATAACTGCTATATCCCAAAGGTCTCTTCGGTTTTCTAGTGCATTAAATGCAGCAGATAATGGAGTGACGTTTTCGACCCACGTGCCTGATTTTTCGCGCCTGTCCTTTTCTGAAAAGTGTTTCAGGCCGTTTCATCATTGCGCCCGTTGTCCTTCTGTACGTTTCATCTCAACGGTCCAGATTAAGACTCTTCGACTTCGACGACTCGGATCGAAGTGTCCTTTCAACCGTCTTCTTCGACTATAAAACCCTAGCCACAGTCATAATTTAACTTTTACCGTCTTCGAATTCTCAAAAGCTCTCTGCGATTCCTCTGCAATTCCAAGCTCTGTGATTTCGAAGGTTTTGGAGTCTCTCCGATCATCTTTCCGGCGACATCTTGTTCATCTCCTTCAACCTCTACTTCATTATGTCTGGTAAGGAAACCCTCTTCGTTGCTTGTTCGTCTTTTTCTTTCTAATTTTTCCCAGAGTCCCACTGTATTTTCTTGCCCTGGTTGCTTTTCAGACAGCGGTTCCAGCTCCGAGGGGAGAAAACCCTTTAAATTTGACTATGCTCCAAATGAGATTTCCACTACTGCTTATGATGCAGCTCTCCGAGAGGGTTGCATCACCATCACCTGGGAACCTCGTTTCCCGTATCCTCGACATCGTCCCTCGAGTGACCCTGAGGTTACTCGTCCCCAGAAAGGGGAGGTATTTGTCTCTACGGGACAAATATCAGCGGGGATCAGGTTCCCCTTTTGTGGTAGCCTGGTCGAGCTGTGCCATCATTACAGAACACACCCCACTACCTTCTCTCCTCATGCCATCCGTATCTGGAACGCCTTTCAAGTCCTCTGTCTTCGACAGAAATGGGTCTACAGCCTCCAACTCTTCCGGACCTTCTATGGGCTGAAATGCAACGAGGCAGGGGTTTGCGCCTTCTACCCTCGGATGCCCAAGTGGAGTAAGCAGCAGCTTGCCCGGCACGGTTGGACCAGTGACACCTGGAAGGTGATCAAGGGTCGGGGACTCTTGATCGATACAGGGTCCGACAACAGTAGCTGGAAGAAGAGCTACTTCTTTATCCAACATTCTTCTATTCCTTGGCCTCGGTGGGAGGTGGCAGCAGATCCTCCACCTGCTTTCCATACTTATGCCGATGAGGACTTCGAGACTCTCCAACTAATCCAGCTTTATCGTTGGGGGGAGTCTTACACTCCTCTCAATGCTAACTCTCTGGTGGAGCGGGACCTGGTGCAGGCCGGGGTCCGACTCCTCAGTATTGTCTCTGGGGGGCAGCTCTTCGACGGCCCTTCCAACGTGGTCTCTTGGGTAACCTTCTAACTTTTCTTTGTTTATTGTTTGCAGCCAAGAAGGTATCTGTGCTGACCGATCTATTCCTTAAGCAGGGGGAGACTGATGCTGTCCGCCCCTCGCGGAAGAGGAAGTCTGCCAAAAAGGCTGCTGCCAGGTCGGGGTCTCCTTCAGCGGAGCAGCCCAAGCGGACGAGGGTGGATCTGGACCAGCTCTTTGATGTCCAGAATGCTGAAGAAGGTAAACAACTCCGACTTGCTATTAAATCGTATAAAAGGATGGTCCCGTCGGACTTGATTTCCTCGACCAAGAAAGGCCGCATTGCTGATGTCAAAAGAATCCTTCGAGGCGAAACTCCCCGAGTCTTGAAGGCAGGCTACTATCATTACCGCGGGAAGGATCAATACGTCTCCCGACGTATCATTTGGTGTAAGTATCCCGATGAACTTCCTGACTACCTTTCTGAAGCTCTTCATCCTCCAGGTGCAGGTCGTTCGGGAGCTTCCTCGGGTACTGCAGCTTCCGCAGATGCACCGCCTCCAGCAGGGGTGCCTTCCTCAGCTGGAGAGAAGGCACCATCTGGCGAACAGTTTCGTCAGGTGGAGACTCTGGACTCCTCCGAGGAGACTAGCGGGGCTGACCCCCCTCAACAGCGTCGGAAGGCGGGGAAATCCCCCTTGAAACCAAACCCTCAGGGGCCGCCTCCCTCGTCTTCTCCGCAGCAGCGGGAGCTCTCGCCTATCCACGACTTCTCTCCCTCCCCTGTTCGGGCCGAGACGGAGACGTGCCCTTCTCTTCCTCGTCCTATCTCTCCCCTTGCTCTCGATGGGGACTTCTACAGGCCTTTCAACTCTTCACAGGCGAATGCCCCCTGGACTCCTATCCAGACGCTCCAGGGAGTCCCGCTCACGCAAGGAGAACAGGACCAAGAGCTGGCCCTGCATCTGCTGGCGGGTTCCATCCTGCCTTCTATGCGGCATCCGATTTACCTTAATCGGACGCATATGTAGCGGGATGTCAGGGAGATGGCTGTGCGCCGCATAGAGGTGAAACTTCGCTTCTCTATCTTGATGATAAATCGGGTCGTTTGTCCTTCTAACATTTTTCCTTTTTATTGCAGGAGCTCGGGGACTACAACCGCCTCATCGGGTATGTCATTGCCTATGATGAGGCCCGAGAGCGGGACCGAGGAGTCCGCGAGCAGCTTCAGGCGGATCTCAAGGCCTCCCAGTCTTCGCGGGGGAAACTTGCCAAAGAGCTGGCTGTCCTCAATGAGAAGATTCGGGGCCTTCAGCAGCAGATCGCGGACTTCGAGGGGCTCTTGAGGCAAGAGCGGCAGGAGCGGGGGGTGATTGTGGACAGGTTGACCCAGGAGAAGAAGGTTGCCAAGGACCAACTGGTTCTTGAGAAGAAGGCTTTGGAGGAGCTAATCGCGGGGTTTCCTGCGCAGCTGGCTGAAGCGGAGGAAAAGGGCCGGGAGGACTATCGGAGGTCGGCGGGTTTTCAAGCTGATGCCATAAAGTTCTTTGGCGCAGAGGTGGAGAACACTCTCTTCAACGTGGTTGAGGAGCTCCACCTGGAGTATGGCGACGCCATCAACTTCGACAAGTCTCCTTCCCTTGCTCCCTTCGCGAAGAAGTATTTTACTCTTTCCGAGGAGAGTGACGGGGGGAATACTCCCGTAATTGTCGAAGACGCTTCTGAACTTCCAAGTGCGGACGCCCCGATAACTAATCCTCCCGAAGCCAATCTTGTGGATCCCTCTGCTACTGACTCCGCGGACCCAGCTGCTGCCGATGCTGCCGACAATGACCAAGCTTGAATATTTTTATCTTTTAGGGTCCTTGTATCTTCATCTCTTTTGTCATCATCGGGCCTTTGAGCCCTTTATCAATATTAGACTCCTTTAATTCCGATCTTTTGTTGTCTTCCGTCTTTCCCGACGATTTAACAACCTGCACCACTTAAGGCGACTTAGCATCGAGTGCATCACTTAAGACGACTTAGTTCTTAGCAGTCGAAACTTCGATACTTAAGAATTTCTCATACGTCCTTCCCGACGATTTAATAACTTGCACCACTTAAGGCGACTTAATATCGAGTGCGTCACTTAAGACGACTTAATCGTTACTTAGGATAAACCTAAAGATCGTGCACCACTTAAGGCGACATTGTCCCTCGCATCACTTAAGGCGACTTTCATCGTGCACCACTGAAGGCGACTTTCATCGTGCACCACTGAAGGCGACTTTCATCGTGCACCACTGAAGGCGACTTTTGGATACTTAGAATAAATCTAAGTATTGTGCACCACTTAAGGCGACTTTCACCGTGCACCACTGAAGGCGACTTTCATCGTGCACCACTGAAGGCGACTTTTGGATACTTAGAATAAATCTAAGTATTGTGCACCACTTAAGGCGACTTTCACCGTGCACCACTGAAGGCGACTTTTGGATACTTAGAATAAATCTAAGTATTGTGCACCACTTAAGGCGACTTTCATCGTGCACCACTGAAGGCGACTTTCATCGTGCACCACTGAAAGCGACTTTCATCGTGCACCACTGAAGGCGACTTTTGGATACTTAGAATAAATCTAAGTATTGTGCACCACTTAAGGCGACTTTCACCGTGCACCACTGAAGGCGACTTTCATCGTGCACCACTGAAGGCGACTTTCATCGTGCACCACTGAAGGCGACTTTCATCGTGCACCACTGAAGGCGACTTTTGGATACTTAGAATAAATTTAAGTATCGTGCACCACTGAAGGCGACTTTCATCGTGCACCACTGAAGGCGACTTTTACACTTAGCATAAATCTAAGGACAACTCTTATTTGGAAGTGACCTCTTTATTTATTGGCATAAGATAGGCTTACATCGAATTAAACGATAAACAACATACACCACTTAAGGCGATTTTACATCGGGCACCACTTAAGGCGACTTTATCGGGCACCACTTAAGGCGACTTTCTTCAAGCATGGTGTTTCTTCAAGTGTTCGCCACTGAAAGAATGCTTTAACGTTCTGCCATCGAGGTCTTCCAACTTGTATGCGTTCGGAGCTGGCATCCCCACGACCTTATAAGGTCCTTCCCATTTTGGTGACATCTTGTTGATTCGATCCAAAAGGGTGAACTCGTTGCGACGTCAAACCAGCTCCCCGACAAAGAATTGTCGGGACTTCACTCGCCGATTGTAGTATCTGGCCGTCGCTAAGCGCATTCGGGCTTGGACTTCATCGGCTTCCCGCCTTTTCTCTTCGAGTAGGTCCAAGTCCAGACGTCTCACTTCATCGTTCGTTAGGGGCTCGTAATATCTCATCCGATGGGACGCCACAGCTACCTCCACAGGGGCGACAGCTTCCGTGCCATATACGAGGCCAAACGGAGTCTCCCCTGTTGATCGTTTGGGTGTCGTTCTAACAGCCCAAAGTACATTTTCCAGTTCGTTCAGCCATTTGCCCTTCAAGGCATAGACCCTCTTCTTCAGGCCATCCATCACGATTTTGTTGGCTGACTCCACCTGGCCATTAGTCTGAGCATGGCGTACGGAGGCGGTCCGATGCTCAACGTTCAGTTCTTCCAGATACTCCCTCACCTGAGAGCCGTTAAACGGTGGGCCATTTGTCGCTGATCACCACCTTAGGAATACCGTATCTGGACACGATGTGGGTTTGGAGGAACTTGACGATCTGGTTCCCCGTTGTTCTGGCCAACGCCTTTGCCTCTATCCATTTCGAAAAATAATCGATAGCTACAAGTAAATACTTACATTGTCCTTGTGCATGTGGAAGAGGTCCCACCAAGTCGATGCCCCACTGCGCGAAGGGCCAAGCGCTCTTGATGGATGTCAGGTTAGCAGCCGGAGCCACGATACTCGGGGCGTACCTCTGGCACGCGTCGCATGATCGGACCAACGCCGTTGCTTCTTTGTTCATCGTGGGCCAATAGTAGCCTAAGTTCAACACCTTCCTCAAAATGGATCGGGCCCCTTCGTGACAAGCCGCGATCCCCTCATGCATTTCCTTCAGGATTCGGTTTCTGTCGGGTTCTGCTACACACTTCAGGTACGGAGTCGAGAACCAGCCCTTCTTGTACAGTTGATTTTCCAGCATCACATAATTAGACGCGATCCGACATACCCTGTCTGCTGCTACCTTATCCTCGGGGACTGCCCCCGTAGTCAGATACGCGACTATCGGGGTCATCCAAGTGGGCTCCTCCTCCGATTTTGCTTCAACGGTGCACACCTGCGTGGGGTCGATGTTTGATAAGATCACCTTCTCCAGGAAGTGCACCTTCCGACTTTCTTCTAAGGGTGGCCCCAGGGCAAATTTGCTCAAGGCGTCTGCCTCTACGTTCTCCTCCCTCGGAATAGCCTCGATATCGAAGCTTTTGAAACTCTCTCTCAGGGCTTGTACCTCTCGCAGATACTTCTTCATTATCGGACTCCTTGCTTCGTATCGCCCTTGAACTTGGTTCACGATTAACGCTGCGTCGCACTTCACTCTCAAGTGATTGATTCCAGTGCCTTTAGCAATTTTTAGGCCCGTGATAAGAGCTTCATACTCCGCTTCGTTGTTTGTGGCCTTGAATGTTAAAGCCAAGGCGTATCGGAGAGGTTCACCTTCACCTGGTGGTATCAACAAAAAGCCCGCTCCTGACCCGTCTGAACTCGCGGAGCCATCCGTGTACATCTCCCAGGTATTTTCTTTGTTTGGCTGTTCTGATTGCTCTGCCTTCTCTGGTTGTTCTTCTGTCGGGACCTCCATGGTTGCCCCCTCTACAGGGCCCATTTCTTCTAGATCGGGGGCTGTAGATTCTGCTATAAAGTCCGCAAATGCCTGGCCCTTGATGGCCGTTCTTGGAGCAAAGTGTATTCGAAACTCACTGAGCTCTACTGCCCATTTCACCAATCTCCCCGACGCATCCGGTCGGTTCAAAAAATGCTTCAAAGGCTGGTTCGTTAGCACAGTTATCTCGTGTGCGTGGAAATATGGCCTTAGCTTCCGAGCAGTAATTATCAATGCAAAGAGGTACTTCTCAACGGCGGGATAGTTCAATTCAGATTTGGCAAATGCCTTTCTTACATAATATACGGGGACTTGATTACCCTCGACAACCTTTACTAAGACAGAGCTAATGGCAAATTCAGAAACAGCCAAATAAAGGAAGAGCGGCTCGCCTGGAACCGGTTTTGCCAGCGGCGGGAGTGTGCGAAGGTGTTGCTTTAGTGCTTGGAATGCCTCTTCACATTTGGCGGTCCATTCGAATTTTTTGTTGGCCCTCAAGACTTCAAAAAACGGCATTGATCGGTCGCTGGCTTTGGACAGGAAGCGGTTCATTGCAGCTAGTCGGCCATTCAGTACTTGCACCTCCCGATGGTTTATCGGAGACTTCATCTCCTCGATTGCCCTCAGCTTCTCAGGGTTCACTTCAATTCCTCTTTGGCTTACCATGAAGCCCAAAAATTTTCCTGAGTGGACTCCGAAGGCGCATTTCGTCGGGTTCAGACGAACTTGATGGAGCCTCATCCGCTCAAATGCCATGGTCAGGTTGTGCACGTGATCCTCGGCTTGTCGGGACTTCACCAGCATATCATCCACGTAGGCTTCCATGGTTTCTCCCAGCATATCTCCAAACAGCTTATTCACCATCCGCTGGTAGGTTGCCCCGGCATTGATCAACCCGAAAGGCATGACATCGTAGTGATAGATGTCGCTGTCTGCATAGAACGCTGTGTGGGGGGCGTCTTCTTTGGCCATCTTGATCTGGTTGTAGCCTGAATACGCATCCATGAAACTTAACAGCTCATGTCCCGATGTAGCATCCACCAGCTGGTCAATCCTCGGGAGTGGATAGCAATCTTTTGGACAAGCCTTGTTCAAGTCGCGGAAGTCCACGCACATTCGCCACTTCCCGTTAGTCTTCTTCACCAGCACTGGGTTGGCAACCCAAGTCTGGAATCGGAGCTCCTTAATGAAACCAGCATCGAGCAACCTGCCCACCTCCTGTTGGATCGCGATCTTCTTATCCGTGCCCATCAGACGCCTTTTCTGTGTGATAGGCTTGATCGCGGGGTCTATTTTCAGCTCGTGTACGATCACATCGGGGCTGATTCCTGGCATATCGCTGGGGGACCAGGCGAACAGCTCTTTGAACTCTTTCAGCAACTCCACCAATTTTTGGGCTGTCTCCTCAGTTAGAGCAGACCCGATTTTCACCTTCCTCTGGGGTCCGTCGATCTCGACTTCTTTCAGATCTTCTACGGGGGCGGGACGCCCAAACTCTTCTCTGGGATCTGTGTCTGTCTGGAGGACAGTCATGGCCTCTCGCCTCCTCCTCCGGGTGGCATTAACATAGCATTTTCGGGAAGCCACCTGGTCGCCCTTGACCTCTCCGACCCCGTGGTCAGTCGGGAACTTCATCTTCTGGTGCACAGTCGAGGCAACCGCCATCAGGGGATTGATGGTGGTTCTCCCGATAATTGCGTTGTAGGTCCCCGCGGAATCAACCATGACAAACTCCACGTTCCTCCTTTCTGATTTCCACCCGCTACCAAACTCCACTGGTAAGGTGATCACTCCTAGCGGGTAGGAGGTTGAGCCAGAGAACCCGACCATCGGGAAGTTTGCCTCCTTTAGATCTTTCTTCGTCTTCCCCATAGCTTCCAGCGCGTCCATGAATAGAATGTCGGAGGAGCTCCCTCCGTCAATTAGAATTCTCTTCATCTCGAACCCGTCTACGTCCAAAGTTACTACTAAGGCATCGTCGTGCGGGGTCTCCACGCCTATGAGGTCTTCCGACGAGAAGGAGATTACCATCTCTTCTTTCAAGGTCCAAGATCGAGACCTCTTACCTAGCACCACCGCCGTAGGAATCCTAGAGGCGTAAACCTCTCGGGCGGATGAGGTATCATCTCCAGCAGCAAATACTCCATGAATCACGTTGATGACTCGTCTTTCTTTGCGAACACCGGATGACTCTGGATCAGTTCTCTTCTTCTTCGGGGACCGATCGCGGGATCGGGAACGGGACCGCGATCGGGACCGAGAGCGGGACCGGCATCGCTTGTCCCCAACGAACTCCTTGAGCTTTCCCTTCTGGATTAGCTTTTCAATCTCCTTCTTCAGCTCCCGATAGTGATTGGTGTCGTGGCCATTTGCGCGGTGAAATCGACAATAGCGATCTGTGCGGGACCCCAGGAATTCTCCATCTTTCTTCGGGGGGTACCTGGAGATACCTTGTCGTTCCATGACTGTCAGCACTTCCGCCATGGAGCAGTTGAGAGGAATGTCAAAATCCTCCCGCTTATCCTTCCTTGAAGAACGTCTGTCGTCCCTCCGATCCGGACGACCTCGATTCTTGCCACTGTCGGGTTTACCCTTTGACTTACGATCGTCGAAAGGTTTACTTGACTGCTTCCCTTTGTTCGACTTTGGGGGTTCCAGTTCTCCCGCGGCTATCTTTGACTCCTGGACATCGATCTGCCGCTTCACCCTCTTCTGTAATGCCTCCATATTCCACACAGCCTTCTCAGCCACGCTGTGCATCAGGTCGGAGCCATAGGGGGCTGTCAGGTTCCGGATGAAGGTACGAATGGTTTCGCCCTCAGAGATTTCTTCATCTATCTCTGCTACGCTGGCTGTGTACCGCTGGTAATAATGAGCCAGCGATTCGTCGGGCCTCTGCACCACCTGGGTCAGGGACCTCACGCTCTTCAATAGACGCCTCCGACCCTGGTACTGCTGAATGAATCGATCGTGCATGTCTTCCCAGCAAGTGATGCAGCCTGGGGGCAGGCTAAAGAACCAAGTCAGGGCCCTTTCTCCCAGTGTGTTCGGGAACAACGTACACACTATGTCTTCACTTGGGGCTCTTCCCAGACATGCCATGAGATGCTTCTGGACGTGGCGAACTGGATCTCCTTCGCCATCATACTCCTTTATCGTGGGGATGCCTAGCCCAGGCGGGGCTAGGGTATCAATGAGTCGGGGGACGAAGGGATGAGTGGATCGATCCCTCAGCTCCGACACCAGCGGCTTCTGTTCTCCCATACAGATGTTCACGATCTTTACCACCTGGTCGGGAGTGATGGGACCATTTAGGGGAATGGTCCTGTGCTGTACTGGTCCTGGCCCGTCAACCACGAACCTCTCCGGCTGACTAGTTGCTCTGCCTCTGTCTTGGCCTTGGGGCGGGGCTTCCTGCGCGTTCCGACCCTCTGTTGGTAGGGTTGCTTCATCCAGCGGGGGCATCTCCTCCTGCCTCCTCGCAGCCTCTCTTCGATCCAAGAGAGCCTCTACAGCCGCCAGAAACATGGGCATGGCCTCTGCCACGGCCCTCGTCAAATCTGCAGCTGGGGGAGCCTCCTGCCCCCTGTTATCCTGGTGTTGAGGGGCAACATCTTCGGGATGCGATCCATTGTGCGCCCCTGTCTGGGAGAGCTCAGCCGGGGGATGGTTCTGGTTTTCCCCTTGTTCTGGTACTGAATTCAGGTTCGTTGCAGCGGGGTGACAGGAACCACCGGATTGTCCTCTTCTGTTCTTGCCAGCCGCCATCGATCGAGTAGAAGGCATATCAGCTTTTTGTTTGTTTCCCACAGACGGCGCCAATGTTGGATCACGGTGGAACTCCGGTACGGATCTTGACGGCAATCCTAGCTCCTTTGCTCCACGCAATCCTGCAAGAGGGGATAGACCGGGCGGTGACCCAGAATCCCTCTCCGATGCTTAAATGAGTACTTCGTCTGACTGGCAAGTAACAGATATCAAAGTGTATTCAACTCAACGTAAGTAATCTGAGGTGACCTCCTGCCCTTTTATAGGCAAAGAGATGCCTCAGGTACCTGGCGAACCGTTGGGGGTGGTTAGCCCGTATCCCGCATATCTCGTACGTGATCTCGCGTATCTTAGCCATGCCCCGCGTATCTCGGCCACGCTCCGTGTATCTTAACCACGTTCCGCGTATCCCGGCCACGCCCCGCATATCTTGGCTTTATCCTCTGATAACGAGTCCCGACTCCCGTCGGGGACTCCAGAGTTATCTCGTTGTGTCACCGCTCGGGGCCCCTCGTCATCGTGACAGGGCCAATCATTCTCAGGGATTCATCATCGGGGCCTACTTAAAGGCTTCTCATCGGGAGCTTCTAGCTCCATTGTCGGGACCGACTCTGTCGGGACCTTGCTTCGTCGGGACTCCCTTCATCGGGACCCTCCTCCTAGGTCATCTTGACCCTTACTCTGGGCCTGGTGGGCCTGTTTGCCGTTTCCTCGCCGTTAAAGGGCCTGACGGCTGTAGTCGGACCCATCAACCGCTAGTAAACCGACGGAAGGGGGTCTGTAAAGAGTTCACACTATCGTCGTCTTCAATCCAAATAGACCAGTCTCTTTAAAACGGCACAAAATACCGGAACGGGAACTCTGAATGAAGCATACCCGGTCATGGATTTCCCAAGGCCCTTTTTTTTATTTAAAAATGTTCCGATAAACTTACGCATGCATATAAAATTATACTACACAAGTAAATCATCATAGTAAGCTAGATTCATCATTCAAACCCCCCCACATCATGCACACGCATCATGCGTCTAATGTTCCGAGGAACTCATGGTAGCATTCATATAATTCTACTTTCTAAGTAAACTATAACATGCTGCTTCATCCTCAACATTCAAGCATACGTGTCATACATGAAACTTCCACATCATACATGCATATTTGGCGACTGGCTTTTGCTTTTAAAACATTTTAAAATATTAGGGGCTGACTTGCAATTCATGCTTACGATTAATCATGAGTGTTTTGAGACATGAATCCTAGGCAATCACAACCATCAACATATCTGTCCTATTGCGCAAACCATATATTTCACTAGGGCTTCGCCCCCAACATCCAGCTAGCTTGACATAGTCAAGACAACAGTTCTAATAAATATATGTGATAAAGTAAACAATTGCAATTCAACCCTCTAATTAATCCAGTCCCGAAATCATGCATTTCCGAGATCCATCCCCATAATTGAAACAAGGCATTAAGGTTTAATAAAAAATGTGAAAGTTTCAAACCTTCGAGCACTGCGTAGACTAATCATAGTTCAAAAACATTTGGATTTTAAAACTTGACTATCCTATTTTATTAATCGAATTGAATTCGATTTTGAAAATCCGGTTAGGTTCAGTCAACTTTGAATTAATCCTGTTCGGTCCGGTTCAGAAAAATCTGGTTCGGTTCGGTCTGGTTTTACAAACCTGGTTCTGTTCGGTCCGGTTTTTGTATAAAATCTTGTTCAGTCCGAACCGGTTCAATAAAATAGGAGTTTGGTTCGGTTCAACACCAAAACCGTTTCGGTTAGGTTCACTTAGTTACCCCGGTTCGACCCAACCCGGCTAGGTTGAACCAATTAAGAAAACCTGGTTTGGTCCTATCCTATATGGTTTAGCAAATTGGACTGGCCCAATAATTGCATAGTGTTGGGCCGAAATAATCTTGTGGGTTAAATAGAGTTTTAAAGTCCACTAAAAACTTAATTTAGCCTCCAAGAATTAATAACTATATAAAATAATTTCCAATATTGCAAATATATATATATGAAATCATATGGTGAAGGGCACCATAAATGGAAGCTCATTATATGTATATGCTACCTAATACAATTGGGTAAATGTCACATTAGGACATTGGGACAGAACCAAATCCCAATTGACATGAGATGCCCGAAATTGGGCCTCCCTTATACACCTAAGTGGCCGGCCGAAATATGTAGGAGCAAAGTGGACAAAGTCCACTTTGCTCCTCCTATAAATATGGGGTGTTAGGGGTTTTTATTAGGGTTAATGATAATTCCTCCCTTGTGGTGATTTAAGAGAAAACCCTCATCCCCATAACCACATATTCGGCCGAACCACTCCTCCCTTGTTAATGGTTCGAAATTTTCATGATGTTCTTAGGAGAGTTTGATGTCCATGATCTTAAAGAAAAATATGTTTTTATAAAAATCGAACACTGGATTGTAGATCTTATTAAAATTTGATCTTGAAATTTGACCACTTTTTTCCAATTTTATGTTAGTTTCGGCCAAACCCTAGGATTTACAAGGTAAATTTTTTTAATTTCTTAGGCAACAAGTTTCAGAAAGTTGGCCGAAATTAATTTATGTATTGTTTAGCATATTTTAATTTTTATTCTAGGTAACAGTATATCTATAATTGGAAACATAAGGATAGATTCACATTAATATATAGAAATATATATAACTATCAATATATCTAGATAATTAATAGGGTTGTCGGACCCTAAAATCCGACCTATGGCGATTATAAGTTTTAAAAAATGTGCAGTTTTGAAAAGAGTCGCCACTAGTTAATAAAGGCTAACTAGAATCCTAAATTACCTAGGTAGAGAACGAATTAACACCTAAGTAGATTAATTGGTTTGCGTTAAAAGATTTGAGTTCTGGGGTTCTGTTACGAATTAAAAAAAAAAATCTAATCACGCCCTTTCGATACTTAATTAACCTATTTGCCAATTTTAATTTTGAACATACTCTTACGACGAATTAATCTTCATTTCATGTAAAACTATTATTAACGATAGATACAAACCTAAAAAAAACTATTAAGCATTTAAAACTCCTAATTGAGATAAAATCTAAACGAAATTAAACATGCTCAAAAATCATGATACAATCTATGTCATACATATATATACATAAAACGTATTATCTAACCATACTTACATTTTAATTACCTAACCAACATAATATAATAATAATAATAGTAATAAAAATAATAGCAATAATAATAAATAAATAATAATAATAATAACAATAAATAATAATTAAGTTAAATAATAAAAAAAACTTTAAAATTACCCGCGCAGAAGTGGAGATACCAGCAACGGCAACAGAGGGCCAGCGAAGGCAAAGCTCCGGCGCGGTGGCAGGCAATGAAGCTGGACAGCACGGCGGGAATGGACGGATGGCAGCCTGGACAGTCACCGGTCGGGCAGAGCTGCAGTTGACTGGGCGTCCGGAACGATGGTGGATCCTCACCTACAGCGGACGACGGGATCTGGACGGTAGGGGCGTCGCGATGGTGGTCCCGGCGACGACGGCGAGCTTCTGTCGATCGGAAGGGACGGTGGAGCTCCAAGGCTTGCAGCAGCGGGAGAGAGAGAGAGAGAGAGAGAGAGAGAGAGAGAGAGAGAGAGAGAGAGAGAGAGAGATATAGAGAGAGAGAGAGAGAGAGAGAGAGAGAGAGAGAGAGAGAGAGAGAGAGAGAGAGAGAGAGAGAGAGAGAGAGAGAGAGAGAGAGAGAGAGAGAGAGAGAGACTGGCCACCGACGCCGGGCAAGTAGGGCGGACGGCGGTGCCGGTGGGGGCGCGACGGAGGGACGAGGTAGTCCAGTGGGAAGTGGCCGGCCTGAGCCGATTGTGGTGGTCCGGGCAGATGGCTGTCGTCCGGCGGAGCTCCGGCGGCAGATCACCGGCGGGCTGGAGAGCAAAACTCACGGCAGGAAAAAAAAAAAAACTTTTTTGCAGAAGAAGACAAATTTGCATAGATTTCGAGAATAGATGTGTTATTATTTTCTGGTGTCCCTTTTACATTGATAATAGGTGCCATTTTATCGCTAAATTAGGTCTCAATATTAGGAAAACACATTTACCTAAATATACACATTAATTATTCCAAAAATTACATATATATATTTATGAAAATTGTCATAAATATATAATATATATTTTCTGATATTACATGATATTTAATGCATATAATATTATCCTAATTTAAGCTAAACCTTTTTTAGCAACCCTGTGACCTTCTATGTTTAAATATTTCCTTTTTTAAACGCGTACCACATAACATTTTTGACCGTGTTATATTCTTGTCGCGCGTACCAAAATTAGGTGTTTACAGCTTGCCCCTCTTTGGACGGACTCCCGTAGAATGCATTCGAGGGGGTTTGTCCAAAGACGAGTAAACACTAATTTTGGCTAGGAAGTATATCTTTTTCCGGGTCTTCAAGTCTCCAAGGTGGCCTTTGGATTTATTGATGATGCGAACAAAATTAAACTTCTGTCAGCGGTGCCCCTATTGTGCCTCCATTGGTAGCAAAGAAAAGTAAAGCCTCGGTCGGCGGTGCCCCTGTTGGCGGCGCCTCCGTTGGCGTGCGGAAAATAGAACCTCCGTCGGCGGTTCCCCTATTGGCGGTTCCCCTATTGGCGGTGCCTCCATTGGTAGTGCAGAAAATAGAACCTCCGTCGGCGGTGCCCCTGTTGGCAGTGCCTCCATTGGTAGTGCAGAAAGTAAAGCCTCCAGTGGCGTGCGAAAAAGTAAAGCCTCCAGTGGCGTGCAGTAAAGTAAAATCTTGATCGATGATGCCTCTAGTGGCAAGCGACAAGAAAAAACCTCCAGTGGCGTGTAATAAAGTAAAACTTTAATCGATAATGCCTCCAGTGGCGAGCAATAAGGAAAAGCCTCTAGTGGCATGTATCGGAGAAGAGCCTCTAGTGGCGTCCGTTGGAGAAGTGCCTCTAGTGGCGTGACTTGCGAAGGCTGAATACTAAGGCTTCGTTCGTCGGAGTTGACTCTCGGGAAGCTGGAAAACTTCAGATCCTGATTGTCGGTTGTGACTTGTAGGAACAGACTGTAACAATCCTACTCATCATTTGAGTGGTGACTTGCGAGAACAGACTGTAACCGTCCCGTTTGCCGTGAATTTGACTCGTAGGAACAAACTGTAACAGTCCTACTCGTCCTTGAATGGTGACTCGCGAGAGCAGACTGTAACCGTCCCGCTTGCCCTGAAGTTGACTCGTAGGAACAGACTGTAACAGTCCTACTCATCCTTGGAATGCGACCTGCGAGAGCAGACTGTAACCGTCTCGCTTGCCGTTAAATGGTGACTCGCGAGAACAGACTGTAACCTTCCCGCTTGCCGTGAAGTTGAATTTGGAAGACGCTGTGTCGTAGAAAATACGCTTGTGTTTGTCCCTAATTTTTGCCTAAATTGTGCATGGTGCGACAACCTAGCGAGATTTTTTTAAAAAAAAAAAGAGAATTTCTCTCTTATTCTCTCCTTACGGTCGATTGAGAGATTTCCGACCGTGCCCCTCGGTTTTTTATTTTCTCCTTTTTGCCATGATTGCAATTTCTGAATTTGCAACCATGCCCCTCATTTCCTGATTTTGCTAGGCCGCCCTTTCGGGTTTTCAACCTAGCGGAAGCACTCTTTATTTGGTAGCCGATTACACGGTGGCTGTGACCCGTACTTTATTTTCCGCCTCAATGCTGGAGTATTTGTAGGGTGACTGTGACCATTTTCTCACCGTCTTCGATGTTGCGGGAGCTCTTTTGATTGTAGCCATTTGAGGGAAGACTGTGACCCTTTCTTTTATTTTCCCGCCCTCACCGGGTTCGCGAGATCACTCTTTTTGTGTAGCCATTTTAAGGGTGGCTGTGGCCCTTTTTATTCTCCCGCCCTCACAGGGTTCGCGGGGTCACTCTTTTTTATTCTTTAGCCATTTTGAGGGTGGCTATGGCCCTTTCACTTATTTCCCGCTTTTGATGTTGCGGGAGCGCTGTTTATCTGTAGCCATTTGAAGGGTGGCTGTGGGCCTTTCTTTGTAGTCGCTTTAGGGACGACTGTAACCCTTTTTATCTGTAGTTGATTTAGGGACAACTGTGACCCTTCTATTTTTTCAGTGCTTTCACAAAATTTACATAAAAACTCTCTTTATTTTTCTTTAGCCGATTAAAGGGCGGCTGTGACCCTAGAGAAAATAATTATTATTTTTTTGTTTTTTTGCTCTTTTACTCTTTTGTTTTTGTTTTTTTTTTTTTTGAAAAATAAAATTCAACGAAAATAATCAACAACAATTATGTACATGCCCCTAATGGCAAATTTGAAAATTTTAATTCAAAACATCTTCTTGAGAAGGACTCAGCTGATTGATTCGAAATATGTTGGTCGTGTCGACGACCTGGATTGACCCTATGACCAATGGATGACATATGCAATGATTTCTAATCTCAGATTCTCAAGTGCCCCAGCTATTGCTCAATCTCGTCTGGGGATGCCCCATGGCTAGCACCTACCGGGTTAGGCTCGTCGCATGCAGGATGAATGACCTTGTTGATGAACACACATAGATGGTATTGAGTTTGGCACAGTAGTTCGCAAATGGTAATGCATAGATATCGTCCGAGGTATCTGGGAAGCTTGCGGCGAGCAAAGGGCCGCGCACGAGATGTGCTCTTCAGGGGCTTTGATTTGGATGATTATCCAAGCTGCACAATGAGTAAGGAAAAAACTCAAATTTCGGGGAGAAAATTGATCACGACTTCTCTTACCTGGGTGCATGACATATTTAATGGAAATTTGCTCCATATGTGAATGGATCTGTTGCATGTTCCGTCTTTTTCTTCATATGGCGGTTGTGCTTGATCTGAACAGGGATATGCCATTTGGTTGCCACTGACCAGTTTGGACGTCACCATGAAATGAATGTACGGCTTGGTTCGGGAAGGCGCATGTATTCCCTGTATGGAGATTTTGATCACTGGGTGATTTGAATCCTTCATCGGCCGCCTTGATGGGCTTGGTAGTCCATGACTTTATTTTTTTGAGTGCTTTGTTAGAAAAGACTGAATTGTCAATCGACTTGCATCATTCCTAAAAAAAAGAAAACCAAATAAACAAACTCAAATATAGGGATTTATTTATATTGATTAGATCATGACAATATCCCTCTTTCCTATGCGGGGCTCATGATCTTGCTGCGCAAGGAGTACATAACCGAAAAGTTTATTCATTGCTAAAAAAACGGATGTAACGCTAAGAGGTTTTTCGAGAGAAATCATGTGGACGAGGCCGAAGGGGTGTTGGCGTCGGCTGACGGAACTGCGTTAAGAATCAAAAGCTTATGGTCAATGAGATCCTGGATCCTATGCCTCAGACGCGAGCAATTCTCAGTTGAGTGACCAAATATCCTTGTGAAACTCACACTTCGAATTTGGATCATTGTTGGGTATCCTTGAAGTAGTCTTCCAAACCACAGGACCAATGAGACCCTGAGCAAGTGCTTTCTGGTATACTTCGGCGGCCGATACTGGTAAAGGTGTGAATTTCCTAGACTCCCGCGTCTTGTTCATAGTCCGGTTTTCAGGTCCACTCACAACGGGGGTTTACGGAGCTTGGGTCTGGTAGACTGCACCTACCGTTGCGTCTTTGGATGACCAGTTCTTGGAGCCTCCCTTTTTGGTTATATCCTCTGTTGACTCCTGGAGGGGTCTTCAAGTTTTCCAGTTCGAATTCCATGCTCTACCATTTCTCCGAATTTCACCAAATCAGCGAAGTTGGCTGAAACATGCCCTAACAAATGGGAGTAATATGCCCCTTTAAGAGTGCCGATGAACATGGACACCGCTTCTAGTTTTCCAGTGGTGGTCGGACTCCAGCGGCTTTCTCTCTCCAAGCCTGCATATAACTTCTATATGATTTCCCCCCTTCCATCTCCATGCTTTGGAGGTCTATGCGGGTCGGAGTTGTATCCAAGTTGAACTTATACTGGCGAACGAAAGCGTTAGCCATCTCTTCCCACGTAGAAATGTCATTGGCTTTCAAGTTGACGAACCAAACCAAAGCCGCTCCCTTCAAGCTTTCCTGGAATGTCTGGATTAAGAATTTCTCATACTTCTGGTAAGGGGCCATCTTTGTGAGGTAAATCCGCAAGTGGACAATGGGATTACCGGTGCCATCATACTTCTCAAAGTCGGGGATTTTGAACTTCTCCGGTCTTGACATGTCGGGGAAAAGGCTTAGGTCGGAGTAACCAATAACTCCATACTGCTCTAGTCCGGATAAACCTTCATCTTTTCCTCCATTTTCTTCAAGCGGCGGTCCCGTTCGGATTCGATGACAGGTGATGATGTGACTGCACTTGTGCCGATTGCACCTCCCTGCCCATACATTACCGTCGGTTTCGGAAGAACATGCGGCATTGATGCGGATTGATCAGGAATGACCAAAACAGGGGATTGGTCATGAGGAGGTTCTACCGTGGTGTCGGGAAACACGGTTGCAGCCTGCATTGGAGGTCCAGTACTCACTACTGGTGTTGTGGAGGATTCTGGACTCGAGGTCTCTATCAGCAAGGCCGATTTTAGTGTATTGATGGTTGATCGAGCGTCGAGGAGTTCCATGATGCGCTCCATGTTTGCCGACATGGATGCCATATCCTGATGCATTTTAGCATTAGCTGTCTCGATCTTGGCTATTCGTTCCTCTTGTTGCTGGATCTTCTGAGCGTCCTCCATGTTAGTGGTTTGTCGCGTGATGGCCAGTAATATCTACAATGAAAAATGTGATATTCAGAATATGGAACACAAGATATCATGCATGATCGTTTTGAAGGTAATGTGTGATTCAACTCATCATCTTTTGAAAAAATGCTTTGTAAAATATGTTTCTAAGACACTTTACACAACTCAGAACTTGGTCAATGAGCGTCGAGTACTTGCCCCATAATCCGAGCGATGGTAATGCAACAAGGTTTTTCAAAATGGTTCTGATTTTTACCACTTGTTCGGATTTTGGAACGAGCACTTAACCCTGACGTTTTTATTTTGAACGATTACAGCACTCCACTCTACGCGGTATTTCTTCAATAGTTTCGCTCTGCATCCGTCATGCTGGTCCGAACCTGGTCAACGCCAGCCTTGAAAAATGGAAGGGCCGTGATACAAGAACAATTGCGCAGTCGTTTCATTCTTTCCGAAAATGGTGTGTAAAGCGTTTTAGAAACGAAAATTTGAATGACACATTTTTTGAGAAATTATGATGCATGCTTGTAACGTAAATTTCCATTAATACGCGTTATACAATTACATATGGTACAAAAAAATAACGATTACATCGAGACCCATGTCCTATATATGAAAAATTCTAGGGGTCGAGAACAATTAGAAAAAGAACACACGCAAGTATGCATAGCAGCAGGATCGAAGCTTCAGGTGTGTGTTTTTGCTTTGTTCTACAAGGTAGGCTCCACTGATAGGTTCCCGAAAAGGTGGTTTCCTCACCCCATCATAGGGATCACAGGACCTTCACAAGCGAGTGGAGTTGTTCTGAGTCGTTCCGGCGGCTCGGCCGCGCGGTCGTACCCTTACTAACTCTCCGGGGTTCCTAGTTGCCCTGGGTTTAACGCATTTCGGCGATTATTCTAAAGTGGTGTGTGTGCGGGTTCAACAAAGAAACATAAGTTAGTAAAATAAAAAGTTCCGCACCTATCACATAAAAAACCCAAAGTTAGAATAACAGAGTTATACGCAAATAAACTAAAAAATGGAAAATAAGAAAATATACAAAGCCCGAACCCTCTAAGTTGTGCCCAGCACAGTCGCCAAATTGTCGGACCCTAAAATCCTACGGCGATTATACGTTTTGAAAAACGTGCAGTTTTGAAAAGAGTCGCCACTAGTTAATAAAGGCTAACTAGAATCCTAAATTACATAGGTAGAGAACGAATTAACACCTAAGTAGATTAATTGGTCTGCGTTAAAAGATTTGAGTTCGGGGGTTCTGTTACGAATTAAAAAAAAAAATTCTAATCACGCCCTTTCGGTACTTAATTAACCTATTTGCCAATATTAATTTTGAACATACTCTTACGACGAATTAATCTTAATTTCATGTAAAACTATTATTAACGACAGATACAAACCTAAAAAAAACTATTAAGCATTTAAAACTCCTAATTGAGATAAAATCTAAACGAAATTAAACATGCTCAGGGCGGGCCACCGGCGCCGGGCGAGAGAGAGAGAGACTGGCCACCGGCGCCGGGCAAGCAGGGCGGACGGCGGTGCCGGTGGGGACACGACGGAGGGACGAGGTAGTCCGGTGGGAAGTGGCCGGCCTGAGCCGATGGTGGTTGTCCGGGCAGATGGCTGTCGTCCGGCGGCAAATCACCGGCGGGATGGAGAGCAAAACTCACGGCAGGAAAAAAAAAAACTTTTTTGCAGATGAAGACAAATTTGCGCAGATTTCGAGAATAGATGTGTTATTATTTTCTGGTGTCCCTTTTACATTGATAATAGGTGCCCTTTTATAGCTAAATTAAGTTTCAATATTAGGAAAAGACATTTACCTAAATATACACTTTAATTATTCCGAAAATTATACATATATATATTTATGAAAATTGTCATAAATATATAATATATATTTTCTGAATATTACATGATATTTAATGCATATATACTATCCAAATTTAAGCTTAACCTTTTTTAGCAATCCTGTGACCTTCTATGTTTAAATATTTCCTTTTTTAAACGTGTTACACATAACATTTTTGAACGTGTTATATTCGTGTCGCGCGTACCAAAATTAGGTGTTTACAAGGGTTAAAGATATTATTGATAGATTTAGTTACCTACAAAATTGAAAAGAATATATTGTCTGTATATTTGTTACTCTATTTAAGATATTGGCAATAAATATATATATATATATATATATATATATATGTTTAATGTTGGCCGAATTTTATATATATGTATATATATATAATATTGGAAATTATTTTATATAATTAATGTTAGTTGGTGGTTAAGTTAAGTTATTAGCGGACATCAAAACCCTACTTAGCCCACAAGTAAACATTTCGGCCCAAACCCTTTGGATTAATTAATGGGCCGGTACAATATAATGAACCGGGATGCTTAAACCGAGCCGAATTTTCTTAATCGGTTCGACCTTGACATGTCGGGTCGGATTGGGGTAACTAAGTGGATCTAACCGAACCAGTTTTGAGTGTTGAACCGAACACTATTCTTATTGGGCCGGTTCGGATCGAACCAGATTTTGAAAATAAAACCAAACCAAACCAAATTTTAGCTAACAGGACCAAAATTGACTGAACCGAACCGAATTTTCAAAATCGAATTCAAGTCAATTAAATAAAATAGGGAGGTCAAGTTTTAAATCCAAATATTTTGAACCTTAAATGGCCTACATAGTGCTCAAGGGTTTATTATTATTCACATAACAATTAAACCTTTAATGCCTTGTTTCGATTATGGGGATGGATCTCGGAGATACATGTTTTTGGGACTGGATTAATTAGTGGGCTGAATTGTAATTGTTTATCATTCGATATATATTTATGCATGATTAGAACTGTTGTCTTAACTGAATCAAGCGAGTTGGACATTGTATATTGGGGGCAGAGCCCTGGTTAAATATATGGTACGCGCACTAGGATGGACATGCTGTGATGGTTGAAAATGCCAAGGATTCATGTCTAGAATGATGCGTAATTGATAAGCATGAATTGCAAATCAGCCCCTAATGTTTAAAATATTTTAAATTCGAAACCAGTCGCCAAATATGTATGATTGATGTGGAAGTTTCATGTTTTGACACATATGCTAGATTGTTGAGGATGTACCCGCATTTGATAATTTACTTGGAAGTAGAATTATGTATGCAAGCGTGAGTTCCTCGGAACATTAGACGCATGACGCGTAAGCATGAGTGTGGTTTGTGTGATGAATGTTACTTGTGTATGATGATTTACATGGATGGTAGAATTGTATATGCATAAGTAAATTCATTGGAATAATTTTTCGAAAATAAAAAGGGCCTTGGGAAAGTCAAGATCGGGTATGCTTGTTTTAAAATTCCAGTTCCTGTAATTTGCGATTAAACCGTTTTAAAAGATTGATCTATTGGATTGAAGACGACGGTAATGTGAACTCTTTCACAGCCATCTTCCATTGGTTTACTGGTGTTCGGTTGGTTTAGATGATTGAGATATCGTTACTTGTCGCATTCCATCTTAATATATATTTGATGTATGAAATTCTTTCTCAAAATGTTATTGTCTCCCTGATTTTGCGTGATTATCAAAGTGTTAGTTTTTCATGGCTAGGTCGGTTCGTTTCTACGAGCCTTGCAATCTGGATGGCATGGACTATGATGCATGGAGTGAGTATGTAAGAGAACTTTCTTTGCTGAAAGTACACGTAAGTGTAGTGACGTGAATAAGGGAAGGATTGAGGATGGCAACCTTCTATCCCCTCAAAGATTGAGGTGCCTTGACGATCGGAGAGCTTGCAAGGTGATACTGGCAGCCTTGGTCAGAGAGGTTGCAGAGGAATTCAAACTCAACTTCAGTGCTCTTCAACTTGGGTGTGCCATTAGACTCCGCTTTGGTGGAGGAAGGGCAGCCGAAGCTAGATGAGTGTTGTTTGAGTATGTTGCCCTTATTTCCCAAGATGCAGGCGTAAAACCCACATCAGATCGTCAAAGCGAAAGATAGAATTGGAGAAAGATACTCACTATTGCACAGAGATACCTGCTATCATGGTTGGCTGACGACAAAGGACTGGGTTATTTGATTGAATCGATCAAGTTTACCATGGTCCGGTTTGTTGCAAAAAGAACCGGAAGGTTTCTCTGTGCCTCACCGCAAGAGATCAAGGGAAGATGCGGAGGAAACAGGATCATCATTTTGGTCCTCAAACGAAAATCCGGTGTGATGAACACCAGCGAAAACAATGCAGTAAAAAGTATGTCTCGTTTGGCAACAGTATTCCTAATGCTCTACATTTATCTCTTAAAGCTTCGTGGATGATTTGGAATCCAAACCATTGTCGTTATTTCTCTTTTTTCTCAATTTTATGTTTGAATTTTTGGTTGATAATGTTTCAGATTTATTGAATAAAGTAGTTACCATTCAATTCGAAATGAGTTCTGCTTATCAAGATTAATAGACTCGGTTAAACGGGATCGATCTGAAATGTAACTAAACCAAAGCATTAAGGCTATATGAAATGGCCAAATCAAACAAATCCATACGTATTTTCCTACATCTAATTCTTTGGGTAAAATTCAAATGCCATTAAAATCCATCGATTGCGTAGTTCTAAGAATGAACTGATTATAATACTTTCTTTATTATTAGTACTCCATTAAATGAAATAATCAGTAATGATAATCATGTGCGAAACCGATTGGATTAAATTGAATTAAATTCAGAAATGAAACAATTTAACCATGAGTTAAAACTTCGGTAAATAGCGCCACGCGCATGTGGACCTCGAAAGATGGAACACATCGTTTCAAAATACGAGTTTAATGATGTAGTGTTTTAATGATTAAGTGCTGAATTTTCGTTTGCATCCTTTCGGAAACAACTTATTGATAACATTTACATCGGTAAGAATTATGCTTCTTAAGCTTCCACGACCTTGTAAAAATATCAACTCACGCATAAGGTGAAAACCCAAAATGCTCAGTTCGGTGATGGGATAAAATCTCTGAGATAAGTTTGCAAACGAAGAAGGACGAAGTCGGTTAAACGATTTTCCTTCTATACACCTTGAACGATAAGTCAGGCTAGGCATTCAAATCAAATGACACACTTCAAGAAGCACAGTTCATAAACATAATGTTAGAGTCAATCTATCAGCCGTTCCCTAGGGGTGAAGAGAGATAATTCACATATATGTAAAACTGTGTTCCAATGAAATCGGCAAGACACGTCGCCATAAAAGCTAAAGAATGATAATGAGTCAAATCATATCATAATGCGACATTAATTTGCGCATTAAACATGTATTTGGACCAACAGTACATTAACTTCTCTTAGAAAATACCTGTTTACAGCTTGGAAAAGTGGTGTCGTGGTCGAACATGAGACATTACATCACTTGAGGTCGAATTTCCAATGCATGGTCAGTTATCAAACTGATGTAGTCTTGATCAAACCAGAGCAGGTTTACATTGACAATCAGGTCCCACTTACTTCGAGTAGGAGATTTGAACCGGAAACTCAAGTGAATGACATGGTAAATGATAATGGAAACATTTTCATAGTAAATCCAGTGGGAGGAATAAACCCTACCACACGTAATCATTGTTGCTGCAGAGACGAATCAAGTTGAACCTGATAGTCATGTTGTTGAAAATCCAATAATACCACAACTACCTATACTACCCATTGTTCCCAGTGGGAGTGATCCGACCAACTTGGTTCCAGGTCCTCGGGATCAAGGAATCCATCTCGGAAGTAAAACCCCGAGACCGAGTGGTCGTCCGATGAAAAGTTGTTGGTAAAGGTTCAGGCACTGTTCTTGTTCTTAGTGGGGGTGATTCTCCGACAAGAAGCATCATTTCAAGTGGGAGAAACGTTCAGACTCAAGATGGGATTAACATGCCTAGACGAAAGTCAAAGGCATCGAACTTCTCCCAAGAAGTATTCGATCGAGAAGGGTGAAAACCTCACTATAACAACTATTAACGAGCATTGAAAAGACCTCGAGTGGATAAATGAAGGAAAACAATAAAAGAGAGAGATCGCCTAAATGAAAACCATTATAGTCTACAGTTGATTTACCTGCTAACCACAGGGGCACAAGGATGCGGTGAGTCCTGAAAAAGAGACTCACCACTGATGGAAAAGGTCGGGCGATACAAAACCTGACTTATTGCGAAAGGACATATCCAACTTCACGGAGTGGACTTTAACGAAACATACTCACCGACATGCGTAGAACCACGGTTAGGGCCATTTGTGGTCCTGGTCACAGGTCTCGATTTCGAGCTGCACCGAATAAGTCCTCGGAAACCTGGAGAAAGAGATCTACTTGGAGCAACCGGAGAATTTAATTACTCCTGGTAACGAACGTAAAGTATGCAAACTCCAGAGGTCCATTTACGGTCTTAAACAGTCATCTCGGCAATGGTACTGCATATTCCACGAGGAAATCGTAGGAAACGGATTCATGAATCTTCACGAGGATCCATGCATGTATTATAAAACCTCCGGGTCTAATTATGTCATCTTAACCTTATACGTGGACGACATACTCATTGTCGCAAACGACGTGAGTTTTATGAATAAGTCAAAGTCCTGGTTGGCATCTGTATTCGAGATGAAAGACATGGGAGAAGCCACGTACATCATAGGCATTAAAATTGCTAGAGATCGCGCTACCCAAAAATTATGTCTATCTCAAGAAGCCTATATAACTAATTGTTGAAAAGGTTTAGATTACAAGATGCCAAACCTGTGTATGCGCCGGTAGTATTTGGGTGCGCACTGTCAAAACGTGACGGCCCCAAGAACCTCGTAGAGCGAGAACAGATGAAGGTTGCAGAGTGTTTAAGCATGGTCGATGTAGTGTGTTGTCGATGCTATTTGGAGTAGTCGTCGTTACAGATAGAGAGCATTTATATGCTCATTGTTGATGTTGATAATAAATAAGTCGACGTTGTATAATATAAGTCGATTTTTTTTTCATATAGCGAGATAGCTTGTATTGTTAATGCGAGTAATATGCGCGTAGTTTACTACTTGGCGTAATTCCAAAGTAGTATGTATAACGTAGTAATATACCTAAGATAGTAGACTGATTTCATTAGGTTCTTCGTATATGTACAACGAGTTGCAGGAAGGCGTCAATATATCTCTCCTTCCGAAATGTAGTAGAGCTAACAAGCGTAAACTGCACTAGAGTACTACTGCATTAAATCTAAAAAGACTTGGAGTAAATAAGCATAAATGGAGATAAAAGGATGGATGATGTGTTTGTCGCCTTCATGGTTGGCCTGATGGCGGAACGGGGTAGCTGTGCGCCACATAACTCTTCAGTGCGCCTAGCGCGATGATCCCTTCAATTTCAAATCTTAGAGACATGCAATCATTAGTGTTTTGCCCCCATGTCTTGTGGTATTTGCACCACTCCTCAATATCCTTGTCCAGGAAAGCTATCTTTGGTTCGAGTGACGAGGGAAGCTTGTTCTCCAGGAGGCTAACGTATATCTCCTCAACCTCCGTGTTTAGAGGAGTGAATATGTAATCATAGTTGACGCCTGTGACTCCTTTAGATCGCTTGTCAGATTGATCTTCCCCTTCCTAGCTGAGAGGTGTACCCCATTCTAGCTCTCGTTCACATGTAATTGCAGTTTCCAGCTTGTCTTTTAAGTCTGCCATCGTATCAGTGGTTCGCCATCCACAAATTCTTCCGAAAAGGAGGAAAGATGGAGTATTCATGTGTAAGAAAAATGCGTTGATCACATCTCCCTCCGTTGCTCTAACCAAAGCGGCGTTGTAAGTGAACCTTTTGAAATAAGTCGTTATTGGCTCATTCTGTCCTTGCTTGATGCCTAAAACACTTTGCCATGATGTGAAGCAAACTCTCTCTGGCAGACTTACAAGGGTTAAAACTTGCTCCTTACTTTCTTCAATACCAGACTCGGTGTTCAATCTTCTCTTCTTGAAAGTGTCGACCATCGCTATGGTGACGTGTTGTCTGCTTCTCAATGCGTTGACATAACACTTTCGTGCCGTCGTCTGATCTCCGAGTACTTTGCCAATTCCGTTTCTTGTTGGGAACTTCATATTTTGGTGAACGGTGGATGGAAAGATCTCGTAAGGGTTTATCGTCGTCCTTCCCAAGATTCCATTGTATGCTCCTAGAGCTTCTACCACCACGAAGGTGATGTTGACGCTAAGCGTTTTCCACCCTTCGCCAAAGATGACTTGTAATGTGATTGTCCCCAAGGGATAGGTTGCAGCACCTGCAAAACTAACCGAAGTGAAGGTCCCGGGAGTAAGGTCTGCTATCGTGTTTCCCAATTGTTCAAGCACTCTAACATGTAATATGTCGGCAGAACTACCTCCGTCTACTAGAATGCGCTTCACGTCATATCCAGCGATGTCCATTGTAATGACGAGGGCGTCGTCATGAGGGTAGACAATGTGCTTCATGTCCTCTCTTGAAAATTGGATGACGACGTCGTCTTCTTCGGGTTGGCGTTGCTTCCCATATTTAGGAAGTGTCATTACTTGTGATGCGTAGACATCTCTTGCATTTGATACATGACCCCCGGCAGCTGGGCCTCTGTGAATGATGTTGATTACTCCTCATATGGCCGGATGTGGGTTATCATTCACTTTTTCTTTTCCTTTGCATTTTCCTGATGACTCCACGTTGGCCTTCTTGGGACGTTTGTTACCTTGGTCGACGTAATGCTTCAGTTCTCCTTTCAGGACGAAATTATTTATGCGGAATCTTAAACTGACACAGTTGTCCGTTTCATGGCCATATACCTCGTGGTTTTCACACCACTTGTTTTCTTCATTTCCCAACGGACCCTTGCGGAAGTTAAAATGCTCTTTTCACAGGTTGGTTTCTTTCATCTCTTTCAAGATAACAGACAGTGGCGCGTTCAAAGGAACGCATTCTGCAAGATTAATCTCTTTGGGCTTTTGGAATTCCGATTGAAATGGTCTTTTCTGTTGTGGTTGCCACTGCTTATTTTGTTGGTTGCCTTGCGGTGGTCTCGCTGGCTTATTGTTTTCTTTTGCACGGACAGCACTCAACTTAGCTTTGTTTTGTTGCATGAACCTCTCCAGGTCTACGAATTCTTTCACTCTTGATGCCAGTTCTTCGAGTGTCTCAGCAGGACGCTTGGACATTTTCTCGGCGAGATCATATCCTTTACGACCCAAGTTATTTATGAAAGCTCGAACTATCTCCCCTTCTGTTAAGTTGCTTTGAATGTCAGCAACATTTTGGTTGAAACAGATGTAGTAATCCGCCAATGATTCCTCATTTTGCTGTTGTACGTCATTCAATGCGTTCGATCCCTTTAGGAGCGTGCGCTCTACCATATATCGTTGTATGAATTTTGCCTTCAAATATGGCCAAGAAGTTACACTCCCGCATGGAAGTGAGAATAACCAGTGCACTATTGTTCCTGCCAAAGTTTGGGGGAACGTCATTGCCACGTGATGTGGGTTGTCAGTTCTTCCGAGTAGAGAGGCCTCGTACTGTTGCACGTGCTCTATTGGATCTCCTTTTCCTCGATACTTGTCAATTCTGATTACATAGAGCACGTCTGGCGCACGACTGTGTACCAGTTCGTCTGTGAAAGGGTGAGACGCGTTCTTAGCCAATGCATGCATGCCTTTCATCTTAGATTGCTTCATCATTTGTTCGATTATGGATTACAGAACCTTCGATGTGAGTCCCGTGATTGGAACGCCATCATTGACCCCTGGCCTTCTCCACCCAGAGTTGCGGTACATCCTAGCATGTTGTTGACTTGTTGCTTGGTAGGAACTTTTCTCGTAGTACTGCTGTGAGCGTGGAGGCGGAGGCTGCCTCCATGACTCTTCCCGACCATGCGCCCTTTCATAGGGAGTGTATGAGCGCATCGCTTCTTGCCTTGGCTCGTTCCTTGCCTATTGGTATTGGTATGTATCTTCTGATTACTGTTCTCCTCCCTGGAATGGGTTCTCTTGGCGGGTAGTGTCGCGTGACATTGCCCTTGCTGGCATGGCCTGTCCATTGACTGGCGGCGGTGGGGGAGGTGGTGGTACATATCCTTGGTTTCTCAAAGTTTCTCTGAAAGCTAACAATTCTTCCAGTGCAACCATCATGGCAGGAGTGACTGCTGGTGCTAGGTTTGCATCTCTTTCTTGTTGTTGTGTCTCCTCTGCAGGCATCCCGTAGGGGAACTGTCGATTCGCGAGCGCTCCGTGCTCGTACCTTGGCGGAGGTGTGTTGTGCACTGCGCTACGCACTCCCGGTTCGTGCTGTGTGGCAGGCACACTTCTTGCGGGCACGGAGGAAGCAGTCGAGGTAGCCTCGGGGATGTGAGAAGTTCCAGGCTGACTCCTGCTCACTTGTCTGCTCGACAGTTGTCTTCTTAGGCGCCCTGGGCCTTTCTTCTTTTCTTTCAGATTGACATTTTCAGGACGAGGGTGATAGCTCGTCATAGCTTGTAGTGCAATATAGCTTCTTGTTTGAATCTTGCGGACGACGCCAAATGTTTCGTCCAAACCCTCTTGAAGTAACGGACTTGACGAAAATTTAAGTTGATCGATGTGTCGGGTCCTTCTACTCGCGCTACTTACTTCACGCTCGTTGTCCAAACCTGCACACACATGCAGTAACCAGCACGGAGAGGGGGGTGGTGCTGGTTGAGCCCTCTCCGATGCCTAAATTAGAATTCTAGAGAGAGAAAGCTAGAGAGAAATCAGTACTCCTAAGACAATCTCAAGTGAAGATAAAGAATGAAATTGGTGGCCTAGGTCCCTTTTATAGGCAACCTTAGAACCGACCCCGGTTTTTGTGTGGTTCGACGACGGTTTAAAAGAAAGTGTGAACCGTCGTCTGGTTTGCTCAAGGCTGGCTATTGGAAAACTCTAACTTAGTGTAACAACACAAATGGAACACGCATGCTGCAGACGACGACTCGGATCACGTCGGATTTGAAAAATCCTGGCGTGATCCGGGTCGCCTAGGGCAATCCGGAGGTCCAGTCCGGACGCGTGTGTCGCGCGTCCGGACCATTTTTACCCTCGGGAACGTGTTTTCATTCGTCTATGTGATTTTGACATGTTTATGAAGTCTGGAACGTAAATACAAACCCGAATTTGGCAGATATCCATCAGTATTAGCTCCACAGCAAAGCCTCCGATCGATTCTTGGCAGGGACGGATCTTTGGAGTGTTTTGCTCTAAGCAACTTAGCCCACCCTTGGTGGTGGTCTTAGGGTTCGGCCGAAGTATGCTCAAATAGGGGGGAAGGGTTTTTCTCTAATCACCACTTAGGAAAACTTATGAATTACCCCAAATAAAACCCAAACACCCCTTATATATAGAAGGTGCAAAGTGGACAAAAGTCCACTTTGCACCTCACTTATTTCGGCCGGCCATTTATGTTAGGGAGGCCCAATTTTTGGTCTCTCATGTCAATTGGGATTTGGGTCAAGCCCAATTTCCCTAATGTGACATTAACCCAATTTCATGGGTAAACTATACATATTAATGGGCAACCAATTACGGCGCCCAGTCACCATATGCTAACAACTCCCACTCGCCGGAATAGGAGGGTGCCTGTTAATGTATTGTCGTACAAATCGCATCAACATTCCACTCTTCTGATGATCCTGCCCCTGTTTCCGAATAGTTCATACGAGGTGTGTTGTGCGACCGACGGATACGACGGGCATCGTGCTACTCATCTGTTAGGAGTGTTGTAGCGCCTGCGAAACGTTTATTCGCTATCTCAAATCAACCTGTTAAAAACATCAATTTATATCGCGCTGTATCCTAGGTCAACTATTAATTCTCCAATTGCCTTGTTTCCACATAGGAATACTTCTCCAGGGCATCTGCAAAAGTATTCACAACCTTCAACTAATATCCGGTTGGTGGCCACCTAGTGAATACGAGAGTCGGTGAATTACAGGTGAACTTGACCATCTCCATCGCTCATACCCTTAAACAAACCCAACCGGTTTCCAAAGACGTGGTCACTTGGCCTTTTTCTTCAGCACTACGCTCGTACGCCGGGAAGCGAACATCGAGCCTGACCTTAGATATGAGTTATGATGCCATAAGGATACTTTGGGCGCCTCTTCATAAGGCTCCCGGGATCAATGACACGCTCAAGGTGAAGAAGCTTGCACCCGTCCAAATCGCGAAGATTCTATCTAGCACAACCTAGCATGACCCCGTGGTCGAACGTGGCACGCGTAGTATGAAGCATGCATTGATAGCATACCCGAACAATGTCAGGCGTGGGATATGTCAATGATGCTATCGCCGATTTTTATCTGGTCCAGAATGTGGTTAAATGACGAACGGAGTTCATCATCGGCGAAGTGTAAAACGAAGATCATGTCGTGTTACTCTGAAACCAAATGATCGTTTTACATAACCAAGTTTACCAACTGGTTCTTGGCTAGTCTTGTTTTTGCAGAGGCCCCCCTCGCCTACAAGACGACCGTGCCTGTGTGACTAGGCAAGGCCCACATTCGACATAATTTTAGGCAAAGGATTGCGTCCTCCTACGACTCAGTTTATAGACCGTACCATCCGATGTAATTAATCATTATGACGTCGATGAATCATAAACTCAAATTGAAATTCTCTCAAAAATGTAACTTTCAATTTATCAAAATGTTATCACAGACACACGCCCACTTCTAAACCCTACGCAATCCAAGCAGTTTAATGTGCTTTTCAAATGCCTTTCTCCTTAATGTTTTAGTTATTGGGTCCGCCACCATGTCATTTGTGGGCGACTATTCTAAAGTGATTATATTATCTTCTACCATAGATTTAGCATAATTATATTTTACATCAATGTGTTTAGTCCTACTATGGTACTTTGGATTCTTTACTGCCGCAATGGCTGCTTGACTGTCAGAGAACACCTTCAAAGGTTTACTCTCAACATCGCCACCGAGTAGCGCAGTAAGAAGCTTTTTCATCCAGACTGTGTCCTGTGCATTTTTTGAGAGCAACGAATTCCTATTCCATCGTAGACAGCACGACATAAGATTGCTTCTTGTTCGTCCATAAAATGGCGGCATCAGCAAGGAGAAAAACTCCTCCTGTGGTGGACTTACGATCATCCGGATCGCCACCATGGTCGGCGTCACTAAATCCGGTCAATTCTAATCTCCTGCCCTCATAGCACAGTACGTTGTCGGCAGTACCTTTCAGATATCGTATGATCCGCTTTACAGCTTTTAAATGTTGATATCCAGGGTCTGATTGAAATCTTGCTACTACGCCCACAGCGTAATAGATGTCTGAACGAGAGCAAAGCATGGCGTACATGAGACTTCCAACTATGCTTAAATACTCGGCACTCATCATCTGTTCACGCTCTTGCTGGTTCTTCGGGCCGTCACGCTTTGACAACGCGCACCCGAATACTACCGGCGTCTTCACGGGTTTGGCATCTTGTAATTTAAACCTTCTCAACAGTTTGTTGATATAGGCTTCCTGAGATAGACACAATCTCCGGGCGGCACGATCTCTAGCAATTTTAATGCCCAAGATGTACGTAGCCTCTCCCATGTCCTTCTCAAATACAGATGCCAACCAGGAGTTTGATTCGTGCATGAAACTCACATCGTTCGCAGCAATGAGTATGTCATCCACGTATAAAGTTAAGATGACGTACATAGACCCAGAGGTCTTTGTCTACACACATGGATCCTCGTGGAGATTCACGAATCTGTTTCCAATGATTTCCTCGTGGAACCTGAAGTACCATCGTCGAGACGATTGTTTAAGACCGTAAATAGATCTTTGGAGTTTATAAACTTTACGTTTGTTACTAGGAGTAATGAAACCCTCTGGTTACTCCATATAGATCTCTTCCTCCAGGTTTCCGTGGAGGAATGCAGTCCATATGGCCTTGCGGTTAGCAGGTAATCAACTAAAGACCATACCGAATTGGCTTTCATTGAGGCGATCTCTTCCTCCATTGCTTCTTTTCCATTCATTCGCTTGAGGTCCATTCAACGCTTGTTGAACAGTTATCGGTTCATCAACATAAGTTAGGGTGAATATCTCACCCCTCTCGATGGGAAACATCTTTGGAGAAGTTCGATGCCTTTGACTACGTCGAGGCTCGTTAATCCCATCTTGAGTCTGAACGTTGCTCCCACTCGGAATAATGCTTTCTATCGGAGCATCACTCCCACTGGGAACAAGGGCAGTGCTGGAATCTTGACCTACAACTTTCCTTGGACGACCTCTCGACCTTTGAACCAAGTTGGTTAACCCACTCCCACTGGGAACAATTGGTAGTTTTGGTATTATTGGATTTTCATCCAGCGGTTCGACAACGTAATTTATCAGGTTCAACTTGATTTGCAGATGCAGCAACAGTGATCTGTGTGGTAGGATTAACTCCTCCCACTGGATTTACTATGAAAATGTCCCCATCTTCATTCACCATTTCATTCACTTGTGTTATTGCCTCAAATCTCCCACTCGAAGTAAGTGGGACTTGACTATCATCTTTATCCTGCTGCAATTCGATCTAGACTTCGTCAGTTTTGATTTCACCAAGCTTTGAAAATTCGTCCTCAAGTCATGTAACGTCTCTTGTTCGACCACAGCACCATTATCATGAGCCAACTTAAACATGTATCATCTAAGCGTAGTCATCATCCTCTCGTTTCAAATACTTGTTTAATGCGCAAGTTAATGCCGCATGATGATAAGATTTAAATATTTATCATTCCTTTTAGCTTATATGGCGTTGTGATTTAACCGATATTGTTGATGAAGTGCTTTATCAATATGAATGTGCTGCCAAACTTCTCGTTCAAGCCATTTAGTGGGAGAGCCGTTTTACCGACATCATCATTTTCATTGGCTAATTCATCTCAAAGACTTATCCATCTTTGAACTGTGCATCTCAAAGACTTATCCATCTCAAATGCGTCAGTTTATACATTACGAGTTCGTGGTAGCTTGTTAAGCATACCTCTCATCATCGTGCAAGTATTGAATGAATTATTCCCAAATGGAGGCAAATGAAAATTCAGCATTCATTCATTAAAACACTTTATTATTAAATTCGTACTTTGAAAACGATGTGTTCCGTCTTTCGAGGTACACGCGCTCGTGGCGCTCATTCCAGGTTCCATTCCATGGAATAAATTGTTCCATTTCCAAAATTCAATTTAACTTAATCCAATCGGTGTCAAACATGTTCATTATTACAGAATTTATCATATAACGGAGTACTAACAAATGTGAAAGATTAAATTTGAATCGAAAAGCAATAAATGAGATCGAACAGCTCGGTGAAGATGGATAATTAATAATCGGTCCAAGCATATGTTACATGCTTAAAAGGAATAGTTTCCTTATTACAAGGAACTTATTATCGATGAGTTTCTCAAAATGAAAATTTGAAAAGGTTCTGGCAAGTAAAGATAAAAACTATTGTTTAATCTTTATTGTTCCGGGGCATACTCCTTCAGGTTCGCATTTGTTCTGCTTCCCGATTATGTAATTCAAAAGGGTAAATTGAATTACTCTCAAGTAAGAAGAACCCAAGGAGAATATATGACATTCATCATTATTTCTCAGTGCTTACCTTAGGAGTATTGGTAAAGGTAGCAGCCAGGTGGCCTTTTACACCACACCTGAAACACGTTCGAGATTCTTTTCTACGTGCTTGTTTTGCTTGCCTTTTATCGCCACTAGATTGCTTGCGTTTGAACTTTCTCTGAGGTTTTGGAGCCATTGACTTATCAGCCTTTTTCTGAAGACCTTTTCCTTTTCTCTTGCGCTTGCCCCTTTGCTCAACGGGTGTAGAGGATGCTATTTCCGTCCTAGGCTTTTCAGCCCTGAGACGATTCTCCTCCAGCTGGAGATGAACTCGCACTATTTCGAGGTTATCGAGTTGAGTGGCATGGGTATGGTGCATTTTCATGCTGTTCCAAGAGTCAGGCAAAGAACGGATCACACATTGTACTTTATGTTCCTCAGACAGGATCTCTCCTGCCTCCTTGAGTTTAGCAAGCATATTAGACAGATGTCTTAATGTGCTCCTTCATCGTATGCTTAGATTCCTCTTGTAGGAGTCTAAAGCGATGTTTAAAGACCGCTTCAGGGCTGTGGTGTATACACCAAACCCTGCCTTAAGACCGTGCCACAGGTCCATGGCAGACTCCAATTGATCATACCCGTAGAGTATGTCATCCTCCAGCATTGACAACAAGGCGGAACAGATTTCCTGATCCTTAGCATCCCATTCATCATGGAATACCTTCTGATCATCTGTGAGGTCTCCCTCCGGCCTGGCATTTTTTTAGTCAAGTGCTCCAAACCTTTCATTTCAGTAATTACCATCTCTACGCGTTTGTTCCAGATCTTATAATTATTGCTATTCAGTCTTACCCCTTATTCATTTGGGAGATAACATTGCTGATCGCAGCCATTGATACTAACACATTGATAATCATGCATAATCAGGGAGACAATAACATTTTGAGAAATAATTGCATACATCAGATATCTATTAAGATAGAATACGAAAAATAATGATTCCTCATCCATCTAAACCAACCGATCGCCAATAAACAGAGGGAAGGGGGTTCGTGAAAGAGTTCACACTGCCTTCGTCTTCAATCCAAAATAGATCAGTCTCTTTAAAAACAGTTTTATTCGCAAATTACCGGAATGGGAACTTTGAAATAAGCATACCCGATCTTGGCTTTCCCAAGGCCCTTTTTTATTTAAATATGTTCTGATGAACTTACGCATGCATATATAATTCTACTAAAAAAGTAAATCATCATAGCAAGCAAAATTCATCATCCAAACCACACATCATGCACACGCGTCATGCGTCTAACGCTCCGAGGAACTCATGCTAGAATTCATATAATTCTACTTTCAAAGTAAACTATAACATGCTGCTTGATCCTCAGCATTCAAGCATACGTGTCATACATGAAACTTCCACATCATACATGCATATTTGGCGACTAGCTTTTGCTTTTAAAATATATTTAATTATTAGTGGCTGACATGCAATTCATGTTTACAATTAATCATGTGTGTTTCTAGACTTGAATCCTAGGCAATCACAACTATCACAACATGTCTGTCCTATTGCGCAAACCATATATTTAACCAGGGCTCCGTCCCCAACATCCAGCTAACTTGACCTAGTCAAGAAAACAGTTCTAATAAATATATGCAATAAAAGTAAACAATTGCAATTTAGCCCTCTAATTATTCCAGTCCCGAAATCAAGCATTTCCGAGATCCATCACCATAATTGAAACAAGGCATTAATGTTTAATAAAAAATGTGAAAGTTTTAAACCTTCGAGCACTGTGTATATTAATTAAAATTGGATTTTAAAACTTGACCGTCACATTTTATAAATTGACTTGAATTCGATTTTAAAAATATTGTTCGGTTCATTCAATTTTGAATTAATCTGGTTCGGTCCGGTTTTGCAAACCCGGTTCGGTTCAGTCCGGTTTTTAAATAAAATTTGGTTCGGTCCGAACCGGTTCAATAAAATAGGAGTTTGGTTTGGTTCAACACCAAAACCGGTTCGGTTAGGTTCACTTAGTTACCGCGGTTTGACCCAACCCGGCTAAGTCGAACTAATTAATAAAAACTGGTTTGGTTTTATCCTATCCGGTTTAGCAAATTGGACCGGCCCAATAATCACATAATGTTGGGCCGAAATAATCTTGTGGGCTAAATAGAGTTCTAAAGTTCACCAAAAAGTTAACTTAGCCTCCAAGAATTATTAACTATATAAAATAATTTATAATATTGCAAATACATATATATATATATATTTCGGCACACACAATAAACATATATATATATATATTCCCAAGATTCTATCAATAAGACAAAATCAATCAACAATATATATATATATGTAAATTTCGGCACACCTATATATATATATATATTTTATTTATTGTCCATATCTTAAATAGGGAAACAAATATACTGACAATATATTTTCTTAATCTTTTAGGTAACTAAATCTATCAATAATATCTTAATCCCTATAAATTAGCTAGATATATTGATAATTATATATTTCTATATATTTAATGTGAACCTATCCATATATTTCCAATTATAAATATATTGTTACCTTTAATAAAAATGAAAATATGGTAAACAATAACCCTAGTAATTTCGGCCGAAATACACATTACTTGGGGCCTAAGAAATTAAATTTTTTTACCTTGTTAATTTAATTAGGGTTCGGTCGAAACATATAATTGGAAATAACTGGTCAAATTTCAAGATCAAATTTTAATAAGATCTACAATCGAATGTTTGATTTTGATAAAAGTCACATTTTTCTTGAAGATCATGAACATCAAATTTTGCTAAGAACATCATGAAAATTTCGGCCCTTACAATTATAAAAATCAGAATTTTTAAAATTTTCAATTAAAATTTCGGCCATCACTCTTATAAATTAAAAACACCAATTTATCAAAATCAAGAGCTTCTAACACTGGCTCTGATACCACTGGTGGGTTACATGGTTTACTACTACGGAAACATAAATAAGGTACATGCTTGTAATCAGAATTACGCAGCGGAAGATGTGCACATACCTTAAACCCTATTTGTAGTCCCAAGGATCTTGTTGAGGGAGTTCACGATCCACCGGACGGAACCCGTAGAGGTTCTTGTTAAAGAAACCCTACGTGGTATTAGCACCACAGCAAATCCTCTGATCGATTCTTGGCAGGGACGGATCTCCGGAGTGTTTTGCTCTAAGCAAATTGGCACACCCTTGGTGGTGGTCTTAGGGTTCAGCCGAAGTATGCTCAAAAAGGGGGGGAAGGGTTTTTCTCTCAAATTACCACTTATGAAGAATTGTGAATTACCCCAAATAAAACCCTAAAACCCCTTATTTATAGGAGGAGCAAAGTGGACAAAAGTGCACTTTGTACCTCACATATTTCGGCCGGCCACTTATGTTAAGGAGGCCCAATTTTGGGCCGCTCATATCAATTGAGATTTGGGTCAAGCCCAATTTCCCTAATGTGCCATTAACCCTATTTATTGAGTTACCTATACATATTAATGGGCTACCAATTACGGCGCATAGTAACCATATGCTAACACTTACGCATGCATATAAAATTCTATTTCACTAGTAAATTATCATAGCAAGCCAAAAATTCATAAACCAAACCATACGTCATGCATACGCGTCGTGCGTCTAATGTTCCAAGGAACTCATGTTGGCATATATAATTCTACCTTTCAAGTAAACTATCACATGCAGCTACATCCTAAACATTCAAGCATACGTGTCATACATGAACACTTCCACATAAATCATGCATATTTGGCGACTGGTTTTCGTTTTTAAAACATTTTAAATATTAGGGGCTGACTTGCAATTCATGCTTACAATTAACCATGCGTGTATTTAGACATGAATCCTAGGCAATCACAACCATCACGACATGTCTGTCCTAACGCGCAAATCATATATTTAACCAGGGCTCCGCCCCCAACATCCAGCTAGCTTGACATAGTCAAGACAAAAGTTCTAATAAATATATGTGATAAAAAGTAAAAAATTGCAATTATGCCCTCTAATTAATCCAGTCCCTAAATCATGCATTTCCGAGATCCATCCCCATAACCGAAACTAGGCATTAAGGTTTAATAAAAAACATGAAAGTTTTAAACCTTCGAGCACTGTGTACACTAATTAAAGTTAAAAAACATTTGGATTTCAAGACTTGATCGTCCTGTTTTATTAATTGACTTGAATTCGATTTCAAAAAATCCGGTTCGGTTCAGTCAATTTCGGTCCGGTTCGGTCCAGAAAATCTGGTTCGGTTTGGTTTTTCAAAATCTGTTTCGGTCCGAACCGGTACAATAAAATAGGGTTCGGTTCAATCACTCAAAACCGGTTTGGTTAGGTTCACTTAGTTACCCCGGTTCGACCCAACCCGGCTAGGTCGAACCGATTAAGAAAATCCGGTTTGGTTTTATTCCTATTTGGTTTAGCAAATTGGACTGGCCCATTAATCACACAAGGGTTGGGCCGAAATAATCTTGTGGGCTGAATAGAGTTTTAAACTCCACTAAAAACTTAACTTAGCCTCCAAGAATTATTAACTATACAAAATAATTTCCAATATTGCAAATATACATATATATTTCGGCACACATCCATATATATATATATATATATATTTATTGTCAAGATTCTATCTATAAGATATATATCAATCAACACTATATATACATACATATAAATTTCGGCCCCAACATATATATATATATATATATATATATATTGTCAATATCTTTAATAGAGAAACAAATATACTGACAATATATTTTCTTAATCTTTTAGGTAACTAAATCTATCAATAATATCTTTAATCCCTATAATTTATCTAGATATATTGATAGTTATATATTTGTATATGTTTAATGTGAACCTATACATATATTTCCAATTATAGATGTATTGTTACATTTAATAAAAATTAAAATATGGTAAACAATAATTTTAAAAATTCCGGTCGAAACTTTTAACTTGGTGCCTAAGAAATTAAAAAATTTACCTTGTAAATTTCATTAGGGTTCGGCCGAAAAACACCAAATTGGAAACAAGTGGTCAAATTTCAAGATCAAATTTTCATAAGATCTACAATCCAATGTTTGATTTTGATAATAATCCACATATTCTTGAAGATCATGAACATCAAATTTTACTAAGAACATCATGAAAATTTCGGCCCTAACAATTGTAAAAATCGGAAATTTCAAATTTTCTCTCTTTAAAATTTCTGCCATCACCTTTAAAACTCAAGAAACCCTATTTATCAAAATCAAGAACTTCTAACACAGGCTCTGATACCACTGTTGGATTACGGGGTTGACTACTACGGAAACATAGATAAGGCACATGCTTGTAATCAGGATTAAGCAACGAAAGATGTGTACATACCTTAAACCCTTTCCGTAGTCCCAAGGATCCTGCTGAGGGAGTTTGCGATCCACCAGACGGAACCCGTAGAAGTTCTTGTTAAGGAAGTCCTACGCGATATTAGCTCCACAACAAAGCCTCTAATCGATTCTTGGAATGGACTGATCTCTGGAGTGATTTGCTCCAAGCATATTGGCACACCCTTGGTGTAGCAATAGTGTTCGGCCGAACTATGTTATTTGGGGGGAGGGTTTTCTCTCAAATCACCACTTAGGAGGAATTGTGAATTACCCTTAAGAAAACCCTAACACCCCTTATTTATAGGAGGAGCAAAATGGACAAAAGTTCACTTTTCCCCTACACTAATGTTTCGGCCGACCATGTATAAGGGAGGCCCAATATTTGGGCATCTCATGTCAATAGGGATTTAGGTCAAACCCAATTACCCTAATGTGATATTTACCTAATTTCATAGGTAACGTACACATATTAATGGGCTCCTAATTACGGTGCCCAAACTCCATATGCTAACATCGTCGAAGTCATAATGTTTAATTACATCGGATTGTACGGTCTATAAAGTAACTCATAGGATGATGCAACCCTCTGCATAAATTATGTCGAATGTGGACCTTTCCTGGTCACACGGGAACGATCGTCTTGTAGGAGAGGTGGACCTCTTCCGAAGCAAGACTGGCTAAGAACCAGTTGGGAAACTTGGTTATGCAAAACGATCATTTGGTTTCGAAATAACACGATATGATTTTCGTTTTACACTTCGTCGGTGATGAACTTTGTTCGTCATAAATCAACATTATGGGCCAGATGAAACTCTGCGATAGCATCATTGACATATCCTACACCTGACGATGTTTGGGTATGCTATCGACGCGTGCTTCATACTACGCGTGCCACGTTCGACCACGGGGTCATGCTCGGTTGTGCTAGATAAAATCCTAGTGATTCGGACGGGCGAAAACTTCTTCACCTCGAGCGTGTGATTGATCCCGGGAGCCCTATAAAGTGGCACCCACAGTATCCTCATGGACTCAGAATGCATACCTAAGGTCAGGTTCAATGTTCGCTTCCCGGAGTATGAGCGCAGTGCTGAAGAAAAAGGCCAAGTTACCACGTGTTTGGAAACCGGTTGAGTTTAAATAAGGGTATGAGCGATGGGGATGGTCAAGTTCACCTGTAATTCACCGACTCTTGTATTCACTAGGTGGCCACCAACCGGATATTAGTTGAAGGTTGTGAATACTTGTGCAGATGCCCTGGAGAAGTATTCCTATGTGGAAACTGGGCAATTGGAGAATTAACAGTTTACCAAGGATACAACGTGATAAAAATTGATGTTTTTAGAAGGTTGATTTGAGATAGAGATCAACGTTCCGCGGGCGCTACAACACTCCTAATAGATGAGTAATACGATGCCCGTCGTATCCGCCGGTCGCACGGCAAACCTCGTATGAATTATTCAGAAGCAGGGGCAGAATTAGAAGAGTGGACTGTTGATGGGATTTGGACAACAATATATTAACAGGCACCCTCCCATTCCGGCGAGTGGGAGCTGTTAGCATATGGAGATTGGGCACCGTAATTAGGAGCCCATTAATATGTATATGTTACCTAAGAAATTGGGTAAATGTCACATTAAGGTAATTGGGCTTGACCCAAATCCCAATTGACATGAGAGGCCCAAATATTTGGCCTCCCTTATACATGGCCGGCCGAAACTTGGTGTTAGGGGCAAAGTGGACTTTTGTCCACTTTGCTCCTTCTATAAATAAGGGGTGTTAGGGGTTTCTTAAGGGTAATTCACAGTTCCTCCTAAGTGGTGATTTGATAGAAAAACCCTCATCCCTAAAGCTTTTTTCAGCCGAACCATATCACTACACCAAGGGTGTGCCAATTTTCTTGGAGCAAATCATTCCGAAGATCCGTCCCTGCCAAGAATCGATCAGAAGCTTTTCTGTGGAGCTAATACCGCATAGGACTTCCTTAAAAAGAACTTCTACGGGTTCCGTCTGGTGGATCGCGAGCTCCCTCAACAGGATCCTTGGGACTACGTGAAGGATTTAAGGTATGTCCACATCTTCCATTGCGTAATTCTGATTACAAGCATGTGCCTTATTTGTGTTTCCGTAGTAGTCAACCCCGTAATCCAACACCGAAATCAGCGAAATTTTAATTGCGATTAATTGCATACATTGAATCTTGAACGGTCCGAATCTGCTTGCTTTTGGAAATGATCCTTGCATTCAAGACCAGAGACCGAAAAAAGCAAGAGAGCTTCTTCAGGATCGCAAAACAGAGGCTATATTGACCCATTTTTCTTTGATACCATGTGGAGAAATGAAACTGTAATCCTAGAACTCTCTGAAATGAAGTTGTCGAAAAAGTTGAACTATTTTGCGGCTCATCGGATTGTTGGATTATGGTGACTAATCCTACAAAAACGAAACCCTAAATACGTGCATGGTAACTAATTACGCAGCAGAAGAAAGTGCACATACCTTTATCAATTTCTGTAGCCCAAAATCTTCTAGGGGTGTTCTCAATCCACCGACCAGTACCCCGTAGAGGTTCCTGTTAGAGAAACCCTACGCCGTTTGATCTTCACAGCAAAGCCTCCTTCGATTCTCGCGGGATTGATCTTACTTGGAGTAAAATGCTCGTCGCAATTTAGGCACCACCCTTTGTGTTGGTTCGGTCGAAACTAGCTAGACCTAGAGGTAGGGTTTTAATCTCAACACTTGGGAAGAGAGAATTAGCACTTAAGAAGTCACCCCAAGGTCCCTATATATAGGAGTGGAGGAGGAAAAAATCCCTCCTCCTATTAACTAGGTTGGCGCCGACTTTGGCAAGGGAAGGAGGCCCAATTTTGGGTCTCCCTTGTCACATGGGATTTTAGGCCTAGCCCAAAATCCCTAATGTGACTTAGTCTTAATTTCTTAGGTACTTAGCCTTTAATTAATTGGCTACCAATTACGGCGGCCCATAACCCCAAATGATAACATCTCCTACTCGCCGGAATGTAGGGTTCCTATTAATATGTTGTCTTCCAACACATCCGCATTTGGTCTTCTATCCAATCCCTGCTCCAAATAGTTCATACGAGGTTTGCCGTGCGACCGGCGGACACGACACGCACCGTGCTTCTTATTTGTTATGAGTATTGTAGCGTGCGAGGAACGTTGATTCCCCATGTCTAATCAACCTGTTAAAAATAAAGTGCCACGCTGTATCCTAGGTCAACTGCAAATTTTCCAATTACCCAGTTCCCACTTTGGGATACTTCTCTAGGGCATCCGTACAAGTATTCACAACCTTTCAACGAATGTCAGGTTGGTGGCCACCTAGTGAAAACAAGAGTCGGAAAATTTCAGTTGTACTTGACCATCCCCATCGCTCATACCCTTAGTTAAACCCAACCGGTTTCCAAGACGTGGTCACTAGGCCATTTTGTTTGGCACTGCGCTTACACGCCGGGAGGCGAACATTGAGCCTGGCCTTAGGTATGAGTTCGGAGTCCGTGAGGATACTTTGGATGCTCCTTCATATAGCATCCGGGATCAATCACGCACTATAGGTGAAAAAGCTTGTGCCTGTACGAATCTCGTGGATTCTATCTAGCACAACCGAGCATAACCTCGTGATCGAACATAGCACGCATAGTATGAAGAAAGCGTCGATAGCATAACCTGAGCTTAGTCAAGAAGTTGGGAAATGTCATATGCTATTGCAGATTGGTCGTCTGGCCTAGAAAGTGATTTTATTACGAACATGGGTCGTAACGGTAATCAGCAGAACTTTGATCATTGCCGTGTTACTCCAAAAACCAAATGATTGTTCTGCTTAACCAGGTTTGCCACCGTGGTTCTTAGCCAGTCTCGACTTAATAGAGAATCCCTTCTCCGTCAAGACGACTGGGCCTGTGTGACGAGGCTTGGTTCACATTCGACATTAATTTATTGCGGTGGTTGGCCCTCCTACGACTAGTTTATAGGCCGTGAAATTCCGATGAATATTTAAACATTATGACGTCGTAATAATCATAAACTCAAACTGCAATTTATTTCCATTATATTTCAAAAAGTGTCATCACAATACTGTCTACTTAAACCCTACGCAGTCCCAGCATTTTAATATGATTTTCGAAGACCTCCCTGCGTAGTGGTTTAATCAATGGGTCAGCCATCATACTTTCAGTAGAAAGGTATTCTAAAGTGATAACATTATCCTCAACCATATTCTTAGCAAAATTATATTTTATGTCAATGTGTTTCGTCCTGCTGCAATTTCTGCTTGACTGTGAGAGTACACCTTCACAAGTTTACTCCCGTCCTCGACGCCAAGCAATGCAGTTAGGAGCCTTTTAAGATAGTCCGCTTCTTGTGCGTTCTTAGAGTGAGCCACGAATTTGGATTCCATAGTGGAAAGCGTGACACATGTTTGCTTCTTGCTCATCCATGAAATGACGACATTAGCAAGGAGGAATACTCCTCCTAAACTGGACTTACGATCATCCAGATCGGCACCATGGTCGGCGTCACTATATCCTAACTATTCGAATTTACCCCCCTTATATCACAGAGCGTAGTCGGCAGTACCTTTCAGGTATCGAATTATTCGTTTAACAGCCTTTAGGTTTTGAGTGCCAGGATCTGATTGGAAACGTGCTACTAGGCCAACAGCGTAACAGATGTCCGGTCGAGTGCATTTCATGGTATACATTAAGCTTCCATCCATACTTAAGTATTCTGCACTCTCCATTTGTTTACGCTTAACCAGGTTCTTTGGGCCATCACTCTTCGACACCGCGCACCCGAGCGCAACCGGCGTATGCACGGGCTTGGCATCCTGTAGTCGGAACCTTTTCAACAATTTTTTGATATAGACTTCCTGAGATAGACATAGTTTACGAGCAGCCCTATTCCTAGCAATCTTAATGCCTAGGATGTACGTGGCTTTTCCCATGTCTTTCATCTCAAATCCAGATGCTAGCCAGGACTTTGATTCATTCATGTAACTTACCTCATTTGCGGCAATCAGTATGTCATCGACATATAATGTCAGGATGACGTACTTAGACTTGGAAGTCTCCGTGTACACGCACGGATCCTCGTGAAGATTCACGAATCCTTTTACAATGATTTCCTCATGGAATCTGCGGTACCATTACCAGGATGATTGTTTAAGACCGTAAATAGATCTTTGGAGTTTACAAACTTTACGTTCGTTGCCAGGGGTAATGAAACCCTCCGGCTACTCCAAATAGATCTCTTCCTCCGGGTTACCATGGTGGAATACTGTCTTAACATCCATTTGGTGCAGCTCCAGATCGAGGTTTGCAACCAAAGCCAATATGCCCCGTATTGTGGTATAACACACAGTAGGTGAGTTAGTCTCGTCAAAGTCCACTATGTGGAGTTGGGTATATCCTTTCGCGACAAGTCGAGCTTTGTACCGCTCGACAACTCCATCAGCAGTGAGTTTCAATTTCAGAACCCACTTGGCACCTATCGCTCTGCGGTTAGCAGGCAACTCAACTAAAGACCAAACAGAATTAGCTTTCATAGAGGTGATTTCATCTTCCATTGCTTTCCTCTATTCTTTCGCTTGAGGTTCTTTCGTGGCTTGTTTCACCGTTACCGGTTCATCAACTGAAGTAAGAGTGAATAACTCGCCTCTTTTGATGGGACACTTCTTGGGAGAAGTTCGTTGCCTTAGACTTCGTCTAGGCTCGTTTGTCCCATCTTGAGATTGAACTTCACTCCCACTGGGAATAATGCTCGTTATCGGTGCAATACTCCCACTGGGAACAAGGGCGCTACTTGAACTTCCACTCATTACCAATAGCTTGTTTGGTGTCGAGTAACCGATTGTTCATTAATTAGGTTCACCACATGACTTGTAAATAATCCAATAACTCACCTTTTGTAAGGGATGTTATAGGTTAGAATTTACTGTTCATGTTATTGACCTTATTAATGTAGTGTGTGTATCGTTTTAATGCCTTAGCCAATCCCTTGTCGTCAGAGGCTAATAGTGGGAGACGTCGTTTAACGGACATTCCTTTTCATTGCTCGCTCATACTTCAAGGTTTTAACCACCATGGAACGTGCATCTAGGTTTTCACCTAACGCTCATCTAAAATTCTCTACGAGAATGTTGTATGAGAAGAACTCTTTAATGGGTTTTCGTGCAAATGAAAATTAATTTCCATCAATAAATCAAAGACACACTTAATGCTGAATTTTGTATTTCGAATCGTTGTATTCCACCTCTCGAGAAATACACGCGTCGCGCGCGTATTTACCCGGTGTAACCCGAGGTAAATCGTTTTGATTTCCAAAATTAAGCTTTAATCGGTTTCATACATGTTCATAGTTACAAAATTTAACAATAGAGTACTAACAAATAAAGATAAATTATCTAATCACGTTCTTTATGACTTGTAGCAATTTTGAATTGGGTTACGTCTTCGTTGTTGTTTTATCCGATCAGATCGATTACTTTGGTTCAAAGTCGGTAGACTTAGATTATCATTCGGATCGTTCCCCTTGACCAGGACGACGACTGATAAGTAAATTATATTTCAATTCGAATAACAATTACTTTCATTCAATAACTCTGAATTTTGTTAACCAATAATTCAACAACTCTATTGAGCAAGTAAACACTTTACCAATAAACAGTACAGTCGCAAGATTTAAAGAATCCGAAAACGATAAATAGACATAGAGTCATTTGCCATCTCGATCACAAGCGCAATTCGATCCTTTTGCGATACCTGACTGTAGTCGTACATTGGATTACCGAGTTCGTCCGTGTTTACCCTCCCTACAGTTGAGTCTATCCAATCCTCAACATTTGTAGGAAGTAGGATATTCGTGATGTAAGTCTCCCATACTTCATAATTGCTTCCATCAAGTTCAGCGTAGAAGCGCTTTCGATATGCCATCTAAACTTTAACATTGACAATCTTGCATAAGAGGGAAGACAAAATCTTTTTGAAAAAATAAATTGCATTCATCGGACATCTATGAGATAGAAGATATCAAATAATGATTCCTCATACATCTAACCCAACCGACCAACAGTAAACCTGAAGGAAGGGGGGTCGTGAAAGAGTTCACATTACCGCTATCTTCTTTCTAATTGATCAGTCTTTTAAAATGGTTTAATCGCTTTAACCGGAACTGGAGATTTTTAAAACACCCGATCTTGGCTTTCTCAAGGCCCTTTTTGAAAATGTTTCCAGGAACTATAGTTTGCACATATAATTCTACTATCCCAGTAAATTATCATGGCATATCACATCCAAGAAACCAAACACACCTCATGCATACACGTCATACGTCTAATGTTCCGAGGAACTCATACTTAGCATATATAATTTTACTTCCTAAGTGAATTATCACATGCTAATACATCCTGAACATTCATGCACACGCATCATGCGTGATCAAACCATACAAACATGCATTTTTGGCGACTGATTTCCGCTTTAAAAACATTTGGGGCTGATTTTCAATTTATATTATAAATCAATCATGCATACTTTTAGACACGAAACCTAGGCAAGTGCAATCATCACAACATGTCTATCCTAGTGCGCAACTCATTAATTGAAAACCAGGGCTCAGCCCACAACATGCATATTCCAGCTAGCTTGACATAGTCAAGACGACAGTTCTAATCATGCAATAATATCAATTAAATTACAATTTATTCGGCCCACTAAATGATTCAGTCCCACAATCATGCATTTCCGAGATTCATCCCCATAATCGAAACTAGGCATCAGGTTTAATTAGAGCGCGAATAACTTAAACCTGTGAGCACTGTGTAGGTAATTTAAAGTTTGAAAACATTTGGATTTAAAAATTTGACTATCCTATTTGAATTAATTAATTCAGCTTGGAATAATACCGGTTCGGTACTAGGGTTCGGCCGGACCGGTCCGGTCTTAAACTAGGATTCGGTTCGGTTTGACACTCAAACCGGGTTGGTTTGATCCATATTAGTTTCCCCGGTCCAACTCGACCCGAATGGGTCAGACCAATTGAGAAAACCCGGCGTTTGACCCGCTCCGGTCTAATCCGCGTAACCCGAACCGAATCGGTCAGGTTTGACCTGTCCGGTCCGGTTCGGTCCACGTGGTGTTCAGGGTTGGTTGACCCGACCCGGATATGCTAAAATTGGACCGGTCCATTACCCATAGGGTTCGGTCCGAATAATTACTTGTGGGCTATGTAGGGTTTTAAAATCCACTGAAAACTTAACTTAGCCTCTAAGTAACTATCAATATGTTAGGTTCCGAGTTAAGGGTCAACGGGCGGTCGACTCAAATCTCGTTCCTCACTGGAGATGTCGCGGATCTGATTCTCTCGGGTTGTGCTGTCTTAACTCGTGTCTTTCCGTCCTTAGCTTCTCTTCTCCTTCACCCTGCAGAAGGGGCAATACCAGGCACAGACGGGGGGGGGGGGGGGGGTGGTGCCTGATGAACCCTCTCCGATGCCTAAGTCAGTACGATTTTTAGAGAGATAAAGCTAGAGAGATGTCAGAGCAAAATTGTGCAACTTGCCAAGATGATCAAATGAATAGTGGAGGTGGGGTATTTATAGGCAACGGTGTCATTAAGGTGGCTTAATGACATCATTAACCTTTAAACACAGTTAATTAACCTTTAAACACATAATTAAGACCTTAGGATACGGAGAAGGTAGGCGGAATAAACCGAGTATGGGAGTCCAAGAATGGTGTCGGGGCCCTTGGGGGGAAGGGAAATCCGACCCCCAAGGGTAGGGGTTGGGTGAGGCCACCCAACCCCTCCTAGGGGGGATGGGGTTGGCCAACCCTATCCCCCCTAGGGGAGATCGGGTTGGCCGACCCGATCTCTCCTAGGAGAGATCGGGTTGGTCCACCCGATCTCCCCTAGGGGAGGTCGGGTGTGGCCACCCAACCTCACCTAGGTGAGTTTGACTCGGCCGGACGAGCGCTTCGGCCTCGTCCGAACCGTTGGTGTTTTCGCGAAGTGTTCGGGTTGAAGTTTCGAATTATAATCATTAATGGGATGATAAAAATACAACGATTCGGAAGTCAACGGGTTCAAATTGGGCGTATATCCATCACATGCCCCCGAGTCAACCAATGGCCTAACCCTTGATTGACTCTATTTTAGGATGGTATGACACGCGCAATTTGAAACCGGGGTTTTACCTTCTTGTCTGAATGCTTGCTTACCCATGGATGCGTGACTCTGACTCTGCCCCCTGCCTTATGAGATAGAGGAATTGTAAACGTCAGAGTAGCACGGACGTGTGCCTAAGCACGCGTCCGTCTGAGGTGGGAGTAATAAATCTATCTTTGCTACGGGCGTATACTCAAAAAATACACGCTTGCATAAGGATGCAATACAAATACAAATAAGTGACTCATGCTTCAATTTCGTGCCGGGATTTTGCCTAAGTGAAGGAAAATTTAATTTTGGCCTAATTTTTTTTTCTAAGTATGGGATGCTCAAGAATAAGCCTAATTTGAGTGGAGATATACTTAGCCATAGTTAAAGGGGGTAAAAGTGATGGTTTTTCTTTAGCCCTTAGATCTCACTTAAAAATAAATGGAGGGTGGTGATTAGAACTCTTTAAAAAACCCTATCATCTTTCAAATATATTGGAGAGTTAGGAAAATACCTTAGTTAGTCACCATAGCCACCCTTTTCCCTCTTTTCTCACCCTTGGAGAGCAAGAAAGAAATTGGAGCACACCAAAGGGGGAGGCCAGCCGAAATTTCCGGTGAGGGACCAAAAATCCGACCAGCAGCTCAGTCGGGACGATCGACGACGCCAGGGCCCAGCCGGAGACAACGACTTGGCTTCAGGCGGACGGCAGCTGACGGCGGTGCGGGGCGCGACGGAGGCGACAGGGGCCGCCATTCACGACGGCGAGGGGCTCCACAGCTTCGACGGGCGGACGGTGGCGTGGAGGCGGGACGGGCTAGCAGACCAGGACGGCGGCAAGGCTGCCGTTGACGAAGGCAACGTCTGGTCCGGCGAGGGTGGACGTCGGCGAAGTGGGACGACTCCGACGCGACGAGGGACGACCTCCGGCGACGACAGGGTCCGACCTCCGGCGAGGGACTGATTTCCGGCGGTCTCCAAATTCGAAATCCGGATCCGTTTATCACATCGGGTCGGGTTTTCCGAAGGTCCACTCCTTTCCTTTCCGTTACCGCGTAAAATGTTGATTTTTGAATTGTCGATACTTGATTGCTGATATTTGATTGAATGTGGGATTGCCGTGGATAGCCGTAGATAGTTGTGGATTTTGGGGAAAAAATTTGGCCGGTCGTCCGGAGATAGTTTCTTGTCCGATTAAACTATCCCCGTTTTGAATTTGATGTTGTGTCGCCGTTTGTGTGTTGATTTCCGTTGGAGGGCGTATCGGTAATTTTGCCCGAAAACCGACTTTAGGTTCGGATAAAATTATTCGATTTGGTTGTCGTGGTGTCCTTGGCTCATGTTCGTTATCTTTGTTGGATGCTTTCGAATCTTTGGTTGTTGTCGTTGGTTGAGTGCCGGAGTACTCCCGGTTTTTCGGAAATTTTCTCGTCTTGATATTTGTCATGTCGTGGCAGGTACTGTATTCCTGGTGGTGTCCCCGCACACAGACTCTACAGAGGCGTTACATCCTCCGAAGAATGAGTGAGTTCCTTTTCTCTTCTTTTCGTCGCATTACTTCTTTTCCTATCATCAGCTTAGTGTCGCGATCTGAGCTGGAGTGTTAGTTCGAAACTTGATTCGGACTTTGGGATCTCCTGCTACCTTTGACTTAGGTCTCGCTGCTCTGTCGGAGAACCACCTTACTAGGTCTGATTACAATGAGCATGTTACCTTAGGAGATATCTGTCCCTTAGACGAGCCTCTATATCCTTTCCTCCCCTCCTTGGGGAATACCCGCGAGACGGTGACGGAGCCTCCTAGGGGGAAGGTCGTCGTTTACCCCTCCTAGATTCGATTTGGGTTGAGGTTGCCTTACTGCGATGACCTCGTAGAGTTGAGCAGGTTCTTCAGGATTTCTCCTGTGAACCTTGCCCCCAGTGCCCTCCGTGTCTGGGTGGGCTTCCGGGTGTTGTGCCACTGGTACTCCTGGAAGTACTCCCTAGTTCTGTTCCGATGCTTCTACCGGTTCCAATACCAGAAGAAGGTGGGCTTTGCGAGTTTTGTAACTCGCCATCCGACCTTCAAGGATTCCCGATTTGCTGACTTCGGGTTGAGTGGGGTCGAGTGGGATACCTCCCTTCGCTTCGTGGCCCGGAGTGACAACTCGGCCAGTCACTGGGCCAAGCATTATTTTTTCATCACGGATCGATACGTCACTTGGTCGGTCTTGAATGAGGATCGGTCGGATGGTTGGCCTGCTTTCGGGGAGTTCTCTCCTATTGATTTAGAGACTATGAAGATCATTCATGAGAGCAACAGGACTCGATCATACTGCCCCGTGTCCTTAGTGACTGAGACGGATCTTTACGAGGCCGGGATGAGTTTGACTCCTGACTCCGGGGGTTCGGTATGTTACTTAGTCTTCTCATCTTTATTTACTTTCTGCTTTTCCTTTGTAGGTTGGTTTCACGGAAAAACCTATAACGTGCAGGGAGCACCTGTTGACCTGAGCAAGAGGAAGGCTCCTTCTAGCTCCACTCTGAAGAAATCCCCCATGCTTGGGAAGAAGGCTGGGGCCTCTGGTATACTTCCTCCTGTTTGCTTCTTTATGGTATACTTGTGTTTTCCTTATCTTGTTTTTCTTACATTGCTAGGGCGCTCTCCCTTGGTGACCGAGAGGGTTGTCTCCGTAGGCAAAGACTCTGGACCCTCTAAGTCCAAGTCGCGGAGATCTGACTCTGAGGCCGGGGCCTCGGCTGTCAAGAGGAAGAAAGCTGCGGATCCTCCTTCACCTGTTGCTCGTCCCCCGACCCTATCTCGCGATAAAGAGATGGTGGTCGAAGAGGCGCCTTCCCATACTGATAAAGGGAAGCGACCTGTTGGTGGTGGTTCCCCTGCCCCCCAGCCGAGGGCACGGTCATCAGGTTCGATCTCTACCTTATCACTGATGCTTCTATGTTTATATTTTCCTTTGACTTGCTTCGTTTGTATAGGTGGGCCTCCGGCTTTGAGTCGGAAGGATTTCGCACGTCTTACTTATGAAGATGTCGTTGGGTCTGAGTGGACTCCTTTCGCTGGTTTGAAGGAGTTCCACCTTGATAGAGGCTCCTCTTTGCGGACTCCTGAGGTTGGCATCCGCGTACTTCGCGGTGCCGTCTCCCCTGGCGATCGTGTTGCCCAGCCTAGGTCTCCTGGGGAGACTCGGCGCTTCGTGCAGGGTGTACTCTCTCGTTATGCACCTGTGAGTTGTTCCTTGCTTTCTTCTTTATACTTTTATGTGGTTGGTTTTTCAGGTACTCATCTCTTGTTTAAATTTTCAGGGTATGTCTGACATGGTGAACATGTCATCCCTCGTTCTCGAGCTATCTGACAAGAAGAAGACTCTAGAGGACAGCCAGGTCTCCCTAAAGGCGGAGCTCGCCACTGCTGCTGAGAAGGCGCGCCTATCAGATCTGAAGATGCAGGAGCTCAGGGACCAAGTGTCCTTACTTGAGACTACCGTAGGTAGCTTGCGCCGGGAGGCTGAGGTCGCAGCTTCACTCCATTCTGAGGAGTTGCGGAAATTGGAGGCTAGGTGTCGGGCAGAAGAGAGGACTGTCGCAGTGTCTGAGTACAAGGCTTCTTCTGCCTTCACTGCTGACTATAGCGTGCGGCTCACTCAGGAGATGAACCAGTTTGGTGAGTATCTGGTTGATCATATTTTCCGCATTGATCCTGAGTTTCCAGTTGGCGATCTTGGTAATTTCGGGCCATACGCTACTGGCTACATGGCCGTCCTTAGGGGTCAGGCTGCTGTTGCAGACGAGCCTGCCCCTACACAGGTGGATGCTACGCCTGTGGACATTGATACTTCAGACTCCTCCTCTTCCTCCATCTATGCCGGTGGTTCAGCCTCAGGGGGTCAAGGTGACTCCCCCGAAGGCTCTGATTGATGTGTCTACATCTTGCTATCTTTGTATATATGACCATACTCTTTCTCCCCTTTGATGGGTTGAGTATCTTTTGGATTGTTGTGGGGTTTTGTGTTGCTTTCCTTTGTCGTATTTTGTCGTTGGCTGTGTGGTTCACTTGCCTTTATATTAGTACTTCATATGCTTTTGTATGTACTCCTTTGATTATGGACTCTTCTCTTGGTGTGTTTCCTTTACTTATCCTTCTTTCGTGTTTTCCTTCATGCCATACCTGTTATTTCATTCAAGAAAAAACATTATGTGTTCTTCATAGCATTTTACTTTGAAATTACTATCTCATGGGATCCTTCTCAGTATGGTGTAAAGCTCTCTTCTGATACCCTTTGCATGGTATGTATGGTATTGTTAGACCAAAGATACGCTCTTGGTGGGCGTCGAAATCTGTTCACGAGACTGGCTCTCGGAGGGCACTTAACGTTTCGCAGGATAGGCTCCCGGAGGGCACATGTTAGACCAAAGATACGCTCCTGGTTGGCGTCGAAATCTGTTCACGAGACTGGCTCTCGGAGGGCACTTAACGTTTCGCAGGATAGGCTCCCGGAGGGCACAGGTTAGACCAAAGATACGCTCCTGGTTGGCGTCGAAGCTGGTAGTTTGAAATCTACCTCAAGATACGCTCTTGGGGGCGTCGAATCTGGTAGTGTTTTTTCTACCTCAAGATACGCTCTTGGTAGCGTCGAATCTGGTAGGTTGCAAATCTACCTCAAGATACGCTCCTGGGGGCGTCGAAATTCGTAGTTTTTGGAAACCACTCTCAAGATACGCTCTTGGTGCTTCGAAGGTCGTAGTATAATAACTACTCTCAAGATACGCTCTTGGGGGCGTCGAAGGTCGTAGTATGAACACTACTCTCAAGATACGCTCCTGGGGGCGTCGAAGTTCGTAGTTTTTGGAAACCACTCTCAAGATACGCTCTTGGTGCGTCGAAGGTCGTAGTGTTTAAACTACTCTCAAGATACGCTCTTGGGGGCGTTGAAGGTCGTAGTGTTTAAACTACTCTCAAGATACGCTCTTGGGGGCGTCGAAGGTCGTAGTATAAAAACTACTCTCAAGATACGCTCTTGGGGGCGTCGAATCTGTTGTTGACTTAAAGTCATATCTGTGTAAGGATAACTTCATGATTATATCACCACATTCATTGGAAAATACCTTTGGAGGAAATCCTACTCCTTTAAGAGCATTCATGTTTTTTGTACACATCGGGTGCCTTGGGGGGATCCAGACACCCTTTGGAGGAAATCAAAGATAGTTGTAGAGTTGGAGTAACTTCGTGAGTTCTCCTTCTCAAAAGTTGTTGTTGGAAAACTTAAAAAACTTGAACATGCAGAGTGCTAAATATGAAACTAAGGATATGGGGTGGTCAATTTGTCCATTGCCACGTACTCCTTTAGGCCTCCATTGTAAATCATTTCCTCCACTTCTATCTTCAGCACCATGCAGTTGTTGGTTTGATGCCCCCAGGTTCCATGGTACTCACACCATTCATGTGCATCTCATCCTAGGAAGGCCTTGCCCTCCTCCCTGCATGTTGGTAGCTCTTCCTTGAGGTACTTCTGAAAAAGTTCTTCTATGCTCACTGTGAGGGGTGTGAATTTGAAGTTTACACCTCCTTGCAGTGTATCAGTCTCTCCTTCTTTCTCCGGAACTTCCTCCGGCTGCTCCATCTCCTTTGCAAATGCTTTGTCTAGCTTTTCTTTGAGATCCCTCATCGTACTTGTCATGACCATCTCATAGAGCCCTCCATAAGCCTCAAATGAGTTTGGATGCATGTTTCGAATGAATGCTTTGACGGCTTCTCCTCTTGTGATGTCCATATTGGCACCATAACTTGAGAATCTCTGGAAGTAGCTTGATATTGGCTCCCGCGGCATTTGCTTGATATCATCGATGTGACGGAAGCCTCTTATGATGGAGTCCCTTGTTCTTTTCCCTTATGTGGTTTCTGGCTGCCAAGGTATGGCTGTCACTTTCACAGCCTTGCTCATGTGTCTCTTCTTAGGCATTGTTTGAAAAAACTGCCTGCTTAAACGGAGTACGACTCCCTTCTTCATCATTCCTTGCCTTTGTCTCCTTCCCTTCTTCTTGCTGTCTTGGTTGGCTCCTACCATGACCATTGCCACTGTGTCTGTCCTGTGTGATCCACGTCTCATGGAGTTCACATAGCACTGCCTTGCCGTGCGTTGGTCGCCCAAGACTTCTCCAACTCCATTCTCAGTGATGTACTTCAATTTCTGGTGTACGGTAGATGGCACAATTTCATATGGGTTTATGGTTGTTCTTCCTAGAATCCCGTTGTAGGCTCCCAAGCTTTCAACCACCAAGAAGTTTATGTTCACCTTCAGCTGTGTCCATCCTTGGCCCATGGTCACCGGCAGGGTTATCATTCCCAGGGGGCTTGTTGCCCCTGAGAAGCCAACCAGAGGGAAGTTGACTGATTTGATGTCTGCCTTCGTTTTCCCTATCTCCTCTAGGACCCTTAGGCTTAGGAGGTCTGCTGAGCTGCCCCCATCCACCAATATTCTCTTTACATCAAAATTGTCAATGTCTATCGTGATGACTAATGCATCGTCATGTGGGAAGACAATGTGGCTCTTGTCCTTCTCCGAGAATTCAATCTTCATCTCCTCTCCTTCTCGTGGCCTTTTCCTCCACCTTGGCACTGAACTCAGTTTTGATGCGTAAACCTCCCTTGCATTAGCAGTTGGGCCACCTGATGCCACTCCTCCGTGTATCATGTTTATAATTCCTCTCTTATTGGGTGGAGGATTGTAGTCTACCTTGCTCTTGCCTTTGTCCCTGTGTGATGGCCCTAACTGTATGCTGTTGCCCCCATGGTCCACGAACTGCTTTAGTTCTCCCCTTTGGATGACATTGTTGATGCTTAGCTTTAGGCTGAAGCATTCATTTGTGTCGTGCCCGTATGCTTCATGGTTATCACACCATCTATCCTTGTGCGTCCCCACCATTGGGGCTCTCCACCTTGCAGGGGGTGACCAGAGTTTCTGATTCCGCATCTCTCTGAGGACAGTAGCTGGAGTGGCGTTCAATGGAATGAACTTGATGACGTTGATTTCCCTAGCTTTCAGTGGTTCACCCATTTGGTTTCTTTGCTGGGGCGGACGCCATTCCTGCTGCCTTGTGTGTTGATGTGCTTGAGGTGGCTTTCCTTTATTCGGCTTTGCATTGTCTTCCTTAGCTGCTTGGATCTTGGCTTTCTTACTTGCCCTGTGCCTCTCCAGGTCTATATGAGTTTTTACTCTTCCTGCAAGCTCCTCTAAGGTGCTCGCTGGTTTCTTGGCAATCTTTTCTGCCATCGTTGACCCGAAGCGGCCTAGGTTTCTGATGAAGGCTCGTATTATCTCACCCTCAGTGATGTCGCCCTGGATGTCTGTTATGTTTTGGTTAAACCTAGTGTACTAACTGGCCAAGGATTCATCATTTTCTTGCTTCACGTCATCGATGGAGCCTGTTCCTTTGAGGAGCTTCCTTTCTCCTAGATATCTCTGAAGGAACTTCGCCTTTAGCTGCTCCCATGAGTGGATGCTTTCAGAGGGTAGGCTGAAGAACCAGTGTGAGGCCACCCATGATAGGGTGTTTGGAAATAGGAGTGCCTTGTATCTCTCATCAGTAGTTCTCCCAAATAAGGAGGCTTCATGCTGTTGAATATGCTCCAAAGGGTCTCCCTTGCCATTGTATTTTGCAATCTGGACCGTATGCAGGGAGTCCGGCACCTTGCTCATCTCCAATTCCCTTGTGAAAGGGTGGTTCGTTTTGTCACTTAGACAATGCAAGCTATGTTTCTTTGACTCGTTCATTTTCCTTGTTATCATTGCCTCTATTTCTTCCGGAGTGATCAATATCGGTGTCAGAGTGTAATTTCTTTGATAGCCTCCGTAGTTATAGATAGGGCTTGCCGGGATCCCTTATCCGTATTGATACGGACTGTAGGTGTATCCTTGGTGTCCCTGCTGGGGTGCTTCATAGAATTCTTGCCTCCTTGGAGGTCTTGCTTGTCTTTCCTCCCCCAGTGGGGTGTAAGCCCTGGCGCTCTGCTGTTGCCTAGGAGGCACGAATTGTTGCCTTCCCTCTGGGGGTGGCTCCTGGTAATTTCTTCTTTGCTCCTCTCGCTGCCCTGCTCGGGGGTGCGAGTGGTGCTCTTCCGTTGGGATCTGTTCCTCTTCATGAGCTTCTGTATTTGTCCCCTGGGTGTATACCGGCCTTGTGTATGTTGTGTGGGCGCGGTTGTTATTCCCTTGGCCCGGAATCCCATACGGGTATCCTTGGGGCCGCGCCTCGTAGTAATATCCCTCAGGAGGTGCTGTGTGTTGGGATGGCACTCCCCGCTGCTCTCTCTGTTGCTCCCTTTCTCTCTGTGGCCTTCTTGCCAAAGGGGTTGAGGCTGTGGAGGACTCAGCCCCAGCTGGGCGTGAGGGTCCTCCCTCCTGGTGGTTGTGTTGAGGAGGCTATGGGGTTCCTTGAGGTTCTTGTTGCATTGGCATTTTCCCTGGGTTAGGCTGCCTCCCTGGAGGTATAGGCTGCCTCCCTCGCCTATTGCCCCCAGGTGGGCGGTGGTGCCTAGACACCCTGCTGTTCGTCATTGCTCTTGTTATTGCCAGGCTTTCTGTCCGAAGCCCACTGACGGCGCCAAGTGTTAGGTTCCGAGTTAAGGGTCAACGGGCGGTCGACTCAAATCTCGTTCTTCACTGGAGATGTTGCGGATCTGATTCTCTCGGGTTGTGCTGTCTTAACTCGTGTCTTTCCGTCCTTAGCTTCTCTTCTCCTTCACCCTGCAGAAGGGGCAATACCAGGCACATAGGGGGGGGGTGGTGCCTGATGAACCCTCTCCGATGCCTAAGTCAGTACGGTTTTTAGAGAGATAAAGCTAGAGAGATGTCAGAGCAAAATTGTGCAACTTGCCAAGATGATCAAATGAATAGTGGAGGTGGGGTATTTATAGGCAACGGTGTCATTAAGGTGGCTTAATGACATCATTAACCTTTAAACACAGTTAATTAACCTTTAAACACATAATTAAGACCTTAGGATACGGAGAAGGTAGGCGGAATAAATCGATTATGGGAGTCCAAGAATGGTGTCGGGGCCCTTGGGGGGAAGGGAAATCCGACCCCCAAGGGTAGGGGTTGGGTGAGGCCACCCAACCCCTCCTAGGGGGGATGGGGTTGGCCAACCCTATCCCCCCTAGGGGAGATCGGGTTGGCCGACCCGATCTCTCCTAGGAGAGATCGGGTTGGTCCACCCGATCTCCCCTAGGGGAGATCGGGTCGGCTGACCCGATCTCCCCTAGGAGAGGTCGGGTGTGGCCACCCAACCTCACCTAGGTGAGTTTGACTCGGCCGGACGAGCGCTTCGGCCTCGTCCGAACCGTTGGTGTTTTCGCGAAGTGTTCGGGTTGAAGTTTCGAATTATAATCATTAATGGGATGATAAAAATACAACGATTCGGAAGTCAACGGGTTCAAATTGGGCGTATATCCATCACAATAAATAAATATTGTCCAATTTTCTTCACACACACACACACACACATATATATATATATATATATATATATATATTATACATATATATCAATATTATATACATTCCTAAAAATATGCTAGATACATTGATAGTAAATATACTCACAATTATCTTGTGAATATTGTCCTAATTTTGGTATAAAAAATTTCGGCCGGTTATAATAAAATATTTTTGAAATATTTCGGTCACTATAGGGTTACTTGTGGACTAAGAAATAAAAAATTTCACCTTAAACACCTATAGTGGGTTCGGCCGAAACTAGCATTAAACACCTATAGTGGGTTCGGGCCAGGCCAATATGTCAAACTGGGACGAATTTAAATCCGTATTTTTTAAATCGGTTCGACCTAATTGGGTCGGGTCGGAATGGGGCAACTAAGTGGATCTAACCAAACTGGTTTTGTGTTTTGAACCGAACCCTATTTTTTATTGGACTGGTTCTGACTGAACAAGATTTTAAAATTAAAACCGAACCGAACCGGATTTTATCCGACTGGACCGAATCGGATTTTGCTGGACCGGACCGAACCGGATTTTCTGGACCGAACCGGACCAAACCGAACCGAAATTGACTGAACCGAACCGTATTTTTAAAACCGAATTCATGTCAATTAAAATAGGGAGGTCAAGTTTTAAATTCCAAATGTTTTGAACCTTAATAGGTCTACACAGTGCTCAAGGTTTGCTAACCTTTAAGCCTTGTTTCGATTATGGGGATGGATCTCGGAGATAAATGTTCTGGGACAGGTTAAATTAGTGTGTTGAATTGCAATTTTTATTATTCGATATATATTTATGCATAATTAGAAATTTTGTCTTGACTGAGTCAAGCTAGCTATATTGCATATTGTGGGCCGAACCCTGGTTAAATATATGGAATACGCACTAGAATAGACATGCTGTGATGGTTGAAAATGCCTAGGATTCATGTCTAGAATGTTGCGTGATTGAATATAAGTATGAATTGCAAATCAGCCCCTAATGTATGATGGGTCCGACTATAGCCGTCAGGCCCTTTAACGACGAGGAAACGGCAAACAGGCCCACTAGGCCCAGAGTAAGGGTCAAGATGACCTAGGAGAAGGGTCCCGATGAAGGGAGTCCCGACGAAGCAGGGTCCCGACAGAGTCGGTCCCGACAGTGGAGCTAGAAGCTCCCGACGAGAAGCCTTTAAGTAGGCCCCGATGATGAATCCCTGAGAATGATTGGCCCTGTCACGATGACGAGGGGCCCCGAGCGGTGACACAACGAGATAACTCTTTAGTCCCCGACGGGAGTCGGGACTCGTTGCCAGAGGATAAAGCCAAGATATGCGGGGCGTGGCCGAGATATACGGAACGTGGTTAAGATACACGGATCGTGGCCGAGATACGCGGGGCATGGCTAAGATACGCGAGATCGTGTACGAGATAAGCGGGATACGGGCTAACCACCCCTAACGGTTCGCCAGGTACCTGAGGCACCTCTTTGCCTATAAGAAGGGCAGGAGGTCACCTCAGATCACTTACGTTGAGTTCGATATACTTTTGAGATTGTTGCTTGCCAGTCATACGAGAAACTCATTTAAGCATCGGAGAGGGATTCTGGGTCACCGCCCGGTCTATCCCCTCTTGCAGGATTGCGTGGAGCAAAGGAGCTAGGATTGCCGTCAAGATCCGTACCGGAGTTCCACCGTGATCCAACAATGTATAAAATTATTTTAAAATCGAAAACCAGTCGCCAAATGTATATGTTGGATGTGAATGTTACATGTTTGACACGTATGCTAAAATGTTGAGGATGTAGTTGCATTTGATAATTTACTTGGAAGTAGAATTATATATGCAAGCATGAGTTCCTCGGAACATTAGACGTATGACGCGTAAGCATGAGTGTGGTTTGTATGATGAATGTTACTAGCGTATGATAATTTACATGGATAGTAGAGTTATATATGCATGAGTGAATTCATCAGAATATTTTTCTAAAATAAAAGGGCATTGGGAAAGCCAAGAGCGGGTATGCTTATTTTAAAATTCCCGTTCCGGTAATTTGCGATTAAAACCGTTTTAAAAGACTGATCTATTTGATAGAAGACGAAGGTAATGTGAACTCTTTCAAGACATCTTCCATTTGGTTAAGATGACTGATGAATCATTATTTATCGGATTCCATCTTAATAGATATTTGATGTATGCAATTCTTTCTCAAAATGTTAGTCTCCTTGAGTATGCGTGATTATCAACGTGTATAGTAACGAATTACAACATAGATGACATCATCTTGTGCTAATGAGATTTTGATTGAGAGCAACTACGACTCGTGGAGCAAGCGCGTCAGTGCACTGTTGGAGGATAATGGCCTTATAGGTCACATTCAAAAGTCCATGAGCTGCCAGATGCTGGTCTAACAAAAGACCTAGCAATGCCCATTTTCAATGGGAGCAAGATGAGAAGAAAGCAAATGGGATATTGCTGACCGAGATGTCTCAGAAATTTCATGATGAGTATAAGGATGTTCTGATTACTAAGGACATTTGGGATGCCCTCTTCCAGAGATATGAAAACGGCAGGGCAGCAATTCTGCACCCACTTATACCATCAATGGTAGAAAGCTTAAACAGCTACAGCAAGTGTGTACTTGAAAAGGTATACGATCTCCTTGCCATATTGAAACCACTGGAAGAAGAAGGTCAGGTGGGTGAATGGGATAAAATTCAAGCCATCATCGGGGTACTCCCGAAGTCTTGGAGAGCATCCAAGGCTTTACTGTCTGCCAGTGGTTTTGTGTTAGATCTTGCATCGATGCTGAAATTCATCGAGATGGAACAGGCTCGACTAAAACCATTACCGGCACGAGCTGGGCAAGGAAAGAGAAAAGTATGAACAAAGGAAAGAAACAACAGGCTATTGACGGTAAAATGTTGGCAAAGCCTAAACCAGGCAATCTCAGACTAAAATCAGAGATAGTCCGCGGGAACTCCAGTCCACGCCGAATAAGTGAAGGTACAGGGTCCAGCAAATCGCATCCTAAAAAGGTATGTGACGTTGGTTGTGCAATGGAAGCTCTAGTTTCCTCTACTGTCATGTTAACTGACTTAAATCCTTCTTGGATTCTTGAATCAGGTGCGACGGACAACATAGCCAACGTCAAAGGACTGTCCGCCAAGTTTAGACGATTGCTAAAGGATTCTAAGAGGATATATATATTGGCGACAACTCACAAATTGAAGTCATATGAGTAGGGAACTGCAAGTTGTCTTTATACAACGACAGGACCATGCTACTTGAGAATGTTATTTTTGCTCCTAGAATCCGTAGAAATGTTGTTTCTGTTTCCGCTCTTATGAATACTAATTACATTTTATCATTTGAGAAGAACTTTGTTCGCATTAATAAAGGAGATGTCTTCTTTGGGCATGCCTGTTCATCTTATGGTCTCTTAATCATGTATTTGAATGGTAGCATAGATACAAATAGAATGTATGCATTATCCTCCAGGGAAGCAGAGACTGATGCTGCCGGATGGCATACGAGGCTGGAACATATAAGCTATGATAGGGTCCATTCATTAGCCCGGAGAGAGCTTTTGCCTGGTACCAGGTATGTGACTAAACTCACTTGCCATGATTGTCTAGCTGGAAAGTCCACCCGCTAACCATTTGTTAAAGCTCAATGAGCCGAGTATCCATAGCAGTTGATTCATTCCGACGTCTGCGGACTAATGAGTGTAACCGCTAGAAATGGGAAGCGATACTTCGTAACTTTCATTGACGACTTTACCCGTTATGAGTTTACTCATTTGATTAGCCGTAAATCCGAAGCAAAAGATTGCTTTAGAAACTTTCTAAACCTCGTAGAGAATCAACAAGATTGAAATGTGAAAACCTTACGCACTGATAGAGGTGGAGAATATCTCTCTAATGAGTTTGATAAGTTGTGCAAAGAAAGAGGGATAGCCCGTCAAACGACAATCCCCAACACACCATAACAGAATGGTGTGGCTGAATGTCGTAATCGAACACTCCTAGACATGGTCAGAACCATGATGTCGAAGGCACAATTACCGATCTCCTATTGGAGTGATGTGTTATTGACTTCCACTCATGTAGTAAACCTTGTCCCTACTAAAGCGGTAGACACAACGCCATATGAGTTGTGGCCTGGAAGAGAATTAGATCTCGCCAGATTGCGACCTTGGAGTTGCGCTGCCTATACACATACTACCAACAGCCGTTTCGGAAAGTTGGGACCTAGAGGACTAAAGAGTATCTTTAGGTATTCGGAGAACTCTAACTGTTACGTATTTTTGTCAGCTCAAGAAAATGGTGGCGCGGTCGAACATGAATCCAGAGACGTAACTTTTCTGGAGGACGAATTTCCAACGCTTGGAGAGATTAAAACAGATGAGGTATTGACTGAACTGGAGCAGGATAACATCGATGATCAGGTCCCACTTACTTCAGGTGGGAGATTTGAACCAGCAACTCAAGTGAATGACATGGTTAATGATAATGGAAACATTTTCATAGTAAATCGAGTGGGAGGACCAAACCTACCACAATCACTGTTGCTGTAGAGACGAATCAAGTTGAACCTGATAATCATGTTGTCAAACCAATACCACAACCACCGATACTACCCATTGTTTCCAGTGGGAGTTTACCGACCAACTTGGTTCCAGGTCCTAGTGATCAAGGAATTAATATCGGAGATAGGATCCCGAGACCAAGAGGTTGACTTAGGAAGGTTGTAGGTGAAGGTTCGATCACTGCACTTGTTCCCAGCGGGAGTGATGCTCCGATTAGAAGCATTGTTCCGAGTAGTAGTAATTTTCAGAATCAAGATAAGGGCAACGAGCCTAGACGTAGTCAAAGGCATAGAACTTATCCTAGGAAGTATCCCATCAGAGAGGAGAAATCTTCACTCTAACATCTGTCGACGAACCAGTGACGGTTCAACAAGCGTTGGAAGGTCCTCAATCAAAGGAATGGAGGAATGCAATGGAGGAAGAGATCTCATCAATGAAATCCAATTCGGTATGGCCTTTAGTTGATTTACCTGCTGACTGCAGGGCCATAGGAGCAAAGTGGGTTCTTAAATTGAAACTCACTGCTGATGGAAAGTTCGAGCGCTACAAAGCCCGACTTGTTGCGAAAGGATATACCCAACTTCACAGAGTGGACTTTGACAAAACTTACTCACCAATTGTGCGTTACACCACAGTACAAGCCATTTAGGCCTTGGTCGCAACTCTCAATCTCGAGCTGCACCAAATGGATGTTAAGACCGCATTCCTCCATGGAAAACTGGAAGAAGAGATCTACATGGAGCAGCCAGAGGGTTTCATTACTCCTGGTAATGAACGTAAAGTTTGTAAACCCCAAAGGTCCATCTACAGTCTTAAAAAGTTGTCACGGAAATGGTACCGCAGATTCCACGAGGAAATCGTAGGAAACGGATTCGTGAATCTTCACGAGGATCTGTGCGTGTATTATAAGACCTCCGGGTCTAAGTATGTCATCTTAACCATATACGTGGACGACACACTCATTGCTGCAAACGACGTGAGTTTCATGAATGAGTCAAAGTCCTGGTTAGCATCTATATTTGAGATGAAAGACATGGGTGAGGCCACATACATCTTGGGCATTAAGATTGCTAGAGATCGGGCTACCCGGAAATTATATCTGTCTCAAGAAGCCTATATCAATAAACCTGTTGAAAATGTTCCGATTATAGGATGCAAACCCGTGGATACGCCGGTGGTTTTGGGTGCGCACTGTCAAAACGTGACTGCACCAAGAACCTAGCAGTGCGTGAACAGTTGAAGGGTGTAGAGTACTTAAGCATGGTTGGTAGTTTAATGTACGCCATGAAATGCACCCGTCCGGATATCTGTTACGTCGTGGGCCTAGTAGCACGTTTCCAATCAGATACTGGCTATCAACATTTAAAGGCTTTAAAATGAATAATTCGTTATCTGAAAGGTATTGCCGACTACGCACTGTTTTATGAGGGCGGGAAGTTAGAATTGACCGATTACAGTGACGCCGACCATGGTGGCGATCCGGATGATCGTAAGTCCACCACATGAGGAGTATTTCTCCTTGCTAATGCCGCCATTTCATGGACGAGCAAGAAGCAAACCTGTGTCGCGCTGTCAACGATGGAATCGAAATTCGTAGCTCTCTCTAAGAACGCACACCATGGTGGCGATCCGGATGATCGTAAGTCCACCACAGGAGGAGTGTTTCTCCTTGCTAATGCCGTCATTTCATGGACGAGCAAGAAGCAAACCAGTGTAGTGCTGTCAAGGATGGAATCGGAATTTTTAGCTCTCTCTAAGAACGCACAGCAGTTTGGCTGAAAAGGCTTCTTACTGCGCTGCTAGATGGTGACGTCGGGAGTAAACCTGTGAAGGTGTTCTCTGACAGTAAGCAGCCATTGCGGAGGTAAAGAATCCAAGTACCATAGTAGTACCAAACACATTGATGTGAAACAATTTTATGCTAAATCTATGGTACAAGACAATATAATCACTATGGAATACTTGTTCACTGATAATATGATAGCGGGCCCATTAACTAAACCACTACGCAGGGAGATATTCGAAAAGCATGTAAAAATGCTTGGATTGCGTAGGGTTTAGATATGACATATATTTGTGATAACATTTTGATAATTGGAAGTTACATTTTTTAATGAAAGAATTGTGAGTTTATGATCTATCGACGTCATAATGGTTTGATTACATCAAATTTTCGATCTATAAACTAAGTCAAAGGAGGACGCAATCCTCTGCCAAAACTATGTCGAATGTGGGCCTTACCTCGTCACACAGGTCTGGTCATCTTGTGGAGGGAGGCCTCTACCAAGCAAGGCTGGCTAAGAATCATGGGAATAAACCTCATTACGAAAAACGATCATCTAGTTTCGAAGTAACTCGACATGATCTTCGTTCTGTAGACCGCCGTGATGAACTTTGTTCATCATTAATCCACATTATGGGCCAGATGAGAATCTGTGATAGCATGATTTGACATATCCCATTCCTTTGAATGTAAACGTTCAGGTGTGCTATCGACGCGCGCTTCATACTACGCGTCCCACGTTCGACCACGGGGTCACAGCTCGGTTGTCCTAGGAAAGGAATCCTCGTGATTCTGGCGGGCGTAAACTTCTTCACCTCGAACGTGTGATTGATCCCGGGAGCCTTATGAAGAGGAACCCGAAGTATCCTCATGGACTCAAAACTCATACCTATGATCAGGCTCAATGCTCGCTTCCTAGCGTACGGGCGTAGTGCTAGAACGAAAAGTCCCAGTAGTGCTTGAATTACAGGGTTTAACTAAGGGTATGAGCGATGGGGATGGTCAAGTTCACCTGTAATTCACCGTATCTTGTATTCACTAAGGTGGCCACCAACCAGATATTAGTTGAAGGTTGTTAATACTTGTACGGATGCCTTGGAGAAGTGTTCCTAAGTGAAAACTAGGCAAATGGAGAATTATAAGTTGACCTAGGATACTGCGCGGCATTATATAAAAGATGTTTATAACAGGTTGATTGGAGAAAATGGAATCAACGTTCCACGGGCGCTACAACGCTCCTAACAGATGAGTAGCACGATGCCCGTCGTGTCCGCCGGTCACACAGCAAACCTCGTATGAACTATTCAGAAGCAAGGACCAGATCGAAAGAGTACAATGTTGATGCAGATTTGGACGACAATACATTAATAGGCACCCACTCATTCTGGCGAGTGGGAGCTGTAAGCATATGGTGATGGGCGCCGTAAATGGAAGCCCATTATACCTAAGTAAATCGGGTATATGTCAAATTAGGACATTGGGCCAGACCCAAATCTCAATTGACATGAGAGGCCCAAAATTGGGCCTCGCTATACTCTACATGGCCGGCTGAAATTAGGGTGGAGTTAAAGTGGACTTTTGTCCACTTTACTCCTCCTATATATATGGGGAGTTAGGGGTTTTATTAGGGTTAATGACAATTCCCTTTAAGTGGTGTTTTGAGAGAAAACCCTTCCCCTAGAGACACCATATTCGGCCGAACCACTACATCACCAAGGGTGTGAAAATTTGCCTTCGAGCAAACACTCCAGAGATTTATCCCCTTGCCAAGAATCGATCAGAGGCTTTGCTATGGAGAATATACCACGTAGGGCTTTCATCACAAGAACCCCTACGGGTGCCGAACGGAGGATCGTGAACTCCCTCTTGCGAAGATCTTGGGTCTACTGACAACTATAGAGGTATGTATAAATCTCGCGCTGGGTAATTTCGATTACTTGCACGTACCGTGGTTTAGTTTCTGTAGTGATTACTCCTATTCTAACAGTCAACTCCGCTTACGGATTTATGCATTCGTCAACATCTGCAGCGGAGAGGAGATTAAACACATATTCCTTCCATTAATCATAATTACATACCATTAAGATTGCGAGGAATATAGAATCGCACTCTATCAGCCATCCTAACTAATGATGGGATCAAAATGACGTGGCCTTGAACCTCGGGGAATGGACTCCCAAGTATCGCATCAGACTTAGCTATCTCGAACGCTAAGTTTTCCTCTAAGAGGTTATGTGGGGCGAGAACCTGAAGAAGGGGTGGGGATGGCCCCTGATTCCACTCTGAAGCTTAAGTCAGTAATGGATTTGAGAGTAATAATATAAGAATGTATTTAGAACTGACTGAATGTCCGTATGAGTAAAAAACAGTCCATATTTATAGGGATAGATTACCGACTTTCTATAAGGCGGCTGCTATGCCCTGATTGGTAGCTGAAGGGCGGTGGCTCCTCTTCCGTGATTGGCTGAGTGAGACGGTGAGCAGTCAGCTGGTGAAAAGTAGGTCTCCAGCTAAGTGTTTCTTACTGAGGAAGCTTTCTCTAAGTAGGTCGCCACCTGTAGTTACCTTTGTAGGGACGTTTCCTCTGGTGGTAGTTAAGAACATGTCGTCGCTTTATGTTTACTTCCGGGGGAAGGTTTCCTCTAATGATAGTGACAAGCAGGTCGCCACCTGTCTTTACCTTCGAAGGAAGGTTTCTTCTGATGATAGTGACCAGCAGGTCGCCACCTGTCTTTACCTTCGAAGGAAGGTTTCTCCTAGTGGCGGGCAGTCGTACTTTGGAAGTCAATTTTTTCATAAGTTGTCGTCGACCTTTTATCCCTATCTCATTAAGACGAGTCAGAAAGGTCGACGAATCTTCTTTCCCTGCCCTTTAAACGTACTCGACTCTTATGCTTAATATCGAGTTTTAATCATAACCCAACACTTGCCCCCGAGACATGAATCCTTTCTCTTTATTTATTATATAAGGGGAAGGGGTCGTGTCGAGTATTACCTTTCTATCTTGTTGTTATGGCCTCCAATTCCGCTCTATCGTTCTCTTCGACGGATGATGACTTTCGGAAGTTGAGGAGTCAGTTAAGACTGCTCCTAATCGTCGCTGACTGTATGAAGTCGAGGAGTCAGTTAAGACTGCTCCTTTGTAGACGGCGACCTTCGGAAGTCGAGGAGTCAGTTAAGACTCATCCTTAATCGTCGCCGTCTGTATGAAGTCGAGGAGTCTGTTAAGACTACTCCTTTGTAGATGGCGACCTTCGGAAGTCGAGGAGTCAGTTAAGACTGCTCCTTAATCGTCGCCGACTGTATGAAGTCGAGGAGTCAGTTAAAACTACTCATTTGTAGATGGTGACCTTCGGAAGTCGAAGATTCAGTTAAGACTGCTCTTAATCGTCGCCGACTATATGAAGTCGAGGAGTCCTGCTTTTTGACACCCAGAGTAAAGGAATTATATATTTATTCATTACTTCACTGTAATTGAAATATATAAGAGATTTAAACATAGAATTTCTTTAAATGCTCGGCATTGAAAGTCTTATCGAGGTGTTTCCCACGAGGATCTTCCAATCTGTAGGCGTTAGGGCATGATATTCCGACGACCACGTAAGGTCCTTCCCATTTCGGCACCATCTTTCCTCTTTGGTCTGTTATCAGGAATTCGTTCATTCGCAGGACTTTTTCTCCTAAGAAGAATTGGCGCCGTCCTACCTTTCGATTGAAATATCTGGTGGTGGTGAGCTTCATTCTTCCCTGAATTTCTTCCGAAGTCCATCTTTTTTCGTCGGCTAAATCCAAGTCGATCTTTCTGTGTTCATCATTTTGGTTAAATTGGTATGCCACGACTCTTTGGGAGATATTGGCCACTTCGATGGGTGAGACTGCTTCCGATCCATAAACCATACTGAACGGAGTTTCTCCCGTGGCTCTTTTGGGCGAGGTTCTAAGTGCCCATAGAACTTGGTCTAATTCTTCAACCCATCTTCCCTTTAGAGCGGCTACTCTCTTCTTCAACCCATTGAGGATTGTCTTATTGGCGGCCTCTACTTGCCCGTTTGTTTGGGCGTGATGTACATAGCCAAATCGATGATTGATAACCATTTCTTCACAGAAGTCGGCGAGTTCATCACTAGCGAACTGGGGACCATTGTCGCTAATAAGGATCTTAGGGACTCCATACCGGCATATGATTTGTTCTTGTATGAACTTAATCATTTGAAAAGAGGTTGTGGATGCTAGAGCTCTGGCTTCTATCCATTTAGAAAAGTAGTTGATGGCGATCACGATATGCGTCCGTTGACCTGTAGATTGGGGTAGGGGTCTAATAAGATCAATCCCCCATTGAGCAAAGGGCCAGGCGCTCATCAAGGGAGTAAGATCTGCTGGTGGTTTGGCGATCCTTGGAGCGTAAATTTGGCAGGCGAAGCAAGCCCGAACTAACGCTGCTGCTTCTTTGTGCATTGTCGGCCAATAGAATCCCTGTCGCAATGCCTTGAGTACTAAGGTTTTGGCTCCTTCGTGGCAACCAGCTTCCCCTCCATGTAGGTCTTCCATTATCCTTTCTGTTTGAGGAGCGGCTATGCACCTTAGGTAGGGCATGGAGTATTCCTTTTGTAGAGATATCCATCTAAGATCACGAAGCGTCCAGTTGCTCTTTGAATTTGGGTTGCTTCCACCGGGTTTTCTGGGAGAGTTCCCTTTTCTAAGTAGTTTTGAATGGGGGTGATCCAAGAATCAGGAGCTTGGATATTAAGGATTTCATCTCTTGCTTCTACCGCTGAATAGAGGGATCTTTCGACAAAGTGCACCGTGGTTGGGGGTATTTCCTAGGGCGAACTAACTAAGGGCGTCCGCCTCTTTATTCTCCTCTCGAGGAATAGCTTCTCTTTGGAAGTGAGGCATATCTCGAACGAGCCTTCGTACTTCTTCAGCGTACTTCTTCATATTTTCTCCATTGGCGACATACGTTCCGTCTGTCTGATTGACGATTAACTCAGAGTCGCACCGTACTTTTAAATTAGTAATGCCCATACCTTTAGCTATTCGGAGGCCTGTTAGCAGGGCTTCATACTCAGCCTCGTTATTGGTTGCTCGAAAGGTTAAGGCTAGAGCGTAGCAGAGTGGCTCTCCGTCAGGTGGCATTAATACTAGACCTGCCCCGCATCCCAAGGCGGAAGATGATCCATCCGTATACAACAACCATGGCATGGTGTCGTTGGCCCCGTTCTCTGGGGTAGTCTTCACATGCTCTTCTTGCGGGAGGATAATGGGTTGTGCGTCTGGTGTTGATGTGTTTTCAGCTATAAAGTCGGCCAATGCTTGGCCTTTGATTGCTTTTCGAGGCTCGAAGTGGATGCGGAATTCACTTAACTCGACTGCCCATTTAACCATCCTCCCAGAGATGTCGGGTTTTTGCAATAGTTGCTTCAAAGGTTGATTGGTGAGCACCGTAATTTCATGGGCGTGAAAGTAAGGTCGGAGCTTTCTGGCTGCTATTAACAGAGCATACAGATACTTCTCGATTTCCATATAGTTAGCCTCGGCTATGCCGAAGAGCTTGCTAACATAATATACGGGCATCTGAATGTCGTCGGTCTCTTTGATGAGAACCGAGCTCACTGCTGCTGAGCTGATACTTAAGTATAGGAATAAGGGATCCTCTGGCAAAGGCTTGACTAAAGCGGGGAGCGAGTGAAGGTGTGCAAATGAAGAAGGATGAAGTCGGGTATCGATTTTCCTTACATACGCCTTGAACGATAAGTCAGGCTAGGCATTCAAATCAAGTGATGCACACTTCAAGAAACATAGTTCAAGAACATAATGTTAGAGTCAATCTATCAGACGTTCCCTACAGGATGAAGTAGATGACTCACATGTATGTAAACTGCGTTCCAATGAAATCGGTAGAACACGACGCCATAAAATCTAAAGAATGATAATGAGTTAAATCATATCATCATGCGACATTAAATTGCGCACTAAACATGTATTTAGGACAAGAGTACGTTACCTACTCTTAGAAAATACCTACTTAAAGCTTTTGAAAATGGTGCCGTGGTCGAACATGAGACATTACATCACTTGAGGGCGAACTTCCATTGCATGGTCAGTTTCAAACTGATGTAGTCTTGATCAAACCAGAGCAGTAAAACTGGCAATCAGGTCCCACTTAATTCGAGTGGGAGAGATTTGAACCGGAAACTTAGGTGAATGACATGGTTAATGATAATGAAAACATTTTCATAGTAAATACAGCGGGAAGGAATAAACCCTACCACATGAGATCACTGTTGCCGCAGAGACGAATCAAGTAGAACCTGATAGTCATATTGCTGAACCAGGAATGCCACAACTGCCTAGACTACCCATTGTTTCCAGTGGGAGTGATCTGACCAACTTGGTTCCAGGTCCTAGTGATCAAGGAATTCATCTCGGAAATAAAACCCCGAGACCAAGAGGTCGTCCAAGGAATGTTGTAGGTCAAGGTTTAAGCACTGCACTTGTTCCCAATGGAAGTGATGCTACGATAAGAGACATTATTCTGAGTGGGAGAAACGTTCAGACTCAAAATGGGATTAACAAGCCTAGAAGAAAGTCAAAGGCATCGAACACATTGAGTAGGGTGATAATGTCACTCTGCTGGTAAGCATTGGAAAGACCTCAAGTGGAGAAATGGAGAAAATAATAAAAGAGAGATTGGTTAAATGAAAGTCATTATAGTATATAGTTGATTTACCTGCTAACCACAGGGGCACAAGGATACGGTGAGTCCTGAAAGAAGGCTCACCACTGATGGAATAGGTCGGGCAATACAAAGTTGGACTAATTGCGAAAGGATATACCCAACTTCACGGAGTGGAGTTTGACGAAATAAACTCATCGACTGTGCGTAAAACCACGGTTAGGGCCAGTTATTGTCCTGGTCGCAAGTCTCGATCTCGAGTTGCACCAAATAGATGTTAAGACTGCATTTTTCCACGAAAACCCGGAGGAAGTGAACTATATGGAGCAACTGGAGGGTTTCATTACTCCTGGTAACGAACATAAAGTTTGTAAACTCCAAAGGTCCATCTACGGTCTTAAACATTCGTCTCGGCAATCGTACCAAATATTCCACGAGGAAATCGTAGGAATCGGATTCATGAACCTTCACGAGGATCCGTGCGTGTATTATAAGACCTCCAGGTCTAAGTATGTCATCATAACCTTATACATGGACGACATACTCATTGCCGCAAACGACGTGAGTTTTATGAACAAGTCAAAGTCATGGTTGGCATCTGTATTTGAGATAAAAGACATGGGAGAAGCCACGTACATCTTAGGTTGCTAGAGATCGGGCTACCCGAAAATTATGTCTATCTCAAGAAGCCTATATCAACAAATTGTTGAAAAGGTTCAGATTACAGGATGCCAAACCCCTGGATACGCCGGTGGTGTTTGGGTGCACAATGTCAAAACGTGACGGCCCCAAGAACCTGGCAGAGCGAGAACAGATGAAGGGTGCAGAGTATTTTAAGCATGGTCGGTAGTTTGATCTACGCCATGCAATGCACCCGTCTGGATATTTGTGACGCCGTGGACCTAGTAGCACGTTTCCAATCAGATCCTGGCTAACAATATTTAAAGGTTGTAAAACGAATTGTTCGTTATCTGAAAGGTACTGCCGACTACGCACTGTGCTATGAGGGCGGAAAGTTAGAATTGACCGGTTACAGTGACGCCGACCATGGTAGCTATACGGATGATCGAAAGTCCACCACAGGAGGATTCTTTCTCCTTGCTAATGCCGCCATTTCATGGACGAGCAAGAAGCAAACCTGTGTCGCGCTGTCCACGATGGAATCGGAATTCGTAGCCCTCTCCAAGAACGCATAGGAAGCGGTCTGGCTGAAAAGGCTTCTTACTACACAGCTTGATGGCGATGTCGGGAGTAAACCTGAGAAGGTGTTCTCTGACAGTCAGGCAGCCATTGCGGCAGTAAAGAATCCGAAGAACCATAGTAGGACCAAACACATAGATGTGAAATATTTTTATGCTAAATCTATGGTAGCACTTCGGAATACCTGTCCACTGATAACATGGTTGCGGACCCATTAACTAAACCACTACACAGGGAGATATTCGAAAAGCATGTGCAACTGCTTGGATTGCGTAGGGTTTAAATGAGAGTTACATTTTTGAACCGAAAGAATTGAAATTGAGTTTATGATCTATCGACATCATAATGATTGAATACATTAGATTTATGGTCTATAAACTAAGTAGTAGGAGGACGCAATCCTCTGCCAAAACTGTGTCGAATGTAGGCCTCACCTAGTCACACAGGTACGGTCGTCTTGCGGTGGAGGGAGGCCTCAACCAAGCAAGGCTGGCTAAGAATCAGGGGGATAAACCTGATTATCTAGGACGATTATCTAGTCTCGAAGTAACTCAACATGATCTTCGTTTTGCAAATCGTCGTGATGAACTTCGTTCGTCATTAATCCAAATTCTGGGCCAGATGAGAATCTTCGATAGCATGATTGGCATATCCCATTCCTGTCAACTTAAAAGTTCAGGTATACTATCGACGCGTGCTTCATACTACACGTGCCATGTTCGACAACGGGTCGCAGCTCGGTTATGCTAGATAAGAATCCTCGTGATTCTAGAGGGTGCAAAATTCTTCACCTCGAGCATGTGATTGATCCCGGGAGCCTTATGAAGAGGCATCCAAAGTATCCTCACGGACTCGGAACTCATATCTAAGGTTAGGCTCAATGTTCGCTTTCCGGCGTACGAGCGTAGTGCTGAATAAAAAGGCCCAGTGACCACGTCTTTGGAAACCGGTTGGGTTTGACTAAGGATATGAGCGATGGGGATGGTAAACTTCACATGTAATTCACCGACTCTTGTATTCACTAGGTGGCCACCAACCAGATATTAGTTGAAGGTTGTGAATACTTGTACGGATGCCTCGGAGAAGTGTTCCTACGAGGAAACTAGGAAAAAAGAGAATTAACACTTGACCTAGGATACAGCGTGACACTATATAAATGTTGTTTATAACTGGTTGATTGGAGAAAAGGGAATCAACGTTCCGCGTGCGTTACAACACTCCTAACAGATGAGTAGCACGATGCCCGTGGTGTTCGCCGGTCGCACGGAAAACCTCGTATGAACTATTTGTAAGCAAGGATGAGATCAAAGTAGTGAAATGTTGATGCAGATTTGGACGACAATACATTAACAGGCACCCTCCCATTCCGGCGAGTGGGAACTATAAGCATATGGTGATGGGCACCGTAAATGGAAGCCTATTATATGTATACGTAAGTTAATTGGGTACAAGTCACATTAGGACATTGGGCCAGACCCAAATCTCAATTGACATGAGAGGCCCAAAATATAGGACTCCCTATACATAGGCCGGCCGAATATTAGTGAGGGGTGAAGTGGACGTTTGTCCACTTTTCTCCTCCTATATATATGGGGTGTTAGGGGTTATATTAGGTTAATCCTTAATCCTTCCTTGGAGTGTTTTAGAGAGAAAAACCCTCTTCCCCATAACACCAATTCGGCCGAACCACACATACATGTGCCAATTTGCCTTTGAGCAAACGCTTCGGAGATCCGTCCCCTGTCAATAAATGATCTGAGGCTTTGCTGTGGAGAATATACCACGTAGGGCTTCCTTAACAAGAACCTCTACGGGTGCCGACCGGAGGATCATGAACTCCCTTCTGCAAGGATCCTGGGACTACGGACTACTTTTGAGGTTTGTGCGAATCTTCCGCTGCGTAATTTCGATTACTAGCATGTACCATGTTTATAGTATCCGTAGTGATACTCCCCGTAATCTAACATGTGCACTATCTTCCGCTGCGTATTAGTTACCTGGCACATATCTTGATATTATTTCTGTTGTATTTAGCCCAATAATCCAACACCTAATCCCATTTATGCTTAATCTACTGGGCTTATATTAATGGGCTCCCAATAACGGCGGCCCATATTCACCAAATGCCAACACGGCCACCTGTAGCGCCCTAGTCGAACCTCGCCTTTAAGCTCGCCAACCGTTGTTTTCTCAGACCATTCCCGACCGCCTTCATCTACGTTCACACATATTCTTCGTCGGTGATAGAGCAGCTCCTATTTTCCGCATCGGTCCATCACTTTGCATTTGGAGATTGGACCGCCATAATTAGGAATCCATTAATATGAGTCGGTTACCTAACGAAATTGGGTAATGTCACATTAAGGATGTTGGGCTAGTCCTAAAATCCCAATTGACATGAGAGGCCCAAAATTGGGCCTCCCTACTCTATAGGTCGGCCGACATAATCATGAGGGCAAAGTGGATATTTTTTCAGTTTGCTCGTCTTATAAATAGGGAGGTGTTAGGGGTTTATTCAAAGTCAATATCTTCTTCCTTTGTGGTGAGATAAAAGTAATCCCTCCTCCCTAAAACACCTATTTCGGCCGAACCATTTCCTTTTTAGAATATGGTGATTGTGCGCCGTAAATGGAAGCCCATTAATATGTATATGTTCCCTAAGAAATTGGGTAAATGTCACATTAGGAAAATTGGGCTTGATCCAAATCCCAATTGACATGAGAGGCCCAAAATTGGGCCTCCCTTACACATATAGGCCGGCCGAACTTAACAAGGGGCAAACTGGACTTTTGTCCACTTTGCTCCTCCTATAAGTAAGGGGTGTTAGGGTTTTTATTAGGGTAATTCACAATTCCTCCTAAGTGGTTTTTTGAGAGAAAAACCTTCCTCCCTAAATACCTAGTTCGGCCGAACCCACCTGTGACACCAAGGGTGTGCCAATTTGCTTCGAGCAAACACTCCGGAGATCAATCCCTGCCAAGAGTCGATCAGAGGCTTTGCTGTGCAGCTAATACCACGTAGGGCTTCCTTAACAAGAACCTCTACGGGTTCCGTCCGGTGGATCGAGAACTCCCTCAGCAAGATCCTTGGGACTAAGGAAAAGGTTTAAGTTATGTGCACATCTTCCGCCGCGTAATTCTTATTACAAGCATGTACCTGTTTTTATGTTTCCGTAGTAATCTGCCCCGTAATCCAACACTGCCTGCCCTAGGAGGTGCCGAATTGCGTCAAGCAATTTACTCTGGTGATCCATCCCCGCTAAAGATTCGACAGAGGCTTTGCTTTGGAGAATAATACGCGTAGGGATTCCTTAACCAGTACCTCTACGGGAACCGTCCGGCGGACCGAGAACTCCCTCAGTGATCTTGGGACTACATGAAACAATATAGGTATGTGCACTATCTTCGGTTGTGTATTAGTTACCATGCACGTATCTAAGGTTTTTGTTTTCGTAGTATTTAGCCCCGTAATCCAACAGTGGTATTATTGCCTGCGTTAGTAGTTCTTGATTTTGATAAAATTGGTGTTCTTAAATTACACAAGTCGGCCAAAATTTTAAATCATGGAGTTTTAAAATATTTTATTTTTACATTAAGGTGGCTAAAAATTTCATGATGTTCATAATAAAATTTGATGTTCATGATATTCGAGAAAAACGTAACTTTTATCAAAATTAAACATTGGATTCTTGATCTTAGTAAGTTTTGATCTTGAAATTTGACATATAACCCTAATCTTGGTGTTTTTCGGCGGAACCAGTTTAGGTGCTCAAGGTGAAAATTTTAATTTCTTAGTACACAAGTAATCCTAAAGTGACCAGAATTTTTCAAGAAAATTTTAGAGATATATTTCGGCCGAAAATAATACCTAGTAGATTAGGTCAAAATTAGGCTAGATTCACAAGATAATTGTGGATAGAAACTAACAATATTTAGCACAATATTAAGGATATAGATAATATAGATAATATTGTCAATATTGACAGATATTAGTTGCCTAAAGATTGAGAATATATATATGTATATATATATATATATATATATATATATATATATTGTTGATATATTTATATCTCTAAATATAAAATTTTGACAATACATATAGATATATAAATATATATAGATAGTACCGAATATAGAATCTTGACAATATATATATATATATATATATTTGGGCGAAATTTATATATATATATGTGTGTAAATATTGGAAACTATATCTATAGTTATTATTACTTGGAGGCTAAGTTAAGTTTTTGGTGGATTTTATAACCCTGCTTAGCCAACAAGTATTTAATTTCGGCCGCACCTATTAAGGTAATGGGCCGGTCCAATTTTGCACATCCTGGTTGGGCCAACCGACCCGGAATATTAAGGGAACCTGAACTGGACCGAATCGGGTCAACCGAACCGGGTCGGGTTCCACGGGTCCAAAATCGGTGTGGGTCAACAAAACCGGGTTTTCTCAATCGGTTCGACCCATTTGAGTCAGGTCGGACCATGGCAACTTAAATAGGTCAAATCGACCCGGTTCGCGTGAAAGACCGAACCGAATTGCTATTTTAAAACCGAACCTGTCCGGCCGAAACTTTTTTGAACCGAACCGGAACGGCTTAACCGGACCGAACCGAACAGGAATTGACTGAACTGGACCCTTAAAACATAACCGAACCGTGTCAATTTAAACTAGGATGGTCAAATTTTAAAATCCAAATGTTTTCAAACTTTAAAATTACCTACACAGTGCTGATAGGTTTAATATTTTCACGTTTTCATTAAACATGATGCCTAGTTTCGATTATGGGGGTGGATATCGGAAATGCATGATTTTGGGACTGAGTCATTTAGTCGGTTGAATTTCAATTTCTATTTAATTGATATTGTTGCATGATTAGAACTATCGTCTTGACTATGTGAAGTTAGCTGGATATTGCATATCGTGGGCAGAGCCGTGGTTTTCAATTAATGAGTTGCGCACTAGGATAGACATGCTGTGATGGTTGCAAAGGCCTCAGATTCATATCTAGAAGTAAGCATGTTTGATTGATAGCATGAATTTCAAGTCAGCAACAAATGTTTTAAAAACGAAAATCAGTCGCCAAATATGCATATTTATTATGGTGTGTTCACGCATGATGTGTAAGCATATGGTGATGGGCGCAGTAATTGGTAGCCCATAATATGTATAGTTTACCTAATGAACTTGGATAAATATCACATTAGTGTATATGGGCTAGACCCAAATCCCAATTGACATGAGAGGCCCAAAATTGGGCTTCCCTATACTAATGGCAGGCCGAAATGTTAAGGACGGTAAAGTGGACTTTTTTCCACTTTACTCTTCCTATAAATAAGAGGTGTTAAAGGATTTTTAGGGTTAATCAAAACTCCCTCATTAGAATGTTGTAAAGAAAAAAACCCTCCTCCCCACACTATAGTTCGGCCGCACCAAGCTAATCACCAAGGGTGTGCCAAATTGGTTTCGAGCAAACACTCCAGAGATCTGTCCCCGTGCCAAGAATCGATTAGAGGCTTTGTTGTGGAGCTTGCACCACGTAGGGCTTCTCTAACAAGAACCTCTACAGGTCCCGGCAGGAGGATCGTGAACTCCCTCCAGAAAAGATCTTGGGTCTACGGATCATCTTAAAGGTGTGTGCGAATCTTCCGCTGCATAATTCCGATTACTAGCATGTACCTTGTTTAAGTATCTGTAGTCATTACTTCCCGTAATCTAACAGTGGTATTAGAGCCAGGTTTATGATTTTGATAAATTGATGTTCTTGAAAGAAAATAATTTTTTCCGGAAATTTTAAAGTTCAATTTTTAAAGTTTCGAAATTTTTTGAATTTTAGGGTTGTTGGTGAATCTGAAATTTTCTTGATGTTCATGGTAAAATTGATGTTCATGAGCTACAAGAAAAGTGTAATATTTATCAAAATCAAACATTGGATTGTAGATCTTATTAAAATTTGATCTTGAAACTTGACAACTTGTTTCTAATTATGTGTTAATTTTGGCTAACCCTAAGGAATTGCAAGGTAAAATTTTTAATTTCTTAGGCACCAAGAAAATAAAATTCGGCCAAAATTGATTATTGTATTGTTTACTATATTTTAATTTTTAATCTAGGTAACAATATATCCATAATAGAAACATAAGGATAGATTCACATAAATATATAGAAATATATATCATTATCAATATATCTAAATATTTAATAGGGTTAAAGATAATATTGATAGATTTAATTGCCTAGAAGATTGAGAAAATATATTGTCAGTATATTTGTTACGCTATTTAAGATATTGACAATAAATAAATATATATATTATATATTGTGCCGATTTTTACATATATATATTGTTGATTGATTTAATCTTATAGATAGAATCTTGGCAATAAATATATATATATGTTAGTAATTTGGCTGGAATTTATATATATATATATATATATATATATATATATATATATATATATATATATATATATATTTAATATTGGAAATTATTTTATATAATTATTGTTACTTGGTGGCTAAGTTATATATTTTTTGGACTTTAAAACCATACTTGGCCCACAACTAAACATTTCGGCCCAACCTTTGAAATTTTAAATATTGGGTCGGTCCAATATGTCAAACCGAGACAGATTTAAATCGAATCGGGTTTTCTCAATCGGTTCGACCTAATCGGGTCTTGTCGAGCTAGGGTAAGTAAGTGGATCTAACCGAAACAGTTTTTTGTGTGTTGAACCGAGCCAAACCCTATTTTATTGGACCGGTTCGGACCGAACCAGATTTTAAACTGGAACGAACCGAACCGGATTTATCAGACCTGACTGAACAGGACCAAATCAGACCGAAATTGACTGAACCGAAATGATTTTCAAAATCAAATTCAAGTCAATGAAATAAAATAGGCTGGTCAAGTTTTAAAATCCAAATGTTGTTGAACCTCTAAATGGACTACACAGTGCTCATAGGGTTGCTAACCTTTATGCCTTGTTTCGATTATGGGGATGAATCTCAGAGATACATGTTTTGGGACTGGATTAATTAGAGGTCTGAATTACAATTGTTTATTATTGAATATATATATATGTAAATATATATATATATTAATGCATGATTAGAAATGTTGTCTTGACTTAGTCAAGCTAGCTGGATATTGCATGTTGTGGGCGGAGCCTTGGTTAAATTTATGGAATGCGCACTAGGATAGACATGCTGTGATGGTTGCTAATGCCTAGGATTCGTGTCTAGAATGTTGCGTAATTGAATAAAAGAATGAATTGCAAATTAGCCCCTAATGTTTAAAATGATTTAAAAAGCGAAAACCAGTCGCCAAATATGTATGATGGATATGAATGATTCATGTTTGACACGTATGCTAGAATGTTGAGGATGTAGTTGCATTTGATAATTTACATGGAAGTAGAATTATGTATCCAAGCATGAGTTCCACAGAACATTAGATGCATGACGCGTAAGCATGAATGTGGTTTGTATGATGAATGTTACTAGCATATGATAATTTGCATGGATAGTAGAATTATATATGCATGAGTGAATTCATCGGAATATTTTTCCAAAATAAAAAGGGCCTTGGGAAAGCCAAGATCGGGAATGATTTTTTTAAAATTCCCGTTCTGGTAATTTGCGGTTAAAATCGTTTTAAAAGACTGATTAATTGGATTGAAAACGACGGTAATGTGAACTCTTTCACAGCCATCTTCCATTGGTTTACTGGTGGTCGATTGGTTTAGATGACTGAGGAATCATCATTTTTCGGATTCAATCTTAATAGATATCTGATGTATGCAATTCTTTCTCAAAATGTTATTGTCTCCCTGATTTTTGCATAATCATCAATGTGTTAGTATGAATTGGTTGAATTAGTGCAATTCGATATTCCTCGCAATCTTGATGGTATGAATCATCATGAATAAAATGAGTACGTGTAGAACTCTCTACTACGATTCCGAAAAGTGGAGAGGACAACTAAGGATGAATATAATAGTCTGTATGGTTTTGACAATGAGAGACGAATGTAATAATTTGTTTCACCAAGCATGGGAGTAGGTTCTTTGATGATCTGAACGCATATGTGGTGATACATTCAACTTTGGTAAAAGGGGGTTGAAGAAGAATTCAATTGCAACCAGGCATTGTTGTAGCTTAGTATCCTTTTGCATCCGCCTCGGTGGAAGCAAGGATGCAAAAGCTAAACGTTTCGGTTGAACGTGATGGTCTTGTCTCTTTCCATGGACGCTAGTGTAAAAGCCGCTCAAGAACTTCGTAATGAAAGGTCAAGATAGAAAGGATGTATATGGTTGTCTGATGTTGACAGGACTAAATAACCTTGAGCCTAATCAAGTGCGGTAACCACATTAGTGAAAGGGAAACCTTATTTGCTCACCATACTAAGCTCGAAAGAAGTCAACATGGTCTGCATGGCAAGGAGAGAACTGGACTGAATAGGCCCTATACGATAATACGGAGGTTTAAACCTTGTTGATAAAGTGCGTCCCTTGTACGCCTCGTATATCGTAAGTATAAAGCTGTGAAATGTTTTATACGGACAAAAATCATCTGATGTGATTCACTCGTGAATCTACTCAGGTATAGTGTACAACTCAAAGTTCTTGACTATATGCACGACTAGCATGGATTAAATATGCGGTTTTCAGATCAAGAACCGTACCATTGTCATAAATCAATCATTGTTCGTTTTAATTACTAAAACTTTGTTTATTTCGAGATTCAGAGTTATTGAATAATGTAATTGTAGCTCGATTCGAAGCACAATTTTCTTATCAATTTAACGGCCCGGTGAATGGGGACCATCCGATACGACAATTCAAACCCACGGGTTTGGAACCAAATTTTCGGCCAGGTAAAATTGGTCGAATAAAAAGAAACGATTCACGTACTTCGTCATCTCAGTCGGGACAACTAAACTGAACATACACATCGATTGCGTAGCTAGATCGAAATATTTAGTATTTCTTAATTATTACTACTACATTGAATGAAATAATCTGTAATGTCGATCATGTGCGAAACCGATTGGATTAAATTGAATTAAATTCAGAAATGAAACGATTCAACCTAGGATTAAAACTAAGGTGAATAGCGCTACGCGCAAGTGGACCTCGATAGACGGAACACATCGTTTCAAATACAAATTTAATGATGAAGTGTCTGAATGATGATGTGCTGAATTTTCGTTTGCATTCCCTTGGAAACAACTTATTGATATCATTTACATCGGTACGAAGTAGGCTTCGGAAAGCTACCACGACCTTGTAAAAGTATCAACTGACGCATAGGGTGAAAACCCAAGATGCTCAGTTCGGAGATGGGATAAAATCTCCGAGATAAGTTTACAAACGAAGAAGGATGAAGTCGGTTAAATAATTTTCCTTTCGTACGCCTTGAACGATAAGTCAGGCTTGACGTTCAAATCAAATCACACCTTCTGGAAGCATAGTTTATAAACATAATGTTAGAGTCACTTAATCAGTTGTTCCCTATGGGATTATGAGAAGTGATTCGCATTCATGTAAAACTGTGTTCCACTAAAATTGGTATGACATGCCACCATAAAAAAGGCTGAAGAGTGATAATGAATTAAATCATATCACCATGCGACATTAATTTGTGCATTAAATATGTATTTAGGACAAGAGTATGTTAACTGATGGGTTTCGCTATGGCCGTTACGCAACTTTAACGGCGAGGAGACGGCGAATAGGTCCACTGGGCCTTAAATGGAGGTCAAGAAGATCAAGGCGAAGGGTCCCGACAGAGGGAGTCCCGATGATGAAAGGTCCCGATAGAGTCGGTCCCGATGGGTGAGCTGGATGCTCCCGATGAGAAGCCTTTAAGTAGGCCCCGATGACGAATCCCTGAGAATGATTGGCCCTGTCACGATGACGAGGGGCTCCGAGCGGTGACATAACGAGATAACTCTGGAGTCCCCGATGTTAGTCGGGACTTGCCATCAGAGGTTAAGGCCGAGATACGCGGGGCGTGGCCGAGATACGCGGAGCGTAGTTGAGATACGCGGAGCGTGGCCGAGATACGCGGGGCGTGGCCGAGATAAGCGAGATCTGGCCTAGATAGGCGGGATCGTGCACGAGATACACGGGATACGGGCTAACCACCCCAACGGTTCACCAGGTAACTGAGGTACCTCTCCGCCTATAGAAGGGCAGAGGTCACCTCAGGTCATTTACGTTGTGATATACACTTTGAGATTACTGCTTGCCAGTCCATACGAGATACTCATTTAAGCATCGGAGAGGGATTCTGGGTCACCGCCCGGTCTATCCCTTCTTTGCAGGACCACGTGGAGCGAAGGAGGTAGGATCGCCGTCAAAGACCGTACCGGAGTTCCACCGTGATCCAACATTGGCGCCGTCTATGGGAAGCGTAACAAAAAGCTGATATGCCTTCTACTCGTTCAATGGTGGCTGGAAAGCAAAGAAGACAAGGACAATCTGGTGGTTCCCGTCATCTTGCTGCGACGACTTTGAATTCACCACCAGAGCATGCTGAGGACTAGAATCTCCCCGCGGAGGTCTCTCGGACAGGGGGGCATAATGAAGCTCCTGAAGATACTGCTGCTCAACACCAGGGGAATAGGGAGCAGGTGGCTCCTCCAGCTGCTGACCTGACGAAGGCCGTGGCAGAGGCCATGCCAATGTTTTTGTCAGCTGTGGAGGCCCTCTTAGATCGGAGGGAGGTTGCAAGGAGGCAAGAGGAGATGCCTCCGCTAGAAGAGGAAGCGCCCCCGCCACCGGAGACTCAGATTGTTTGCGAGGCTCAGCCCCGAAACCTGGGCAGGAGTGGGGAGTCTACCCAACCGGAACGATTCGTGGTCGACGGGCCAGGACCAGTGCAGCACATGACTATTCCCCTTAATGGTCCCATCACCCCCGATCAGGTGGTGAAGATCGTGAACATCTGCATGGGAGAGCAGAAGCCGCTGGTGTCGGAGCTGAGGGATCGATCTACTCATCCCTTCGTTCCTCGACTCATAGACACCCTCGCCCCGCCAGGGCTGGGTATCCCCACGATAAAGGAGTACGATGGCGAGGGAGATCCGGTTCGTCATGTCCAGAAGCACCTCATGGCGTGTCTGGGCAAAGCCCCGAATGAAGATATTGTGTGTACGCTGTTCCCGAAAACACTTGGCGAGAGAGCCCTGACCTGGTTCTTCAGTCTGCCCCCAGGCTGCATCACTTGCTGGGCTGATATGCACGACCGGTTCATTCAGCAATACCAAGGTCGCAGACGTTTGCTGAAGAGTGTGAGGTCCCTGACCCAGGTGATACAGAGGCCCGATGAGTCGCTGGCACACTATTACCAGCGATACACTGCTAGCGTGGCGGAGATTGACGAGGAAATTTCGGAGGGTGAAACCATCCACACCTTCATTCGGAACCTAACAGCCCCTTACGGTTCCGACCTGATGCACAGCGTGGCTTAGAAGGCTGTGTGGAATATGGAGGCACTGCAGAAGCGGGTAAAGCGGCAAATCGATGTCCAGGAATCGAAGATAGCCGCTGGAGAGCTTGAGCCCCCGAAGTCGAATAAGGGAAAGCAGTCGGTCAAACCCTTAGACGAGCGTAAGTCGAAGGATAAAGCCGAAGGAAGTCGGGGTCGAGGTCGCTCTGATCGGAGGGATGATAGGTGTTCCTCGAAAAAGGACAGACGAGAGGATCATGACATTCCCCTCAACAGCTCTATGGCGGAGGTGCTGACGGTCATGGAGCGACAGGGTATCTCTAGGTACCCCCCGAAGAAGGAAGGAGAGTTTTTGGGATCCCGCACCGACCGCTACTGTCGATTCCATCGCGCGAATGGCCACGACACCAACCATTGTCGGGAACTAAAGAAGGAGATCGAGAAGCTGATCCAGAAGGGGAAGCTTAAGGAGTTTGTCGGGGAGAAACGGTGCCGATCCCGTTCACGATCCCGATCACGGTCCCGTTCCCGATCCCGTGATCGGTCCCCAAAGAAGAAGAAGTCCGACCCGGAGTCTTCTGGTGCCCGTAAGGAGAAGCGGGGCACTATAAATGTGATTCATGGAGGATTTGCCGCAGGGGGTGATACCTCGTCCTCCCGGGAGGTTTACGCCTCCAGAATTCCGGCTGCTGTGGTGCTGGGTAAGAGGTCCCGATCCTGGACCCTGAAGGAAGAAATGGTGATCTCCTTTTCATCGGAGGATCTCATAGGCGTGGAGACTCCGCATGATCACGCTCTGGTCGTGACCTTGGATGTGAACGGGTACGAGATGAAACGGATTCTGATCAACGGAGGGAGCTCCTCCGATATTTTGTTCATGGATGCACTAGAGGCCATGGGGAAAACGAAGAAGGACCTGAAGGAAGCGAACTTCCCGATGGTCGGATTCTCTGGCTCCACCTCCTATCCGCTAGGGGTGATCACCCTACCAGTGGAGTTTGGTAGCGGATGGAAATCAGAGAGGAGGAACGTGGAGTTTGTAGTGGTTGATTCCGCGGGGACTTTCAACGCGATCATCGGGAGAACTACCATCAACCCCCTGATGGCGGTTGCCTCGACTGTACACCAGAAGATGAAGTTCCCGACTGACCATGGAGTTGGAGAGGTCAAGGGCGACCAGGTGGCTTCCCGAAAATGTCATGTCAACGCCACCCGGAGGAGGAGACGAGAGGCCATGACTGTCCTCCAGACAGATACTGATCCCAGAGAGGAGTTTGGGCGTCCCATCCCCGTGGAGGATCTAAAAGAAGTTGAGATTGACGGACCTCAGAGGAAGGTGAAAATCTGGTCTGCTTTGACCGAAGAGACAGCACGAGAGTTGATCGATCTGCTGAAAAAGTTCAAGGAGCTATTTTCCTGGTCCCCGAGCGACATGCCAGGAATCAGCCCCGATGTGATCGTACACGAGTTGAAGATAGATCCCGCCACCAAACCTATCACGCAGAAAAGGCGTCCGATGGGCACAGACAAGAGGATCGCGATCCAGCAGGAGGTGGGCAGGTTGCTCGATGCTGGGTTTATCAAATAGCTCCGATTCCAGACTTGAGTTGCTAATCCGGTACTGGTAACGAAGACCAACGGGAAATGGCGGATGTGTGTTGATTTCCGCGACCTGAATAAGGCTTGCCCGAAGGACTGTTACCCGCTCCCGAGAATCGACCAGCTGGTGGATGCCATGTCGGGACATGAGCTGTTGAGCTTTATGGATCCGTATTCGGGCTATAACCAGATTAAAATGGCTAAGGAAGATGCTCCTCATACAGCATTTTATGCAGACAGTGACATCTATCACTACGATGTCATGCCTTTCGGGTTGATCAATGCCGGGGCAACCTACCAGCGGATGGTGAACAAACTGTTCGGAGATATGCTAGGGGAGACCATGGAAGCTTACGTGGATGATATGCTGGTGAAGTCCCGACAGGCTGAGGATCATGTTCACAACCTAGCCATGGCGTTTGAGCGGATGAGGCTTCATCAGGTTCGTTTAAACCCGACAAAATGCGCCTTCGGAGTCCACTCAGGGAAATTTTTGGGCTTCATGGTGAGCCAAAGAGGAATTGAGGTGAACCCCGAGAAGCCAAGGGCGATCGAGGAGATGCAGTCTCCGATAAACCATCGGGAGGTGCAAGTGCTGAATGACCGACTGGCTGCAATGAATCGCTTCCTGTCCAAGGCAAGTGACAGATCAATGCCATTTTTCGAAGTCCTGAGGGCCAACAAGAAGTTTGAGTGGACCGCCAAATGTGAAGATGCGCTCCAGGCACTCAAGCAGCACCTCCGCACCCTCCCGCCGTTGGCGAAACCGGTTCAAGGCGAGCCGCTCTATCTTTATTTGGCTGTTTCTGAATTTGCCATTAGCTCTGTATTAGTGAAGGTTGTCGAGGGTAATCAAGTCCCCGTCTATTAGGTAAGCAAGGCGTTTGCCAAGTCTGAATTGAAATATCCTGCTGTTGAGATGTATCTCTTTGCGCTGATTATAACTGCTCAGAAGCTGAGGCCTTATTTCCATGCACACGAGATTACTGTGCTGACGAACCAACCTCTGAAGCATTTTTTGAACCGACCGGATGCGTCGGGGAGATTAGTGAAGTGGGCAGTCGAGCTTAGTGAGTTTCGCATACACTTTGCTCCGAGAACGGCTATTAAGGGCCAGGCATTGGCGGATTTCATAGCAGAATCTACAGCCCCCGATCTGGAAGAAGCGGGCCCTGTAGAGGGGGCAACCATGGAGGTCCCGACAGAAGAACAACCAGAGAAGGCAGAGCAATCAGAACAGCCAAACGAGGAAAATAACTGGGAGATGTACACGGATGGCTCCTCAAGTTCAGACGGATCAGGAGCAGGCTTTGTGTTGATACCACCAGGCCAAGGTGAGCCGCTCCGATATGCCTTGGCTTTAACGTTTAAGGCCACGAACAATGAAGCGGAGTATGAGGCTCTTATCACAGGCCTGAAAATTGCCAAAGGTACGGGAGTTGCTCACTTGAAAGTAAAGTGTGACGCGGCCCTGATCGTAAACCAGGTTCAAGGGCGATACGAAGCGAAGAGCCCGATAATGAAGAAGTACCTGCGCGAGGTACAAGCCTTGTAGGAGAGCTTTAAAAGCTTCGACATCGAGGCGATCCCGAGGGAGGAAAACGTGGAGGCAGACGCCTTGAGCAAATTTGCCCTGGGGGCACCCTTGGAGGAAAATCGGAAGGTGCATTTCTTGGAGAAGGTGATCTTATCGACCACCGACCCGACACAAGTGTGTGCCATTGAAGCAAGATCGGAGGAGGAGCCCACTTGGATGACCCCGATAGTCGCGTACCTGACTAAGGGGGCAGTCCCCGATGATAAAGTAGTAGCCGACAGGATACGTCGGATCACGGCTAATTACGTGATGCTGGACAATCATCTATACAAGAAGGGCTGGTTCTCGACTCCGTACTTGAAATGTGTGGCTGAGCCCGACACAAGTCGAATCCTGAAAGAGGTGCATGAAGGGATCGCGGCTTGTCATGAAGGGGCCCGATCCATTATGAGGAAAGTGCTGAACTTGGGCTATTATTGGCCTACGATGAGCAAGGAGGCGACGACGTTGGTCCGATCCTGTGACGGGTGCCAGAGGTACGCCCCGAGCATTGTGGCTCCGGCTGCTAACCTGACATCCATCAAGAGCGCTTGTCCCTTCGCGCAGTGGGGCATCGACTTGGTGGGACCTCTTCCACAAGCACAAGTTCAATGAAAGTATTTACTTGTAGCTATCGATTATTTTTCGAAATGGATAGAGGCAAAGGCATTGGCCAGAACGACGGGGAACCAAGATCGTCAAGTTCCTCCAGACCCATATTGTGTCCAGATACGGGATTCCTAAGGTGGTGATCAGCGACAATGGTCCACCGTTTAACGGGTCTCAGGTGAAGGAGTATTTGGAAGAGTTGAATATCGAGCATCGGACAGCTTCTATACGCCATGCTCAGACTAATGGCCAGGTGGAATCAGCCAACAAAATCGTGATGGATGGCCTGAAGAAAAGGGTCTATGCCTTGAAGGGCAAATGGCTGAACGAGCTGGAAAACGTGCTTTGGGCCGTTAGAACGACGCCCAAATGAGCAACTGGGGAGACTCTGTTTGGCCTTGTTTATGGCACGGAGGCTGTTGCTCCCGTGGAGGTAGCTGTGGCATCCCATCGGATGTGATATTACGAGCCTTTGACGAATGATGAAACGAGACGTCTGGATTTGGACTTGCTTGAAGAGAAGAGGTGGGAAGCCGACGAAGTCCAGGCTCGAATGCGTTTGGCGACGGCCAGGTATTATAATCGGCGAGTTAAGTCCCGATAATTCTTCGTCGGGGAGCTAGTTTGGCATCGCAACGAGTTTACCCTTTTGGATCGAATCAACAAGATGTCACCAAAATGGGAAGGACCTTACAAGGTCGTGGGGATGCCAGCTCCGAATGCGTACAAGTTGGAAGACCTCGATGGCAAAGTATTGAAGCATTCTTTAGTGGAGAACACTTGAAGAAACACCATGCCTGATGAAAAGTCGCCTTAAGTGGTGCCTGATGAAAAGTCGCCTTAAGTGGTGCCCGATGAAAAGTCGCCTTAAGTGGTGCACGAGAAAAAGTCGCCTTAAGTGGTGCACGAGAAAAAGTTTCCTTAAGTGGTGCACGAGAAAAAGTCGCCTTAAGTGGTGCACGAGATTAAGTCACCTTAAGTGGTGCACAATATTAAGTCGCCTTAAGTGGTGCCCGAGAAAAAGTCGCCTTAAGTGGTGCACGAGATTAAGTCGCCTTAAGTGGTGCACGATATTAAGTCGTCTTAAGTGATGCATGATTCTCGGATTTATTCTAAGTGGTTCAAAGTCGCCTTAAGTGGTGCAGGTTGTTAAGTCGTCTTAAGTGATGCACGAAACTAAATCGCCTTAAGTGGTGTGGGCTAAATCGTCTTAAGTGATGTGTTGAAATGTCTTAAGTGGCATAGGTAAGTCGCTTTAAGAAGTGCAATGGAAAATCGGAACTAAGATAGTTTGATATTGATGAGGGCTCAAAGGCCCGAGGATGCATTACAAGGAAAGGTCCCCGATTCCGATGTCGGGAGGTCGGGAGTTGAAAGACACGACGAACTGTAAGTCCCTCGTGTCTTGGGGGCAAATGATGGGTTTCGCTATGGCCGTTAGGCCCTTTAACGGCGAGGAGACGGCGAATAGGTCCACTGGGCCTTAAATGGAGGTCAAGAAGACCAAGGCGAAGGGTCCCGACAGAGGGAGTCCCGATGATGAAAGGTCCCGATAGAGTCGGTCCCGATGGGTGAGCTGGATGCTCCCGATTAGAAGCCTTTAAGTAGGCCCCGATGACGAATCTCTGAGAATGATTGGCCCTGTCACGATGACGAGGGGCCCCGAGCGGTGACACAACGAGATAACTCTGGAGTCCCCGATGTTAGTCGGGACTTGCCATCAGAGGTTAAGGCCGAGATACGCGGGGCGTGGCCGAGATACGCGGAGCGTAGTTGAGATACGCGGAGCGTGGCCGAGATACACGGGGCGTGGCCGAGATAAGCGAGATCTGGCCTAGATAGGCGGGATCGTGCACGAGATACACGGGATACGGGCTAACCACCCCAACGGTTCACCAGGTAACTGAGGTACCTCTCCGCCTATAAAAGGGCAGAGGTCACCTCAGGTCATTTACGTTGTGATATACAGTTTGAGATTACTGCTTGCCAGTCCATACGAGATACTCATTTAAGCATCGGAGAGGGTTTCTGGGTCACCGCCCGGTCTATCCCCTCTTTGCAGGACCACGTGGAGCGAAGGAGCTAGGATCGTCGTCAAAGACCGTACCGGAGTTCCACCGTGATCCAACATTAACTACTTTTGAAAATACATATTTACACCTATAAGACATGGTACCATGGTCGAACATGTGACATTACATACTTGAGAACGAATTTTCCAATGCAATGACAGTTCAGAATAATGAGTCCTGACAGAATCAGGAGCAAGATATTGCAGATAACAGGTCCCACTTAATTCGAGTGGGAGAGATTTGAACCAGCAACTCAAGTGAATGACATGGCAAATGATAATGGGAACATTTTCATAATAAATCTAGTGGGAGGACTAAACACCCACCACAAGTAATCACTGTTGCTGTTTGGACGAATCAAGTTGAACCTGATTATCGTAATGTTGAACCAGGATTGCCGCAGCTACCTTTACTACCCATTGTTCCCAATGTGAGTGATCCGACAAACTTGGTTCCAGATCCTAGTGATCAAGGAATTCATCTTGGAAGTAATACTTCGAGACCAAGAATTCGTTCAAGGAAAGTTGTTGGTTATGGTTCAAGCACTGCTCTTGTACCTAATAGATGTAATGCCTCGATAAGAAGCGTTATTTCTAGTGGGAGAATTGATCCCGATTGGAAGAAATGATCCGATAAGAGGAATTATTCCGAGTGGGAGAGACGTTACAACTCAAAGACGGGATAAACAAGCCTAGACGAAAGTCAAAGGCACTGAACTTCTTCAATGAAGTATCCCATCTAGAAGAGTGATGACCTCACTCTAACAACTGTTGACCTGCATTGGAAATACCTCAAGTGGAGAAATGCAGGAAAATAATGAATGAGAGAGATCGCCTGAATGAAAACCATTATAGTCTGTAGTTGATTTACCTGCTAACAGCAGGGGCATACGGATACAGTGAGTCCTGAAAGAAGGCTCACCACTGATGGAAAAGGTCGAGCGATACAAAGCTCGTCCTGTTGCGAAAGGCTACCCAACTTCACGGAGTGGACTTTGACGAAACATACTCACCAATTGTGCGTGAAACCACGGTAAGGGCCATTTATGGTCCTGGTCGCAGGTCTCGATTTCGAACCTCGCCAAATAAGTATTAAGACCGCATTCCTCCTCGGAAACCTAGAGGATGAGATCTACATGGAGCAACAAGAGATTTTCATTACTCCTGGTAACGAAAGTAAAGTTTGTAAGCTCCAAAGGTCCATTTACGGTCTTAAACAGTCATCTAGGAAATGGTACCGCATATTCCACGAGGAAATCGTAGGAAACAGATCTGTGAGTTTATCACAAGGATCCATGCGTGTATTATAAGACCTCCAGGTCTAATTATGTCATCTTAACCTTATGAGTGGACGACATACTTATTGCTGTAAACGACATGAGATAGATGAATAAGTCAAAGTCCTTGTTGGCCTCTGTATTTGAGATGAAGGACATGGGAGAGGCCACGTATATCTTAGGCATTGAGACTGCCAGAGATCGGGCTACCCGGAAATCATGTCTATCTCAAGAAGCTTATATCAACAAACTGTTGAAAAGATTCAGATTGCAGGATGCCAAACCTGTGGAGACGTTGGTGGTGTTTGGGTGCGCACTGTCAAAACGTGACGGCCCCAAGAACCTGGTAGAGCGTGAACAGATGAAGGGTGCGGAGTATTTAAGCATCGTTGGTAGTTTGATGTACGCCATGCAATGCAACCGTCCGGATATCTGGTACGCCATGGGCCTAGTAGCACGTTTCCTATCAGATCTTGGCCATAAACATTTAAAAGACTATAAAACGAGTAACTCGTTATCTGAAAAGGTACTGCCGACAACGAACTGTGCTACGAGGGCAAGAAGTTAGAATTGACCGATTACATTGACGCCGACCGTGGTGGCAATCCGGATGATCATAAGTCCACCACAAGAGGAGCATTCCTCCTTTCTAATGCTGCCATTTCATGGACGAGCAAGAAGCAAACCTAAGTCGCGCTGTCCACAATGGAATCGGAATTCGTAGCTCTCTATAGGGAAGCACAGGAAGTGGTCTGGTTTAAAAGGCTTCTAACTGCACTGCTTGATGGTGATGTTGAGAATAAACTTGTGAAAATTAGTATGTAATAAAAAAAAATGGATACGTCTGCTATAAGACTATCCAATTATACGCCTCTAACGATAAAGATTGACGGAGTATTTCAAATCATTCACTTCTAGGACATAGTCTGAAACATGATGTCTTTAGCTCACTTCCGATTACCTTCAAGGATGATATGATGTTGAATTTCACTCATGTAAAACTTTTTTCCTACAAATCGGTTGTCACGACACCATGAGAGCTATTGAGTGGTAATAAGACGGATTTTACCAAAATGCGACATTATGGTTGCAAAGAAAACACACATTGTACTAATAAAGTACTGGAAAATATCTCTATAGCATACATATGTGTGGTAGCTTAGGAGATTGGTGACATGGTCGAACATGAGACGTTGCGTTCCTTGAAGACGAATTTCCATTGCTTCATAACATCAACGAACGAAGTCTTGATTGAACTAGAGCAGAATGATGATGATCAGGTCCCACTTACTTCGAGTGGGAGATTTGAGGCAGCAACACAAGTGAACGACATGGTAAATGAGAATGGAGACATTTTCATAATAAATCCAGTGGGAGGAGTAAATCCAACCACACAGATCACTGTTGCTGCAGGTGCGAATAGAGTCGAATCTTATAATCATGTTGATGAACCGCTTGATAAAAATCCTATATTAACTCAACTACCTACTGGGAACAGTGGGAGTGGTACAACCAACTTGGTTCCTAGTCCCGTTAATCGTGGAATTAATCTCGAAGATAGAATCCCGAGACTAAAAGGTCGGCCAAGAAAAGTTGTTGGTGAAGGTTCAAGTAACACCCTTGTTCCCAGTGGGAGTAATGCACCGATAATGAGCATTATTTCTAGTGGGAGCAATGTTCAAGTTCTAGATGGGTCTAACGAGTCTTGACGCAGTCAAAGGCGTCGAACTTCTCCCAAGAGGTATCCCTTCGAAAGAGGTGAATTATTCACTCTGACTTTAGTTGATGAACCGGTAACGGTTAAACAAGCTATTGATGGAACTCAAGCGAATGAATGGAGGAAAGAAATGGAGGATGAGATCGCTTCTATCTAAGCTAATTCGGTGTGGTCTTTAGTTGAGTTGCCTGTTAACTGCAGAGCAATAGGGGCAAAGTGGGTTCTGAAGCTGAAACTCACTGCTGATGGAACTGTCGAGCGATACAAAGCTCGACTTGTTGCAAAAGGATATATCCAACTTCACGGTGTAGACATTGATGAAACATACTCACCGACTGTGCGTTACACCACAGTCCAGACTATTTCTGCTTTGGTTGTAAGCCTCGATCTAGAGTTGCAACGAATGGATGTTAAGACTGTATTCCTCCACGAAAACCTGGAGGAAGAGATCTATATGGATCAACCGGAGGGTTTCATTACTCCTGGTAACGAACGTAAAGTTTTTAAGATCCAGAGAGCGATATATGGTCTTAAACAATCATCCCGGCAATGGTACCGCAGGTTTCACGAGGAAATCGTCGGAATTGGATTCGTGAATCTTCACGAGGATCCATGAGTGTACACTAAGACCTCTTCGTCGAAGTACCTCATCCTGACATTATATGTGGATGACATATTGATTGCCGCGAATGATGTGAGTTACATGAAGGAATCAAGTCCTGGTTGGCATCTGTATTTTAGATGAAGGACAATGGAGAAGCCACGTACATCATTGGCATTACAATTGTTATGGATGGGGCTACTCGCAAGCTATGTCTCTCTCAAGAATCTTATATCAACAAATTGTTTAAAAGGTTCAGACTACAAGATGCCAAACACGTGGATACGCCGGTTGTTTTTGGGTGCGTGTTTTCAAAGTGTGACGGCCCGAAAGACCTGGGTGACCGTGAACAGGTGAAAATTGCAGAATACCTTAGTATGGTTAGCAGCTTAATGAATGCCATGCAATGCACTCGTCCAGACATCTGCTAAGCTGTGGGTTTAATAGCACGATTCCAATCAGACCCTGGTAATCAACATTTAAAGGCCGTGAAACGAATTATTCGATACATGAAAGGTACTGGCGACTACGGACTGTGCTATGTGGGTGGAAAACTAGAATTGACAGGGTTCAGTGATGTCGACCACGGTGGCGATCTGGATGATCGTAAGTCCACCTCAGGAGGATTGTTTCTTCTTGCTAATGCCACCATTTCATGGATGAGCAAGAACCAATTATGTGTTGCGCTGTCTAGGATGGAATTTGAATTCGTGGCTCTCTCTAAGAATGCACAGAAAGCAGTCAGGCTTAAAAGGCTCTTGACTGTATTGCTTGGCGTCGAGTACGGGAGTAAGCCTGTAATGGTATACTCTGATAGTTAAGCAGCAATTGCAGCAGTTAAGAATCCTAAGTACCATAGTAAGACGAAACAGATTGATATAAAATTCAACTATTCTAACAATATGGTTGAGGAAAAATCAATCACATTAGAATACTTGTCCACCGAGAGTATGATGGCGGATCCATAAACTAAACCTTTCCGCAGGGATGCTTTCGAAAAGCATGTGAGAATGCTACGATTGCGTAGGGTTTAAGTGGCTTGTATCATGATGATAAACAATTTATATTTGAATAAAACGAATTGCAATTTGAGTTTAAGATTTTTACGAAGTCATAATGTTTGAGTTGCATCGGATTTTTACGGTCTATAAACTAGTCGTAGGAGGGATAAACTCCAAAGTAGGGCCAAGCCTCGTCACACAGGCTCAGCAGTCTTGACCTAGAGGGGGTCCTCTACCATATCAAGACCTGCTAAGAACCATAGTGGCAAACCTGGTTAAGCAGAACGGTCATTTTGGTTTCGGGGTAACACGACATGATCTATGTTTTGCGATTCGCCGTGATGAACTTTGTTCGTCAAATAACCACATTTTCTGCCAGATGACAAATCTGCGATATCATATGACATTTCCCACTCCTGACTAAATTCAGATTATGCTATCGACGCACGCATCATACTACGCATGCCATGTTGGACAACAGGGTTAGGCTCGGTTGTGCTAGACAAAACCCACGAGATTCAGATATGCAAAAACTTCTTCACCTTGAGTGTGTGACTGATCCCGGATGCTTTATGAAGAAGCATCCAATGTATCCTAACAGACTTAGAACTCAAACCTAAGGTCAAGCTCAATGTTCACTTCCCGGTTTACGAGCGTAGTGCTGAACAAAAAGGCCAAGTGTCCACGTCTTTGGAAACTGGTTGAGTTTGACTAAGGGTATGAGCGATGGTGATGGTCATGTACACCTGTAATTCTCCGACTCTTGTATTTACTAGGTGGCCACCAACCTGATATTAGTTGAAAGGTTGTGAATACTTGTACGGATGCCTTGAAGGAGTATTCCAATGTGGAAACTAGGCAATTGGAGAATGACAGTTGACCTAAGATACAATGCAGTATTGTTTTCACTGGTTGATTAAATATGGGAAATCAACGTTCCGCGGGCGCTACAACACTCTTAACAGATGAGTAGCACGATGCCCGTAGTGCCCGCCGGTCGCAGGACAAACCTCGTATGAAATATTCCAAAGCGGGGTAGGATCGAAGACATAGGTTGATGTGTTGGTCGACAACATATTAACAGGCACCCTCCAATTCCAGCGATTGGGAGCTGTTTTTATTTGGAGATTGGGCCGCCATAATTATGAGCCCAATAATATGAGTATGTTACCTAAGAAAATTGGGTAATGTCACATTAGGGATTTTGGGCTAGGCCTCAAATCCAAATTGACATGAGAGGCCCAAAGTTGGGCCTCCCTATTCTATAGGCCGTCAAACTTTATCATGAGGACAAAGTGGAGTTTTGTCAACTTCGCTCCTTTTATAAATAGGGAGGTGTTAGGGATTTATTCAGAGCCAATCTCTTCTTCCTATGTGGTGAGACAAAAAAAATCCCTCCTCCCTAAGAGGGATAAAGTGTACAAAAATCCACTTTGCCCTCTAAGTAATTCGGTCGGCCATATATATGAGGGAGGCTTAATTTTGGGCCTCTCATGTCAATTAGGATTTTAAGCCTAGCTCAAAATCCCTAATGTGACATTACCCAATTTTCTTAGGTAACATGCTCATATTAATGGGCTCCTAATTACGATGGCCCAATCTCCAAATACCCACAGCTCCCACTCGCCGGAATGGGAGGGTGCCTATTAATATGTTGTCAACCAACACATCAATATTTGTCTTTGATCCAACCCTGCTTCGAAATAGTTCATACGAGGTTTTTCGTGCGAACGGCGGACACGACGGGCATCGTGCTACTCATCTTTTAGGAGTGTTGTAGCGCCTTCGAAACGTTGATTGCTATCTCTAATTAACCTGTGAAAACATTACTGTGTCGCGCTGTATCCTAGGTCAACTATCATTCTCCAATTGCCTAGTTTCCACATTGGAATACTCCTTCAAGGCATCCTTACAAGTATTCACAACCTTCAACTAATATCAGGCTGGTGGCCACCTAGTGAATACAAGAGTCGGAGAATTACAGGTGTACATGACCATCCCCATCGTTCATACCCTTAGTCAAACTCAACCGGTTTCTAAAGAGGTGGTTACTTGACCTTTTTATCTAGCACTACGCTCGTACGCCGGGAAGAGAACATTGAGCTTGACCTTAGGTATGACTTCTGAGTCCGTGAGGATACTTTGGATGCTTCTTCATAAAGCATCCCGGGTCAGTCACACGCTCAAAGTGAAGAAGTTTGTGCCCATCTGAATCTCGTGGATTTTTTCTAGCACAACCGAGCCTAACCCCGTTTTCGAACATGGCACGCGCAATATGAAGCTTGCGTCAATAGGGTAACCTGAAATTTAGTTAGGAGTGGTAAATGTCATATGCTATCGCAAATTTGTCATCTGGCCCAGAATGTGGTTATCTGACGAACAAAGTTCGTCATGGAGAATTGAAAACCATAGATCATGTCATGTTAACCCGAAACCAAATGATCGTTTTGCATAACCAGATTTGCCACCGTGGTTCTTATACGGTCTTGATAAGGTAAAGGTCCCCCTCTCCATCAAGACGGTCGAGCCCGTATGACGAGGCTTGGCCCACATTCGGCATTGTTTTACTAGGGAGATTGTCCCTCCTACAACTAGTTTATAGATCGTAAAAATCTGATGTAATTCAAACATTATGACGTCATAAAAATCATAAACTCAAATTGCAATTCATTTTATTCAAATATTACTTTAAAACTCAAAATGTTATCATTATAATACAAGCCACTTAAACCCTACGCATTTCTAGCATTCTACCATGCTTTTCGAGAACATCCTTGCGTAATGCTTTGGTCAATGGATCCACCATCATACTCTCAATGAACAAGTATTCCAATGTGATTAATTTTTCCTCAACCATATTCTTAGCATAATTGTATTTTATATCAATATTTTTCGTCTTGCTATGGTACTTAGGATTCTTAACTATTGCAATTGTTGCTTGACTGTCAGAGTATACCTTTACAGGCTTACTCCCGTCCTCGATGCCAAGCAATGCAGTTAAAAGCCTTTTAAGCTAGACTGCTTCATGTGCATTCTTAGAGAGGGCCACGAATTCGGATTCCATCAAATACGACGCGAAACAGGATTGCTTCTTGCTCGTCAATGAAATGTCGAAATTAGCAAGGAGAAATAATCATCCTGAGGTGGACTTACGATCATCTGGATCGCCACCATGGTCGGCGTCACTTAACCCTGTAAATTCTAGTTTTCCACCCTCATAGCGCAATCCGTAGTCGGCAGTACCTTTCATGTATCGAATAATTCGTTTCACGGTCTTTAAATGTTCATAGCAAGGGTCTGATTGGAATCGTGCTACTAGACCCACAACGTAATAGATGTCTAAACGAGTGCATTGCATGGCATACATCAAGCTACCAACCATACTAAGGTATTCTGCACTTTTCAGCTGTTCACGCTCAACCAGGTTTTTCGGGTCGTCACGCTTCGACAACGCGCACCCAAACACAACCGGCTTAGCCACGGGTTTGGCATCTTGTAGTCTAAACCTTTTCAACAATTTGTTGATATATGATTATTTAGAGAGACATAGCTTGCGAGCAGCCCGATCCCTAGCAATCTTAATGCCTAGGGATGTACGTGGCTTCATCCATATCCTTCATCTCGAATACAAATACCAGCTGTTGGATCACGGCGGAACTCCGGTACGATCTTTGACGGCGATCCTAGCTCCTTCGCTCCACGCAATCCTGCAAGAGGGGATAGACCGGGCGGTGACCCAGAATCCCTCTCCGATGCTTAAATGAGTCTCTGGTACGGACTGGCAAGTAGTAATGTCAAGTAATGTAATTCAACTTAATTGATCTGAGGTGACCTCTGCCCTTTTATAGGCGAAGAGGTGCCTCAGTTACCTGGTGAACCGTTGGGGGTGGTTAGCCCGTATCCCGCTTATCTCGGGTGTGATCCCGCCTATCTAGGCCATGATCTCGCTTATCTCGGCCACGCCCCGCAAATCTCGGCCACGCTCCGTGTATCTTAACCACGTTCCGCGTATCTCGGCCACGCCCCGCGTATCTCGGCCTTATCCTCTGATAACGAGTCCCGACTAACGTCGGGGACTCCAGAGTTATCTCGTTGTGTCACCGCTCGGGGCCCCTCGTCATCGTGACAGGGCCTATTGTTCTCAGGGATTCATCATCGGGGCCTACTCAGAGGCAGCTCGTCGGGAGTGCTCATCTCGCTTGTCAGGTCCGACTCTGTCGGGACCTCTCATCCTCGGACTCCCTTCGTCGGGATCCTTTGCCTGGGCCATCTTGGCCTTCGTTTAGGGCCCACCGGGCCTATTTGCCGTCTCCTCACCGTTAATAGGGCCTAACGGCTGTAGTCGAACCCATCATTTGCCCCCAAGACATGGAGGGACTTTTAGTTCGTCGTGTCTTTTAATTCCCGACTGATGGGTCCGACTATAGTCGTCAGGCCCCGTAACGGCGAGGAAACGGCAAACAGGCCCACCAGGCCCCGAAAGGAAGGTCAAGATGACCTAGGAGAAGGGTCCCGACGAAGGGAGTCCCGACGAGGCAAGGTCCCGACAGAGTCGGTTCCGACAGTGAAGCTGGAAGCTCCCGATGAGAAGCCTTTAAGTAGGCCTCGATGATGAATCCCTGAGAATGATTGGCCCTGTCACGATGACGAGGGGCCCGAGCGGTGACACAACGAGATAACTCTGGAGTCCCCGACGGGAGTCGGGACTCGTTATCAGAGGATAAAGCCAAGATATGCGGGGCGTGGCCGAGATACGCGGAACGTGGATTATGATACACGGAGCGTGGCCAAGATACGCGGGGCATGGCTAAGATACGCGAGATCATGTCCGAGATATGCGGGATACGGGCTAACCACCCCTAACGGTTCGCCAGGTACCTGAGGCATCTCTTTGCCTATAAAAGGGCAGGAGGTCACCTCAGATCACTTACGTTGAGTTGAATACACTCTGAGTTTATTACTTGCCAGCCATACGAGATACTTATTTAAGCATCGGAGAGGGATTCTGGGTCACCGCCCGGTCTATCCCCTCTTGTAGGATTACGTGGAGCTAAGGAGCTAGGATTGCCGTCAAAGTCCGTACCGGAGTTCCACCGTGATCCAACACGAGATACTTATTTAAGCATCGGAGAGGGATTCTGGGTCACCGCCCGGTCTATCCCCTCTTGCAGGATTACGTGGAGCTAAGGAGCTAGGATTGCCGACAAAGTCCGTACCGGAGTTCCACCGTGATCCAACATTGGCGCCGTCTGTGGGAATCAAACAAAAAGCTGATATGGTGGCTGGCAAGAACAGAAGACAGGGACAATCCGGTGGTTCCCGTCACCCCGCTGCAACGAATCTGAATTCAGTTCCAGAACAAGAGGAAAACCAGAACCATCCTCCGGCTGAGCTCTCCCAGACAGGAGGGCACAATGGATCGCATCCCGAAGATGTTGCCCCTCAGTACCAGGACAACAGGGGGCAGGAGGCTCCCCCAGCTGCAGATTTGACGAGGGCCGTGGCAGAGGCCATGCCCATGTTTCTGGCGGCTGTAGAGGCTCTCTTGGATCGAAGAGAGGCTGCGAGGAGGCAGGAGGAGATGCCCCCGTTGGAGGAAGCGACTCTGCCGACGGAGGGTCGGAACGCACAGGAAGCCCTGCCCCGAGGCCAAGACAGAGGTAGGGCGACCGGTCAGCCGGAGAGGTTCGTGGTTGATGGGCCAGGACCAGTACAGCACAGGACCATTCCCTTGAATGGTCCCATCACTCCCGACCAGGTGGTAAAGATCGTGAACATCTGTATGGGAGAACAGAAGCCGCTGGTGTCGGAGCTGAGGGATCGATCCACTCATCCCTTCGTCCCCCGACTCATTGATACCCTAGCCCCGCCTGGGCTAGGCATCCCCACGATAAAGGAGTATGATGGCGAAGGAGATCCAGTTCGCCACGTCCAGAAGCACCTCATGGCGTGTCTGGGAAGAGCCCCAAGTGAAGACATAGTGTGTACGTTGTTCCCGAACACACTGGGAGAAAGGGCCCTGACTTGGTTCTTTAGTCTGCCCCCGGGATGCATCACTTGCTGGGCAGACATGCACGATCGATTCATTCAGCAGTACCAGGGTCGGAGGCGTCTATTGAAGAGCGTGAGGTCCCTGACCCAGGTGGTGCAGAGGCCCGACGAATCGCTGGCTCATTATTACCAACGGTACACAGCCAGCGTAGCAGAGATAGATGAAGAAATCTCTGAGGGCGAAACCATCCGTACCTTCATTCGGAACCTGACAGCCCCCTATGGCTCCGACCTGATGCACAGCGTGGCTGAGAAGGCTGTGTGGAATATGGAGGCATTACAGAAGAGGGTGAAGCGGCAGATCGATGTCCAGGAGTCGAAGATAGCCGCGGGAGAACTGGAACCCCCAAAGTCGAACAAAGGGAAGCAGTCAAGTAAACCTTTCGACGATCGTAAGTCAAAGGGTAAACCCGACAGCGACAAGAATCGAGGTCGTCCGGATCGGAGGGATGACAGACGTTCTTCAAGGAAGGATAAGCGGGAGGATTTTGACATTCCTCTCAACTGCTCCATGGCGGAAGTGCTGACAGTCATGGAACGACAAGGTATCTCCAGGTACCCCCCGAAGAAAGATGGGAAATTCCTGGGGTCCCGCACAGATCGCTATTGTCGATTTCACCGCGCAAATGGCCACGACACCAATCAATGTCGGGAGCTGAAGAAGGAGATTGAAAAGCTGATCCAGAAGGGGAAGCTTAAGGAATTTGTCGGGGATAAGCGGTGCCGATCCCGCTCTCGGTCCCGATCGCGGTCCCATTCCCGATCCCGCGACCGGTCCCCAAAGAAGAAGAGAACCGATTCAGAGTCATCCGGTGCTCGCAAGGAGAGACGGGGCACTATCAACGTGATTCATGGAGGGTTTGCTGCTGGAGGTCATACCTCATCCGCCCGAGAAGTTTATGCCTCTAGAATCCCTACAGCAGTGGTGTTGGGTAAGAGGTCCCGATCCTGGACCTTGAAAGAAGAGATGGTGATCTCCTTCTCGTTGGAGGACCTCATAGGCGTAGAGACTCCGCATGACGATGTCTTGGTGGTAACCTTGGATGTAGACGGGTTCGAAATGAAGAGAATTCTAATCGACGGGGGGAGCTCCTCCGACATCCTATTCATGGACGCGCTGGAGGCTATGGGGAAGACGAAGAAAGATCTAAAGGAGGCAAACTTCCCGATGGTCGGGTTCTCTGGCTCAACCTCCTACCCGCTAGGAGTAATCACCTTACCAGTGGAGTTTGGTAGCGGGTGGAAATCAGAAAGGAGAAACGTGGAGTTTGCCGTGGTTGATTCCGCAGGGACCTACAATGCAATTATCGGGAGAACCACCATTAATCCTCTGATGGCGGTTGCCTCGACTGTGCACCAGAAGATGAAGTTCCCGACCGACCACGGAGTCGGAGAGGTCAAAGGCGACCAGGTGGCTTCCCGAAAATGCTATGTTAACGCCACTCGGAGGAGGAGGCGAGAGGCCATGACTGTCCTCCAGACAGACACAGATCCCAGAGAAGAGTTTGGGCGTCCCGCCCCCGTAGAAGACCTGAAAGAAGTCGAGATCGACGGACCCCAGAGGAAGGTGAAAATCGGGTCTGCTCTGACTGAGGAGACAGCCCAAAAATTGGTGGAGTTGTTGAAGGAGTTCAAGGAGCTGTTTGCCTGGTCCCCCAGCGACATGCCAGGAATAAGCCCCGATGTGATCGTGCACGAGCTGAAGATAGACCCCGCGATCAAGCCTATCACACAGAAAAGGCGTCCGATGGGCACGGATAAGAAGATCGCGATTCAGCAGGAGGTGGGCAGGTTGCTCGACGCTGGGTTCATTAAGGAGCTCTGATTCCAGACTTGGGTGGCCAACCCAGTGCTGGTGAAGAAGACTAACGGGAAATGGCGAATGTGCGTGGACTTCCGCGACCTGAACAAGGCTTGCCCAAAGGACTGCTATCCACTCCCGAGGATCGACCAGCTGGTGGATGCCACATCGGGACATGAGCTGTTAAGTTTCATGGATGCGTATTCAGGCTACAACCAGATCAAGATGGCTAAGGAAGACGCCCCCCACACAGCGTTCTACGCAGACAGTGACATCTATCACTACGATGTCATGCCTTTCGGGTTGATCAATGCCGGGGCAACCTACCAACGGATGGTGAACAAACTGTTTGGAGATATGCTGGGAGAAACCATGGAAGCTTACGTGGATGATATGCTGGTGAAGTCCCGACAAGCCGAGGATCACGTGCACAACCTTACCATGGCGTTTGAGCGGATGAGGCTCCATCAAGTTCGTTTGAACCCGACGAAATGCGCCTTCGGGGTCCACTCAGGGAAATTCTTGGGCTTCATGGTGAGTCAGAGAGGAATTGAAGTGAATCCTGAGAAGCTGAGGGCAATCGAGGAGATGCAGTCCCCGATAAACCATCGGGAGGTGCAAGTACTGAATGGCCGACTAGCTGCAATGAACCGCTTCTTGTCCAAAGCCAGCGACCGGTCAATGCCGTTTTTTGAAGTCTTGAGGGCCAACAAAAAATTCGAGTGGACCGCCAAATGTGAAGAAGCGTTCCAAGCACTCAAGCAGCACCTTCGCACACTCCCGCCGCTGGCAAAACCGGTTCCAGGCGAGCCGCTCTTCCTTTATTTGGCTGTTTCTGAATTTGCAATTAGCTCTGTGTTAGTAAAGATTGTCGAGGGTAATCAAGTCCCCGTCTATTATGTAAGCAAGGCATTTGCCAGATCTGAATTGAACTACCCCGCCGTTGAGAAGTACCTCTTTGCGTTGATTATTACTGCTCGGAAGCTAAGGCCATATTTCCACGCACACGAGATCACTGTGCTAACGAACCAGCATTTGAAGCATTTTTTGAACCGACCGGATGCGTCGGGAAGATTAGTGAAATGGGCAGTAGAGCTTAGCGAATTTCGCATACACTTCGCTCCGAGAACGGCTATTAAGGGTCAGGCGTTAGCAGATTTCATAGCAGAGTCTACAGCCCCCGATCTGGAAGAAGCGGGCCCTGCAGAGGGGGCAACCATGGAAGTCCCGACAGAAGTACAATCAGAGAGGGCAGAGCAATCAGAACAGCCAAACAAGGAAAATATCTGGGAGATGTACACGGATGGCTCCGCGAGTTCAGACGGATCAGGAGCGGGCTTCTTGTTGATACCACCAGTTGAAGGTGAACCGCTCCGATACTCCTTGGCTTTAACATTCAAGGCCACAAACAACGAAGCGGAGTACGAAGCTCTTATCACGGGCCTAAAAATCGCTAAAGGCACTGGAATCGATCACTTGAGAGTGAAGTGCGACGCAGCTTTAATCGTGAACCAGGTTCAAGGGCGATACGAAGAAAGGAGTCCGATAATGAAAAAGTATCTGCGAGAAGTACAAGCCTTGAGAGAGGGCTTCAAAAGCTTCGATATCGAGGCTATCCCGAGGGAGGAGAACGTAGAGGCAGACGCCTTGAGTAAGTTTGCCCTGGGGGCACCCTTGGAAGGAAATCAGAAGGTGCACTTCTTGGAGAAGGTGATCTTATCAAACATCGACCCAACAAAGGTGTGCACCATTGAGACAGGATCGGAGGAAGAGCCCACCTGGATGACCCCGATAGTCGCGTATCTGACTACGGGGGCAGTTCCCGAGGATAAGGTAGCAGCAGACAGGATATGTCGGATCGCGTCTAATTATGTGATGCTGGACAATCAGCTGTACAAGAAGGGCTGGTTCTCGACTCCGTACCTGAAGTGTGTAGCAGAACCCGACACCAACCGAATCCTGAAGGAAATGCACGAGGGGGTCGCGGCTTGTCACGAAGGGGCCCGATCCATTTTGAGGAAGGTGTTGAACTTAGGCTACTATTGGCCCACGATGAACAAAGAAGCAACAGCGTTGGTCCGATCATGCGACGCGTGCCAGAGGTACGCTCCGAGTATCGCGGCTCCGGCCGCCAACCTAACATCCATCAAGAGCGCTTGGCCCTTCGCACAGTGGGGCATCGACTTGGTGGGACCTCTTCCACAAGCACAAGGACAATGTAAGTATTTACTTGTAGCTATCGATTATTTTTCTAAATGGATAGAGGCGAAGGCATTGGCCAGAACAACGGGGAACCAGATCGTCAAGTTCCTCCAGACCCACATCGTGTCCAGATACGGAATTCCTAAGGTGGTGATCAGCGACAATGGCCCACCATTCAACGGCTCTCAGGTGAGGGAGTATCTAGAAGAATTGAACATTGAGCATCGGACCGCCTCCGTACGCCATGCTCAGACTAATGGCCTGGTGGAGTCAGCCAACAAAATCGTGATGGATGGCCTGAAGAAGAGGGTCTATGCCTTGAAAGGCAAGTGGCTGAACGAACTGGAAAATGTACTTTGGGCTGTTAGAACGACACCCAAACGATCAACAGGGGAGACTCCGTTTGGCCTCGTTTATGGCACGGAAGCTGTCGCACCTGTGGAGGTAGCTGTGGCGTCCCATCGGATGAGATATTACGAACCCCTAACGAACGATGAAGTGAGACGTCTGGACTTGGACCTACTTGAAGAGAAAAGGCGGGAAGCCGATGAAGTCCAAGCACGGATACGCTTAGCGACGGCCAGGTACTATAATCGGCGAGTGAAGTCCCGACAGTTCTTTGTCGGGGAGCTGGTTTGGCGTCGCAACGAGTTCACCCTTTTGGATCGAATCAACAAGATGTCACCAAAATGGGAAGGACCTTATAAGATCGTGGGGATGCCAGCTCCAAATGCATACAAGTTGGAAGACCTCGATGGCAGAACATTAAAGCATTCTTTCAGTGGCGAACACTTGAAGAAACACCATGCTTGAAGAAAGTCGCCTTAAGTGGTGCCCGATAAAGTCGCCTTAAGTGGTGCCCGATAAAGTCGCCTTAAGTGGTGCCCGACAAAGTCGCCTTAAGTGGTGCCCGAAAAAGTCGCCTTAAGTGGTGTCCGATGTAAAATCGCCTTAAGTGGTGTATGCTATTTATCGTTTAATTCAATGTAAGCCAATCTTATGCCATCAATAAATAAAGAGGTTGCTTCCAAATAAGAGTTGTCCTTAGATTTATGCTAAGTGTAAAAGTCGCCTTCAGTGGTGCACGATAAAAGTCGCCTTCAGTGGTGCACGATGAAAGTCGCCTTCAGTGGTGCACGACGAAAGTCGCCTTCAGTGGTGCACGATGAAAGTCGCCTTCAGTGGTGCACGACGAGAGTCGCCTTCAGTGGTGCACGATGAAAGTCGCCTTCAGTGGTGCACGATGAAAGTCGCCTTCAGTGGTGCACGATGAAAGTCGCCTTCAGTGGTGCACGACGAGAAAAGTCGCCTTGAGTGGTGCACGATGCTTAGATTTATTCTAAGTAATATAAAGTCGTCTTAAGTGATGCGCGGGACTAAGTCGCCTTGAGTGGTGCATGATGCTTAGTTTTATTCTAAGTATCCGAAAGTCGTCTTAAGTGATGCCCGAGAAAAGACGTCTTAAGTGATGCACGATTCTTAGATTTGCTCTAAGTAATATAAAGTCGTCTTAAGTGATGCGTGAAACCAAGTCGCCTTAAGTGATGCGCAGAATTAAGTCGTCTTAAGTGATGCATGGAGTTAAGTCGCCTTAAGTGGTGCAAGTTATTAAATCTTCGGGAAAAACGTACGAGAATGTCTAAGTGTCGAAGCTTCGACTTAAGCGCGTATAAGTAAAGTCACTCGGAGAAGTGCAACAAAAGATCGGAACCAGAGAAGTTTGATATTGATAAGGGCTCAAAGGCCCGATAATGACAAAAGAGAAGAAGATACAAGGACCCCAAAAGATAAAAATATTCAAGCTTGGTCCTTGTCGGTAGCATCGGCAGCAGCTGGGTCCGCGGAGTCAGTAGCAGAGGGATCAACAGGATTGGCTTCGGGAGGATTAGTTATCGGGGCGTCCGCACTTGGAAGTTCAGAAGCGTCTTCGACAATTACGGGAGTGATCCCCCCGTCACTCTCCTCGGAAAGAGTAAAATACTTCTTCGCGAAGGGAGCGAGGGAAGGAGACTTGTCAAAGTTGATGGCGTCGCCATACTCCAGGTGGAGCTCCTCAACCACGTTGAAGAGAGTGTTCCCCACCTCTGCGCCAAAGAACTTCATGGCATCAGCTTGAAAGCCCTCCGACCTCCGATAGTCCTCCCGGCCCTTTTCCTCCGCTTCGGCCAGCTGCGCAGGAAACCCCGCGATTAGCTCCTCCAAAGCCTTCTTCTCAAGGACCAGTTGGTCCTCGGCAGCCTTCTTCTCCTGGGTCAGCCTGTCCACAATCACCCCCCGCTCCTGCCGCTCTTGCCTCAAGAGCCCCTCGAAGTCCGCGATCTGCTGCTGAAGATCCTGAATCTTCTGGTTAAGGGCAGCCTGCTCCTTGACAAACTTCCCCCGCAGAGACTGGGAGGCCTTGAGATCCGCCTGAAGCTGCTCGCGGACCCCTCGGTCCCGCTCCCGGGCCTCATCATAGGCAATAATATACCCGATGAGGCGGTTGTAGTCCCCGAGCTCCTGCAATAAAAAGGAAAAATGTTAATGAACAAACGACTCGATCTACCATCAACAAGAAAGAAGCAAAGTCTCACCTCTACGCGGCGCACAGCCATATCCCTGATATCCCGCTGCATATGCGTCCGATTGAGGTAAATCGGATGCCGCATAGAAAGCAGAATAGAACCCGCCAGCAGATGCAGGGCCAGTTCCTGGTCCTGTTCCCCTTGTGTAAGCGGGACTCCCTGAAGCGTCTGGATAGGAGTCCAGGGGGCATTCGCCTGTGAAGAATTGAAGGGTCTATAGAAGTCCCCATCAAAAGCAAGGGGAGAGATAGGACGAGGAATGGAAGGGCACGCCTCCGCATCGCCCCTAACAGGGGAAGGAAAGAAGTCGTGGATAGGTGAGAGCTGCCGCTGCTGCGGAGAAGACGAAGGAGGCGGCCCCTGAGGGGTTGGTTTCAAGGGGGATTGCCCCGCCTTCTGACGCTGTTGAGGGGGGTCAGCCCCGCCAATCTCCTCGGAGGAGTCCAGAGTTTCCACCTGACGAAACTGTTCGCCAGTTGGAGCCTTCTCTCCAGCTGAGGAAGGCACCCCCGCTGAAGGCGGTGCGTCTGCGGAAGTTGCAGCACCCGAGGAAGCTCCCGAGCGACCTGCACCTGGAGGATGAGAAGCTTCAGAAAGGTAGTCAGGAAGTTCATCGGGATTCTTACACCAGATGATACATCGGGAGACGTATTGATCCTTCCCATGATAATGATAGTAGCCTGCCTTCAAGACTCGGGGAGTTTCGCCTCGAAGGATTCTTTTGACATCAGTAATGCGGCCTTCCTTGGTCGAGGAAATCAAATCCGATGGGACCATTCTCTTGTACGATTTAATAGCAAGTCGAAGTTGTTTACCTTCTTCAGCGTTCTGGACATCGAAGAGCTGGTCCAGATCCACCCGCTTCCGCTTGGGCTGCTCCGCTGAAGGAGACCCCGACCTAGCAGCAGCCTTCTTGGCAGACTTCCTCTTCCGCGAGGGGCGGACAGCATCAGTCTCCCCCTGCTTAAGGAACAGATCGGTCAGCACAGATACCCTCTTGGCTGCAAACAGTAAACAAAGAAAGAGTTAGAAGTTTACCCAAGGAACCATATTGGAAGGGCCGTCGAAGAGTTGACCCCCAGAAACAATGTCGAGGAGTCGGATCCCGGCGTGCACCAGGTCCCGCTCCACGAGTGAGTTGGCGTTGAGAGGAGTGTAAGACTCCTCCCACCGATAGAGCTGGATAAGCTGGAGAGTCTCAAAATCCTCATCAGCATAAGTATGGAAAGCAGGTGGAGGGTCCGCTACCACCTCCCAACGAGGCCAGGGAATGGAGGAGTGACGGATAAAGAAGTAACTCCTTTTCCAGCTACTGTTGTCAGACCCTGTATCAATCAAGAGTCCCCAACCCTTGACCACCTTCCAGGTGTCACTGGTCCAGCCGTATCGGGCAAGCTGCTGCTTACTCCACTTGGGCATCCGAGGGTAGAAGGCGCAGACCCCCGCCTCATTGCACTTCATCCCATAAAAGGTTCTGAAGAGTTGGAGGCTGTAGACCCACTTCTGTCGGAGACAGAGGACTTGAAAGGCGTTCCAGAGGCGGATGGCATGGGGAGAAAAGGTGGTGGGGTGTGTTCTGTAATAATGGCACAGCTCGACCAGATTACCGCAAAAGGGGAACCTGATCCCCGCTGATATTTGTCCCGTAGAGACAAACACCTCCCCTTTCTGGGGACGAGTAACCTCAGAGTCACTCGAGGGACGATGCCTAGGATATGGGAAACGAGGTTCCCAGGTGATGGTGATGCAACCCTCTCGGAGAGCTGCATCATAGGCAGTATTGGAAATCTCATTTGGAGCATAATCAAAATTAAAGGGTTTTCTCCCCTCAGAGCTGGAACCGCTGTCTGAAAAGCAACCAGGGCAAGAAAACACAGTGGGACTCTTGGAAAAATTAGAAAGAAAAAGACGAACAAACAACAAAGAGGGATTCCTTACCAGGCATGATGAAGTAGAGGTTGAAGGAGATGAACGAAACGTCACCGGAAAGATGATCGGAAAGACTCCAAAGACCTTCGAAATCACAGAGCTTGGAATTGCAGAAGAATCGCAGAGAGCTTTTGAGAATTCGAAGACGGTAAAAGTTAAATTGTGACTGTGGCTAGGGTTTTATAGTCGAAGAAGACGGTTGAAAGTACACTTCGATCCGGGTCGTCGAAGTCGAAGAGTCTTGATCTGGACCGTTGAGATGAAACGTGCAGAAGGACAACGGGCGTAATGATGAAACGACCTAAAAAACACTTTTTCAGAAAAGGACAGGCGCGAAAAATCAGGCACGTGGGTCGAAAACGTCACTCCATTATCTACTGCATTTAATGCACTAGGAAACCGAGAAGACCCTTGGGATATAACAGTTATCCACAAAACCCTGAGGTAACGTAAAGGAGAAGACTGATAAACTGAGTAACTGAACCAAGGAAAAGATCCCCGACTCTAGTATTGAAAGATCGGGAGTTGAAAGACACGACGAACTAAAAGTCCCTCATGTCTTGGGGGCAAATGATGGGTCCGACTATAGTCGTCAGGCCCCGTAACGGCGAGGAAACGGCAAACAGGCCCACCAGGCCCCGAAAGGAATGTCAAGATGACCTAGGAGAAGGGTCCCGACGAAGGGAGTCCCGACGAGGCAAGGTCCCGACAGAGTCGGTTCCGACAGTGGAGCTGGAAGCTCCCGATGAGAAGCCTTTAAGTAGGCCCCGATGATGAATCCCTGAGAATGATTGGCCCTGTCACGATGACGAGGGGCCCCGAGCGGTGACACAACGAGATAACTCTGGAGTCCCCGACGGGAGTCGGGACTCGTTATCAGAGGATAAGGCCAAGATATGCGGGGCGTGGCCGAGATACGCGGAACGTGGATTAAGATACACGGAGCGTGGCCGAGATACGCGGGGCATGGCTAAGATACGCGAGATCATGTCCGAGATATGCGGGATACGGGCTAACCACCCCTAACGGTTCGCCAGGTACCTGAGGCATCTCTTTGCCTATAAAAGGGCAGGAGGTCACCTCAGATCACTTACGTTGAGTTGAATACACTCTGAGTTTATTACTTGCCAGCCATACGAGATACTTGTTTAAGCATCGGAGAGGGATTCTGGGTCACCGCCCGGTCTATCCCCTCTTGCAGGATTACGTGGAGCTAAGGAGCTAGGATTGCCGTCAAAGTCCGTACCGGAGTTCCACCGTGATCCAACACGAGATACTTATTTAAGCATCAGAGAGGGATTCTGGGTCACCGCCCGGTCTATCCCCTCTTGCAGGATTACGTGGAGCTAAGGAGCTAGGATTGCCGACAAAGTCCGTACCGGAGTTCCACCGTGATCCAACACCGACCTCCCGACGTCGGAGTCAGGGATCTTTCCCTTGGCGTAGTCACTTAGTACAAGTCTTCTCGTTCACGTTTCCTTGATGTCTTGTGGATAACTGCCAAATCCGAGGGGACTCCCCGGCTCTCCAGTCATTAAATGCAGCAGATAGTGAAGCGACGTCTTCGGCACTCGTGCCTGGTTTTTCGCGCCTGTTCTTTCTGAAAAGTGCTTTTCAGGCCGTTTCATCATTACGCCCGTTGCCATTCCGCACGTTTCATCTCAACGGTCCAGATTAGAACGCTTCAACTTCGACGACTCAGATCGAAGTGTCCCTTCCACTTTCCTCTTCGCCTATAAAACCCTAACCGTGGGTGTTGTATCACTTTTACCGTCTTCGAATTTTCAGGAGCTCTCTACAACTTTTGCGAATTCAAGCTTTTGCGATTCCGAAGACCTTAGTGCTTTTCCGATCATCTTCCCGGCAACGCCCAGTTCATTCCTTCAACCTCCAATCGTCATGTCTGGTAAGGATTTCTTCTTCGTTGCTTGCTCATCATTTTCTTGTTTGCAGTTTTCCGAAAATCCCAATGTGCCTTCCTTGCCATTGCTACTTTTCAGACAGTGGATCTAGCTCTGAGGGAAGAAAGCCTTTCAACTTTGATTATGCTCTGAATGAAATCTCCAGCACCGCTTATGATGTAGCTCTCCGGGAGGGATGCATCACTTCTACTTGGGAACCTCGTTTCCCGTATCCCTGGCCTCGCCCCTCGGGTAACCTTGAGGTTACTCGTCCCCGAAAAGGGGAGGTATTTGTCTCTACGGGGCAAGTATCCGCGGGGATTAGGTTCCCTTTCTGTGGCAGTTTGGTCGAGATGTGTCAGCATTATAAGACGGATCCGACCACCTTCTCTCCCCACGCCATACGTCTGTGGAATGCCTTCCAGGTCCTTTGCTTCCGTCAGAAGTGGGTGTACAGCCTCAAGCTCTTCAGGACCTTCTACGGGATGAAGTGCAACGAGGCGGGGGTTTGCGCCTTCTACCCCCGAATGCCGAAGTAGAACAAGACGCAACTTGGGTTGTGCAACTGGACCACTGACACCTGGAAGGTGGTCAAGGGGCGGGGACTCCTGGTCGACACGGGCTCCGACAACAGCGGATGGAAAAGGAGCTACTTCTTCATTCAACACTCTTCGATCCCATGGCCCCGATGGGAGGTGGAAGCAGACTCTCCTCCTGCCTTCCATACCTATACTGACGAAGATTTCCAAACTCTTCAACTCATCCAGCTCTACCGATGGGGGGAGTCCTACACTCCCCTCGACGCCAATTCTCTCGTGGAGCGGGACCTGGTGAACGCCGGGATCCTAATCCTCGATATAATCTCTGGGGGGCAGCTTTTCGACGGCCCCTCCAATATGGTTCCTTGGGTACATCTCTGACTCTTTTTCTTCTACTGTTTGCAGCCAAGAAGGTATCCGTGCTGACCAATCTGTTCCTTAAGCAGGGGGAGACCGACGTTGTTCGCCCTTCGCGGAAGAGGAAGTCCGCCAAGAAGGCTGCTGCTCCGTCGGGATCTCCTTCTGCGGAGCAGCCGAAGCGGAAGCGTGTGGAGGTGGACCAGCTCTTCGACGTCCAGAACGCTGAAGAAGGTAAAAAGCTCCGTCTCGCTATTAAATCGTACAGGAGGATGGTCCCGAAGGAGTTGATTCCTTCAACCATGGAGGCCCGCATTGATGATGTCAAACGAGTCCTTCGAGGGGAAATTCCTCGTGTCCTGAAGGCGGGCTACTACAATTACCACGGGAAGGACCAATATGTCTCCCGACGTATTGTTTGGTGTAAGAATCCTGATGAACTCCCTGATTACATTTCTGAAGCCTCTTGTCCTCTAGGTGCAGGTCGTTCAGGAACTCCATCGGGCACCGAAGCTTCCGCGGGTGCACCACCCTCAACAGGGGCGCCTCCCTCAACTGGGGAGAAAACCCCGACCGGCGAACAATTTCGTCGGGTGGAGACCTTGGACTCCTCCGAGGAGACTGACGAGGGTGGCTCCCTTCGTCATCGTCGGAGGACAGGGCATTCCCCCTTGAAACCAACCTCTCAGGGGGTGCCCCCCTCATCTTCTCCGCAGCAGCGACAGCCGTCGCCCATCCACGACTTCACTCCTTCCCCCGCCCGGGTCGAACCGGAGGCGCGCCCCTCCACGACTCGTGCTGGCCCTCCCCCTCTCCCTCTCGACGGGAGTTTCTACAGGGCCTTCGACCCCGCGCAGGTGGATGTTCCCTGGACCCCAATCCAAACATAGCAAGGGGTCCAGCTTCGACAAGGGGATGCCCGTGAAGAACTGGCTCTGCATCTGCTGGAAGGCTCGATCCTGCCCACTATGCGGTATCCGATTTCCCTGAATCGGGAGGCGATGCGTCGGGATGTTCGAGAGATGTCCCTGCGTCGGATAGAGGTAAAACTTTGCTTCTCTTTCTTTATTGGTAAGGCTGGTTGTTTGTTCATTAACACTTTTCTTTCTTCTATCGTAGAGCTCAGGGACTTCAACCGTCTTTTTGGGTACCTCTTTGCCTATGATGAGTCCCGAGAGCGGGACCGAGCGACCATTGCCAAGCTTAAGGAGGATCTTGCGGCCTCCAAATCTTCGCGGGGGAAACTTGCCAAGGAGCAGGCCATCCTTGACCGAAAGGTTCAGGACCTCCTAAAGCGGGAGCGACAGGAGCGGCAGACTGCTGAGGACAAGCTGGTCCTCGAGAAGAAGGCTCTTGAGGAGCAAGTCGCGGGGGTTCCTGCGCAGCTGGTCGCGGCCGAGGTCAAGGGCCGGGAGGATTATCGGAGGTCTGAAGACTTCCAGGCTGATGCTGTGAAGTTCTTCGGCGCGGAGGTGGAGAACACTTTCTTCAATGCGGTTGAGGAGCTCCACCTGGAGTATGGCGACGCCATCAACTTCGATAAGTCTCCTTCTCTCGCTCCCTTTGCGAAGAAATACTTTGCTCTTTCGGAGGAAAGTGATGGGGGGAGTACTCCCGCAATTGTCGAAGATGCAGCAGAGCTTCCAAGTGCTGATGTCCTGATAGTCGATCCTCCCGCGGCCGACCCTGTGGAGCCTTCTGCCACCGATCTCGTGGACCCAGCTCCCGCAGATGTCGCTGACAAGGACCAAGCCTAACTGCTTATCTTTAAAGTCCTTGTATTTTCTTCGCTTTTGTAATCGTCGTGCCCTTGAGCCCTTATCAATTATTAGACTTTCTTAGTTCCGATTTTTTCGATGCACTTCTCCAAGTGGCTTTACTATACTTGCTTGGGTCGATACCTCGATACTTAAGACATTCTCGTACATCACTCAAGACGATTTACTAACTTGCACCACCTAAGGTGACTTACCATCTCGTACCACTTAAGGCGGCTTTTCAATACTTATAATAAATCCAAAAACATGCATAACTTAAGACGACTTAATCTGGCGTGTCGCTTAAGACGATTTTTCAATACTTAGAATAAATCTAAGAATCATGCATCACTTAAGACGACTTAATTCTTATGCACCACTCAAGGCGACTTGGTATCGTGCACCACCTAAGGCGACTTTTTAGTACTTAGAATAAATCTAAGAATCACGCACCACCTAAGGCGACTTTTCTCGTGCGCCACTCAAGGCGACTTTTCTCGTGCACCACTCAAGGCGACTTTATAATACTCAGAGTAAATCTAAGAACAATTCTGATCGGAAGCAACCTCTTTATTTATTGATGGCACAAAATTGGCTTACATCGAATTTAAACGATAAACAGCATACACCACTTAAGGCGGTTTTACATCGGGCACCACTTAAGGCGACTTTCATCGGGCACCACTTAAGGCGACTTTCATCAAGCATGGTGTTTCTTCAAGTGTTCGCCACTAAAAGAATGCTTCAATACTCTGCCATCGAGGTCTTCCAATTTGTACGCATTTGGAACTGGCATCCCCACGACCTTATAAGGTCCTTCCCATTTTGGTGACATCTTGTTGATTCGATCCAAAAGGGTAAACTTGTTGCGACGCCAAACTAGCTCCCCGATGAAGAACTGTCGGGACTTAACTCGCTGATTGTAATACCTGGCCGTCGCCAAACGCATTCGAGCTTGGACTTCATCGGCTTCCCGCCTCTTCTCTTCGAGTAAGTCCAAGTCCAGACGTCTTATCTCATCATTCGTCAGAGGCTCGTAATATCTCATCCGATGAGACGCCACAGCTACTTCCACGGGGGCAACAGCCTCCGTGCCATAAACGAGGCCAAACGAAGTCTCCCCCGTTGATCGTTTGGGTGTCGTTCTAACAGCCCAAAGCACGTTTACTAGTTCGTTCAGCCACTTGCCCTTCAAGGCATAGACCCTCTTCTTCAGGCCATCCATCACGATTTTGTTTGCTGATTCCACCTGGCCATTAGTCTGAGCATGGCGCACGGAAGCTGTCCGATGCTCGATGTTCAACTCTTCCAAATACTCCTTCACTCGAGACCCGTTAAACGGTGGACCATTGTCGCTGATCATCACCTTGGGAATCCCGTATCTGGACACAATGTGAGTCTGGAGGAACTTGACGATCTGGTTCCCCGTCGTTCTAGCTAATGCCTTTGCCTCTATCCATTTCGAAAAATAATCGATAGCTACAAGTAAATACTTACATTGACCTTGTGCTTGCAGAAGAGGTCCCACCAAGTCGATGCCCCACTGTGCGAAGGGCCAAGCGCTCTTGATGGACGTCTGATTGGCAGCCGGAGCCACGATACTCGGGGCGTACCTCTGACACGCGTCACAGGATCGGACCAACGCCGTCGCTTCCTTGCTCATCGTGGGCCAATAATAGCCCAAGTTCAGCACTTTCCTCATAATGGATCGGGCCCCTTCATGACAAGCCCCGACCCCTTCATGCACCTCCTTCAGGATTCGATTTGTGTCGGGCTCTGCCACACACTTCAAGTACGGAGTCGAGAACCAGCCCTTCTTGTATAACCGATTGTCCAGCACCACGTAATTAGCCGCGATCCGACGTATCCTGTCGGCTACTACTTTATCATCAGGGACTGCCCCCGTAGTCAGGTATGCGACTATCGGGGTCATCCAAGTGGGCTCCTCCTCCGATCTTGCTTCGATGGCACATACCTGTGTCGGGTCGGTGGTCGATAAGATCACCTTCTCCAAGAAATGCACCTTCCGATTTTCTTCCAAGGGTGCCCCCAGGGCAAATTTGCTCAAGGCGTCTGCCTCTACGTTTTCCTCCCTCGGGATTGCCTCGATGTCGAAGTTTTTAAAGCTCTCCTTCAAGGTTTGTACCTCGCGTAGATACTTCTTCATTATCGGGCTCCTCGCTTCATATCGCCCTTGAACCTGGTTTACGATTAAAGCTGCGTCACACTTCACTCTCAAGTGATCAACTCCAGTGCCTTTAGCAATTTTCAGGCCCGTGATAAGAGCCTCATACTCCGCTTCGTTGTTTGTGGCCTTGAATGTTAAAGCCAAGGCGTATCGGAGCGGCTCACCTCCACCCGGTGGTATCAACAAAAAGCCTGCTCCTGATCCGTCCGAACTCGAGGAGCCATCTGTGTACATTTCCCAGGTATTTTCCTCATTTGGCTGTTCTGATTGCTCTGCTCTCTCTGGTTGTTCTTTTGTCGGGACCTCCATGGTTGCCCCCTCTACAGGGCCCGCTTCTTCTAGATCGGGGGCTGTAGATTCTGCTATGAAATCCGCCAATGCCTGGCCCTTAATGGCCGTTCTTGGAGCAAAGTGTATGCGAAACTCACTAAGCTCTACTGCCCATTTTACTAATCTCCCCGATGCATCTGGTCGGTTCAAAAAATGCTTCAAAGGCTGGTTCGTCAACACAGTGATCTCGTGTGCGTGGAAGTAAGGCCTTAGCTTCCGAGCAGTAATAATCAAGGCAAAGAGATACTTCTCAACCGGAGGATAATTCAATTCAGATTTGGCAAACGCCTTGCTTACATAATAGACGGGGACTTGATTACCCTCGACAACCTTCACTAATACAGAGCTAATGGAAAATTCAGAAACAGCCATGTAAAGATAGAGCGGCTCGCCTGGAACCGGTTTCGCCAACGGCGGGAGGGTGCGGAGGTGCTGCTTGAGTGCTTGGAACACTTCTTCACTTGGCGGTCCATTCAAACTTCTTGTTGGCCCTCAGAACTTCGAAAAATGGCATTGATCGGTCGCTTGCTTTGGATAGGAAGCGATTAATTGCAGCTAGTCGGCCATTCAGCACTTGCACCTCCCGATGGTTTATCGGAGACTGCATCTCCTCAATCGCCCTCAGCTTCTCGGGATTCACCTCAATTCCTCTCTGGCTCACCATAAAGCCCAGAAATTTTCCTGAGTGGACTCCGAAGGCACATTTCGTCGGGTTTAAGCGAACTTGGTGAAGCCTCATCCGTTCAAACGCTATGGCTAGGTTGTGCACATGATCCTCAGCTTGTCGGGACTTCACCAGCATATCGTCCACGTAAGCCTCCATGGTCTCTCCCAGCATATCTCCGAACAGCTTATTCACCATCCGCTAATAGGTTGCCCCCGCATTGATTAACCCGGAAGGCATGACATCGTAGTGATAGATGTCACTGTCCGCATAAAACGCTGTGTGAGGAGCATCCTCCTTAGCCATCTTGATCTGGTTGTAGCCCGAATACGCATCCATGAAGCTCAACAGCTCATGTCCCGATGTGGCATCCACCAGCTGGTTGATTCTCGGGAGCGGGTAACAGTCCTTCGGGCAAGCTTTATTCAGGTCGCGGAAATCCACACACATTCGCCATTTCCCATTAGTCTTCTTCACCAGCACCAGATTAGCGACCCACGTCTGGAATCGGAGCTCTTTAATAAACCCAGCATCGAGCAACCTGCCCACCTCCTATTGGATCGCGATCTCCTTGTCTGTGCCCATCGGACGCCTTTTCTGCGTGATAGGTTTGATCGCGGGATCTATCCTCAGCTCGTGTACGATCACATCGGGGCTGATTCCTGGCATATCGCTCGGGGACCAGGCAAACAGCTCCTTGAACTTTTTCAGTAGGTCGATCAACTCTCGGGCTGTCTCTTCGGTCAAAGCAGACCCGATTTTCACCTTCCTCTGGGGTCCGTCAATCTCAACTTCTTTTAGATCTTCTATGGGGGCGGGACGCCCAAACTCCTCTCTAGGATCTGTATCTGTCTGGAGGACAGTCATGGCCTCTCGCCTCCTCCTTCGGGTGGCGTTAACATAACATTTTCGGGAAGCCACCTGGTCGCCCTTGACCTCTCCGACTCCGTGGTCGGTCGAGAACTTCATCTTTTGGTGAACAGTCGAGGCAACTGCCATCAGGGGGTTGATGGTAGTTCTCCCGATGATTGCGTTGTAAGTCCCTGCGGAATCAACTACCACAAACTCGACGTTCCTTCTTTCTGATTTCCACCCGCTGCCAAACTCCACTGGCAAGATGATCACCCCTAGCGGATAGGAGGTGGAGCCAGAGAAGCCAACCATCGGGAAATTCGCCTCCTTCAGGTCTTTCTTCGTTTTTCCCATAGCCTCCAGCGCGTCCATGAATAGAATATCAGAGGAGCTCCCTCCGTCGATCAGAATTCGCTTCATCTCGTACCCGTCTACATCCAAGGTCACGACCAAGGCGTCATCGTGCGGAGTAAGGGTCAAACACCTATGAGATCCTCCGACGAAAAGGAGATCACCATCTCTGATGGGTCCGACTATAGCCGTCAGGCCCTTTAACGGCGAGGAAACGGCAAACAGGCCCACCAGGCCCAGAGTAAGGGTCAAGATGACCTAGGAGACGGGTCCCGATGAAGGGAGTCCCGACGAAGCAGGGTCCCGACAGAGTCGGTCCCGACAGTGGAGCTAGAAGCTCCCGATGAGAAGCCTTTAAGGCCCCGATGATGAATCCCTGAGAATGATTGGCCCTGTCACGATGACGAGGGGCCCCGAGCGGTGACACAACGAGATAACTCTGGAGTCCCCGACGGGAGTCGGGACTCGTTACCAGAGGATAAAGCCAAGATATGCGGGGCGTGGCCGAGATATACGGAACGTGGTTAAGATACACGGATCGTGGCCGAGATACGCGGGGCATGGCTAAGATACGCGAGATCGTGTACGAGATAAGCGGGATACGGGCTAACCACCCCTAACGGTTCGCCAGGTACCTGAGGCACCTTTTTGCCTATAAAAGGGCAGAAGGTCACCTCAGATCACTTACGTTAAGTTCGATATACTTTGGAGATTGTTGCTTGCCAGTCATACGAGAGACTCATTTAAGCATCGGAGAGGGATTCTGGGTCACCGCCCGGTCTATCCCCTCTTGCAGGATTACGTGGAGCAAAGGAGCTAGGATTGCCGTCAAGATCCGTACCGGAGTTCCACCGTGATCCAACATTGGCGCCGTCTGTGGGAACCAAACAAAAAGCTAATATGCCTTCTACTCGATCGATGGCGGCTGGCAATAACAAGAGAGGACAATCCGGTGGTTCCCGTCACCCCGCTGCAACGAACCTGAATTCAGTATCGGAACAAGGGGAAAACCAGAACCATCCCCCGGCTGAGCTCTCCCAGACAGGAGGACACAATGGATCGCATCCCGAAGACGTTGCCCCTCAACACCAGGATAACAGGGGGCAGGAGGCTCCCCCAGCTGCAGATTTGACGAGGGCCGTGGCCGAAGCCATGCCCATGTTTCTGGCGGCCGTCGAGGCTCTCTTGGACCGAAGGGAGGCTGCCAGGAGGCAGGAGGAGATGCCCCCGCTGGAGGAAGCAACCCTACCAACAGAGGGTCAGAATGCACAGGAAGCCCCGCCCCGAGGCCAGGACAGAGGTAGGGCAACCGGTCAGCCGGAAAGGTTCGTGGCTGATGGGCCAGGACCAGTACAGCACATGACCATTCCCCTGAATGGTCCCATCACTCCCGACCAAGTAGTAAAGATCGTGAACATCTGTATGGGAGAACAGAAGCCGCTGGTGTCGGAGCTGAGGGATCGATCCACTCATCCCTTCGTCCCCCGACTAATAGACACCCTCGCCCCGCCTGGGTTGGGTATCCCCGAGATTAAGGAATATGATGGCGAAGGAGATCCAGTCCGTCATGTCCAGAAGCATCTTATGGCGTGTCTGGGTAGAGCCCCGAATGAAGATATAGTGTGTACACTGTTCCCAAACACCCTTGGAGAAAGAGCCTTGACCTGGTTCTTTAGCCTGCCCCCAGGCTGCATTACCTGTTGGGCGGATATGCACGACCGCTTCATTCGACAATATCAGGGCCGCAGACGATTGTTGAAGAGCGTGAGGTCTCTAACCCAGGTGGTGCAGAGGCCCGACGAGTCGCTGGCACACTATTACCAGCGGTACACAGCCAGCGTAGCAGAGATAGACGAGGAAATCTCGGAGGGCGAGACCATCCGCACCTTTATTCGGAACCTGATAGCCCCCTATGGCTCCGACTTGATGCACAGCGTGGCTGAGAAGGCTGTGTGGAATATGGAGGCTTTGCAGAAGAGGGTGAAGCGGCAGACTGATGTCCAGGAGTCAAAGATAGCTGCGGGAGAACTGGAGCCCCTGAAATCGAACAAGGGAAAGCAGTCAAGCAAGCCTTTCGATGATCGTAAGTCAAGGGGCAAACCAGAGGGCAGTCGGGACCGAGGTCGCTCTGGTCGAAAGGAGGATAGGCGTCCTCCAAGAAAGGATAAGCGGGAAGATCTCGACATTCCTCTTAACTGTTCCATGGCGGAAGTACTGACAGTCATGGAACGACAAGGTATCTCCAGATACCCCCCGAAGAAAGATGGAGAATTCCTGGGGTCCCGCACAGATCGCTATTGTCGGTTTCACCGCGCAAATGGCCATGACACTAATCACTGTCGGGAGCTGAAGAAAGAGATTGAGAAGCTAATCCAGAAGGGAAAGCTCAAGGAGTTCGTCGGGGACAAACGCTGCAGGTCCCGCTCTCGGTCTCGATCGCGGTCCTGTTCCCGATCCCGCGATCGGTCCCCGAAGAAGAAGAGAACTGATCCAGAGTCATCTGGTGTTCGCAAAGAAAGACGAGTCATCAACGTGATTCATGGAGGATTTGCTGCTGGAGGAGATACCTCATCCGCTCGAGAGGTTTACGCCTCTAGGATCCCTACAGCGGTGGTGCTGGGTAAGAGGTCCCGATCTTGGACCCTGAAGGAAGAGATGGTGATCTCCTTCTCATCGGAGGACCTCATAGGCGTGGAGACTCCGCACGACGATGCCCTGGTGGTAACCCTGGATGTAGATGGGTTCGAGATGAAGAGAATCCTAATCGACGGAGGGAGCTCCTCCGACATTCTATTCATGGACGCGCTGGAAGCCATGGGGAAGACGAAGAAGGATCTGAAGGAAGCAAACTTCCCGATGGTCGGGTTTTCTGGCTCAACTTCCTACCCGCTGGGAGTAATCACCTTACCAGTGGAGTTTGGTAGTGGGTGGAAGTCAGAAAGGAGGAATGTGGAATTTGTCGTGGTTGATTCTGCGGGGACCTACAATGCAATTATCGGGAGAACCACCATCAATCCCCTGATGGCGGTTGCCTCGACGGTACACCAGAAGATGAAGTTCCCGACCGACCACGGAGTCGGAGAGGTCAAAGGCGACCAGGTGGCTTCCCGAAAGTGCTATGTTAATGCCACCCGGAGGAGGAGGCGAGAGGCTATGACTGTCCTCCAGACAGACACAGATCCCAGAGAAGAGTTTGGGCGTCCCGCCCCCGTAGAAGATCTGAAAGAAGTCGAGATCGACGAACCCCCAGAGGAAGGTGAAAATCGGGTCTGCTCTAACTGAGGAGACAGCCCAAAAATTGGTGGAATTGCTGAAAGAGTTCAAGGAGCTGTTTGCCTGGTCCCCCAGCGATATGCCAGGAATCAGCCCCGACGTGATCGTGCACGAGCTGAAGATAGACCCCGCGATCAAACCTATCACGCAGAAGAGGCGTCCGATGGGCACGGATAAGAAGATTGCGATCCAGCAGGAGGTGGGCAGGTTGCTCGATGCCGGTTTCATTAAGGAGCTTCGATTCCAGACTTGGGTCGCCAATCCAGTGCTGGTGAAGAAGACTAACGGGAAGTGGCGAATGTGCGTGGACTTCCGCGACCTGAACAAGGCTTGTCCAAAGGATTGCTATCCACTCCCGAGGATTGACCAGCTGGTGGATGCCACATCGGGACATGAGCTGCTGAGTTTCATGGATGCATATTCGGGCTACAACCAGATCAAGATGGCCAAAGAAGACGCCCCCCACACTGCGTTTTATGCAGACAGCGACATCTATCACTACGATGTCATGCCTTTCGGGTTGATCAACGCCGGGGCAACCTACCAGCGGATGGTGAACAAACTGTTTGGGGACATGCTGGGAGAAACCATGGAAGCTTACGTGGATGACATGCTGGTGAAGTCCCGACAATCCGAGGATCACGTGCACAACCTTACCATGGCGTTTGAGCGGATGAGGCTTCATCAAGTTCGCTTGAACCCGACGAAATGCGCCTTCGGAGTCCACTCAGGGAAATTTTTGGGCTTCATGGTGAGCCAAAGAGGAATTGAAGTGAACCCTGAGAAGCTGAGGGCAATCGAGGAGATGCAGTCTCCGATAAACCATCGGGAGGTGCAAGTACTGAATGGCCGACTAGCTGCAATGAACCGCTTCTTGTCCAAAGCCAGCGACCGATCCATGCCATTTTTTGAAGTCTTGAGGGCCAACAAAAAATTCGAATGGACCGCCAAATGTGAAGAGGCGTTCCAAGCACTCAAACAACATCTTCGCACACTCCCGCCGCTGGCGAAACCGGTTCCAGGCGAGCCGCTCTTCCTTTATTTGGCTGTTTCTGAATTTGCTATTAGCTCTGTGTTAGTAAAGGTTGTCGAGGGTAATCAAGTCCCCGTATATTATGTAAGCAAGGCATTTGCCAAATCTGAATTGAACTATCCCGCCGTTGAGAAGTACCTCTTTGCGTTGATAATTACTGCTCGGAAGCTAAGGCCATATTTCCACGCACACGAGATCACTGTGCTAACGAACCAGCCTTTGAAGCATTTTTTGAACCGACCGGATGCGTCGGGGAGATTGGTGAAATGGGCAGTGGAGCTCAGTGAGTTTCGAATACACTTTGCTCCAAGAACGGCAATCAAGGGCCAGGCATTGGCGGACTTTATAGCAGAATCTACAACCCCCGATCTAGAAGAAACGGGCCCTGTAGAGGGGGCAACCATGGAGGTCCCGATAGAAGAACAACCAGAGAGGGTAGAGCAATCAGAACAGCCAAACAAAGAAAATATCTGGGAAATGTACACGGATGGCTCCGCAAGTTCAGACGGATCAGGAGCGGGCTTCTTGTTGATACCACCGGGTGAAGGTGAACCGCTCCGATATGCCTTGGCTTTAACATTCAAAGCCACAAACAACGAAGCGGAGTATGAAGCTCTTATCACGGGCCTAAAAATCGCTAAAGGCACTGGAATCGATCACTTGAGAGTGAAGTGTGACGCAGCGTTAATCGTGAACCAAGTTCAAGGACGATACGAAGCAAGGAGTCCGATAATGAAGAAGTATCTGCGAGAAGTACAAACCCTGAGAGTGAGCTTCAAAAGCTTCGATATCGAGGCTATCCCGAGGGAGAAGAACATAGAGGCAGACGCCTTGGGCAAATTTGCCCTGGGGGCACCCTTAGAAGAAAATCGGAAGGTGCACTTCCTGGAGAAGGTGATCTTGTCAAACATTGACCCCACGCAGGTGTGCACCATTGAAGCAAAATCGGAGGAGGAGCCCACTTGGATGACCCCGATAGTCGCGTACCTGACTACGGGGGCAGTCCCCGAGGATAAGGTAGCAGCAGACAGGATATGTCGGATCGCGTCCAATTATGTGATGCTGGACAATCAGCTGTACAAGAAGGGCTGGTTCTCGACTCCGTACCTAAAGTGTGTAGCAGAACCCGACACCAACCGAATCTTGAAGGAAATGCATGAAGGGATCGCGGCTTGTCACGAAGGGGCCCGATCCATTTTGAGGAAGGTGTTGAACTTGGGCTACTATTGGCCCACGATGAACAAAGAAACAACGGCGTTGGTCCGATCATGCGACGCGTGCCAGAGGTACGCCCCGAGTATCGTGGCTCCGGCTGCTAACTTGACGCCCATCAAGAGCGCTTGGCCCTTCGCATAGTGGGGCATCGACTTGGTGGGACCTCTTCCACAAGCACAAGGACAATGTAAGTATTTACTTGTAGCTATCGATTATTTTTCGAAATGGATAGAGGCAAAGGCATTGGCCAGAACAACGGGGAACCAGATCGTCAAGTTCCTCCAAACCCACATCGTGTCCAGATACGGGATTCCTAAGGTGGTGATCAGCGACAACGGCCCACCTTTTAACGGCTCTCAGGTGACGGAGTATCTGGAAGAACTGAACGTCGAGCATCGGACCGCCTCCGTACGCCATGCTCAGATTAATGGCCAGGTGGAGTCAGCCAACAAAATCGTGATGGATGGCCTGAAGAAGAGGGTCTATGCTTTGAAGGGCAAATGGCTGAACGAACTGGAAAATGTACTTTGGGCTGTTAGAACGACACCCAAACGATCAACAGGGGAGACTCCGTTTGGCCTTGTTTATGGCACGGAAGCTGTCGCTCCTGTGGAGGTAGCTGTGGCATCCCATCGGATGAGATATTACGAACCCCTAACGAACGATGAAGTGAGACGTTTGGACTTGGACCTACTTGAAGAGAAAAGGCGGGAAGCCGATGAAGTCCAAGCACGGATACGCTTAGCGACGGCCAGGTACTATAATCGGCGAGTGAAGTCCCGACAGTTCTTCGTCGGGGAGCTGGTTTGGCGTCGCAACGAGTTCACCCTTTTGGATCGAATCAACAAGATGTCACCAAAATGGGAAGGACCTTATAAGGTCGTGGGGATGCCAGCTACGAACGCATACAAGTTGGAAGACCTCGATGGCAGACCGTTAAAGCATTCCTTCAGTGGCGAACACTTGAAGAAACACCATGCTTGAAGAAAGTCACCTTAAGTGGTGCCCGAGAAAGTCGCCTTAAGTGGTGCCCGATAAAGTCGCCTTAAGTGGTGCCCGATGTAAAATCGCCTTAAGTGGTGTATGCTGTTTATCGTTTAATTCGATGTAAGCTTATCTTATGCCAATTAATAAAGAGGTCGCTTCCAAATAAGATTTGTCCTTAGATTTATGCTAAGTGTAAAAGTCGCCTTCAGTGGTGCACGATAAAAGTCGCCTTCAGTGGTGCACGATGAAAGTCGCCTTCAGTGGTGCACGATGAAAGTCGCCTTCAGTGGTGCACGATGAAAGTCGCCTTCAGTGGTGTACGATGAAAGTCGCCTTCAGTGGTGCACGATGAAAGTCGCCTTCAGTGGTGCACGATGAAAGTCGCCTTCAGCGGTGCACGATGAAAGTCGCCTTCAGCGGTGCACGATGAAAGTCGCCTTCAGTGGTGAACGATGAAAGTCGCCTTCAGTGGTGCACGATGAAAGTCGCCTTCAGCGGTGCACGATGAAAGCCGCCTTAAGTGGTGCACAATACTTAGATTTATTCTAAGTATTCAAAAGTCGTCTTAAGGGATGCGTGGAATTAAGTCGCCTTAAGTGGTGCAAGTTATTAATCGTCGGGAAGGACGTATGAGAAATTCGTAAGTATCGAAGTTTCGACTGCTAAAGAACTAAGTCGTCTTAAGTGATGCACTCGATGCTAAGTCGCCTTAAGTGGTGCGAGTTGTTAAATAGTCGGGAAAGACGAAAGACAACAAGACATCGGAATTAAAGGAGTCTAATATTGATAAAGGGCTCGAAGGCCCGACGACGACACAAAAGAAGAAAATACAAGGACTCTGAAAGATAAAAGCATTCAAGCTTGGTCCTTGTCAGCAGCAGCAGCAGAGGGGTCCACAGGATTGGCTTCGGGAGGATTGGCCGTCGGGGCGTCCGCACTTGGAAGCTCAGAGGCGTCTTCAACAATTACGGGGGTACTCCCCCCATCACTCTCCTCGGAAAGAGCAAAGTACTTCTTCGCAAAGGGAGCGAGGGAAGGAGACTTGTCGAAGTTGATGGCGTCCCCGTACTCCAGGTGGAGCTCCTCAACGGCGTTGAAGAGAGTGTTCTCCACCTCTGCGCCAAAGAACTTCATGGCGTCAGCTTGGAAGCCCTCCGACCTTTGATAGTCCTCCCGACCCTTGGCCTCCGCTTCGGCCAGCCGTGCCGGGAACCCCGCGATCAGCTCCTCCAGAGCCTTCTTCTCGAGGACCAGCTGGTCCTCGGCGGCCTTCTTCTCCTGGGTCAGCCGATCCACGACTGCCCCCCGCTCTTGCCGCTCTTGCCTCAAGAGCCCCTCGAAAGACAACAAGACATCGGAATTAAAGGAGTCTAATATTGATAAAGGGCTCGAAGGCCCGACAACGACACAAAAGAAGAAAATACAAGGACTCTGAAAGATAAAAGCATTCAAGCTTGGTCCTTGTCAGCAGCAGCAGCAGAGGGGTCCACAGGATTGGCTTCGGGAGGATTGGCCGTCGGGGCGTCCGCACTTGGAAGCTCAGAGGCGTCTTCAACAATTACGGGGGTACTCCCCCCATCACTCTCCTCGGAAAGAGCAAAGTACTTCTTCGCAAAGGGAGCGAGGGAAGGAGACTTGTCGAAGTTGATGGCGTCCCCGTACTCCAGGTGGAGCTCCTAAACGGCGTTGAAGAGAGTGTTCTCCACCTCTGCACCAAAGAACTTCATGGCGTCAGCTTGGAAGCCCTCCGACCTTTGATAGTCCTCCCGACCCTTGGCCTCCGCTTCGGCCAGCCGTGCCGGGAACCTTGCGATCAGCTCCTCCAGAGCCTTCTTCTCGAGGACCAGCTGGTCCTCGGCGGCCTTCTTCTCCTGGGTCAGCCGATCCACGACTGCCCCCCGCTCTTGCCGCTCTTGCCTCAAGAGCCCCTCGAAGTCCGCGATCTGTTGCTGAAGGCCCCGAATCTTCTCATTGAGGGCAGCCAGCTCTTTGGCCAGCTTCCCCCGCGAAGACTGGGAGGCCTTGAGATCCGCTTGAAGCTACTCGCGGACTCCTCGGTCCCGCTCCCGGGCCTCATCATAGGCAATGACATACCCGATGAGGCGGTTGTAATCCCCGAGCTCCTGCAATCAAAAGGAAAAGTGTTAGAAGGACAAAAGACCCAATTTATCGATCAACAAGGAAAAAGCGAAGTCGCACCTCGATGCGGCGCACAGCCATATCCCTGACGTCCCGCTGCATATGCGTCCGATTGAGGTGGATCGGATGTCGCATAGAGGGCAGGATGGAACCCGCCAGCAGATGCAGGGCCAGTTCTTGGTCCTGTTCCCCTTGTGTGAGCGGGACTCCCTGGAGCGTCTGGATCGGAGCCCAGGGGGCATCGGCCTGTGAAGAGTTGAAGGGCCTGTAGAAGTCCCCATCAAGAGCCAGGGGAAAGATGGGACGGGGAAGAGAAGGGCACATCTCTGTCTCGGCCCGGACGGGGGAGGGAGAAAAGTCATGGATAGGAGAGAGCTCCCGCTGCTGCGGAGAAGACGAAGGAGGCGGCCCCTGAGGGGTTGGTTTCAAGGGGGATTGCCCCGCCTTCCGACGCTGTTGAGGGGGGTCAACCCCGCCGGTCTCCTCGGAGGAGTCCAGAGTCTCCACCTGGCGAAACTGTTCACCAGATGGTGCCTTCTCTCCAGCCGAGGGAGGCACCCCCGCTGAAGGCGGTGCATCTGTGGAAGCTGCAGCACCCGAGGAAGCTCCCGAGCAACCTGCACCTGGAGGATGAAGAGCTTCAGATAGGTAGTCAGGAAGTTCATCGGGATTCTTACACCAAATGATACGTCGGGAGACGTATTGATCCTTCCCGCGGTAATGATAGTAGCCTGCCTTCAAGACTCGGGGAGTTTCACCTCGAAGGATCCTTTTGACATCAGCAATTCGGCCCTTCTTGGTCGAGGAAATCAAGTCCGACGGAACCATCCTTTTATACGATTTAAAAGCAAGTCGGAGTTGTTTACCTTCTTCAGCATTCTGGACCTCGAAGAGTTGGTCCAGATCCACCCGTGGCCGCTTGGGCTGCTCCGTTGAAGGAGACCCCGACCTGGCAGCAGCAGCCTTCTTCGCAGACTTCCTCTTCCGCGAGGGGCGGACAGCATCGGTCTCCCCCTGCTTAAGGAATAAATCGGTCAGCACAGACACCTTCTTGGATGCAAACAATAAACGAAGAAAAAGTTAGAAATTTTACCCAAGGGACCACGCTAGAAGGGCCGTCGAAGAGCTGCCCCCCAGAGACAATACTGAGGAGTCGGACCCCGGTGTGCACCAGGTCCCGCTCCACCAGAGAGTAAGCATTGAGAGGAGTGTAAGACTCCCCCCAACGATAAAGCTGGATCAATTGAAGAGTCTCGAAGTCCTCATCAGCATAGGAGTGGAAAGCAGGCGGAGGGTCTGCTGCCACCTCCCACCGAGGCCAAGGAATAGAAGAATGTTGGATGAAGAAGTAGCTCCTCTTCCAGCTACTGTTGTCAGACCCCGTATCAATCAAGAGTCCCCGACCCTTGACCATCTTCCAGGTGTCACTGGTCCAACCGTGCCGGGCAAGCTGCTGCTTACTCCATTTGGGCATCCGAGGGTAGAAGGCGCAAACCCCCGCCTCGTTGCATTTCAGCCCGTAGAAAGTCCGGAAAAGCTGGAGGCTGTAGACCCACTTCTGTCGGAGACAGAGGACTTGAAAGGCGTTCCAGATGCGGATGGCATGAGGAGAGAAGGTAGTAGGGTGTGTTTGGTAGTGTTGGCACAGCTCTACCAGGTTACCGCAGAAGGGGAACCTGATCCCCGCTGATATTTGTCCCGTTGAGACAAATACCTCCCCTTTCTGGGGACGAGTAACCTCAGGGTCACTCGAGGGACGATGCCGAGGATAAGGGAAACGAGGTTCCCAGGTGATGGTGATGCAACCCTCTCGGAGAGCTGCATCATAAGCAGTGGTGGAAATTTCATTTGGAGCATAGTCAAATTTAAAGGGTTTTCTCCCCTCGGAGCTGGAACCGCTGTCTGAAAAGCAACCAGGGCAAGAAAATACAGTGGGATTCTGGAAAAAATTAAAAAGAAGGGGACAAACAAACAACGAAGAGTGTTTCCTTACCAGACATGGTGGAGTAGAGGTTGAAGGAGATGAACGAGATGTCGCCGGAAAGATGATCGGAGAAGACTCCAAGGATCTTCGAAAGCACAGAGCTTGGAATTGCAGAGGAATCGCAGAGAGCTTTTGAGAATTCGAAGACGGTAAAAGTTAAATTGTGACTGTGGCTAGGGTTTTATAGTCGAAGAAGACAGTTGAAAGGACACTTCGATCCGAGTCGTCGAAGTCGAAAGGTCTTAATCTGGACCGTCGAGATGAAACGTGCAGAAGGACAACGGGCATAATGATGAAACGGCCTGAAAAGCACTTTTCAGAAAAGACAGGCGCGAAAAATCAGGCACGTGGGTCGAAAACGTCACTCCATTATCTGCTGCATTTAATGCACTAAAGAACCGAAGAGACCTTTGGGATATAGCGGTTATCTACAAAACCCTGAGGAAACGTGGAAGAGAAGATTAAGTAACTGAACCAAGGAACAGATCCCCGACTCTAGCCTTGGAAAATCGAGAGTTGGAAGACACGACGAACTAAAAGTCCCTCGTGTCTTGGGGGCAAATGATGGGTCCGACTATAGCCGTCAGGCCCTTTAACGGCGAGGAAACGGCAAACAGGCCCACCAGGCCCAGAGTAAGGGTCAAGATGACCTAGGAGACGGGTCCCGATGAAGGGAGTCCCGACGAAGCAGGGTCCCGACAGAGTCGGTCCCGACAGTGGAGCTAGAAGCTCCCGATGAGAAGCCTTTAAGGCCCCGATGATGAATCCCTGAGAATGATTGGCCCTGTCACGATGACGAGGGGCCCCGAGCGGTGACACAACGAGGTAACTCTGGAGTCCCCGACGGGAGTCGGAACTCGTTACCAGAGGATAAAGCCAAGATATGCGGGGCGTGGCCGAGATATACGGAACGTGGTTAAGATACACGGATCGTGGCCGAGATACGCGGGGCATGGCTAAGATACGCGAGATCGTGTACGAGATAAGCGGGATACGGGCTAACCACCCCTAACGGTTCGCCAGGTACCTGAGGCACCTTTTTGCCTATAAAAGGGCAGAAGGTCACCTCAGATCACTTACGTTAAGTTCGATATACTTTGGAGATTGTTGCTTGCCAGTCATACGAGAGACTCATTTAAGCATCGGAGAGGGATTCTGGGTCACCGCCCGGTCTATCCCCTCTTGCAGGATTACGTGGAGCAAAGGAGCTAGGATTGCCGTCAAGATCCGTACCGGAGTTCCACCGTGATCCAACAATCTCTTCTTTCAGGGTCCAGGATCGGGACCTCTTACCCAGCACCACAGCCGTAGGAATTCTAGAGGCGTAAACCTCTCGAGAGGACGAGGTATCACCTCCAGCAGCGAATCCTCCGTGAATCACGTTGATGGTGCCCCGTCGTTCTTTGCGGGCGCCGGACGGCTCCGGGTCGGACCTCTTCTTCTTTGGGGACCGATCGCGGGATCGAGAACGGGACCGCGATCGGGACCGAGAGCGGGATCGACACCGCTTATCCCCGACGAACTCCTTGAGCTTCCCGTTCTGGATCAGCTTTTCGATCTCTTTCTTCAGCTCCCGACAATGGTTGGTGTCGTGACCATTTGCGCGGTGAAATCGGCAGTAGCGATCCGTGCGGGATCCCAAGAATTCTCCATCCTTCTTTGGGGGATACCAGGAGATACCTTGTCGTTCCATGACCGTTAGTACCTCCGCCATGGAGCAGTTTAGAGGAATGTCGAGATCCTCCCGCTTGTCCTTCCTTGAGGAACGCCTATCATCTTTCCGATCAGAGCGGCCTCGATTCCGACTGCTCTCAGGTTTGCCCTTTGACTTACGATCGTCGGAAGGTTTAACCGACTGTTTCCCTTTATTCGACTTCGGGGGCTCCAATTCTCCAGCGGCTATCTTCGATTCCTAGACATCGATTTGCTGTTTCACCCTCTTCTGTAGTGCCTCCATATTCCACACAGCCTTCTCAGCCACGCGTTGCATTAGATCGGAACCGTAGGGGGCCGTTAGGTTCCGAATGAAGGTACGGATGGTTTCACCCTCCGAGATCTCCTCATCAATCTCCGCCACACTGGCAGTGTACCGCTGGTAATAGTGCGCCAGCGATTGTCGGGCCTCTGTACCACCTGGGTGAGGGACCTCACACTCTTCAACAAACGCCTGCGGCCTTGGTACTGCTGAATGAACCGATCGTGCATATCTGCCCAGCAAGTGATGCAGCCTGGGGGCAGACTAAAGAACCAGGTCAGGGCTCTTTCCCCAAGGGTGTTCGGGAACAGTGTACACACTATATCTTCATTCGGGGCTCATCCCAGACACGCCATGAGGTGCTTCTGGACATGACGAACCGGATCTCCTTCACCGTCGTATTCCTTTATTGTGGGGATACCTAGCCCTGGCGGGGCTAGGGTGTCGATGAGTCGAGGAATGAAGGGATGAGTAGATCCATCCCTCGGCTCCGACACCAGCGGCTTCTGCTCTCCCATGCAGATGTTCACGATCTTTACCACCTGATCGGGGGTGATGGGACCATTCAGGGGAATGGTCCTGTGCTCTATTGGTCCCGGTCCATCAACTACGAATCTCTCTGGCTGGACGGACTCTCCATTCCTGTTCTGGCCTCGGGGTTGAGCCTCCCGCACGTTCCGAACCTCTGCTGGTGGGGGTGCTTCTTCCAGCGGGGGCATCTCCTCTTGCCTCCTCGCAGCCTCTCTCCGATCCAAGAGAGCCTCCACGGCTGCCAAAAACATCAGCATGGCTTCTGCCACAACCCTCGTCAGGTCCGCAGCTGGGGGAGCCTCCTGCTCCCTATTCCCCTGGTGCTGAGCAGCAACATCTTCGGGACCTTCATTATGCCCCTCTGTCTGGGAGAGCTCAGCAGCGGGATGGTTCTGGTTTTCCTCCTGTTCTGGTAGTGAATTCAGAGTCGTCGCTGCGGGATGACGGGAACCACCAGATTGTCCTTGCCTTCTTTGCTTGCCAGCCGCCATTGAACGAGTAGAAGGCATATCAGCTTTTTGTTAGCTTCCCACAGACGGCGCCAATGTTGGATCACGGCGGAACTCCGGTACGATCTTTGACGGCGATCCTAGCTCCTTCGCTCCACGCAATCCTGCAAGAGGGGATAGACCGGGCGGTGACCCAGAATCCCTCTCCGATGCTTAAATGAGTCTCTGGTACGGACTGGCAAGCAGTAATCTCAAGTAATGTAATTCAACTTAATTGATCTGAGGTGACCTCTGCCCTTTTATAGGCGAAGAGGTGCCTCAGTTACCTGGTGAACCGTTGGGGGTGGTTAGCCCGTATCCCGTGTATCTCGGGTGTGATCCCGCCTATCTAGGCCATGATCTCGCTTATCTCGGCCACGCCCCGCGTATCTCGGCCACGCTCCGTGTATCTTAACCACGTTCCGCGTATCTCGGCCACGCCCCGCGTATCTCGGCCTTATCCTCTGATAACGAGTCCCGACTAACGTCGGGGACTCCAGAGTTATCTCGTTGTGTCACCGCTCGGGGCCCCTCGTCATCGTGACAGGGCCTATTGTTCTCAGTGATTCATCATTGGGGCCTACTCAGAGGCAGCTCGTCGGGAGCGCTCATCTCGCTTGTCAGGTCCGACTCTGTCGCGACCTCTCATCCTCGGACTCCCTTCGTCAGGATCCTTTGCCTGGGCCATCTTGGCCTTCGTTTAGGGCCCACCGGGCCTATTTGCCGTCTCCTCACCGTTAATAGGGCCTAACGGCTGTAGTCGAACCCATCACCAGCCAGGACTTTGATTCATTCGTATAACTCACATCGTTCGCGGAAATAAATATGTCATCCACATATAAGGTCAGGATGACGTACTTCGACATAAAGGTCTCAGTGTACACGCATGGATCCTCGTGAAGATTCACGAACCCGTGTCCGACGATATCCTCGTGCAAGCTGCGGTACCATTGCCGAGACAATTGTTTAAGAACGTAGATCACCTTTGGAGTTTACAAGCTTTACGTTTGTTACCAGGAGTAATGAAACCCTCTGGCTGCTCAAGATATATCTCTTCCCCCAGGTTTTCGTGGAGGAATGCAGTCTTAACATCCATTTGGTGAAGCTCTAGGTCGAGTCATGCAACCAAAGCCAAAATGGCCCGGATTGTGGTGTAACGCAAAGTCTGTGAGTACGTTTCATCAAAGTCCACTCCGTGAAGTTGGGTATATCCTTTTGCAACGAGTCGAGCTTTGTACCGCTCGACAGCTCCATCATCAGTGAGTTTCAGCTTCAGAACCCACTTTGCCCCTATGGCTCTGCGGTTAGCATGCAAATCAACTAAAGACCACACCTAATTAGCTTTCATAGAGGTGATCTCATCCTCAATTGCTTTCCTCCATTCCTTCGCTTGAGGTCCATCCATAGCTTGTTTAACCGTTACCGGTTCATGAACCGAAGTCAGAGTGAATAATTCACCTCTTTCAATAGGATACTTTTTGGGTGAAGTTCGATGCCTTTGACTACGTCTAGGCTCGTTAGTCCCATCTTTAACTTGAACAAAGCTCCTAGGAATAATGCTCGTTATTGTAGCAATACTTCCACTGGGAACAAGAGCGTTACTTGAACCTTCACCAACAACTTTTCTTGGCCGACCTATTGGTCTCGGGATTCTATCTCCGAGATTAATCCCACGGTTACTAGGACCAGGAACAAAGTTGGTTGTACCACTCCCATTGTGACCAGAAGGTAGTTGTGGTATAATAGGATTTTCATCCAGCGGTTCAGCAACATGATTATCAGGTTTGACTTGATTCGCACCTTTAGCAACAATGATTTGTGTGGTTGGATTGACTCCTCCCACTGGATTTATTATGAAAATGTATCCATTCTCATTTACCATGTCATTCACTTGTGCTGCTGCCTCAAATCTCCCACTCGAAGTTAGTGGGACCTGATCGTCATCATAATACTGTTGTTCAATTAAGACTTCGTTCATTTTGATGTTGCCAAGCATATGAAATTCGTCCTCAAGGAATGTAACGTCTCTGGATCATGTTCAACCACGCCACCATTATCCTGAGCTGCTACGAACACGTATCCCTTAGAGTTTTCAGAGTACCTTATAAAGATACTTTTCAATCCTCGAGGTCCCCACTTGCCAAAACGGGTCTTGGTTTGATGCGTGTAAGCTGCACAACCCCAAGGTTGCAGCCTGGTAAGATCCATCTCTTTGCTAGACCATAGCTCATATGGTGTCGTGTCCACCGACTTTGTAGGAACTAGGTTTATTACATGTGTTGCAGTTAATAATGTGTCACCATAGAAGGGGATCGGCAAATAAGCATGAGACATCATGGTTCTGACAATGTCCAAGAGTGTACGATTACATCGTTCAACCACACCATTCTGCTATTGCGTGTTGGGGATTGTAGTTTGACGTACAATCCCTCTTTCATCGCATAACTTGTTAAACTCATAAGAGAGATATTATCCACCTCTATCAGTGTGAAGGGTTTTCACCTTTTGCTCCTGTTAATTCTCTACGAGGTTAAGAAACCTTTTAAAGCAGTCGATAGCCTCGGATTTACGAGAGATCAAATGAGTAAACCCATAACGGGTGAAGTCGTCAATGAAAGTCACGAAGTAACGTTTTAACGTTTACCACCCCTTGCGGTGACATTTATGGGTCCACATACGTCTGAATGAATTAGGTGCAATGGGAATTCTGATCATAGCGATTCACCAAATGGCTTACGGGTTGACTTTCTGGCTAGTCAGTCCTCACAAACGGTTTTCACCACTTGAAATGCTCCCGGAGTAGTCCTCTTCGAGCTAGAGTTTGAACCTTATCATAGTCTATGTGTCCCAACCTCGCATGCCATTCGGCCGCATCTGTTTCTGCTTCCCTAGACGATATTGAATACATTCGGATCGACTTTTCATATCCATTCAAATCCATAACAATGAGACAATTAGAGTAAAATGCATGCCCATAAAATACATTGCCTTTATCTATACGAACAAGGGAGTTCTCAAATGATAAAGCAAAACCATTTTTCAGAAAAGAAGTTATAGAAGCAACATTCCTTCGAATTCTAGGAGCAAAAAAGACATCCTCAAGAAGTATGGTTCTGCCATTGCGCATAGACAATCTACAGTTCCTTATTCCTTCGACGTCAACTTGAGAGATGTCACCAATGTATATCTTCTTGAATCCTTCGACGTCCGTCTGAACATGGCAAATGATCCTCTGTCATTGGTTATGTGGTTCGTCGCACCTAAGTCAATAACCCAAAGGGGATTTGAATCAGTTAATATGACAGTAGAGGAAACTAAAGCCTCCAAAACATATCCTATGTCACATACATTGCAGCATGCGATTTGCTGGACCCAACTCCATCACCGATACGGCGTGGGCTAGAGTCCCTGCAAACTAACTCCGATTTTAACTGGAGTTTGCCTTGTTCAGGCTTTGTTGACATTTTACCGTCAACAGCCTGTTGTTTCTTTCCCTTGCTCCTTGCTTTCCTCTTCTTTTGTCCAGCAGGCTGTCCTGGCATTTTGGTTTCTTTCGTTACCGATGCTAATCGAGTTTCTTCCATCTCGATTAATTTCATGACACTTGGGAGATCTAACACTGAGCTGCAGATAGTGTGTAAAGTCTAAGTTGCTCTCCAGGACTTCGGGAGGGTCCCGATTATGGCTTGAATTTTATCCCATTCAGCCATCTGACTATCTTCCTCAAGTGGTTCGATCATGCTGAGGAGTTGGTATGCCTTTTCAAACAAACCAATGTTGTTGCTCTTTAGACATTCATCCAAAGAATGTATAAGTGGGTGCAGTGTAACTGCTAAGCCGTTTCCATATTTCAAGAACAATGCATCCCAGATATCCTTTGTAACCGGAATATCCTTATACTCCTCTTTGTGGTTCGAAGACATCTGTGACAGCAATATCACCTTGGCCCTCTTTTCATCCTACTCCCACTTAAAGTGGGCATATGCTAGCCACTTGGTCAAGCCTGCATCTGGACAGCTCATCTTCTTCCGAATATGGTCTATCAGACCCTTATCGCCCAGCAGTTCATTGATGGATGCTTTGTTTAATGTACCCTCTACATGGATACCAAACTAAATTTAACAAGTATCATGCTTAATAGATCACTAAAATCTAGCACCCCATTCCGGACATTAGCAAGACTATCTCGCATCAAAAGTCCGTATAAGACTTAGGGACTAGAGAGTAAAAAAAATTGTTCAAAAAAAATGGGCCGTTTTTTTTTAAGAAAAAAAATTTGAGTTTGACCGAAGTCAACTCGGTAAAAAAAAAAAACGGTTTAAAAAAAATTGGGCCACGGCATACTCCTTTAAGGCATTAGGCCATGGGTTTGAAAAAGTCATGTTTTAGGCCCAATGCAAAAAGAGAGCCCACGCTGATGTGCTGCTCATGCTCACGTGAGAGTAAAAAATAGAGCACGTGAGTTTTTAAAACAAGACCAGACCGATTCGAATATAAATGCTGGCCCGACCTGCCCGTTATGTCATCTTCTTAGCCCAAATTTTACGTAAAAAAACTGCAGGTAAGCACCCACCCATGCAACTCACGTCCTAGCCGTCGCTCCTACTCATTTCTCAACCGTTTTGCTCGTAACCGTCACCGGCGACACACCACCGGAGACTCGTGATAACCGTTCGTAAAAATACTCATTCCGGCGAGAAAAAAAATATTTTCGAAAAAAACTTTGAGCTACGTGTGGCGACCATGGCCGCCACTTTTACCATGGAGGTGGCCGTTGCCTCACCCCATGCTTAGGCTACACGAACGAACCGTGAATATGGCCACACGAACGATACAAATTGAGTGGGAGTTTCATAGCCACATTTGGCCACGAACACAACTGTTTTTCATCGGGGTTCATTTGGACTCGCTACCAGCACGGCTGCGAACCTTCGTGGTCGATAATGAGCGTCGAATGCTCATAGATGATAGGCCGGACACATCCGAAACGGGTGGGACTCGAAAACTCCGAAAATCGGTGGGAGTTCGGCATAACCGTCACGAAGACGATGCCGGTGCCGGAGACCGAACCTTCGGCTCTGATACCAATGAAGGAAAACGAACGTACATGCAAAGCAAACCAACAACCGAATTATGACGTAAACAATACAGTAGTTATAGGAATGATACGTTACCTTCGAACGTGGCGGTTTGGGGCGGTGGCGGCGGAAGAGGATCGTTAAGGTCGGTTCGGAATCACGACGGTGACGGGAAGCCGGTCGGAGAGGTACGTCACTAAGCGGAGCGTACCTCGGTCTCCACGGATGATAACCCTATAGACAAACTAGAGAGCACTTGTATATGTGAGTGACGTGGAGAGACTTGTATGAGATGTATGTTCTCCTAGACCACCAAGAGGGTCTATATATAGCCAAGGAGAGGCTCATGAGTAGTTAACAACTTCGGGGACCCAACACATTGGTCCCCGCTCTTTTTATAGAGCGGTTGTCGACTTCGGAGACTCGACACAACGGTCCCCGATCTCTCTGAGACCTACACTAGCACCCCGTATGGGTGCAATATTCTACAATGATTTATCCTCAGATATGAAACCAACACCAGATCTGCCAGACCTGGCTCAGGACAAAGATTAATTTTCAAACTCCAGCGATCTCTACCTCTGGTTATATTCTGGACGAGAAGAATTATCTTTCAATCTCCAAGCTCCCATAAGTGGTTGCATGTGCATAATCCATCCTGGAATCGAACTCTCATCTTGAAATAAATAGCGGTGCAATGCTTCAGAATCTAATTTGTAGATAGAATAAATAAATGTAAAGTGAATAAAGAAATGAAAAATTATATATCATCGAGGAAGATGAAGAAGAGTTTCTTCGATACAGAGGAAAAAAAAATTAAATACACATCTTATGACTCAATTTAATTATCGTCCTTGGCAAGAAAAATTTCATTCACGACTCTTTAATTTGAGCCGCTTCCAGAACATTCACGGCTCGTTAATTGAGAATCTTAAAAAGAAGCTCCCGACTCAATTTAATTCTAGCCGTTAGTGGGATGGGTCTAGGGTCGCCACTACTAGCCCATTTTTTTTTCGGTAAAAAAAAAAAAAAAAAAATTCTAGCCGTTCGCCAGATAAATTTCCTTCACAGATCATGAACTTGGGACGCTTAAAAAAAGGAATGGCTCAACAAGTTATGTGCTGCTCTTATGAGCGGTTAACTCGACATTTTCTTGAAGTTAACATAATTTTTTTTTATATAAGTAGAATGTAGCATGATGGAACAACTTATTGGGGGCTCCGATCTTGGCGGCCTTGCATCGATTCGTGTTCCTTCGTTCTTCGTGTTATACTTCTTCGTTCCGTTCCGAGCTTACCTGCACAAGGGTAAGTCGGGGGGGTGTCTGGCAAACTCTCTCAGATGCCTAAATGAGAGTTCGATTTGTAGAGAGATAAAGCTGGAGAGAAGTCTGAGCTTCGTGTATGAAAATCAGAGATCAAGTTGTAAATGAAGGATACCTTGCCCTATTTATAGGGATTGGGTTTTGGCACCGGAGAGGCCCACATTTACGGGTGGGGCCCGTGTAAAAAATGGTAGTATCGTAAATAGGAGTGACCCGGGAGTCAGTCACCCAAGAGTCAGGGGCCGGACGCGGGACGCTTCGGCCCCTTGACACCAGACTGGTCTGGTGTTGATGACACCGGATTAGTCCGGTGTTGTGGCACCAGACTAGTCCGGTACTGTGATACCGGACTAGTCCGATCCGGATAAGTTCGGTGTTTTCGACACAGAACCAGTCCGGTCGGGAGGACTAGCACGTGATAAATAAAGGCCTTGGCCAGATATCATGTTCGGGGTCGACGGTGCGACCAAGTCAAGCATTAGTGAGGTCCAGTCGGGTGTATATCCATCATTTGCCCCCGAGTCAAGCCTTGGTTTTACCTTTACTTGACTCTATTTATTAGAAGGACTTACTCTCGGTTGTATCTCGGCTATTTTTTACCCCTCTTCATAAGTATCTCATTGTCGGTGTCGATGTTCGACGGTCGTTCCTTCCGTGCTAGGAAGTTGTTCGACCTATGACATTGTTAAACTCATAGATAGAAATTCGCACAATTATGAGGTGAGTCATACATGTGTCAATCATATAATTTCATGGATGTAATCATTGATATGGATCATACGTGCTTGTAATGTATCCTAAATAAAGATGCAAGTGAAGTCGAGCATGTTAACATGGGTACGTTCAAATGTATGTAATAGAGCATTTACGGATGAATGATTCTATATCATGCAGCGTGTGTGCATGGGTATGACAAAATTGTCTCACATTGTGCAAGTGAATATATACATGTAACGAACATGGAAATTTTTTTAAGTGGTTCGGAAACACTAGTAGTGATGCAAGTGTATGCATACATGGAAATGAGTGAAATTTTTTTAAGTGTTGGGAAACACTATTAATGTTGTATTGTAATGCATATTGATTCATCAAGTATGTATGCCTTAGTGAAAAAACTACCAACACTATAGTTAATGGCATGATTGTAAATAATGGCAATTTGAAAAACCCTACACTCATCTTCTTCTTTATAAAGTGTATGTGATATTTTTGATAGCCATCAAAGATTCAAACTATACCTTCATAAAAAAAAAACTTATACTTTTTACCTTGCTTGGGCACCAACAATTCACCTTTGTTCAATTTTTTAACTCGGTTTGGTTGTGATCCGGTCTTGGTTTGGTGAGGGAACCCGAAATCTGGGCCGAACCGAGCTAGGCGTTCCGGTCCAGGCAGTTCACGGCGGTCCGGACTGCTGATTTTAATCGCTCGCAGCGAGAGGAGGCTCGCGACGGCTGAAGCGACGCGGCTCGTGGCATGCGAAAGTTCAGTCGGTGGCTTCCAGCATAGGAGTTCAAGGCGAGGTCGTGACACGACCTGGGAGGCGTTAACAGCGGCACCAGTGGCCTTGATCGTTGGTGGAAGGAAATATCAGAGGCGAGAGATTTTTAGGGCTCCGACGGTGAGTTTGGGTTGTTCAGGCAGCGAAGTTGCGGCGTCGTGATCGCCGGTGTTAAGAGGAGGTTTGGGTGACTCAGGCAAGGATGGCTCTGACCAGTGGATGGATGGTCTGTGGCGGCGGCGTCGTTTCTTCTAGCCGAAGGTTTTCCGGCGAACCGGTGTGGTTCGACTTAACCAGTTTTACTGAGCCGATTCAGCTCGGTTTTCTCGGGAATTCGAAGGTCCTATTTTTTACCCCATCGATTCCTATTTTAAATCATAATCAAGAAAAATACTTGCAATAAATTTTTATGTCAATAATAATTAAATAATTGTATGTAATCGGAAAAGATATACCGTTATTCCGATTTTAAAAAATTTCAATTTTCTGAAAACTTAGTGTTTTTACGGAGTAAGGATGTTGTTCGGGTTGTTACTCATATGGATCATTATAATCGTAACCTGCAATCATAAAAATTGTCCTGTAAAAATTTTCCCCCGAAGTAGGCTTGGTTATACCTTAGACGTGAGGTGTTGGGTCTCGCGTCGGCGGCGTTGTATGCTATGCTTGCTTGTCGTGGTATGTACAAATGATGGGTGTAGGGGGTCTTCCATAGCGTCTTATCATGGATTACTGTGTCGGACTTAGGCTCCCTATGCGTCTGTCGTATCTCACATCATAAGTTTTATAATTGCCCCTGAAATAAGCGATAGCGACCATCATATGTTGAGGGGGTTTCCCTTTGCATTATCCTTTTTATCATCATTGGTACCATGTCGTATTGCCCACGAAATAGGTGTCAATGTTACTCTGGACATGGAGTGTCGACCCTTGTGTCCGGCGTGTCGCATAGTGTGCACATGTCGTTGTGCTTCATAAGTAGTCGTAGTAGTAATTATGGACGTAGGGTGTCAACCCTTGTATTCATCAAACCTTATAGTATGCATTCATCATGTTTCCCCCGAAATATGCGTCGTCATTTTCATGGACATAGGGTGTCGACCCTTGCGTCTGTCACGCCCCATGGCGTCCTCATCGCCGTGTCGTCGTTTTCTTAATGGATATAGGGTATCAACCCTTGCCTCCATTCACTTTGTGACATTCATTCATCCGATGTCCTTATGATGGGCGTCGTCGTTGTCATGGGCATAGGGTGTCGACCCTTGCATCTGTTGCGCTTCATGGTGCGCGTCCGATGCGTTGTTCTCGAAGTAGGCAAATAGCCGTTTGTAATTTATATGATGTCGATTCTTCATGATTTTTGCTAATTCTTCCTTTCATCTTGTAGGCTATTCGCACTACTTGCATGTCGAGCCATCGTCTTTGGGAGCGGACGGGATTGTTTCATCCTTGCTTGATGTGCTGCTGTCATAACTCGTAAGTCTTCTTCTTGAAAAGTATAAGGTGTAATAATATTTCATTGATTACTAGGGTTTACAATCAGCTAAGTATAATATATATAGACTAACTAAGGAGTACACTAAGTACATGTACAAGGGATAAAGGACGGGTGTACAATATGGTGTATGCACCTTGTAGGCATTATATTATGTAGGCACTATGGAAAGCACCATACTTCTATATTCTCCCATCCTTTTCTTCTTCTTCTTTTCTTTCTTGAAAAACATCCTTTATCCCATATAGCCTCAATAAGGCTAAGTGCTGCTTCTTGACCAAGGCCTTTGTCAATAGATCTGCAATTTGATCCTTGGAAGAAACATAATGAACACCAATCATCCCTGAATCAATGTGGTGTCTTGTGAAGTGGCAATCCAATTCAATGTGTTTGGTACGCTCATGGAACATCGGATTCTTTGCAATCTTCACAGCTGCTTGGCTATCCGTGTGAATTGGGATTGGAAAGCTCACTTGCACACCAAGCTCTTTTAGAATTCTACTCACCCAAAGTGCTTCTTGAATGGAAACTCTTAAGCACCTATACTCAGCCTCAACACTTGATAATGAAATAGTATCTTGTTTCTTGACCTTCCAACCAATCATGGCTGCCCCAAGCTTAACACAATAAGCACTCACTGATTTTCTACTAAATGGACAAGCAGCCCAATCAGAGTCACAATATAAGCGTAACTTGAGGTTGTTGTTGGAAGGATATATCAAACCTTGCCCCGGGCTGCCCTTGATGTATTTGATGACTCTTATAGCAGCATCATAGTGTGATTTCTTTGGTTTGTTAACGAATTGACTAAGCCTTTGGACTGAGAAGCTAATGTCTGGACGTGTCATTGTCAAATAGAGTAGCTTCCCAATCAATCTTCTATAGGAAGTTGCATCCTCCAAAGGAACATCATCAGTGTTTGACTTGGTAGCCTCATCAAACTCACAAGTAGTAAGCTTGACATTGAATTCCATTGGTGTTTCAGTTGGCCTAGCAGCCCCTAGACCAGCCTCTTCAATTAGTTCCAATGCATTCTTCCTTTGGTTGATCACAAGCCCTTGATTTGATCTTGCAATCTCTAGGCCCAAAAAATATCTCAAGTCCCCCAAGTCTTTTAGCTTGAAGTGTTTTTGTAGAGTACACTTCAGTTGATCAATCATTTTGGCATTGGAACCTGTAATGAGCAAGTCATCAACATAGATAAGTAAGAACACTTTGTCCTCCCCTTGAATCTTGCTGAACAAGGAATGATCAGACACACTTTGCTTGTATCCATTCTTCATCAAAGTCTGAGTGAGTTTGATATTCCATTGTCTTGATGCTTGCTTGAGGCCATAAAGAGACTTGACAAGTTTGCACACACGCTTAGGAGACCCATCAAGAGGCTTGTATGGGTCAAAACCTTGAGGGATGTCCATGTACACTTCTTCAGAGAGATCACCTTGAAGAAATGCATTGTTTACATCCATGTGAAATAATCCCCAAGATTTAGCTGCAGCCATGGCTAAAACTATCCTCACTGTGTCCATTTTGACAACTGGTGAAAATGTCTCATTGAAATCAGTGCCTTCAACTTGGGTGAAGCCCTTACCAACTAGTCTTGCTTTGTATCTCTCAATAGAGCCATCTGAATTGTATTTAACTTTGAACACCCATTTGCAGCCAATTGTTGATTTTCCTTGTGGGAGCTCAACCAACTCCCATGTCTTGTTATCTTGGAGAGCCTTGATCTCTTCTTTCATAGCCACAATCCAATTGGGGTCTTTAACAGCTTGCTTGTAAGTACTGGGCTCCTTGATCTTGTCAATGGCAGCCAAGAAGCATTTGAATTGTGGACCCAAGTGATCATAAGAGACAAAATTCTCCATTCCAAAAGTGACATTGGAATTGACTCTATTTTGAAGGTGAGCAATCCTTGCACTCCTCCGTAGAATAGGTGGCTGAGGAACTTCAACAATGGGAGGTCTATTTTGAAGTTGAGCAATCCTTGAACTCCTCCTTAGAATAGGTGGCTGAGGAACTTCAACAATGGGAGGTTGAGGTTGTACGACTTCAATAACAGGAGGATGTGCTTGTGGTGGATCAATGATTGGAGGAAGGACCTCCTCAAAGGAGTTGGAATTCTCAGGTGAGAACTCTTCAATGTGTTGCTTGACTCCCAAACAAGATGGAATCAAAGCCTTCAACTCCTCCTTAGACATGCTGAAAGGGAAGATGTTCTCATGGAAAACAACATCACGAGATACTTGGAAGGTTGAATTTGATATGTTCATCACAAGGTATCCTTTTTGAGAAGTAGAATACCCCATATGAATGGCAGGTTCAGCTCTTGGGCTAAATTTATCTGAATTGTTCAACCTTGTAACGAAGCATAGGCACCCAATGATCTTCAAGTGATTGATAGAAGGCACCACTCCATATAGTACCTCCATGGGTGACTTGAACTTCAAAATGGAAGATGGTAAACGATTGATCAAATAACAAGCATTGAGAATGCAATACCCCCAATGTTTGAGTGGCATACAAGCCTGAAAACGTATGGCTCTTGCAACATTCAAAATTTCCCTATGCTTGCGTTCCACTCTACCATTTTGTTGAGGAGTGTGCACACAACTTGTTTGATGTTGTATGCCAAATTGGTGAAGAAGATCTTTGCAAACTGAGTTGATGAACTCAGTCCCATTATCACTCCTCAAAGTCTTGACCATAGTGTTAAACTGATTCTTCACCATAATCAAGAAGTTCTTTATGTGAAGAAAAGTATCACTCTTCTGTTTCATCAAATAAACCCAAGTAGCCCTTGAGAAATCATCAACAATAGTCAAGAAATATTGATTATTCTTGAACGTGGGCACCTTGTAAGGACCCCATAAATCCATATGAACCAAATCAAACGCTTTGGAAGCAATAGAATCACAGATAGGAAATGATAATCTTGTTTGCTTAGCAAGAGGGCAAATAGTGCACTGTTTGATACAATCAACAGATTTATTCAAACCCAAAATATCCAAATGATTCAAATAAGTCTCTGAAACATGTCCCAAACGCCTGTGCCATGTCCAAGCATCCACTTTATTCACACCAATAGAAGGTGCAGCCACCACTCTTGAACTTGAAGGCACCACATCCTTCAAAGTGTAGAGACCTCTATTCCATTCCCCAATCACCATGGACTTTCCACTTTGGCCCTGAAGCAACACATGATCAGAAGTGAAGATCACTTTGCAATTCAATTGACTAGGAAGCCTAGAAACTGAGATCAAGTTGAATTTGAAATCAGGGACCAAAAGGATATTGGTCAATGTGAATACACTTGAGAATGAACAAGAACCAATATGAGTCACTTTACACTTGTGACCATTTGGTAAGTGGACAAATTGGTGATCCGAATCACTCCTCCTCAAATCATGTAACCAATGCATTTGATGAGTAATGTGATTAGTTGCACCTGAGTCAACTATCCAAACCATAGAATCATTTGATATACCTGTCATATTAGCATGAGCTTGATCAACATCCTCAAAACTCAAAGGCAAATGATCAAAGTGGTCATCGTGGGCAGCAACATGTTGGATCCTCTTTTCAGCTATGCCATGCACAATCCTCTTGTCACCAGCTGCCACGTGTTCAACTATACTTGAATTGGCCCCATCATCAATACTTGCATTGGCTGAGTTCCAAGGCCTCTTCTGTGGTTGAATCCCTGGTGGCACTCCATGCTTGATCCAGCAAGTGTCAACTTTGTGACCCCTCTTTCCACAAAACGTGCAAACCCAATTAGACTTGTCAATAGGCACATTCCAAGTCCTCTCATTGCTAGCACCCCTTCCAACACTACCATTGTTTCTTTGATTGGCATTTGAATTCCTTGGAGCATAAGGAATCACATTCTGGTTTCTCCTTGAGTACAAAGCAGTGGCCTCACCAAGGTCACCAATTGATCCAGAAATGGACCTCTGACTTTCTTCTTGCACCAAAACAGAGAAGGCAACACTCAAAGATGGCAGTGGTTGCCTCATCAACAAACTACTTCGAATGTGTGCATATGAGTCATTCAAACCCAACAGAAATGCCATGAGTTTTTGCTTCTCCTTATGCTCGTTAACAATGTGAATGTCAGCAGCACACTCAAGAACCAAGTCATCAATTGATCCAAGTGCATCCCATAGCTGCTTCATCTTGGCAAAGTACTCAGTGATTGAAAGCACACCTTGAGAAGTTTGATAGATTTCCCTTGTCAATTGAAAAATCTGAGTTCCATCAACCTTATCAAACATCTCCTTCAAGTCATTCCATATGGAAAGAGCTGTGGGATTGTAAATCAAACCAGAAACCAACTCCTTAGCCACAGTGTTCCTGAGCCAAGCTTTAACAATTGCATTGGCCCTGTCCCACTTGACCCTCTGATCGATGGGCACACTAATCCGTGTGAAAGAACCATCAATGAACCCCAACTTGTTCTTGACCAACAAGCCTTCTTTGATTGAGGTACTCCAAGCATGATAATTTGAAGAACCTTGTAGCTGAAATGGAATAAGAAGATGGCCAGTGGTGTCTGATGGGTGAAGATAAAGTGGGTCATCAATGGAAGCATCTTGTGCCATTTTCTGAGCCTCAAAATTGAATATAAAGTCTCAGCCAACTTGTTCCTCAAGAACAATCCAATAATCACGAAATTTGCTCAGCAAATCACCAAGAAACAACAATTTCAATAGGACAAAACAGACAGCTAGCAATCCAGCCAAGAACAGCTCACCAATAGTCCAAAATAGGCCAGCTAGCAAAAACTAGCAAGCAATCTGTGCAGCCAAGGAATTCCACGCACAGATCCAAGAACAATCAATAGAAAATGATTGTAGATTCAGAAATCTACGATTCCAATCCAACAAATCCTCAATAGCAATCAACGAATACACCAATCTGTAGCTCAAATCAAGTAGAACTAGGCAAAACTACTCAATTCAAGCTCAACCTAAGAACTCAACTTCAACTCAGCTGAGCACCAAATAGATCTAGAAATGAGACTTACACACAGCCATCCTTGAACAAGAAATGGCGAAATCAAAGATGAATGAGCAATCAAATGAACAATCCAAGCTGAAATCCCAAAGATCTTGAAGAAGAAATGAAGAAATTCAGGATTTCTTCATCTCCAAGCAAGTGCCGTAAAACCAGCTCTGATACCATATAAGGTGTAATAATATTTCATTGATTACTAGGGTTTACAATCAGCTAAGTATAATATATATAGACTAACTAAGGAGTACACTAAGTACATGTACAAGGGATAAAGGACGGGTGTACAATATGGTGTATGCACCTTGTAGGCATTATATTATGTAGGCACTATGGAAAGCACCATACTTCTATAAAAAGATCATCTTCCTGTATTTCCCGATAATTATTTGATATCGGACTCAGACGAGGATTGGAAGCCTCGGTTGATTCTGAGTCGGTTTGTGGGTTGTTACCCATTTCTAATTATAAGCCTATACACTTGGCGGAATCAGCGGTGTCGTCTAATCGTGAGTCGCCTGTGGATTCGTCGCATGAATCAGAGTCTGCTAGAGAGTTTGCTTACGGTGAGGATGTTTCAGTGGAAGGTTCTGAGTCGGCGCCTGAGTCGTAGGTCGAGCATCAAGGCAGTAAATTTATTAGGAATCAACTTCGCTTGAAGGATTTTCTTTTCAACGTCACTCTTCTAGGTTTGAGAGATGTTGACCATGTCATCTATCCCTTTGAGTGTTACCCTAAGTCTTCTACTGAGAGTATTATTGTACCTCCATCTGGTATGTCAACATTGTATGTCATTCAGATTCGCAAGGGCTTGCGTTTTCTGTATTGCCGGGATCTTATCGAGATGTGTCAGTATTATGGGATATACCCTCTTGACCTTTCTCTCATTGCCCTTCGTTGATGGGTTGGATTTAAATTGTTGTGCTATCGTAAGTGTTGGAACTATTCATTTGGTCTTTTCCGATGTTTCTATCGGATTTAGTATCAGATGAAAAATTTTGTGTATGGCATGGTAGTGCGATATCCTTCCTTGTCTAAGGGGAAGGTGAAGCTATTTGGGATTTGAATTTCCAGTTTGTTCCTCCTGTTGATCGATCGAAGGCTCTGTGGAAGACGCATTATATCTTTGTCAAAGATTATCAGGTTTCCTAGCCAGTCAGCTTGTCTGGTATTAAGGATGGTGTTCCGACCTGTTCAGAGTTGTCGTTGTCTGATCAAGAAACTATCAAAGTCATATATGCTTCCCATCAGGATCGGGGTTATCAGCCGGTGCGGGCGTATTCGGAGGCGGGTCTAAGCCTAGCCGGCGTTTTAATAGGTCCTTCATTGGTATGTTACTACATTTCTTGTTTTTCGTGTCTTCTCGTTTTTCTCCATGTAGGTTTGTTTGTTTACAGAATTCCACGGTCGCGGGTTGGAGACTCCACCTACGGTGATACCGGGAAAGCCAAAGAGATTTCTCCGCCCGTCGATGCTCCTGCAGGCCGGATATTTCCAAGTCCCCAAAGTTGTCGAAAGCTTCAGGTATGTATGCATATGTGATTACTATCGTTGTCATACTTTTCATGTTATAGTTGTTCTCATATCATCTTTCTTGCTTGAGACAGGGTTGTGGCTTCCGGTCGTACGAAGAAATCGATCCCCGACATCGGATGTTTCAAGGATTCTTCTAGGCGGAAGAAGAAGTCCATTCAGGTTGACAAGGCTCTGCCGACTCCGTCTTGTGACAAAGAGATAGATGTCGTTGCCCCTGATGCTCCTATTGTTGACAAAGGCAAGGCTCATGCCTTAGTTTAGGAAATCGCCTCATATGCCGACGGCCTGTCATATATCTCTCATCTTGCCCGACATTGAATCTTTAAGGTATGAATCATTAATATTACTTTTTCTTTCTTATGCATCCCTTATGTGTTGTTATGTAGGGAGTGTCCATCTTCCTGTGATATCCCGAGAGGACTTGGTACGTCCTTTCGGTGGTGATGTTGTGGACTCTTCTTGGGTACGTCCTTTCAGCGTACGCATGTTGCATGCGCTTGTGCCCCTTGTTGATCGCAAGGTTGTCCCTGTCTCGGGTCCGGCTGGACAACGTCTTGCCCGCGAAGCGTTATCTTGATATGCCCATGTAAGTTTACTAACTTTTTTCTTTCTCTATGTTTTACCACTATTTCTTAACGCGTGATTGTTGTACTCAGGTTGTTGCATACATGGTGAACATGACGTCCTTTGTAGTTGAGCTGATCGAGAAAGTTGATGCCCAACGGTCTGAGTTGGAGCTATTGAAGGAGACGGTGCGTGCTCAAAAGGAGAAGGCTTCATCCTTTGACTCCTCTGGGCTAGTATATTGAGGTTGCATTGCCTCCCTTGAAGTCGAGGTCAGCCAACTTCGCAAGGAGAAAGAAGACAAGGCCATCGCGACATGAGAGCATTTGGTTGCGGCTCCATTAAAGAATTCTAACGAGGCGATTATTCATGGCGTTGCTAAGTAGAAGGCATCTCCCGAGTTTGAAGAGGATGCCAAGGCCAAGTGCAACAACATTATCACTACTTATGGTGAAGAGCTTACTGTGAAGATTTACTCTATCGATCCACTTTTTATTTCACCGAGCTTGGCGACTTTGCCGGCTTTGTTGCTATGCATCTTGCTATGCTTCTTCTTCGTCTTCCTCAGGTGATGTTGCGGAAACCACTCCATTTGGTCATGACGGTGACAGCGAACCTGCCACCTCTGACTGATTAGCGCACTGCTCTATCATATTTGTAAATAGTCACTTTCTTTTCCTTATGCATATCGTGCTTCGTTATTAGAAACACTTATTTTGGGACTTGAGCATATATTCCGTCCTTCTATCTTTCATATGAAACCTGTCCAAAAAATATATAGGCAATATGGTTATATAAACATGAGTAGTATTTCATACCCTTGTTGTTATACTTTTCCCTTCATTTTGGGGCATGCTTGCTTGGTCGTGTGTGTTTGCACAACTTGTAGTATCCTTTTTTTTTTGAAGTGTTTGTTGCCTGGCTGGTTGTATGCCGGTCTAGGCTTGATGTCTCTTGTATATCGTGACTTCATCGTAACCTTTATTATTTGAGGTATTATCATACTTGTCATGCCGGTTGCACGTCGGTCAAGACGTTCATTACACTTATCATCAATGGTATCTGAGCTCTATGTTCGTATGTGCCCCTCTTGGTTATTACCAAGGTAGGGCGTCCTTGAAAAAGGTATTCATTGTGAGTGATGACACTCCTCCGCTGTTTGATGCCTCGACATAACGTTGTTGCAAGACGCTACTTGCGTTATGTTGACACGTTTTATTGCAGCATATATGATGCCTCAGATAGTGTTGTTAGTAAGACGCTACTTACATGTTTGGTGCGTTTTGACCACTTGGCCCGATGCCTCGGGTAGTGTTAAGGAAAGACGTTACTTGCATAATTTGATACATTTTAAGCCGCTTACTCAATGCCTTGAGATAGCGTTTTGGCAAGACGCATACTTGCGAGTGCACTTTCCGCTTACTTGATAACTCAAGATAGCGTTGAGGTAAGACGTTAGTTGCTTAATTTGGTACGTTTTAAGCCGCTTATCCGATGCCTCGGATAGCGTTTTGGAAAGACGCATACTTGCTTCCTAACATGCATACTACAAAAGTTAGTAAGTTTTCCGCCGCTTGGTAGACCAAGATGTGGCGTTATGGCAAGACGTTACTTGCTTGGTTTGTTACGTTTTAAGCCGCTTACTCGATGCCTCAGATAGCGTTTTGGCAAGGTGCTTCTTGCGGGTGTGTTTTTTCGCCGCTTGGTTTTCCAAGATATGGCTTTGGTGCAAGACACTACTTGTCAATTTTTTTATGCGTTTTTTCATTGTATGACCATTACTTTGCTTTTCTGTAGTAAGGTCGCGACATGATCAACTCCGTTGCAGTGCAATATCCGTTACTTGATAATTTCAAGCTTACGTTGTGGGAAGACGCGATTTGCAGAATTTGGTGCGTTTTGGGCGTATAGACATAGTTCGCTATAGTGACTTGTGTCATCATCGGCCTACTAGAGGTTATCTATGAAATATGACATGCTATCCGTGGTAGGTCACCGCTACGTTGGTATAGTAGACTGGACAATGTGATATTCAAATATCTCCTTAGAGTTAGCTCCTGAGGCAGAATAGTATTTGCATCACATAAGTTAATGCATCACTGTAGCGTTTATCGCAATACCTGGTGTATATTCCATGGTATGTTCATCCCGGTATCGAAATACAAGGGGTATTTGGCGGACGTGCAATTGGTTGATTCCAAGACGCCTCTTTCTAGAGTATCCTCTCAAAATACATGGGGTGGCGACCGTGCAATTGGTTGCTTCCAAGCAGTTGCCTCAAATAACATCATCTCGAAATCGTAGTACCAAAGGGTATAAAGAACACGAAATTGGTGTTTATTCCAATCACGTCACTTTAATAGCACTGCTTGGTGATTAGCCCAAAGCAGCTCGGAGGTTGTATATAACCTTTTGACGGACGTGCATGTCGTTGTATAGATGCCACTACTTGGTGATATTTCCATAGTAGGGTCTGAATGACATATGTCCTGTCGCTTCAAAAACATTCATAAACTTATCATTCATTGTATTTATAATGCGGAGTTCAAAGATCTCTATTTAGGTTTGTTCATAGCAAATATAAAATCGCTACAATCTACTAGACAGTTTCTCCACATAGGGAGTTCATTCTTGGAAAAGTAAATGCAAGGATACTTAAAAAGATATGTCGATATGGCCTTTTGCAATAAATGCTCCGTTCAAGTGCGAGGTGCCACGAACTCATTTGACCTTCCCTAACGGAACAGGAATTTTGTTTACATTCTCAACCTCATGCGATTGTTCGTATGGTGCCCCCATGTCTCGTGGTATTGACACCAATGAGCTCTGTTGCTACCTATAAAAACTCTGTCCTCCTTGCTTGGTGAGGTATCAGGTACCACAGTCGCTTATTATGCAATTGCTCCAAACTAGTGTTCAGTGGCATGAACCCAACTCTGGCTCCTATTAGGTTGGCAAACACAGCATCTTATTCGTTCGTGGAATTGGAATATTCCATCTCTTCATTGGTTTTATCTTCATTCGTGGATTGAGAGTATTCCAACTCTATGTTGGCCTCTTCTTCGGCCATGAGACCGCAAGCCTTTAACTCATCCTCTTCTCTTTTCATCGCTTCATCTAGTTGTCCTCGTAACTCTCGCATTGTGGTTATCATCATAATTGCATACATGTCACCAAAATATTCTATATTTGATGTCCTCAAATTTCTGAAGAAGGTTCTAATGACCTCTCCCTTTGTTGCATGTTGCGGGGCTGCAGTTTTTGCGAATCTTGCAAAGTAGCTTCGTATGGTCTCGCTCGGGCGCTGTCGGATGTCATCGACGTGGTAAAACCCCCAATTGTTTGACATTTTGATTCTCCTTTCCCAGCGTTCTTCCGCTGTCTCAAGTCTGTCTTCTCGACTTTCTTGTGTCGAAGCTTCTTGTGTTTCTGTCACCTGGATTGGTGTCTTCACCCAGAACTTATAGCTCAGTCGTTTCCTTAAGTGTTAGGATTGGTCGCATGCCCATTTCTTGATTGCACTCCACTTCTTCCAAATTTTTATAGGCTTTTTCCCCTTGTCTGGTGTTGACACCATCGCAATGCTTACACCCTGTTACGCCTTTCTCTTCATGGCATTGACATAGCATTGTCTTGCTGATGTTTGATCTCCGAACACTTCAACTACTCCATGTGGAGTTAGCAACTTCAGCTTTTGATAGTTGTCCTTCCAAGGATACCATTGTAAGTACCTAGGTGCTCTACTATGAGAAAGGTCCCAGCGTCATAGGTAGCGTTATTGTTCCTAATGGGTAAGTTGATGTTCAAGCAAAGCTTACCAATGGGAAGTTCACCGGTGTTAGATCTGTCAGGCCCTTGCCTAGTTCTTACAACACTTAGACATGGAGGATGTCTGTCGAGCTTCCTCCATCCACTAGTATTCTTTTGACGTCAAAATTAGTGATTTCCTCTGTTATGACCAAGGCATCGTTGTGCGGAAAAACGATGTATTCCATATCTTTCTCGGAGAAATGGATGAGAATTGGATGAGAATTGGATGACCATGTCGTCCTCTTCTCTTGGTCTCTCGCGCCAGATGGCCATGTTCCCAGGTTGTGCAGCATAGACTTCTCTTGCATTCGATGATTGGCCTCCTGCACCTATTCCACCATGGATTACATTTATGGTACTTTTCTTAGGGGGATGAGTGTAATCATCCATTTTACCCTTGCCTTTGTCTAATGTAGATGGCTTAGGGGGTGGAGAACTCTCCCTCTTGTTTCCAGTATTGACGTAATGCTTAAGACGTCCCTGCTGGATTTCTCTTTCGATTCTTTCTCTTAAGTCAAGGCAAGGTTTGTGTGATGGCCTCGAGCTTCATGGAAGGTGCAGTGTCTGTCGCTGTGTGGCCCCATTTGGAAATCAGGATTTTTCACACCCGGCATCCACATTCCTGTTTCTTTCATTTCCCGAAGGATGACGGTGGGAGGTGCATTCAAAGGAATGTACTTGATAGTATTGATGTTATCTGGCCTTCTTTGTTCATTGAACTGTCTACCCTTTGGAGGGGGTATCCACTCATTTGCTCTTTGTTAGGATTCCCTTTTTGTGGCCTTCATTTGCTGGGCTTGTTACCTTCAAGCTTGTTTGAAGGGGTCCTGACTTTGCTTTCCTCATAGCTCTAGCCCTTTCGAGGTCTATGTGCAATTTTTCTCGCGCTGCCAGTTTCTCCACGGTGTTAACCATGTCGAGGGTCATGCTATCATCTATGGAAGATCCTTAACGTCCTAAGTTCCTTATGAAAGCTTGTATTATTTCTATTTTCGCCATATCCGTTTCAATCTCAGCTAAGTTCTGGTCGAAGTAAGTGTAGTAACTCGCTAAAGTCTCATCGTTCACTTGGCGAGCGTCGTCGATGGCGTTTGATCCCTTTAGGAGCTGTCTCTCTCCCAATTATCTCTGGATGAATTTCGCTTTCGGATGATTCCATGAACTTATCAATTCCTCTGGAAGACCAAAGAACCAATGTGAACTTGCTCACGTCAGTGTTGTCAGGAATGATAATGCCATCAACCTTTCATCACTTGTTTGCCCCATCAGTGATGCCTCGTGCTGCTGCACGTGCTCCTTGGGTCTCTTTTTCCAGTTTATTTGTCAATTTTTCCTGGAGACACTTCCTCTGGGTAACGCATGTCTATCAGCTCTTTAACAAATGGATGTGACTTCTTATCACTTAGTCTATGCAAGGCTTTACCTTTTGCTTCCTTCATATTCCTTGTTACTAACTCCTCAATCTCTTCCACAGTCATTGCCGCATTTGGGGATCGGAGGGTGCTTCTTGAGCCATTGGTTGGAATTCAGCCTGGTAGGGCTGGTAGTAGGGGCTTTGTTGGTACTGAAATTCATATGGGGACGACTCTTGTTCTTTCCATGGTTGGGGCGTTGGCCTATGCTCTGATCCTTGTCTTTCAGAATGCACTCCTGCCTGTGCATGTTGATACTGCTTAGCAGGAGGTGATATGGATGCTTACCTTGCACTGTGGTGCATTGGCGATTGCCTTGCGGCTTGTGGGGGAGGCTGCTGCCTTGCAAAGTTTGGGGGATAGTGTCCCTCTTCCTGTTTCATTCTCGGACCCTCCCTTGGTGTAGCTTGATGGCTCGGGCCGAAATGGGTGGTCCATATCCTCTTACTCTAATGGCATCCCGATATGAAAATAAGTCATCCATAGCCGGCATGAAACCTGTCGTGACTGGCGGTGTACCATGTATAAACATCGGATGTCCAGAGCCGCATAAGTATGCCGGTTGAACATCGGCATGTCATAAGACGACACTCCATGGAATGGCATTCCATATGAATGTTCCTGCGGGGGCATGCCATAGGGGAATCCTTGGGGTTGATCGCCCTGTGGTGTTCTTTGGGACTGCGCTTGAGCGCTTGCCTCGACATCCTTGCTCGGGTGCCTTCGCACTGTCGGTGTTTATGCATTCGAGGATACCTTCTGAGCAACGGGAATGGGTGGCTCCTCCACCGGTCTTGTTGTTCTTGGGACTTGGGTGTTTGGGTTGAGGGGTGGCCTCGAACTCTCCGGGGGAAGTTCGTTACCCGCTAACTGTCTGCTAGCTGTCATTGATCTTGTTACTACCAGGCTTTTAGTTCGAGTCACACAAGACAGCGCCAATGATAGAACAAGCTCTTCGGAGCTCCGATCTTGGCGGCCTTGCATCGAGTCGTGTTCCTTCGTTCTTCGTGTTACGCTCTTTCATTAAGTTCCAAGTTGATGCAACATGATGGTGGGATAGATGCACAAAAATCGAATGCAAAACGAAATTGAACGCATGGTGGAGGAAAAACCTCAATTTTCTGATTTATCCATAACTGATTGTAAAATTCGGCCAACAATGTCTTTAATAGAAAACCTTAATCTATGAAATAACCGAAAATAACGAACATGTCCCGAATAAATTGAAAACTGCAAAAAAAAAATTTCCTGAAATAACTTAAAAAACACAATTATGACCCTTAAAATGATGGAATTTGGCCAAAAAGCAGCGCAGTTCACGGCCTAGTCGTAATTTTGGACTGAAACGCTGTTTCCGCTCGAAAAACACTATTCACACGCCAAAATCCGAACGTTCGCCCGGAAAACACTATTCACGGCCAAAAATCTTCGAAACTACTCGGTTCCGCCTGCATCATTCCCTCCGGGGTGGACAGGACTCGTCCTCGAATCTGGAGTCAGTTCCTATCGGAAGGATCATCGCCAGCAAACAGAATCAAGTGCTTCACGTTGAACACATCAGAGGTGTGGATATGTCCGTGCAACTGAAGACAGTAAACATTAAGATTTTTCTTCTCTACAATCTCCACGGGGCCAATCTTCTCTACTGCCAACTTATAATACCCGTGAGCAGGAAAGCGATCCTTGGTAAGAATAGCCCACACAAAATCGCCAACTTCAAAATTTACCGCACGCCGTTTCAGATCAGCTTGTGCTTTGTATTGGGCAGTAAGTGTGGTCAGTCGGGTATGGGTCGTTTGATAGACCTGATGAAGCTGTAATATGAAATCCTTGGCTGTAGCATGAGCACGGACCTTGCTAGGAAATATGAGCAAGTCAAGCGGGCCCCTAGGGGAGAGGCCATACACCACATGAAAGGGACTGAAACCCGTGTTATGGTTAACAGCGTGATTGTGCGCGAATTCTGCTTGGGACAACTTCAGATCCCACGACTTCATATGGTCACCTAACAAGTTGCGCATAAGGTTGCCGAGAGAACGATTTACCACCTCAGTTTTCCCATCTTTTTGAGGATGATAAGCACTACTGAAGTTCAGTTGGGTGTTGACCAAGCGCCATACGCTCCTCCAAAAGTGCTCAGAAAAATGAGTCTCTCTGTCAGAAACAATAGATGCAGAAAAGCCATGCAGCCGATAGACATCACGAAAATACATCTAAGCGACATTTATAGAATCCGTCATGCGCTTACACGGAATAAAATGAGCCATCTTCGAAAAACGATCAACCACGACCTTACTAGAGTCATTCTCGCGTTGAGTACGGGGAAGACCCCGGCAAATTCCATGCTAACATCGGACCACGGGTGCGTAGGAATGGGCAGTGGCATATATAACCCAACATTAGTCGAGGCCCCTTTAGCTAGTTGACAAATACGACAGCGAGCCACAAACATAGCTACTTCTCTTCTCATCGAGGGCTAGTAATAAGAGGCAGAAGCAAGTTGAAGAGTACGATCACGTCCCATGTGACCTTCATTATGTAACTCATGGATAATCTTCGCACGGAGGCTGCAATTAGAAATGCATAATTGGGTGCCGCGAAAGATAAACCCATCCTTCATAATAAAATCAATATGCTCCCCTGCTTGAATCCTTGCATCCATGCCGGAAAAGAAAGGATCATCGATATATAATTCAGCGAATGATTCAAAACAGGGTACCTGAAGATGCATTTCATCAAGGAGACCATGACGCCGACTCAGAGCATCAGCCACACGATTAGCAACCCTCACCTTGTGTTTGATCACCAAAGTGAACTGCTGCAGATAAGAGAGCCAATAGGCGTGTCAATGAGAGACCTTATATTGATTGCCAAGGTGCTTGAGGGAGTCGTGGTCAGTGTAAAGAACAAACTCCCGCTGAAAAACATAGTGGCGCCAATGCTTCACCGCTTGGACCACGGCATAAAACTCCATATCGTTAGTGCTGAAACGAAACTTAGCACCAGACAGCTTAATCACTAAAATAAGCCACAGGGCGTCCAGCTTGACTAAGGACAGTGTCAATACCAGTATTGGAGGCATAACAGTAAAGTTCAGACGGTTGGGAAAATCGGGGAGCACTAGTATGGGAGCAGAGGTTAATTTTCATTTTACCTCGCGTCAGCGTCAGCCTCATGAGTTCAGTGAAACTTCGTGCCTTTCATACAATCCGTGATACGAGCCACAATAACACTGAAATGAGGTATAAAGCTTCGATAAAAGGACGCCAAACCATGAAAGCTACGCACTTCTGTGATTGACGTGGGTTGTGCCCACAATTAGCATATGGTGATAGGGCGCCGTAAATGGAAGCCCGTTAATATCTATATGTTACCTGAGACAACTGGGTAAATGTCACATTAGGGAAATTGGGCTAGACCTAAATCCCAATTGACATGAGAGACCCAAAATTGGGCCTCCCTTATACACTAGGCCGGCCGAAATATTGGAGTGGGCAAAGTGCTCTTCCTATAAATAGAGAGTATTAGGGGTTTTATTAAGTGGGTATCGTAATTCCTCCTTTGTGGTAATTTAAGATAAAACCCTCCTCCCTAAATTCTCCTAGTTTCAGCCGAACCACATAGAACACCAAGGGTGTGCCAATTTGGTTTGAGCAAACACTCCGAAGATCTGTCCCTTCCAAGAATCGTTCAGAGGCTTTGCTGTGGAGACTATACCGCGTAGGTCTTCCTTAACAAGAACCTCTACGGGTTCCGTCCGGTGGATCGAGAACTCCCTCAGCAAGATATTGAGACTGCATAAAGCAATTAAGGTATGTGAACATCTTCCGCTGCGTAATCTTGATTGCTAGCATATACCGTATTTAACTTTCCGTAGTATTTAGCCCCGTAATCCAAAAGTGGTATCAGAGCCTGTGTTAGGAGTTCATGATTCTGATAAATTGATGTTCTTGATTTTACATGTTGGCCGAAATTTTAAGTAGTGAAAATTTAAAATTTCCGATTTTTACAATTGTGGGTGCCGAAATTTTCATGATGTTCTTAGTAAATTTTGATGTTCATGATCTTCAAGAAAAACGTGACTTTTATCGAAATCAACATTAGATTGTAGATCTTAGTAAAATTTGACCACTTGTTTCCAATTTGATGTTTCGGCCGAACCCTAATTTAAATTACAAGGTGTATTTTTTAATTTCTTAGGCCCCAAGTTTACTAATTTTTGCCGAAATATATCCTAAAATATTGTTTACCATATTTTAATTTTTATTAAAGGTAAAAATATATCTATAATTGGAAATATATGGATAGATTCACACAATATATAGAAATATATACAACTATCAATATGTCTAGATAAATTATAGGGATAAAGATATTATTAATAGAATTAGTTTCCTAAAATATTAAGAAAATATATTGTCAGTATATTTGTTTCCCTATTAAATATATTGACAATTTATACATATATATATATGTGTGTGTTAGCCGAAATTTATATATATGTATATATATTGTTGATTTATATCTTATAAAAAGAATCTTGACAATAAATATATATATATATATATATATATATATATATATATATATATATATATATGTAGGCGAATTATATATATATATATATATGTAATATTGAAAATTATTTTACATAATTAATATTTCTTGGTGACTAAGTTAAGTTTTTAGTGGATTTTAAAACCCTACTTAGCCCAGAAGAAATATTTCGGCCGAACCCTACGGGTTCAATGGGCCGGTCAAATTTGCAAAACCGTAGCGGGTAAAACCAATCCGGTTTTTCTTAGTCGGTTCGACCTAGTCGGGTCGGGTCGGACTGCGGTGACTAAGTGAATCTAATCAAACCGGTTTTGAGTGATGAACCGAACCCAAATCCTATTTTATTGAACTGATTCGAACCAAACCAGATTTTAAAATAAAATCGGCTCGAACCCGAACCTGATTTATGGAACCGAACCAAACCGAATCGGATTGAACCGAAATTGACTGAACCGAACCGGATTTTTCAAAATCGAATTCAAGTCAATTAATATAATGGGATGGTCAAATTTTAAAATTCAAATATTTTCGAACTTTAAATTAGCCTACACAGTGCTTGAAGGTTTAAAATTTTCACGTTTTAGTTAAACTTAATGCCTAGTTTTTTATTTTGGGGATGGATCTCGAAAATGCATGACTTTGGGACTGGATTAATTAGAGGGTTGAATCGCAATTGTTTACTTTTCGTCACATATATTTATTAGAATTGTCGACTTGACTATGTCAAGCTAGCTGGAAATTGCATGTTGGGGGCGGAGCCCTGGTTAAATATATGATTTGTGCGCTAGGATAGACATGTTATGATGGTTGCAATTGCCTAAGATTTATGTCTAGAAACTCGCATGATTGATTGTAAGAATGAGTTGCAAGTCGACCCCTAATATTTTAAAATGTTATAAAAACAAAAACCAGTCACCAAATATGCATGTTTGATGTGGAAGTTTCATATATGACACGTATGCTTGAATGTTGAGGATGTAGCCGCATGTAAAAATTTACTTAGAAAGTAGAATTATATATATGCTAGCATGAATTCCTCGAAACATTAAACGCATGACGCGTATGCATGATGTGTGGTTTGGATGATGAATTTGGCTTGTTATGATGATTTGCTTGTGAAGTAGAATTGTGTATGCATGCGTATATTCATCAGAATATTTTTCAAAAACAAAAGGGCCTTGGGAAAGCCAAGATCGGGTATGCTTATTTTTAAAATTTCTGTTCCGGTAATTTGCAATCAAAATCGTTTTAAAAGAATGATCTTTTGGATTGAAGACGACGATAATGTGAACTCTTTCTCAACCCCCTTCCCTCAGTTTACTGGCAGTCGGTTGGTTTAGATTGCTGGGGAATCATTATTTGTCGTATTCCATCTTAATAGATATCCGATGTATGCAATTTTTTCTCAAAATGTTATTATCTCACTGATTGTGCATGATTATCAATGTGTTAGTTTTCATGTGTGGGTCGGTACACTTCTATGAACCTCGCAATTTGGATGGTATGAATTATGATGAATGGAAAGACAGTGTTGAGGATATCGTTATTGTTGCAGACGTTAATGACCGAATCAATCCGAAAGCAAAGAGGACCGAGACGGACGAATATGGAAAACCATACATCTACAACAGCAAGAAAAGGTTGAGGAAAGATCGGACGGCACGAGGATTAATTTACTCAAAACTGTCAATTGAAGTAGATGAAGAGTTTATGGAGAACAGCGCATTGCATCTTTGGTGTGCCATACGCCTTCGCTACAGTGGAGGAAAGGCCGCTGAAGCAAAAGACCTCGTGGAAGAATACTACAGTATTCTATGCAATGATGGCGGTGTTATAACCGTTCATGATCCCGCTGACGAAATAGACATATGGACAAGGGATCAGAAAGTAATGAAGAATATTCCACTTTCATGGTTTGCTAACGATAATGGACTCACACGTCTAATCACATCGATTAAGACGATCGTGGATCTGTACGAGGCCGACCATGGAGAATGAAACATCTCCAAAGAACCTGAGGCAACCAGTGAAAGATTCAATGGTCTTCGAAAATGCATTGGTGTGCCATACGCCTTCGCTACGGTGTAGGAAAGGCCACTGAAGCAAAAGACTTCATGGCAGAATACTACAGTATTCTATGCAATGATGGCGGTGTTATAACCGTTCATGAGCCCGCTGACGAAATAGACATATGGACAAGGGCTCGGAAAGTAATGAAGAAGTTTCCTATTTCATGGTTTGCTAACGATAATGGAATCACACGTATAATAACATCGATTAAGACGATCGTGGATCTTTACGAGGCCGACCATAGAGAAGGAAACATCTCCAAAGAACCCGAGGCAACCGATGACAGATTCAATGGTCTTCGGAAATGCTTGGATAACCCCAGCAACAAAAAGTCTAAACGATGATCCGATGCGACAACCACTGTTGATACATGTGCCGTAAAAGGTACGCTTCGTTTTCCACACATACATAGAACCGTAAAACGTTTTATTTGATGCAAGACATCTGATGAAATTCACTTTTGAATTCTTTTCAGATGAAATGCTGAACGTGGTTGAGACTGCCTTTCTATCTTACCTTCATTATAGCTACAATCTATGATCTGAGACCTTATTATTGTTATTGATGGATTTCCTATTGTTCGTTTGATGTTTGAATTTTGGTTGATTGAGATTCGGATTTATTAAATAAATTAGTTTCCATTCAATTCGAAATGTGACCTACTTGTCAAAATTAATCGACCCGGTTAAACGGGATCGATCCAAAACGAAGTTAAAACCGAAATATCCGCCAGTGCAATTGGTCGGATCAAACAAATATACACACTCTCCTTCATCTAATATCGTAAACATTGAAATACCGTTAATATCCATTGATTGTGTAGTTCTAAGTGCAAACCGATTTAACTCTTCCTTATTTGTTGGTACTCCATTATATGATAAATTCCATAATGATGAACATGCGCGAAACCGATTGGATTAAATTAAATTGAATTTTGGAAACGAAACTGTTTATACCACGGGTTAAACCTGGTGATAGGCGCCACGCGCGCTTGTACCACGAAAGACAGAACACATAGTTTCAAAGTACGAATTTAATGATGAAGTGTTTTAATGAATGAATGCTGAATTTTCATTTGCATCCCTTCGGGAATAACTCATTTAATACTTATACGATGAAAAGAGGTATGCTTAACAAGCTACCACGAACTCGTAAAGTATCAACTGACGCAAAAGGCGAAAGCCCAATGCACAGTTCAGTGATGGATAAAGTCTTTGAGATGAGTTAGTAAATGAAAATGATGAAGTCGGTAAAATGACTCTCCCACTATACGCCTTGAACGACAAGTCTGGCATGGCATTCATATCGATAACACGCTTCAACAGGCATGGTTTGAAAACATAATGTTAGAGTTCAACAACCGACGTTCCCTATGAGATGAAAAACAGTTGACTCACATCAATGTAGAACTATGTTCCAATAAAAACGGTCAAACACGACGCCGTAAAAGCTAAAAGGAATGATAACGAGGTAAAACTTATCATTATGCGACATTAATTTGCACATTAAACAAGTCTTCAAATCAAGAGTACGACAACTACTTTTAGAGAATACATGTTTAAATTATCTTGGGATAATGGTTTCGTGGTCGAACATGAGACGTTACATTCCTTGACGACGAATTTCCAACGATTAGTAAAATCAAAACAGACGAAGTCTTGATCGAAATGGAGCAGAATGAAAATGATAGTCAAGTCCCACTTACTTCGAGTGGGAGATTTGAGGCAGCAACGCAAGTGAATGACATGGTAAATGAAGATGGAGACATTTTCATAGTAAATCCAGTGGGAGGAGACAATCCTACCACACAAACCACTGTTGCTGCAAGTGCGAATCAAGTTGAACCTGATAATCATGTAGCCGAACCGCTGTATGAAAATCCAATAATACCACAACTACCCATTGTTCCTGGTGGGATTGGATCAACCAACTTGGTTCCAGATCCTAGTGATCAAGGAATTCATCTCGGAGGTAAAATCCCGAGACCGAGAAGTCGTCCAAGAAAAGTTGTAGGTCAAGGTTCTAGCACTGCCCTTGTTCCCAGTGGGAGTGACGCTCCGATAATAAGCATTATTTCGAGTGGGAGCAACGTTCAGACTCAAGATGAGATTAACGAGCCTAGACGAAGTTAAAGGCATCAAACTTCTCCCAAGAAGTATCCCATCGAGAATGGTGAAATTTTAATCCTAACTTTTGTTGACAAATCGGTAACGGTTCAACAAGCATTGAAAGGACCTCAAGCGAAGGAATAGAGGAAAGCAATGGATGAAGAGATCGCTTCATTGAAAGCCAATTCGGTATGGTCTTTAGTTAATTTATCTGCTAACCGGATAGCCATAGGGGCTAAGTGGGTTCTGAAGCTGAAACTCACTGTTGATGCAAATGTTGAGCGGTACAAAGCCCGAGTAGTTGCGAAAGGATACACCTAGCTTCATGGAGTGGACTTTGATGAAACATACTCACCGTCTGTGCGTTACACCACAGTCCGGGGCATCCTAGCCCTGGTCGCATGCCTCGATCTGGAGCTGCACCAAATGGATGTTAAGATCGTGTTCCTCTACAGAAACCTAGAGGAAGAGATCTATATGGAGCAACCGGAGGGTTTCACTACTCCTGGTAACGAACGAAAAGTTTGTAAACTCCAAAGATCCATTTAGTGTCTTAAAAAATAGTCTCGGTAATGGTACCGCATATTCCATGAGGAAATCGTTGGAAACTGATTCATGAAACTCCACGAGGATCCATGTGTGTATACTAAGACCTCTGAGTCTAAGTACGTCATTTTAACCTTATACGTGGATGACATACTCATTGCTGCAAACGATGTGAGTTTCATGAATGAATCAAAGTCCTGGTTAGCATCTGTATTTGAGATGAAAAACATGGGAGAGGCTACGTACATCTTGGGCATTAAAATTGTTAAAGATCGTGCCGCCGGATGTTATGTCTATCTCAAGAAGCCAATATCAATAAACTGTTGAAAATGTTCAGATTATAAGATGCTAAACCTGTGAAGACGCCGGTAGTATTCGGGTGTGCGTTGTCAAAACGTGACGGCCCGAAGAACCAGCAAGAGCGTGAACAGATGATGAGTGCAGAGTATTTAAGCATGGTCTGAAGTCTCATGTACGCCATGCTTTGCACTCGTCCGGACATCTGTTACGCTGTGAGCCGAGTAGCAAGATTCCAATCAGACCCTAGCTATCAACATTTAAAGGCTGTAAAACGGATCATACGTTATCTGAAAGGTACTGCCAACTACGTACTGTACTATGAGGACTGGAAGTAAGAATTGACCGGTTTCAGTGACGCCGACCATGGTGGCGATCCAAACGATCGTAAGTCCACCACAGGAGGAGTCTTTCTCCTTGCTAATGCTGCCATCACATGGACGAGCAAGAAGCAATCATATGTCGCGCTGTCTACGATGGAATCGGAATTCGTTGCTCTCTCAAAAAATGCACAATAAGCGGTCTGGCTGAAAAGGCTTCTTACTGCACTGCTTGATGTCGGGAGTAAGCCTGTGAAGGTGTACTCTGACAGTCAGGCAGCTTTTGCGGCAGTTAAGAATCGAAAGTACCATAGTAAGACTAAACACATTGATGTGAAATATAATTATGCTAAATCCATGGTAGAAGAAAGTATAATCACTTTAGAAAACTTGCCCACTGACAACATGGTTGCGGACCCATTAACTAAACCATTACGCGGGGAGACATTTGAAAAGCACGTTAAACTCCTTGGATTGGGTAGGGTTTAAAAGTGGGCATGTATCTGTGATAACATTTTGATAATTGAAAGTTATATTTTTAATAAATGATAGAAATGCAATTTGAGTTTATGATTCATCGAAGTGGTAATGTTTGATTACATCAGATTTTACGGTCTATAAACTAAGTCGTAGGAGGATGCAATCCTCTGCCTATATTATGTCGAATGTAGATCTTGCCTTGCCACACAGGTACGGTCGTCTTGTAGGAGAGGGGGACCTCTACCGTAACAAGACTGGCTGTTGATGGGTATACGTCTGATCCGGGTTCGTTTCTTACTATTCAGACTTCGTTTACACGTCAAACCCACCAACAGTGCTAAAATAATCACATGCGGGTCCATAACAGCCCAGGATACGCATGCTCTTATCCCGAACGAAAGACTCTTCCGAATTGTGCCCACGAGTACGTGCGAACTCCTATTTATGCGTACACAACACGTGTCGGGTTCCCCGACGTCAACTTCATGCTCGTCCACGTCCGGTTCGCATTTTACAATTAAACCAGCGTTGGACAGTTCAAAACCCGGCTTGATTCTAAGGTTCCCTATAAATAGGAGCCTTGATCATTCATTTCACAATTAAGTTGAAATGGAAGCTCTGACCTCTCTTTAGCTTTCTCTCTCTACAATCCTAATTTAAGCTTTGGAGAGGGTTCATCGCACTCTACCCCCCCCCCCCTCTACATGGCGTGCGATATTGCCCCTCGTGCAGGTATTCGGTGACGTACACACCCAAACGCGTGCGAAGACCCGACATACCGGAAGACCCGAGACACAAACCCGTATCTATACAAGGACCCGACTCTCCGCCCAGTCAGGGATCCAACATTTTGGCGCCGTCTGCGAGACACAAACATAACAAGTTATACACTACCGACAGCAATGACGAGCAACCCTCCGCCTCCCGATAACCCGGAAATGGCAAGAGAAGAAGGTCTAAGACGATCAAAAAGGAAGGCTACTGCGGATGCATCTAAGCAAGCACCACCAAAAAGAAGTCAGGCAGGCCCTTCCTACATCCCCGAGGCCGTATCCACAACCTCCTATGTGTCGCCTCTAAACGCACAACAGGAGAATACCGCCCAAACCAACGAGCCACAACCATGGTTCGAACGAAGAGCACACACAGAAGAACAACCCCAGGGCAGAGGCACTCAAGGTGCTCAGACCGCTCCCACTATAACACCTGTAATGATGGCAGCGATTGAAGAACTTCTTGCCTTTAGAGAAAACCTAAGGAACCAAGGCTATGCGCCTCCACCACCACCGCCCCAACCGCCTCACCACCTGCTCAAGCATACCCTGCACCAAGGAAAATGTATCACGACACTCCCAGAAGAGAAGCTCCAATGCCACAGGGAAGACAGCCTCCTGCTTCCAACCCACATTACTATAATGCAGGACCATAGGGATCCCACTCCAGCGCAAACTACTTTGAAAGGCCACACCCAGCCGAATCATGGAAACAACCAGTTTCATGAACGAGCAACGGGACAGGGAGGATTCTCATTACCAACAAAGCTAGGGGCATGACAACAGCGGAAACCCAAACAGTATTTGGGGGATGCCGGAGAGGAAAGACAACGTCCCCATCACGGAACTAACCGCCAAGACCTTGGAGGCCCTAATAGAGCAAAAGCTGAAATACTCAAATGTCAGACCTGTGCATGTCTAGACTGATAGTGCAAGTCACCCATTTACCAAGGAGATGTTGTATGATCGGGTTCTGGGAATCCTAAACAACATAAGAATTGAGAAATACGTTGTAAAGGGTGATCCTATCGATTACGTGCAATAGCATGAAGCTTCACTTCTGGGGAGAACAACAAACCCAAACCATGTGGCGATCACATTCTCACAAACCTTGACAGGTTCAGCGGCACACTGGTTTTTCTCCCTTCCTTGGAAGAGTGTTGGCTCCTGGCCATACTTAGAAGGAAAGTTCATCCAGAGGTACATGGGTGAACGCAAGCTGCTCAAGGACTCAAGTGCGCTAGACGACGTGAAGCAACATTATGATGAATCTCTAGCGGATTACTACATCCGCTTTAATCAAGACATTGCAGACATCCAGACAAACCTGTCTGAGGACGAGATAATCAAAGCATTCATAATAAATCTGGGTCGCTTAGGATTCTCCTTGGGAGAAAAAATGTCAAAACGAACGGCGAAAACTCTGGAGGAGTTAGCCTCGCGCGTCAAAGAGTTCGTGGACATTGAAAGGTTTAGAGCAAGAGCTAACGCAAAACTGAATGCGGAGAGCAACAAAGACAACAAAAAGTTCGGGCAAGCCAAGAATCCCCAAGGAAATCAACAGCAAAGGCAATAGCAACCACGGCCCAAGCGACCCACCCAAGAAGGCTTCCAGAAACTGAAGGAGGTAAATGCCGCAAACCTCATTCCGCTGAATGCACCCCTGTCGGTGATCTTAAAAGGGATGAAGGAAACCAATCTCTGGAAAGAGCCAAACAATTGACAAAAAGTCCTTTGGGAAAAAAATGGAAAAGTGGTGTGAAAACCACGAAGTCTATGGGCACCACACCGACAACTGTTTCAGCCTAAGAATGTGCATCTACAATGTTATCCTGCGTGGGGAGTTAAAACACTATGTTAACCAAGGTGACAACACCCCTACAAAGCATTAAGGAGAACCCTCCAAGAAAAGCAAAGGAAAAGAAAACATGTATGAAAATCCACCTTCCCCTAAACGGGGTGTGATAAACGTCATATATGGAGGACCAGCTGCTGGTGGCCAAGGCTCACACTCAACGAATGTCTATGCCTCACAGGCAAAGACAGATCCCAAGTACGGCAAGCGGCCAAGGGGTGAGCACGAAGATCTCATCATCATGTTTTTCTAAAGAATACATGAGGCATATCGTAAACCCCCATGACGATGCACTCGTCATCACCATGCCTATTGCGGAGTACAATGTCAAACGAATTCTCATTGACGATGGAAGCTCCGCAGACATCTTAACTATCAAGGTGATAGATCAGACTGGTCGCACAAAGGCAGACTTGAACCGCAGAATGTTCCCACTAATTAGCTTTGTAGGCGCTACGACATACCCCTTGGGTACAATCACACTCCTAGTAACACTGGGAGAAGAATGGACAAAGTTGGACATTAATGTCAACTTTATTGTGGTTGAAACCTTGGGGGCATATAATGGGATATTTGGAAGAACAACCATAAACCCTTATGAAATAGTGCCATCCACAGCGAACCAGAAGCTGAAATTCCCGACAAGGAATGGAGTTGGAGAAATCCTAGGAGATCAAACTGCAACACGACATTGCTATGTAAACGCTCTAATACGTAAACAACAACTCTCCATCGCCATGATAAGGCAGGGTACTCCCAAGCAGGAAGAAGAAAAGCAAGTGGAAGAAGTGCGTCTTGAACAACTCTTCGAACCTACACGACTGAGAAACTATCAACAAGTCCCAACACCGCAGAGTGTTTGGGACATCAAGCAGGAAGAAGATGAGCCAACTCTGGAGTACTTCAGGCACTTTGCGCTAAATGCAGCTTTGCTGAAGGCAACTAAGGAGGCACTGATCAACGTATTCTTCATGAACTTGAACGCGTGATCCTTCCTCCTGCTTGGAGGAGAATATGGTTGGAGGTCCACTCAGTCAATGAGTGACCTCAAAGACAAACTGGAAAGAGCATTCACTTGTGAGCTTGAACTGGGGTGGAGCAAACCACCCGCAGAAAAGGGAAAGGTACTCTTTTAACAAGAGACAAGCAGGAGCACACTTGATAGCCCAGAATATGCATTCACGCCTCTGAACACAGGTTGAACATCTGTTTGTGAGCATCACGCAAAACAAGCTACCGTCCCCACGGGAGGCACCGCATGCGTTTCTAGGAACCGACATCATGCATTGGTGCAAATTCCACAAAGCCTGGGGTCACGTCGCAAACGGCTGTCTCATCCTGCGAGTTGAAATCGAAGAAATGATATCCCTTGGAGCTCTACAACATCACGTGGTATGCACCCACCACACCACGTGAACAAACGGATCGAGAGGCGACAATCACATCCATCCCCCATTACATGCGTTACGCACAGCTTTATTCATCCATTTACTTTCAAGCTTTAATTTCCTAAGTAGTTTAAAAGTTTAGTAGATTATTTAAATATGGGTGATAAGTTGACCCTATCTATCCAGTAATGTACATACGAAAAGAAAACTAATGAAGTTAATGTATTTTCGTAGGTACATTACCTCCTTACATTCCCTACTCTGGAATAACACCAAGTAGTGGATTATATGCATTAAACATGCACCAACAATACAAGCTATTATGCTAAAATACAACAAACGACCTTTATATGCCACCAACATGTCAATACTCGACACCAACAACAAATACTCGATACGCTCTCTCACACGACATCTATAATGTCTATGTTAGATTACAGGGAGTAATCACTACGAAAACTTACGCAACAGAAAGTTTACACATACCTCAAGAGTAACCGTAATCCAAGATCCTTTCTCGAGGGAGTTCAGGATCCTCCGGACGGGACCCGTAGAGATTTTTGTTAAAGAAGCCCTACGTGGTGCAGCTCCACAGCAAAGCGTCTGATCGATTCTCGGCACGGGGACAGATCTCTGGATAGTTTGCTCAGAAAGCAATTTGGCACACCCTAGGTGACTTATGTGGTTCGGCCGAACCTTGTGTATGGGAGGAGGGTTTTTCTCTCTAAAAATTTCTTGTGACGGAATTATGATTAACCCTAAAATTTCCGTAACACCTCTTATATATAGGAGGATTAAAGTGGAAAAAAGTCCACTTTACCCCAACCATAATATTCGGCCGGCCTATTTATTTGGGGAGGTCCAATTTTGGGCCTCCCATGTCAATTGGGATTTGGGTCTAGCCCAATTACCATAATGTGACATTTACCCAAGTTCATTAGGTAAACTATACATATTATGGGCTCCCAATTACGGCGCCCATCACCATATGCTTACAGTCTACTCTATACAAGTACATCCGGAAAATTTTTCTAAGGATTAATTAGAAATAACATGGTGCGACATCCCCACTCGGGGGCAACCCCATGATTACAACGATCATAACTTGTATTTTTCAACCAAGAGGTGACCATCAACTACGTGGTGTGACATCCTCTATCCGAGGGCAACCTCACACATCTAAATGGTGAGACATCCTCTACACGAGGACAGACCCATGACATCTTACTGAAGAAAATGACACCCAGTATAGATTAATAAACACTTGGGCGTGATTCACCCCATAAAACATGGCGCGACATCCTCTTCACTAGCGCAACCCCATGAGAACCTACTACTACCCACAAGTAGCGTTCATTATTACCTACCACCTTTCTACACCGGTACATGGTGCGAAATCCTCTCTAAAATCGTCTCCACGCACAACACAGTGAAAAACTCACCAAACATACAAGTCGATTCTTGTAAAACGTTATCTCGCCCGTGAACAGATAACGGAAATAAAACACTTCAACCAAGCAAGTAGTGTGTTGCCACAAACGTCGCCTTGGAATGGTCCAAGAGACGAGAAAAAACTACAAATCGTTCAACACAATCTTGTACAACCCCCTGGAATAACCAGGCTGAGGTTTAGTAGCATCGCAAGACAAGTAACTGGACTAGCCAGCAGAACGCCTTGTGTTAGGTTATAAGGTCCGAGTCAACGGATCGCTAACTTAGAGCTTATCTCCCACTAATGTGATGTAGGGTTATGTGCTCCTTGGGGTCTTTCGTACCGTTTCCTACTCTTCCGCTTCCTTGTCTCTCTGCACCTTACTACCCTGCAAGAGGGGCAGTATCAAGCACAGAGGGGGGGGGGGGGGGTGGTGCTTGATGAACCCTCTCCGATGCTTAAGTCAGAATACTTCTAGAGAGATAAAACGTAGAGAGAAGCCAGAGCTAAAAATGTGCAAGTAATCAAGATCCCCCAAATGAATGGTGAAGGGGTTGTATTTATAGGCAAATGTGTCATTAAGGTGACTTAAGGACATCGTTAACCTTTAAACACAATTAATTATTCCTTAATCACATAATTAAAACCTTAAAGCATGGAGAGGTTGAAGGAAATAATCTAAGTGTAGGAGTCGCGAAATGGTGCCGGGGCCCTTGGGGGCGGAGAGAAAATCCGACCCCTAAGGGTAGGGGTTGGGTGTGGCCACCCAACCCCTCCCTAAGGGAGATTGGGTTGGCCAACCCGATCTCACCTAGGTGAGTTCGACGCGTGGCCCGGACGAGTATTTTCGCCTCGTCCGGACCGTTGGTGTTTCGGCGGGGTGTTCAGGTCAAAGTTTCAATTTATAATCATTAACGGGGTGATAAAAATAACACGGTTTATAGGTCAACGGGTTCAAATTGGGCGTATATCCATCACATGCCCCCGAGTCAACCAAGGGCTTGACCCTTGATTGACTCTATTTTAGGATGGTATGACACGCACAATTTGAAACCGGGATTTTACATTTTGTCAGAATCCTTACTTACCCCTGGGTGTCCGTCTCTGACTCTGCCCTATGTCTTCTAAGATAGAGGAATTGCAAACGTCAGTATAGCGCGGACACGCGTCCAAGCACGTGTCAGTCTGAGATGGAAATAATAAATTCAATATTGTCCCGAGCTCATACTCGGAAAATATACGCATGCATGGGGATGCAAAATGAACACGGTTGCGTGAGTTTATACTTCAATTTCATGATGGGGTGGGCCTATGTGAGGAAAAATTCTGAATTTGGTCCAAATTTTTTCTAAGTATGGGATACTAGAAAATATGCCTATAGGATGTTACCTTTAGTGAACATGGATGTATCATGAACATGAAAGTGTGTACTAGCAAACATGCAAGTAGGAACACAAGTATGGAAGTGGGTGTAGACATGCTGCGGTTGTAGTCATGAATGTATGCATGGATATATGGCGGCTATGTGCATGGACGTCTAAATGTTTGAACACACGGGAGTGTGCACGTGGGCATGCATGTGAGTGCAAGCGTAAACATGTATGTGTGTATGGATGGGTTGTGAGTATAAGCATGAGTGATGGCATTGGTGTACTTGTAGATGTAAATCATGAATATGAGCATAAGTGCAAGGGTGAGAGCATAAACCTCTCCTTTACTTGAGGGTGGGAACTCTGCCACTCAATGGGACACAACGTTCCGCCTCCCTCGTACTAGCGCGAGCATTGTCCTTTAACCTCGACCTTCGGCATGTGTAACATTTTTCCTTCATTCGTTGGAGCGTGTGTATAGCTCTTGACCCTTACACTGCAATTTGTTCCCCATAAAAGTGAGAGTGAAAATGCTTACAAGCTTTCTTCTTACTCGCCGCGAGCGAAGGGGTTTATTGACATGTGTTAAGGGTTGACCCTTCTTTCGGATGTGTCGGAGCGTTGCTCCATTTGGGGAAGCTAAAAGTTCGCCCTCTTTGTGACGCTCTGGGATTTGTTCCCTTGGATAGGTCTCTTGGGTTGTGGTTTTGCTTCCGTAACTTGATTGATGTTAAGGTTGCCCCCGTAGTAGGCGTATCTCGCCCCTCCATGAGTAAGGGTCGATCTTTGCGTCGGTCGCTCTTATAAATGACTCACTTTTGGGAAGCTTTCTTCTTCGGACAGGGAGACCTTGAAGATCGTTTTCCAAGGCAGTCAGACCAAATCTGACTGTCCTGTGTCTTGGGTGTCCGAGGTGGACTCGTATGAGGCGGGGACTCGTATGACCCCTCGTAGGTTGGTTTCATGGAGAAACGTATAAGGTGTAGGCGGAGCGTTCCGAACGTACCGTTGATTTGAATAAGAGGAAGGTATCCTCTAGCTCTGCTCATAAGGCCAAGAAATCTTCTAAGTCAGGGAAGGCTGCAAAGGCTTCCAGTATGTTTTTATTCTATTCTCTTTTCTTTATGATATACTTATGATTATTCTCATGTTCCTTTCTTCTTGTTGTCAGAGCGTTCGCCCCGGGTTAACAAGCGGGTTCTTCCGGTGGGCAACAGTTTAAGTCAATCCCAATCCTAAGGCGCAGAAGCCTGATTCTGAGGTCGGGCCCTCAACTGTCAGGAAGAAGAAAGCCACGAGGGACTCTCTTTCAAGTGTTTGCTTGCCAACTCCCTCTCGTGATAAGGAGGTAGTGGTCAAGGAGGCACCCTCTTTGCTTTGACGAAAAGAAACAAACTGTGGATGTCGATGGGATGGCCACGGATCTTGATGTCTCTCCTCTATCCTCTGCCCCCCAGTCGAGGGCCCGAGTCTCAGATCTGTTTTATCTTCATGTAGGTTTTACCACTTTGAAAGTGCCTTTGGCATATCTATTGGGTTATGTTATTAACCATTGCGTTGAAGATTTTTCTTTTGGTGATGGGTGTGATCATCGCATTTCATTGAGGTTCCTTTCTTTTGCCATGGCTCTGATTAAGATAGCAAATTCTTGCTTGAGAGTTTGGTGGAGACTGCTCTTGAGTTAGCATCTACTAGTATCGTAGTTGTGATCGCTGTGGGGATCGTCTTGTTATATGCCCCCGATAGTGCTTGTCGTGATTCTTTGCTTTATGGTTGATTTCATGAGATATGGAGGTTGTCTTCATAATGAGGACGTCTCCTACCTAGTATCCTCCAGGGGGTTGAAATATAAGTGCATACCTTTGATGAGCGTATGAAGGGTGTTGTTTTTCCCTTTTTCTTGAATCTCCTTTTGAGGTTAGGTGTTGGCTCTTTAGGTTTGTGGTGGACTTGATGGTCTTTTTGTTTTGTGTGGATATGATAACCGCCTCTTGGTGTGTGGACATGATAGCCTTTTCAGGGTATGTGGACATGATAGCCACTTCAGGGTATGTGGACATGATAGCCACTTCTTAGTATGTGGACATGATAGCCACTTCACGTTATGTGGACATGATAGCCACATCACGATGTATGGAGTTGTGCTTTAGTACTCCTTTCTCATTGGAGAGCCTTCATTGCTATTGTTGCCTTTTGTTTAGGCTATGTTTGTTGGGTTAGGTCCCGATGTCTCGTCTTGTCGGATGTTGTATCCTTTATGCTTTTTAGATGTCTCATTTCTGAGTTGTGCTTGACGATGTTCAAGTCTGATACGAACATAGGTCACGCGAGGGCGACATGCAAGACAATAAGGTTTGTCGGAGGTTGCTTTGTGCGAGTTGTAAGGCAATTCCTCTTCTTGATAGGTCGAGTTTATTTTGAGAGCCTTGAACTGCGGATTTCATGGCTTTGCTATCCTTCTTGGTGGTGTTGGGTTCCTTTGAGATACTTCTCTTGACTTGTGATATGGATGGTAGGATAACTTGTTACTTTTCATGACAACTTCTCGTGCTTGTTTATGTGATCCTTTGGTCATGGACTCTTCCTTTGTGTATGCTTTCCTTCACTTATCCTTCTTTCATGTTTTCCTTCATTATTATACCTGTCATCTCATCAAGAGTAAACATTAAGTATTCATCATATCTCTTTGCCTTGTGAAAAATTGTTTCATGGTATTCTTCTTTGTATGGTGCAATGATCTCTTCAGATACCCTCATAGGGGCGTAGTGAATATTTCACGAGATAGGCTCTCGGAAGATACTGGTGTTGGCCCAAAGATACGCTCTTGGTGGGCGTCGAAATCTTTTCGCGAAACAGGCTCTCGGAGGGCACTTAACGTTTCACAGGATAGGCTCCCGGAGGGCACAGGTGTTAGACCAAAGATACGCTCTTGGTGGGCGTCGAAATCTGTTCACAAGACAGGCTCTCGGAGGGCACTTAACGTTTCACAGGATAGGCTCCCGGAGGGCACAGGTGTTAGACCAAAGATACGCTCTTGGTGGGCGTCGAAATCTGTTCAAGAGACAGGCTCTCGGAGGGCACTTAACGTTTCACAGGATAGGCTCCCGGAGGGCACAGGTGTTAGACCAAAGATACGCTCTTGGTGGGTGTCGAATCTGGTAGTTTGAAATCTACCTCAAGATACGCTCTTGGGGGCGTCGAATCTGGTAGTTTGAAATCTACCTCAAGATACGCTCTTGAGGGCGTCGAATCTGGTAGTTTGAAATCTACCTCAAGATACGCTCTTGGGGGCGTCGAAGGTCGTAGTTTTTGGAAGCTACTCTCAAGATACGCTCTTGGGGGCGTCGAAGGTCATAGTATGAAAACTACTCTCAAGATACGCTCTTGGGGGCGTCGAATCTGTTCGCGGGATAGGCTCCCGGAGGGCACAGGGTTCGTAGTTTTAGAACTACTCTCAAGATACGCTCTTGGGGGCGTCGAATGTGTTCGCGGGATTGGCTCCCGGAGGGCTCAGAATATTACCTTACCTTGTGTCCCTTCTCACGTAGGGTGCGTTTTTTATACGCTTTTCGAGTCTTTACTTGACTTTTCCTTCTATGATATTGCATGTTACCACGCTTTTCTTAAGTGTGGGAGATCACCTTTGCAGGAGGATGGTAACCCTGTTGATATTGTTAGTTCAGGCTCTTCTTCTTCTTCCTCGAGCTCTATCAGTGGTTCATCTTTAGAGGGTCAGTATCATGAGGACTTCCCAATGGCATCTGGTTGGTTGCTTTAGTATCCTATCTTTGTACATATCTCTTTACTTTTCCTTCCCTTGATGGGTCGAGTGTTTGTGTGTTGCCGACTTAGGGCATGTTCGTACAGGGAGTTGAGGTTGTTTTCCCTCTTATATGACTTCTTATAGGAGAAGTGGTATTGCATGTTCTTGTGATCTTCTGCCTATAATCTCTTCTTTTACACTTATGTGGACTACCAAGCACTTATTCGTGTGGTGCCCCCCAAGTTGCTTGGTGGTCATACCGCCTTTCATATTTGGCCGTTGAAGGCCCCTCGTTCATTTTCTTTGTTGGGTACCCCATATGCTCGGGGCTCCCTTGTCTGCTTGTTTGAATGCGATGAGTGTCCCTTGTAGGATTTACTCTTTCTCATGCTTGCTTGTTTCAGTCATAGGCATGGTTTGGATAATGCCTTTGTCGGATGTATCTTTAGAGGTTGGGTGGAGAGCTTTTGCTTTGGGTGGGTGGGGGTGATTTTCATTCTCTTGATAACTAGGATGTGGCAGTGTTTGTATCCTAGGGGTGCTTGTAAATTCCTTCCCCCCCTTCCTTATGTTTTTTTTAGAAAAAACACTTTTGCGGTGATGATAGAGTAGGAGTAACATATCTTGGAAGGGATTGTATTTAGGTTGAAAAGCTTTCTCATAGAATGGTGTCTTGAGTTGTTAATCTCGAAGGTGTGTTTCAGACTAGTCAATCTGATCCATGCTCCTTGCTCGGGCATGGGGGGGTCTGACCGGGCTGTGATAATCTTCTTGAAGTGTTGTGGTACTTAGTGTGCTTTGCATTTTCCTTTACATTGGAGTATTCTTCAATGCCTTTAGGGAGTGTCACATTGGTCATGCTCCTCCCACCTTGAATCTTGATTATAGACTTCCTTTGAATTAGGACTTGAACCTAAAAAGGATGTTTTCCTTTAGGTTTGCAGGTGATGCTCCATGATTTTCCATGAGTTTGCCCCCGTATTGGCTATTCCTTGTTGGATAGCTTCATTAGAGGCTGCATTTGTATTGCGTAAGTATACGTGTTTGAGGTGTGTTGAGCTGACAAGTCCCTCCTTTTTCATTTTGTAACCTTCATTCATCATATGTTCGGCGTATGGCCTTAAAGGCGGGATATTTTTCTAGTGCCCCCCTTATCGAGGTTCTCCTCTTAATGGGATGCCAGAGTCAAATGTCTTATCATTCGCAGACAAGGTGTTTGATCAGGATGTGCGTCTAGTGTGAGGGTCGATCTTGAAACCTTACACCCAAGCTTTTGAGCTCTTCTTTGGTTGATCTTGTAGAACTCTTATCATGCCCTAAGGCTCTTGATAGGAGATGTATCTCCTTTTTCATATTCTAGTTGTTGCACTATCTCTTTTGCTAATCTTGCATCTTTAGAGTTTCTCTCTTGGTGCATGACTTCAATGACAGGATTTTCTACCGATGTTTGTTCTGTTAGGACTTGTATCCTTGGTTTCCTTCCTTTCTTGTGAGATGGCGGAGTGTTTATGAACACTCAAATGTGTCGTACTTGGTAAAGGTATGCGCCTAATGTTTATGGCGCTGTCTTGAATCTCCGTGTACCTATCTTTGATGAACATGTTATTCATTGCATATATAATATGGAGTCCAAGGATCTCCGGGTTAGGATCATATTTTGAGAACAGAGACATAGTCATCTATTAGATAACCTCTTTATCTACAGAGTTTATTTTTGTAAGGATAAATGCAAGGATACTTGTAAGGATATGTGTTCCATCCTTGTTCCTGGTTAATTTGTAGTGCCGTGTCCCTAATGGGTGTGTTGATGTTCTTATCACCTTTACTAGTAGGGGGTCCTTTGGTATTAGGTATGCCTGACTCTTCCCTAGTATCATCAATAGTTGGTCATGGGAGATGTCTGACAGACTCCCTTCATGCATTATGGTTCTCTTTATGTCAAAGCTAGCGATTCCCTCTCCTATGACTAATATATCATTGTGTGGAAATACTATGTTTTCCATATCCCTTTTTAAAAGCTTGATGATGGTGTCACCATTCTTCCTTTGCTAGGCTTGGTGCCCTTGAGAGTTTTTTGATGAAAGTGTATTTCATTACCTGCGATGAGCTTACTAGGTGTAGTCGCGACTTCTGGCTATTTTGTGAAATAATATAGATCCATTGGCGGTGTTTGCCTTTGAAGGTGGGCGTTGTCTATGTGATATGGTTTCCTCCATTTTTTGGAGGGATGTGTTTCTCGGCTACCCCCTCTTATGCTAATGGGCGTTTGTGGTGAGGGTATGTTGTGACTGGTGCCCCCCTTGCATATCTATGCCAGATGGGATCCTTCGACGGACTTGGCCCTAGGATGCTTAGTGGAAGGTTATAGTAGGGGTAATCCTTTGTGACCTTCATGGTAGTTCCTCTATAGGATGTTGAGAGTGCTCAACTTATTTTTGTAAGTGAGCCTTCCATCTTGTGATCTTTCCCAGAATCTTGACCTTATAGGTGTTCTTTGAGATTGAGGAATCTGTTGCTTGTGCATCTCTTGGTTGGCGACGCCCTTTTATGGATTCTTCTAGTGGTCCACCTGTGTATATATATACCACGGAGCCCGAAGGCGTCCGATATGGTCATTCTTGGAAAACATGTTGTATCAAGTATCAAAATCTACCCCTTTTAGGGAGTTGGCTTGTTATGCAGTTAAATTAAATAAGAGGATATGGGTGTAGGGGTGTTGATATCCCCTGCTTCCTTGGTAATGTAATTGTCTTCCTCCATTAGTCTGTGTGTATTCCTTCCACTTGAGTAATATAAAGTCGCATCCTTGCAAGGCGGACTAGGTGGAGGTGTATCATCCATGTACGCTATATGTGATCTCACTCCGTTGCGTCTCTCCATGAGACTTCCCATTGTAGTAGTTATGTAATAACATGGTGTGGTACTCTATGAGTCCCCTGTTCAAATCCTTGTCTTTCTGACTGCTCCCCTGTTCTAAGGGGATGTGTACCGAGGGTTGTCATGCATGAGGGATTGGAACCGTCGTGTTGTATCATGACTGAGCGATTGGCTTGTCGGGTTGTCGGGACGATGTCCCTTACTTTGATATTTCTTTGGAATGTCCCTTAGTCGTGTTCGTGGTGATACAAACTGTATGTCTATCGAGCGTATCCATGGGGAGGTGGATGATGGAACTCTTATTTCCTTGGTGGTCTGACTTGCATGTCCTTCCTTAGTGCGGTGTATGTCCCTGCCTCTTGCTGTGGTTGGTGTTGTCTTGGAGGCACAAATTGTTGCCTTCCCTCTGGGGGTGGCCTGTGCACATTTCTTTCATGACCTTCTTACTGCCTATTGGAGGGTGTGAGTGTTGCTCTTCTTTATGGTACTCCTCTGCTTGCGGATGTAACTCCACTTGCGTATATTGCCTCTCTTGCATGTTCCTCAGTGCCTCTCTATAGGCTAACAACTCTTTTAATACCTTCATGAATCTTGGAGTCACTTTTGTGCTCCTTGCTAATATATAGGCCTTGGGTTGGTGGTATGAGCCTGTTGGTTATTTCCTGGCATGCCTTGTGTTGGTATTCCATATGGATACTCCTGATAGTGTGTTCCATAATAGTATCCCTGTGGAGGTACTGTGTATTGGTATCCCTAGGATGACCCTCTCTGTTGCCCCTATTGCCCCTGTGGTCTCTGAGCCATGGGGGTTGTGGCATGGGAAGATTTAGCTCTAGCTAGGCGTGATGGTCCTCCATGGTTGTTTGCCTGAGGTGCTCCTAGGCGGGCAGTTATCTCTGGATGGTATGTTGCTCGTCATTGCTCTTGTGATAGTCAGGCTTTTTGTTCAAAATCGACAGACGGCGCCAAGTGTTAGGTTATAAGGTCTGAGTCAACAGATCGCTAACTTAGAGCTTATCTCCCACTAATTTGATGTAGGGTTATGTGCTCCTCGGGGTCTTTCGTACCGTTTCCTACTCTTCCGCTTCCTTGTCTCTCTGCTCCTTGCTACCCTGCAAGAGGGGCAGTATCAAGCACGGAGGGGGGGTGGTGGTGCTTGATGAACCCTCTCCGATGCTTAAGTCAGAATACTTCTAGAGAGATAAAATGTAGAGAGAAGCCAGAGCTAAAAATGTGCAAGTAATCAAGATCCCCCCCAAATGAATGGTGAAGGGGTTGTATTTATAGGCAAAGGTGTCATTAAGGTGACTTAAGGACATCGTTAACCTTTAAACACAATTAATTAGTCCTTAATCACATAATTAAAACCTTAAAGCATGGAGAGGTTGACGGAAATAATCTAAGTGTAGGAGTCGCGAAATGGTGCCGGGGCCCTTGGGGGTGGAGAGAAAATCCGACCCCTAAGGGTAGGGGTTGGGTGTGGCCACCCAACCCCTCCCTAAGGGAGATAGGGTTGGCCAACTCGATCTCCCCTAGAGGAGATCGGGTTGGCTGACCCGATCTCCCCTAGGGGAGGTCGGGTGTGGCCACCCGATCTCACCTAGGTGAGTTCGACGCGTGGCCCGGACGAGTATTTTCGCCTCGTCCGGACCGTTGGTGTTTCGGCGGGGTGTTCGGGTCAAAGTTTCAATTTATAATCATTAACGGGGTGATAAAAATAACACGGTTTGTAGGTCAACGGGTTCAAATTGGGCGTATATCCATCACCTTGCAACAACGATACGGCGGGGGTACCCAAAGTACGGGAAATAAAACACTTCAAAATGGAAAGTCGTGTCTTGCTACAACGTCGCTTTGGAATTGCCCAAAAGACGGTATAAACTACAAGGCGTATTACACGACCTATGTCACGTCCCTTTGATTAACAAAGTAGAGGCATATTAGCATCACAAGGCAAGTAATTGGGATGTCCCCAACTAACGGATGGAAAAACGCACTAAACAGACAAATATCGTCTTGTAACAACGTCGCCTTAGAGTGGACTAAGAGACAGTAAAAACTAAGATCTCGCCTTGTCAAGACATCACAGTCACGTATGTATATAGGACTTGCTATTACTACCAATAAATGCCAAGTGCCGGGACAATGGCCTTACTCATTACTACTCATAAATGCTAAGCGTCACTCTAAAGTCTTGCGCATTAATACCCATGAAATACGGCAAGCATACAACACATGTGTATAACACATTTACATTTCGCCATGCCTTGGTATAACCAAGAGGGGCGCGCAATGCACGGACATATGTCTCTCAACTACAACTACGAATGCCACATCCAATTAGAGGAGAGTCTTAACTCTTCTCAATAGTCCACACCACATGGACAATCATGAAAACAAAGGTATGAAATATTACTACCAAGTTATGATTCATTACTAAACCATTCATGACAGGATTCATGCGACAATGTCAAAAACAAAAACATAAGCATAAAAGGGTTCAAAGGGACAACGCCCCAAAAGCAACCTCAACCCAACATAGGGAACCAAAACTATATACAAAGCTTGGGATAAAACCAACAATCAACCCAACGCCACGTCAGGAACATCCACAACAACGGAATCTCCACATGCCCCGGGGACAACCTGGGGACAACCTCATCAAGAGAAGTACCCTCCACTATACGCGGCTCACCATTATCATCAAACACTAACTCGTACGCACGAGTATCAGCCTCGACATCTTTAGGGGCATTCGCCTCAACAACCGAGGGGGCATCCACCACAGCAGGCGCGAAACAATCCCGTCTCTAAGACGCAACGCAGCCACATGCCCAAAGGTGTCATACGAGCCTAACTGATCAAAGCAGAAATCGGGGGCAACAACATATAAGTGTTCAAGAAGGCCCTCACTGGAGTCATACAACATCTCGTGCGCTCCTGCACGGATATCAGCAGGATAAGACTCAAAATTCTTATACTCTGCAGCGCCCTCAGCCTTGCCGTCCTCATGCGCCTTCTCCTTCACAGCTTGTAAAACAAGACCGTGCGCCTCGCTATCCTCAATGGCCTTCCTCTGAAGGGCAGTCACAACAGACTCGAGCGCAACAACTCGAGCCTGACGAGAGGAACATTCCGTCTGCAGCTCAGCAATCTTCGAGCTCAGGAAACGCGCCTTCTCTTTTGCATTCTCCGCCTCACGACAAGCGATATCGCACTTCTCCTGGAGTGCCTTCTTCTCCTCTGTGAGTTCAATCACGAAGGAGGAAAGGTTCGCGATCTGAACAGCGACCTAAAAAAGTAACATAAAGATCAACAATAAACAAGTGGTGACAACACTGACAAACATACATACAAGTCACAAAATAGTAAGGAGGAATACTCACAGGCGTAAGGCTTGACAACTCACCCTCAACATATGTCTGCGCATCCTCAGGCTCGCAGGGACGAACAGCAAAAGGTGCCTACTCCTCACTAATAATAGCATTCTTAAGAGGACTGTTAGATATCGGTCCAATTCGGGTTTGTATTTACGTTTCAGGCCTCGTAAAATATCCCAAAACCCATAAAAAAAAACCCTTTCGCGGACACCTAAGTCTAAAACGGTCCGGGATACGCGTAATTCCCGGGCCGAATGACTTCCGGATTGCCCTAAGGCGATCCGGAGGTCCGCATTACCGTTTTACCTCGTACGTTCACTCTGATTAACATCAAGTAGAAAACAACATGCATACTACTCATAATCATCACGCCATGCAACTTATAATAGGCGACATCAACAAGTGCATCTTCAACAAATTCAAAAGCAATATCATGCAATATTCCAAAAGTGACATGGTGCAACATCCTTCTCAAAAGGACAAAACCCATGTTCACATCTATCAAAAGTAACATGTTGCGACATCCTTTCCAGGATGGCAAACCTCATGTTTACTTCTAAAAAATGACATGTTGTGAAATCCTTCGTGCAAATCCTCATGTTCATAGCCATTCCCTGAATTGAAACAGGATGCGGCAAATGCAATGATGGGATTGATCACCCCACCGTGGCAGAAGTCCTCTTGTTAGACGACAACCCCACACACTAAAAGTATGCATACTCTCTTAAGGGTTCATACACCATGAAGACTTAAGCCCGAAAAGGGATAGATTCATGTTATACGCTTTTTAAAGCAAATCTTCTACAAAACTCATCAAATTTACAAGTCGAGTCTTGTATAACGTTATCTTGCTCTTTAGCATTTAACGCAACAACAGCAAAACAAACAAGAGGAATCTTGTAACAACGTCGCCTTAGAGTGGAACTAAGAGACGGTATAAACTTAAGTCTTGCTTCGTCAAGATGATACTGCTACATGTCAAGTGCCAGTGCCAGTGCCAAGTGCCCGCGCCAAGTACATTACTACTTACAACACTACAAGTACCTAGCATACACATCTTGCCATGCCTTGGAATCTAACTAAGAGGGGCGCTCATAACACTCAACAATGCGCAACTATGGACATCATGTTCATCATCTAAGGATATCTATCCTATCTTCCAAGTCCAAAGCATACGGACAGCATAGATAACTCAAGGTATGAAATATTACTAACAAGTTATCATATAATTATTATTATTGAAAAACAGGTCCAAAGGACGAAGTTCCAGACAAAGCAAATACACAAATAAAGGTTTTGGACAAAAACCTCAAACATATCATCATCTCCAAAGGACTAAGACAGCATGTCCAGAAAATCAACACCAAGGACAAACATCAACTCAAAAACAAATGAGAAGTTCCACTATCCCCAGTAAGCTGTGGAGCAACATCCATATGTTCGGGAGGAATAGCAGGGACATCAGCACCTTCTCCATCCTCAATCATATCATAGGCAGTCTCATCAAGCCCCAAAATGTGTAATTCCTTAAGATAATTAACGGCATAGTCAGAACAAGGCCCAAGCTTGTCAAAAGGAAAGTTGGGAGCAAGCGCGTTGACACGACGAAACTAATCCTCAGCACGCTTTCCCATCAGGGTATCAGTTATCTTTTTAGCTGCAAGCCCAAAAGCAGGAGTACTCAAGTACTGGGAAAAACCCGCTTCAATTCCAAGTGCATAATGTTCCTCACGTGAGGGAATCAAGGCAGCTTCTCGAGACGTGATGTCGTCAGAAATCTGTTTCTCAAGCGCAATCATCTCAGCTTCAAGATCAAGAATTCGAGTGTCCTGCACCTGATATTGGGTCTCGAAATCGACTACCTTCAAACCAAGTGCACACACCTTCTCCTTAGAACGAGCAAGTTCAAGACTAATGGTGTTACATTTGTTGACAGCAGTTCTTCTAGCACTAACAAGCTCCACAACATACGACGACATATTAACCATCTGAGACACAGCCTGAAAACCATACAAAAGCACAAAGCCATAAATATTACACAACAAAGGCATACAACACGTAAGTCGTCAAGGAATAGAACTTATTAACTTACAGGAGCAAAGTTGGCCAAAGCATGTTCAACACACTCTGTTCATCAGTCCTCGGAAAGGCACGTCGATCACCGGGGGGCACACTCCTATGCAGCACGCGAACACCAACCTCCGGCATATTAAGTTTCACCTCCTTCGAAAAGCGAAGACCGCCTCTACCAAGAGGTTTCCAAGCATCAACAGATATATCACCTTCCAAGGGGCGAAGAAGATGATCACGCTTCAAAGCTGGGATGACTGCAAGGGAAAGATAAGGAATAAAAACTAAGTGTGTAAAATCAGAGTGTAATGAGAAATGCGAGGAACATCTCATACCAACAGACGAGGAGCGATCCTCTGCAAGTCGATCTCTCGATTGGAGGGCAGAAGATACCATCGTGCATTCAGTGACTTCCTTTCCCTTATCAACAGTAGAAGGAGGAAAGGCAGCATTCGTCCATACACACTTGGGATCACTCGAGACATGCGACACCACCTCGGATCGCTTGACAGGAAGTTGATAATCATCCACAGAAACATCAAGAGCAGGGGAACGTACTGGATAATCAAAAAAGACAAACTAAACGATGAGTTAAAGAAATTAAAAAGAAAAGTTACTGGGAGAAACATCTTACCCATGAGCCCTTTTCCACGACCATATCCAGAAGTCACGGGGGCAGCAAGAACAAGTGGTGTAGCGGACGTCTCGGATGGAGGTGTGTGGCGAATAGACTCCGCGTGCAAGGAAGAGTTCTTGCCAATAAAACAGTCTACAAGGATGATATAAACAAGGGGTATGAGAATCATCAATATGTAATTCATCACCAACATCTGAACATAATTTCACTCGCGAAACGGGGATAAAAGACTTACTCATGATAACCACGGCAAGAAGACTAGCTCTGAAAAGAAGTCTGCGCAACTCGGAATCCTGAAAATTACAAGTAACAAATTAATCAGTGTGCATGCTCTATGTATATACATGCATATCGACATGGGTACAAGATTTCAAGGGCGAAATATTTTCTAAGTGTTTTGCTCAAAATGACAGTCGGCATATGGCAAGTGGACATCACGCTACTATGTGTCAGACATATTGCTAAGCGTTAGCATACAACAAGGTGTTTACATACAACCTGCATTTACATCAAGTACATGGATATAGCATACATAACCAGGGAAAGAGAAAAAATCCTAAGTACGGGGGCAAGCGCACACATACGTGTACGTAAATACATGTCGACAAGGATACATGTCGACGAGTGAAAAATATTTTCTAAGTGTTTCCATGTACGTACATACATGTCGACGAGTGAAAAATATTTTCTAAGTGTTTCCATGTACGTACATACATGTCGACAAGGATGCATGTCGACAAGTGAAAAATATTTTCTAAGTGTTTCCATGTACGTACATACATGTCGACAAGGATGCATGTCGACAAGTGAAAATTATTTTCTAAGTGTTTCCATGTACGTACATACATGTCGACAAGGATACATGTCGACGAGTGAAAAATATTTTCTAAGTGTTTCCATGTACGTACATACATGTCGACAAGGATACATGTCGACGAGTGAAAAATATTTTCTAAGTGTTTCCATGTACGTACATACATGTCGAAAAGGATGCATGTCGACAAGTGAAAAATATTTTCTAAGTGTTTCCATGTACGTACATACATGTCGACAAGGATGCATGTCGACAAGTGAAAAATATTTTCTAAGTGTTTCCATGTACGTACATACATGTCGACAAGGATACATGTCGACGAGTGAAAAATATTTTCTAAGTGTTTCCATGTACGTACATAAATGTCGACAGGGATGCATGTCGACAAGTGAAAAATATTTTCTAAGTGTTTCCATGTACGTACATACATGTCGACGAGGAGAAAATATTTTCTAAGTGTTTCTATGTATATACGTACATGTCGAAAAGGGTGGATTGCATACATCAATTAGTTACTATCGACTTCTACACAATGCCTCTTGAATATTCCTACGACGCTTATCGGTAAAGCTCATACGACAACATCTATGCTATCATTACCAACATACAACCATGGACGACCTGCACGTGCAACTATCAATCATCAATATCGAGCATGCTAGAACAACGACTAAGGCATGGGAAAACATGTCAACAATGAACGCTATGCGTAAGGGAAGTATAACGACTCATTTACACTTTTCTAAAATTTTCAGCACTTAGGAAAATTTTGGCCGATTTGGGCTAAGTATTCTAATCATTTCATCAAACACCTTGTATGTATGATAAGATAACTAGGTACATGATGATTTCAAGTCTAAATCAAGGCCAAACGAAGTCACGAAAGTTCTAGCCATATACGAAATTAGACTCACCGACACGAAACAAGTTCGAATTTCTACTCGCCCTCACCCAAAGATCCACGCGCCACCACCGCCCTCACGCGCCGCTGCCAATTGCTTCACGCGCCGTCCCCCTTTGCTTCACACGCTACCTCGATTCCCTCCTTGCCAGGATTCGATCTTGATCGATGTCAAATGTGATGTGATTACTCCAAATTCACACCTCCATGAATTCCCTCTTCATCAAGAACGGAGAGCTTCTTGAGAATTTATCTATTAAGGATGTAAGATAATGGGTATTCTCTCTCCTATTTCTCATTAATAGTGCCTACACCATGTGCTAAGGACTAAACTAATATTTATTTTCACACAAGTCCTTAGTATCACATACTTGCATCTCTCCTATGCTTGTTTTACATACATGCTCTCTAGTATTACATAGCGCGCTTCGTAGATCGTCATGCATGATTATTGCCTTTATACGTACATAATACAAATTCATGATAGTCGCGTGATTACTTATAATCTAAGTATGAATTGAATGTTGGCATCATTTTCCATGATTACATCATATTACATGTGTGCATCATTTTTCATATTTACATCATGCTTCATGATTACATACATGTTCTCCAATTTCATATTACTCTAAGTGTTTTGCTTATTGCATAATTACGTCATTCATCTACTACCCTATCATCATTCACATATTGACAACGTATTATATGCTTATTTCATACACCATGATATTATCATAAAGCATATCATTGTACGCATATTGTCCGTTACGCCAACCTTGTAAACAGATTACGTACGTATGGCAGAAAATTAAAAGTTGGTCAAATTTAAGATCTCAACATTCGAATTGACAAACAGGCCACCCCTGAGGTCAGTACCGAACCTAAATTGGACGTATATCTTATATTTGAAAAGAGTCAAGTACGGGTTTTGAACCACTGCTTGACTCGGGGGCAAGTGTTAGATATCGGTCCAATTCAGGTTTGTATTTACGTTTCGGGCCTCGTAAAATATCCCAAAACCCATAAAAAAAACCTTTCGCGGACACCTAAGTCTAAAACGGTCCGGGATACGCGTAATTCCCGGGCCGAAGGGCAATCCGGACCTCCGGATTACCGTTTTACCTCGTACGTTCACTCTGATTAATTTTCCAAGTGCGAGAAGTCGGTGCATACATAGTCCGCCTTGATGACGGTATACGTCTTCTTTACATACCGACATCAAGTACTTCAAAACTGAGCATGACCCTTAGGCTCCCTATAAATAGGGGCCTAGGTCTCTCATTTAAGGAAATCCACTCACTTTTGGATTGGAAATGCTCTGACTTCTCTCTAAGGCTTTCTCTCTCTAGAAGTGCTAACTTGAGCGTCAGAGTGGGCCCAACCATCATTCCCCCTCCCACGCTGGTTACTGCCCTTCGTGCAGGACCCAAAAATCAAGAGTTCAAGGTTGAGGATTGAAGTTTAGCTCGGTGATTGTGTATTAAGGATTGCGGCGTTCCCGTACTTATACATATATCTCGAGCCCGATCGTGAAGGAAGAAGCCTGTTCATGAAGGAAAAAGCCCGAAGCAGCCCAAGTGGTGAAGCGAACCCAACAAGGACAAACCAGCTCAGCACGGGTAAGTGCAGCAGCAGGCAGGATACCTATGAACAATCACAAAGACCAACAAGAAGATACAAATATGACAAGTAGAGCAATGAGATAAAATCAAGCAATATACCTTTGCAGGGAGTACCCTCCTCCGATGTCTGGTCCCTCGACAGGGGGGCAGACATAATGGGAGTACGAGCCTGACCTTCAACTCCTTTCCCTTTGCTAAGAGGAGTCTTCGATGCCTCGCCTCCTCCAGACTTTGAGCATTTAGGATCGCTCGAGGGCTGCACGCCGGAGTCAGGACGCTTTGCCTTAGGCCGAGGTGGAGTATCAGTTGCAGCAAGAACGCGTTCGGTCACAAGCTGGGACCGACGTACAAAAGAAACAAAGCAAAATGAGAACAAGAACATGTAACACAGAAAAAGAAAACGATCTCACAAAAATGCAACTTACTCGCGTTCCTCTTCCCGCGTCCAGGCTGCATACCCTGGAGTATAGCGGAAACGTAAGTACGACCACTCCGTGCGGGAGGAACAGCACCAACCGGAGAACCCGCCTACAATCGCGAAGTTTTTCCATGACACCAGCCTACATCACAACACAATGAAGTTATAAAGTTTCATAACATACCGAAGGACCTCCCAAAGGAGGTGTGCAAATCCCAGCCTGGCGCAAATCTCGCTCCATCACGCGAGCCAAGGGCCTATATGTGCGCGCCTTGTGTGCCCGATAAATCAACTTCATCCCCGTTTTTTCCGACTCAGAAAACTCACGAAAAGCCGGCACGGGATCAGTCTTGGTAATACTGGATGATAGGCCAAGTTGTCCCCATGTCGTTAGTAGAGAAGTAATGCTTCTTCCAATGTCCTTTTGAGCGGTCAACAGCAGTAACAAAGCGAAGGATAGTATCCCACTTCACCTCCCCCAATCCAAGAGTAGCAAAATCGTCCCCCCTCATCGAAGGCCGGCGGACAGAGATAGAACACAAGCCAAACGCGTACGGACGCTGGAGCCGGTAGAAGCAGCGGAAAAGCAGAGTCGAGTAATTCTATGACTTTTGATGACATAACACTCGAAAGCAAACCCAATATCGTATGCCGGCGGGTGCAAGATCAAGAGGAGAAATCATGTAGTAGCGACACAATCCGCGCAAGTCCCAACAACAAGGAAAGCGCAAACCCTCTCGAATTTGGGAGGCATACAAGGCCGAAAACTCCTTTGGAAGGACAGTAGGTGTTCCCGCAACAGCATCAGTAACAATGTCGAAGGGAAAGAACGCCTCTACCAGGGGGCAAAGCCCAGAACGATCAACATAACGTTGAAATTCGTCGCGATCCAGTACGTTGCCAGCAAATGTTTGGAGTATATTTTCTGACTCCGAATGAGGCTCTGACTCGAGAGAAGAATATATGTCCTCCACAGTTTCCGGCCCAGACGACTACGGACCCTCCAACTCGGAATCAGAATCCGAAACAGAACAATGTCTAACTAATGGAGTAGGAATATGAAACTTACTCATACTGATTAATCCTGCAAGACGAGAAGGCAATCCTAATGATGGACGCGTCAGCACTTCGCACTGCAACTCTTGCAGGAGTACAACAACAATCTACTCAACACACGTGCATACATCCATCGCGTCAACAACTACTACTATACAACGAACGTCCCCCGCTCGGGGGCAACATCATGATTACAAACCTATAAGTGTTCAACTACTACATAGCAAACATCCCCTATACGGGGGCAACTCTATGTCAGTAAGGGCCTCGTCCCAACACTTGTAAGGTCTACATGTGCATATGCACGACTACATATACCTAAGTGCACCTATATACCCGTGTGCACCTACACGCACCCACACGCGACTACATACACCAATACATGCTCCTGCGCGGCCATTTGTATCTATACATGACTACGTACGCTTACATGCCCCTATGTATGCTCATGTGCGCCTACGTATGCTTAAATGCATCTACTCCCACATACGTAGGATTAATATCGATATGCATATGTTGTCTAACTTGTGTAGGATATGGATACATACATACATATCCTGGGAGATATAAAGCTCAACTATAGCTACAAGCATCATCATGTTATCAAAACATATACGAACATATCACGACGACATATCCATCAACCAAGGATGACAATCAATATGGGAATTCTATTCTATACATACTAGAGCTAAAACACTTAGCCATTTTCATGCTCTTTTTTCTATACTAAACTATGCTAGGCTTTTCATCAAACACTTGGTGGGCATGAATAGTCAAGTTTCAATCAAGACAAGGATTGGCCAAATTGATGCAAACAAAGACACTAGCATGCCTGGAAACGATTCTAATCGGCCTCGAAAAATCGAATCACCACGAAAATCAAGGTCGGACACCCCGTTTTAACGCCCGGAAATCCCGTCGTCGTACGCCCGCCATCAGCCCGCCGTGCGCCGCCACGTCTGCCGCCCGTGTTGCTGCCTTCGTTGGGCTCACCGCCACGAGCTGGTCCCGTCGGTGGGTGGTGGCCGGCCGGAGATGGAGGGGTGTGTGTGGGTGAGTGTCTTGAATCCTAAGCAACTTACTCTTCAAGAAAAGGGAGAGACAATTTTGAAATGTAGAGATAAAATGAGGAGGGTTACATGCTCTATCCTTTATATACATATGTGAGTAATTCCCTACCCCGTCCATATTTTTTCTACTCTTTTACATGAGTTATAAGCACATACATATGCTTACATACTCGCGCGTACATATGCATGTCTACATATACATGCATACGTTTGCATATCCATGTCACGTGTTTATTATTATAATCCCAACATGCATATACTTATACCCATGCCATTACATGTATATATTACCATATCTTCAAGTTTAGTTTCATGATGTTACACGTCGCGCGTCTCCTCACGTACGCACATATATAATGTCTGCATACATGTTAATGTTTATACCCGTGTTGCATACAAAGTCTTACATTATTACATATATATATATGTTGCATACGTATACTCGCTGCGCTAACCATGTCAGCACCTATAGTCACTCTCTTTAAACGAAAGGAGGGATGCGCGACATTGAGGCCCACGCACCAACGGACAGTAAGTCCACACCGAGGTAACAAACGAGCTTAAATCGAACGTATACTCTATCGAAAATAGAGTCAAGAAAGGGTCGCGCCATTACTTGACTCGGGGGAAAATGCTGGGTATACGTCCGATTTGGGTTCGTTTCTTACTATTCACACTTCGTTTACACGTCAAGCCCACCAACGGTTCTAAAATAATCACCCGCGGGTCAAAAACGACCCGAGATACGCATGCAGGTATCCCAGACGAAAGACTCGTCCTGATTGTGAAACAATTCGGACCTCCGGATTGCGCCCACGACTACGTGCGAACTCCTATTTATGCGTACACAACACGTGTCGGGCTCCCCAACGTCAACTTCATGCTCGTCCACGTCCGGTTCATATTTTACAATTAAACCGGCGTTGGACCGTTCAAAACCCGGTTTGATTCCAAGGTTCCCTGTAAATAGGAGCCTTGATCATTCATTTCACAATTAAGTTGACGCGTAAGCTGTGACCTCTCTCTAGATTTCTATCTCTACAATCCTAATTTAAGCTTCGGAGAGGGTTCATCGCACTCTACCCCCCCCTCTACGTGGCGTGCGATATTACCCCTCGTGCAGGTATTCGGAGACGTACACCCAAACGCGTGCGAAGACCAAACATACCGGACGACCCGAGACATATACCCGTATCTATACAAAGACCCGACTCTCCGCCCAGTCAGGGATCCAACAGTTATGAACCAGGGGGACAAACTTGGTTACGCAAAACGATCATTTGGTTTCTGAGTAACAAGACATGATCTTCATTTTGCACATCGTCGTGATGAACTCTATTCGTCATTAACCACATTATGGGCCAGATGAAAATTCAGTGATAGCATTGTTGACATATCCCACTCCTGACAATTTTCGGGTATGCTATCGACGCGTGCTTCATACTACGTGTGCCATGTTCAACCACGGGATCAGGCTCGGTTGTGCTAGGTAGAATCCTGGAGATTCGGATGGGCTCAAACTTCTTCACCTAGCGCGTGTGATTGATCCTGGGAGCCTTATGAAAGGCACCCAAATATCCTCATGGACTCAGAACTCATATCTAAGGTCAGGCTCAATGTTCGCTTCTCGACATACGAGCGTAGTGCTGGAGAAAAAGGCCAAGTGACCACGTATTTGGAAACCGGTTGGGTTTGACTAAGGGTATGAGCAATGGGAATGGTCAAGTTCACCTGTAATTCACCGACTCTTGTATTCACTAGGTGGCCACCAGGATATTAGTTAAAGGTTGTGAATACTTGTACGGATGCCTTCGAGAAGTAATCATATGTGGAAACTAGGCAATTGGAGAATTAATAGTTGACCTAGGATACAGCGCGATACAATTTAATTTTTTTAACATGTTGATTGGAAATAGGGAATCAACATTCCGCGGGCGCTACAACACTCCTAAAAGATGAGTAGCACGATGCCCGTCGTATCTGCAGGTCGCACGGAAAAGCTCGTATTAACTATTCGAGAGCAGGGACAAGATCGGAAGAATGAAATGTTGATGTGATTTGGACAACAATACAGTAACAGGCACCCTCCCATTCCGGCGAGTGGGAGCTGTTAGCATATGGTGATTGAGCGCCGTAAATGGAAGCCTGTTAATATGTATATGTTACCTGAGATAATTTGGTAAATGTCACATTAGGGAAATTGGGCTAGACCTAAATCCCAATTGACATGAGAGGCCCAAAATTGGGCCTCCCTTATACACCAGGCCGGCCGAAATATTGAAGTGGGCATCCACTTTGCTCCACCTATAAATAGAGAGTGTTAGGGGTTTTATTAAGTGGGTATACTAATTCCTCATTTGTGGTAATTTATGAGAAAACCCTCCTCCCTAAACTCTCCTAGTTTCGGCCGAACCACATAAAACACCAATGGTGTGCCAATTTGCTTTGAGCAAACACTTCGAAGATCTGTCCCTGCCAAGAATCGATCAGAGGCTTTGTTGTGGAGACTATACCGCGTAGGGATTCCTTAACAAGAACCTCTACGGGTTCCGTCCGGTGGATCGAGAACTCCCTCAGCAAGATCTTGGGACTGCGGAAAGTGATTAAGGTATGTGCACATCTTCCGCTGCGTAATCTTGATTACTAGCATGTACCGTATTTAAGTTTCCGTAGTATTTAGCCCCGTAGTCCAACACCCACTGATCGATAGCACTAATTTTTCTCGGATCCACCCGAAGCCCTTCGCTAGAGATGACATACCCCAAATATTTGGTTAAAGAGGTCATGAAATCACATTTACTAACAACAGCAAAGATTTTGTGTTTGTGCGGGACCGATAATACTTCCCTCAAATGGTTGAGGTGTTCCTCCGGGTTGCTGCTATATATCAGGATATCATCGAAACAAACGACAAAAAAATTTCCAATGAATGGCGGAGGGCTTGATTCATCACACGCAAGAAAGTGCTAGGCGCATATGAAAGCCCGAAAGGCATCAGAAGCCACTCATATAAGCCTTCACGAGTATTAAAAGCTGTCTTCCATTCGTCCCCCATTCGGATCTGAATCTGACGGTAAACACTCTTTAAATCTAGTTTGCTGAACACGCAAGCCCCACCCAGGTTATCCAACAAATCATCCAAACGAGGAATGGGAAAAGGATAACGTACCTTTATTTTATTGATTGCCCGACAATCGACACATATGCGCTAGGTGCTGTCCTTTTTGGGGGTGAGGAGGGCTGGGACAGTGCAAGGGCTAAGGCTCTCATGAATGTTACCCTTAGCGAGCAATTCTTCAACTTGCCTTCGCAGCTCCTCATGTTCCTTCGGGCTCATACGATAATGCTGCCGATTAGGTAGTGTCGTGCCAGGAACTAGATCAATATGGTGCTGAATATCACGCAGAGGGGGCAAATCAGGCGGTAGGGACTCAGGGAATACGTCAGCAAATTCTTGCAGCAAAGACTGAACTGCTACCGGCACATCACCAGAATGATTAGCTGCAATTCCATGAGTAAATATCAAATACACTATTTTTGAGTCCTCCATCGCAGCCTAAAAAGGGGCACGAGACAGTAATGCAGGTTGTTTCTGTTCGCCCGCGATAGGTGTAATGCGAGGCTTGTTCGGAACAAGCACTATCTTCTTTCCATGAAATATAAAGGAATAAGTGTTGGAACGACCGATATGCTGCACATCAAGGTCATATTGCCAGGGACGACCAAGAAGTAGATGACAAGCATCCATAGGAACCACATCACACGATATCTGATCATTATATGTAGTACAAATAGAGAACTGCACAAGAGCACGCTTAGAGACAGTGATATCCATAGCGTTTTTACCCAACTTCGTGACTGCCATATCCGAAATCACGTTCTCGCAACTGCCTGTGTCGATAATGAAGGTGCACACCTTTCCACCGATGGTGCACGTCGACTCGAACAGGTTGGTGCGCAGCCAAGTCGCATCTGTTTCCGGGGCTCGAGGTGTCATGAATGTACGTTGCACCATTAAAAGATCGCCGATGACATGCTCTTCATCCACGTCATCACTGGGGGCATAGGTATCATAAACTAGGTTATCATAATTAGCATCATAAACAAGTACCTCTTCAACATTGTAGGTGAAGAGACCCCATGTGCCAGTGGCTGATTTCCGACACTCAGACTGTCTATAGCCAGGTTCACCACACCTGAAACATATCAAAACGCCAACCTTGAGGGGGTGGGGGTGTCGTAGAGGCTCAAACGGGTGGGAAAGATGGATGTTCGGTGGTTCCGCGGGGATTGGGTGTAGATGGACCACTGGAACTGGATAGTCGAAACCTAGTATTGGCACGACGAGCTACTTGTTTCTCTGCCTGTAAGGCACGTTGATAAGCTTCAGACACACTCAGAGGATCTAAAATGTTGAGCACGTCCTGTAATTGCACACGCAGACCACCGATATAACGAGAAACCATCTGATAAGAGGATTCAGAAAGGTCAGTGCGAGCTTGCAGCTAGTAGAATTCCTGAGTATAGTTATCAACGGAACGAGCGCCTTGACGAAGATGTTGAAAGCGTTGATAAACTTCCCGGTCGTAATTATATGGCAAGAACGCAGCCCTAAGCTTCCTCTTAAATTTATCATAGTTTGTGATCTTCGCCTTACCCTGACGAACACGAGAATTCTTCAATTGTTGCCACTAGGCTAGCGCGTGGCCACGCATACAAGTAGCAACCAAGAGCACACGCTTGTCGTCTGGAACCTCCTTGTAATCCAGTAATTCTTCGACTTGAGCTAGCCAATCGATAAAGTCATCACCTTTAAGGCCACCATTGAATTCCGTTATGTCCATCCGAAACCTTAATTCCCAACGCCGATCTGGTGCTGGTTGGTGATGTCTTGCGAAAGGGTTTTCAGCTGAGGGGGTCTCATCATCTTCGTGAGTATGGACTTCCTCCAATTGCTGTGTCAGTTCATCAATCTGACGTTGTTGTATGTCGTAGAAACGTCGCCATTCGGCGATGCCTGCCGGTGGTTGACCTCTAGCAGCTTGATCTTGAGCCGCACGTCTCGGCGGCATCGCGTAGGATCGACTAGAATCTGATACCAATCTGATGCAACGTGATGGTGGGATAGGTGCGCAGAAATCGAATGCAAAACGAAATCGAACGCAAGGTTGAGGAAAAACCTCGATTTTCTGATTTATCAATAACTGACTGTAAAATTCGGCCAACAATGTCTTAAATAGAAAAACCTAATCTATGAAATAACCGAAAATAACGAACAAGTCCCGAATAAATTGAAAACTGCAAAAAAAACCCCGAAATAACATAAAAACGCAAATTTGACCCCCTAAGATGATGGAATTTGGCCAAAAAGTAGCGCAGACCACGGCATAGCCGTGATTTTGGACCAAAAAGTTGTTTCGCCCGAAAAATACTATTCACTCGCCACAATCCGAACGTTCGCCCGAAAAACATTATTCACGGCTAAAAATCTTCGAAACTACTCGGTTCCGCCTGCATCACAAGCTTACCTGGGGTGTCAGGCGAACCCTCTCCGATGACTAAATGGGAGTTCGATTTGTAGAGAGATAAAGCTAGAGAGAAGTCAGAGCTTCGGTATGAAAATCAGAGATCAAGTTGTAAATGAAGGATAAAAAAATTTATGGGTGGGACCCGTGTAAAAAATGGTAGTATCTTAAATAGGAGTGACCCGGGTGTCAGTCACCCAAGAGTCAGCGCGCGACGCGTCGGCCCTGTGACACCGGTTTGGTCCGGTGTTGATGATGTTGGATCACGGTGGAACTCCGGTACGGACTTTGACGGCGATCCTAGCTCCTTCGCTCCACGCAATCCTGCAAGAGGGGATAGACCGGGCGGTGACCCAGAATCCCTCTCCGATGCTTAAATGAGTGCCTAGTACGAACTGGCAAGCAATAATCTCCAAGGGTATGTAATTCAACGTAAGTGATCTGAGGTGATCTCTTGCCCTTTTATAGGCGAAGAGATGCCTCAGTTACCTGGTGAACCGTTGGGGGTGGTTAGCCTGTATCCCGCGTATCTCGGGTGTGATCCCGCCTATCTAGGCCATGATCTCGCTTATCTCGGCCACGCCCCACGTATCTCGGCCACGCTCCGTGTATCCTAACCACGTTCCGCGTATCTCGGCCACGCCCCACGTATCTCGACCTTATCCTCTGATAGCGAGTCCCGACTAACATCGGGGACTCTAGAGTTATCTCGTTGTGTCACCGCTCGGGGCCCCTCGTCACCATGACAGGGCCTATTGTTCTCAGGGATTCGTTATCGGGGCCTACTCAGAGGCATCTCGTCGGGAGCGTTCAGCTCGCTCGTCAGGTCCGACTCTGTCGGGACCTCTCATCCTCGGGCTCCCTTCGTCGGGATCTTTTGTCTGGGCCATCTTGGCCTTCGTTTAGGGCCCACCGGGCCCATTTTCCGTTTCCTCACCGTTAAAGGGCCTAACGGCTGTAGTCGAACCCATCATTTGCCCCCAAGACATGAGGACTTTTAGTTCGTCATGTCTTTCAGCTTCCGACCCTCCGACATCGAAGTCGGGGATCTTTCCCTTGTCATAGTCATCCAGTGTGAGTCTTCTCGTTCAAGTTTCCTCAATGCCTTGTGGATATCTGCCAAATCCAAGAGGACTCCTCGGTTCCCCAGTCATCCAATGCAGTAGATAATGAAGTGACGTCATTAGTACCCGGGCCTGATTCTCTGTGTCTGCTTTTTCTGAAAAGTGCTTTTCAGGCTATTTCATCATTGCACCTGCTACCATCCCGCACGTTTCATCTCAACGGTCCAGATTAGAACGCTTCAACTTCGACGGTTCAGATTAAAGCGCCCCTTCGACTGTCCCCTTCGCCTATAAAAACCTCACCCGGGGTACAGTTTCCTCTTATCATCTACAAATTTTCGAAAGCTTACTGCAACTCTTGAAACCTTAGTGTTTCTTCGGCCATCTTTCCGACAATGTCAGGTTCATTCTTCCAGCCTCCAATTATCATGTCAGGTAAGGGTTTCTTCTCTATTGTTCGCGTTCGTCTTTGCTTAGTTTGATTGTAATTTTCCGAAAAAACCTAACGTCCCTTTCAATGGCTGATTTCAGACGATGGATCTGGTTTCGAGGGAAGGAAGCCTTTCAACTTCGACTATGTTCTGAACGAAATTTTCAGCACTTCTTATGATGCAGCTCTCCGGGAAGGATATATCATTTCCACCAGAGAAGCCGATGCTCAAGGCCGGAAATGCATACCACAAGTTCAGAGTGAAGAGGAGCTACTTCTTCATCGGAAACTCCTCGATCCCATGACCCCGATAGCCAATCCTCCAACGGCTGACCCAGTGGAGCCTTCTGCCCTAGACCTTGCGGACCCTGTTCCCGTTGATGCCGCTAACCAGGATTAGGCCTAACTGCTCATCGCTAGAATCTTTGTATTCTCCTCCTTTTGTAATCATCGGGCCTTCGAGCCCCATTAATATCAGACTTTCTTAGTTCTGATTCTTTCATTGCACTTCTCCCAGTGGCTTTACTATACTTTCTTAAGTCGAAACCTCGACACTTAAGATATTCTCGTACATCACTTAAGACGATTTACTAACTTGCACCACTTAAGGCGACTTACCATCATGCACCGCTTAAGGCGACTTTCCAAGACTTAGAATAAGATCAAGAATCACGCATCACTTAAGACGGCTTAATCTCGTGCATCACTTAAGACGACTTTATCTCGTGCACTACTTAAGGCGACTTAATATCGTGCACCACTGAAGGCGACTTTACACTTAAGGCGACTTTACATCGTGCACCACTTAAGGCGACTTTTCAACCTGCGCCACTTAAGGCGACTTAATATCGTGCGCCACTGAAGGCGACTTTACATCGTGCACCACTGAAGGCGACTTCTCAACCTGCGCCACTTAAGGCGACTTAATATCGTGCACCACTGAAGGCGACTTTACATCGTGCACCACTGAAGGCGACTTTACATCGTGCACCACTGAAGGCGACTTCTCAACTTGCGCCACCTGAGGCGACTTAATATCGTGCACCACTGAAGGCGACTTTACATCGTGCACCACTTAAGGCGACTTTTCAACCTGCGCCACTTAAGGCGACTTAATATCGTGCACCACTCAAGGCGACTTTATATCGTGCACCACTTAAGGCGACTTTTTGATACTTAGAATAAATCTAAAGACCGTGCACCACTCAAGGCGACTTAGTATCGTGCACCACTCAAGGCGACTTTATATCGTGCACCACTTAAGGCGACTTTACATCGTGCACCACTGAAGGCGACTTTACATCGTGCACCACTGAAGGCGACTTCTCAACTTCCGCCACCTGAGGCGACTTAATATCGTGCACCACTCAAGGCGACTTTATATCGTGCACCACTTAAGGCGACTTTTTGATACTTAGAATAAATCTAAAGATCGTGCACCACTCAAGGCGACTTAGTATCGTGCACCACTCAAGGCGACTTTATATCGTGCACCACTTAAGGCGACTTTTCAACCTGCGCCACTTAAGGCGACTTAATATCGTGCACCACTCAAGGCGACTTTATATCGTGCACCACTTAAGGCGACTTTTTGATACTTAGAATAAATCTAAAGATCGTGCACCACTCAAGGCGACTTAGTATCGTGCATCACTTAAGACGACTTAACAATACTTAGAATAAATCTAAGGATAACTCTGATTGGAAGCAACCTCTTTATTTATTGACGGCACAAAATTGGCTTACATCGAATTAAGCGATAAACAGCATACACCACTTAAGGCGGTTTTACATCGGGCACCACTTAAGGCGACTTTATCGGGCACCACTTAAGGCGACTTTCTTCAAGCATGGTGTTTCTTCAAGTGTTCGCTACTAAAAGAATGCTTTAACGTTCTGCCATCGAGGTCTTCCAACTTGTACGCATTTGGAGCTGGCATCCCCACGACCTTATAAGGTCCTTCCCATTTTGGTGACATCTTGTTGATTCGATCCAAAAGGGTGAACTCGTTGCGACGCCAAACCAGCTCCCCGACGAAGAACTGTCGGGACTTCACTCGCCGATGGTAGTACCTGGCCGTCGCCAAACGCATTCGAGCTTGGACTTCATCGGCTTCCCGCCTCTTCTCTTCGAGTAAGTCCAAGTCCAGACGTCTCATTTCATCATTCGTCAGAGGCTCGTAATATCTCATCCGATGGGACGCCACGGCTACCTCCACGGGGGCGACAGCCTCCGTGCCATAAACGAGGCCAAACGGAGTCTCCCCCGTTGATCGTTTGGGTGTCGTTCTAACAGCCCAAAGCACGTTTTCCAGTTCGTTCAGCCATTTGCCCTTCAAGGCGTAGACCATCTTCTTCAGGCCATCCATCACGATTTTGTTGGCTGATTCCACATGACCGTTAGTCTGAGCATGGCGTACGGAAGCTGTCCGATGCTCGATGTTCAACTCCTCCAGATACTCCCTCACCTGAGAGCCGTTAAACGGTGGACCATTGTCGCTGATCACCACCTTAGGAATCCCGTATCTGGACACAATATGGGTCTGGAGGAACTTGACGATCTGGTTCCCCGTCGTTCTGGCCAATGCCTTTGCCTCTATCCATTTCGAAAAATAATCGATAGCTACAAGTAAATACTTACATTGACCTTGTGCTTGTGGAAGAGGTCCCACCAAGTCGATGCCCCATTGTGCGAAGGGCCAAGCGCTCTTGATGGATGTCAGATTAGCGGCTGGAGCCACGATACTCGGGGCGTACCTCTGGCACGCGTCACAGGATCGGACCAACGCCGTCGCTTCCTTGCTCATCGTAGGCCAATAATATCCCAAGTTCAGCACTTTCCTCATAATGGATCGGGCCCCTTCATGACAAGCCGCGACCCCTTCATGCACCTCCTTCAGGATTCGATTTGTGTCGGGCTCTGCCACACACTTCAAGTACGGAGTCGAGAACCAGCCCTTCTTATATAGCTGATTGTCCAGCATCACGTAATTAGCCGCGATCCGACGTATCCTGTCGGCTACTACTTTATCATCGGGGACTGCCCTCGTAGTCAGGTATGCGACTATCGGGGTCATCCAAGTGGGCTCCTCCTCCGATCTTGCCTCAATAGTACACACCTGTGTCGGGTCGATGGTCGATAAGATCACCTTCTCCAAGAAGTGTACCTTCCGATCTTCTTCCAAGGGTGCCCCCAGGGCAAATTTGCTCAAGGCGTCTGCCTCTACGTTTTCCTCCCTCGGGATTGCTTCGATGTCGAAGCTTTTAAAGCTCTCCTTCAAGGTTTGTACCTCTCGTAGATACTTCTTCATTATCGGGCTCCTCGCTTCGTATCGCCCTTGAACCTGATTCACGATTAAAGCTGCGTCACACCTCACTCTCAAGTGATCGACTCCAGTGCCTCTAGCAATTTTCAGGCCCGTGATAAGAGCCTCATACTCCGCTTCGTTATTTGTGGCCTTGAATGTTAAAGCCAAGGCATATCGGAGCGGTTCACCTCCACCCGGTGGTATCAACAAAAAGCCTGCTCCTGATCCGTCAGAACTCGAGGAGCCATCTGTGTACATTTCCCAGGCATTTTCCTCGTTTGGCTGTTCTGATTGCTCTGCCCTCTCTGGTTGTTCTTCTGTCGGGACCTCCATGGTTGCCCCCTCTACAGGGCCCGCTTCTTCTAGATCGGGGGCTGTAGATTCTGCTATGAAATCCGCCAATGCTTGGCCCTTGATAGCCGTTCTTGGAGCAAAGTGTATGCGAAACTCACTAAGCTCTACTGCCCATTTCACTAATCTTCCCGACGCATCCGGTCGGTTCAAAAAATGCTTCAAAGGCTGGTTTGTCAGCACAGTGATCTCGTGTGCGTGGAAATAAGGCCTTAGCTTCCGAGCAGTAATAATCAACGCAAAGAGGTACTTCTCAACGGCAGGATAATTTAATTCAGACTTGGCAAACGCCTTGCTTACATAATAGACGGGGACTTGATTACCCTCGACAACCTTCACTAACACAGAGCTAATGGAAAATTCAGAAACAGCCAAATAAAGATAGAGCGGCTCGCCTGGAACCGGTTTCGCCAACGGCGGGAGGGTGCGAAGGTGTTGCTTGAGTGCTTGGAACGCCTCTTCACACTTGGCGGTCCACTCAAATTTCTTGTTGGCCCTCAGGACTTCAAAAAATGGCATTGATCGGTCGCTGGCTTTGGACAGGAAGCGATTCATTGCAGCTAATCGGCCATTCATCACTTGTACCTCCCGATGGTTTATCGGAGACTGCATCTCCTCGATCGCCCTCAGCTTCTCGGGATTCGCCTCAATTCCTCTCTGGCTCACCATAAAGCCCAAAAATTTCCCTGAGTGGACTCCGAAGGCGCATTTCGTCGGGTTTAAGCGAACTTGATGAAGCCTCATCCGCTCAAACGCCATGGTTAGGTTGTGTACATGATCCTCGGCTTGTCGGGACTTCACCCGCATATCATCCACGTAAGCCTCCATGGTTTCTCCCAGCATATCTCTGAACAGCTTGTTCACCATCCGCTGGTAGGTGGCCCCCGCATTAATCAATCCGAAAGGCATGACATCGTAGTGATAGATGTCACTGTCTGCGTAAAACGCTGTATGGGGAGCGTCTTCCTTGGCCATCTTGATTTGGTTGTAGCCTGAATACGCATCCATGAACCTCAACAGCTCATGTCCCGACGTGGCATCCACCAGCCTTATTCAGGTCGCGGAAATCCACACACATTCGCCATTTCCCGTTAGTCTTCTTCACCAGCACTGGATTAGCAACCCAAGTTTGGAATCGGAGTTCTTTAATGAATCCAGCATCGAGCAACCTGCCCACCTCCTGCTGGATCGCGATCTTCTTGTCTGTGCCCATCGGGCGCCTTTTCTGTGTGATAGGTTTGATCGCGGGATCTATCTTCAGCTCATGTACGATCACATCGGGGCTGATTCCTGGCATATCGCTCGGGGACCAGGCGAACAGCTCCTTGAACTCCTTCAGCAACTCAATCAGTTCTCGGGCTGTTTTCTCGGTCAAAGCGGACCCGATTTTCACCTTCCGCTGAGGTCCGTCAATCTCGACTTCTTTTAAATCTTCTACGGGGGCGGGACACCCGAACTCCTCTCTAGGATCTGTGTCTGTCTGGAGGACAGTCATGGCCTCTCGCCTCCTCCTTCGGGTGGCATTTACATAGCATTTTCGAGAAGCTACCTGATCACCCTTGACTTCTCCGACTCCGTGGTCGGTCGGGAATTTCATCTTCTGGTGTACTGTCGAGGCAACTGCCATCAAGGGGTTGATGGTGGTTCTCCCGATAATCGCGTTGTAAGTCCCCGCGGAATCAACTACCACGAACTCCACGTTCCTCCTTTCTGATTTCCACCCACTACCAAACTCCGCTGGTAAGGTGATTACCCCTAGCGGATAGGAGGTAGAGCCAGAGAACCCGACCATCGGGAAGTTTGCCTCCTTCAGATCTTTCTTCGTTTTCCCCATAGCCTCCAGCGCGTCCATGAATAGAATATCGGAGGAGCTCCCTCCGTCGATTAGAATTCGCTTCATTTCGAACCCGTCTACATCCAAGGTTACCACCAAGGCGTCGTCGTGCGGAGTTTCCACGCCTATGAGATCTTTCGATGAAAAGGAGATTACCATCTCTTCTTTCAAGGTCCAGGATTGGGACCTCTTACCCAGCACCACCGCCGTAGGGATTCTAGAGGCATAAACCTCTCGGGCGGATGAAGTATCGCCTCCAGCAGCAAACCCTCCATGAATCACATTGATAGTGCCCCATCTCTCCTTACGAGCACCGGATGACTCTGGGTCGGTTCTCTTCTTCTTTGGGGACCGATCGCGGGATCGGGAACGGGACCGCGATCGGGACCGAGAGCGGGATCGACACCTCTTATCCCCGACGAATTCCTTGAGCTTCCCCTTCTGGATCAGCTTTTCGATCTCCTTCTTCAGTTCCCGACAGTGGTTGGTGTCGTGACCATTTGCGCGGTGAAATCGGCAGTAGCGATCCGTGCGAGATCCCAAGAATTCTCCGTCCTTCTTTGGGGGGTACCTGGAGATACCTTGTCGTTCCATGACCGTCAATACCTCCGCCATGGAGCATTTGAGAGGAATGTCGAGATCCTCCTGCTTATCCTTCCTTGAAGAACGCCTATCGTCCCTTCGATCAGGGCGGCCTCGATTCCGACTACTTTCGGGTTTACCCTTTAACTTACGATCGTCGAAAGGTTTAACCGACTTCTTCCCTTTGTTCGACTTTGGGGGCTCCAACTCTCCCGCGGCTATCTTTGACTCCTGGACATCGATTTGCCGTTTTATCCTCTTCTGTAGTGCCTCCATATTCCACACAGCCTTTTCAGCTACACTGTGCATTAGGTCGGAACCGTAGGGGGCCGTTAAGTTCCGGATAAAGGTACGGATGGTTTCTCCCTCCGAGATCTCCTCATCAATCTCTACCACACTGGCAGTGTACCGCTGGTAATAGCGCGCCAGCGATTCGTCGGGCCTCTGTACCACCTGGGTCAGGGACCTCACACTCTTCAGCAAACGTCTTCGACCCTGGTACTGCTGAATGAACCGGTCGTGCATATCTGCCCAGCAAGTGATGCAGCCTGGGGGCAGACTAAAGAACCAGGTCAGGGCTCTTTCTCCAAGTGTGTTCGGGAACAGCGTACACACTATGTCTTCATTCGGGGCTCTTCCCAGACATGCCATGAGGTGCTTCTGGACATGACGAACTGGATCTCCTTCACCATCGTACTCCTTTATCGTGGGGATACCCAGCCCTGGTGGGGCTAGGGTGTCTATGAGTCGGGGAACGAAGGGATGAGTAGACCGATCCCTCAACTCCGATACCAGCGGCTTCTGCTCTCCCATGCAGATGTTCACGATCTTTACCACCTGATCGGGGGTAATAGGACCATTCAGGGGAATGGTCCTGTGCTGTACTGGCCCTGGCCCATCAACCACGAACCTCTCTGGCTGAGTGGACACCCTACTCCTGTCCTGACCTCGGGGCGGAGCTTCCTGCGCGTTCCGAACCTCTGCTGGTGGGGCCACTTCTTCCAACTGGGGCATCTCCTCCTGCCTCCTCGCGGCCTCCCTCCGATCTAAGAGAGCCTCCACGGCTGCCAAAAACATGGGCATGGCTTCTGCCACGGCTCTTGTCAGGTCCGTAGCTGGGGGAGCCTCCTGCCCCCTATTGCCCCTGTGCTGAGCAGCAATGTCTTCGGGACCTTCATTGTGCCCTCCTGTCTGGGAGAGCTCAGCCGGGGGAAGGTTCTGGTTTTCCTCCTGTTCTGGTAGTGAATTCAGAGTTGTTGCAGCGGGGTGACGGGAACCACCAGATTGTCCCTGTCTTCTGTGCTTGTCAGCCGCCATCGATCGAGTAGAAGGCATATCAGCTTTTTGTTTGTTTCCCACAGACGGCGCCAATGTTGGATCACGGTGGAACTCCGGTACGGACTTTGACGGCGATCCTAGCTCCTTCGCTCCACGCAATCCTGCAAGAGGGGATAGACCGGGCGGTGACCCAGAATCCCTCTCCGATGCTTAAATGAGTGCCTAGTACGAACTGGCAAGCAATAATCTCCAAGGGTATGTAATTCAACGTAAGTGATCTGAGGTCATCTCTTGCCCTTTTATAGGCGAAGAGATGCCTCAGTTACCTGGTGAACCGTTGGGGGTAGTTAGCCTGTATCCCGCGTATCTCGGGTGTGATCCCGCCTATCTAGGCCATGATCTCACTTATCTCGGCCACGCCCCACGTATCTCGGCCACGCTCCGTGTATCTTAACCACTTTCCGCGTATCTCGGCCACGCCCCACGTATCTCGACCTTATCCTCTGATAGCGAGTCCCGACTAACATCGGGGACTCCAGAGTTATCTCGTTGTGTCACCGCTCGGGGCCCCTTGTCACCATGACAGGGCCCATTGTTCTCAGGGATTCGTTATTGGGGCCTACTCAGAGGCATCTCGTCGGGAGCGTTCAGCTCGCTCGTCAGGTCCGACTCTGTCGGGACCTCTCATCCTCGGGCTCCCTTCGTCGAGATCTTTTGTCTGGGCCATCTTGGCCTTCGTTTAGGGCCCACCGGGCCCATTTGCCGTTTCCTCACCGTTAAAGGGCCTAACGGCTGTAGTCGAACCCATCAGATGACACTAGACTAGTCTGGTGTCACGGGACTAGTCCGGTCGGGAGGACAAGCACGTGATAAATAAAGGCCTTGGTCACTTACCATGTTCGGGGTCGACGATGCAACCAAGTCAAGCCTTAGTGAGGTCTAGTCGGGTGTATATCCATCATAGCATAAATTGTAAGTTAATGACATGTTATTATTATGCCACAAAGTCATCATTTTTCGACGTGTGTGAGTTAATTAATTGTAATTGTATAAGTTATAAATCTAGCCGTCTTTGAAAGTTTAAACTTCTAGGTTTTTTTTTCTAATTTGGAACACACAAAAATGCTTTGGATGTATAGGAGCAGTTCTTCTGATATTTTGAATATTCGACACGTTGAGAACTTTGGTACATAAGTAAGGTTTCCCTTAAAAATTTCCAACGTGAAAAGTAATTCTTTTAATTTCATTTTTGATAGGGTGAGAGCTAAGTTGAGTGGTTTGAGATCTAATCTCTTGTATATGGCGGGTAGAGTTACCGTAGAGAAATCTTTGATATATGTTATTCCTTCTTATTACATGCAATGTACTATGCTCCCATATTTTTTTTGTTGTGATTTGGATAAGCTAAACAAAAACGTTATTTGGGGAGTACTAACTTTAGAAATAAAATACACATTGTTGGTTGTGATGAGCTCACCAAATCGCTTGCTCTTGGTTTATTAGGTTTTCAAACTTCTGAAATGAGAAACAAAACCCTCATTGGGGGACTAGTGTGGATACTTAAGACAATTCGAGCCCCTTGGTCTGAACTTTGATCAATCGGCTTGCTAGGCAATTCACATCCCCCTCTACCCGGACCCCTTGCAATTGAAGGGCGATCCATGAAGGTTTTAATACCCTTCAATTGGGGATGGGGTTGATGGTTACAAATGGAAATGACATTATCTGAAATGCTATTTGGTTTCAAGATAAGTCATCGAGACTGTGTGTGCAGGGTCATCTTTTGGCTCATGAATGTGATTGGAAAGTCAAAGATATTTTTCAAAATAGGAATTGGAATTCAGAGCATGCTTCTATTATTCTCCGTACTGACACAATTGATTAAATTAGAAGCATTCCGGGAAGCATTTTTAATCAATTACAGACATTTGTATTTGGAGACTTTCCTGATCAGGGAACTTCACCTATGACTGGGCCTATGAGGCCTTCTCCCGACCACTCATTCCCTCTATTACCTAGGATTGGGGTTGGATTTGGAGGACTCCCAATATCTCTCAGATATAGTACTTTATTTGGCTTGGTTTTAAGGGCTGTTTAGCTACTTGCCTCCCTTTTAACCACATAAGGTGTAACTTCAACCCCGTGTGCCATGTTTCCTCTATTGATATTAAATATACTGATCATATTGTTAGAGGTTGTACACTAGTAAGGCAATAGTGAACAAGCTGGCTTGTTCCAACACGTTTTAGGGCTTCCTTTGGAATGCCTTTGGACGACGTTTGAATGTATAGATTAAGGATAATTGCACTGATAATGATAGGTTTGTGCAGGGTGTGGATTAGATGACTTTGCATTTGGAACCTTTGGAAGAATAGAAACTATTTTTTTCTTCCAAATGAATACTTCTTCGAATAGTGTATTTGATATCTCCTTAGCTCAAGCTAAATTTTTGAGAAAGCAGCGGTACATTAGGATGTCTACACTCCGCTCTCCACTATCCAAATCATGTGGCTTCCACCGGACCACGGGTGAACAATATCAACATAGATAGAGCTTCTCATGGTAACCTGAGTAAAGCTGATGCATGGGGGGGCATTCGCGACTCCAATGGGAATTGAAATTCTAGTTTTTATAGGAACTTTGGTTTTGCGAATAGTCTTGCTAAGGAGTTTTGGGTTGTCTGAGATGAGATCTCATTGCTATTAGCTTGGGTATTAAGTCTCTACATTTGAGACTAATGCTTTGGCCGCTCAACAACTCATCTAGGATAGTTCTTTTTCCAACTTGAAACTTATGCACTTTATTTTGGATTGTAAAAATTTCTTGCGTCGATTAATGAGGTACAAACTTAAACATGTATATTGAGAAGTTAATTATGTTGCGGACGCCATGGTCAAGATTGTGGTTCATCAAGAAACTAACTTTGTCACATATTGTGTGCATCCTAGGGAAGTTCGGCTTTGTACTATGAAAAATATTAGGGGTGCACTCATCTAATTTATTTTGGACTAAGTTAAACCAATTTATTTGGATCGATGCAACATTTGTTATAGTATTATCAATCTTTCTACCAAAACAAAAGATGCAAGCTTAGTTAAGCTTAGTTTAGGGGTAGTTTGTAAATACTTGAAGGGTATGTAATAGTTTTAAGGGGAATACTGCAACATCTCTTAGTTTAGAGGGTAGTTTGTAAATAAACCGTCACTCTTGGTTGGTTGTCCGAAGCTCTCATTAAATATAAACTCGACTGTCGGTCTGTCGGAAAGCTACTGAAATCACGAAGAAACAGAGGAGAAAGAAAGAAACCATCCGAATCGGGAAATCCTCACGGCGGCGACAATGTCTACTCTTTCTATGCCCTTCCTCCTCCTCCTGCTGATCTGGAGCGCCGTGGCCTCCGCTTCTATCCCGCCGCAGCTCAGCTGGTTTCCCGCGGCAGTGAAGCAGCAATGCAGTGGCTCCATCGACGAGTGCATCTCCGGCGAGCTGGAATCGGAGTCCAACCGTCGCATCCTGGCCACGAAAAAGTACATAAGCTATGGGGCGCTACAGAGGAACACCGTGCCCTGCTCACGCCGCGGCGCGTCGTACTACAACTGCCGACCCGGAGCAGCGTCGAATCCCTACACTCGCGGCTGCAGCTCCGTCACGAGGTGCCGGAAGTAAGATCCGGTCGTTGAATTGCTTCTCATAGGGAATTGATTGGTAGATTCATATTGTTGATGAATATATAGGGAGTAGATGTGCTTCTTGTTTCAATTGATTCATGATTTTCTCCTATCTTTACTTGCGCAATTGTCTGATCCCGACACCTTTTCGAGGAAAACTACACTGATTTCGTTTTAATTGGTTTGGATCTGCAGCTTTTGTTTAATTGACTTTGAGGATCTTCATCTTGCTATTTTTTTTTGCCAATTAGCAGAAGTACTCGCTAGCTTGGTTATTTCCGTTCATCTTTGACAGAAAATATATACACATGCGCGTAGCTTGTGAATTTTCTTCTATCTAAAATTGCAATAACATGTATTAGTTTAGTCAGAACTGGACGATATGTTTACCAAAAAAAAAAGAATTGGACGATATCGGAAAAAAGTTGCAAGGTAGAAAAAAGTATAGCGGTTCATATAATCTATATCGCCTTCAACCTGAATAGTTTTATGGTTTTACAAAGGTGGCATTTGTTTGAAAAAGAGGTTATTGACAGGTAAGAACTAGCAGTGTATTAGCTGTATTGAGAAATGCAGGACATGGGGAACGAACATGAACATACATGGAGCGACCCCATACAATTTTTTTATTTTCTACCTTTGTGGTTTTTTTTTTTTCTTCATTCCAAATCATACAAAACATGGTTCAAAAGCATCTAAGCGGGTACAAAGTCATATCCAAATCAAGTAAACGTAAAAGAGAGGACGGGGTAGTGATACCCATTAATTAATACACGACATATTCCTAACCTGAATTACAATCCAGTTAACACCGACCACCATCTAACTTCATAAATGCGCTCCACCCGCTTTCGGATGGTATTCACACGGGTCTTGATACGCCAATTCACCCGCTGATTCGAGCCAACGATACCATCTATGGCCTCCTTAGGGTTGGACTCAATAACAACCTGTTGCCATGCCTTCGCAATAACAAGCTCGACCGCTTCAATGACGACCTTCACCTCCACCTCACCGCTACTATATCCAGTAACAGTAGAGCACGTGTTCAATTACTTTGATTATATCAAAGCATGAGAAGGTGCTTTCTACTATGAAAACCGTCAAAAGAAGCACACATGGTTTCTTCAATTTCGAGATTTCGACACCACTAAAATTCCTCAGTGGTTTATAAAATGGTTTTATACATGTGGAGCAAATCCAATTATCTTCCCAGATAAAATCAGGAAAGTTTATGAACAATTTGAAGAGGTAAATTCATCTCTAAAACATCACGAGCTTATTTTTACAGCTCTCTACAAGGTCCCATGGATTTTGAAATGGGAAATTGTTATGGCTAAAATGCCTATTAATCGATTCGGAAAATTAGTTGTCGATATTCCTTATTTAGGAAAAAGGGTCTCGATTAAATGGTGGGACAAATTCGAATTTTTCAAAGAAGACTCTGCCTTTACTCAAAATGGCTTAGTTTTATTTGATCCACCTCCCCCTTTAGTCGTGGAACCTTCGAAGAAAGATCTTTCTGAAGTTCTAAAAGAACTATTGGAATCTTCATCTGAGACCAAGCTCGAATTGAAGAGACGACTTAAAGAGATTCTTTACAAATCTGAAGGTGAAAATGATGTAGAGGCTAATAGCAGCCAAAAAACAGATGACACTATGCAGGATTCTCAAGATCATTTTGCATAAATATCTACGGATAATAATCCGTTTAAATGTAAGTAATTATGCACTTATTAGTGTAAATTTAAAATTAATTAGTAATCTTTATTATTTATGAATAGTAAAAATTATTTTAGATGGATGGATGCATGAATAAATACGTGGATGCCATGCATAAAAAGAAAGTTAGTCTAAAAGAACATTTTCTATCAGGAGAGAATCTTGACAAACAACTCCTGAAGACTTCTCAAACGTGGATGGCATGCAAAGAAGATAGAGAAGAAGGCTTCAAGGAGTAATCATTATGTCTCCCACTCAAGTAGATGTATAAATGGAACCTCTTATGAAAGCTAGAGGCAGACTTTAGAGAGTGCTATCTTTACATACATACTTGAGTGCTTTTGTTATATGTGTATTTGTCTTGAGTGTTGTCTTCCTCCTTGCATTTGTCTTGGTTTATGTACCTGGGATAGTTTGGTATCAGAGCCAAGTTATAGTGAAGGTATGTATGAATGTACTTTATCCTTTTACTCTATCTTTTGTATAAATGTAGTATGTTTAAACGTATGAATTTATATTTGTAGTATTATTTCTAAATTCTCTCTATCAATTGGAACTTTAAATATTTAAGTGTTAGTTAGTCTTAGCATATATATATTTAAAATAAAAAAATTATTAAGACAAAAATTTAGTCTATCTAAACAATTTCTTTTGTTGTGAAACCCGGGTGGGGCGTATAACCACCTTAAGTCGCGTTGCCTGAGTCCCGAAAAGGCCAAGAGGAGCCGTTAGGGTTGGCATAAATCGTTGATAGTGATCAAAAAAGAAAATGCTTAGGTGGACTAGGTCTTTGTCTTATAGGCAAAGTGAGGCAAGTAGTAGCAGTAGTAATAATAATAATAAGGAAATCCTTTTAAATGAAAATTTTGAAAAGGGTTTAGAAAGCTGGAAATTACCAGCGCAAACATCTGTTTATAAACAAAAAGGAACTTTTGAATTTGCTTCTGACTATGTGATTAAGACGGTAGAAGAAGCCATTCCATTAACAGAGGGATATAATTCATTTCAATTGTTAACTAGATCTCTTATAGAAAAACATCAAGAGAATCATAAATTTCTGCATGTAGGCTTAATTCAAGTCGGGTTAAAACCATCAACTAGATTAGGATTAAATACATCCGCAATAATATGTGTGAGAGACAAAAGACAAAATAAATTTTATGATTCCTTATTTGGAATAATTGAATCTAGTCTATGTGATGGCCCAATATATTTTTCATGCTTTCCAAATTTTACTTTGTCATTAAATGACCCTAACCTCATGCATGCTCTCTGTCTTGACATTAAATCTGATGGTTTTAACATGATGCAAGGATCAGAGAACATAATTCTTATTTATAGAATTCAATATAAAGTTATGAACACCGTAGTTCCAAAATTAAAAATGTTATGTACATATCCAAAATGATCTACTACTCTATTTATTACAAACCTTGCTAAAAGCAATTTAAAAGTCCCAAAAACTATTTCTTGGAGTCGGGTAAAATTACCTGAAAACTGGGTTTTAGAAGGTGCTAGTGAACCTGTAAAACAGGAAAATCGTGAACTTGAAGAAATAGCTATAGAATATCCAGATGGTAGTGTTGAAATTAGATTCTCTAGTAAGAGAATAGCTCGCCTAAACCTAGGTCAAGATAGTCTTAATTCAGACCACAATAATTTAACCCAAGGAAGATTGTCTTTATCTTCTGCACCTATGTCCAATCCTGAAAAAGATAATATTGCAGGAACTAGATTTACTACTGACGGTGTTAATCAAACTGAATATGTAGTTAATATACCACCCTCGGAGGCTAGAGTTAAATCTCCAACACTTTCGGATATGGGCATATTTACTATTACCATTGATGAATAAATTGAATCATGTCCTTTAAAAGGTCTTGCTAAGGAATTATTTTATTCCCCAAAATATTCATATCATAGAAAATGGTTTTCCTTAAAAAGAATTAAAACCCAGAGAAAATATTTTTCTTTATATAATAAATTCCTTAAAAAGAGTGATGAGTTTGTCGAATTTTTTGAATTTATGCAAATTCTTTATATATCAGAGAAAAAAGAATATCCTGATTTTGAAGATCCAAATTTTATTCTCCCTCTTGAAAGCTCTTATAGAGATTTTATTGCTAAGAATGGAAAAGTATACACCCGCCTGAAGTAAACCTTAAAGATAAATGATGATGAAGTTTTAGCAACTCCTTATAGGAAAAGTGACAAAGTAGAAGCTGTTGTTGAACAAAACAATTTTACAAACTTGACTCTCAAAACAATGGGAGATCAACTAAATCGAATTGAGAAAAAAGTCTCTCAAGAAATTTTCAAATCAGAATTAGTACATACTAAAGGAAAAGAAGTTCTTAATTCAGAACCATTTCAAATCGATAAAAGGGTTTTGTTTAAACCCATGCCTTCCGAGAAACTTCATTTTAAATCTCAAAATACTGAGATGATAGAAGAACTTATGAAAAGATTAAGTAATCTTGGAATAAAAGAAAATGATTGTGCTCCTTTGGGGCAAAACGAGTCTGACAAATATTCCGAAACTTCTAATTATGAAGAAGAAAAATTGATCAGCTTGAAAAATTGTTCTTATCCGAACAACCTGAAGATCAATTTCAAGTTAATAAGTTAACTTCTTATAAGAAGAAACTTGTTTACAATATTCCGGCAAAACCTTATTATCATAGGCCAACTACCATTGACCTCCAACTTGAACAGCGTGACGAGTTCAAAGCTGTTCAGTTTCATGGAAATTCAATTGCCGAATGGAATATTGATGGTATGACAGAGTACCTGTTAGGTTCCGAGATTGGGGTCAACGGGTGGTCGGCTCAAATCTCGTTCCTCACTGGAGATGTGGATGATCTGGTATTATCGGGTTGTTCTGTCTTAGCTTGCGTCCTTCCTTCCTTGGCTTCCCTTCTCCTTTTGCCCTGCAGAAGGGGCAGTACCAGGCACAGAGAGGGGGGGTGGTGCCTGGTGAACCCTCTCCGATGCCTAAGTCAGTATCGTTTTTAGAGAGATAAAGCTAGAGAGATGTCAGAGCAAAATAATCCAAATTGCCCAGATGTCTAAATGAATAGTGGAGGTGGGGTATTTATAGGCAACGGTGTCATTAAGGTGGCTTAATGACATCGTTAACCTTTAAACGCATAATTAAGACTTTAGGATACGGAGAAGGTAGGCGGCGTAAACCGAGTATGGGAGTCCAAAAATGGTGCCGGGGCCTTTGGGGGAAAGGAAATCCGACCCCCAAGGGTAGGGGTTGGGTGAGGGCACCCAACCCCTCCTAGGGAGGATGGGGTTGGCCAACCCCATCCCTCCTAGGAGAGATCGGGTTGGCCGACCCGATCTCTCCTAGGAGAGATCGGGTTGGTCCACCCGATCTCCTCTAGGGGAGATCGGGTTGGCAGACCCGATCTCCCCTAGGGGAGGTCGGGTGTGGCCACCCAACCTCACTTAGGTGAGTTTGGCCTCGTCCGTGCCGTTGGTGTTCTCGTGAAGTGTTCGGGTTGAAGTTTCGATTTACAATCAATAATGGGATGATAAAAATACAACGGTTCGGAAGTCAACGGGTTCAAATTGGGCGTATATCCATCACATGCCCCCGAGTCAACCAATGGCCTAACCCTTGATTGACTCTATTTCAGGATGGTATGATACGCGCAATTTGAAACCGGGGTTTTACCTTTCGTCTGAATGCTTGCTTACCCATGGATGCGCGTCTCCGACTTTGCCCCCTGCCTTATGTGATAGAGGAGTTGTAAACGTTAGAGTAGCGCGGACGTGTGCCTAAGCACGCGTCCGTCTGAGGTGGGAGTAGTAAATCTACCTTTGCTACAGGCGTGTACTCAAAAAATACATGCTCGTATAGGGATGCAATACGAATGCAACTAAGTGACTTATGCTCCAATTTCGTGCCGGGATTTTGCCTAAGTGAGGAAAACTTTAATTTTGGCCAAATTTTTTTTTTCTAAGTATGGGATGCTAAAAAATAAGTCTAACTTGATAATTTTCTAAGTATGGAGATATACTTAGCCATAGTTAAAAGGGATAAAAGTGATGGTTTTTCTTTGGCCCTTGGATCTTACTTAAAGGTAAATGGAGGGTGGTGATTAAAACTCTTTAAAAAACCCTACCATCTTTCAAATATAGAGGAGAGCTAGGAAAATACCTTAGTTAGTCACCATAGCCACCATCTTCTCTCTTTTCTTACCCTTGGAGAGCAAGAAAAAATTGGGAGCACACCCAAGGTAAGGGTCGGCCAAAATTCCGGTGGGAACCCGAAATTCCGGCCAGCAGCTCCGGCGGGAGGCGACAGGGGACCGTTATCCACGACGGCGAGGGACTCCACCGCTTCGACGGCGGCTACGGCGGCGTGGAGGCGGGACGGACCAGCAGACCAGGACGACGGCAAGGCTGCCGTTGACGAAGGCCACGTCTGGTCCGGCGAGGGCGATCGACGGCGAGGTGGGACGACTCCGGTACAGCGTGCGGTGCTTTCCGGCGACGGTGGGGCGGCCGGAATCAACTCCGGCGACGACTGGACCTGACCTCCGGCGAGGGACTGATTCCCGGCGGTCTCCAAATTCGAAATTCGGACCCATTTATCACATCGGGTCGGGTTTTCCGAAGGTCCACTCTTTTCCTTTCCGTTACCGCGTAAAATGTTGATTTTTGAGTTGTCGATACTTGATTGCCGAAACTTGATTGCCGATACTTGATTGCCGAAACTTGATTGAATGTGGGATTGTCGTGGATAGCCGTTGATAGTTGTGGATTTGGGAAAAAAATTTGCTGGTCGTCCGGAGATGGTTTCTTGTCCGATTAAACTATCCCGGTTTTGAATTTGGTATTGTATTGCCATTGGTGTGTTGATCTTCGTTGGAGGGCGTAATGGTAATTTTGCCCGAAAACCGACTTTAGGTTCGGATAAAATTATTCGATTTGGTTGTCGTGGTGTCCTTGGGTCATGTTGGTTATCTTTGTTGGGTGTCTTCGAATCTTTGGTTGTTGTCGTTGGTCGAGTGTCGGAGTACTTCCGGTTTTTCGGAAATTTTCTTGTCTTGATATTTGCCATGTCGTGGCAGGTACTGTATTCCTGGTGGTGTCCGCGCACACAGACTCTACAGAGGCGTTACATCCTCCGAAGGATGAGTGAGTTCCTTTTCTCTTCTTTTTGTCGCATTTCTTCCTTTCCTATCATTAGCTTAGTGTCGCGATCTAAGCTGGGGTGTTAGTCGAAACTTGATTCGAACTTTGGGATTTCCTGCTACCTTTTCCTTAGGTCTCGCTGCCCTGTCGGAGAACCACCTCACTAGGTCCGATTACAATGAGCACGTTACCTTAGGAGATATCTGTCCCTTAGATGAGCCTCTATATCCTTTCCTCCCCTCCTTGGGGAACACCCGCGAGACGGTGACGGAGCCTCCTAGAGGGAAGGTCGTCGTGTACCCCTCCCAGATTCGATTTGGGTTGAGGTTGCCTTACTGCGATGACCTCTTAGAGTTGAGCAGGTTCTTCAGGATTTCTCCTGTGAACCTTGCCCCCAGTGCCCTCCGTGTCTGGGTGGGCTTCCGGGTGTTGTGCCATTGGTACTCCTGGAAGTACTCCCTTGTTCTGTTCCGATGTTTCTACCGGTTCCAGTACCAGACGAAGGTGGGGTTTGCGAGTTTCGTGACTCGCCATCCGACCTTCAAGGATCCCCGATTTGCTGATTTCGGGTTGAGTGGGGTCGAGTGGGATACCTCTCTTTGCTTCGTGGCCCGGAGCGACAACTCGGCCAGTCACTGGGCCAAGCATTACTTCTTCATTACGGATCGATACGTCACTTGGTCGGTCTTGAATGAAGATCGGTCGGATGGTTGGCCTGCTTTTGGGGAGTTCTCCTCCGTTGATTTGGAGACTATGAAGATCATTCATGAGAGCAACAGGACTCGATCGTACTGTCCCGTGTCCTTAGTGACTGAGACGGATCTTTACGAGGCCGGGATCAGTTTGACTCCTGACTCCGGGAGTTCGGTATGTTACTTGGTCTTCTCCTCTTTATTTACCTTCTGCTCTTCCTTTGTAGGTTGGTTTCATGGAAAAACCTATAACGTGCAGGGAGCACCTGTTGACCTGAGCAAGAGGAAGGCTCCTTCTAGCTCCACTCTGAAGAAATCCCCCATGCCTGGGAAGAAGGCTGGGGCCTCTGGTATGCTTCCTCCTGTTTGCTTCTTTATGGTATACTTTGTGTTTTCCTTATCTTGTTTTTCTTACATTGCTAGGGCGCTCCCCCTTGGTGACCGAGAGGGTTGTCTCCGTAGGCAGAGACTCTGGACCTTCCAAGTCTAAGCCGCGGAGATCTGATTCTGAGGCCGGGGCCTCGGCTGCTAAGAGGAAGAAAGCTGCGGATCCTGCTTCGCCTGTTGCTCATCCCCCGACCCTATCTCGTGATAAGGAGATGGTGGTCGAAGAGGTGCCTTCCCTGGCTGACAAAGGGAAGCGACCTGTTGGTGGTGGTTCCCCTGCCCCCAGCCGAGGGCGCGGTCCTCAGGTTTGATCTCTACCTTGTTACTGATCCTTCTATGTTTATATTTTCCTTTGACTTGCTTCGCTTGTATAGGTGGGCCTCCGACTTTAAGTCGGAAGGATTTCGCACGTCTTACTGATGAAGACGTTATTGGGTCTGAGTGGACTCCTTTCGCTGGTTTGAAGGAGTTCCACCTTGATAGCAGCTCCTCTTTGCGGACTCCTGAGGTTGGCATCCGCGTACTCCGTGGTGCCATCCCCCCTGGCGATCGTGTTGCTCAGCCCAAGTCTCCTGGGGAGACTCGGCGCTTTGTTCAGGGTGTACTTTCTCGTTATGCACCTGTGAGTTGTCCCTTGCTTTCTTCTTTATACTTTCATATTGGTTGTCTTTCGGTTACTCATCCCTTGTTTGAATTGTTGGGGTATGTCTGACATGGTGAACATGTCATCACTCGTGCTCGAGTTATCTGACGAGAAGAAGACCCTTGAGGACAGCCAGGTCTCTCTGAAGGCGGAGCTCGCCACTGCTGCTGAGAAGGCGCGCTTATCTGATTTAAAGATGCAGGAGCTTAGGGACCAAGTGTCCTTGCTTGAGACTACCGTAGGTAGTTTACGCCGGGAGGCTGAGGTTGCATCTTCACTCCACTCTGAGGAGTTGCGGAAGTTGGAGGCTAGGTGCCGGGCAGAGGAGAGGACTGTCGCAGTGTCTGAGTACAAGGCTTCCTCTGCCTTCACTGCTGATTATAGCGCGCGTCTCACTTAGGAGATGAACCAGTTTGGTGAGTGATGGATATACGCCCAATTTGAACCCGTTGACTTCCAAACCGTTATATTTTTATCGTCCCATTAACGTTTGTAAATCGAAACTTCAACCCGAACACTTCACGAGAACATCAACGACTCAGACGGGGCCGAAGCGCCCGTCCGGCCAAGGAAAACTCGCCTAGGTGAGGTTGGGTGCCCTCACCCAACCCCTACCCTTGGGGGTCGGATTTCTCCCCCCCCCAAGGGCCCCTGCGCCATTGTCGGACACCCACACCCGGTCCACGTCGCCTACCTTCTCCGTATCCTAAGGTCTTAATTATGTGCTTAAAGGTTAATTAATTGTGTTTAAAGGTTAACGATGTCATTAAGCCACCTTAATGACACCGTTGCCTATAAATACCCCACCTTCACAACTCATCAGGGGATCTTGGCAATTTAGATTATTTTGCTCTGACATCTCTCTAGCTTTATCTCTCTAAAAACGATACTGACTTAGGCATCGGAGAGGGTTCATCAGGCACCACCCCCCCCCCCCCCCCCCTCTGTGCCTGATACTGCCCCTTCTGCAGGGCGAAAGGAGAAGAGAAGCTAAGGAAGGAAGGACGAAAGCTAAGACAGTACAACCTAAGAGAACCGGATCATCCACATCTCCAGTGAGGAACGAGATTTGAGCCGACCACCCGTTGACCCAGATCCCGGAACCTAACACTTGGCGCCGTCTGCGGGCTTCGGACAGAAAGCCTAATTATCACTAGCTAGATGGCAGGCGTATATGTCATCCATGGGGGTTATGGAGCTGGAGGAGAGTCAGCAAATGCTAGAGAAGCATATATGGCAGAGTTAGGGGCTCCTAAGCCAAAAGAAAAACAAACAGAAGGAAAGAGAGAAGACATAATAGAATTCTCAAGAAGAGACATGGAGCATGTGTTACCAGACAACAAGGATGCCCTGGTCATAACAATGAAGATCACCGATATGGACATTGGGAGAATCCTAATAGACAGTGGAAGCTCACCCAACATCATTAGCAACAAGGTCCTCAACATACTAGGAGTAAGGCCAAGTAGCATAAAACAGGTTCACTCCCCCTTGGTAGGATTTTCAGGAGAGCCAACATACCCACTGGGGGCAGTCACACTACCTGTGACACTGGGCACAGGCCAGAGGCAGCTAAAGATTGATGTCCCATTCTTCATCACAGAAGAAATGGAGGAGTCCAATGGGGTCCTAGGTACCACTACAATCAACAAGTGGGGTATGGTACCATCAACACTACATCAGAAAATGAAATTCCCTACAGGCCAAGGAATAGGGGAAGTAAAAGGCAACCAGAAGGTAGCAAGGAAATGTGCAAGGATTGCACTAGGCAAGAGGAAGAAAACAAGAGAGGTCCTACTAGTAGATGAGGACCCAAGAGAAGATCATGGAAGACCAGCCCCCATGGAGGAACTAAAAGAGATACTCATAGAAGAACCCGATAGGAAGGCTAAAATCGGGACTGCCTTATCTCAGGAAGAGGAGAACCACTTAGTAGCTTTACTAAGGGAATACAAGGATCTGTTCGCCTGGTCACCAAGCGATATGCCAGGGATATCAGAAGAAGTGATCTCACACAGGCTCAATATAGACGCGGCAACGCGACCAACAACACAGAAGGTGAGACCAATGGGAGGAAGCAAAAAGATAGCTATCCAAGAAGAAGTAGAAAAACTACTAAAGGCAAAGTTCATCAAGGAAATCAGATTCCAGACATGGGTGGCAAACCCGGTACTGGTGAAGAAGCCGGGGGGAAGTTGGAGAATGTGTATTGACTATCGTGACCTAAACAAGGCTTGCCCTAAGGACTCATATCCCCTACCAAGAATAGATCAGTTAGTGGATGCAACATCGGGTCATCAACTAATGAGCTTCATGGATGCATACTCAGGATATAACCAGATAAAAATGGCCCCTGAGGACGCCCCTCACACAGCATTCTATGCTGATAGCGAGATATACCATTACACGGTGATGCCTTTCGGACTCATAAATGCTGGAGCAACATATCAAAGAATGGTCAACAAAATCTTTGGGGACATGATAGGGAAGACAATGGAGGCATATGTGGACGATATGATAGTCAAATCCAAAGAAAAGAAGGACCATGTGGAGAACCTTCGCTCAACATTCGAGAGGATGAAGCAATACCAGGTCCGTCTAAACCCGAAAAAATGTGCATTTGGGGTGCAATCAGGGAAATTTTTAGGCTTCATGGTAAGCCAGCGAGGCATAGAGGTAAACCCCGAAAAACTTCAAGCAATTGAAGAAATGCAGTCACCTACGAAGCACAAAGAGGTTCAACGACTGAACGGGAGGTTGGCAGCCCTTAACAGATTCCTATCCAAAATAGGAGACAAGGCATTACCCTTCTTTGAGGTACTAAGGGCAAACAAGAAATTTGAATGGACACCGAGATGTGAGGAAGCCTTCCAGCAACTCAAGCAACACCTAAAAACACTACCGCCCTTAGCAAAGCCTACACCAGGGGAGCCCCTCTACCTCTACATCTCTGTGAGCAATGTGGCAGTAAGCTCAGTGCTAATTAAAGAAGAAAACGCTGCACAATTGCCGGTATACTTCGTAAGCAAAACATTGGCAAAGTATGAGATCAACTACTTGCCAATAGAAAAGTACCTCTATGCACTGATTATATCAGCAAGAAAGTTGAGACCGTATTTTCATGGGCATGAAGTAACAGTCCTCACAGACCAACCATTGAAACACCTCCTGCAGAGACCAGACACATCGGGAAGACTGACCAAATGGGCAATTGAGCTAAGTGAGTTTCGCATTCATTTCGCCCCAAGAACAGCCATAAAGGGTCAGGCTCTAGCAGATTTTATCGCCGAATTCACTGGAATTAATCCAGACGAAGACTTGGGAGAAATCAAAACTACATGCGATGCAAGTAGTAGTCAGGAGAAACAATCAGAAGAATTATGGGAGATGCATACTGATGGGTCATCCAACGGAGGAGGTTCAGGTGCGGGCCTCTTACTATACCCACCAAACAGCGATACACCTATGCGCTATGCCATGGCACTTACCTTTAAGGCAACAAACAATGAGGCTGAGTACGAAGCACTAATAACTGGCCTGAGAATAGCCAAAGGAGTAGGGGCAAAGCATTTAAGGGTCAAGTGTGATTCTCAACTAGTTGTCAATCAAGTGAAAGGAATCTACACTGCAAAGTCCGAAAACATGCAGAAATACTTACAGCAAGCCAAGGACCTGATAAAGAGCTTCCAAAGCTTCGACATTGAGTCAGTCCCAAGAGAACAAAACCAAGAGGCAGACGCCTTAAGTAAACTAGCCTTAGGGGCAGAAGCAGGCAAAGAGGTTCACTTCGTAGAGCAAAGAATGCAATCAGTGATAGAACAAATGGAGGTTCTAGCAATAGATGAAGCAGAAGTCTGGATGACACCAATGCGACAATACATCATGGAAGGAAAGCTCCCAAAAGATAAGGTGGAAGCAGTCAGGATTGAAAGGATGGCTAGGAATTACGCAGTGATGGACAATGAACTCTACAAGAAAGGATACTCCACACCTTTCCTCAAGTGCATAGCATACCCGGAAACAGAGAGAGTGCTTGCAGAACTCCATGAGGGAGATGCGGGGTGCCATGAAGGAGCACGGTCAATAAGCCGAAAGGTCTACAACCTAGGATACTATTGGCCATCAATGAGCAAAGAAGTAGCAGACTTGGTACAAAAATGTGATCACTGCCAAAGGTACTCCAGAAATATAACAGCCCCACCAGCAAAGCTAAGCTCCATCTCAGGAGCCTGGCCTTTCGCGCAATGGGGGATTGATTTGATAGGCCCCCTACCAAAAACAAAAGGTCAGAAGACTTGCATAATTGTTGCAATAGACTACTTCTCCAAGTGGATAGAAGCAAAGGCAATGGGGAAGACAACAGACGACCAAGTCGTCAATTTCATCCAATCTCACATTGTCTCGAGGTACGGGGTGCCAAGAGCAATAATAAGTGACAATGGCCCACAATTCAAGAGCAAGAAATTGCAGTGGTATTGCGAAAGATTGAATATAGACCACCGTTTCGCATCAGTAAAGCACCCTCAGACAAACGGACAGGTAGAATCGGCAAACAAGATAGTGCTAGATGGCCTAAAGAAACGACTCCACGCCACCAAGGGAAGTTGGGTACATGAGCTGGAAAATGTTCTATGGGCAGTGCGGACAACACCAAAGATATCCACAGGAGAAACGCCATTTGGCCTAGTGTACGGAACTGAAGCGGTGGCACCAGCAGAAATAGCTGTACAATCACTGAGGACCAAGTACTTTGAGGAGCATGAGAACAACAAAGCAAGACTTTTAGATTTAGACATGGTGGAGGATAAAAGGTGGAATTCAGAAGAAGCACAGACACGAATGCGCCTTGTCTCAGCAAGATACTACAACCGCCAAGTCAAGGAGAGACAATTCCACGTAGGAGAACTGGTACTAAGAAGGAATGAGTTCTCACACTTAGACCAAGTCAGAAAATTATCTCCGAAGTGGGAAGGACCATACAAGATAGCATCAGTTCCCTACGTAAACGCTTACCGCCTCGAAGATGGGGAGGGGTATATCTCCACAAACACCTTCAGTGGAGAGCACCTAAAGAAGTACTACGTATAAGAAGAAAGCACAAGCAAAAGACCATATCCTTAGTTTCATATTTAGCATTTTGCATGTTTCAGCTTTACAAGCTTTTCAAAAAACAACTTTGGAGAAGGAGAACTCACGAAGTTACTCCAACTCTACAACTATCTTTGATTCCTACAAAGGATGTCTTGGTGCACCAAGGCATCCCAAGTGTACAAAAAACATAAACGCTCCTAAGGGAGTAGAAGTTACTCAAAAATATTTTCCAGTGAATGTAGTGGTATAATCACAAAGTTATCCTTACACAGATATGACTTCAAGTCAATGACAGGTTCGACGCCCCCAAGAGCGTATCTTGAGAGTAATTATTACACTACGTCATTCGACGCCCCCAAGAGCGTATCTTGAGAGTAGTGTTCATACTACGACATTCGACGCCCCCAAGAGCGTATCTTGAGAGTAGTGTTCATACTACGACCTTCGACGCCCCCAAGAGCGTATCTTGAGAGTAGTTATTACACTACGAATTCGACGCACCAAGAGCGTATCTTGAGAGTGGTTTCCAAAAACTACGAACTTCGACGCCCCAAGGAGCGTATCTTGAGAGTAGTGTTCATACTACGACCTTCGACGCCCCCAAGAGCGTATCTTGAGAGTAGTTATTACACTACGAATTCGACGCACCAAAAGCGTATCTTGAGAGTGGTTTCCAAAAACTACGAATTCGACGCCCCCAGGAGCGTATCTTGAGGTAGATTTGCAACCTACCAGATTCGACGCCCCCAAGAGCGTATCTTGAGGTAGAAAAAACACTACCAGTTCGACGCCCCCAAGAGCGTATCTTGAGGTAGATTTCAAACTACCAGTTCGACGCCCACCAGGAGCGTATCTTTGGTCTAACCTGAGCCCTCCGGGAGCCTATCCTGTGAAACGTTAAGTGCCGTCCGAGAGCCTGTCTCGTGAACAGATTTCGACGCCCACCAAGAGCGTATCTTTGGTCTAACAGTACAACGTATACCGTGTAAGGGGTATCAGAAGAGATCATCACACCATTCTTAGAAGGATACCATGCTCAGAAGGATATCATAAGAAAGAAATTTCTAAGTAAAGTAATGTGAAGAACAAATAATGTTTTTTCTTTATGAAATGGCAGGTATGACATGAAGGAAAGCATGAAAGAAAGATAAATAAAGGAAACACACAAAGGGAAGGGTCTATAACCAAAGAGCCATACACAAGGCATAGGGAAACATCATGAGAAGAGATATAAGCACACGGCCATGTATACAACGAGTAGAGACAAGTGTATCAGACAAAGATGGCAACACTAAGAAAGGTGGAGTTTTAAACTCTAAAGACAACAACAACTCACAAACACACGAGACTACCACAAGAAATAGGGGTACTATCCCCTCATCTTCGCAATATGCTTAATAGCAAAGTCTGACAAATCACCAAGTCGAGAGAAAGGAAAGTCAGGAGCAATCATGTGAATACGCTCAAGAATCTCCTTCAAGGAAATACGTTTCGCCACAGAGCAGCGAACGTCGATAGCAGCCTGATAAGCGGAGGAGGCCATATACTCAGCAATGGCACACTCCTTCGCCTCCATACGACACATTTCCTCCAGAGAGATTAACTCAGCAGCCCGGAGTGTCTCATCACAATAAGACCTTTGTCTCAACGCCTCAACCTCTTCATTAAGAAGAGCAATGCGACCCTCCAAGTCTCGGCACCGCAAATCGGTGATGCGACTATGCTCCAAACAGCTAATAAGACTGGATTTAAGGGAAACACAAATGTCCTCGTACACCTTCCTCTCCTCAGCAAGATCAATAGCAAGAGTGGATAAATTAACAAGGTCGGCCATACCCTACAACAAAAACAAAAGATGAGACGGATAACACACGGAGAAGAAATATGCTAAAGGATAAAACGGTTACATTACAAGAGCATAGCGAGCCAACACATCACGAGCCAACTCATATGTTGCCTCCGACCCTTTGGATAGGGACACACGATCGGCAGGAGGAACAGCAGACTGCAGAACACGAACTCCAACCTCAGGAGTTTGCAAAGAAGATTGGTTGTCAAAACGAGCCCCACGCCCATAATAAGGCGCCCACTCAGACCCAACAATTCCATCAACAGGTGGACGAGACAGCTCCTTCCGACTCAGACGCGGAAGACGAAGTCTACCTATAACAAAGCACAGAGTAAATACCAATGTACACTAAGGAAACTCAGAGGCTCAAGGACTCACCAAACAAGGAAGAAGGAAAAGATGGCTCCCGGACCTTCGATTGGGGGGCATCAATATAGAAAGAAGATGGCACCCTAACGTCACCACCCTTACCTCCAGTTAGAGAACACCTCCCCACACCATAGAAAACCGATCTTTTTGCAATCGAAGGTCCGGTCCCAGAATTAACTACTCCCACACATACTGGCCTCTTACTCCTCATCAATCACCGGAGAGTTCTGCTGATCGAAAAAACACAGGCTTAGCCTAAAGAAAATAGAAAGCGAACAGTGGACAAGAGATACAAACTCATTCCCCTAAAAAGATGGACACAAGGTAAAAAGACAAGAATAGAAAGACCCCACCAGCCAACAGGCAGAGGCAGGGGGGCAGGGGGAGATAGTAATAACCCCCAGCATAAGGAGACCCCACCAGCCAACAGGCAGAGGCAGGGGGGCAGGGGGAGATAGTAATAACCCCCAGCATAAGGAGACCCCACCAGCCAACAGGCAGAGGCAGGGGGCAGGGGGAGATAGTAATAACCCCCAGCATAAGGAGACCCCACCAGCCAACAGGCAGAGGCAGGGGGGCAGGGGGAGATAGTAATAACCCCCAGCATAAGGAGACCCCACCAGCCAACAGGCAGAGGCAGGGGGACAGAGGGAGATAGTAATAACCCCCAGCATAAGGAGAGAGACACCGCTGGCCAACTAGCAGAGACAGGGGGCAAAAGGAGATAATTATAATCCCAATAGGGAGGACTTCGCCCGCCAGTAAGCGGAAACATGAAGGTAAAAAGATGAAAAATGACGAACCAAATAGGATTACATTACCAGGAAGACATACAAATCAAGAACGAGACAAGTAAGGAAACGATTGAAGGAGAAGCAGAATTAAGTCCCTCAAGAGCAACACTTACACAAGAGAAGAAACACGTACCTCAATACAACACCCGCCCCGAGAAATAAGTCCGACTGGAAATTCCACCGTCAAAAAGAAAAGAAGGGAAGAGAACAACGAGAATGAGGTAATCACTTGCCCTTTTATAGCACAAAGGATTAGGGTTTTCCTAAAGTCGCTAAATCAACACCGTTGAATTTTAGAAAAGAAAATTTCAAGGGACAAGATTCAAAAACTAGTTCCCGTTAACCACGGTTAAGCTCATACTCACCATAGTTAACATCCCCTAAGGTTTATTTCCTAGTATTCCGTACTTAGAAAAAAATATTGGCCAAAATTAAATTTTTCCTCACGTAGATAGAATCCCGGCGCGAAATTGAAGCATAAGTTATTTAGTTGCATTCATATCACACCCCTGTGCAAGTGTGTATTTTTTGAGTATACACCTGTAGCAAAGATAAGTTTATTATTCCTACCGCACACGGACGCTTGCCTAGGCACACGTCCGTGCTACTCTGACGTTTACAATTCCTCTATCTCATAAGGCAGGGGGCAGAGTCAGAGGCACGTATCTAAGGGTAAGCGAGCATTCAGACAAGAAGGTAAAAATCCCGGTTTCAAATTGCGCGTGTCATACCATCCTAAAATAGAGTCAATCAAGGGTTAGGCCATTGGTTGACTCGGGGGCATGTGATGGATATACGCCCAATTTGAACCCGTTGACTTCCAAACCGTTATATTTTTATCGTCCCATTAACGTTTGTAAATCGAAACTTCAACCCGAACACTTCACGAGAACATCAACGACTCAGACGGGGCCGAAGCGCCCGTCCGGCCAAGGAAAACTCGCCTAGGTGAGGTTGGGTGGCCACACCTGACCTCCCCTAGGAGAGATCGGGTCAGCCAACCCGATCTCTCCTAGGGGAGATCGGGTGGACCAACCCGATCTCTCCTAGGAGAGATCGGGTCGGCCAACCCGATCTCTCCTAGGAGGGATGGGGTTGGCCAACCCCATCCCCCCTAGGAGGGGTTGGGTGCCCTCACCCAACCCCTACCCTTGGGGGTCGGATTTCTCCCCCCCCCCCAACGGCCCCTGCGCCATTGTCGGACACCCACACCCGGTCCACGTCGCCTACCTTCTCCGTATCCTAAGGTCTTAATTATGTGCTTAAAGGTTAATTAATTGTGTTTAAAGGTTAACGATGTCATTAAGCCACCTTAATGACACCGTTGCCTATAAATACCCCACCTTCACAACTCATCAGGGGATCTTGGCAATTTAGATTATTTTGCTCTGACATCTCTCTAGCTTTATCTCTCTAAAAACGATACTGACTTAGGCATCGGAGAGGGTTCATCAGGCACCACCCCCCCCCCCCCCTCTGTGCCTGATACTGCCCCTTCTGCAGGGCGAAAGGAGAAGAGAAGCTAAGGAAGGAAGGACGAAAGCTAAGACAGTACAACCTAAGAGAACCGGATCATCCACATCTCCAGTGAGGAACGAGATTTGAGCCGACCACCCGTTGACCCAGATCCCGGAACCTAACAGTGAGTATCTGGTTGATCATATTTTCCGCATTGATCCTCAGTTTCCAGTTGGTGATCTTGGTGACTTCGGGCCATACGCTACTGGCTACATGGCTGTTCTGAGGGGTCAGGCTGCTGTTGCAGACGAGCCTGCCCCTGCACAGGTAGATGCTACACCTGTGGAGATCGATACTTCAGACTCCTCCTCTTCATCCATCTCTGCCGGTGGTTCAGCTTCAGGGGGTGAGGGTGACTCTCCCGAAGGCTCTGATTGATGTGTTTACATCATGTTATCTTTGTATATATAACTATACTCCTTCTCCCCTTTAATGGGTTGAGTATCTTTTGAGATTGTGGTGGGGTTTTATGTTGCTTTCCTTTGTCGCATTGTTTTGTTGACTACGTGGTTCGCTTGGCTTTACATTAGTGCTTCTCATGCTTTTGTATATATCCCTTTGATTATGGACTCTTCTCTTGGTGTGTTTCTTTTACTTGTCCTTCTTTCGTGTTTTCCTTCATGCCATACCTGCTATTTCATCAAGAAAAAACATTATGTGTTCTTCATAATACTTTACTTTGAAATTACTTTCTTGTGGGATCCTACTTAGTATGGTGCGATGATCTCTTCTGATACCCTTTAAATGGTATACGTGGTACTGTTAGACCAAAGATACGCTCTTGGTGGGCGTCGAATCTGATCACGAGACAGGCTTTCGGAGGGCACTTAACGTTTCACAGGATAGGCTCCCGGAGGGCATAGGTTAGACCAGAGATATACTCCTGGTTGGTGTCGAAAACTGTTCACGAGACAGGCTCTCGGAGGGCACTTAACGTTTCGCAGGATAGGCTCCCGGAGGGCACAGGTTAAACCAAAGATACGCTCCTGGTTGGCGTCGAAACTATTCACGAGACAGGCTCTCGGAGGGCACTTAACGTTTCACAGGATAGGCTCCCGGAGGGCACAGGTTAAACAAAAGATACGCTCCTGGTTGGCGTCGAAACTATTCACGAGACAGGCTCTCGGAGGGCACTTAATGTTTCACAGGATAGGCTCCCGGAGGGCACAGGTTAGACCAAAGATACGCTCCTGGTTGGCGTCGATGCTGGTAGTTTGAAATCTACCTCAAGATACGCTCTTGGGGGCGTCGAATCTGGTAGTGTTTTTTCTACCTCAAGATACGCTCTTGGTGGCGTCGAATCTGGTAGGTTGCAAATCTACCTCAAGATACGCTCATGGGGGCGTCGAAATTCGTAGTTTTTGGAAACCACTCTCAAGATACGCTCTTGGTGCGTCGAAGGTCGTAGTGTAATAACTACTCTCAAGATACGCTCTTGGGGGCGTCGAAGGTCGTAGTATGAACACTACTCTCAAGATACGCTCCTGGGGGCGTCGAAATTCGTAGTTTTTGGAAACCACTCTCAAGATACGCTCTTGGGGGCGTCGAGGGTCGTAGTATGAATACTACTCTCAAGATACGCTCTTGGGGGCGTCGAGTGTCGTAGTATAAAAACTACTCTCAAGATATGCTCTTGGGGGCGTCGAATCTGTCGTTGACTTGATGTCATATCTGTGTAAGGATAACTTCATGATTATATCACCACATTCATTGGAAAATACCTTTGAAGGAAATCCTACTCTCTTAAGAGCATTCATGTTTTTTGTACAGATGGGGTGCCTTGGATGGGTCAAGACACCCTTTGGAGGAAGTCAAAGATAGTTGTAGAGTTGGAGTAACTTCTTGAGTTCTCCTTCTCAAAAGTTGTTTTTGAAAAACTTGGAAAGCTTGAACATGCTAAGTACTAAATACGAAACTAAGGATATGGGGTGGTCAATTTGTCTGTTGCCATGTACTCCTTCATGCCTCCATTGTGAATCATTTCCTCTACTTCTATCTTCAGCCCCATGCAGTTGTTGGTTTGATGCCCCCAGGTACCATGGTACTCACACCATCCCTGTGCATCTCTTCCTAGGAAGGCCTTGCCCTCCTCCCTGCATGTGGGTAGCTCCCGCTTGAGGTGCTTGTGAAAAATTTCTTCTATGCTTACTGTAAGGGGTGTGAATGTGAAGTTTACACCTCCTCCCAGTGTGTCAATCTCTCTTTCTTTCTTCGGGACTTCATCCAGTTGCTCCATCTCCTTTGCAAATGCCTTGTCTAGCTTTTCCTTGAGCTCTCTCATCGTGCTCGTCATGACCATCTCATAAAGCCCTCCATAGGTCTTAAATGAGTTTGGGTGCATGTTCTGGATGAATGCTGTGACGGCTTCTCCTCTTGTGATGTCCATATTGGCACCATAACTGGAGAATCTGTGGAAATAGCTTGATATTGTCTCCCGCGGCATTTGCTTGATATCATCGATGTAACGGAAGCCTCTTAAGATGGAGTCCCTTGTTCTTTTCCCCTCTATGGTGTCTGGCTGCCAAGGTATGGCTGTCACCTTCACAGCCTTGCTCCTGTGTCTCCTTATAGGCACTGTTTGAAAAAACTGCCTGCTCAAGCGGAGTGCCACTCCATTCTTCATCTTTCCTTGCCTTTGTCTCCTTTCCTTCTTCTTTCTATCTTGGTTGGCTCCTACCATGACCACAGCCACTGTGTCTGTCCCGTGTGATCCACGTCTCATGGAGTTGACGTAGCACTGCCTTGCAGTGCGTTGATCACCCAGGACTTCTCCGACTCCATTCTCAGTGATGTACTTCAGCTTCTGGTGTACAGTGGATGGCACGATTTCATATGGGTTTATGGTTGTCCTTCCTAGGATCCCATTGTAGGCTCCCAGGCTTTCAACCACCAAGAAGTTAACATTCACCTTCAGCTGTGTCCATCCTTGGCCCATGGTCACCGGCAGGGTAATCATTCCCAGGGGGTAACTTGTTGCCCCTGAGAAGCCAACTAAAGGGAAGTTGACTGGTTTGATGTCTGCCTTGGTTTTCCCTATTTCTTCTAGGACTCTCAAGCTTAGGAGGTCAGCTGAGCTGCCCCCATCCACCAATATTCGCTTTACATCAAAATTATCAATGTCTATTGTGATGACTAACGCATCGTCATGTGGGAAGACAATGTGGCTCTTGTCCTTCTCCGAGAATTCAATCTTCACCTCTTCTCCTTCTCTTGGCCTTTTTCTCCACCTTGGCACTGAACTCAATTTGGAAGCGTAAACCTCCATTGCATTAGCAGTTGGGCCACCTGACGCTGCTCCCCCGTGTATCATATTTATGGTCCCTCTCTTGTTGGGTGGAGGATTGTAGTCTACTTTGCCTTTGCCCTTGTCTCTGTGTGATGGCCCTAGCTGCATGCTGTTGCCCCCATGATCTACGAACTGCTTTAGGTCTCCCCTTTGGATGGCATTGTTGATGCTTAGCTTTAGGCTGAAGCATTCGTTCGTGTCGTGCCCGTAAGCTTCATGGTTGTCACACCATCTATCCTTATGATTCCCCACCATTGGGGCTCTCCATCTTGCAGGAGGTGACCAGAGTTTCTGATTCCGCATCTCTTTGAGGACAGTAGCTGGGGTGGCGTTCAATGGAACGAACTTGATGACATTTATTTCTCTAGCCTTTAGTGGTTCGCCCATTTGGTTTCTTTGTTGGGGCGGACGCCATTCCTGCTGCCTTGCGTGTTGAGGTGCCTGGGGTGGCTTACCTTTGTTCGGCTTTGCATTGTCTTCCTTGGCTGCTTGAATCTTGGCTTTCTTACTTGCCCTGTGCCTCTCCAGGTCTATATGAGTTTTTACTCTTCCTGCAAGCTCCTCTAAGGTGCTTGCTGGCTTCTTGGCCATCTTTTCTGCCAGTGTGGACCCGAAGCGGCCTAGGTTTCTGATGAAGGCTCGTATTATCTCACCCTCATTGATGTCGCCCTGGATTTCTGCGATATTTTGATTGAACCTAGTGTAGTAACTGGCCAAAGATTCATCGTACTCTTGTTTCACATCATCGATGGAGCCTGTTCCTTTGAGGAGTTTTCTCTCCCCTAGATATCTCTGCAGAAACTTCGCCTTTAGCTGCTCCCATGAGTGGATGCTCTCAGAGGGTAGGCTGAAGAACCAGTGTGAGGCCACCCCTGATAAGGTGTTTGGGAACAAGAGCGCCTTGTACCTTTCATCAGTTGTTCTCCCAAATAGAGAGGCCTCATGCTGTTGGATATGCTCTAGGGGGTCTCCCTTGCCATTGTACTTTGCAATTTGCACTGTGTGTAGGGAGTCTGGCACCCTGTTCATCTCCAATTCCCTTGTGAAAGGGTGGTTCGTTTTGTCACTTAGACAATGCAAGCTGGTTTTCTTTGACTCATTCATCTTCCGGGTTATCATTGCCTCTATTTCTTCCGGAGTGATCAATATCGGTGTTGGAGTGTAATTCCTCTGATAGCCTCCGTAGTTGTAGATAGGGCTTGCCGGGATCCCTTGTCCGTATTGATACGGACTGTAGGTGTATCCTTGGTGTCCCTGCTGGGGTGCTTCATAGAATTCTTGCCTCCTTGGAGGTCTTGCTTGTCTGTCCTCCCCCAGTGGGGTGTAAGCCCTGGCGTTCTGCTGTTGCCTAGGAGGCACGAATTGTTGCCTTCCCTCTTGGGGTGGCTCCTGGTAATTTCTTCTTTGCTCCTCTCGCTGCCCTGCTCGAGGGTGCGAGTGGTGCCCTTCTGTTGGGATCTGTTCCTCTTCATGAGCTTCAGTGTGTGTCCCTTGGGTGTATGCCGGCCTTGTATATGTTGTGTGGGCGCGGTTGCCATTTCTTTGGGCTGGCATCCCATACGGGTACCTTTGGGGTTGCGCCTCATAATAATATACCTCAGGGGGTGCCGTGTGCTGGGATGGCACTCCCTGTTGTTCTCTTTCTCTCTGTGGCCTTCTTGCCAGGGGTGTGGAGGCTGTGGAGGACTCAGCCCCAGCTGGGCGTGAGGGTCCTCCCTCCAGGTTGTTCTGTTGAGGAGGCTGTGGGATTTCTTGTGGTTCTGGTTGCATTGGCTGCTTTCCGGGGTTAGGCTGCCTTCCTGGGGGTATAGGCTCTCTCCTTTGCCCGTTGCCCCCTGGTGGGCGGTGATGCCTAGACACCCTGTTGTTCGTCATTGCCCTTGTTATAGCCAGGCTTTCTGTCCGAAGCCCACTGACGGCGCCAAGTGTTAGGTTCCGAGATTGGGGTCAACGGGTGGTCGGCTCAAATCTCGTTCCTCACTGGAGATGTGGATGATCCGGTATTCTCGGGTTGTTCTGTCTTAGCTTGCGTCCTTCCTTCCTTGGCTTCCCTTCTCCTTTCGCCCTGCAGAAGGGGCAGTACCAGGCACAGAGAGGGGGGGGGGTGGTGCCTGGTGAACCCTCTCCGATGCCTAAGTCAGTATCGTTTTTAGAGAGATAAAGCTAGAGAGATGTCAGAGCAAAATAATCCAATTGCCCAGATGTCTAAATGAATAGTGGAGGTGGGGTATTTATAGGCAACGGTGTCATTAAGGTGGCTTAATGACATCGTTAACCTTTAAACACAGTTAATTAACCTTTAAACGCACAATTAAGACTTTAGGATACGGAGAAGGTAGGCGGCGTAAACCGAGTATGGGAGTCCAAAAATGGTGCCGGGGCCCTTGGGGGGAAAGGAAATCTGACCCCCAAGGGTAGGGGTTGGGTGAGGGCACCCAACCCCTCCTAGGGAGGATGGGGTTGGCCAACCCCTCCTAGGGAGGATGGGGTTGGCCAACCCCATCCCTCCTAGGAGAGATCGGGTTGGCCGACCCGATCTCTCCTAGGAGAGATCGGGTTGGTCCACCCGATTTCCTCTAGGGGAGATCGGGTTGGCTGACCCGATCTCCCCTAGGGGAGGTCGGGTGTGGCCACCAGACCTCACCTAGGTGAGTTTGACTCGGCCGGACGAGCGCTTCGGCCTCGTCCGTGCCGTTGGTGTTCTCGTGAAGTGTTCGGGTTGAAGTTTCGATTTACAATCAATAATGGGATGATAAAAATACAACGGTTCGGAAGTCAACGGGTTCAAATTGGGCGTATATCCATCAGTACCAAATACAAACAGTGTTAAATTACATGACCATGTATGCGACTGCTTGTAGAACAAATGGTGCTTCTGATGAGAGTATTTCTAGAGCCTTAATTCAAGGCTTCACTGGTCAATTAAAAGGTTGGTGGGATTTTCACCTACCTGAAGAGGCTAAATTGCATATTATGCGAGCCATAAAAATTGAAACACAAAACGGACAAACTACCCAGGTTACCGATTGTGTCAACACGCTATTATATACAATAGTAAAACATTTTATAGGGACTACATCTTTACAACTTTATAAATCTCAAGAACAATTGATGAATTTAAGATGTCAAAACTTATCTCATTTTAAATGGTATAAGGATGTTTTTCTTTCTAAAGTTTTTACTAGAGAAGATAGTCAAAATGAATTTTAGAAAGAAATTTTTTTATCTGTACTTCCTCATTTTTTTGCTGAAAATGTCCGTAATAGGATTAAGAAAAAACATAATGGAATTATTCCTTATTCCATATACACTTACGGCGACTTGTCTTCTGAGATCGTCGCTGAGGGCATAAATTTATGCAATGAAATAAAATTACATCGCCAACTCCAAAAGGCGAAACTTATTGGAAAAAGAATTATTGGTGATTTTTGTGAACAAATGGGATTACCCTCCATTGGTGATTCTAATAAGAAAAACAAATCTTACAAGAAAAAGACTAATAAAGTTTATGAAAACTTTAGTAAATATCCTAGGAAAAAATATATTCCTAAACGAAAGAAGAAAGAAAGACTCGAAAACCCTAAGCAAAAAACAGTTCCACTATGTTGGAAATGCCAGAAACCTGGCCATTATGCTAATAAGTGTAAATTGAAAAAGAAAATTAATAGTCTAGATATTGATGAAGGACTAAAGAAAACTTTAGAAAAACTATTCCTTAATGAAGAAGGACAAGATTTAGAAGTGTCTGTATTACAGATAAAAATAATTTTTACGCTGCAAATGAATCGGATCAGACCGATGAATCTGAATTTGAGGATGAGTCGAATGATTCTGATTGCAGTGGAAATTGTAATTATTACAAATCACTTTGCAAAGCAAATGGGTTATTTGTTCTTACCCATGAGCAAAACTTTATACTAGATATGATAGATCAAATATCTGATCCGAAAGAAAGGAGAGAAAAGCTAAAAAATTATATTGAGCAGTATAGTAAAAAACCTGAGAAGCAGTTAAAATTAAAAGAACCTGAGGCTTATAATCTCAAAGAAATTCTAAGGAGAGCTAAGTCCCCTATAGAAGAAGACATTAGTGATTCTTCTTGTATTAATAATTTAATGCATGAAGTAAAAATTCTCAAAAAAGAATTAAGTGATTTAAAATCCAGGGTTCTCATTTTAGAATCTAAAACAGATGAAGCAACTGACAGTGAAGAAGGAGAAAAATCTTTAGAAGCCATGAACTCCTTAACATTCGTCAATATGCTTGATAGAGTTATTACTCATAAATGGCATATCAAAGTCAACATTATTGTTCATAGAGAGTATTCTTTCTTCGTGATTGCAATGGTTGACTCTGGAGCAGACCTAAATTGTATCAATGAAGGACTTGTTCCGTCGAGATATTTCTCGAAAACAACTGAAATTCTAAATACTGCAGATGGTAGTAAAATGCTTGTAAAATACAAGCTACAAAATACTGCAGTCTGCAATAAAGGAATTTGCTTAGAAATGCCATTTATAATGGTTAAAAATTTATCCCATTATGTTATTCTTGGAAATACATTCCTTTATATGCTTTATCCTATTAAAAGCATTACTGAAGAAGGAATTACAAGTACCGTTAATCAACAAGACTTTAGAGAGTGCTATCTTTACATACATACTTGAGTGCTTTTGTTATATGTGTATTTGTCTTGAGTGTTGTCTTCCTCCTTGCATTTGTCTTGGTTTATGTACCTGGGATAGTTTGGTATCAGAGCCAAGTTATAGTGAAGGTATGTATGAATGTACTTTATCTTTTACTTTATCTTTTGTATAAATGTAGTATGTTTAAACGTATGAATTTATATTTGTAGTATTATTTCTAAATTCTCTCTATTAATTGGAACTTTAAATATTTAAGTGTTAGTTAGTCTTAGTATATATATATTTTAAAAAAAAATTATTTAGACAAAAATTTACTCTATCTAATCAATTTCTTTTATTGTGAAACCCGGGTGGGGCGTATAACCACCTTAAGTCGCGTTGCCTGAGTCCCGAAAAGGCCAAGAGGAGGCGATAGAGTTGGCATAAATCGTTGACAGTGATCAACAAAGAAAATGCTTAGGTGGATTAGGTCTTTGTCTAATAGGCAAAGTGAGGCAAGTAGTAGCAGTAATAATAATAATAATAAGGAAATCCTTTTAAATGAAAATTTTGAAAAGGGTTTAGAAAGCTGGAAATTGCCAGCACAAACATCTGTTTATAAACAAAAAGGAACTTTTGAATTTGCTTCTAACTATGTGATTAAAACGGTAGAAGAAGCCATTCCCTTAGCAGAGGGATATAATTCATTTCAATTGTTAACTAGATCTCTTATAGAAAAACATCAAGAGAATCATAAATTTCTGCATGTAGGCTTAATTCAAGTCGGGTTAAAACCAGCAACTAGATTAGGATTAAATACATCCGCAATAATATGTGTGAGAGACAAAATACATAATAAATTTTATGATTCCTTATTAGGAATAATTGAATCTAGTCTATGTGATGGCCCAATATATTTTTCATCCTTTCCAAATTTTACTTTGTCATTAAATGACCATAACCTAATGCATGCTCTCTGTCTTGACATTAAATCTGATGGTTTTAACATGGTGCAAGGATCAGAGAACATAATTCTTATTTATATAATTCAATATAAAGTTATGAACACCGTAGTTCCAAAATTAAAAATGTTATCTACAAATCCAAAAGGATCTACTACTCTATTTATTACAAACCTTGCTAAAAGCAATTTAAAAGTCCCAAAAACTATTTCTTGGAGTCAGGTAAAATTACCTGAAAACTGGGTTTTAGAAGGTGCTAGTGAACCTGTAAAACAGGAAAATCGTGATAACGAAATAGATCACCATTCCATTGATCTGGTGTTAAAACCCTTTTGTTGAAGGCTTTAGAATAAGCCCAATCCTGGCTGTTACCTCTGTTGACAGAGTCAAAGTCTACAGATTGAGTAACTTGCAGAATGGTTAGATAAAAATTGGTTTCTTTTGGATAAAAGAATGGATCTCCAAATTCTTTGAGATAAAAGGAGGATATTTCCTCTGGAGTTAGATGAGCATATTTTTGTTCGACTGGGGCTACCCACATAGTAGCATAGGGGATAAATGGACAGACAAACTCATTAGCTTACTCTGATTTATTTGCTGCTGCATAAGCATCTCCTCTAAGCTGCATTTCAGTAGGGATAGCCTTTAAGGCCTCAGCTTTTAGCTGATCTTTTGTTTTTGCGATGGCTGCCTTATAAGGCGTGGAAGGAGATGCAATTATGGCTTTATCCTTCGCTCTTTTCTTATTCATTTTCCTGCTAAAAATTCACGAGTTAGAAAATCAGGTAATGAATTATCTGATCCTTTAATAAACTCAATATCAAAATCAAATACAGATAATATTCCTTGCCATCTAGCAAAAATTTGTTTAGACGCGATGTTTTTAACATCTTTTTCTAATATATTTTTTACAGCTTTGTAATCAACTCTAATTAGAATTTTTTGATTAAGTAAATCGCTTTCAAATTTCTGTACACAAAGAACAATTGAAAGAATTTCTTTCTTGACGGTTGCATAATTTTTTCGTGGTCCTTGCCACACTCCAGAAGTAAATCTAATTAGGGTCTCTTTATTTCCAATCCTTTGTTTAAGGATTCCACCGTAACCTAATTCTGATGCATCAGTTTCAACAATTTTAAATGCATCAGGGTGGGCTATAGCAAGACAATGAACTTTCTTAATTTTTGCTTTAATTTTTTGAACAACCTTAGTGTGAATTTCAGACCATTCAAGAGGATTTTTCTTCAACCTTTCAACTAAAGGCTTTGCATCTATGGCTAGATTTTTATAAAAATCTGAAATATAATTAAGACTTCCTAAGAATCTCTGTAATTGAGTCTTATCCTTTATTTCATCTGGAAATTTTCCACCAAAACTAATTGACCGATCGATAGGGAATATTGTCCCTTCTTTGATGATATGACCAAGAAACCTTATTTCTGTTTGAAACAGTTTAATTTTCTTAGCTAATACCACCAGTCCTGCTCTTTTTACTACATTTATAAATGCATTTAGATGTTTTAAATGTTGATCAATATTTTGTGAGAAAATTAATACATCGTCTTTATAAACGATACAAAATGACATATATGGACTAAATATATCATTCATTATATTTTGAAATTCAGAAGGGGCATTTTTTTAACCCAAACGGCATTACATTCCATTAGTAATGTCCAAATGGAACAGTAAAAGCCGTTTTATATCTGTCTTTCTCGGCAATTTGAATTTGCCATAATCCAGATTTCATGTCAAATTTTGACATAACTTTAGCTGTGTAAAGTCGATTTAATAAATCTTTTTTATTAGGGATAGGATATCTAATCCATCTTAAAGCTTTATTTAAGGGCTTATAATTGATAACAAGCCTTGGAACACCTCGTTCTAATTCAGCAGCATTCTCCACATAAAATGCTGGACAACTCCATGGACTATATGATTTTCTAATTAATCCTTTAGCTAAAAGCTCATCAATTTCTTTTTTACAAATTTCTACATGGCGAGGACCCATAGCAATAGGTCTAGCTTTTGTTGGAATTTGTCTTTCGTCAAAGTTTGGTTCATATGGTAAATTTACCACATGCTTCTTTCGTTCCCAAAAGGCATTGGGAATATCAGAACAAACTGAATTTTCTATGTATTTTTGTAAATTAGAAATTTTTTCTATCATATAGGATGTTTAATTTTTTCAGCTATCTATTTATAGCTTATTTCTTGAGTTAAGGAGCTTAGAAAATTTTCTTTTCTCTTTATTTTCTTTTGTATCAAATCAATCTCGTGATAACGAGGTTCTGTAACAAATTTTAAAGTTATATCCTAGCTTTACAGGTTAAAAAGCAATATGTTGAAATTAGATTCTCTAGTAAGAGAATAACTCGCCTAAACCTAGGTCAAGATAGTCTTAATTCAGACCACAATAATTTCACCCAAGGAAGATTGTCTTTATCTTTTGCACCTATGTCCAATCCTGAAAAAGATAATATTGCAGGAACTAGATTTACTACTGACGGTGTTAATCAACCTGAATATGTAGTTAATATACCACCCTCGGAGGCTAGAGTTAAATCTCCAACACTTTCGGATATGGGCATATTTACTATTACCACTGATGAACAAATTGAATCATGTCCTTTAAAAGGTCTTGCTAAGGAATTATTTTATTCCCCAAAATATTCATATCATAGAAAATGGTTTTCCTTAAAAAGAATTAAAAGCCAGAGAAAATATTTTTCTTTATATAATAAATTCCTTAAAAAAAGTGATGAGTTTGTCGAATTTTTTGAATTTATGCAAATTCTTTATATATCAGAGAAAAAAGAATATCCTGATTTTGAAGATCAAAATTTTATTCTCCCTCTTGAAAGCTCTTATAGAGATTTTATTGCTAAGAATGGAAAAGTTACTAAAAGTATCCACCCGCCTAAAGTAAATTTAACCCTAAAGATAAATGATGATGAAGTTTTAGCAACTCCTTATAGGAAAAGTGACAAAGTAGAAGCTGTTGTTGAACAAAACAATTTTACAAACTTGACTCTTAAAACAATGGGATATCAACTAAATCGAATTGAGAAAAAAGTCTCTCAAGAAATTCTCAAATCAGAATTAGTACATACTAAAGGAAAAGAAGTTCTTAATTCAGAACCATTTCAACTAGATAAAAGGGTTTTGTTTAAACCCATGCCTTCCGAGAAACTTCATTTTAAATCTCAAAATACTGAGATGATAGAAGAACATATTGAAAAGATTAAGTAATCTTGGAATAAAAGAAAAGGATTGTGCTCCTTTGGGGCAAAACGAGTCTGACAAATATTCTGAAACTTCTAATTCTGAAGAAGAAAAAATTGATCAGCTTGAAAAATTGTTCTTATCCGAACAACCTGAAGATCAATTTCAAGTTAATAAGTTAACTTCTTATAAGAAGAAACTGGTTTACAATATTCCGGCAAAACCTTATTATCATAGGCCAACTCCCATTGACCTCCAACTTGAACAGCGTGACGAGTTCAATGCTGTTCATTTTGATGGAAATTCAATTGCCGAATGAAATATTGATGGTATGACAGAGTACCAAATACAAACAGTGTTAAATTACATGACCATGTATGCGACTGCTTGTAGAACAAATGGTGCTTCTGATGAGAGTATTTCTAGAGCCTTAATTGAAGGCTTCACTGGTTAATTAAAAGGTTGGTGGGATTTTCACCTACCTGAAGAGGCTAAATTGCATATTATGCGAGCCATAAAAATTGAAACACAAAACGGACAACCTACCCAGGTTACCGATTGTGTCAACACGCTAATATATACAATAGCAAAATATTTTATAGGGACTACATCTTTACAACTTGATAAATCTCAAGAACAATTGATGAATTTAAGATGTCAAAACTTATCTCAGTTTAAATGGTATAAGGATGTTTTTCTTTCTAAAGTTTTTACTAGAGAAGATAGTCAAAATGAATTTTGGAAAGAAAAAAATTTATCTGGACTTCCTCATTTTTTTGCTGAAAAGGTCCGTAATAGGATTAAGCAAAAACATAATTGAATTATTCCTTATTCCATATACACTTACGGCGACTTGTTTTCTGAGATCGTCGCTGAGGGCATAAATTTAGGCGATGAAATAAAATTACATCGCCAACTCCAAAAGGCGAAACTTATTGGAAAAAGAATTATTGGTGATTTTTGTGAACAAATGGGATTACCCTCCATTGGTGATTCTAATAAGAAAAACAAATCTTACAAGAAAAATACTAATAAAATTTATGAAAACTTTAGTAAATATCCTAGGAAAAAATATATTCCTAAACGAAAGAAGAAAGAAAGACTCGAAAACCCTAAGCAAAAAACAGTTCCACTATGTTGGAAATGCCAGAAACCTGGCCATTATGCTAATAAGTGTAAATTGAAAAAGAAAATTAATAGTCTAGATATTGATGAAGGACTAAAGAAAACTTTAGAAAAACTATTCCTTAATGAAGAAGGACAAGATTTAGAAGTGTCTGTATTACGGATAAAAATAATTTTTACGCTGCAAATGAATCGGATCAGACCGATGAATCTGAATTTGAGGATGAGTCGAATGATTCTGATTGCAGTGGAAATTGTAATTATTACAAATCACTTTGCAAAGCAAATGGGTTATTTGTTCTTACCCATGAGCAAAACTTTATACTAGATATGATAGATCAAATATCTGATCCGAAAGAAAGGAGAGAAAAGCTAAAAAATTATATTGAGCAATATAGTAAAAAACCTGAGAAGCAGTTAAAATTAAAGATAGTCTCAAAGAAATTCTAAGGAGAACTAAGTCCCCTATAGAAGAAGACATTAGTGATTCTTCTTGTATTAATAATTTAATGCATGAAATAAAAATTCTCAAAAAACAATTAAGTGATTTATAATCCATGGTTCTCATTTTAGAATCTAAAACAGATGAAGCAACTGACAGTGAAGAAGGAGAAAAATCTTTAGAAGCCATTAACTCCTTAACATTCGTCATTATGCTTGATAGAGTTATTACTCTTAAAAGGCATATCAAAGTCAACATTTTGTTCATAGAGAGTATTCTTTCTCCGTGATTGCAATGGTTGACTCTGGAGCAGACCTAAATTGTATCAGTGGAGGACTTGTTTCGTCGAGATATTTCTCGAAAACAACTGAAATTCTAAATACTGCATATGGTAGTAAAATGCTTGTAAAATACAAGTTACAAAATACTGCAGTCTGCAATAAAGGAATTTGTTAAGAAATGCCATTTATAATGGTTAAAAATTTATCCCATGATGTTATTCTTGGAAATCCATTTCTTCATATGCTTTATCCTATTAAAAGCATTACTGAAGAAGGAATTACAACTACCGTTAATCAACAAGATATAACTTTTAAATTTGTTACAAAACGTCGTTATCACGGGATTGATTTGATACAAAAGAAAATTAAGAGAAAAGGAAATTTTCTAAGCTTCTTAACTCAAGAAATAAGCTATAAAAAGATAGCTGAGAAAAATTCATACATCCTATATGATAGAAAAAGTTTCTAATTTACCAAAATACATAGAAAATTCAGTTTGTTCTGATATTCCCAATGTCGTTTGGGAACGAAAGAAGCATGTGGTAAATTTAACATATGAACCAAACTTTGACGAAAGAAAAATTCCAACAAAAGCTAGACCTATTGCTATGGGTCCTCGCCATTTAGAAATTTGTAAAAAAGAAATTGATGAGCTTTTAGCTAAAGGATTAATTAGAAAATCATATAGTCCATGGAGTTGTCAAGCATTTTATGTGGAGAATGCTGCTGAATTAGAACGAGGTGTTCCAAGGCTTGTTATCAATTATAAGCCCTTAAATAAAGCTTTAAGATGGATTAGATATCCAATAATAAAAAAGATTTATTAAATCGACTTTACACAGCTAAAGTTATGTCAAAATTTGACATGATATCTGGATTCTGGCAAATTCAAATTGCCGAGAAAGACAGATATAAAACGGCTTTTACTGTTCCATTTGGACATTACGAATGGAATGTAATGCCGTTTGGGTTAAAAAATGCCCCTTCTGGATTTCAAAATATAATGAATGATATATTTAGTCCATATATGTCATTCTGTATCGTTTATATAGACGATGTATTAATTTTCTCACAAAATATTGATCAACATTTTAAACATCTAAATGCATTTATAAATGTAGTAAAAAGAGCAGGACTGGTGGTATCAGCTAAGTAAATTAAACTGTTTCAAACAGAAATAAGGTTTCTTGGTCATATCATCAAAGAAGGGACAATATTCCCTATCGATCGGTCAATTAGTTTTGGTGGAAAATTTCCAGATGAAATAAAGGATAAGACTCAATTACAGTGATTCTTAGGAAGTGTTAATTATATTTCAGATTTTTATAAAAATCTAGCCATAGATGCAAAGCCTTTATTTGAAAGGTTGAAGAAAAATCCTCCTGAATGGTTTGAAATTCGCACTAAGGCTGTTCAAAAAACTAAAGCAAAAATTAAGGAAATTCCTTGTCTTGCTATAGCCCACCCTGATGCATTTAAAATTGTCGAAACTGATGCATCAGAATTACGGTGGAATCCTTAAACAAAGGATTGGAAATAAAGAGACTCTAATTAGATTTACTTCTGGAGTGTGGCGAGGACCACGAAAAAATTATGCAACTGTCAAGAAAGAAATACTTTCAATTGTTCTTTGTGTACAGAAATTTGAAAGCGATTTACTTAATCAAAAATTTCTAATTAGAGTAGATTGCAAAGCTGCAAAAAATATATTAGAAAAAGATGTTAAAAACATCGCGTCTAAACAAATTTTTGCTAGATGGCAAGGAATATTATATGTATTTGATTTTGATATTGAGTTTATTAAATGATCAGATAATTCATTACCTGATTTTCTAACTCGTGAATTTTTAGCAGGAAAATGAATAAGAAAAGAGCGAAGGATAAAGCCATAATTGCATCTCCTTCCACGCCTTATAAGGCAGCCATCGCAAAAACAAAAGATCAGCTAAAAGCTGAGGCCTTAAAGGCTATCCTTACTGAAATGCAGCTTAGAGGAGATGCTTATGCAACAGCAAATAAATCAGAGCAAGCTAATGAGTTTGTCTATCCATTTATCCCCTATGCTACTATGTGGGTAGTCCCAGTCGAGCAAAAATATGCTCATCTAACTCCAGAGGAAATATCCTCCTTTTATCTCAAAGAATTTGGAGATCCATTCTTTTATCCAAAAGAAACCAATTTTTATCTAACCATTCTGCAGGTTACTCAATCTGTAGACTTTGAATCTATCACCAGAGGTAACAGCCAGGAGTGGGCTTATTCTAAAGCCTTCATCAAAAGGGTTTTAAAACCAGATCAATGGAATGGTGATCTATTTCGTTATCACGAAATACCAAAAACAAAACACGTGTTCAATTACTTTGATTATATCAAAGCATGGGAATGTGCTTTCTACTATGAAAATCGTCAAAAGAAGCACACATGGTTTCTTCAATTTCGAGATTTTGACACCACTAAAATTCCTCAGTGGTTTATAAAATGGGTTTATACATGGGGAGCAAATCCAATTATCTTCCCAGATAAAATCAGGAAAGTTTATGAACAATTTGTAGAGGTAAATTCATCTCTAAAACATCATGAGCTTATTTTTACAGCTCTCTACAAGGTCCCATGGATTTTGAAATGGGAAATTTTTATGGCTAAAATGCCTATTAATCGATTCGGAAAAGTAGTTGCCGATATTCCTTATTTAGGAAGAAGGGTATTGATTAAATGGTGGGACAAATTCGAATTTTTCAAAGAAGACTCTGCCTTTACTTAAAAGGGCTTAGTTTCATTTGATCCACCTCCCCCTTCAGTCGTGGAACCTTCGAAGAAGGATCTTTCTGAAGTTCTAAAAGAACTATTGGAATCTTCATCTGAGACCAAGCTCGAATTGAAGAGACGACTTAAAGAGATTCTTTACAAATCTGAAGGTGAAAATGATGTAGAGGTTAATAGCAGCCAAAAAACAGATGACACTATGCAGGATTCTCAAGATCCTTTTGCATAAATGTCTACGGATAATAATCCGTTTAAATGTAAGAAATTATGCACTTATTAGTGTAAATTTAAAATTAATTAGTAATCTTTATTATTTATGAATAGTAAAAATTATTTTAGATGGATGGATGCATGAATAAATACATGGATGCCATGCATAAAAAGAAAGTTAGTATAAAAGGACATTTTCTATCAGGAGGGAATCTTGATAAACAACTCATGAAGACTTCTCAAACGTGGATGACATGCAAAGAAGATAAAGAAGAGGGCTTCAAGGAGTAATCATTATGTCTCCCACTCAAGTAGATGTATAAATGGAACCTCTTATGAAAGCTAGAGGCAGACTTTAGAAAGTGCTATCTTTACATACATACTTGAGTGCTTTTGTTATATGTGTATTTGTCTTGAGTGTTGTCTTCCTCCTTGCATTTGTCTTGGTTTATGTACCTGGGATAGGAGCCAAACTATCCCAGGTACATAAACCAAGACAAATGCAAGGAGGAAGACAGCACTCAAGACAAATACACATATAACAAAAGCACTCAAGTATGTATGTAAAGATAGCACTCTCTAAAGTCTGCATCTAGCTTTCATAAGAGGTTCCATTTATACATCTACTTGAGTGGGAGACATAATTGTTGGATCACGGTCGAAGCTCCGTTACGTTCTTGACGGAAAGCTTGAACTCCTGGGCTCCGCGTAATCCTGCAAAAGGGGATGACCTGGGTGGTGACCCAGAATCCCTCTCCGATGCTTAAATGAGTGTATGAACGATGGGATGGTAAGCAGTAATCTAAGTTCGTATTAGAATGTCTGTTTTCTGAGGTAACTTCCTCCTTTATATAGGAGGGGAAGTTACTCAGTTACCTGTAACCGCGCCTGGCAGTTTTACCCACGTTTCCGTATATCTCGTTAGGATTCAATGTATCTCGCCCCACGCTCCGCGTATCTCGCCCACTCTCCGCGTATCTCGGGCACGCCCTACGTATCTCGGGGGAGCTTATCCATATCTCAACTGTTTCCCCACTACTCTATTTAGTAGGCGAGTTTCTCGGTCTTATCCTCTGATCACGAGTCCCAATCTATATCGGGGACTCCAGAGTTATCTCATTCTAGGTCACCACCCAGGACCCCTCGTCCCACGGGACAAGTCCAGCTTCCTCGGGGCTTTATTATCGGGGCCTTCTCAGAGGCTTCTCGTCGGGAGCGTTCAGCTCATATATCGGGACCGATCTCGTCGGAACCCTTCATACTGGACTTCTGGACCTTCCAGGTCTTTTATAAGGCCCACCGAGCTTACTTGCCGTCTATTGACTGTTAACGGGGCTAAAGATTACATCGGAACCCATCAATAATGATTACTCTCTTTATTGCAGACTGCAGTATTTTGTAGCTTGTATTTTACAAGCATTTTACTACCATCTGCAGTATTTAGAATTTCAGTTGTTTACAACCATTTTACTACCTCCTGTTCAAGTTGGAGGTTAGTGGGAGTTGGCCTATGATAATAAGGTTTTGCCGGAATATTGTAAACCAGTTTCTTCTTATAAGAGGTTAACTTAATAACTTGAAATTGATCTTCAGGTTGTTCGGATAAGAACAATTTTTCAAGCTGATCAATTTTTGCTTCTTCAGAATTAGGAGTTTCGGAATATTTGTCAGACTCGTTTTGCCCCAAAGGAGCACAATCATTTTCTTTTATTCCAAGATTACTTAATATTTTCATAAGTTCTTCTATCATCTCAGTATTTTGAGATTTAAAATGAAGTTTCTCGGAAGGCATGGGTTTAAAAAAAACCCTTTTATCTATTTGAAATGGTTCTGAATAAAGAACTTCTTTTCCTTTAGTATGTACTAATTCTGATTTGAAAATTTCTTGAGAGACTTTTTTCTCAATTCGATTTAGTTGATCTCCCATTGTTTTGAGAGTCAAGTTTGTAAAATTGTTTTATTAAACAACAGCTTCTACTTTGTCACTTTTCCTATAAGGAGTTGCTAAAACTTCATCATCATTTATCTTTAAGGTTAAATTTACTTCAGGCGGGTGGATACTTTTAGTAACTTTTCCATTCTTAGCAATAAAATCTCTATAAGAGCTTTCAAGAGGGAGAATAAAATTTTGATCTTCAAAATCAGGATATTCTTTTTTCTCTGATATATAAAGAATTTGCATAAATTCAAAAAATTCGACAAACTCATCACTCCTTTTAAGGAATTTATTATATAAAGAAAAATATTTTCTCTGGCTTTTAATTCTTTTTAAGGAAAATCATTTTCTATGATATGAATATTTTGGGGAATAAAATAATTCCTTAGCAAGACCTTTTAAAGGACATGATTCAATTTCTTCATCAATGGTAATAGTAAATATGTCCATATCCGAAAGTGTTGGAGATTTAACTCTAGCCTCCGAGGGTGGTATATTAACTACATATTCATGTTGATTAACACCTTCAGTAGTAAATCTAGTTCCTACAATATTATCTTTTTCAGGATTGGACATAGGTGCAGAAGATAAAGACAATCTTCCTTGGGTGAAATTATTGTGGTCTGAGTTAAGACTATCTTGACCTAGGTTTAGGCGAGCTATTCTCTTACTAAAGAATCTAATTTCAACGCTACCATCTGGATATTCTATTATTTCTTCAAGTTCACGATTTTCCTGTTTTACAGGTTCACTAGCACCTTCTAAAACCCAGTTTTCAGGAAATTTTACCTGACTCCAAGAAATAGTTTTTGGGACTTTTAAATTGCTTTTAGCAATGTTTGTGATAAATAGAGTAGTAGATCCTTTTGGATCTATAGATAACATTTTTAATTTTGGAACTACGGTGTTCATAACTTTATATTGAATTCTATAAATAAGAATTATGTTCTCCGATCCTTGCATCATGTTTAAACCATCAGATTTAATGTCAAGACAGAGAGCATGCATGAGGTTAGGGTCATTTAATGACAAAGTAAAATTTGGAAAGCATGAAAAATATATTGGGCCATCACATAGACTAGATTAAATTATTCCTAATAAGGAATCATAAAATTTATTATGTCTTTTGCCTTTCACACATATTATTGCGGATGTATTTAATCCTAATCTAGTTGCTGGTTTTAACCCGACTTGAATTAAGCCTACATGCAAAAATTTATGATTCTCTTGATGTTTTTCTATAAGAGATCTAGTTAACAATTGAAATGAATTATATCCCTCTGCTAAGGGAATGGCTTCTTCTATCGTCTTAATCACATAGTCAGAAGCAAATTCAAAAGTTCCTTTTTGTTTATAAACAGATGTTTGTGCTGGTAATTTCCAGCTTTCTAAAGCCTTTTCAAAATTTTCATTTAAAAGGATTTCCTTATTATTATTATTACTACTGCTACTACTTGCCTCACTTTGCCTATTAGACAAAGACCTAGTCCACCTAAGCATTTTCTTTGTTGATCACTGTCAACGATTTATGCCAACCCGAACACCTCTTCTTGGCCTTTTCGGGACTCAGGCAACGCGACTTAAGGTGTTTATACGACCCACCTGGGTTTCACAACAAAAGAAATTGTTTAGATAGACTAAATTTTTGTCTTAATAATATTTTTTAAATATATATATACTAAGACTAACTAACACTTAAATATTTAAAGTTCCAATTAATAGAGAGAATTTAGAAATAATACTACAAATATAAATTCATACGTTTAAACATACTACATTTATACAGAAGATAAAGTAAAAGATAAAGTACATTCATACATACCTTCACTATAACTTGGCTCTGATACCAAACTATCCCAGGTACATAAACCAAGACAAATGCAAGGAGGAAGACAGCACTCAAGACAAATACACATATAACAAAAGCACTCAAGTATGTATGTAATGATAGCACTCTCTAAAGTCTGCCTCTAGCTTTCATAAGAGGTTCCATTTATACATCTACTTGAGTGGGAGACATAATGATTACTCCTTGAAGCCTTCTTCTCTATCTTCTTTGCATGCCATCCACGTTTGAGAAGTCTTCATGAGTTGTTTGTCAAGATTCCCTCCTGATAGAAAATGTCATTTTAGACTAACTTTCTTTTTATGCATGGCATTCACGTATTTATTCATGCATCCATCCATCTAAAATAAATTTTACTATTCATAAATAATAAAGATTACTAATTAATTTTAAATTTACACTAATAAGTGCATAATTACTTACATTTAAACGGATTATTATCCGTAGACATTTATGCAAAAGGATCTTGAGAATCCTGCATAGTGTCATCTATCGGTGGCTAACTTCAAGTGAAAGGAATATGCTACTCTGCTATTGAGTTGTCTATCAAGCGGTTTGGTCTGTGCAAAGGTACCATCCATTGGTATCATTTGCAAGACCTGATTCAACCAGTCATGGACTGGATGAAGCAGCCTCTGGTTGATATAATTACCGATAGCGCACTTGCCCCCTCCCTCTACTACCTGACCTAGCTGGCCGAATATGGGTCTACATCCAAATTCTTGCACCGACATGGTCACCGAAGCTTGTCCTTGCAAAGAATCCAACACAATCGTGGTCTGTCAACTCACCCAGGATCCATCAGAATTCACCTTAATGAACTCATTGGGGAGGGGGACGGGGGTGCCAACCAGCGATCTGAAATGCCATGTCTAGAATGCAGCACGGGCGCATCTACCTGCTGAAGCACTGCAGATTGCAGTGACCATGCTCCCACAAACTCATTAAAATCTCGCAACATCACCTCCGTGGTTCTTCTCGGGTTCGGCTCGACCCAGTCATACATCGCCCGACACATCTCCTTCTATTGTCCAACATGTGAGCCCAATAAGCGACAATCTTTCAGTATGTTCTCTTTTACTCAGGCTAGAAGCATGCTTTATACGCGCAATCCATTCCTCAACTGTAGCTTCCCCAACTAGTTCCGGTCGAATCGACATCGTTGGGAACCAAACCATTCTCGTCCATGTACACACCAAAAAAGTATGAGCAACTGATTAGTCTTCTGCACAGAACAGACATTTTGGATCCACATGCATCCCTCGCTTTCTTAAATACGCCTTCACAGCTAGTGCATTGGCATGGATTTTCCACATAAACGACCGGACGTTCGGTATCGCGCTCATCGACCAAGCTACCTTCCATCTGAGCCAGGGAAACCTTGATTTTTCCGGTGCAGTTACATTAGTGGCATCTACCTTATAGCAAGTAAGTTGGTGATACACCAAACCAACACTTAACTCTCCAGATAATGTAGGCCAACAAACCTACATGCACAAGCTCAGTGGAAATTAAAATTCGCTCTGTTTCTGAGATATGCTCGGCCGCAATTTGTTGCTGAACGGCTGAGGGACTTCACTGTCGATTTTCACCTATGATATCACACACTCGCAACGTGTCCAACTGCTCACGTGACGAGAGCCTAAAATTTGGCAACCCCGGAATCCAAGGGTCTTGTAAAACGTTGACACTAAGGCCATCCCTGGTCCTCCATAACCCTATTATATTAGCATGTCACGGCCGATTAAAAAACTCGACCAATCCCACGATGCCCTCGCCCCTTTCCTCGCCGTCTTGAACTCGGTACGAGCATAATAGAGACCCTGAAGAATCTTGCCCAATAAGCACTTAGATTTTGCATTAATCGTCATGCCATCTTAGATAGGAGCATAATATTAAACGTTTATAGTTCCTTAAATCTGAGTCCCTCGTGTAAGCATATGGTGATGGGCGCCGTAAATGGAAGCCCATTAATGTATATGTTACCTAAGACAATTGGGTAAATGCACATTAGGACATTGGGCCAGACCCAAATCTCAATTGACACGAGAGGCCCGAAATTGGGCCTCCCTATACATGTGGCCGACCGAATATGATAGTGAGGGTAAAGTGGACTTCTGTCCACTTTACTCCTCCTATATATATGGGGTGTTAGGGATTTTATTAGGGTTAATCATAATTCCTCACTTGTGGTGATTTGAGAGAAAACCCTTCCCCCATAACCACAATACTTCGGCCGAACTACCACCGCCACCAAGGGTGTGCCAATTTGTCTTCGAGAAAACACTCCGGAGATCCGTCTCTTGTCAAGAATCGATATGAGGCTTTGCTGTGGAGAATATACCGCGTAGGGATTCCTTAACAAGAACCTCTACGGGTGCCGACCGGAGGACCGTGAACTCCCTGCTGCAGATCTTGGGACTACGGATTACGTCTGAGGTATGTGCGAATCTTCCGCTGCGTAATATCGATTTCTAGCATGTACCATATTTATAGTATCTGTAGTGATTACTCCCCGTAATCTAACAGTGGTATCAGAGCCTGTGTTAGGAATTCATGATTTTGATAAATTGGTAATCTTGAACGTTTTAAAATTTGGACGGAAAATTTTAAGTTAAGAAAATTAAAATTTTCGATTTTTATGATGTTAAGTGATCTGAAATTTTGATGATGTTCTTAGGAAATTTGATGTTCATGATCTTGAAGAAAAACATGTTTTTTTTTTTTTTTTTTTTTTTTTTTTTTATCAAAATCGAACATTGGATTGTAGACCTTATTAAAATTTGATCTTGAAATTTGACCACTTGTTTCCAATTTAGTGTTTATTTAGGCCAAACCATAAAATTACAAGGTAAAATTTTTAATTTCTTAGGCTCCAAGAAAGCTAATTTCGGCCGAAATTTGATGAAATATTTGTTACCATATTTTAATTTTTATTATAGGTAACGATATATCTATAATTGGAAACATGAGGATAGATTCACATTAAATATATAGAAATATATATAACTATCAATATATCTAAATATTTAATAGGGTTAAAGATATTATTGATAGATTGAGAAAATATATTATCAGTATATGTGTTTCCCTATTTAAGATATTGATAATAAATATAATATATATTTATATGTATGTGCCGAATTTATTTATATATTGTTGATTGATTTAGTCTTAAATATAGAATCTTGGCAATCAATATATATATGTTTAGTATTTTGGCCGATATATATATATAATATTGGAAATTATTTTATATAGTTAATGTTACTTGGTGCCTAAGTTAAACATTTTTAATGGATTTCAAAACCCTATTTAAGCCACAGGTAAACATTTCGGCCCATACTTTTTATTTTTAAGTAATGGGCCGGTCCAATATGTCAAGCCAGGACGAATTGAACCGAACCGGGTTTTTCTCAATCGGTTCGACCTAGTCGGGTCAGGTCGGACCGGGGTAACTAAGTGGATCTAGCCGAACCGGTTTTGTGTGTTGAACCGAACCCTATTTTGTTGGACTGGTTCGGACCAAACCAGGTTTTGAAAATAAAACCGGACCGAACCAACTAGATTTTACTGAACCGGACCCGAACCGGAATTTTCTGGACCGAACCGAGCCAAACCGGACCGAAATTGACTGAACTGAACCGAACCGAATTTTCAAAACTGAATTCAAGTCAATTAAAATAGGGTGGTGAAGTTTTAAATTCAAATGTTTTGAACCTCTAACGACCTACATAGTGCTCAAAAGGTTTATTATTCATATAACGATTAATCATTAATGCCTCTTTCGATTATAGGGATGGATCTCGGAGATACATGTTTTTGGGACTGGATTAAGTGGGTTGAATTGCAATTGTTTATTATTCGATATATATTTATACATGATTAGAACTGTCGCCTTGACTATGTCAAGCTAGCTGGATAATGCATGTTGGGGGCGGAGCCCTGGTTAAATATATGGTATCCGCACTAGGATAGACATGTTGTGATGGTTGAAATTGCCTAGGATTCATGTCTAGAATGATGTGTAATTGAATATAAGCATGAATTGCAAATCAGCCCCTAATGTTTAAAAAAAAATTAAAATCGAAAACCATTCGCCAAATATGTATGATTTATGTGGAAGTTGCATGTTTGACACGTAAGCTAGAATGTTGAGGATGTAGCCGCATTTAATAATTTACTTGGAAGTAAGATTATGTATGCAAGCATGAGTTCCTCGGAACATTAGACGCATGATGCGTAAGCATGAGTGTGGTTTGTGTGATGAATGTTACTTGCGTATGATGATTTACATGGATGGTAGAATTGTATATGCATGAGTAAATTCATCGGAATAATTTTTTTTCAAAATAAAAAGGGCCTTGGGAAAGCCTTGTTTTAAAATTCTCGTTCCGGTAATTTGCGATTAAAAACCGTTTTAAAAGACTGATCTATTGGATTGAAGACGACAGTAATGTGAACTTTTTCACAGCCATCTTCTGTTGGTATACTGGTGGTCGGTTGGTTCAGATGACTGAGGAATCATTACTTGTCGCATTCCATCTTAATAGATATCTTATGTATGCAATTCTTTCTCAAAATGTTATTGCCTCCCTGATTTTGCATAATCATCTACGTGTTAAGTAACCAATTTCATCATAGATGGCATCATCTTGTGCTAATGAGCTTTTGATTGAGACAAACTACGACTCGTAGAGCAAACGCGTCAATGCACAGTTGGAGGATCATGGCCTTGTAGGTCACATTAAGAAATCCATGAGCTGCCCAGATGTTGGTATAACCAAAGACCTAGCATTTGCCCATTTTTAACGGGAGCATGATGACAAGAGAGCAAAGGAAATATTGTTGTCTGAAATGTCTCAGAACTTCCATGAAGAATATAAGGATGTTCCGATTACTAAGGACATCTGGGATGCTCTCTTCCTGGAATATGGAAATGGCATGGCAGCAATCATGCACCCACTTATACCAATTATAGAAGAAAGCTTGAACAGCTACAACAAAAGTGTAATTGAAAAGGTATATGACCTCCTTAGCATGTTGAAACCACTGGAAGAAGAAGGTCAAGTGGGTGAAAGGGATAAAATTCAAGCCATAATCGGGGTACTCCCGAAATCTTGGAGAGCAGCCAAGGCTTTATTTAAATTTTATCTGTAATCTAGACTAGGTTTTTAGTATAGTGGTCTAGGTTTACATTGTAAGACACACAGAAAAACACAAAAAAACCACATCAATAATAATACATTAGATTTCGGAATCCGTGCAAATTTGTCTCCTAGTGAATATATATATATATATATTTTTTAATTCTAACGTCTTCCCGCTGCCCCTATCACCGGTGACCACCACCTGACGACAGAGGCCGTCCAAGGTCACCAGCAGCCAATCCGCCTGTCCACCTCCGGCCAGGACCTCCGCCCCACCTAGTCCCTCGCCGGTGACCTCGCTGCCCAGCTCCTCCGCCCATCCATCCCGGTCGCAGCAACCCTCAGCCCAGATCCGACAGAAGCTTGCCTGGACCTCTCCAGTAGCTCTCCCCGTTTCCGTTCACCGGACCCGCGCCCTCTCGTCCCGCCCGCCAGGCCACCGCCATCCGTCCCTATCGCCGGAGCTCCGCCCACCACGTCGCCGTTCCACCGACGCTGCGACCAGCAACCCCTCACAGCTCCGCCTCACTTTCGCCCAGGTCTGTGCCAGGCCGCCCCTCAGCTGGTTCCCCTCCAGGGGAGTTTATTATTTTATTATTATTATTATTATTATTATTATTCTCTTATTATATTATTATTATTATTATTGTATTATATTTAATTAGATGTTTAAATGTAATTAGATAAATTTGATTAGGTAGAGTGTTAATTATTCAAGTTTTATGTATGATTGAATATGCATTAAGTTGTGTATGTATCTAAACATGTTAGATAATTTTGGGCTTTAGATTTTGTCTTAAATAGGACTTGTAGATTATAATTAATTTTTAGATTTAGGTTACTGATTGGTAATATTTTTTGCATATCATAAATTTAATTAAATCATGACGTCGTTAGATTAGTCTGATATAACATGTATTAAAAAATAAAATTGGCAATTAAGTGAACTGAGTACCGAAAGGGCGTAGTTAAAATTTATATTTTTAATTCGTAAAAGAACCCCCGAACTCAAATTTCTAATCGTAGAACGAATTTACGCCTAGGTGTTTAATTCGTTATTCGCTTAGGTAATTTAGGATTCTAGTTAACCTAATAATTAACTAGTGGCGACTCTTTCAAAATCCACGTTTTTCAAAACTTAATTCGCCGTAGGTCAGATTTTAGGTCTGACAATTTGGCGACTCTGCTGGGGAAGTTTTAGAGGGTTCGGGCTCATTATATTCGCTTATTTGCCATGTTTTTATTTATTATTTAATCTAATTCTTTTCTCTTGATTAATCTAACTTTGTTATTCTTTTTTACAGGTACAAAGTGTAGAATTTAAACTAATTCTTTTCTTTTTTTGTGGCATTGGTTTGAATTCGCACACACCACTTTAGTGTAATATCCAAAATTCCTAAAACCCAGGGAAACTAGGAACCCCGGAGAGTTAGTAAGGGTACGACCGCGCGGCCGAGCCGCCGGAACGACTCAGAACAACTCCTCTCGCTTGTGAAGATCCTGTGATCCCTATGATGGGGTGAGGAAACCACCTTGTCGGGAACGTATCAGTGGAACCTAACTTGTAGAGCAAAGCCACACATTTTTGTTACCCCCCTAACATGTCGTGTTTATCCGTGTTTTTGTTGTAAGTTATCTCATAACTGTAAATTTTTATTTCTAACTGCGTAACTTTTATTTATCAGCATGCATCCCATCGCATTTAAAAAAACAAAGAAAAAAAAATCATATTTGCAGCATGTCTCGTACGTTCCTTATGCACAGTTTTCATAAACCTCTTGCCTGAATTTTTGTTATAAACATGCGTCTCATGCGCATTATTAAAAAAAAAACCAGGTAAGTTGTAATTCATAATTAACGCATCATTCGCGCATTATTTTCAAAAAATATTTTCATAAGAAATTTAACTCCCTTTTAGCTATTAGAGCTTCTAACACATTTTGTATACGTTACTTTCAGAAAAAAACAAAAAAAAAAAAACATTTTTAGCTAAGTAGTTAATCCCTTAGTTTTAGATTTTTATTTCTAAACATGTGTTTCAGATGCATTGTTTTTAAAAAAAAACCCCTTACCTAAATTTTTATTCTAAATATGCGTCTCATGCGCATTATTTTTTTAAAAAAAACTCTCTGGTAAGTTGTAATTTTTGTTAGTGCGTTACGTATGCATTACTTAAAAAAAAACATTTCAGAGAAATCAATTTCTTTAGCTATTAGAGCTTCCTATCGAACATGCATTTCATATGCATTTTTTTTCTAAAAAACCTCTTACCTGAATTTTTATTTTTAACATGTGTTTTGTACGCATCATTTTGGAAAAAAACTTTTCAGGTAAGTTGTAATTTTGGTTAGTGCATTGTATATGCATTGCTTAAAAAAAATATAGGAAAATTTGTAATTCCGCTTTGACTGTTAGGGCTTCCAATTTCGAACGTGCATTCCATATGCATCATTTTAAAAAAAAACTTTTTAACTGAATTGTTTTATTTTAAATAATGCATCCAATATGCATTAATTAAAAAAAAAATAAAAATTTTAGATAAACCGTAAGATCTCTTAGTTTTAGGGCTCTTTACTTAAAAAAAAAAATTTATCTGAATTTTTAATCAAAAAACGTGCATGTCATTATTTTCGTTGGCAAAAAAAAAAATGCATTATTTTCGAAAAAAAAATTTCAGGTGAATTGTAATTTTTCTCAGTTGTAGAACTTTTATTTTTAAGTTTGCATCTTGTATTTATTTTTGTGCATCTCATATGCATCCTTAAAAAAAAAAAAAAAACTATTCGCCTGATTCTTAATTTTGAGCAACCAAGATGCATTGTTTTTTTCCTCATTAAAAAAAAATCTTTTCAAATAACTTGTAAATTATCTTGACTGTAGAACTTTCATCTCAAGTATGCATCTCATGTGCATCGCATGTACATTGTTTTAGGAAAAATAATATGTTTATAGATTGTACACATTCTTAGTTGTAGAACCTTTAGTTTCAAACATGTATTCCATGTGTTGTTTTCAAAACTACTTACCAGAATGTTTTATTTCAAGCATGTGTTTCATACGCATTATTTTTTGAAATTTTTTTTTCATGTAAGTTGTAAAATCCTGTTAGTGCATTCAATGTGCATCATTTTGTTAAAAGATTAGGAAAATTTGTAATTCCTTTTTGGCCCTTAGAGTTTTTTAAATCCAAACTGAATTGCATATGCATCATTTTCAAAAAACCTTTTTACTTTTTTTTTAAAGCATGCATTCAATATTCATTATTTATAAAAAAAAAACATTTCTGATAAATTGTGAGTTTTTTTTATAGAGCTTTTAAATTCACGCATGCATCTCAATTGCATTATTTTAAAAAAATCTACCTGAAATTTTCATTTCAAAATATGCATTTCATATGCATTAATCAGGTAAACTGTTGTAAGTTGTGAATTTCTTAGAATATAATTTTAACTTTCAAAAATGCATTTCACATACGTCATTCAGGTAATATGTTGTAAGTTGTAACTTTTTTAACATTAGAATTTTAACTTTCGAGCATGCATGAGCATTTTTTTTTTAAAAAAAACTCAAAGTTGATGGATATACGCCCAATTTGAACCCGTTGACTTCCGAACCGTTGTATTTTTATCATCCCATTAACGATTGTAAATCGAAACTTCAACCCGGACACTTCGCGAGAACATCAACGGCTCGGACGAGGCCGAAGCGCTCGTCCGGCCAAGGTAAACTCACCTAGGTGAGGTTGGGTGGCCACACCCGACCTCCCCTAGGGGAGATCGGGTCAGCCAACCCGATCTCTCCTAGGAGAGATCGGGTCGGCCAACCCGATCTCTCCTAGGAGGGATGGGGTTGGCCAACCCCATCCTCCCTAGGAGGGGTTGGGTGCCCTCACCCAACCCCTACCCTTGGGGGTCGGATTTCTCCTCCCCCCCAAAGGCCCCGGCACCATTTTTGGACTCCCACACTCGGTTCACTCCGCCTACCTTCTCCGTATCCTAAGGTCTTAATTATGCGCTTAAAGGTTAATTAATTGTGTTTAAAGGTTAACGATGTCATTAAGCCACCTTAATGACACCGTTGCCTATAAATACCCCACCTTCACAATTCATTTGGACATCTTGACAATTTGGATTATTTTGCTCTGACATCTCTCTGGCTTTATCTCTCTAAAAACGATACTGACTTAGGCATCGGAGAGGGTTCACCAGGCACCACCCCCCCCCCCCCCCTCTCTGTGTCTGGTACTGCCCCTTCTGCAGGGCGCAAGGAGAAGAGAAGCGACGGAAGGAAAGACACCAGCTAAGGCAGGGCAACCCGAGAGTATCAGATCATCCACCCCTCCAGTGAGGAACGAGATTTGAGCCGACCACCCGTTGACCCAAATCCCGGAACCTAACACTTGGCGCCGTCTGCGGGCTTCGGACAGAAAGCCTGGCTATAACACGAGCAATGACGAACAGCAGGGTGTCTAGGCACCACAGCCCACCAGGGGGCAATGGGAGAAGGAGAGAGCCTATACCCCCAGGAAGGCAGCCTAACCCTGGGAAACAGCCAATGCAACCAGAACCACAAGAAATACCACAGCCTCCTCAACAGAACAACCAGGAGGGAGGACCCTCACGCCCAGCTGGGGCTGAGTCCTCCACAGCCTCCACACCTCGGGCAAGAAGGCCACAGAGAGAAAGAGAACAACAGGGAGTGCCGTCCCAGCACACGGCACCCCCTGAGTGGTATTATTATGAGGCGCAAATCCAAGGGTACCCGTATGGGATGCCGGCCCAAAGGGATGGCAACCGCGCCCACACAACATATGCAAGGCCGGCATACACCCAGGGGACACACACTGAAGCTCATGAAGAGGAACAGATCCCAACAGAAGGGCACAACTCGCACCCTCGAGCAGGGCAGCGAGGGGAGCAAAGAAGATACTACCAGGAGCCACCCCCAGATGAAAGGCAACAATTCGTGCCTCCTAGGCAACAGCAGAACGCAAGGGCTTACACCCCACTAGGGGAGGACAGACAAGCAAGACCTCCAAGGAGGCAAGAATTCTATGAAGCACCCCAGCAGGGAGACCAAGGATACACCTACAGTCCGTATCAATACGGACAAGGGATCTCGGCGAGTCCTATCTACAACCATGGAGGCTATCAGAGGAATTACACTCCAACACCGATATTGATCACTCCGGAAGAAATAGAGGCAATGATAACCCGGAAGATGAATGAGTCAAGGAAAACCAACTTGCATTGTCTAAGTGACAAAACGAACCACCCTTTCACAAGGGAACTGGAGATGAACAGGGTGCCAGACTCCCTGCACACTGTTAGGTTATAAAGTCTAGGTCAACGGGTCGTCAATCTAGAATTTATCTCCCACTAATGAAATGTCGGGTTCAGTGCTCCTAGGACTAGTCGTTCTGATCCGTGCCCTTATACTCCCTTGGGGTAGTCGTTCTGATCCCTGCCCTTATACTCTCTTGGGGTAGTCGTTCTGATATGTGTCCTTCTCTTCTCTCCTTCTGACCTCCTTTCCTTCTCTCCTTCTGACCTCCTTTCCTTCTCTCCTTCTGACCTCCTTTCCTTCTCTCCTTCTGACCTCCTGAGGCTTGTACTTCTTACCCCTGGGGCTTGTCCTACTGCTCTATGCTCTTCTGCTTCCTTGGTTCTCTTCTCCTTGCCACCCTGCAAGAGGGGCAATATCAGGCACAGAGGGGGGGGTGGTGCCTGATGTACCCTCTCCGATGCCTAAGTCAGTACGGTTTTAGAGAGATAAAGCTAGAGAGATGTCAGAGCAAAATTGTGCAACTTGCCAAGATGATCAAATGAGTTGTGAAGGTGGGGTATTTATAGGCAACGGTGTCATTAAGGTGGCTTAATGACATCGTTAGCCTTTAAACACAATTAATTAACCTTTAAGCACATAATTAAGACCTTAGGATTCGGAGGAGGTAGGCGGAGTGGACCGAGCATGGGAGTCCGAAGGTGGTGTCGGGGCCCTTGGGGGGGAGAAATCCGACCTCCAAGGGTAGGGGTTGGGTGAGGGCACCCAACCCCTCCTAGGGAGGGTGGGGTTGGCCAACCCCATCCCTCCTAGGAGGGATCGGGTTGGCCGACCCGATCTCTCCTAGGAGAGATCGGGTTGGCCAACCCGATCTCTCCTTGGAGAGATCGGGTTGGTCCACCCGATCTCCCCTAGGGGAGATCGGGTCGGCTGACCCGATCTCCCCTAGGGGAGGTCGGGTGTGGCCACCCAACCTCACCTAGGTGAGTTCGTCTCTGCCGGACGGGCGCTTCGGCCCCGTCCGAGCCGTCGATGTTCTCGCGAAGTGTCCGGGTTGAAGTTTCGATTTACAATCATAAATGGGACGATAAAAATGTAACGGTTCGGAAGTCAACGGGTTCAAATTGGGCGTATATCCATCACATGCCCCCGAGTCAACCAATGGCCTAACCCTTGATTGACTCTATTTTAGGATGGTATGACACGCGCAATTTGAAACCGGGGTTTTACCTTCTTTGTCTGAATGCTTGCTTACCCATGGATGCGTAACTCTGACTCTGCCCCCTGTCTTATGAGATAGAGGAATTGTAAACGTCAGAGTAGTACGGACGTGTGCCTAGGCACATGTCCGTCTGAGGTGGGAGTAATAAACCTATCTTTGCCGCAGGCGTATACTCAAAGAATACATGTTCACATAGGAATGCAATGTGAATGCAACTAAGTGACTTATGCTTCAATTTCATGTCGGGATAAGTCTAAGTGAAGAAAAATTTCAATTTTGGTCCGAAATTTTTTCTAAGTATGGGATACTAGAAAATATGCCTATAGGATGTTAACTAGGAGTGAACATGGACATATCATGAACATGAGGATGTGTACTAGCATACATGCAAATAGGAACATAAGGATGAGAGTGAGTGGAGACATGCTGCGATTGTAGTCATGAATGTATGCATGAATATATGGCGGCCATGTGCATGGACGTCTAAATGTTTGAACACATGGGAGTGTGTATGTGGGCATGCATATGAGTGCAAGCATGAACATGTATGTATGGATGGGCGGGTTGTGAGTATGAGCATGAGTGATGACATTGATGTACCTGTAGATGTTAATCATGAATATGAGCATAAGTGCAAAGGTGAGAGCATAGACCTCTCCTTTACTCGAGGGTGGGAACTCTGCCACTCAATGGGACACAACGTTCCGCCTCCCTCGTACTAGCGTGAGCATTGTCCATTAACCTCGACCTTCGGCATGTGTATCATTTTTCTTTCATCCGTTGGAGCATGCGTATAGCTCTTGACCTTTACCCTGCAATTTGTTCCCCATAAAAGTGGGGGTGAAAATTCTTACAAGCTTTCTTCTTACCGCCGCGAGCGAAGGGGTCTATTGACATGTGTTAAGGGTTGACCCTTCCTTCGGATGTGTTGGAGCGTTGCTCCATTTGGGGAAACTAAAAGTTCGCCATCTTCCCTTGGTGTTAAGGTTGCCCCCTTAGTAGGCGTATCTCGCCCCTCCATGAGTAAGGGTCGATCTTTGCGTTGGTTGCTCATATAGATGACTCATTTTTGGGGAGCTTTCTTCTTCAGACAAGGAGACCGTTGAATCGGATGAGAGGGAAGAACCCTCTAGTTCTGCTTATCAGGCCAAGAATTTTTCTAAGTCAGGGTTGGCTGCTAATGCTTCCAGTATGTTCTTTTTCCCCTCTCTTTTCTTTGTGATATATTTATGATCGTTCTCATGCTGCTTCCTTCTTGTTGTTAGAGCGTTCTTCCCTGGTTACCATATGGTTCTTGTGGTGGGTGAGAGTTCGAGTCAATCTAAATCCAAGGCACGGAAACCTGACTCTGAGGTCGGGCCCTCGGCTGCCAAGGAGAAGGAAACCGCGAGAGGCTCTCCTTCAAGTGCCCCCTTGTTGACTCCCTCCCATGATAAGGAGGTAGTGGTTGAAGAGGCGCCCTCTTTGCTTGACAAAAGGGAACGACCTGTGGCTGGCGATGGGGTGATCATAGGTCTTGATGTCTCTTCTCTATCCCCTGCCCCCCAGCCGAGGGGCCGAGTCTCAAGTTTATTTCATCTTCATATGGATTTGACGACTTTTGAAGGTGTCTTTGTCTTTCCTATGGGTTATGTTATTAACCCCTGCGTTGAAGATTTTTCTTTTGGTGACGGGTGTGATCATCATCCTACATTGAGGTTCCCCTCTCTTGCCATGGCTCTGATTAAGATAGCAAATTCTTGCTTTGGAGTTTGGTGGAGACTGCTCTTGAATTAGCCTCTACTAGTGTCGTAGTTGTGATCGTTGTGGGGATCGTTTTGTTATATGCCCTCAATAGTGCTTGTCGTGATTCTTTGCTTCATGGTTGGTTTCGTGAGATATGGAGGTTGTCTTCATATAAGTCCCTACCTTTGATGAGCGTATGAAGGGTGTTGTTTTTCCTTTTTCTTGAACCTCCTCCTAAGGCTAGGCGTAGCCTTTTGATGTTCGTGGTCGGGATGGTGTCTTTACAATGCATGTCTTTGACAGATGTTTTATGATGTGTTGCCATGATAATCACTTCGAGGTATGTGGACATGATAGCCACTTCCTGATGTGTCGGAGTGATAGCCCTTCTGTAGTGTGTGGACATGATAGCCAGTTCAGGGTATGTGGACATGATAGCCACTTCAAGGTATGTGGACATGATAGACACTTCAAGATATGTGGACATGATAGCCACTTCAGGGTATGTGGACATGATAGCCACTTCAGGGTATGTGGACATGATAGCCACATCACGATGTATGGAGTTGTGCTTTAGTATTCCTTTCTCGTTGGAGAGCCTTTATTGCTATAGTTGCCTTTTGTGTAGGCTATGTTTGTTGGGTTAGGTCCCGATGTCTCGTCTTGTCGGATGTTGTATCTTTTACGCTCTTTAGATGTCTCCTTCATGAGTTGTGCTTGACGATGTTCAAGTCTGATACGAGCATAGGTCACGCGAGGGCGACATGTATGACAATAATATTTGTCGGAGGTTGATTTGTGTGACTTGTAAGGCAATTCTCTTCTTGATGGGTCGAGCTTATTTTGAGAGCTTTGACCTTCGGATTTCATGTCTTTGCTATCCTTCTTGGTGGTGTTGGGTTCCTTTGAGATACTTCTCTTGACTTGTGATATGGGTGGTAGTATAACTCGTTACTTTTCATGATAACCTCTTGTGCTTCTGTATATGATCCTTTGGTCATGGACTTCTCCTTTGAATATGCTTTCCTTTCTTTTTCTTTCTTTTGTGCTTTCCTTCACATCATACCTGCTATCTCATCAAGAAAAAACATTACTTGTTCTTCACATTACTTTACTTAGAAATTTCTTTCTTATGGTATCCTTCTGAGCATGGTATCCTTCTAAGAATGGTATCCTTCTAAGCATGGTGTGATGATCTCTTCTGATACCCCTTACACGGTATACGTTGTACTGTTAGACCAAAGATACGCTCTTGGTGGGCGTCGAAATCTGTTCACGAGACAGGCTCTCGGACGGCACTTAACGTTTCACAGGATAGGCTCCCGGAGGGCACAGGTTAGTCCACCGATACGTTCTTGACGGGTGTCAACATCTGTTCACGAGACAGGCTCTCGGACGGCACTTAACGTTTCACAGGATAGGCTCCCGGAGGGCACAAGTTAGTCCACCGATACGTTCTTGACGGGTGTCAAAATCTGTTCACGAGACAGGCTCTCGGACGGCACTTAACGTTTCACAGGATAGGCTCCCGGAGGGCTCAGGTTAGACCAAAGATACGCTCCTGGTGGGCGTCGAACTGGTAGTTTGAAATCTACCTCAAGATACGCTCTTGGGGGCGTCGAACTGGTAGTGTTTTTTCTACCTCAAGATACGCTCTTGGGGGCGTCGAATCTGGTAGGTTGCAAATCTACCTCAAGATACGCTCCTGGGGGCGTCGAAATTCGTAGTTTTTGGAAACCACTCTCAAGATACGCTCTTGGTGCGTCGAAGGTCGTAGTGTATAAACTACTCTCAAGATACGCTCTTGGGGGCGTCGAAGGTCGTAGTATGAACACTACTCTCAAGATACGCTCTTGGGGGCGTCGAAATTCGTAGTTTTTGGAAACCACTCTCAAGATACGCTCTTGGTGCGTCGAAGGTCGTAGTGTATAAACTACTCTCAAGATACGCTCTTGGGGGCGTCGAAGGTCGTAGTATGAACACTACTCTCAAGATACGCTCTTGGGGGCGTCGAAGATCGTAGTATAAAAACTACTCTCAAGATACGCTCTTGGGGGCGTCGAATCTGTTCGCGGGATAGGCTCCCGGAGGGCACAGGGTTCGTAGTTTTAGAACTACTCTCAAGATACGCTCTTGGGGGCGTCGAATGTGTTCGCGGGATTGGCTCCCGGAGGGCTCATAATATTACCTTATCTTGTGTCCCTTCTCATGTATGGTGCATTTTTGGTATGCTTTTCGAGTCTTTACTTGACTTCTCCTTCTACGATATTGCCTGTTACCACGCTTTTTCTTCAATGTGGGAGATCACCTTTCGAGGGCGATGTTTGTGTGTTGCCAACTTAGGACGAGTTCGTATAGGGAGTTGAGGATGCTTTCCTCTATGTGACCTCTTCTAGGAGAAGTGGTATCGCATGTTATTGTGATCTTCTGCCTCTAATCTCTTCTTTTATACTTAGGTGGACTACCAAGCACTTATTCGTTTGGTGCCCCCCAAGTTGCTTGGTGGTCACACCGCCTTTCATATTTGGCCGTTGAAGGCCCCTCGTTCATTTTCTTGGTTGGGTACCCCTTATGCTCGGGGCTCCCTTGTCTGCTTCTTTGAATGCGATGAGTGTCCCTTGTAGGATTTACTCTTTCTCATGCTTGCTTGTTTCAGTCATAGGCATGGTTTGAATGATGCCTTTGTCGGATGTGTCTTTGGAGGTTGGGTGGAAGAGCTTTTGCTTTGGGTGGGCGGGGGTGGATTTCATTCTCTTGATAACTAGGATGTGGCAGTGTCTGTATCCTAGGGGTGCTTGTAAATTTTTCCCCCCTTTCCTTGTGTAGGTTGAAGAGCTCTCTCATAGAATGGTGTCTTGAGTTGTTAATCTCGTAGGCGTGTTTCAGACTATTCAATCTGATCCATGCTCTTTGCTCGTGCATGGGGGTGTGGGGGTCTGACCGGGCTGTATCTTCTTGGAGTGATGTGGCACTTAGAGTGCCTTGCCTTTTCCTTCACATTGGAGTATTCTTCAATGCCTTTGGGGAGTGTCACATTGGTCATGCTCCTCCCACCTTGAATCTTGGTTATAGACTTCTTTTGAATTAGGACTTGAACCTAAAAAGGACGTTTTCCTTTAGGTTCGCCGGTGATGTTCCCTGAATTTCCATGGGTTTGCCCTCGTATTGGCTATTCCTCGTTGGATAACTTCATTAGAGGCTGCATTTGTATTGCGTACGTATACGTGTTTGAGGTGTGTTGAGCTGACAAGTCTCTCCTTTTTTGTTTTGTCATAACCTTCATTCATCATGTATTCGGCGTATGACCTTAGAGGCGGGATATTTTTCTAGTGCCCCTTTTATCGGGGTTCTCCTCTTGATGGGATGCCAGGGTCAAATGTCTTATCATTTGCAGACAAGGTGGTTGATCGGGATGTGCGTCTAGTGCGAGGGTCGATCTTGAAACCTTACTCCCCAAGCTTTAGAGCTCTTCTTTGGTTGATCTTGTAGAACTATTATCCTGCCCTAAGGCTCTTGGTAGGAGATGTATCTCCTTTTTCATACTCTAGTTGTTGGACTATCTCTTTTGCTAATCTTGCATCCTTAGAGTTTCTCTCTTGGTGCATGACTTCAATGACCGGATTTTCTACCGATGTTTGTTTTATTAGGACTTGTATCCTTGGCTGCCTTTCTTTCTTGTGCGATGGCGAGGGAGTGTTTATGAACACTCAAATGTGTCGTACTTGGTAGAGGTATGCGCCTAATCTTTATGGCGCTGTCTTGAATCTTCGTGTACCTATCTTTGATGAACATGTTATTCATTGCATATATGATGCGGAGGCCAAGTACCTCCGGGTTAGGATCATATTTTGAGAACAGAGACATAGTCATCTATTAGATGACTTCTTTATCTACGGAGTTTATTTTTGCAAGGATAAATGCAAGGATACTTGTAAGGATACTTGTAAGGATACTTGTAAGGATATGTGTTCCATCCTTTTCCTGGTTCATTTGCAGTGCCGTGTCCCTAATGAGTGTGTTGATGTTCTGACCACCTTTACTAGTAGGGGGTCCTTTGGTATTAGGTATGCCTGACTTTTCTCTAGTATCATCAATGGTTGGTCACGGGAGATGTCTGACGGACTCCCTTCATGCACTATGGTTCTCTTCATATCAAAGTAGGTGATTCCCTCTCTTATGACTAATATATCATTGTGTGGAAATACTATGTTTTCCATATCCCTTTTTAAAAGCTTGATGATGGTGTCACCGTTCTTCCTTTGCTAGGCTTGGTGTCCTTGAGGGTTTTTGATGGAAGTGTATTCCATTACCTGGGATGAGCTTACTAAGTGTAGTTGTATCTCCTGGCTATTTTGTGAAATCATAAAGATCCGCTGGAGGTGTTTGCCTTTGATGGTGGGTGTTGCCCATGTGATATGGTTTCCTCTATTTTTGGAGGGATGTGTTCGCGGCTACCCCTTCTTGTGCTAATGGGCGTTTGTGAGGAGGGCATGTTGTGACTGGTGCCCCCCTTGCATACCAATGCCAGATGGGATCCTTTGGCGGGCTTGGCCCTAAGATGCTTAGTGGAAGGTTGTAGTAGGGGTAATCATTTGTGACCTTCATGGTAGTTCCTCTATAGGATGTTGGGAGTGCTCGACTTATTTTTGTAACTGAGCCTTCCATCTTGTGATCTTTCCCAGAAACTTGACCTTATAGGTGTTCTTTGGGATTGAGAAATCTGTTGCTTGTGCATCTCTTGATTGGCGACGGCCTTTTACTGATTCTTCTAATGGTCCACCTGTGTATATATATATCACGGAGCCCGAAGGCGTCCGGTATGGTCATTCTTGGAAAACATGTTGATATCAAGTATCAAAATATACCCCTTTTAGGGAGTTGACTTGTTATGCAGTTAAATTAAATAAGAGGATATGGGAAGGATATGGGTGTGGGGTGTTGATATCCCCTTGCTTCCTTGGTAATGTAGCTGTCTTCCTCCAGTAGTCTGTGTGTATTCCTTCCACTTGAGGAATATAAGGTCGCATCCTTGCAAGGCGGACTAGGTGGAGATGTATCTTTCATGTATGCTATGTGTGATCTCACTCCACTATGTCTCTCCATGAGACTTCCCATTGTAGTAGTTATGTACTAACATGGTATGGTACTCTATGAGTCCCCTGTTCAAATTCTTGTCTTTTCGACTGCTCCCCTGTCCTAGGGGGATGTGTACCAAGGGTTGTCATGCACAAGGGGTTTGGATCTGTCGTGCTGTATCATGGGTAGGTGGTTGCCTTGTTGTGTTGTTGGGACTATGTCCCTCCCTTTGAGCTTTCCTTGGTATGTCCCTTAGGCATGTCTGTGGTGATACGGACTGTATGTGTACATTGCCATGGTTGATGTTGGAACTCCTATATCCTTGTTGGTCTGTCATGTATGTCTTCCCTTAGTGCGGTGTATGTCCCTGTTGGGGTACTTGGTGGAATTCTTGCCTCCTTTGAGGTCTTGGCTGTCTGTCTGCCCCCCAGTGGGGTGTAGGCCCTGGCGTCCTGTTGTGTCTGTTGTTGCCTAGGAGGCAAAAATTGCTGCCTTCCCTCTGGGGGTGGCTCTTGATAATTTCTTCTTTGTTCTTCTCGCTGCCCTGCTCTAGGGTGCGAGTCGTGTTCTTCTTCTGGGACTTGTTCTTCCTCATGAACTTCTTCTTCTTCATGCTGGTGTTGCCTTCTCTGCCTGTTCCTCAGGGTCTCCCTATAAGCTAGCAGCTCATCCAATGCGTGCATCAACCTCGGAGTCACTGTCTGTGCTCCTTGCGAGTATGTGGGCCTTATGTTGGTTGTGTGGGCACGATTGTCGTTCCTTTGAGTCATTATTTCATATGGATACCCTTGAGGTTGTGCCTCATAGTAGTACCCCTGGGGAGGTGCCGTGTATTGGGATGGCACTCCTTGTTGCCCCCCTGTCCCTGTGGCTTCCTAGTCAATGGAGTTGGAGCTGTGGAAGCCTCCTCCCTGCTTGTTAGGTTGGGGTGCCTGTGGGGCTATCTGAGGCTCTGGTGTGCAGGCTGTTTCTCTGGGTTAGGCTGCCTTGCTGGAGGTATAGGATGTCTTTCTTGCCTATTGCCCCCGGGTGGGCGATTATCTCTAGACACTAAGTTGTTCGTCTTCGCTCTCGTGATTGTCAGGCTTTCTGTTCGAAGCCCACGGACGGCGCCAAGTGTTAGGTTATAAAGTCTAGGTCAACGGGTCGTCAATCTAGAATTTATCTCCCACTAATGAAATGTCGGGTTCAGTGCTCCTAGGACTAGTCGTTCTGATCCGTGCCCTTATACTCCCTTGGGGTAGTCGTTCTGATCCCTGCCCTTATACTCTCTTGGGGTAGTCGTTCTGATATGTGTCCTTCTCTTCTCTCCTTCTGACCTCCTTTCCTTCTCTCCTTCTGACCTCCTTTCCTTCTCTCCTTCTGACCTCCTTTCCTTCTCTCCTTCTGACCTCCTAAGGCTTGTACTTCTTACCCCTGGGGCTTGTCCTACTGCTCTATGCTCTTCTGCTTCCTTGGTTCTCTTCTCCTTGCCACCCTGCAAGAGGGGCAATATCAGGCACAGAGGGGGGGGGGGTGGTGCCTGATGTACCCTCTCCGATGCCTAAGTCAGTACGGTTTTAGAGAGATAAAGCTAGAGAGATGTCAGAGCAAAATTGTGCAACTTGCCAAGATGATCAAATGAGTTGTGAAGGTGGGGTATTTATAGGCAACGGTGTCATTAAGGTGGCTTAATGACATCGTTAGCCTTTAAACACAATTAATTAACCTTTAAGCACATAATTAAGACCTTAGGATTCGGAGGAGGTAGGCGGAGTGGACCGAGCATGGGAGTCCGAAGGTGGTGTTGGGGCCCTTGGGGGGGAGAAATCCGACCTCCAAGGGTAGGGGTTGGGTGAAGGCACCCAACCCCTCCTAGGGAGGGTGGGGTTGGTCCACCCGATCTCCCCTAGGGGAGATCGGGTCGGCTGACCCGATCTCCCCTAGGGGAGGTCGGGTGTGGCCACCCAACCTCACCTAGGTGAGTTCGTCTCTGCCGGACGGGCGCTTCGGCCCCGTCCGAGCCGTCGATGTTCTCGCGAAGTGTCCGGGTTGAAGTTTCGATTTACAATCATAAATGGGACGATAAAAATGTAACGGTTCGGAAGTCAACGGGTTCAAATTGGGCGTATATCCATCACACACAGTGCAAATTGCAAAGTACAATGGGAAGGGAGACCCCCTAGAGCATATCCAACAGCATGAGGCCTCCCTATTTGGGAGGACCACTGATGAAAGATACAAGGCACTCCTGTTCCCAAACACCCTATCAGGGGTGGCCTCACACTGGTTCTTCAGCCTACCCTCTGAAAGCATCCACTCATGGGAACAGCTAAAGGCGAAGTTCCTACAGAGATATCTAGGGGAGAGGAAACTCCTCAAAGGCACAGGCTCCATCGATGATGTGAAACAAGAATATGATGAATCTCTGGCCAGTTACTACACTAGGTTCAATCAAAATATCGCAGACATCCAAGGCGACATCACTGAGGGTGAGATAATACGAGCCTTCATCAGAAACCTAGGCCGCTTCGGGTCCACACTGGCAGAAAAGATGGCCAAGAAGCCAGCAAGCACCTTAGAGGAGCTTGCAGGAAGAGTCAAAACTCATATAGACCTGGAGAGGCACAGGGCAAGTAAGAAAGCCAAGATTCAAGCAGCCAAGGAGGACAATGCAAAGCCGAACAAAGGCAAACCACCCCAGGCACCTCAGCACACAAGGCAGCAGGAATGGCGTCCGCCCCAGCAAAGAAACCAAATGGGCGAACCACTAAAGCCCAGAGAAATAAATGTCATCAAGTTCGTCCCATTGAACGCCACTCCAGCTACTGTCCTCAAAGAGATGCGTAACCAGAAGCTGTGGTCACCCCCTGCAAGGTGGAGAGCCCCAATGGTGGGGAATCACAAGGATAGATGGTGCGACAACCATGAAGCTTACGGGCACGACACGAACGAATGCTTCAGCCTAAAGCTAAGCATCAACAATGCCATCCAAAGGGGAGACCTAAAGCAGTTCGTGGATCATGGGGGCAACAGCATGCAGCTAGGGCCATCACACAGAGACAAGGGCAAAGGCAAAGTAGACTACAATCCTCCACCCAACAAGAGAGGAACCATAAACATGATACACGGGGGAGTAGCCTCAGGTGGCCCAACTGCTAATGCAAGGGAGGTCTACGCATCAAAGCTGGGTTCAGTGCCGAGGTGGAGAAAAAGGCCAAGAGAAGGAGAAGAAATCAAGATCGAATTCTCAGAGAAGGACAAGAGCCACATCGTCTTCCCACATGACGATGCTCTAGTTATCACAATAGACATTGATAATTTTGATGTAAAGAGAATTTTGGTGGATGGGGGCAGCTCAGCTGACCTCCTAAGCTTGAGAGTCCTAGAAGAGATAGGGAAAACCAAGGCAGACATCAAACCAGTCAACTTCCCTCTAGTTGGCTTCTCAGGGGCAACAAGCTACCCCCTGGGAATGATAACCCTGCCGGTGACCATGGGCCAAGGATGGACACAGCTGAAGGTGAATGTTAATTTCCTGGTGGTTGAAAGCCTGGGAGCCTACAATGGGATCCTAGGAAGGACAACCATAAACCCATATGAAATCGTGCCATCCACTGTACACCAAAAGCTGAAGTACATCACTGAGAATGGAGTTGGAGAAGTCCTGGGTGATCAGCGCACCGCAAGGCAGTGCTACGTCAACTCCATGAGACGTGGATCACACGGGACAGACACAGTGGCTGTGGTCATGGTTGGAGCCAACCAAGATAGAAAGAAGAGGAGAAGGAGGCAAAGGCAGGGAAAGATGAAGAATGGAGTGGTACTCCGTTTGAGCAGGCAGTTTTTTCAAACAGTGCCTAAGAGGAGACACAGGAGCAAGGCTGTGAAGGTGACAGCCATACCTTGGCAGCCAGACACCAAAGAGGGGAAGAGAACAAGGAACTCCATCTTAAGAGGCTTCCGTCACATCGATGATATCAAGCAAATGCCGCAGGAGTCAATATCAAGCTATTTCCAGAGATTCTCCAGTTATGGTGCCAACATGGACATCACAAGAGGAGAAACCGTCAGAGCATTTATTAGAAACATGCATCAAAACTCATTCGAGGCCTATGGGGGGCTCTATGAGATGGTCATGATGAGCACGATGAGGGAGCTCAAGGAAAAGCTCGACAAAGCATTTGCAAAAGAAATGGAGCAGCTGGATGAAGTATTGGAGAAAGGAAGAAAGACTGACACACTGGGAGGAGGTGTAAACTTCACATTCACACCCCTTACAGTGAGCATAGAAGAAATTTTCCACAAGTACCTCAAGCAGAAGCTACCAACATGCAGGGAGGAGGGCAAGGCCTTCCTAGGAAGGGATGCACAGGGATGGTGTGAGTACCATGGGACCTGGGGGCATCAAACCAACAACTGCATGGTGCTGAAGATAGAAGTGGAGGAAATGATCCACAATGGAGGCCTGAAGGAGTACGTGGCAACAGACAAAGTGACCACCCCATATCCTTAGTTTCATATCTAGCACTTTACATGTTCAAGCTTTCCAAGTTTTTAAAACAACTTTTGAGAAGGAGAACTCACGAAGTCCCTCCAACTCTACAACTATCTTTATTTTCCTCCAAAGGGTGTCTTGACCCACCTAAGGCACCCCACATGTACAGAAAACATGAGCACTCTTAAAAGAGTAGGTTTTCCTTCAAAGGCATTTTCCAATGAATGTGGTGATATAATCATGATGTTATCCTTACACAGATATGACTTCAAGTCAACAACAGTCTCGACGCCCCCAAGAGCGTATCTTGAGAGTAGTATTCATACTACGACCTTCGACGCCCCCAAGAGCGTATCTTGAGAGTAGTATCCATACTACGACCTTCGACGCCCCCAAGAGCGTATCTTGAGAGTAGTATTCATACTACGACCCTCGACGCCCCCAAGAGCGTATCTTGAGAGTGGTTTCCAAAAACCACGAACTTCGACGCCCCCAAGAGCGTATCTTGAGAGTAGTGTTCATACTACAAACTTCGACGCCCCCAAGAGCGTATCTTGAGAGTAGTTATTACACTACGACCTTCGACGCACCAAGAGCGTATCTTGAGAGTGGTTTCCAAAAACTACGAATTTCGACGCCCCCAGGAGCGTATCTTGAGGTAGATTTGCAACCTACCAGTTTCGACGCCACCAAGAGCGTATCTTGAGGTAGAAAAAACACTACCAGATTCGACGCCCCCAAGAGCGTATCTTGAGGTAGATTTCAAACTACCAGCTTCGACGCCCACCAGGAGCGTATCTTTGGTCTAACCTGAGCCCTCCGGGAGCCTATCCTGTGAAACGTTAAGCGCCCTCCGAGAGCCTGTCTCGTGAACAGTTTTCGACGCCAACCAGGAGCGTATCTTTGGTCTAACCTGCGCCCTCCAGGAGCCTATCCTGTGAAACGTTAAGCGCCCTCCGAGAGCCTGTCTCGCGAACAGTTTCGACGCCAACCAAGAGCGTATCTTTGGTTTAACCTGTGCCCTCCGGGAGCCTATCCTGTGAAACGTTAAGCGCCCTCCGGGAGCCTATCCTGTGAAACGTTAAGCGCCCTCCGGGATGTCTCGTGAACAGTTATCGACACCAACCAAGAGTATATCTCTGGCCTAACCTGTGCCCTCCGGGAGCCTATCCTGTGAAACGTTAAGTGCCCTCCGAGAGCCTGTCTCGCGAATAGTTTCGACGCCAACCAAGAGCGTATCTTTGGTTTAACCTGTGCCCTCCGGGAGCCTATCCTGCGAAACGTTAAGTGCCCTCCGAGAGCCTGTCTTGTGATCAGATTCGACGCCCACCAAGAGCGTATCTTTGGTCTAACAGTACCATGTATACCATTTAAAGGGTATCAGAAGAGATCATCGCACCATGCTCAGAAGGATCCAATGAGAAAATAATCTCAAAGTAAAGTGATATGAGGAACACATAATGTTTTTTCTTGATGAAATAGCAGGTATGGCATGAGGGAAAACACGAAAGAAGGATAAGTAAAGGAAACACATCAAGAGAAGAGTCCATAACCAAAGGGATATATACAAAAGCATGAGAAGCACTAATGTAAAGGCAAGCGAACCACGTAGTCAACAACACAATACGGCAAAGGAAAGTAACAACAAACACCACCACAATCTCAAAAGACAATCCACCCATTAAAGGGGAGAAGGAGTATAGTTATATATACAAAGATAGCATGATGTAAACACATCAATCAGAACCTTCGGGAGAGTCACCCTCACCCCCTGAAGCTGAGCCACCGGCAGAGATGGATGAAGAGGAGGAGTCTGAAGTACCGATCTCCACAGGTGTAGCATCCACCTGTGCAGGGGCAGGCTCGTCTGCAACAGCAGCCTGACCCCTCAGAACAGCCATGTAGCCAGTGGCGTATGTCCCGAAGTCACCAAGGTCACCAACTGGAAACTGAGGATCAATGCGGAAAATATGATCAACCAGATACTCACCAAACTGGTTCATCTCCTGAGTGAGACGCGCGCTATAATCAGCAGTGAAGGCAGAGGAAGCCTTGTACTCAGACACTGCGACAGTCCTCTCCTCTGCCCGGCACCTAGCCTCCAACTTCCGCAACTCCTCCGAGTGGAGCGAAGATACAACCTCAGCCTCCCGACGTAAACTACCCACGGTAGTCTCAAGCAAGGACACTTGGTCCCGGAGCTCCTGCATCTTCAAATCAGATAAGCGCGCCTTCTCAGCTGCAGTGGCGAGCTCCGCCTTGAGAGAGACCTGGCTGTCCTCAAGGGTCTTCTTCTCGTCAGATAACTCGAGCACGAGTGATGACATGTTCACCATGTCAGACATACCCTAGCAATTAAAACAAGGGGTGAGTAACCGAAAGACAACCAATATGAAAGTATAAAGAAGAAAGCAAGGAACAACTCACAGGCGCATAACGAGAGAGTACACCCTGAACAAAGCGCCGAGTCTCTCCAGGAGACTTGGGCTGAGTAACACGATCGCCAGGGGGAATGGCACCGCGGAGTACGCGGACGCCAACCTCAGGAGTCCGCAAAGAGGAGCTGCTATCAAGGTGGAACTCCTTCAAACCAGCGAAAGGAGTCCACTCAGACCCAATAACATCTTCATCAGTAAGACGCGCGAAATCCTTCCGACTTAAAGTCGGAGGCCCACCTACACAAGCGAAGCAAGTCAAAGGAAAATATAAACATAGAAGGATCAGTAACAAGGTAGAGATCATACCTGAGGACCGTGCCCTCGGCTGGGGGGCAGGGGAACCACCACCAACAGGTCGCTTCCCTTTGTCAGCCAGGGAAGGCACCTCTTCGACCACCATCTCCTTATCACGAGATAGGGTCGGAGGACGAGCAGTAGGCGAAGCAGGATCCGCAGTTTTCTTCCTCTTAGCAGCCGAGGCCCCGGCCTCAGAATCAGATCTCCGCGGCTTGGACTTGGAAGGTCCAGAGTCTCTGCCTACGGAGACGATCCTCTCGGTCACCAAAGGGGAGCGCCCTAGCAATATAAGAAAAACAAGATAAGGAAAACACAAGCTATACCATAAAGAAGCAAAGAGGAGGAAGCATACCAGAGGCCCCAGCCTTCTTCCCAGGCATGGGGGATTTCTTCAGAGTGGAACTAGAAGGAGCCTTCCTCTTGCTCAGATCAACAGGGGCTCCCTGCACGTTATAGGTTTTTCCATGAAACCAACCTACAAAGGAAGAGCAGAAGGTAAATAAAGATGGGAAGACCAAGTGACATACCGAACCCCCGGAGTCAGGAGTCAAACTGATCCCGGCCTCGTAAAGATCCGTCTCAGTTACTAAGGACACGGGGCAGTATGACCGAGTCCTGTTGCTCTCATGAATGATCTTCATAGTCTCTAAATCAACTGAAGAGAACTCCCCGAAAGCAGGCCAACCATCGGACCGATCCTCATTCAAGACCGACCAAGTGACGTATCGATCCGTAATGAAGAAGTAATGCTTAGCCCAGTGACTGGCCGAGTTGTCACTCCGGGCCACGAAGCGGAGAGAGGTATCCCACTCGACCCCACTCAACCCGAAATCAGCAAATCGGGGATCCTTGAAGGTCGGATGGCGAGTTACGAAACTCGCAAACCCCACCTTCGTCTGGTATTGGAACCGGTAGAAACATCGGAACAGAACGAGGGAGTACTTCCAGGAGTACCAATGGCACAACACCCGGAAGCCCACCCAGACACGGAGGGCACTGGGGGCAAGGTTCACAGGAGAAATCCTGAAGAACCTGCTCAACTCTATGAGGTCATCACAGTAAGGCAACCTCAACCTAAATCGAATCTGGGAGGGGTATACGGCGACCTTCCCTCTAGGAGGCTCCGTCACCGTCTCGCGAGCATTCCCCAAGGAGGGGAGAAAAGGATACAGAGGCTCATCTAGGGGACAGATATCTCCTAAGGTAACGTGCTCATTGTAATCGGACCTAGTGAGATGGTTCTCCGACAGGGCAGCGAGACCTAAGGCAAATGTAGTAGAAAATCCCAAAGTTCGAATCAAGTCTCGACTAACACCCCAACGAAGATCACGATACTAAGCTAGCGACAGGAAAGGAAGTAATGCGACCAAAAAGGAAGAGAAAAGGAACTCACTCATCCTTCGGAGGATGTAACGCCTCTGTAGAGTCTGTGTGCGCGGACACCACCAGGAATACAGTACCTGCCACGACACGACAAATATCAAGACAAGGAAAATTTCCGAAGAACCGGAAATACTCCGACACTCGACCAACGACAGCAACCAAAGATCCGAAAACACCCAGCAAAGATAGCCAACATGAACCAAGGACACCACGACAACCAAATCGAATAATTTTATTCGAGCCTAAAGTCGGGTTTCGGGCAAAATTACCGTTACGCCCTCCAACGAAGATTAACACACCAACGGCGGTACGACATCAAATTCAAAACCGGGATAGTTTAATCGGACAAGAAACTACATCCGGACGACCGGCAAAATTTTTTTTCAAATCCACAACTATCAACGGCTATCCACGGCAATCCCACATTCAATCAAATTTCGGCAATCAAGCATCGGCAATCAAATATCAACGATTCGAAAATCAACATTTTACACAGTAACGGAAAGGAAAAGAGTGGACCTTCGGAAAACCCGACCCGATGTGATAAACGGGTTCGGATTTTAAACTTTGGAGCTGGCCGGAATCACCCCCCTCGCCGGAGCTTCGATTTTCTCGCCGCCGGAGCTTCGATTTGCCCGCCGCCAGAGTCGAGCCACGTCCGTCCCCGCCCGTCCCGCTGCCGTGGCCGCCCGTCGAAGTGGTGGACTCCCTCGCCGTCGTGAATGGCGGCCTCTGTCGCCCCCTCCGTACCCCGCACCACCGGCAGCCGCTGTCCGCCTGAAGCCGAGCCTTCGTCTCCGACTGGGCTGTCCCTCGTCGCCGTCCCGATCAAGCCGCTGGTCGGATTTCCGGTCCCTTGCTGGAAATTTCGGCCGGCCCTTACCTTGGAGGTGCTCCCAATTTTTTCTTGCTCTCCAAGGGTGAGTAAAGAGGGAAGATGGTGGCTATGGTGATTCACTAAGGTATTTTTCTAACTCTCCTCTATATTAAAAAGATGATAGGGTTTTTTAAAGGGTTTTAATCACCACCCTCCATCTATCTTTAAATGAGATCTAAGGGCCAAGGAAAAACCATCATTTTTATCCCTTTCAACTATGGCTAAGTATATCTCCATACTTAGAAAAACTATCAAGTTAGGTTTATTCTTGAACATTTCATACTTAGGAAATTTTTTTGGCCAAAATAAAATTTTTCCTTACTTAGATAGAATCCCGGCACGAATTTGAAGCGTAAGTTACTTAGTTGCATTTGTATTGCGCCCCTGTGCGAGTGTGAATTTTTTAAGCATACGCCGGTAGCAAAGATAGATTTATTACTCCCACCTCAGACGGACGCGTGCTTAGGCACACGTCCGCGCTACTCTAACGTTTACAACTCCTCTATCTCATAAGGCAGGGGGCAGGGTCGGAGACACGCATCCATGGGTAAGCAAACACTCAGACGAAAGGTAAAAACCCCGGTTTCAAATTGCGCGTATCATACCATCCTGAAATAGAGTCAATCAAGGGTTAAGCCATTGGTTGACTCGGGGGCATGTGATGGATATACGCCCAATTTGAACCCGTTGACTTCCGAACCGTTGTATTTTTATCATCCCATTAACGATTGTAAATCGAAACTTCAACTCGGACACTTCACGAGAACATCAACGGCTCGGACGAGGCCGAAGCGCTCGTCCGGCCAAGGTAAACTCACCTAGGTGAGGTTGGGTGGCCACACCCGACCTCCCCTAGGGGAGATCGGGTGGACCAACCCGATCTCTCCTAGGAGGGGTTGGGGTTGGCCAACCCCATCCTCCCTAGGAGGGGTTGGGTGCCCTCACCCAACCCCTACCCTTGGGGGTCGGATTTCTCCTCCCCCCCAAGGGCCCCGGCACCATTTTTGGACTCCCACACTCGGTTCACTCCGCCTACCTTCTCCGTATCCTAAGGTCTTAATTATGCGCTTAAAGGTTAATTAATTGTGTTTAAAGGTTAACGATGTCATTAAGCCACCTTAATGACACCGTTGCCTATAAATACCCCACCTTCACAATTCATTTGGACATCTTGACAATTTGGATTATTTTGCTCTGACATCTCTCTAGCTTTATCTCTCTAAAAACGATACTGACTTAGGCATCGGAGAGGGTTCACCAGGCACCACCCCCCCCTCTCTGTGTCTGGTACTGCCCCTTCTGCAGGGCGCAAGGAGAAGAGAAGCGACGGAAGGAAAGACACCAGCTAAGGCAGGGCAACCCGAGAGTATCAGATCATCCACCCCTCCAGTGAGGAACGAGATTTGAGCCGACCACCCGTTGACCCAAATCCCGGAACCTAACAAAAGTGTCATCCGTTTTATCTAAGGTATATTGCACTGTTTTGACAAGATCGTCATTTCAACATTCGCATGAGCGAGCATTTAAAAAATGGGAGTTATGATTCTTTTTTGAGAAAATAGTTTAACTGTGCAGTTAAGTACTACTATTCGAGTTTAAACAAAGGACGAAAAAATCTTTTTGAAAAAAACTTTATTTTGAGCATTTGTCCCGCGTTCGAGCCAGATAATGCACTCAGCAAACTCAGTAAACTCCATGATGGCGCAAAACACATTTGATCATAAATTTTGATTCCTTTTTAAAAAAAAAAGTAATCAAAATTATGAAATGAATGACATTAGAGTTTTCAAAAAAATCATGCATGATTTCTCATATTCTCAACACTGATTTTTCATTCACTCTTTTCAGGTACCCTTGGTTAAGGTATCATGTACACATAAGTTATGCCGGCTAAATGGGGCAACAAAAAAAGAACATGCAGTCATCTAGTTGCATAAAGAACAAATTGCACACTCGAGATATCTAACGCTGAGGTGCGTTAAATTGTACTTAATTTTTTCCTTGAGATTTGAGTACCCCTACTCTTTTGCAGGTCGGATGATCACTTCAACCAATGCCGCAACCATGTGAAACGTGAGCGCTTCAAAGAGTTTCTATGAAAAATTTCACCCACCATGTGTGAAATTCATACGCTTTCCAAGACGAGGTATACAACCGTTATGCGGCCAGGTTTAAACCATTCAGCGGTAACCATGGGGCATCTCCCTTTGAGATCGGACATGTCAGGAGATGAGAAAATTTCAAGAGATCTTCGAGAATCCCGTGAAGATTCAATGTGCCGATCAATGTAGCTTGACTCGATCAACCGAATCCTTTTCCGAAAAAAATTCTGAAATTTTCAGTCTGCCATTAGGGGCATGTACTTTTCAGCAGGTGTACATACACAGTTTGTGGAGCAAGAGAATCAGGACATGCAGCAGATCCAGTCGCATAGCGAGCACATTGCCCACTAAAAATTCCAACTCCCAGGTAAGAGAAGTTGTGGTCATTTTTATTCCCGAAATTTGAGTTTTTCCTTACTCATTGTGCAGCTTGGATAATCATTCAAATCAAAACTCCTGAAGAACACATCTCGTGTATGGCGCTTCGCTCGCTGACCATTCTTATGCCAGCTATTGAGTTTATCCCAGATACCTCGGACGATATCTATGCCTAAGTTTACCATTTGCGGACTACTGTGCCAAACTCAACACCATGCATGTGTGTTCATTAATCATGCCATTCGTCCAGCATGCGACGAATTATGAACCAGTCAGATGTAGTTGTGGGGCATTCCTGTTAAAGATCAAGCATGGTTGAAGATAGAAGACATCCAGAGATCTTCCTATTAAAAAAGATCGAGATTCCATGAAGACCGACCGTGCTAATGAAAGAGCATTTGAGAGGAAGAAGAAGAAGAAGAAATTATTGTCGGTGTCGTCCACCCATTGAAAGGATCCTCCATTCAAGACATCGACATAATCAACTTATTTGACAAACTTTCCTCCGGAGAAGTTCCGAGAAATTAAAAGGTTTAATCTGTTATTAGGGGCATGTAACATAGTTGTTGTTGATTAGTTTCTGTAGATTTTCTTTCCAGTTGAAAAAAGAAAAAAGAGGTTGGCCAAAAAAAAAAAAATTCCCGCTAGTTTGAAAACCTAGGTAAAAGTCAGGGAGAGGGGCATGATTGAAAACCCGCAGGGGCAATCATAGCAAAAGGTGAGATGAAAAAAGTAAAAAAAAAAAAGAGCAAAAAAAAAAAAAACTCAGTTTTCTTTAGGGTCACAGCCGCCCTTTAATCGGCTACAGAAAAAAAATAAAGAAAGCGTTCGTACAAATATTGTGAGAGCAATGAAGCAATAAAAAGGTCACAGTTGTTCCTAAATCAACTACAAATAAAAGGGTCACAGTCATCCCTAAAATGACTATAAAAAAACAGGGCCACGAGCACCCTTCAAATGGCTACAGATAAAGAGCGCTCCCGCAACATCAAAAGCGGAGAATAAGTGAAAGGGCCACAGCCACCCTCCAAACGGCTAAAGATAAAAGAGTGACCCCGCAAATCTTGAAAGGGGGGGGGGGAATAAAAAAAGGGCCACAGTTGTCCCTAAAACAACTACAAAATAAAGGGCCAGAACCACCCTTCAAATGGTTACAGATAAAGAGCGCTCCCGCAACATCAAAAGCGGCGAATAAGTGAAAGGGTCACAGCCACCCTCCAAACGGCTAAAGATAAAAGAGTGACCCCGCGAATCCTGTGAGGGCGGGAAAATAAAAAGGGCCACAGTCGTCCCTAAAACGACTACAAAATAAAGGGCCACAGCCACCCTCCAAACGGCTACAGATAAAAGAGTTACCCCGCGAATCTTGAAAGGGCGGGAAAATAAAAAAGGGCCACAGTCGTCCCTAAAACGACTACAAAATAAAGGGCCACAGTCGTCCCTAAAAATGGTTACAGATAAAAAGCGCTCCCGCAACATCAAAAGCGGAGAATAAGTGAAAGGGCCACAGCCACCCTCCAAACGGCTAAAGATAAAAGAGTGACCCCGCAAATTCTGTGAGGGCGGGAAAATAAAAAAGGTCACAGTCGTCCCTAAAACGACTACAAAATAAAGGGCCACAGCCACCCTCCAAACGGCTACAGATAAAAGAGTGACCCCGCGGATCTTGTAAGGGCGGGAAAATAAAAAAGGGTCACAGTCGTCCCTAAAACGACTACAAAATAAAGGGCCACAACCACCCTTCAAATGGCTACAGATATAGAGCACTCTCGCAACATTAAAGGCGGGAAATGAGTGAAAGGGCCACAGCCACCCCTAAAATGGCTACCTACAAAGAATGTTCCTCGAATCCTGGGAGGATGGGAGATTGTTGAAAGGGCCATAGCCACCCTCAAAATGGCTACATATAAAGAGTATTCTCGTGAATCTTGTGAGGCCGGGAAATCATTTGAAAGGGCCACAGCCACCCCTAAAACGGCTACAAATCGAAAGAGCGCTCCCGGATCATCGATGATGGAAATTAATGAAAGGGCCACAGCCACCCTCCAAATGACTACAAATCAAAAGAGCTCTCGCGACATTGAAGACGGTGAGGAAAGGGTCACAGCCACCCTCTAAATGGCTACAAATACTCTCGCATCGAGACGGGAAATAAAGTACGAGTCACAACCACCGTTTAATCGGCTACCAAAAAAAGAGTGCTTTCGTTAGGTTGAAAACCCGAAAGGGCAGCATAGGCAAAATTAGGAAATGAGGGGCATGATAGCAAATTCAGAAATTGCAATCATGGCAAAAGGAGAGAAAATAAAATCCCGATGGAATAAAAACACCAAGGGGCAATCCATGCAAAAACTAGGAAAACCGAGGGGCACGGTCTAAAATTTTGACCGTGCTAAAAGGAGAGAATATGAGAGATTTAAAAAAAATTAAAAATAAGATCCCGCTAAGTTGTCGCGTCATGCACAATTTAGGCAAAAATTAGGGACATGCATTCAAGTCTTCAAGCCACTCGAGGCCCTTCTCCGACATATGCCACTAGAGGCTCTTCTCCGACGGACACCACTAGAGGCTCTTCTCCAACGGACGCCACTAGAGGCTCTTCTCCAAATGGACGCCACTAGAGGCATTTCTCCGACACACGCCACTAGAGGCTCTTCTCCATCGGACGCCACTAGAGGCATTTCTCAGACATAGGAGGTGATGGGTTTCGATATAGCCGTTAGGCCCATTAACGACGAGTAAACGGTGAAGTAGGCCCACTGGGCTCCAAAAGAGGCCTAGAGGGCCAATGTGAGGGGTCCCGACAAAGTCGGTCCCGACATATGAGCTGGACGCTCCCGATGGAATGCCTTTGAGTAGGCCCCGACGAAATGCCTTTGAGTAGGCCCCGATGTTGAATCCCTGAGGATGTTGGCCCTGTCCCGATGACGAGGGGCCCCGAGCGGTGACCAAAGGAGATAACTCTGGAGTCTCCGACATCCGTCGGGACTTGCCACCAGAGGATGAGGCCAAGAAACATGCCCACTATCAGCGTAGTGGGGAAGTGGCCTGAAAAGACGGAACGTGGGCAAATGGCCGAGATAAATGGAGCGTGGGCTAACTGCCCCTGGCAGTTATCTCAACAGGTAACTGCGGTAACTCCTCCACTATATAAAGGAAGGAATTACCTCAGGACTGAGACACTCTGATATACGCTCATACTTTCATACATACTTGCCTACATCGAGATACTCATTTAAGCATCGGAGAGGGATTCTGGGTCACCGCCCGGTCTATCCCTTTTTGCAGGATTACTTGGAGCAAAGGAGTTCAGACTTCCGTCAAGAACGTGCCGGAGTTCCAACCGTGATCCAACATTAGCGCCGTCTGTGGGAATCGTAACAAAAAGCAAAGATAGCTCCTACCCGATCGATGGCTGGCAAGCAAAAGAAGAAGCAAGGGCAATCCGGCGGTTCCCGCCATTCTGCTGGAACTCTGAATTCGGGGCTGCCGGAGCGCAGTGTTGATCGGAATGATCCTCCCCCTGCTGGCTCCCAAACAGGGGGGCATCATGACGATCACGAGGATTCCGTTCGAAACTCGTTGGAAGACAGGGAAGAGATCCCTAGAGACTTGGCAAAGGCTGTGATGGATGCCATGCCGATATTCCTAGAGACTATGGAGGCTCTCTTGGACCGAAGGGAGGCTGCCAAGAAGAAGGAAGAAGAGTTGCCTCCGACCCCGCCGAGGGAGAATCGGGACGGGCAGGAGGCCCAACCCGAGCACAAGGACAAGGGCAAGGAGCCCGCTCAGTCGGAGCAGTTCGTGATTGATGGGCCTGGACAGGTGCAGCATAGGACCATCCCTCTTAATGGTCCTATCACCCCCGACCAGGTGGTGAAGATCGTGAACATCTGTATGGGGGACCAAAAGAAGATGATGTCGGAGCTGATGGATCGATCCACTCATCCCTTTGTCCCCCGATTGGTGAACACCCTTGTCCCGACAATCAAGGAATATGATGGTGAGGGAGATCCAATTCGCCATGTCCAGAAGCATGTTATGGCTTGTCTAGGCAGAGCCAAGGATGACGATATAGTGTGCGTTCTGTTCCCGGCCACACTTGGTGAAAGGGCCCTAACGTGGTTCTTTAGCCTTCCCCTAGGGTGCATCTCTACCTGGACCCAGATGCATGACCGTTTCATCCAGCAGTACCAGGGCCGTCGGCGACTCCTGAAAAGCGCGAGGTCCCTGGCAGAGGTGGTACAGAGGCCCGATGAGTCGCTGGCGCATTATTACCAGAGGTACACTGCCAGCGTGGCCGAGATTGATGAGGAGATGTCGGAGGGAGAGACCATCTGCACCTTCATTCGGAACCTGACAGCACCATATAGTTCTGACCTGATGCACAACGTGGCTGAGAAGGCTGTGTGGAACATAGAGGCGCTGCAGAAGAGGGTGAAGCAGCAAATCGACGTACATGAGTCGAAGATAGCGGCCGGAGAGCTTGATCCTCCGAAATCAAACAAGGGGAAGCAGTTGTCCAAGCCACCGGACGATCGCAAGAAGAAGGACAAACCCGAGAGCAGTCGGGGTCGAGGCCGCTCTGATCGGAGGGAAGACAAGCGTCCCTCGAAGTCGGACAAGCGGGAGGACCGTTACACTCCTCTCATTTTCTCCATGGGTGCTGTGTTGGCGGTGATGGATCGACAGGGTGTCGCCAGGTACCCCCCGAAGAAGGATGCAGAGTTCACAGGAGCCCGCACCGATCGTTACTGTCGTTTCCATCGCGCCAGCGGTCACGACACTAACCACTGTCGGGAGTTGAAGAAGGAGATTGAGAAGCTGATCCAGAAGGGGAAGCTCAAGGAATTTGTGGCTGGGCGACGGAGCCGATCCCGTTCCCGGTCCTGATCGTGGTCCCGTTCCCGATCCCGCGATCGATCCCCGAAGAAGGAGAAGCCCGAGTCTTCCAATACAATGTGATCCATGGGGGATTTGCTGCAGGAGGTGATACCACGGCATCTCGAGAGGTCTATGCTTCTCGAATTCCTGTTGCTATGGTGCTGGGCAAGAGGGCCCGATCTTGGACCCCGAAGGAAGAGATGGTGATTTCCTTCTCAGGGGAGGACCTGATAGGTGTGGAGACCCCGCACGATGATGCTTTGGTCGTGACCCTGAACGTGGATGGGTACGAAATGAAGCGAATCTTGATTGATGGAGGGAGCTCCTCCGATATTTTGTTCATGGATGCGCTGGAGGTCATGGGAAAAACCAAGAAGGATCTGAAGCATGCGGACTTCCCGATGGTCGGATTTTCTGGCTCTACCTCTTACCCGGTGGGGATGATTACCTTACCGGATGAGTTCGGTAGTGGTTGGAAGTCGGAGAAGAGGGACGTGGAATTCTTGGTGGTCGATTCTGCGGGGACTTACAATGCAATTATCGGGAGGACCACCATCAACCCGATGGAGGCAATTGCCTCAACTGTCCATCAGAAGATGAAGTTTCCGACCGACCAAGGAGTCGGGGAAGTCAGGGGCGATCAGGTGGCCTCCATGAAGTGATATGTCAATGCCACTCGAAGGAAGAATCGCGAGGCTATGACTATATTCCACACTGATGCTGATCCCAGAGAGAAGTTTGGGCGTCCCGCCCCGATGGAGGATTTGAAGGAGGTCGAGATTGATGGAACTCAGAGGAAGGTGAAGATCGGGTCCGCTCTGTTTGAGGAGAAGGCCCAAGAACTGATTGATTTGTTGAAGAAGTTCAAGGAGCTGTTTGCCTGGTCCCCGAGTGACATGCCAGGAATCAGCCCCGATGTAATTACTCATGGGCTGAAGATTGACCCCGCGATCAAGCCGATTGCACAGAGAAGGCGCCCGATGGGTGCAGACAAGAAGATCGCGATCCAGCGAGAGGTGGGCAGGTTGCTCGATGCTGGATTTATTAAGGAGCTCCGATTCCAGACCTGGGTCGCCAACCCATTCCTGGTGAAGAAGAGCAATGGCAAGTGGCGGATGTGCGTTGATTTCCGCGACCTGAACGAAGCATGCCCGAAGGATTGCTATCCGCTCCCAAGGATCGACCAGCTGGCAGATGCCACATCGGGACATGAGTTGCTGAGCTTTATGGATGCCTACTCCGGCTACAATCAGATCAAGATGTCCAAGGAAGATGCCCCTCACACCGCTTTTTATGCTGATAGTGACATCTATCACTATGATGTCATGCCCTTTGGACTGATCAATGCCGGTGCAACTTATTAGAGAATGGTGAACAAGCTGTTCGGGGATATGCTGGGGAAAACGATGGAGGCCTATGTGGACGTTATGCTGGTGAAGTCCCGACAGGCCGAGGATCATGTTCACAACTTGGCCACGGCGTTTGAGCGGATGAGGATTCATCGCTTGAACCCGACCAAGTGTGCCTTCGGAGTGCACTCAGGGAAGTTTCTGGGCTTCATGGTGAGCCATAGGGGAATCGAGGTGAACCCTGAGAAGCTGAAGGCGATCGAGGAGATGAAGTTCCCGACGAACCATCGGGAGGTGCAGGTGCTGAATGGCCGATTGGCCGCGATGAATTACTTCCTGTCCAAGGCAAGTGACCGATCAATGCCATTGTTTGAAGTGCTGAGGGCCAACAAGAAGTTTGAGTGGACTGCCAATTGCGAAGAGGCATTCCAGGCACTCAAGCAGCACCTCCGCGCCCTCCCGCCGTTGGCGAAGCCCATTCCAGGCGAGCCACTCTATCTGTATTTGGCGGTTTCTGAATTTGCTATTAGCTCTGTCTTAGTGAAAGTCGTAGAGGGTAACCAAGTCCCCGTCTATTATGTAAGCAAGGAACTCGCCAAGTCTGAAATGAATTATCCCGTCGTTGAGAAGCATCTTTATGCGTTGATTGTTACTGCTCGGAAGCTGAGACCTTACTTCCACGCGCATGAGATTACTGTTTTGACGAATCAGCCCTTGAAACATTTTTTGAACCGACCTGATGGGTCGGGGAGATTAGTGAAATGGGCGGTCGAGCTTAGTGAGTTCCGCATTCACTTCGCTCCGAGAACGGCTATTAAGGGCCAGGCGTTGGCGGATTTCATAGCAGAGTCTACAGCCCCCGATCTAGAAGAAGCGGGCCGTGTAGAGGGGGCAACCATGGAAGTCCAGATGGCAGAGCAGTCAGAACAGCCCGATGACGAAGACACTTGGGAGATGTATACCGATGGCTCCTCAAGTTCAGAAGGATCGGGAGCAGGGTTCGACTGATACCGCCAGGTGGAGGCGAGCCCCTTCGATATGCCTTGGCCTTGACGTTTAGGGCCACCAACAATGAAGCTGAATACGAGGCTCTCATCACCGGCCTCAAGATTGCCAAAGGAACGGGAGTTGGTCACTTAAAGGTGAAGTGTGATGCTAGCCTGATTGTGAACCAACTCTAGGGGCGATACGAAGCAAAGAGCCCGATGATGAAAAAGTACCTTCGTGAGGTGCAAACCTTGAAGGAGAGTTTCAAGAGCTTCGATATTGAGGCGATCCCGAGGGAGGATAATGTGGAAGCAGATGCCTTGAGCAAGTTCGCCTTGGGGGCACCCCTCGATGAAACTCGGAAGGTGCACTTCTTGGAGAAGGTGATCCTGTCAGCCACCGATCAATCGGAGGTATGTGCCATCGATATCGGAGCGGAGGAGCCCACTTGGATGACCCCGATAGCCACGTACCTGACTACGGGGGCAGTCCCCGATGATGAAGTAGCAGCCGGAAAATTACGCCGGATCGCGGTCAATTATGTGATGGTGGACAATCAGCTGTACAAAAAGGGGTATTTAACTCCTTACTTGAAATGTGTGGCTGAGCCCGACACAGATCGGATCCTGGTGCACGAAGGATACTCGGCTTGTCATGAAGGCGCCCGATCCATCGTGAGGAAAGTGCTGAACCTGGGCTATTACTGGCCCTCGATTAATAAGGAGGCAACGATGCTAGTCCGATCCTGTGACGCTTGCCAGAGGTATGCCCCGAATATCGTGGCTCCAGGTGCCGACCTGACGTCCATCAAGAGTGCTTGGCCCTTCGCGCAATGGGGGATCGATTTGGTGGGACCCCTTCCAATCGGAAAAGGTCAGTGCCGATATTTGCTTGTGGTTATTGATTATTTCTCGAAATGGATAGAGGCTAAGGCATTGACCAAGACAACGGGGAGTCATATCCTCAAATTCCTCCAGACCCATATTATATCCAGATACGGGATCCCTAAGGTGTTGATCAGTGATAGCGGCCCCCCGTTTAACGGGGTCCAGTGGAAGGAGTACCTGGAGGAAATGAAAATTGAGCATCGGACAGCCTCTGTCCATCATGCTCAAACCAATGGACATGTGGAGTCAGCCAACAAGCTCGTGATGGATGGCCTGAAGAAGAGGGTCCATGCCTTGAAGGGAAAATGGCTGGACAAGCTGGAAAACGTGCTTTGGGCTGTTAGAACAATACCCAAACGATCGACTGGGGAGACTCTGTTTGGCCTTGTTTTTGGCACTGAAGCAGTCGCTCCCGTTGAAATAGCTGTGGCATCCCATCGGACGAGGTATTATGAACCTCTATCGAATGATGAAATGAGGCGTCTGGACTTGGACTTGGTCGAAGAGAAGAGGCGGAATGCCGAGGAGGCCCAGGCTCGGATACGCTTGGCAACGGCCCGATATTACAAATCGGCGAGTCAAATCTCGACAGTTCTTTGTCGGGGAACTGGTCTGGTGTCGGAACGAATTTACCCTTTTGGATCGGATCAATAAGATGTCACCAAAATGGGAAGGAACTTATAAGGTCGTGGGGATGCCAGCTCGAAATGTGTATAAGTTGGAAGACCTCGATGGCAATGTGTTGAAGCATTCTTTTAGTGGTGAACACTTGAAGAAATGTTATGCCTGATATTAGTCGCCTTTAGTGGTGCAAGTTGTTTATCGTTTTGATTTGATATAAATAGGTTTTGAGCCATCAATGAATAAAGAGGTTGCTTCCGACCAGATTGTGCTTAGATTTATCATTCTAAGTATGGATAAATCGCCTTAAGTGGTGTGGTTAAATCGCCTTAAGTGGTGTGGATAAATCGCCTTAAGTGGTGTGGTTAAACCTCCTTAAGTGGTGTGGATAAATCGCCTTAAGTGGTGTGGTTAAATCGCCTTAAGTGGTGTGGATAAATCGCATTAAGGGGTGTGGTCAAATCGCCTTAAGTGGTGTGGATAAATCGCCTTAAGTGGTGTGGTTAAATCGCCTTAAGTGGGGTGGTTAAATTGCCTTAAGTGGTGTGGATAAATCGCCTTAAGTGGTGTGGTTAAATCGCCTTAAGTGGTGTGGATAAATCGCCTTAAGTGGTGTGGTTAAATCGCCTTAAGTGGTGTGGTTAAATCGCCTTAAGTGGTGTAGTTAAATCGCCTTTAGTGTTGTGGTTAAAACGTCTTAAGTGACATGTTGAATCACTCTAAGCGGTATGGTCAAATCGCCTTAAGTGGCGTGGTTAATTCACCTTAAGTGGTGCAACGATAATCGGAACCAAAATAGATTGATATTATAAAGGCCTGAAGTTCATGACAGAAGAAGGAAATTACAAGGATTCCAAAAATAAAGCGTTAAGCTTGGTCCTTGGCAGCATCGAGGGGAGCAGAGTCCACGAGGTCCGTGGCAGAAGGCTCCGCGATCGGAGGATCGGGTCCCGGAAGATTAGCCGAGGGAGGATCGGACCCTTGGAGGTCAGCCAGTGAAGGGTCGACTGTCGGGGTTTCAGCTATCGGGAGGTCCGTACTTGGAGGCTCCACCGTGCCTTCAGCACCCGCAATTCCCTCGGGGGTGTTGGCCTCATCGCTCTCCTCTGAAAGGCTGAAATACCTCTCCGCGAAGGGGGCGAGAGTCTGAGACATGGTGAAGTCAATGGAATTGCCATACTCCAGATGGAGTTCCTCAACAGCATTGAGCAAGGTGGTCTCCATTTCCGCGTTGCAGAACCTCAACGCGTCCACCTTGAAATCCTCAGAGCCCCGATAATCTTCCCGACCCTTGGCCTCAGCCTTAGCCAGCTTGAGGGGAAACTCAGCGATTTCCCACTCCATCTGTTGGGACCGATTGGTGAGGAGGACCTTCTGAGCCTCCAGTCCCGCCTTGACGTCCTCAAGGGCCTTCTTCTCGAGGACGAGCCTGTCCCGATCCTCCGCGTGCCTCTGCTGCTCTTCCTTGAGCTTTTGCTGCTCCTGCTTCAGCAACCGCTCGAAGTCGTGGACCTGCCTCAGGAGGTCCCGAGTCTTTTGGCTAAAGAGGGCCTGCTCCTTAACCAGCTTGCCCCTCGACGATTCGGAGTCAGCCAAATCCTCCTCGAGCTTGGCCAAAACCTCGGGGGCCGCCTTGGCTCGCTCCTGCTCAAGGGCCTCCTCCAGGGCCAGGATGTACCCGAAATAGCGGTGTTGGTCCGCCATTTCCTGCGAAAAAGAAAGGAAGAGGTTAGTACCTGAGAATATTTTACCTTATATACTAAGTGTAAAAACAGGAAGCCTTACCTCCACGCGGCGAACGGCCATTTCGCGAATGTCCTTGTGGATGTCCGCCCGAGCTAAGGAGAGCGGAAGCTTTAGAGATGGCGGAACTGAACCTGCCAGCAAGTGCAGACCCAGTTCCGGTGGTGCATCGCCCCGACGGAGCGGGACCCCTCGCAGTGCCTCGATCGGGGTCCAGGGAGCCGCCGCCTGGTCGGGGGTGTAGAGCTGATAGAAACTCCCGTCTAAGGGGAGAGGGGGAAAGAAGACCTGAGTGTCGGAGGTGCGTGCCTCCGAGCCGCCGTGAGACCCAGTCGTCCCTTAGGAGTCAGGCTCAAGACCGGCGAATGCTGTTGTGTCGGGGAAGATGGAAGCAGCCCCTCGGGAGTCGGCTCCAACGAGGTCTGCCTCACCCCCCGACGACGAATCAGGGCATGACCTTCACTCACCTCCTCGGAAGAATGAGAAACGTCCAGGTCAACCACCCGACGGAACTGACCGTCCGCCGGGGCATCTTCAGTCCCCGATCCTCTCGGGGTAGGAAGTGGAAGGAGGGGCTCTCCGACCCAAGCGTCGGAGGGTGGCACCCCCACTGAAGCTCCAGCTCCCGATCGACCTGCAGGTGGAGGACGAGAAGCTTTAGAAAGATAGTCAGGGAGTTGATCGGGATCCTTACACCAAACGACGCGACGAGAGAGATACTGGTATTTCCCGTAGTAGTTGTAATAACCCGCTTTAACGATGCAGGGAGTTTCTCCTTGCAGGATGCGGTTGATCACTTCGATTCTGGCTTTCTTATTGGAGGGGATTAACTCCTCGGGAATACGCTTTCTGTATAATCGGATGGCTAATCGGAGCTGCTTACCATCTTCGGGAGTCTGGGTGTTGAAGATCCTCTCCATCTTGTCCACCCGGGCCCGCTTGGCCTCCTCCGCAAATGGAGGTGCCGATGAGGAGGCGGCCCTCTTCGAGGACTTCCTCTTCCGCGCGGGACGTTGGACGGAATCGGTCTCCGCCTGCTTAAGCATGATATTGGTCAGCATTGATACCTTCTTAGCTGCAAAGACGAAAACAAAGGTGCAATTAGAATATTACCCAAGGAACGACATTGGAGGGGCCGTCGTAGAGTTGACCCCCGGAGGCAGCATCGAGGAGACGGATCCCGGCCAGAACCAGATCCCGCTCCACGATGGAGTTGGCATCGAGGGGAGCGAAGGAATCCCCCCAGCGATAGAGTTGGATGCAGTGGAGAATTTGAAAATCCTCCGCGGAGTAAGTGTGATAAGCGGGAGGAGGGTCTGCTTCAACCTCCCATCGGGGCCATGGGATGGAATTGTTCCGGATGAAGAAGTAATTCTTCTTCCAACCGCTGTTTTCAGGCCCCGAGTCAGTGATGAGCCCCCGACCTTTGGCGACCTTCCAGGTGTCGCCGTTCCAGCTATATCGGGAGAGCTGCGTCTTGCTCCACATGGGCATCCGTGGGTAGAAGGCGCAGACCCCGACATCATTGCACTTCATTCCATAGAAGGTCCGGAAAAGTCGGAGGCTATAGTTCCACTATTGGCGGAGGCAAAGGACATGGAAGGCGTTCCACACACGAATGGCGTGGGGGGAAAAAGTAGTCGGATGTGTTTTGTAATAATCACACATCTCTACCAGATCCCCACAGAAAGGGAATCGTATCCCCGCTGATACTTGCCCAGTGGAGACAAATACCTCCCCTTCCCGGGGACGAGTGACCACAGGGTCGCCCGGGACGCGAGGGCGAGGATAGGGGTAGCGAGGCGTTCCTTCCCGGAGAGATTCGTTATAAGCGTTCTCCGAGATCTCATTACAACCATAATCAAACTTGAAGGGTTTCCTCCCCCCAGAACTGGATTCACCGTCTGGAAAATGACCATGGCAAGAAAAGGCACAGTTGGATTTTGGAAAAGTCCGGGTAAGACTGATTGAGATAAAAGAAAACTATGCTAACAGATTTTTCGGAATCGGAGGAGGAATCTTACTAGACATGCTGAATTGGGGAAGAAAAGATGATCCTGATGGTCGGAGATCCTGGTTGCCGGAGCACTGATCAAAAATCAGGACGGAGAGCTTAAGCTTTTGAAATTGCAGAGGATGAAGCGGTGAAGGAGAAGTGAATAGTGCTAAGATTTGGGGGTTTTATAGAAGAGAAGATAGCCGAAGAGACGTTTCAATCCGGACCGTTGAAGATGAAACGCTTCAACCTGAGTCGTTGAGACGCTAGTGACAAAACGGCTAAAAAGTGCTTTTTAAGAAAAAAAAACAAAAACGGGTACCCAAGTCGTCGCTTCATCACCCATTGCATTTAATAGTTCAGTAACCAAGAAATCTTTTTGGATTTGGTGGTTATCCTCGGAATATCGGGGAATCGTGGATGAGAAGATCCGCGTCAGAAGGTTTTTTGTAAAGTTAAAAGCCTCCGATGCCAATATCGGGAGGTCCGGAGTTGGAAGACACGACGAACTGTAAGTCCCTCATGTCTTGGGGGCAAATGATGGGTTTCGATATAGCCGTTAGGCCCATTAACGACAAGTAAATGGTGAAGTAGGCTCACTGGTCTCCAAAAGAGGCCTAGAGAGCCAATGTGAGGGGTCCCGACAAGGTCGGTCCCGACAAGGTCGGTCCCGACATATGAGCTGGACGCTCCCGATGGAATGCCTTTGAGTAGGCCCCGACGAAATGCCTTTGAGTAGGCCCGGATGTTGAATCCCTGAGGATGTTGGCCCTGTCCCGATGACAAGGGGCCCCGAGCGGTGACCAAAGGAGATAACTCTGGAGTCCCTGACATCCGTCGGGACTTGCTACCAGAGGATGAGGCCGAGAAACACGCCCACTATCAGCGTAGTGGGGAAGTGGCCTAAAAAGACGGAACGTGAGCAAATGGCCGAGATAAATGGAACGTGGGCTAACTGCCCCTGGCAGTTATCTCAACAGGTAATTGGGGTAACTCCTCCCCTATATAAAGGAAGGAATTACCTCCGGACTGAGACACTCTGATATACGCTCATACTTTCATACATACTTGCCTACATCGAGATACTCATTTAAGCATCGGAGAGGGATTCTGGGTCACCGCCCGGTCTATCCCTTTTTGCAGGATTACATGGAGCAAAGGAGTTCAGACTTCCGTCAAGAACGTGCCGGAGTTCTAACCGTGATCCAACAGGAGGCTTTACTTTCCGCACCGCCACTAGAGGCTTTTCCTTGTCGCACGCCACTGGAGGCATCGTCGATCGAGGTTTTTACTTTACTGTACGCCACTGGAGGCTTTTCCTTGTCGCAAGCCACTGGAGGCATCGTCGATCGACGTTTTTCTTTCTGCACGCCACTGGAGGCTTTACTTTTCCGCACGCCACGGGAGGCTTTACTTTTCCGCACGCCACTGGAGGCTTTACTTTTCGGCATGCCACTGGAGGCTTTACTTTCCCGCACGCCACTGGAGGCTTTACTTTCCCGCACGCCACTGGAGGCTTTACTTTCCCGCACGCCACTGGAGGCTTTACTTTTCTGCACGCCACTGGAGGCTTTACTTTTCCGCACGCCACTGGAGGCTTTACATTTCTGCACGCCACTGGAGGCTTTACTTTCCCGCATGCCACTGGAGGCTTTACTTTTCTGCACGCCACTGGAGGCTTTACTTTCTCGCACGCCACTGGAGGCTTTACTTTCCCGCACGCCACTGGAGGCTTTACTTTTCTGCACGCCACTGGAGGCTTTGCTTTCCGCACCGCCACTGGAGGTGTTTTCCTTGTCGCACGCCACTGGAGGCATCGTCGATCGAGGTCTTTACTTTCTACACCGCCAACAGAGGCACCGCCAACAGGGGCACCGCCGACCGAGGCTTTACTTTTCCGCTCCGCCACTGGAGGCTTTACTTTCTGCATCGCTAATGGAGGCACCGCCAACAGGCGTCCCGCCGACAGAGGTTTTATCTTTCCGCACCAGAATAAACATATGAGCCACCTTGAAGACTTTGAAGAATTGGAAGAGAATATACTTTCTGGTCAAAATCAGTGTTTCTTCGTCTTTGGACAAACCCCTTCGAACACGTTCTACGGGGGTCCGTCCAAAGAGGGGCAAACTGTAAACACTCGATTTTAACCCGGACGTAACGACGTTACACATGATACGTCAAATTCCGGACGCGTCAAGCCACAAAGTCTCCAAAAATGCTCAAGGGCACATTAGGGAAATTATTATAAAATATATTTTAAATTATTTTGAATTTATTTAATATTTTCGGAATATTTAAAATATATATATAATAATTAGTTTTTTTTTTTATTTTAGAAAATTATCTGTAAGATATTTATCTCCAGATATTATTTTTTATTCAAAAATATAATTATCTGTAAAGATAAATATCCTTAGGAATATTCTCTTGAATAATTATCTGTTAGCATTTTTTATTTAAATTTTATCTGTAATCTAGACTAGGTTTTTAGTATAAATAGGGGTCTAGGTATACATTGTAAGACACACAGAAAAACACAAAAAAACCGCATCAATAATAATACATCAGATTTCGGAATCCGTGCAAATTTGTCTCCTAGTGAATAAAAAGTTTTTTTTTTTTAATTCTAACGTCTTCCCACTGCCCCTATCACCGGTGACCACCACCTGACGACGGAGGCCGTCCAAGGTCACCAGCAGCCAATCCGCCCGTCCACCTCCGGCCAGGACCTCCGGCCAAGACCTCCGCCCCACCTAGTCCCTCGCCGGTGACCTCGCTGCCCAGCTCCTCCGCCATCCATCCCGGTCGCAGCAACCCTCAGCCCAGATCTGACAGAAGCTTGCCTGGACCCTCTCCAGTAGCTCTCCCCGTTTCCGTTCACCGGACCCGCGCCCTCTCGTCCCGCCCGCCAGGCCACCGCCATCCGTCCCTATCGCCGGAGCTCCGCCCACCACGTCGCTGTTCCACCGACGCTGCGACCAGCAACCCCTCACAGATCCGCCTCACTTTCGCCCAGGTCTGTGCCAGGCCGCCCCTCAGGTGGTTCCCCTCCAGGTGAGTTTCTGATTTTTTATTATTATTATTATTCTGTTATTATATTATTGTTATTGTATTATATTTAATTAGATGTTTAAATGTAATTAGATAAATTTGATTAGGTAGAGTGTTAATTATTCAATTTGTATGTATGATTGAATATGTATTAAGTTGTGTATGTATCTAAACATGTTAGATAATTTTGGGCTTTAGATTTTGTCTTAAATAGGATTTATAGACTATAATTAATTTTAAGATTTTGGTTACTGATTGATAATATTTTTTGCATATCATAAATTTAATTAAATCATGACGTCGTTAGATTAGTCTGATATAGCATGTATTAAAAAAATAAAATTGGCAATTAAGTGAACTGAGTACCGAAAGGGCGTAGTTAAAATTTATATTTTTAATTCGTAGTAGAACCCCCGAACTAAAATTTCTAATCGTAGACCGATTTTACGCCTAGGTGTTTAATTCGTTATTCGGGCGGTGACCCAGAATCCCTCTCCGATGCTTAAATGAGTATCTCAATTATCTCAACAAAACTGGAAAGCAAGAGTATCAGTATCCAAAAACGTATATCGATCTGAGGTAACTTCTGCCCTTTTATAGGAGAAGAGGTACCTCAGTTACCTGGTGAACCGCTGGGGTAGTTAGCCCACGATCACGCCTATCTCGTCCACGATCTCGCTTATCTCGGCCACGCTCCGCGTATCTCGGCCACGCTCCGCGTATCTCGGCCTCAACCTCTGATAGCAAGTCCCGACCAATATCGGGGACTCCAGAGTTATCTCATTGTGTCACCGCTCGGGGCCCCTCGTCATCGTGACAGGGCCAACATAGGCATCTCATCGGGGCCTACTTAAAGGCATCTCATTGGGAGCGTCCAGCTCGCCTATCGGGACCGACCGTGTCGGGACCTTTCATCATCGGGACTCCTCCTGTCGGGACTCTTCGCATTGTTCTTCTTGACCTCTTTTAGGGCCCAGTGGGCCTATTCACCGTTTACTCACCGTTAAAGGGCCTAACGGCTATAACGAAACCCATCATTTTCCCCCAAGACATGAGGGACTTACAGTTCGTCGTGTCTTTCAACTCCTGACCTCCCGACATCGGAGTCGGGGACCTTTCCCTTGATAAAGTCACTTGATACGGATCTTCTCATCCACGATTCCTCGATACCTCGAGGATAGTCACCAAATCCGAGAAGACTCTTCGGTTACTCAGCCATTAAATGTAGCAGGTGACGAAGTGACGGCTTTGGCACCCGTGCCTGATTTTTAGCGTCTGATTTTTCTGAAAAAGTACTTTTCAGGCCGTTTCTTCATTACGCCCCTTTCCATTCTGTTCGTTTCATTTCGATGGCTCAGATTAAAACGTTTCAACTGCGACGACCCAGATTAGAACGTCCTTTCACTTGTCCCTTCTCCTATAAAACCCTAACCCTGGGCACTGTTTCTCTTTTACCGTTTCTGCGATTTCAAAAGCTCAGGTTCTTCTTCGGCTTCCTGCTTTCCGATCAGTTTTCCGGCAATCGTTAGGATCATCCTCTCCGTTTCACTTCATTATGTCTGGTAAGACTTCCTTCTTTGATGCTGCCGTAGCTTTTTCCTTATACTTCCGAAAACCCACTACGCCTTCTCTTGCCATGGCTGATTTTAAGACAGCGGATCCAGTTCCGAGCGGAGGAAACCCTTCAATTTCGATTATGCTCCCAACGAAATCTCGGTGACTGCCTACGACGCAGCTCTCCGAGTAGGATGCATTACCCAAACCTGGGAGCCTCGTCTTCCTTATTCTCGCCACCGTGCCTCGGATGACCCTGTGGTCACTCGTTCCGAGGAGGGGGAGATATTTGTCTCTACGGTACAGATATCGGCAGGGATCCGATTCCCCTTCTGCGGGAACTTGGTTGAGATGTGCACCCACTACAAGACGCATCCAACTACTTTCTCCCCACACGCCATCCGCGTGTGGAATGCTTTCCAGGTCCTTTGCTTCCGCCAGGAATGGGTCTACAGCCTCCAACTCTTCAGAACTTTCTACGGGATGAAGTGCAACGAGGCTGGGGTTTGTGCCTTCTATCCTCGGATGCCCAAGTGGAATAAGGCGCAACTTGCGCTGTGCAGCTGGACCAGCGACACCTGGAAGGTTGTCAACGGTCGGGGACTCCTAATCGACACGGGGTCTAATAATAGCGGGTGGAAGAGGAGCTACTTCTTCATCAAGAACAGTTCCATCCCCTGGCCCCGATGGGAGGTGGAAGCGGACTCTCCTCCCGCTTATCACACTTACTCTGATGAAGATTTTCAGATCCTCCATCTTATCCAGCTTTACCGTTGGGGGAGTCCTATACTCCCCTCGATGCTAACTCTCTAACGGAGCGGGACCTGGTGAAGGCTGGGATCCGTCTCGACATAATCTCTGGGGGTCAACTCTTCGACGACCCCTCCAATATGGTTCCCTGGGTAATGTTTCTGATCACGTCTCTGTTTTCCATTGTTTGCAGCTAAGAAGGTATCCGTGCTGACCAATCTCATCCTTAAGCAGGGGGAGACCGACGCTGTCCAACGCCCCGCGCGGAAGAGGAAGTCGGCGAAGAAGGCTGCTGCTTTGTCTTGATCTCCCTCCGCGGAGAGAACTAAGCGGAGCCGCGTGGAGGTGGACAGACTCTTCGATGTCCAAAATGCTGAAGAAGGTAAACAGCTCCGCCTAGCTATTAAATCATACAGGAAGCAAGTTCCTAAGGATTTGATCCCCTCGACCAAGGAGGCCCACATCGAAGAGATTAAACGCGTCCTCCGAGGGGAAACTCCCCACATCCTCAAGGCGGGCTACTACAACTACCACGGGAAATATCAATACGTTTCTCGGCGCGTCATTTGGTGTAAGGACCCTGACCAACTTCCTAACTATATTTCTGAAGCATCTCGTCCTCTAGGTGCAGGTCACTCGGGAGCTCAGTCGGGTGCTGGATCTTCAGCAGGGGCGCCACCTTCAGCAGGGGCACCACTTTCCGGTGCTCGAGGTGGAGAAGACCTCCCTCAACCTCCTGCCCCGATGGAATCAGGGACTGGAGAAACCCCGACAGGCGATCAATTTCGTCGGGTGGAAAATCTTGACTCCTCCGAGGAGACAGACGAGGGCGCCGCCTTGATTCGTCGTCGGAGGACGAAGCAGTCCCCACTGAAACCAACCTCCAAGGGGCTGCCCCCCTCACCTTCTCCGCAGCAGCATTCGCCCATTCACAACTTTACTCCCTCTCCGCCTCAGGGCGAGTCGGAGATGCGCACCTCCACGACTCCAGTCGGTCCTCCCCCTCTCCCCTTGGACGGGAGCTTCTACAAAGTTTATGACCCCAGCCAGAAGGCTGCTCCCTGGACCCCGATCCAGACGCTGCAAGGGGTCCAGCTCTGACAGGGCGACACATACCCGGAGCTGGGTCTTCATTTGTTGGCAGGCTCGGTTCTGCCGTCTCTGAGGTTTCCGATTTCCCTGGATCGGGAGGGCATCCGCAGGGATGTTCACGAAATGGCTATCCGTCGGATAGAGGTGAGGTTCCTATTTTCTCCCCATCATCAATAAGGCAGAATATTCATATGCTAACACTTTTCTTCTTTCCTTCGCAGGAGCTGGCGGACATAAAGCGCTGCTTCGGGTACATCTTCGCCCTCGAGGAGGCTCTGGAGCAGGAGCGGGCTAAGGGGGCTCCCGCAGTTATAGCCAAGCTTGAGGAGGATCTCGCGGCCTCCGAGTCTTCGAGGGGAAAACTGGCCATGGAACAGGCCCTCCTCGACCGAAAGACTCGGGACCTCCAAAAGCAGGTTCATGACTTCGAGGGGCTGCTGAAGCGGGAGCAGCGGGAGCGACAAAAGGATGCAGAGGCTCAGGACAAACTTGTCCTTGAGAAGAAGGCTCTGGAGGAGCAAATTGCTGAGGTTCCTGCGAAGCTGGTCGCGGCTGAGACCAAGGGCCAGGAAGATTATCGGGTGTCCGAGGACTTCCAAGCTGACGCGGTGAAATTCTGCACCGCGGAGGTGGAGAACACCCTCTTCAATGCGGTCGAGGAGCTCCATCTGGAGTATGGCGACGCCATCAACTTTGACAAGTCTGCGACTCTCGCTCCCTTTGCGAAGAGGTACTTCGCCCTCTCGGAGGAGAGTGATGAGGGGAACACTCCCGCGGGTGTTGAAGACATGGCGGAGCTTCAAAGTGCCGATCCTCCGACAGTTGACCCCCCGATAATCGACCCTCCAGCAGCTGAACCCGTGGAGCCTTCTGCCACAGATCTCGTGGATCCTGCTCCCGCTGATGCCGACAAGGACCAAGCTTAAATGCTCTATCTTTATAGTCCTTGTAATTTTCCTTTCTTTATCGGGAACCTCGCAGATTTTATAATATCATATCTTTTTTGGTTCCGATTATCATTGCACTTCACCAAGCGACTTAATTATACTTAGAAAAAATCAAGGAACCACGCACCACCTAAGACGACTTAACAACTTGCACCACTTAAGGCGACTTCGCAACACTTAGAATAAATCCAAGAACAACGCACCACCTAAGGCGGCTTAACAACTCGCACCACTTAAGGCGACTTCAACACTTAGAATAAATCTAAGAACCATGCATCACCTAAGACGACTTAACCACTTGCACCATTTAAGGCGACTTAACGACTTGCACCACTTAAGGTGACTTAATAATACTTAGAATAAATCTAAGAACAATATGATTGGAAGCAACCTCTTTATTCATTGATGGCTCAAAATATGCTTACATCGAATCAAACGATAGATAACTTGCACCACTTAAGGCGACTTTACATCGGGCACCACTTAAGGCGACTTTTCATCGGGCACCACTTAAGGCGACTTTACATCGGGCACCACTTAAGGCGACTTTTCCTCAAGCATGACATTTCTTCAAGTGTTCGCCACTAAAAGAATGCTTCAATACTCTGCCATCGAGGTCTTCCAACTTATACGCATTCGGAGCTGGCATCCCCACGACCGTATAAGGTCCTTCCCATTTTGGCGACATCTTGTTGATCCGATCCAAAAGGGTGAACTCGTTCCGACGCCAAACCAGTTCTCCGACGAAGAACTGTCGGGACTTAACTCGCCGATTGTAATATCTGGCTGTCGCCAAACGCATTCGAGCCTGGACTTCATCAGCATCCCGCCTCTTTTCCTCGAGCAAGTCCAGTTCTAGACGTCTCATTTCATCATTCTTCAAAGGCTCGTTGTATCTCATCCGCTGGGACGCCACAGCTATTTCCACGGGAGCAACAGCCTCCATGCCATAAACAAGGCCAAACGGAGTCTCCCCAGTTGATCGTTTGGGTGTTGTTCTAACAGCCCAAAGCACATTTTCCAGCTCGTTCAGCCATTTGCCCTTCAAGGCATAGACCCTTTTCTTCAGGCCATCCATCACGATTTTATTGGCTGACTCCACCTGGCCATTAGTTTGAGCATGATGGACAGAGGCTGTCCGATGCTCAATATTCAGTTCTTCCAGATACTCCTTCACTTGAGCCCCGTTAAAGGGAGGACCATTGTCGCTGATCAACACCTTAGGAATCCCATATCTGGATATAATATGGGTTTGGAGAAACTTGATGATTTGGTTCCCTGTCGTCTTGGCCAATGCCTTAGCTTCTATTCATTTCGAAAAATAATCAATGGCCACAAGCAAATATTTACACTGACCTTGTGCCTGTGGGAGAGGTCCCACCAAGTCGATACCCCACTGCGCGAAGGGCCAAGCACTCTTGATGGACATCAGATTAGCAGCCGGAGCCAAGATATTCGGGGAATACCTCTGGCACGCATCACAAGATCGGACTAATACCGTCGCCTCCTTGCTCATCGAAGGCCAGTAATAGCCCAAATTCAACACTTTCCTCATAATGGATCGGGCCCCTTCGTGACAAGCCGCGACCCCTTCATGCACCTCCCTAAGGATCCGACTTGCGTCGGGCTCAGCCACGCATTTCAAGTAAGGAGTCGAGAACCACCCCTTTTTGTATAGTTGATTGTCCACCATCACATAATTAACCGCGATCCGACGTATCATGTCAGCTACCACTTCATCATCGGGGACTGCCCCCGTGGTCAGATACGCGACTATCGGGGTCATCCAAGTGGGCTCCTCCTCCGATCCTGCTTCAAAAGCACAGACCTCCGATAGGTCGGTGGTCGATAAGATCACCTTCTCCAAGAAGTGCACCTTCCGATTTTCCTCGAGGGGTGCCCCCAAGGCAAATTTGCTCAAGGCATCCGCTTCCGCGTTTTCCTCCCTCGGGATTGGCTCGATGTCGAAACTTTTGAAGCTCTCCTTCAAGACTTGCACCTTGCGAAGGTACTTTCTCATCATCGGGCTCTTCGCCTCATATCGTCCTTGGACTTGATTCACGATCAGGCCAGTGTCACATTTCACCCTTAAGTGACCAACTCCCGTACCCTTGGAAATTTTGAGGCCTGTGATAAGAGCCTCATACTCAGCTTTGTTGTTCGTGGCCCTAAACGTTAAGGCCAAAGCATATCGGAGGGGCTCACCTCCGCCTGGTGGTATCAATACAAACCCTGCTCCTGATCCGTCTGAACTCGAAGAGCCGTCAGTGTACATTTCCCAAGTATTTTCCACATTTGGCTGTTCTAATTGCTCCGCCATTTCTGGTTGCTCTGCTATCGAGACCTCCATGGTTGCCCCCTCTACAGGGCCCGCTTCTTCCAGATCGGGGGCTGTAGACTCTGCTATGAAATCCGCCAACACCTGGCCCTTAATAGCCGTTCTCGGAGCAAAGTGAATGCGGAACTCACTAAGCTCGACTGGCCATTTCACTAATCTCCCCGACGCATCAGGTCGGTTCAAAAAATGCTTCAGAGGTTGATTCGTCAACACAGTAATCTCATGCGCATGGAAGTAAGGCCGCAGCTTCCGAGTAGTAATGATCAACGCAAAAAGATACTTCTCAACGGCGGGATAATTCATTTCAGATTTGGCAAACGCCTTTCTTACATAATAAACGGGGACTTGATTACCCTCAAAAATATTCACTAACACAGAGCTAATAGCAAACTCAGAAACAGCCAAATATAGATAGAGCGGCTCGCCTGGGATCGGTTTCGCCAATGGCGGGAGGGTGCGAAGGTGCTGCTTGAGTGCCTGGAATGCCTCTTCACACTTGGAAGTCCACTCAAACTTCTTGTTGGCCCTCAGAACTTCAAAAAATGGCATGGATCGGTCACTTGCCTTGGACAGGAAGCGATTCATTGCAGCTAGTCGGCCATTCAGCACTTGCACCTCCCGATGATTTATCGGAGACTGCATCTCCTCAATTGCCCTCAGCTTCTCGGGGTTCACCTCAATTCCTCTTTGGCTTTCCATAAAGCCCAAAAACTTTCCGGAGTGCACTCCGAAGGCGCACTTGGTCGGGTTCAAGCGAACCTGATGAAGCCTCATCCGCTCAAACGCCGTGGCTAAGTTGTGAACATGATCCTTGGCCTGTCGGGACTTCACCAGCATTTCGTCCACGTAAGCCTCCATGGTTTTCCCCAGCATGTCTCCGAACAGCTTGTTCACCATCCTTTGATAAGTTGCCCCGGCATTGATCAATCCAAAGGGCATGACATCGTAGTGATAGATGTCACTATCAGCGTAAAAGGAAGTGTGGGGGGCATCCTCCTTAGGCATCTTGATCTGATTATAGCCCGAGTAAGCATCTATGAAGCTCAGCAATTCATGTCCCGACGTGCATCCACCAACTGGTCGATCCTCGGAAGCGGGTAACAATCCTTCGGGCAAGCCTTATTCAAGTCGCGGAAATCAACACACATCCGCCATTTCCCATTGCTCTTCTTCACCAGAACCGGGTTGGCAACCCAAGTCTGGAATCGGAGTTCCTTGATAAATCCAGCATCGAGTAACCTGCCCACCTCTTACTGGATCGCGATCCTCTTGTCTGCGCCCATCAGACGCCTTTTCTGGGCGATAGGCTTGATCGCAGGATCAATCTTCAACTCAATTCAATCACATCGAGGCTGATTCCTGGCATATCACTCGGGGACCAGGCAAACAGCTCCCTGAACTCCTTCAGCAGCTCAATCAATTCTCGGGCCCTCTCGTCAGACAGGGCGGACCCGATTTTCACCTTCCTCTGAGGTCCATCAATCTCGACCTCCTTTAAATCCTCCATAGGGGCGGGACGCCCGAACTCCTCTATGGGATCAGCATCGGTCTGGAGGATGGTCATAGCCTCCCGTCTTTTCCTTCGGGTAGAATTAACATAGCACTTCCTGGAAGCCACCTGGTCGCCCTTGACCTCCCCGACTCCGTGGTCAGTCGGGATCTTCATCTTCTGGTGAACAGTCGAGGCAACTGCCATCAGGGGGTTGATGGTGGTTTTCCCGATAATCGCAATGTAAGTTCCCGAGGACTCAACCACCACGAAGTCCACATTCCTCCTCTCCGCTTTCCACTCGCTACCGAACTCCACTGGTAAGGTGATCATTCCCAGCGGATAGGAGGTAAAACCAGAGAACACAACCATCGGGAAGTTCACCTGCTTGAGATCCTTCTTCGTTTTCCCCATGGCCTCCAGCGCATCCATAAATAGAATATCGGAGAAGCTCCCTCCGTCGATCAAAATTCGCTTCATCTCGTACCCATCCACGTCTAGGGTCACGACCAAAGCATCATCATGTGGAGTCTCCACACCTACCAAGTCTTCCGCTGAAAAGGAGATCACCATCTCTTCCTTCGCGGTCCAGGATCGGGACCTCTTGCCCAATACCTTAGCAGCGGAAATTTTAGAGGCATAGACCTCACGAGAGGCTGTGGTGTCACCTCCTGCAGAAAATCCTCCGTGAATAACATTGATGGTGCCCCGCTTCTCCTTACGGGCACCAGAGGACTCTGGCTCCGATTTCTTCTTCTTTGGGGACCGATCGCGGGATCAGGAACGGGACCGCGATCGAGATCGAGAGCGGGATCGATACCGCCTCTCAGCCACAAACTCCTTAAGCTTCCCCTTCTGGATCAGCTTTTCAATTTCCTTCTTCAACTCCCGACAATGGTTAGTGTCGTGACCTCTGGCGCGGTGGAACCGACAGTAACGATCGGTGTGGGATCCCAAAAATTCTCCTTCCTTCTTCGGGGGGTACCTGGAGATACCCTGTCGATCCATCACCATTAACACCTCAACCATGGAACTATTCAGAGGGATGTGGTAGTCCTCCCGCTTGTCCTTCATCGGGGGACGTCTATCTTCCCTTCGATCAGAACGACCTCGACTCCGACTGCCCTCGGATTTATCCTTCCGCTTATGGTTGTCCAATGGTTTGAACGACTGCTTCCCCCTATTCGACTTCGGAGGATCAAGCTCTCCGGCAGCTATTTTCGACTCTTGCACGTCGATTTGCTGCTTCACCCTCTTCTGTAGTGCCTCCATGTTCCACACATCCTTCTCAGCCACGCTGTGCATCAGGTCGGAACCATAGGGGGCTGTCAGGTTACGAAGGAAGGTACGAATAGTCTCTCCCTCCGATATCTCCTCATCGATCTCGGGCACACCGGCAGTGTATCGCTGGTAATAATGTGCCAACGATTCGTCGGGCCTTTGGACCACTTGGGCCAGGGACCTCACGCTCTTCAAAAGGCGCCGACGACCCTGGTACTGCTGAATGAAACGGTCGTGCATATCGGCCCAGCTGGAAATGCATCCTGGGGGCAGGCTGAAGAACCACGCCAGGGCCCTCTCACTGTACCTGGGAACAGCACACACACAATATCGTCATTCGGGGCTCTGCCCAAACAAGCCATGAGATGCTTCTGGACATGGCGAACTGGATCCCCCTCGCCATCATATTCCTTAATTGTGGGGATACCCAGCCCTGGCGGGGCGAGGGTGTCTATCAATCGGGGAACAAAAGGATGAGTGGATCGATCCCTCAGTTCCGACATCATCGGCTTCTAGTCCCCCATGCAGATGTTCACGATCTTCACCACCTGGTCGGGGGTGATGGGACCATTAAGGGGAATGGTCCTATGTTGCACCGGTCCTGGCCCATCAATCACAAATCGCTTCGACTGAATGGGCTCCTTGCCCTTGTCCCGATTTCTGGGTTGGGCCTCCTGTACATTTTGAACATCCCTTGGCGGAGGCGCCTCCTCCTGCCTCTTGGCAGCCTCTCTTCGCTCTAAGAGAGCCTCCATGGCCTCCAAGAACATCGGCATGGCATCCGCCACGGCCTTTGCCAGATCCGCGTTTGGAGGAGCATCGGGAACATCCTCCTCCCTATTCTCTTGGTGTCTTGCCGTATCCTCAGGGACTTCGTTGTGCCCCCCTGTTCGGGAAATCTCAGCAGGGAGATTTTGGTCCTCAGCACGCTCCGGTGGCGAATTCAGAGTTCTAGCAGGATGACGGGAACCACCAGATTGTCCTTGCTTTCTCTGCTTGCCAGCCGCCATTGAACGAGTAGAAGTCATTGTTGCTTTTCGTTTCGATTCCCACAGACGGCGCCAATGTTGGATCACGGTTGGAACTCCGGTACGGTCTTGACGGCAATCCGAAATCCTCCGCTCCACGTAATCCTGCAAGAGGGGAATAGACCGGGCGGTGACCAAGAATCCCTCTCCGATGCTTAAATGAGTATCTCAATTATCTCAACAAAACTGGCAAGCAAGAGTATCAGTATCCAAAAACGTATATCGATCTGAGGTAACTTCTGCCCTTTTATAGGAGAAGAGGTACCTCAGTTACCTGGTGAACCGTTGGGGCAGTTAGCCCACGATCCCGCCTATCTCGGCCACGATCTCGCTTATCTCGGCCACGCTCCGCGTATCTCGGCCACGCTCCGCGTATCTCGGCCACGCTCCGCGTATCTCGGCCTCAACCTCTGATAGCAAGTCCCGACCAATATCGGGGACTCCAGAGTTAGCTCATTGTGTCACCGCTCGGGGCCCCTCGTCATCGTGACAGGGCCAACATTCTCAGGGATTCATCATCGGGGCCTACTTAAAGGCATCTCATTGGGAGCGTCCAGCTCGCCTATCGGGACCGACCTTGTCGGGACCTTTCATCATCGGGACTCCTCCTGTCGGGACTCTTCGCATTGGTCTTCTTGACCTCTTTTAGGGCCCAGTGGGCCTATTCACCGTTTACTCACCGTTAAAGGGCCTAACGGCTATAACGAAACCCATCATTTCCCTATTTAAGATATTGACAATAAATAATATATATATCTATATATAGGTTCCGATTTTTACATATATATATGTATATATTGTTGATTGATTTAATATTAAAGATAGAATCTTAGCAATAAATATATATATATATATATATATATATATGTTTATAATAGGTCTGAAATATATATATATTATTAATATTGGAAATTATTTTTATAGTTAATGTTACTTGGTGGCTAAGTTAAATATTTTTGGACTTTAATGTTAGATTACGGGGAGTAATCACTACGGATACTAAATCATGGTACATGCTAATAATCGAAATTACGCAGCGGAAAATTCGCACATACCTCAAACGTGATCCGTAGTCCCTAGATCCTTCTATAGGGAGTTCACGATCTTCTGGTCGGGACTTGTAGATGTTCTAGTTAGAGAAGCCCTACGCAGTACAAGCTCCACAGCAAAGTCTCTGATCGATTCTTGGCATAGGGATAGATCTCTGAAGTGTTTGCTAAGAAAGCAAATTGGCACACCTTGGGTGAGGGGTTCGGCCGAAATACCTAGGTGTGGGGTGGAGGGTTTTTCTCTCTAAAACACTCTATGAGGGAATAGTAATTAACCCTAAAAATCCCCTATCACCATCTATTTATTGGAGGAGCAAAGTGGACAAAAGTCAACTTTGCCCACTCCTAATATTCGTCCAGCCACTATGCATAGGGAGGCCCAATTTTGGGCCTCTCATGTCAATTGGGACTTGGGTCTGGCCCAATTACTCTAATGTGACATGTACCTAATTTTCTTAGGTAAACTATACATATTATGGGCTACAAATTACGGCGCCCATCATCATATGCTTACAGCTCCCACTAGCTAAAATGGGAGGGTGCCTGTTAATATTGTTGTCCAAATCAGCATCAACATTTCACTCCTTCAATCTAGTCCTTGCTTCCGAATAGTTCATACGAGGTTTGCCGTGCGACCGGCGGATACGACGGGCATCGTGCTACTCATCTGTTAGGAGTATTGTAGCGCTCGCGGAACGTTGATTCCATTTTATCCAATCAAATTGTTATAACCAACATTTATATTGTACCGCGCTGTATCCTAGGTCAACTGATAATTCTCCATTTTCCTAATTTCCACATAGGAACACTTCTCCAAGGCATCCGTACAAGTATTCACAACCTCCAACTAATATCATGTTGGTGGCCACCTAGTGAATACAACAGTCGGTGAATTACAAGTGAACTTGACCATCCCCATCGCCCATATCCTTATACAGACCCAACCAGTTTCCAAAGACGCGGTCACTGGGTCTTTTTGTTCAGCACTACGCTCGTACGCGGAAGCCATCATTGAGCCTGACCTTAGATATGTGTACTGAGTCCGTGAGTATACTTTAGGTACCTCTTCATAAGGCTCCTGGGATAATCACACGCTCGAGGTGAAGAAGTTTGCGCCCGCCAGAATCACGAAGATTCCTTCCTAGCACAACCGAGCTGTGACCCCGTGGTCGAACGTGGCATGCGCAGTATGAAGCACGCGCAGTATGAAGCACGCGCAGTATGAAGCACGCGTTGATAGCATACATGAATCTTTTGGGTTGACAGGAAAGGGATATGTCAATCATGCTATCACTGATTCTCATCTGGCCCAGAATTTCGTTTGATGACGAACGAAGTTCATCACGGCGATATGAAAAATGAAGATCATGTCGAGTTACTTCGAAACTAGATAATTGTCTTGCGTAATCAGGTTTATCCCCCTGACTCTTAGCCAGTCTTGCTTGGTAGAGGCCTCCCTCCACCGCAAGATTGCCGTACTTGTGTGACTAGGTAAGGCCCACATTCGACATAGTTTGGCAGAGGATTACATCCTCCTACGACTTAGTTTATAGACCGTAAATCTGATGTAATCAAAACATTATGACGTCGATTGATCATAAACTCAGTTGCAATTCTTTCGCTTACATACTGTAACTTTCTAATATCAAAATTTTATCGCAGGTACTTGCCATTTCTAAACCCTACGCAATCCAAGCAGTTTTACATGCTTTTCGAAAATGTCCTTACGTAGTGATTTTGTTAATGGGTCCACTGCAATGTTATTGGTGGTCAAGTATTCCATAGTGATTATATTGTCTACTACCATTAAAATTTAGCATGAAATTATTTATCATCAATGTGTTTGGTCTTACTACGGTACTTCGGATTCTTAACTGCCGCAAAGGCTGCTTGACTGTCAGAGAAGACCTTTACAGGTTTATTATTGACATCGCCAAAACGCAGCGCAGTTAGAAGCCTTTTGAGCCAGACCGCTTCCTGTGCATTCTTAGAGAGAGCTACGAATTCTGATTCTATCTTGGACAGCGCGACACATGTTTGCGTCTTGCTCGTCCAGGAAATGGCGGCATTAGCAAGGAGGAATGCTCCTCCTGTGGTGGACTTATGATCTTCCAGATCGCCAACACGGTCGACGTCAATGTAACCGGTCAATTCTAACTTTTTACCCTCATAGCACAGTGCGTAGTCGGCAGTACCTTTAAGATAACGAATTATTCGTTTTACAGCCTTTAAATGTTGATAACAAGGATCTGATTGGAAACGTGCTACTAGGCCTACAGCGTAACAGATATCTGGACGGGTGCATTGTACGACGTAGAACAAACTACCGAGCATGCTAAAACATCCTTTACCCTTTATCTATTTGTGCTCTGCTAGGTTCTTGGGGCCGTCACGTTTTGACAGTGCGCACCCGAACAACATTGGCGTTTCCACGGATTTTGGCATCATGTAATCTGAATCTTTTCAACAATTTGTTGATATAAGCTTTTTGAGATAGACATGATTTCCGGGTAGCCCGAACTCTGGCAGTCTCAATGCCTAAGATATATGTGGCCTCTCCCATGTCCTTCATCTCAAATACAGATGCCAACCAGGACTTTGACTTATTCATAAATCTCATGTCGTTTACAGCAATAAGTATGTCGTCCACGCATAAGTTTAAGATGACATACTTAGACGTGGAGGTCTTATAATACACGCATGTATCCTTGTGATAAACTCACAGATCCGTTTCCTACGATTTCCTCGTGGAATCTGCAGTACCATTGTCGTGACAATCATTTAAGACCGTAGATGGATCTTTGGAGTTTACAAACTTTACGTTCGTCACCAGGGGTAATGAAACCCTCCGTTTTCTCCATGTAGATCTCTTTATGTTTCTGCTCTTATGAATAATAATTACATTTTATCATTTGAGAAGAACTTTGTTCGCATAAATAAAGGAAATATCTTCTTTGGGCATGCTTATTCCTCTTATAGCCTCTTTATCATGGATTTGAATGGAAGTATAGATTCTAACTGAATGTATGCATTTTCCTCCAGAGAAGCAAAAACTGACGCAGCCGGATGGCATGCGAGGCTGGGACATATAAGCTATGATAGGGTACATTCATTAGCACGAAGAGAGCTTCTGCCTGGTACCAGCAATGTGGTTAAGCAAACATGCCACGATTGTCTAGTAGGAAAGTCCACTCGCAAACCATTCGGAGAAGCTCAACGAGCCGAGTATCCATTGCAGCTAATTCACTCCGTCGTCTGTGGAACAATGAGTGTAACCGCTAGGAGTGAAAAATGATACTTCGTAACTTTCATTGACGACTTTACCCGTTATGGGTTCACTCATTTGATTACTCGTAAATCCGATGCAATATATTGCTTTAGAAACTTTCTAAACCTCGTAGAGAATCAACAGGAGCAAAAAGTGAAAACCCTACGCACTGATAGAGGTGGAGAATATCTCTCTAATGAGTTTGATAAGTCTCAACAGGAGTTTATTCCTCCCACTGTATTTATAATGAAAATGTTCCCATTATCATTTACCATGTCATTCACTTGAGTTGCTGGTTCAAATCTCTCCCACTTAAATTAAATGGGACCTGATGTTAGTAATATCCCCTTCTGTCTGATCAAGACTCATTGTACCGAAATCGTTAATGCATCGAAAAATTCGTTCTCAAGTATGTAATGTCTCATGTTCGACCACGACACCATTTTTCTAGCTGTAAACATGTACTTTCAAAGAGTAGTTCATATACTCTTGTCCTAGATACGTGTTTAATGCGCAAATTAATGTCGCGTGGTGATATGATTTGTTGGATCACGGTGGAACTCTGGTACGGTCTTTGACGGCGATCCTAGCTCCTTTGCTCCACGCAATCCTGCAAGAGGGGATAGACCGGGCGGTGACCCAGAATCCCTCTCCGATGCTTAAATGAGTATCTCGTACGGACTGGAAAGCAGTAATCTCAAGTAATGTATTTGAACGTAAGTGATCTGAGGTGACCTCTTGCCCTTTTATAGGCGAAGAGATACCTCAGTTACCTGGTGAACCGTTGGGGGTGGTTAGCCCGTATCCCGCGTATCTCGGGTGTGATCCCGCCTATCTAGGCCATGATCTCGCTTATCTCGGCCACGCCCCGCGTATCTCGGCCACACTCCGTGTATCTTAACCACGTTCCGCGTATCTCGGCCACGCCCCGCGTATCTCGGCCTTATCCTCTGATAGCGAGTCCCGACTAACATCGGGGACTCCAGAGTTATCTCGTTGTGTCACCGCTCGGGGCCCCTCGTCATCGTGACAGGGCCTATTGTTCTCAGGGATTCGTCGGGGCCTACTCAGAGGCATCTCGTCGGGAGCGTTAAGCTTGCTTGTCAGGTCCGACTCTGTCGGGACCTCTCATCCTCGGGCTCCCTTCGTCGGGATCCTTTGTCTGGGCCATCTTGGCCTTCGTTTAGGGCCCACCGGGCCTATTTGCCGTTTCCTCACCGTTAAAGGGCCTAACGGCTGTAGTCGAACCCATCATTTGCCCCCAAGACATGAGGGACTTTTAGTTCGTCGTGTCTTTCAACTCCTGACCTCCCGACATTGGAGTCGGCGATCTTTCCCTTGGCATAGTCACTCAATACTAGTCTTCTCCTTCACGTTTCCTCGATGCCTTGTGGATAACTGCCAAATCCGAGGGGACTCCTCGATTCCCCAGTTCATTAAATGCAGCAGATAGTGAAGCGACGTCTTCGGCACTCGTGCCTGATTTTTCGCACCTGCTTTTTCTGAAAAGTGCTTCTCAGGCCGTTTCATCATTACGCCCGTTGCCCTTCTGCACGTTCCATCTCAACGGTCCAGATTAGAACTCTTCAACTTCGACGACTCGGATCGAAGTGTCCCTTCAACTGTCCTCTTTGCCTATAAAACCCTAACCGTGGGTGTTGGATCACTTTTACCGTCTTCGAATTTTCAGGAGCTCTCTACAACCTTTGTGAATTCAAGCTTTTGCGATTCCGAAGACCATTAGTGCTTTTCGACCATCTTCCAAGCAACGCCCAGTTCATTCCTTCAACCTCCAATTCGTCATGTCTGGTATGGATTTCTTCTTCGTTGCTTGATCATCTTTTCCTTGTTTGCAGCTTTCCGAAAATCCCACTGTGCCTTCCTTGCCATTGCTACTTTTCAGACAGTGGATCCAGCTCTGAGGGAAGAAAGCCCTTCAACTTTGATTATGCTCTGAATGAAATCTCTAGCACCGCTTATGATGCAGCTCTCCGGGAGGGGTGCATCACTTCTACTTAGGAACCTCGTTTCCCGTATCCCTGGCCTCGCCCCTCGGGTAACCTTGAGGTTACTCGTCCCCGAAAAGGGGAGGTATTTGTCTCCACGGGGCAAGTATCAACGGGGATCGGATTCCCCTTCTGTGGTAATCTGGTCGAGATGTGCCAGCATTACAAAACTCATCCGACCACCTTCTCTCCGCATGCCATTCGCCTGTGGAATGCTTTCCAGGTCCTCTGCTTCCGACAGCGGTGGGTATACAGCCTCAAGCTCTTCAGGACCTTCTACGGGATGAAGTGCAACGAGGCGGGGGTTTGCGCCTTCTACCCCCGAATGCCGAAGTGGAACAAGGCACAACTTGGACGGTGTAACTGGACCAATGACACCTGGAAGGTGGTCAAGGGTCGGGGACTCCTGGTTGATACGGGGTCCGATAATAGCGGATGGAAGAGAAGCTACTTCTTTATCCGAAACTCCTCGATCCCATGGCCCCGATGGGAGGTAGAAGCGGACTCTCCTCCCGCTTTCCACACCTACACTGATGAAGACTTCCAGACTCTTCAACTTATCCAGCTCTACCGATGGGGGGAGCCTTACACTCCCCTCGACGCCAATTCCCTCGTGGAGCGGGACCTGGTGAACGCCGGGATCCGACTCCTCGACATAATCTCCGGGGGGCAGCTCTTCGACGGCCCCTCCAATGTGGTTCCCTGGGTAAATCTCTAACTCTTTTTTTTACTGTTTGCAGCCAAGAAGGTATCTGTGCTGACCGATCTGTTCCTTAAGCAGGGGGAGACCGATGCCGTCCGCCCTTCGCGGAAGAGGAAATCCGCCAAGAAGGCTGCTGCTCCGTCGGGGTCTCCTTCTGCGGAGCAACCTAAGCGCAAGCGCGTGGAGCTGGACCAACTCTTCGACGTCCAGAACGTTGAAGAAGGTAAAAAGCTCCGTCTCGCTATTAAATCGTATAGGAGGATGGTCCCGAAGGATTTGATTCCTTCGACCAGGGAGGCCCGTATTGCTGACGTTAGACGAATCATTCGAGGTGAAACTCCTCGTGTCCTGAAGGCGGGCTACTACCACTACCACGGGAAGGATCAATATGTCTCCCGACGTATTGTTTGGTGTAAGAATCCTGATGAACTCCCTGATTACATTTCTGAAGCCTCTCGTCCTCTAGGTGCAGGTCGCTCAGGAGCTCCGTCGGGCGCTGAAGCTTCCGCGGGTGCACCGTCTTCAATAGGGGCGCCTCCCTCAACTGGGGAGAAAACCCCGACCGGCGAACAATTTCGTCGGGTGGAAACCTTGGACTCCTCCGAGGAGACTGATGAGGGTGGCTCCCTTCGTCATCGTCGGAGGACGGGGCAGTCCCCCTTGAAACCAACCTCACAGGGGCTGCCCCCTTCATCTTCTCCGCAGCAGCGACAGCCGTCGCCCATCCACAACTTCACTCCTTCCCCCACCCGGGTCGAGCCGGAGGCACGCCCCTCCACGACTCGTGCTGGCCCTCCTCCTGTCCCTCTCGACGGGAGATTCTACAGGGCCTTCGACCCCACGCAGGTGGATGCTCCCTGGACACCAATCCAAACACTGCAAGGGGTCCAGCTTCGACAAGGGGACCAGCATGAGGAACTGGCTCTGCATCTGCTGGCAGGCTCGATCCTTCCCACCATGCGGTTCCCGATTTCCCTGAATCGGACGGCGATGCATCGGGATGTTCGAGAGATGTCCCTGCGTCGGATAGAGGTAAAACTTCGTTTCTCCTTCTTCATTGGTAAGGCTGGTTGTTTGTCCATTAACACTTTTCTTTCTTCTATCGTAGGAGCTCGGGGACTTCAACCGTCTTTTTGGGTACCTCATTGCCTATGATGAGTCCCGGGAGCGGGACCGGGCGGCCATCGCCAAGCTCAAGGAGGATCTTGCGGCCTCCAAATCTTCGCGGGGGAAACTTGCCAAGGAGCAGGCCATCCTTGACCAAAAGGTTCAGGACCTCCAAAACCAGGTCGGGGATTTCGAGGGGCTCCTGAGGCAGGAGCGACAGGAGCGGCAGACTACTGAGGACAAGCTGGTCCTCGAGAAGAAGGCTCTGGAGGAGCAAGTCGCGGGGGTTCCTGCGCAGCTGGTCGCGGCTGAGGCCAAGGGCCGGGAGGATTATCGGGGGTCTGAAGACTTCCAGGCTGATGCTATGAAGTTCTTCAGCACGGAGGTGGAGAACACTCTCTTCAATGCGGTTGAGGAGCTCCACCTGGAGTATGGCGACGCCATCAACTTCGACAAGTCTCCTTCTCTCGCTCCCTTCGCGAAGAAATACTTTACTCTTTCCGAGGAGAGTGATGGGGGGAGTACCCCCGCAGTTGTCGAAGACGCAGCAGAGCTTCCAAGTGCGGATGCCCCGATAGTCGATCCTCCCGCGGCCGACCCTGTGGAGCCTTCTGCCGCCGACCTCGTGGACCCAGCTTCCGCAGATGCCGCTGACAAGGACCAAGCCTAACTGCTTATCTCTAGAGTCCTTATATTTTCTTCGCTTTTGTAATCGTCGAGCCTTTGAGCCCTTATCAATTATCAGACTTTCTTAGTTCCGTTTTTTTCGATGCACTTCTCCAAGTGGCTTTACTACACTTGCACATTCTCGTACATCACTCAAGACTATTTACTAATTTGCACCACTTAAGGCGACTTATCATCATGCACCACTTAAGGCGACTTTTCAATACTTAGAATAAATCTAAAAAACATGCATCACTTAAGACGACTTAATCTCGTGCATCACTTAAGATGACTTTTCAATACTTAGAATAAATCTAAGAATCGCGCATCACTTAAGACGACTTTTTCGTGCACCACCTAAGGCGACTTTTCAGTACTTAGAATAAATCTAAGAATCGTGCACCACTTAAGGCGACTTTTCTCATGCACCACTCAAGGCGACTTTTCTCGTGCACCACTCAAGGCGACTTTTCTCGTGCACCACTCAAGGCGACTTTTCTCGTGCACCACTCAAGGCGACTTTTCTCGTGCACCACTCAAGGCGACTTTTCTCGTGCACCACTCAAGGCGACTTTTCTCGTGCACCACTCAAGGCGACTTTTCTCGTGCACCACTCAAGGCGACTTTTCTCGTGCACCACTCAAGGCGACTTAATAAAGCTTAGAGTAAATCTAAGAATAATTCTGATCGGAAGCAACCTCTTTATTTATTGATGGCACAAATTTGGCTTACATCGAATTAAACGATAAACAGCATACACCACTTAAGGCGATTTTACATCGGGCACCACTTAAGGCGACTTTCATTGGGCACCACTTAAGGCGACTTTCATTGGGCACCACTTAAGGCGACTTTCATCAAGCATGATGTTTCTTCCAGTGTTCGCCACTAAAAGAATGCTTCAATACTCTGCCATCGAGGTCTTCCAGTTTGTACGCATTTGGAGGTGGCATCCCCACGACCTTATAAGGTCCTTCCCATTTTGGTGACATCTTGTTGATTCGATCCAAAAGGGTAAACTCGTTGCGACGCCAAACCAGCTCCCCGACGAAGAACTGTCGGGACTTTACTCGCCGGTTGTAGTACCTGGCCGTCGCCAAACGCATTCGAGCTTGGACTTCATCGGCTTCCCGCCTCTTCTCTTCGAGTAAGTCCAAGTCCAGACGTCTCATTTCATCATTCGTCAGAGGCTCGTAATATCTCATCCGATGGGACGCCACAGCTACCTCCACGGGGGCAACAGCCTCCGTGCCATAAACGAGGCCAAACGGAGTCTCCCCCGTTGATCGTTTGGGTGTCGTTCTAACAGCCCAAAGCACGTTTTCCAGTTTGTTCAGCCATTTGCCCTTCAAGGCATAGACCCTCTTCTTTAGGCCATCCATCACGATTTTGTTGGCTGATTCCACCTGACCGTTAGTCTGAGCATGGCGTACGGAAGCTGTCCGATGCTCGGTGTTTAACTCCTCCAGATACTCCCTCACCTGAGAGCCGTTAAACGGTGGACCATTGTCGCTGATCACCACCTTAGGAATCCCGTATCTGGACACAATATGGGTCTGGAGGAACTTGACGATCTGGTTCCCCGTCGTTCTGGCCAACGCCTTTGCCTCTATCCATTTCGAAAAATAATCGATAGCTACAAGTAAATACTTACATTGACCTTGTGCTTGTGGAAGAGGTCCCACCAAGTCGATGCCCCATTGCGCGAAGGGCCACGCGCTCTTGATGGATGTCAGATTAGCGACCGAAGCCACGATACTCGGGGCGTACCTCTGGCACGTGTCACAGGATCGGACCAACGCCGTCGCTTCCTTACTCATCGTAGGCCAATAATAGCCCAAGTTCAGCACTTTCCTCATAATGGATCGGGCCCCTTCATGACAAGCCGCGACCCCTTCATGCACCTCCTTCAGGATTCGATTTGTATCGGGTTCTGCCACACACTTCAAGTACGGAGTCGAGAACCAACCCTTCTTGTATAGCTGATTGTCCAGCATCACGTAATTAGCCGCGATCCGACGTATCCTGTCGGCTGCTACTTTATCATCGGGGACTGTCCCCGTAGTCAGGTATGCGACTATCGGGGTCATCCAAGTGGGCTCCTCCTCCGATCTTGCCTCAATGGCACACACCTGTGTAGGGTCGATGGTCGATAAGATCACCTTCTCCAAGAAGTGCACCTTCCGATTTTCTTCCAAGGGTGCCCCCAGGGAAAATTTGCTCAAGGCGTCTGCCTCTACGGTTTCCTCCCTCGGGATTGCCTCGATGTCGAAGCTTTTAAAGCTCTCCTTCAGGTCTTGTACCTCGCGTAGATATTTCTTCATTATCGAGCTCCTCGCTTCGTATCGCCCTTGAACCTGGTTTACGATTAAAGCTGCGTCACACTTCACTCTCAAGTGATCGACTCCAGTGCCTTTAGCAATTTTCAGGCCCGTGATAAGAGCCTCATACTCCGCTTCGTTGTTTGTGGCCTTGAATGTTAAAGCCAAGGCGTATCGGAGTGGATCACCTTCACCCGGTGGTATCAACAAAAAGCCTGCTCCTGATCCGTCCGAACTCGAGGAGCCATCCGTGTACATTTCCCAGGTATTTTCCTCGTTTGGCTGTTCTGATTGCTCTGCCCTCTCTGGTTGTTCCTCTGTCGGGACTTCCATGGTTGCCCCCTCTACAGGGCCCGCTTCTTCTAAATCGGGGGCTGTAGATTCTGCTATGAAATCCGCCAATGCCTGGCCCTTAATGGCCGTTCTTGGAGCAAAGTGTATAAGGAACTCACTAAGCTCTACTGCCCACTTCACTAATCTTCCCGACGCATCTGGTCGGTTCAAAAAATGCTTCAAAGGCTGGTTCGTTAACACAGTAATCTCGTGTGCATGGAAATAAGGCCTTAGCTTCCGAGCAGTAATAATCAACGCAAAGAGATACTTCTCAACGGCAGGATAATTCAATTCAGACTTGGCAAACGCCTTGCTTACATAATAGACGGGGACTTGATTACCCTCGACAACCTTCACTAACACAGAGCTAATGGCAAATTCAGAAACAGCCAAGTAAAGATAGAGCGGCTCGCCTGGAACCGGTTTCGCCAACGGCGGGAGGGTGCGAAAGTGTTGCTTGAGTGCTTGGAACGCTTCTTCACACTTGGCGGTCCACTCAAACTTCAAAAAATGACATTGATCGGTCGCTGGCTTTGGATAGGAAGCGATTCATTGCTGCCAGTCGGCCATTCAGCACTTGTACTTCCCGATGGTTTATCGGAGACTGCATCTCTTCAATCACCCTCAGCTTCTCGGGGTTCACCTCAATTCCTCTCTGGCTCACCATAAAGCCCAAAAATTTCCCTGAGTGGACTCCGAAGGCGCATTTCGTCGGGTTTAAACGAACCTGATGAAGCCTCATCCGCTCAAACGCCATGGCTAGATTGTGCACGTGATCCTCCGCCTGTCGGGACTTCACCAGCATGTCATCCACGTAAGCTTCCATGGTCTCTCCCAGCATATCTCCGAATAACTTATTCACCATGCGCTGATAGGTTGCCCCGGCATTGATTAACCCGAAAGTCATGACATCGTAGTGATAGATGTCACTGTCTGCATAGAACGCTGTGTGAGGAGCGTCCTCTTTAGCCATCTTGATCTGGTTGTAGCCCGAATACGCATCCATGAAGCTCAACAGCTCATGTCCCGATGTGGCATCTACCAACTGGTCGATTCTCGGGAGTGGGTAACAGTCCTTCGGGCAAGCCTTATTCAGGTCGCGGAAATCCACACACATCCGCCATTTCCCATTAGTCTTCTTCACTAGTACCGGATTAGCGACCCAAGTCTGGAATCGGAGCTCCTTAATAAACCCAGCATCGAGCAACCTGCCCACCTCCTGCTGGATCGCGATTTTCTTGTCTGTGCCCATCGGACGCCTTTTCTGCGTGATAGGTTTGATTGCGGGATCTATCTTCAGCTCGTGTACGATCACATCGGGGCTGATTCCTGGCATATCGCTCGGGGACCAGGCAAACAGCTCCTTGAACTCCTTCAGCAACTCAATCAATTTTTGGGCTGTCTCCTCAGTCAAAGCAGACCCGATTTTTACCTTCCTCTGGGGTCCGTCGATCTCAACTTCTTTTAGATCTTCTATGGGGGCGGGACGCCCAAACTCCTCTCTAGGATCTGTATCTGTCTGGAGGAAAGTCATGGCCTCTCGCCTCCTCCTTCGGGTGGCGTTAACATAACATTTTCGGGATGCTACCTGGTCACCCTTGATCTCTCCGACTCCGTGGTCGGTCGGGAACTTCATCTTCTGGTGCACTGTCGAGGCAACTGCCATCAGGGGGTTGATGGTGGTTCTCCCGGTGATCGCGTTGTAAGTTCCTGCGGAATCAACTACCACGAACTTCACGTTCCTCCTTTCTGATTTCCACCCACTACCAAACTCTACTGGTAAGGTGATTACTCCTAGCGGATAGGAGGTAGAACCAGAGAACCCCACCATCGGGAAGTTTGCCTCCTTCAGATCTTTTTTCGTTTTTCCCATAGCCTCCAGCGCGTCCATAAATAGAATATCGGAGGAGCTTCCTTCGTCGGTCAGAATTCGCTTCATCTCGTACCCGTCTACATCCAAGGTTACAACCAAGGCGTCATCGTGCGGAGTCTCCACGCCTATGAGGTCCACCATCTCTTCCTTCAGGGTCCATGATCGAGACCTCTTACCTAGCACCACAGCCGTAGGAATTCTAGAGGCGTAAACCTCCCGAGAGGACGAGGTATCACCTCCAGCAGCAAATCCTCCGTGAATCACATTAATGGTGCCCCGTCGTTCTTTGCGGGCACCGGACGGCTCCGGATCGGACCTCTTCTTCTTTGGGGACCGATCGCGGGATCGAGAACGGGACCGCGATCGGGACCGAGAGCGGGATCGGCACCTCTTATCCCCGACGAACTCCTTGAGCTTCCCCTTCTGGATCAGTTTTTCGATCTCCTTCTTCAGCTCCCGACAATGGTTGGTGTCGTGACCATTTGCGCGGTGAAATCGACAGTAGCGATCCGTGCGGGATCCTAAGAATTCTCCATCCTTCTTTGGGGGATACCTGGAGATACCTTGTCGTTCCATGACCGTTAGTACCTCCGCCATGGAGCAGTTGAGAGGAATGTCGAGATCCTCCCGCTTGTCCTTCCTTAAAGAACGTCTATCATCTCTCCGATCAGAACGGCCTCGATTCCGACTGCCCTCGGGTTTACCCTTTGACTTACGATCGTCGAAAGGTCTAACCGACTGCTTCCCTTTATTCGACTTCGGGGGCTCCAGCTCTCCAGCGGCTATCTTCGACTCCTGGACATCGATTTTCCGTTTCACCCTCTTCTGTAGTGCCTCCATATTCCACACGGCTTTCTCAGCCACGCTATGCATTAGGTCGGAACCATAGGTGGCCGTTAGGTTCCGAATGAAGGTACGGATGGTTTCACCCTCCGAGATCTCCTCATCAATCTCCGCCACACTGGCAGTGTATCGCTGGTAATAGTGTGCCAGCGATTCGTCGGGCCTCTGTACCACCTGGGTCAGGGACCTCACACTCTTCAGCAAACGTCTACGACCCTGGTACTGCTGAATGAATCGGTTGTGCATATCTGCCCAGCAAGTGATGCAGCCTGGGGGCAGACTAAAGAACCAGGTCAGGGCTCTTTCCCCCAGTGTGTTCGGGAACAGCGTACACACTATATCTTCATTCGGGGCTCTTCCCAGACACGCCATGAGGTGCTTCTGGACCTGACGAACCGGATCTCCTTCGCCATCGTATTCCTTTATCGTGGGGATACCCAGTCCTGGCGGGGCTAGGGTGTCTATGAGTCGAGGAACGAAGGGATGAGTAGATCGATCCCTCAGCTCCGACACCAGCGGCTTCTGCTCTCCCATGCAGATGTTAACGATATTTACCACCTGATCGGGGGTGATGGGACCATTCAGGGGAATAGTCCTGTGCTGTACTGGTCCTGGCCCATCAACCACAAATCTCTCTGGCTGAATGGACACCCTACTCCTGTCCTGGCCTCGGGGCGGAGCCTCCCGTACGTTCCGAACCTCTGCTGGTGGGGGCGCTTCTTCTAACGGGGGCATCTCCTCCTGCCTCCTCGCAGCCTCTCTCCGATCCAAGAGAGCCTCCACGGCTGCCAAAAACATAGGCATGGCTTCTGCCACAGCCCTTGTCAGGTCCGTAGCTGGGGGAGCCTCCTGCTCCCTATTGCCCTGATGCTGAGCGGCAATCTCTTCGGGACCTTCATTATGCCCCCCTGTCTGGGAGAGCTCAGCAGCGGGATGGTTCTGGTTTTCCTCCTGTTCTGGTAGTGAATTCAGAGTTGTCGCAGCGGGATGACGGGAACCACCAGATTGTCCTTGCCTCCTTTGCTTGCCAGCCGCCATTGAACGAGTATAAGGCATATCAGCTTTTTGTTAGTTTCCCACAGACGGCGCCAATGTTGGATCACGGTGGAACTCCGGTACGGTCTTTGACGGCGATCCTAGCTCCTTTGCTCCACGCAATCCTGCAAGAGGGGATAGACCGGGCGGTGACCCAGAATCCATCTCCGATGCTTAAATGAGTATCTCGTACGGATTGGCAAGCAGTAATCTCAAGTAATGTATTTCAACGTAAGTGATCTGAGGTGACCTCTTGCCCTTTTATAGGCGAAGAGATACCTCAGTTACCTGGTGAACCGTTGGGGGTGGTTAGGCCGTATCCCGCGTATCTCGGGTGTGATCCCGCCTATCTAGGCCATGATCTCGCTTATCTCGGCCACGCCCCGCGTATCTCGGCCACGCTCCGTGTATCTTAACCACGTTCCGCGTATCTCGGCCACGCCCCGCGTATCTCGGCCTTATCCTCTGATAGCGAGTCCCGACTAACATCGGGGACTCCAGAGTTATCTCGTTGTGTCACCGCTCGGGGCCCCTCGTCATCGTAACAGGGCCTATTGTTCTCAGGGATTCGTCATCGGGGCCTACTCAGAGGCATCTCGTCGGGAGCGTTCAGCTCGCTTGTCAGGTCCGACTCTGTCGGGACCTCTCATCCTCGGGCTCCCTTCGTCGAGATCCTTTGTCTGGGCCATCTTGGCCTTCGTTTAGGGCCCACCGGGCCTATTTGCCGTTTCCTCACCGTTAAAGGGCCTAACGGCTGTAGTCGAACCCATCATGATTTAACTCATTATCATTCTTCAACTTTTATGGCGGCGTGTTTTACTGATTATAATGGAACATAGTTTTACATTAATATGAATCACTTTCTCATCATCCCATAGGGAACGTTTGGTGAAATGACTAAAACATTATGTTTGCAAACTATGTCTTTAGAAGTGTGTCATTTGATTTGAATGCTTAGCCTGACTTATCGTTCAAGGCGTACGGAAGGAAAATTGTTTAACTGACTTCTCCTACTTCGCTTGCTAACTTATTTCGGAGATTTAATCCCATCTCCGATCTGAGCATTTTAGGTTTTCACCTTATGCGTCAGTCAATACTTTTGCAAGGTCGTAGTAGCTTTCGAAGCCTACTTTCTACCGATGTACGTTATCAATAAGTTATTTCCGAAGGAATGCAAACGAAAATTCAGCACATCATCATTTAAACACTTCATTATTAAACTCGTACTTTGAAACGATATGTTCCGTCTTTCGAGGTCCACTTGTGCATAGCGCAATTTTACCGAGGTTCCAACCCTCGGTTGAATCATTTCATTTCTGAATTTAGTCCAATTTAATTCAATCGGTTTCGAACATGATTATCATCACAAATTCTTTCATTCAATGGAGTAATAATAATAAAGAAAAAATTTAATCGGTTAATTCTTAGAGCGGCGAAGTCGATGGATTTTAATGGCATGATCTAGTCCATAGATTTAGATGTAGGAGAAAATGTATGGATTTGCTTGATTATGCCATTTATGATGTCGTTTTTATTTTGGTTATTTACTAATTTCGGATCGATCCCGTTTTTAACCGAGTCGATTAATCTTGATAAGTAGAACTCTTTTCGATCGAAAGATAACTACTTTATTCAATGAAACTGAAACAATGTAATCCAACATCATAAATTAAACAAATAGAAAAATCAACACTGGGGTCTCAGATCTCAAACTTGAAGCAATCATGAAGAAGTTTGATGGACTAGTTGTCTTAACCTAAATGTACCTAAAAGGTATTGATACCATGATGAGTAAAGCACCGGATCATCGTTTATACTTCTTTTTGCTGGGGGTTGCCAAGCATTTCAGCATACCGATGAATCTTTCATCGAATGTCTTGGGCTCTTTTGGTAAATTTCCTTCTCTATCATTTGTTTCGAATAGGTCTATCGCCGTCTTAATCGATTTGATCAAACGCGCTAGGCCTTTCTCATTAACAAACCATGAAAGAGGAAACATTCTCAGTACCTTCCGAGCCCGTGTCCATACGTCCAACTCATCAGCGGGATCATGATAGGCTATTTTGTCGTCATCACTGCATAGAATACTGAAGTATTCCGCCATCAAGGCTCTAGCTTCAGCAGCCTTACCCTTACCGTAGCGAAGGTATATGGCACACCAAAGATGCAATGCGTTGAGGGTACAAATTCTCCTTCTACTTCAGTTGACAGTTGCCAGAGATTCAACTCTCGTGCATTACGATCCTTTCTCAACCTTTTCTTGCCGTTGCTTTCATGTGGGTTTTTGATTCGTCCAAGCTCAAACTATCCGCCGTCGGACTGACCTGATCGTCAAGATCCGCAGCGATCAGAAGATCCATAACATTATCTCTTCATGCATCGTAATCCATGCCGTCCAGATTGCGTGGTTCGTAGAACTGTACAAGGTCAGCCATGAAAAATAACACATTGATGGTTATGCAAAATTAGGTAGACAATAACATTTTGAGAAAGAATTGCATACACCAGATATCTATTAAGATTGATTCCGACAAATAATGATTCCTCAGTCATTTAAACCAACTGACCACCAGTAAACCAATGGAAAATTGCTGTGAAATAGTTCACTTTACTGCCGTATTAAATCCAATATACCAGTCTTTTAAAACGGTTTTAATAGCAAATTACCGGAACGGGAATTTTAAAACAAGCATACCCAATCTTGGCTTTCCCAAGGCCCTTTGTATTTTGGAAAATATTCTGATTAATTCACTCATGCATATATAATTCGACTAACCATGTAAATTATCATACGCAAGTAACATTCACCAAACAAACTACACTCATTCTTACGCGTCATGCGTCTAATGTTCCGAGTAAATTATCAAATGCGGCTTCATACTTGCATACAGAATTCTACTTCCAAGTAAATTATCAAATGCGGCTTCATCCTCAACATTCTAGCATACGTGTCAAACATGAATCATTCACATATGTTATGTAAGCTTCCACTTGGGCAGCTTCGGGCTTTTCCCTCACGAACAGGCTTCTTTCTTCACGATCGGGCTCGAGATGTGTGTATAAGGACGGGAACGCCGCGATCCTTAAAACAAAATCACCGAGCTAATCTTCCAATTCTCGACCTTGAACTCTTGACCTTCGGGTCCTGCACGAGGGGCAGTAACCAGCGTGGGAGGGGCGAATGCTGGTTGGGCCCACTCCGACGCTCAAGTTAGAACTTCTAGAGAGAGAAAGCCTTAGAGAGAAGTCAGAGCATCCAAAGTCCAAGAATGAGGGAATTGTCTAGAATGGGAGACCTAGGCCCCTATTTATAGGGAACCTAAGGATCATGCCCAATTTTGAACTACTTGATGTCGGTATGAAGGAAGACGTATACCGTCATCAAGGCGGACTATGCATGCACCGACTTCCCGCACTTGGCAAATTATTCAGGGTGAGCGTACGAAGAAAAACGGTAATCCAGACCTACCCGGATTGCTAAAAGCAATTCGGAGGTCCGGATTACCCTGGGGCAATCCGGAAGTCCTTCGGTACGGGAATTGCGCGTATCCCGGACCGTTTTAGACTTGGGTTTCCGCGAAAGGGTTTTTTACGGGTTTTGGGGTACTTTACGAGGTCCGAAATGTAAATACGAACCCGAATTGGACAGATATCTAACACTTGCCCCCGAGTCAAGTAGTGGTTCAAAAACCGTGCTTGACTCTTTTCAAAGATAAGATATTCGTCCAATTTAGGTTCGGTACTGACCTCAGGGGTGGCCTGTTTGTCAATTCGAATGTTGAGATCATAAATTTGACCAACTTTTGATTTTCCGCCGTACAACGACATGCAACTATATTTGCGATATCATACAATGAATGAAATACTTGAAATAATAAAGAAACATGCAACGTAATAATATCATGGTATACGACGTAAACACGTAACACGTTGTCAATATGTAAATGATGACAGTGTAATAGACGAATGATGTAATCATGCAATAAGCAAAACACTTAGAATAATATGGAATTGGAGAACATGTACGTAATCATGAAGCATGATGTAAACATAGAAAATGATGCAAGCATGCAATATGATATAAGCATGGAAAATGATGCAAACATTCAATTCATAGTTAGATTATAAAATAATTACGTGACCACCATGAATTTGCATCATGTACGTATTAAAGTGATAACATGCATAATGATCTACGAAGCGCGTTATGCAACACTAGGGAGCATGTATGTAAAACAAGCATAGAAGAGGTGTAAGTATGCTTATACATGATACTAAGGACTTGTGTGAAAATAGATATTAGTTTAGTCCTTAGCACATGGTGTAGGAACTATTAATGAGAATTAGGAGAGAGAATACCCATTATCTTACATCCTTAATAAATAAATCCTCAAGAAGCTCTCCATTCTTGATGAAGAGGGAGTTCATGGAGGTGTGAATTTGGAGTAATCACATTACATTTGACATCGATCAAGATCGAATCTGGGCAAGGAGGGGACCGAGGCAGCGCATGAGGCAAGGAAGACGGCGCGTGAGACGATGACGGTGGCGTGTGAGGACGGCGGCGGCGGTGCGTGGGTCATTGGGTGAGGGCGAGTAGTAATTCGAACTTGCTTTTCGTGTCGGTGAGTCCAATTTCGTACATGGCTAGACCTTTCGTGACTTCATTTGGCCTTGATTTAGTCTTGAAATCACCATGTACCTAGCTATCTTATCATGCATACAAGGTGTTTGATAAAATGCATTAGAATACTTAGCCCCAAATCGGCCAAAATTTTCTAAGTGCTGAAAATTTTAGAAAAGTGTAAATGAATCGTTATTCTTCCCTTATACATAGTGTTCATTGTCGACATGTTTTCCCATGCCTTAGTCGTTGTTCTAGCATGCTCGATATTGATGATTGGTAGTTGTACGTACACGGTCGTCAATGGTTGTAGATAGCTTAGGCAATGTATGTTGAGCGTCTTGTATAGACCGTCGGTCATTGTCTGCAAACATGCTAAAACACTTAGAAAATATTTTAACAATATCTAATGCTTGTTACCATAGATGTTGTCGTATGAACTTTGTCGATAAGCGTCGTAGGAATGCTCAGGAGGCATTGTGTAGAAGTTGACAATAGCTACTTGATGCATGCAATCCATCCTTGTCGACGTGCATGTACGTACATGTAAACACTTAGAAAATATTTTCCTCTTGTCGACATGTATGTACGTACATGGAAACACTTAGAAAATATTTTCCCCTTGTCGACATGTATGTACGTACATGGAAATACTTAGAAAATATGTTCCCCTTGTCGACATGTATGTACGTACATGGAAACACTTAGAAAATATTCTTCACTTATCGACATGTACCCTTGTCGACATGTGTGTACGTACATGGAAATACTTAGAAAATATTCTTCACTTGTCGAATGCTTCCTTGTCGACATGTATGTACGTATATGGAAATACTGTCGACATGTATGTACGTACATGGAAATACTTAGAAAATATTCTTCACTTGTCGACATGCATCCTTGTCGACATGTATGTACGTACATGGATGTGCCCCCATACTTAGAATTTTTTTCTCTATCCCTGGCTATGTATGTTTTATCCATGTACTTGATGTAAACGTAGGTTGTACGCCAACACCTTGTTCTATGCTAACACTTGGTAATATGCTTGACACATAGTAGCGTGATGTCCACTTGCAATATGCCGACTGTCATCTTGAGAAAAACACTTAGAAAATATTTCGCCCTTGTAATCATGTATCCATGTCGATATGCATGTACATACATAGAGCTCGCACACTGATTGACTTGTTACTTGTAATTTTCAGGATTCCGAGTTACGCAGTCTTCTTTTCAGAGTTAGTCTTCTTGCCGTGGTTATTATGAGTAAGTCTTCTATCCCCGTTCCGCGAGTGACATTATGTTCAGATGTTGGTGACGAGCCGGGTATCAACACAGTTGAGTCTCTTAAGGACACAACGAGGAATGTGAGTTACTTCTTCAACTATATTGATGAAGATATGTTTGAGCTGTACGCGACTTGTTGTGGACTTGATTCTGCTTTGGAGGCTGTTCTTCCTTATGACGTGCTTCCGGAATCCAAAAAAGGGCAAGTTACTATTCCTCCAAGTGATCTATCCGCAGTTTATACCTCGTAGATTAAGGAAGGCCTGCGCTTTCCCTATTGTCCTGACTTGGTGGACCTTTGTCGCTATTACCGGATATCACCCTTAAGTCTATCTCCTGCTGGCCTCCATGTATGGGGCTGTTTTCGAGTTTTGTTCCACAGGCAATCTTGGCACTATTCTACCACTCTTTTCCGATGCTTCTATCAACTGATGTGTCCAGACGCTGATGGATATGTGTCCAATTCGGGTTCGTATTTATATTTCGGGCCTCGTAAACACGCCGAAAATCACATCACGGTAAAAAACACGCGCGTCCGGACAGGACCTCCGGATTGCCTTATGGGTATCGCGCGATTACCGTTTACGCGATTACCGTTACGTGTAGAGAAGTCAAGTTCGCGCATTGCCAATATTGATGACGGTTACCGCTTGCTTTTGAACCGTCATCAAACCGCTTTAAAACCGGGTCCGGTCCCAAGGAAGCCTATAAATAGGAGGCCTTGGCCACCCATTTTCACACATCCTCTCATTTGCCCAACTTTGGTATTTTGAGCTCTGACTTCTCTCTAGAAATACTTTCTTTCTCTAGAATTACCTTTTTAGCCCTATAGTGACTTAGGCATCGGAGACGGCTCCACTAGCACCACCCCCCCCCCTCTCCGTGCTAGTACTGGCCCTTCGTGCAGGAACCGGCGCCCCAGACGTTCGGACTTTTGCACAGGCCATCGTTTCCCGAGACTCAGACGCCTCCTGAGACACAACCGCCTTTTGAGACACAGACCTTTCCGAGACTCAGTGATAAAACCGAACACTCGTCAGTGGCACAAGGCGAAAACCTCTTTCAGACGAAGGGTGACAGCCCAAAAACCCGCTCAACCACTCAGACATACGCGTCCCTATGACCCAGTTCATCCAGGACGCAACATTGGCGCCATCTCCGTGATTCGAACAAAAAGCTACCATATCGCAAAGACATGACGAGTGATCGCAACCCTCCCGAAGGGTTAACGCGAGAAGTACAAGGAAAAGGCCTGGACATCCTAAAGCGTCTCCGGCAAGCAAAAAAACAGGAGGTCAGAAACCACCCGGAAGCCAGCCGGGGCCTTCCTACATACCGAGAGCTACTTCCGTAGTTTCATCCATGCCAACCGAGGATGTGCCCGACGCACAGCACAACCTCCAAAAACCAAATGACGAGCACCGTTCACCCCCACCTGGATTCAAACCATAGATGCATGATGATGATAAATTTCAGTCAGAAATGCCGCAAGGCGAACAACAAGGAACGAGAGCAAACCCGATGCCTTCAGTTACTCCAGCAATGATGGCTGCGCTTGAAGACTTACTCGCATTCCGCGAGTCACTGAAAAGTCAAGGATATGCGGCCCAACCACCTCCAACCACCCAGGAACACGCTGCGCCGACAAGAGAAACGTCGCAAGACACTACCCGCCAAGGCCGTCCACTCCAGGACATGGACCAACATGCAAAAAATGCCTTCCAGCATACAAGATATGAAGCGGCACATCCATACACTCCTTCCCAAGGAGCCCGTCATTGGAGGAATGCAAGAGACTTTGACGCTGAAAGCGAGAATTCATACGACCAAGAAGTGCACGTTGCATACCACGACGCCTTGGCCATAACCGCGCAGAAGCCAATAAGAAGACAACTGGGATCCTTCCAAATCCCTGTTGCCACATCCAATGCTTTCTTCACGCCAACAAGAAATGCATCCTTCGCACAATTCGACCAAGGAGTCCTCCAATACAAAGGTGTCAACCAACCTCCACCTGTCTCTCCTACAATGACGACCGCACTCGAAGAATCCCTTGCATTCCGAAAGATATCAACGAACCAAGGATACGCCCTGCCATCACCACCTCTTCCTCCAGTCAACAGACAAGTTGAGGCGACAGGGACAAAGTCTCGAGTCACAAGTCATCAAGACGCACTGCACCAAAGAATAGAGGGGCAATGCACGGAAGGTACCTTCCAGTACCAACACTCAAGGCACGGAGCTGCACGCTCATGCAATCCGTACGTGATAGCACAACACCAAAAAGAGGCATGGAAACAACCTCCAAAGCAGAATCAAACAAAACCGCCCTCAAGCGGTCAGAAAGGAAGAAATTGGCAGCCTCAGCCGAAAAGGCCTTTCCAAGAAGATTTCACAGACTACATTCCATTGAATGCACCACTATCCGTGATAATGAAGAAAATGAAGGATGCGAACATATGGAAAGAGCCGAACAATTTCAGAAAAGGTCCGCTGGGGAAAGACAAAGACAAGTGGTGTGAAAACCATGAGGTGTTCGTCCACGAAACGGACAGCTGTGTCAGCCTACGTTCCCGCATTAACAGCTTCGTCCTCAAAGGCGAATTGAAGCAATTCGTCGATCAAGGCGACAGCCCTCCAAAGAAGACTCAAGCAGAGTCATCAAAAATACACAAGGAAGGTCCTTCCACAAGGACAAGCCAAGACGATGCTGACATCTGTCACAAGGAGGGACGGGAAAAACCTGTTAGTGACGATAACGTCCCAATCACGGGATTGACAACAAGAACCTTGAAGGCAATAATTGAAAAGGAGATACACGTCTCCTGGAAAAAGAGACAACCGCAACAAAAGAGGTCATTCCAGTCAAATGCCCAAAGGCTCAAAAAAAACAATCTCGCCAAATGTGTTCCATTGAACATACCGCTATCCGTCATCTTGAAAGAAATGAAAGAAACCAAGATGTGGAAAAAAAACCCTCCAATTTCCGCAAGAGCCCACTGGGAAAAGACTAAAGCAAATGGTGTGAAAATCATGAAGTATTTGGCCACGAGACAGAAGGCTGTGATGGATTAAAGCTTCATGTAAACAGCTTGATCTTAGAAGGAAAAATGAAGAAGTATATCGACCAAGGCAATAAGCATCCAAGGAAACCTCGTGTGAAGTCTTCAGAAAAAGGCAAGGAAAAGGAAAAGGCGGATGATAATCCACCTATCGCCAAACGCCAGAAAAACGTCACTTATGGAACCAATTGTGACAACTTATACAATTCTTGGAGCATGAAGGAAGAAGAAACAAATTTCAAACTCCCGGAAAACAAACTTCACCGCCCACTAGAGCCAATGACTGCCTTCCTTGGCAAAAATGTTGAAGAACAACACAAGCAACGTAAAACTGGGGGGCATGACATCAACATTTGTTCATCCCCAAGGGTGGAGATTGAAGAGCTCAACACGCTAGATGCATTGAGAAACTATGTGGCACATGGCAGAGTAAACTAGCCAACAAATCACCTATGAGGACGTCAAACACATCAACAATCCCTTTATCTCCCTGTATCTCCCTTATCTTCTTTTTCGCATATCTATTTTAAAATCTTTTTAGATTAAGTACAACTTATGCTTATTAGCCTCAGTACTTTTCAAAAGAAGTGATCAGTAAACGCTTTCTTGTAATCCGTTGTGAGAACTCCAAATATCTAATAAAGGTTAAATCTACTTTCGTAGGTACATTATTATGACGCATATTACCTTGGAATAACGCCAAGTAGCAACTACGCACATATTAATCGCGTCAACAACACAAAGCCTCAAGCATTCTATACGCGCAAGACTAAAAATCGTGTCGCAATAATAAATAAGCCGTGGGCATTACCCAAGGGCAGATCATGCACTATTAGAAGATGAAACAATAAAAACCATCAGGAAACAGCGATACAACTGCCAAGCGACTTGGGGGGCACCAAGCTGACAAATGCTCGGCATTCTACCTAACATATATACATACCTATCATGATCCGCACATATCGCGTCCGCACTCAGGGAAGTTTCCTACACAAACAAGGAATCCTTGTATCAGATTCCTTTACTTTATTTATTATATGCATGACTAAAAAGAAAATTTCATGACTCCATACTTTTGCAAACTTATAAAAATGGCGATTATCTGACAAAAGCAACTCTGTTCGTAGGTACATGCTACACTACGATTACTACATGAGAATTACGCCAAGTAGTAACCTATGCACAAAAATCTACTTCAACAATACAAGCTAAGCATTGTGTTCAAGAAGGGATTTATGGTATACAACGCCAACATATCAATTATTTACACCAACAAGGGAGTTTTTTTCTCCATTCATAACATTGGCGTTTATCTCAAGAAGGTGCCGGCAACACAGAGCCATCGCGCTATGTGCACAGTCAACTTATATATCGCAATGACAACTTGCGGATTATCTATTAAAATGGCGACTATTCCAGAGGCGTCAACTACAAGCAATAGTTTGGAAAAACACCAAGGTCTATTATCAAAATGACGACTATTCCAGAGGCGTCAACTACAAGCAATACCTTGGAATAACACCAATGTCTACTATCAAAATGACGACTATTCCAGAGGCGTCAACTACAAGCAATACCTTGGAATAACACCAAGGTCTACTATCAAAATGACGACTATTCCAAAGGCGTCAACTACAAGCAATATCTTGGATTAACACCAAGATCTACTATCAAAAGTAGCATGTTGAGGTATCCTCTTTGTAAAGACAAACCCCATGTTTACTTCTAAAAAATAACATGTTGTGACATCTCTTGTTAGAGGCAAATCCTCATGTTCATAGCCATTCCCTGGATTCAGAACAGGATGGGCAAATACAATACGGGATTGATCACCCCATAAGTGGCGGAAGTTCTCTTGTTAGACAACGACCCCACGTTACAACAAGTGTGAATTCCTTTTTAAAGGGTTCACTCTTTATGGCGAATGTCCTCTTGTTAGATGACAATCCCACACTATGAATTCCTATTTAAAAGGGTTCACTCTATATGGCGAACGTCCTCTTGTTAGATGACAATCCCGTACTATGAATTCCTGCTTGAGGGTTCACTCTTTACGGCAAAAGTCCTCTTGTTAGATGACAAATCCGTATTACAGATTTTCAAACCGTGTTGCATGGTTCCTGGATGCAGAAAGCATGCATCACAATTCATATTTTCAAAAAGTGTTACGTGGTCCCTGGACACAGGAATCATGTATCACAAATATTTTTTCAAATACTTTATCAAATATTTTATCAAATATCTTATGTATCAAATATTTTATCAAACGGTTTTTGCGTGTATCACGAGCTTTTTTAGGGTTCACAAACATCTTTTCAAAAACCAAAATGTTTTTACGTATGCTTCCCCAACGCGGGTTGATACACGCTGGCAGGTGCGCACCCTGTTTAAAACTCATAAAATTTACAAGTCGAGTCTTGTACAACGTCGCCTTAGAGTGGAACTAAGAGACGATATAAACTAGTATCTTGCTTAGCCAAGATAATACCTTTCAAATACACTACTTGTTAAGAAATATTGCTATACGCAAAATACTTGGCAAGTTGCAACATATATAGCGGCAAACTATTCAGGAAAGAAGGGCAACATACGTAATGCATCATGCAAGCAATCAGGAGAGCATCTCAAATCATCAATCAAGAAGTGGCTAATGGTCACGGCTGTGGAGACTACATCTATGATTACTAGTCATCCACATCAAACAAAAACCTACAATGCGCAAGTCGCAACATCCTATGCTCTATCCATCTTGCCATGCCTTGGAATCTAACCAAGAGGGGCGATCATAACACTCAACAATGAGCGACATACAGTCGCAACTACGGACATCATGTTCATCATCTAAGGATATCTATCCTATCTTCCAAGTCCAAAGCATATGAACGACATAGATAACTCAAGGTATGGAATATTACTAACAAGTTATCACATGATTATTATTGAAAACAGGTCCAGGTGACGAAATATCATGCAAGCAAAGGCATGAACAAAGAATTATCAACACAACATCAAAGGGTTCAACATGCTGGAAGCAGACAACCCGACACCAACCAAGAGTTAACATCATCTCTAAGGACCTATGGCAAAGAATTCATAACATCAAATGCAATGTCGTCATCCACACAAAGGACACGACAAGAATGATTGTTTCAACATTCAACACAACATAGCTCTTCAACATAAGGGCGACAATCAGCAATATGGGCATCAAAATCAGTAATCAACAAATACTTACCTCAATAGGAGTAACGCTCCTCCTTGGGATGGTCCCTCGAACGGGGGGCAGAAGACACCACTGCACAACCCTCAACTCTATTTCCTTTATCACAAGAAGGAATTAGCACGGTCATGCTCGACATAAAGAACTAAGAATCGCTCGAGGAACGCGCCCCTGCGTCGGATCTTTCGAGAATTATGCTAAAAACAGAAGCTGCAGCCAGCAATAACTTGGAAAATTAACAAGTTCAAAGAAGATACAATGAGACGTCTTACTCACAAGCCCTATACCGCGACCGTGTCCGAAGACTCCAGAGTAGCGGGGGCACTTGTATGGACATTCCTCCCAACAAATGGATTTCTGTACACATCAGCTATCTGCAAAGACAAGCTTTGCCCATCAAGATGGAGATAGTGGACTTACTCATGGTAACAGCCGTGGGAAGACTAATTCTGACAAGAAGACAGCAAGATCTGATATCCTGGAAAATGCAACCAACAATCCAGTCAGTGCGTAAACACGCACCAACACTTATGCAAGCATTTATGCAACAGACGCTCCATGTGAGACAACCATGTACGTACCAGACTCGTTAGTCTTCGTGCAACAAGTAACAAGCATCACGCAAGGGGGGCAACCTCTTCAACACATTAACCTTGCATGACAACACCGAGCTCATACTCGCAACATACAAGATTACAATGGTGGAATATTTTCTAAGTACTTTGCTCAGGATGACAGTCAGCATATTGCAAGCTGTCAGCATACAACCACGTTTCAGCATATTATCAGGATTTGGCATATAACTTGTGTTCGCATCAAGCATACGGATACATCACACATAGCCAGGGATGGTGAAAAGATTCTAAGTGCGGGGGCAAATACGCACACACAGTGTACGTACATACATGTCGACAAGGAGAAAATATGTTCTAAGTGTTTCCATGTACGTACATACATGTCGACAAGGATGCATGTCGACAAGGAGAAAATATTTTCTAAGTGTTTCCATGTACGTACATACATGTCGACAAGGATGCATGTCGACAAGAAGAAAATATTTTCTAAGTGTTTCCATGTACGTGCATACATGTCGACAAGGATGCATGTCGACAAGGAGAAAATGTGTTCTAAGTGTTTCCATGTACGTACATACATGTCGACAAGGATGCATGTCGACAAGGAGAAAATATTTTCTAAGTGTTTCCATGTACGTACATACATGTCGACAAGGATGCATGTCGACAAGGAGAAAATATTTTCTAAGTGTTTCCATGTACGTACATACATGTCGACAAGGATGCATGTCGACAAGGAGAAAATATTTTCTAAGTGTTTCCATGTACGTACATACATGTCGACAAGGATGCATGTCGACAAGGAGAAAATATTTTCTAAGTATTTCCATGTACGTACATACATGTCGACAATGATGCATGTCGGCAAGGAGAAAATATTTTCTAAGTGTTTCCATGTACGTACATACATGTCGACAGGGATGCATGTCGACAAGAAAAAAAATATTTTCTAAGTGTTTCCATGTACGTACATACATGTCGACAAGGATGCATGTCGACAAGGAGAAAATATTTTCTAAGTGTTTCCATGTACGTACATACTTGTCGACAAGGATGCATGTCGACAAGGGGAAAATATTTTCTAAGAGTTTCCATGTACGTACATACATGTCGACAAGGATGCATGTCAACAAGGAAAAAATATTTTCTAAGTGTTTCCATGTACGTACATACATGTCGACAAAGATGGATTGCATACAACAAGTAGCTATGCCTCCTAAGCACACCTACGACGCTCATCGGCAAAGCTCATACGACGACATCTATGGTAACAAGCATTAGATATCGTTTAAATATTTTCTAAGTGTTTTAACATGTTTGCAGGCAACGACCAACGTTCTATACATGATGCTCAACAATACATCGCCTAAGCTATCATTACCAACATACAACCATTAAAGTCAACGCGCATAGCAAAGTCAACGCGCATAGCAAAGTCAACGCGCATAGCAAAGTCAACGCGCATAGCAAGCGGTGCGACTAACCTGACGAACCGCGAAGAGCAAACACGAAAACACTTAGGAAAAATATTTTTCTAAGGCATCAAAACAACAAACGACTATCCCCAAAGATGTTTGGAAACTTCCGACAACCAACAAACCCGTTAAGGGAAAAAACTACACGTACCAACCAAAAGGCTTTTACGCGAAGGCATGGGGGCAATATATCCGATGGGGAAATTAACCACGACTATGCACGGAGGTAAAAATCATCTAAGGCATGGGCTAACGACGATAGCAACAACGACCAACCATCAATTATTCGATATACGAACACCAATGAGCAGCTCTATGCAACAACAACGACAAATAGTTCAAAGGAACAACAATACGGCAACATCCAAATATCAAGACGAAGCTGTCCTGTAAAATCGAGTTTCAGACTACCTCAAAATGTGACAAAAAGTATCACAATGGACCTCACTCGTCGAGACGATTTCAGAAAGGTAAAGACCGCCGCGAACGGAGCCATGGAAGGCGGCGCGTGGGTTACACGCGTCGGCAGGGCAGCATGCACGAGACGGCGCGTGAGGGCGCGTGCGGCATCGTATGGCGATTCTGAAGGCGGCGCCGGAATCCTTGCGATGACCTGAGTCGATTGGTGGTGTCAATTTCTGAAAACAAGTCAAGGATCAAACACGAAACTGCCGGGATGCACCTATGGTTTACGACGGTAAAGAAACTATGAACACACAAATGGTTTCTAGAAATGGTGAAGTAATTACCTGCAAAGAAGAAGGAAGAATGAATTCCCAAAGAGCTGGAAGAATGATTGGGGATTAGTGAAATCACATATCCCAAAAGATTCCTTGGTGATAAGGATTAAAGGAGTAATTCATCTACACCCACGCCTAAGTGCTTACGGTATCCTCCACCCTCTTCTAAGTATTTACTTCCACATACATGATTGTTTTGGTATTACGCGTATCAAACTCATCATTCTACATGCATGTTTTCATATCGCGTGATTCATGATTTAATAATCGCTAAGTCGTTTTAGAAGTATACGGATTATATTTCTAACATCACGTAATTACGTTCTTGCCATGACCGTTACTTGTGCATGCATGTTGATAAAAGCATGTCCGCATGACGTATTACTAATTGCTTATATCCCTAACGGTAATCATATTTGCACGTTACATATGCGCATTCTCTATTGCACTAACCGTGATGACAGGAAATAAAGTCATTCGGTCGAAAAATCAAAGGACGGACAAAATAAAGACTTCTACGTCCAACCAACAATCAAAACCGGAAGGTTAGCGTCAAGCTCAAATTGGACGCGTATCCTAACTTAAAATAGAGTCAACAAAGGTTTTAAACCGTTACTTGACTCGGGGGCAAGTGATGGATATGTGTCCAATTCGGGTTCGTATTTATGTTTCGGGCCTCGTAAACACGCCGAAAATCACATCACGGTTTAAAAACGTCTCCCAAGGGTCAAAACAGTCCGGAAGCGCGTTACGCGCGTCCGGGTTGCATGGCAAGCCGGACCTCGCCGAATTGCCCAAATTCGACGAGGTCCGGATTGCCTTACGGGTATCGCGCGATTACCGTTTACGCGATTACCGTTACGTGTAGAGAAGTCAAGTTCGCGCATTGCCAATATTGATGACGGTTACCGCTTGCTTTTGAACCGTCATCAAACCGCTTTAAAACCGGGTCCGGTCCCAAGGAAGCCTATAAATAGGAGGCCTTGGCCACCCATTTTCTCACATCCTCTCATTTGCCCAACTATGGTATTTTGAGCTCTGACTTCTCTCTAGAAATACTTTCTCTCTCTAGAATTACCTTTTTAGCCCTATAGTGACTTAGGCATCGGAGAGGGCTCCACTAGCACCACCCCCCCCCCCCCCTCTCCGTGCTAGTACTGGCCCTTCGTGCAGGAACCGGCGCCCCAGACGTTCGGACTTGTGCACAGACCATCGTTTCCCGAGACTCAGACACCTCCTGAGACACAACCGCCTTTTGAGACACAGACCTTTCCGAGACTCAGCGATAAAACCGAACACTCGTCAGTGGCACAAGGCGAAAACCTCTTTCAGACGAAGGGTGACAGCCCAAAAACCCGCTCAACCACTCAGACAGACGCGTCCCTACGACCTAGTTCATCCAGGACGCAACAGACGCGACGGGGTTATGTGGAATGAAGATGCGTTGGCCGAACTTGCAAGATAAGGGCTTCGAGAAGCTTGGTCTTGGAGATGCCGAGTGAGATCACAAACAACGTCTAGCCGCCCCGGCTGATCGCTCTGGTTCTCATTGGTGACATCACTACTTCTTCGTATGCGATGTCTGGACTATTTGGGATGTTGAGAATGTGGATAAAGCTGATCCTGCTCCTATTTTTTCTGACCTTTCCTTGGATGATAGGGAGGCGGTGAAGAGTATTCTTCGATGTCAGCAAGAGCGTTGCTATCGTTGTCTATTACATGCTTCAGATCAGGATTTGATTGATGCCGGGATTCATATACTTCCTTCTGAAGATTTGGTATGTTGAAATCTTTTATAACCCGTACTATGTTGCAATGTAGGTCGTATTGATGGAAAAAGCTCGTCTTTGCAGACAGCTAATGATCGTGATAACCTGTCAGTTGGGCGTCGTGCTCGTAATATTGCTCCCACTATTCCTGAAGGCTCCGGACATGATCGTGGCAAAGGACCTAAGAGTGAGGCATCTTCTTGTATCTTCGCTTGACTTGCTGATTTTTTCAAGTTTTGTTATATTCACGTTGTCTTTGTTCCTTTAGGTAACTCCGTGCATGTGACTGAGCGCGTTGTTGCGGTACCTGCCACTAGTGTTCTTCGCAAGAGATCTGCCGCAAGGGCGTGTCCCTCGAGTGACCCGAAGCGCTCTAAACCAAGTGCGGCTATTCCAGCTCCTTCTTGCGATAAAGGGAAGAGAGTTGAGAGTCGCACGATAGCGCCTTTTGCCCCCCGGTCGAGGGACCGGCCCGAGGAGGAGCGTTCTTCCCGCCGAGGTATACATTGTTCTACTTGACATACTTCTTATACTTAGTATATTTGTTAATGTCCTCTTTGTTTTGTGTTGTTCTTATTGTAGCGTTTCCACGTATTAAGCGTGATGACTTGATCCTTTCTGACGGGATTGATGTTTCTGGAGAAAACTGGTCACCTTTTTCCACCGGTAGTCTTCATTTTCCGAAGGACTCCAAACTTAGCACTCCAGGAGTTGGCGTGTGGGTGCTTCAAAGATGTGTTCCTCCAGGTGATCATGATGTCAAACCGTCTACTGATGAGGAGGCACAGGCATACGTTGAGAGCTGCTTAGCTGAATTTGCACCGGTAGATCTTGTGCGAACTTTTTTGCCTTCGTGTTGTACGCGTATGCTTTGTTGTTGTTGTTGATCATGATTGTCTTGTTTGTTGCACTTAGGCTATTTCAAGGATAATGAACATGTCTTCCTTTGTGTTGGAACTTGTAAGTGAGAGGAAGGCTGCTATCAAGAAGTGCAGTACAGTTTCCTGCGAGCTTGCACAGTCCGAAGATGAAGTGCAGAATTTGAACTCCAAGGTTGCCGATATTGATACGCGCATTGCTACTCGTCGCGTCCATGTTGAACAACTTGAGGCCGAGATTGCTGCTATCAAGCAGCAAATTGCGGAGAACAACAGTGTTCATGATGTCGCGCTTGCTTCTGTTCGTGACGAGGCACATAGAGCGGGTGTTGAGAAGGGATTGGCTGAGTATCCTAGTACCACTGCCTATTCTGCCGCCGTACTTGCTGCTGCTAAAGCGGATCTTGCACCTTTGGTTGATGAGTTTGCCCAAGATTACATTGGCAGAGTTCACGCACTTGCCCCCGGATTTCCGTTCGACAAGCTGGGTCCTTATTCTTCTTTTGCTGTTGATCATGTTGCGGATTTGCAACGTAAGGCAGCTAAAGTGGCTTCTATTGCTTTGACCTTTGGATATGATAATGCTGATGTTGAACTTGGTGTTGATTTCCTGGATATGGTGTCTTAGTCCTTTGGAGATGATGATATGTTTGAGGCTTTTGTCCAAACCTTTATTTGTGTGTTTGCTTTGTATGAAACTTCGTCCTTTGGACCTGTTTTTCAATAATAAAAATCATGTGATATCTTGTTAGTAATATTTCATATCTTGAGTTATCCATGTTGTCCTTATGCTTTGGACTTGGGAGATAGGATAGACATCCTTAGATGATGAACATGATGTCCGTAATTGCGACTATATATCACGCATTGTTGAGTTTTATGAGCGCCCCTCTTGGTTGGATTCCAAGGCATGGCAAGATGCGTACGCTAGGTAATTGTAGTGTTGTAAGTAGTAATGTACTTGGCGCAGGCACTTGGCACTAGGCACTGGCACTTGACATGTAGCAGTGTCGTCTTGACGAAGCAAGACTTAAGTTTATACCGTCTCTTAGTTCCACTCTAAGGTGACGTTGTTGCAAGATACTTCTTGCTTATTTTGCCGTTTTTGCGTTAAATGCTAAAGAGCAAGATAACGTTATACAGGACTCGACTTGTAAGTTTGATGAGTTTTGTATAAGGTTTGCTTAAAAAAGCGTAAAACACGAAGCTATCCCTTTTCGGGCCTAAGTCTTCATGGTGTATGAACCCTTAAGAGAGTATGCATACTTTTAGTGTGTGGGGTTGTCGTCCAACAAGAGGACTTCCGCCACGGTGGGGTGATCAGTCCCATCATTGCATTTGCCGCATCCTGTTTCTATTCAGGAAATGGCTATGAACATGAGGATTTGCCCGAAGGATTTCACAACATGTCATTTTTTAGAAGTAAAGATGAGGTTTGCCCTCTTGGAAAGGATGTCGCAACATGTTACTTTTGATAGATGTGAACATGGGTATTGTCCTTTTGAGGGGGATATTGCACCATGTCACTTTTTAGAATAGGTTTTGGTTTTTCTTCAAGGCATTGCATGTTGTTTTGTTTCTTGATGTAAGTCCATAGTAGAATGCATAATGTAGAGATGTACCTACGAAAGTAAATTGATCATCATTAGATACTTGTCGTGTTTACAATAGTTTTGCGGGAAAGCGTCTATTGACTGCTTCTTCCAAAATACTTATAATTACAAAGACATGATATGCACTTATATTCCTAAAGGTGCATTGAAAAAGATAGATTAGAAGTGGAAAGTCTATCTCCCTCAAATATATCTTGGCGGCTGATGGGCACTGTTATTCGCGACATAGCTTCCCAGAGCTCCATGCGCAATAAACTCTTCAATATCCATCCTCAAGTCAAACAACCATTGGTATTGTGCCCCCAAGTTTGGTGATATCGGCACCAATCTTCAATATCCCTGCCAAAGAAGGCGGTTTCCGGCTCAAGTGGTCTTGGAAGCTTGTTTTCCAGAAGCTTGACGTATATCTCTTCCACCTCTGTGTTTAAGGGAGTGAAGATGTTAGCATAATCCATGCTTGAGCCTTCTGATTTTTTGAAGTTTGAGCTTTCATTCCTGCGTTGAGAGGTGTGCCCCATCTCAATTCATGCTCACAAGAGATCGCAGTTTCGATCTTGTCTTTTAGGCACGCCATTGTCTTAGTTGCACGCCATCCAAATTCCCTTCCGAATAGCAAAAATGTTGGCGCGTTCGTGTTCAGGAAAAATGCGTTGATGGCATCCTTCTTGATTGCTCTCAGTGCAGTTGCATTTTGAGCGAACCTCTGGAAGTAAGACATGATGGATTCTTCTTCCTGTCAAGTTTGGACCTTGGTGATAACTTTTCCTTCTTCCTTTCATCACCTTCGTTCGAGGCGAACAACTTTCTCTTTGCACCAACTCCTATCATGGCAATTGACACTTGTTTCATTTTCCTCAGGGCATTGACATAGCCCTTTCGTGCGGCTGTCTGATCACCTAGCACTTCCCCAATCCCGTGAGGAGTTGGGAACTTCATTTTCTGATGAGCTGTAGATGGCACAATGTCATGTGGGTTGATCGTTGTTCTCGCTAGGATGCCGTTATATGCCCCCAAGTTGTCTACCACCACAAATTTGACGTCTATATGCAATGCCTTTCACCCGTCTCCAAGGATAACTGGAAGTGTAATCATGCCCAATGGGTAGGTTCCCGCTCCTGCGAAACTAACCAACGGAAACGTGCTCGGCGAGAGATTGCCTTCCGTTTTTCCCATCTTCTTGAGCACTTCTATATGCACTAAATCAGCAGCACTCCCACCATCAACTAGAATCCTTTGCACGTCAAATCCATTGATGTCCATTGTTATGACCAAAGCATCATCATGGGGATACACTATGTGTTTCTAGTCGGCCTTTGAGAACGGGATGATTATGTCTTCCTTCTCTGGTTGTCGCCTCTTCCTGTACTTGGGCAGAACTTGCAGCTGTGAGGCATAGACATCCCGGGCGTTAGAAACGCTACCTCCTGCCGCTGGCCCGCAATGGATTACGTTGATGATAACACGCTTTGGCGGTGGTGGGTTTTCATTCACTTTCTCCTTTCCCTTGTTTCCCTTTCCGGGTTGCTCTGCATGGTTCTTCTTTTGTCGTTTGTCGCCTTGGTCGACATATTGCTTGAGCTCTCCTTTAAGGATGAAGTTGTTTATACGAAACCGCAAGCTGCCACAGCTGTTTGTTTCATGGCCGTAGACTTCATGGTTTTCACACCATTTATCTCCCTGCTTTCCCAGTGGCCCCTTTCGGAAGTTTGCTGGCTCCCTCCACATATTATCCTCTTTCATCTTCTTCAGGATTACAGAAAGTGGTGCATTCAAAGGAACGCATTCTGCCAGGTTCACTTCTTTTGGCTTTGGAATTCGGGCTGATATGGCCTCTTATGGGGCTGGAATTATCTCGCTTGCTGCAGGCCTTGTTGGGGTTTTGCTTGCTTCTCCATAGCGCGAGCTGCACTAACTTTCGCCTTATGTTGCTCTCTGAATCTGTCCAGATCCACGAATTCTTTTACCCTTTCCGCCAGTTCTTCAAGTGTCTCAGCTGGGCGCTTTGACATCTTTTTAGCCATGGCATATCCTCTTCGGCCTAAATTTGCAATGAAGGCGCGCACGATTTCTCCTTCGGTGATGTTTCCTTGAATGTATGAGATGTTTTGATTGAAGCGGATGTAATAATCTGCTAACGACTCGTCGTTTTGCTGTGTCACCACATTTAACGCGTTCGGCCCTTTAAGGAGTGTGCGCTCTCCCATGTATCTTTGAATGAATTTTGCCTTTAGATATGCCCATGACGTAACGCTTCTGCATGGTAGCGAGAAGAACTAATGTGCGGCAGTTCCAACGAGAGTATTACCAAATGTCATGGAAACATGATGCGGGTTGTCCGTTCGTCCTAGCAGAGATGCTTCATGTTGTTGCACATGCTCGATTGGATCCCCTTTTCCTCTGTATTTTTCTCCACCGATTCTGTACAGGGCATCTGAAACGTGACTGTGCACTAGTTCATCAGAGAATGGATGTGGTGCATTCTCTTCCAGGGCATGCATTCCTTTCATCTTTGATTGCTTCATTTTTCTCTCAATCATTTCTTCTAAGGCCTTAGCCGTGAGTCCCGTGATTGGGATGTCATTGTCGTACGCAGGCTTCCTCCACCCATCGTTGCATGTGTCAGCATGGCTTGTTGTCTTAAAGCTATCATCCTTGTGTAGACGTTGTGAATTGCTCACAGGAGGTTGCTTCCATCTCACTCCTTGTTGTTGCTTCAAGCCAATACTTGGGGTGCATGAACGTGCTGGCTCCCGCCTGGCATGTTGATAGGCATCTTCAGAGTCTCATACTCCCTCTGGGTGTTGCGGCTTTTGCTGGTTGGCATCATGTGACGCCTCCCTAGCTGGTGCAGCTTGTTCATTAGCACGCGGGGTGGTGGCGGAGTTGCAGCATATCCTTGACTCCTTAAGATCTCCCTGAGAGCAAGAAGTTCTTCAAGTGCCGCCATCATTGCCGGTGTGACTGTAGGCATGTTGGCTGCATTCTTTGGTTGTTGTTGTACTGCCTCAGCTGGCATTCTCGATGGGAATTCTTGATTCACCCTCGTCCCTTGCTCTTGCGGAGACGCATTGTTATCTTCCGGCCCGTACTGTGCAGGAGGGGCATTTGTGGACGGAATGGACGAAGCCGTAGATTCTGCGTTCGGAATATGAGAAGGTCCCGGTTGACTTCTCGTTGGTTTCATGTTGCTTACCCCCGCTTTCTTTGGTCGTCTTCCTGTCATGGCTTGCAGCACGGCTTTTTGTTCGAATCACTTCAGACGGCGCCAAATGTTATGTCAGCTTCCACTTGGGCAGCTTCGGGCTTTTCCCTCACAAACAAGCTTCTTTCTTCACGATCGGGCTCGAGATGTGTGTATAAGGACGGGAACGCCGCGATCCTTAAAACACAATCACCGAGCTAATCTTCCAATCCTCGACCTTGAACTCTTGACCTTCGGGTCCTGCACGAGGGGCATTAACCAGCGTGGGAGGGGGGAATGCTGGTTGGGCCCACTCCGACGCTCAAGTTAGAAATTCTAGAGAGAGAAAGCCTTAGAGAGAAGTCAGAGCATCCAAAGTCCAAAAATGAGGGAATTGTCTAGAATGGGAGACCTAGGCCCCTATTTATAGAGAACCTAAGGATCATGCCCAGTTTTGAACTACTTGATGTCGGTATGAAGGAAGACGTATACCGTCATCAAGCCGGACTATGCATGCACCGACTTCCTGCACTTGGCAAATTACTCGGGGTGAGCGTACGAAGAAAAACGGTAATCCGAAGGTCCGATTACGCTAGGGCAATCCAGACCTCCGGATCGCCTTAGGACAATCTGGAAGCCCTTCGGTCCGGGAATTGCGCGTATCCCAGACCGTTTTAGATTTGGGTGTCTGCGAAAGGGTTTTTTACAGGTTCTTGGGTATTTTACGAGGCCCGAAATGTAAATACGAACCCGAATTGGACAGATATCTAACAACATCCATCATACATATGTGGCGACTGGTTTTCGATTTTAAAATAATTTTAAACATTAGGGGCTGATTTGCAATTCATGCTTATATTCAATCACACAACATTCTAGACATGAATCCTAGGCATTTCCAACCATCACGACATGTCTATCCTAGTGCGCATTCCATATATTTAACCAGGGCTCCGCCCACAACATGCAGTATCCAGCTAGCTTGACTCAGTCAAGACAATAGTTCTGATCATGCATAAATATATATATTGAATAATAAACAATTCCAATTCAGCCCTCTAATTAATCCACTCCCAAAAATATGTATCTCCGAGATCCATCCCCATAATCGAAATAAGGCATAAAGGTTAGCAACCCTATGAGCATTGTGTAGTCCATTTAGAGGTTCAAAAACATTTGAATTTTAAAACTTGACCTCCCTATTTTTATTGACTTGAATTCAGTTTTGAAAACACGGTTCGATTCAGTCAATTTTGGTTCGTTTTGGTCCGGCTCGGTTCGGTCCAGAAAACCCTGTCCGGTAAATCTGGTTCGGTTTGGTCCGGAAAATCCGGTTCGGTCCGGTTTTTAAATTTTAAAATCTGGTTCGGTACTAACCGGTCCAATAAAATAGTGTTCGATTCGGTTCAACACACAAAACCGGGTCCGACCCGACCCGACTAGGTCGAACCAATTGAGAAAACCCGGTTCGGTTTTATTTCGTCCTGGTTTGACATATTGGACCGGCCCAATAGTTTAAAATATTAAAAGTTGGTCCGAAATGTTTACTTGTGGCCCAAGTAAGGTTTTAAAGCCCAAAAAAAATCTTTAACTTAGCCACCAAGTAACATTTATTATATAAAATAATGCCAATATTAAATATATATATATATATATTTCTGCCAAATTACTAACATATATATATATTTATTGCTAAGATTCTATCTTTAAGATTAAATCAATCAACAATATATATAAATCGGCACATTATATAATATATATATATTAATTCATTGTCAATATCCTAAATAGGGTAACAAATATACTGACAATATATTTTCTCAATCTTTTAGGTAAATAAATGTATCAATAATATCTATAACCCAAATAAATATTTAGATATATTGATATCTATATATATATTTCTATATATTAATGTGAATCTATCAAATGTTCTCAATTATAGATATAACGTTATTGATTAAAAAATTAAAATATGGTAAACAATATGTTAATGTGTGTGCCGAAGTTTATTTGCTTGGAGACCAAGAAATTAAAAAAATTTACTCTGAAAAATCATTAAAATTTTCGGCACAAACACCAAATTAGGAACAATTGGTCAAATTTCAAAATCAAATTTTAATAAGATCTACAATCCAATGTTTGATTTTGATAAATATTACACTTTTCTTGAAGATCATAAACATCAAATTAACCAAGAACATCATGAAATTTTGGATTCACTAATAACCCCAAAAAATCGAAAATTTAAAATTTTCTTTTAAAAAATTTCGGTTTTTAATTTTAAACTTCAAAGAGCACCAATTTATCAAAATCATGAACTCCTAACACGGGCTCTGATACCACTATTAGATTACGGGGAGTAATCACTACGGAAACTAAATCATAGTACATGCTAGTAATCGAAATTACGCAGCGGAAGATTCACACATACCTCAAACGTGATCCGTAGTCCCTAGATCCTTCTGCGGGGAGTTCACGATCTTCCGTTCGGGACTCATAGAGGTTCTTGTTAGAGAAGCCCTACGTAGTACAAGCTCCATATCAAAGCCTCTGATCGATTCTTGGCACAGGGACAGATCTCTGCAGTGTTTGCTTCGAAAGCAAATTGGCACACCTTGGGTGAGGGGTTCGGCCGAAATACCTAGGTGTGGGGTGGAGGGTTTTGTTAGCATATCGTAACGTGGCACCGTAATTGTTAGCCCGTTAATGCTAAATAAATTACCTAAGTTAATTAGGTAATTGTCACATTAGGCTAATTGGGCCAAACCCAATTCCTAATTGACATGGGAGGCCCAAAATTGGGCCTCCCCCTTTAATAGCACGGTTCGGCCGAATGTTGTCCCACATTGGTTGGAGTGGACTTTTGTCCACTCCACCAATCCTATATATAGGGGACTCACCTAAGGGGTTTAGACATTCCTTCATAATACGAAGTACCTCCATTGAGGAACTTGAGAGAAACCCTCTCACCCCTTAGTTGAGATTTTCGCACATCTTAGTCCGAGGTTCTGTACCCGTTGAAGAATCGATCAGAAGCTTTGTTGTGGAGCTTACACCGCGTAGGACTTTTTATTACGAAGAACTTGTACGTGGTTCCGACCGGAGAATCAGAACTCCCTCTACGACGTTCTAAGGCAGAAAAGCTAAAAGGTACGTGTATAATATTCCTCTGCGTAGTTAGATTACTTGCATGTACACGTTTAGCAATCCGTAGTATTACGTCCCCGTAATCCAACAGTGGTATCAGAGCATGGTTAAGAGTTCTTATATGTTTGATAAACTGATGTTCTTGAGTTTTTGAAAACTCCGAAATTTTCATGTTCATGAATACCATGAGAAATCCTAATTTTTTTTGTAAATTTCATGTGTTTGATCTTTAAAACCTTAAAATTTTCGAAATTTACATGTTTTTATGGATCAAAACCGAATTTTATGTTCGAATTTAAGTTTGATGTTCATGATCTTCAAGAACTCCATGAGTTTTATCAAGAACACCTTTTGGATTCATGATCAAGTTAGGGTTTGATTTTAAAATTTGACAATTTTTCCAACTTTGCATGTTTGTGCCGAAAACCCTAGGGGTATTTTAGGTAAAAAAAATTAATTTTCTTGGCCCCCCAAGTAATTAAAAATTCGGCACCAATTATAATAGATATAGGTTGCCATTTTTAAAATTTATTAATAGGTAACTATATATCTATAAGTTGGAAATAAGGATAGGTTCATAATATAATATTGCAAAAGATATTAACTATCAATATATATATATATAAACATAGGGATAATATATATTGATATATTTAGTTACTTAAAAGATTAAGAAAATATATTGTCTACATATTTTAATCCCTAAAGATATATTTGATAATAATATATATATAAATATATATATATATATATAGATGCCGAATATTTTATATATATACATATATTGTTGATTGATTTACATCTTAAAGATAGAATCTTGACAACATTTATATATATATATATGTGTGCCGAATTATATATATATTAGCAATATTGGAATTTATTTTATATAATTAATATTTCTTGGTGGCTAAGTTAAGTTTTTAGTGGACTTTAAAAATCCTACTTAGCCCACAAGACATATTACGGCCGAACCCTAGGGTTTATGGGCCGGTCCAATTGATAAACCGGAGCGGGTAAAAACCAATCCGGGTTTTCTTAATCGGGTCGACCTAGTCGGGTCAGGTCTGGCCAAGGTAACTAAAATGAACCTAACCTAACCGGTTTTGAGTGATAAACCGAACTACAATCTTATTTTATTGAACCGTTTCGGACCAAACCGGATATTTAAAATCGGACCGACTTGAACCGGATTTTAAATTAGACCGAACCAGATTTTTTAATTTCTCGGAAATTTTTAAAAATGTTCAATAAAATAAGACGTCAAATTTTAAATCCAAAATGTTTTTGAACCTTAAATTTAACCTAAATCAGTGCTCTTAGGGTTTGCGTTTTAACACGTTTTTCGGTTAAAACCCTAATACCTAGTTTCGATTATGGGGATGGATCTCGGATATGCATGTTTTTGGGACTGGATTAAATTTGTGGGTTGGATTGCAATTGTTTACTTTCTGCAACATATATATTAGAACTTCTGTCTTGACTCCGTCTAGCTAGCTGGATATTAATTGCGAGCATTGAGCTCTGGGATTTAAATATATGTATTGTGCAGTAGGATAGACATGTTATGCTGATTGAAAGTGCCTAGAATCCATGTCTGGAAATGACGCATGATTGATTGTAAGCATGAATTGCAAAACAGCCACTAAAATTTTCAAACGTTTTTAAAACTGCAAATTCCAGTCGCCAATTATGCATGATTTATGCGGATGTTGCATGTTTTGACACGTATACTAGGATGTTCAAAAAAAATAGAAAGCACGTGATAATTTACTTTACGTAGAATTATATGTGCTAGGAACATTAGACGCGTGACACTTAAGCATGTTTTGGTTTGTTCGATTTTTATAACATAATATTGTATTATACATGCGTAAATTATTGGACAATTCCTTTTAAAATTATAAGGGCCTTGGGAAAGCCAAGATCGGGTACGCTTGTTTGAAAATTCCCGTTCCGGTAATTTGCAACATAATAACCGTTTTCAAAAGACTGATCCGTTAGATTGAACACGACGGTAGTGTGAACTCTCTCACAGACCCCCTTCCCTCGGTTTACTGGCGGTCGGTTTGGTCTAGATGACTGAGGGATCACTATTTTTCGTATTCCATCTTAATGGATAATCCGACGTTTGCAATTCTGTCGAAATGTTATTGTCTTCCTGATTTGCATAATCGTCAATGTGAAAGTTGGCTCAATTAGTTCGATTCGATATTACTCGCAACCTTGATGGTATTAATTATGATGAATAAAATTAGAATGTGTGTTTAACTCTCCACTACTATTCCGAAAAGTGGAGAGGACAACTACGGATGAATATAGTAATCTGTATGATTTTGACAATGAGAAATGAATGTGATAATTTGTTTCCCCAAGAATTAGAGTAGATTCTTTGATGATCTGAACGCATATATGGTGATACATTCGACCTTGGTAAAAGGGGGTTGATGAAGACTTTATTGAAACCAGAAAATGTTATAGCTTAGTATTCCTTCGCATCCGCCTCGGTGGAAGCAAGGATGCAAACGCTAGAATGTTTCAGTTGAAGGAGATGGTCTTCTCTCTTTTCATGGATGTCGGCGTAAAACCCGCATCGGATCCTCAGGATGAAAGGTCAACATGAAAATGATGTATGTGGTTGTCTGATATTGACAAGACTCAATAACCGTGAGCCTAATCAAATACTGTAACCACGGCAGAGAAGCGACAACCTTCTCAGCTCACCACAAGAGATCATCTGAAGTCAATTGTGATCCATATATCATGAAGTGAACTAGACCGTAAAAGGTTTTATACGATAATCTGATGGGTCAAACCCCGTTGTTAAAATGCGTCTAAAACACGCCTCGTATGTCATGTATATAAATCCCTGAAACGTTTTATTTGAACACAAAACATTTGATATGATTTACTAGTGAATTTAATCAGATGTGATGTTCAGCATGATTAAAAGTTCAGATAAGTATGGATCGAATATGAGACTTTCAGATCAAGAACCCTACCATTGTCATTTAACATTCGTTGTTCGTCTGAATTACTAAAATTTTGGTTATTTTGAAATTTGGAGTTATTGAATAAAGAACTTGTTGCTCGATTTGAAGCACAATTTGCTTATCAATTTAATGTTCCGGTCAAAGGGAATGATCCGAAACGATAATTCAAACCTACGGGTTAGAACCAAAATTTCGGTTAGGTAAAAGTGGTCGAACAAGACGAAACGATTCACATACTCTGTCATCTCAGTCAGATCAAACTGAACTGAATAAATCCATCGATAGCGTAGTGCTAAAAGGGCAGACCGACTTAACTCATCTTGTTTGTTAGTACTCCATTAAATGACATATTCCGAAATAATGTGCATGTAAAACCGATTTGATTTTAAATTTGGAAACGAAACAATTTAAACCACGGGATAAACATGTTTTAGGCGCCACGCGCGCTTGTACCTCGAAAGACGGAACACATCGTTTCAAAGTAAAAATTTAATAATGAAGTTTTTTTAATAAATGAATGCTGAGTTTTCGTTTGTAATTCTTTGGAAATAACTCAGTGATGAATACTGTGGTTAGAGGTATGCTTCAATGCTACTACAATCTAGTAGTCTGTCAACAAAAGCATTAAAGCGAGAGTTTAAATGCATAGTCCATGAGGTGGATAAGTCTCTGGATGAGTTAACAAACGAAATGAAGTAGTCAGTAAAACGACTCTCCCACTATAAGCCTTGAACGAATACTTTGGATAAAGAAATCATACCATTAAAAACTTCGAGGAACATAGATTAAAATTACATTATGTTAGAGTGCAATATTAATTGTTCCTACAGATGAAATTAAGTTACTCATAACACTATGTTCCAATAAAATCGGTTGATGCGTTACCATAAAAGCTAAGGAATGATACTGTTGAAACCTTATTATTAAACTGAATTTAATTTGCGGATTAAACAAGTATTTAATAATAGTACGGTCTACTCTTAAAAGGATACAAGTTTAAAATTAGCTTGGATTAATGATACTGTGTTCGAACATGACACATTTTAGAAATATGAGGGTGGATTTCCAATACTTTGCGAAAGGAAATGGACAATAGTACTGATCAAACCATTAATGGATAACAGAGATTCTCAGGTCCCACTTACTTCGAGTGGGAGAATTGATACAGCATAAGTGATTGATATGGTAAATGATGATGGAGATGTCTTCATAATAAATCCAGTGGGAGGGCTCACTCCCCCTCAAATATAATCATCACTAAAGGTAAATGCGAATCAAGTCGAACCTAATAATCATAATGCTGAACTAACACAACTATCCATTATTACTAGTGGGAGGGAAACGACCAACTTGGTTCCAGATCCTAGTGGTCAAGGAATACATCTCGGAGGTAAAATTCCGAAACCGAGAGGTCATCCTGAGAAAGTTGTAGATCAAAGTTCTAGCACGACCATTGTTCCCAGTGGGAGTGATGCTCCGATAAGAAGCATTATTCCGAGTGGGAGCAGCGATCAAACTATAGATGGGATTAACGAGCCTAGATATAGGAAACAAACTTCTGTCAGAGAAGTATCCCATCAAGTGAAACATTCATTCACGAACCAGTGACGGTTCAGCAAACAATGGAAGAACCTCAAACGAGAGAATGGAGGAAAACAATGGAGGATGAAATATGCCTAAATGAGAACAAATTTGGTTTAGGTTTTTAGTTGATTAATCTGCTAGCCGCAGAACTAGAAAGTGAAATTTTGGAATTTGCTGCTAATGGAAAGTTGAGTGGTTCAAAGCTCAAATGATTGCGAAAGGATATACCTAACTTCACGGAATGGACTTTGATGAGACAAACTCACCGAGTGTGTGTTACACCACAGTCAGGGATGTCCTTGCCCATGATTGCAAGCCTCGATCTCGAGCATGCATCAAATGGATATTAAGACCACACCTCTCCATGGAAACCTAGAGGGTGAGATCTATATAGAGCAACCAGAGGGTTTCAATACTCCTGGTAAAGAACGTAAAGTTTGCAAACTCCAAAGATCTGTTTGCGGTCTTAAACAATCTTCTCGGCAATAGTATTGCGGACTCCACGAGGAAATCGTTGGAAACGGATTTGTGAATCTTCACAAGGATCCCTGCGTTTACACTAAGACCTCCGGGTCTAAGTATGTCATCATAACCCTACACGTGGATGACACACACTCTTTCCTGCACACGATGTGAGTTGCAAGGACAAATCAAAGTCCTAGTTAGCATCCGCATTTGAGATAAAAGACATGGGAGAGGCCACGTACATCTTAGGCATTAAAACTGTCTGGGGTCGTGCCTGTTAGGTTCTAAGTTTCAGGTCAACGGGCAGTCGACCTAAGCCTTATTCCTCACTGGAGATGTTGCGGATTCGGTGCTCTTGAGTCTTGTCGTCCTAGCCCGTATCTTTCTATCCTTCGCCTTCTCTTCTCTTCTCGCCCTGCAAGAGGGGCAATACCAAGCACGGAGGGGGGGTGGTGCTTGATGTACCCTCTCCGATGCCTAAGTCAGTACGGTATTTGTAGAGAGATAAAGCTAGAGAGATGTCAGAGCTAAATTATGCACTTTTCCAAGATGTTCAAATGAATGGTGGGAGAGTTGTATTTATAGGAAACGGTGTCATTAAGGTGACTTAATGACGTCGTTAACCTTTAAACACAATTAATTAGCCCTTAATCACATAATTAAGACCTTAAGGCACGGAGAAGGTTGGCGGAAATAAACCGAGTATGGGAGTCGAAAAATGGTGTCGGGGCCCTTGGGGGGGGAGGAAAATCCGACCCCCAAGGGTAGGGGTTGAGTGTGGCCACCCAACCCCTCCCTAGGGGAGATAGGGTTGGCCAACCCTATCTCCCCTAGGGAAGATCGGGTTGGCTGACCCGATCTCCCCTAGGGGAGGTCGGGTGTGGCCACCCGACCTCACCTAGGTGAGTTTACCTCTGTCCGGATGAGTATTTTGGCCTCGTCCGGACCGTTGGTGTTTCCGCGGGGTGTTTGGGTCGAAGTTTCGATTTACAATCATTAACGGGGTGATCAAAATAAAACGATTCAGAAGTCAACGGGTTCAAATTGGGCGTATATCCATCACATGCCCCCGAGTCAACCAATGGCCTGACCCTTGATTGACTCTATTTTTAGGATGGTATGACACACGCAATTTGAAGCCGGAATTTTACCTTTTGTCGGAATACTTACTTACCCATGGATGTGTGTCTCTGACCCTGCCCCTGGCTTATAAGATAGAGGAATTGCAAACGTCAGAATAGCACGGACACGTGTCCAAGCACGTATCCGTCTGAGATGGAAATAATAAATCTAATATCGCCAAGGACGTATACTTGGAAAATATACGCTCGCGTGGGGGTGTAACATGGATACAGCTAAACGAAACCATGCTTCAATTTCATGTCGGGGTAAGTCTAAATGGAGAAAATTTTTAATTTTGGTCTAAAATTTTTCTAAGTATGGATGCTTAAAAATAAACCCATAGAATACTAACTGTGGTAGGTGTGAGTTTAACCGCAGTTAATGGGAACTAGGGGTATCAGTTTTTAAATCTGACCCTTGAATTTTTCCTTTCTAAAAATCAACGGTGTCGATTCGGCGGTTTTAGAAAAAACCCTATTCTCTTGTACTATAAAAAGGGGTAAGTGATTACCTCATTCTTGTTGTCCTTTTTTCTTTTCCTTTTCTTTTAGGCGGTTATGATCCTTGGTTGGATTCGCTTCTTGGGACGCGTGTCGTATTGAGGTACGTGCCTTTTGTTTTGTGTAAGCGTTGCTTTTGGGAGACGTAATCCAGCCTCTCCCTCGATTGTTTCTTTACTTGTCTCGTTTTTGATTTGTGGGTCTTCATGGTGATATAGTCCTGTTTGGTTCATCCTCTTTTCATCTTCTTGCCCCCGTGTTTCTGCTTGCTGGCGCGTGGGGTCTTCTATACTGGAATTATGACTATCTCCCCTTGCCCCCTGCCTCTGCTTGTTGACCAGTGGGGTCTCTCTATGCTTGGGGTTATAACTATCTCCCCTTACCCCTTGCCTCTGCTTGTTGGCCAGTGGGGCCTCTCTATGCTGGGGGTTATAACTATCTCCCCTTGCCCCCTGCCTCTACTTGTTGGTCTGTGGGGTCTTCCCATATCATCTTTCTATTCTTACTTTTTGACTTTGTATTCGTCGTTTTAGGAAAATGAGTTTTATCTTGTGTCTACTGTCCGCTTTCTGTTTTCCTTGGGCTAAGCTTGCGTTTTTTCGATCAGCAGATCTCCCCGGTGATTGATGAGGAGTAAGAGGCCAGTACGGGTGGGAGTAGTTAACTCCGGGACCGGACCTTCGATTGCAAAAAGATCGGTTTTTTATGGTGCGGGGAGGTGTCCTCTAATTGGAGGTAAGGGCGGTGGTGATGTTAGGGTACCATCTTCTTTCTATATTGATGCCCCCCAATCGAGGGTCCGGGAGCCATCTTTTCCTTCTTCCTTGTTTGGTAAGTCCTCGAATTTCTGATTTTCCTTAGTGTATATTGGTGTTTACTCCGTATCTTGTTGTAGGTAGACTTCGTCTTCCGCGTCTGAGTCGGAAGGAGCTGTCTCGTCCTCCTGTTGATGGAATTGTTGGGTCTGAGTGGGCGCCTTATTATGGGCGTGGGGCTCGTTTTGACAATCAATCTTCTTTACAAACTCCTGAGGTTGGAGTTCTTGTTCTGCAGTCTGCTGTTCCTCCTGCCGATCGTGTGCCCCTTCTAAAGGGTCGGAGGCAGCTTATGAATTGGCTCATGATGTGTTGGCTCGCTATGCTTCTGTAACTTTTCTTAACCGTGTTACCCTTTAGGACATTTCATTTTTGCTTTATCTGTCTCATCCTTTGTTTTTGTCGCAGGGTATTGCCGACCTTGTTAATTTGTCCACCCTTGTTATTGATCTTGCTGAGGAGAAAAAGGTGCACGAGGACATTTGTGTCTCCCTTAATTCTAAGCTTGTTAGTTGTTTGGAGCGTAGTCGTATCACAGATTTGCAGTGCCGAGATTTGGAGAGTCGTATTGCCCTTCTTAAAGAAGAGATTGAAACCTTAAGACAAAAGTCTTATCGCGATGAAGTGCTTCGGGCTGCTGAGTTGGTGTCCCTTGAGGAGATGTTTCGTGTGGAGGAGAAAGGGTGTGCTATCGCTGAGTATAAGGCTTCCTCCTCTTATCAGGCTGCTATCGATGTTCGCTGCTCTGTGGCTAAGCGTATTTCTTTGAAGGCAATTCTTGAGCGTATGTACATGATTGCTCCTGACTTTCCTTTTTCTCAGCTTGGTGATTTGTCTGACTTCGCTGTTAGGCATATTGCCAAGATGAGGAAGTAGTACACCCATCTCTTGTGGTGGTTTCGCGAGTTTGTGGCTTGAGGTTCTTCTTAATTTGCGTTGTATTTCTCCTTTTTGGCCTCTAGCTTTTTTATGCTTGTCTTTAGAGTTTGAAACTCCACATTTCCTAGTTTTGCCATCTTTGTTTGACACTTGTGTCTTTACTTATGGCATGCATACGGGGTGTTTATCTCCTCTTTTCATGATAACCTCTCGTGCCTTTATGTATAGCTCTTTGGTTATGGATCCTTCCCTTTCTGATGCTTCCTTTTCTTTGCGTTTCTTTGGTGTTTTCCTTCATCCTCGTACCTGCTATTTCATCAAGAAAAAACATTATGTGTTCTTCTTATAATCTTACTTTGAAATTACTTTCTCATAGGATCCTTCTTAGTATGGTGCAATGATCTCTTCTAATGCCCTTTGAATGACCAAGATACGCTCTTGGTGGGCGTCGAATACTGTTCACGAGATACGCTCTCGGAGGGCACCAGTAGTTAGACCAAAGATACGCTCTTGGTGGGCGTCGAAACTGTTCACGAGATACGCTCTCGGAGGGCACCAGTAGTTAGACCAAAGATACGCTCCTGGTGGGCGTCGAATCTGGTAGTTTGAAATCTACCTGAAGATACGCTCTTGGGGGCGTCGAATCTGGTAGTTTGAAATCTACCTCAAGATACGCTCCTGGGGGCGTCGAAGGTCATAGTTAGAAGCTACTCTCAAGATACGCTCTTGGGGGCGTCGAAATTCGTAGTTTTTGGAAACCACTCTCAAGATACGCTCTTGGGTGCTTCGAAGGTCGTAGTATAGAAACTACTCTCAAGATACGCTCCTGGGGGCGTCGAAGGTCGTAGTATGAACACTACTCTCAAGATACGCTCTTGGGGGCGTCGAAGGTCGTAGTATAAAAACTACTCTCAAGATACGCTCTTGGGGGCGTCGAAGGTTGTAGTGTAAAAACTACTCTCAAGATACGCTCCTGGGGGCGTCGAAGGTCGTAGTATGAACACTACTCTCAAGATACGCTCTTGGGGGCGTCGAAGGTCGTAGTATAAAAACTACTCTCAAGATACGCTCTTGGGGGCGTCGAAGGTCGTAGTGTAAAAACTACTCTCAAGATACGCTCTTGGGGGCGTCGAATCTGTTCGCGGGATAGGCTCCCGGAGGGCACAGGGTTCGTAGTTTTAGAACTACTCTCAAGATACGCTCTTGGTGGCGTTGAAGGTGTTGTTGACCTGATGTCATATCTGTGTAAGGATAACTCAATGATTATATCACCGCATTCATTGGAAAATACTTTTTGAGTAACTCCTACTCCCTTAGGAGCATTCATGTTTTTTGTACACATGGGATGCCTTGGGTGGATCAAGACACCCTTTGGAGGAAATCAAAGATAATTGTAGAGTTGGAGTAACTTCTTGAGTTCTCCTTCTCAAAAGTTGTTTTTGGAAAACTTAAACAATTATATGTAATGACTTGAAATAATTTCAAGGATATGGTCTTTTGCTTGTGCTGTCTTCTTAGACGTAGTACTTCTTTAGGTGTTCCCCACTGAAGGTGTTTGTGGAGATATACCCATCCCCATCCTCTAGGCGGTAAGCATTTGCGTATGGAACTGATGCTATCTTATACGGCCCTTCCCACTTTGGAGATAATTTTCTGACTTGGTCTAAGTGTGAGAACTCGTTCTTTCTGAGTACTAGTTCTCCTATGTGGAATTGCCTCTCCTTGACTTGGCGGTTGTAATACCTTGCGGATACAAGGCGCATTCGTGCCTGTGCTTCTTCTGAGTTCCATCTTTTATCATCCACAAGGTCTAAGTCTAGGAGCCTTGCTTTATTGTTCTCATGCTCTTCAAAGTACGTGGTTCTTAGTGATGATACAGCCATTTCTGCTGGTGCCACCGCTTCGGTCCCGTATACTAGGCCAAATGGTGTTTCTCCTGTGGCTATCTTTGGTGTTGTCCGCACTGCCCATAGAACATTTTCCAGCTCATCTACCCAACTTCCCTTGGTAGCATGGAGTCGTTTCTTTAGACCGTCTAGCACTATTTTATTTGCCGACTCTACTTGCCCGTTTGTCTGAGGGTGTTTTACTGATGCGAAGCGGTGCTCTATATTCAGCCTTTCGCAATACCATTGCAGTTTCTTGCTCTTGAATTGTGGGCCATTATCACTTATTATTGCTTTTGGGACTCCGTATCTCGAGACAATGTGAGATTGAATGAAGTTAACGACTTGCTCGTCTGTTGTCTTTCCCATTGCCTTTGCTTCTATCCACTTGGAGAAGTAGTCTATTGCTACTATTATGCAAGTTTTCTACGCTTTTGTTTTTGGTAGGGGGCCTATCAGATCAATCCCCCACTGTGCGAATGGTCAGGCTCCCGATATGGAACTTAGCTTTGCTGCTGGGGCTGTTATATTTCTGGAGTACCTTTGGAAGTGGTCACATTTTTGTACCAAGTCTGCTGCTTCTTTGCTCATTGATGGCCAATAGTATCCTAGGTTGTAGACCTTTCGGATTATTGATCGTGCTCCTTCATGGCACCCCGCATCTCCTTCATGGAGTTCTGCAAGTACTCTCTCTGTTTCTGGGTATGTTATGCATTTGAGGAAGGGTGTGGAGTACCCTTTTTTGTAGAGTTCATTGTCCATCACTGCATAATTTCTAGCCATCCTTTCAATCTTGACTGCCTCTACCTTATCCTTTGGGAGTTTTCCTTCTGTGATGTACTGACGCATTGGGGTCATCCAGGCTTCTCCTTCATCTATTACTAGAGCCTCCATTTGTTCTATCACTGATTGCCTTCTTTGCTCTACAAAGTGAACCTCTCTGCCTGCTTCTGCCCCTAGGGCTAGTTTGCTTAAGGCGTCCGCCTCTTGGTTTTGTTCTCTTGGGACTGACTCAATGTCGAAGCTTTGGAAGCTCTTTATTAGGTCCCTGGCTTGCTGTAAGTATTTCTGCATGTTTTCAGACTTTGCAGTGTAAATTCCTTTCACTTGGTTGAAAACTAATTGAGAATCACACTTGACTCTTAGGTGCTTTGCCCCTACTCCTTTGGCTATTCTCAGGCCTGTTATTAATGCTTCGTATTTAGCCTCATTGTTCGTTGCCTTAAAGGTAAGTGCCATGGCATAGCGCAGAGGTGTATCCCTACTTGGTGGGTATAATAGGAGACCTGCACCTGAACCTCCTCCGTTGGATGACCCATCGGTATGCATCTCCCATAACTCTTCTGGTTGTTTCTCCTGACTACTACTCGCCTCGCTTGTAGTTTTGATTTCTTCCATGTCTTCATCTGGATTAATTCCGGTGAATTCGGCAATAAAATCCGCTAGAGCCTGCCCTTTTATAGCTGTTCTAGGGGCAAGTGAATACGAAACTCACTTAGCTCAATTGCCCATTTGGTCAGTCTTCCCGATGTGTCTGGTCTTTGGAGGAGGTGTTTCAATGGTTGGTCTGTGAGGACTGTTACCTCGTGCCCATGAAAGTATGGTCTCAACTTCCTTGCTGATATAATCAGTGCATAGAGGTACTTTTCTATTGGCAAGTAGTTGATCTCATACTTTGCCAATGTTTTACTTACGAAGTACACTGGCAATTGTGCAGAGTTTTCTTCTTTTATTAGTACCGAGCTTACTGCGACGTTGCTCACGGAGATGTAGAGGTAGAGGGGCTCCCCTGGCGTAGGCTTTGCTAGGGGTGGTAGTGTCTTTAGATGTTGTTTGAGTTGTTGGAAGGCTTCTTCACATCTTGGTGTCCATTCGAACTTCTTGTTTGCCCTTAGTACCTCAAAGAAGGGTAATGCTTTGTCTCCTATTTTGGACAGGAATCTGTTGAGAGCTGCCAACCTCCCATTCAGTCGTTGAACCTCTTTGTGCTTCGTAGGTGACTGCATTTCTTCAATTGCTTGTAGTTTCTCGGGGTTTACCTCTATGCCTCGCTGACTTACCATGAAGCCTAAAAACTTTCCTGATTGTACCCCAAATGCACATTTTTTCGGGTTTAGGCGGACTTGGTATTGCCTCATTCTCTCAAACGTTGAGCGAAGGTTTTCCACATGGGCTTTCTTCTCTTTGGATTTGACGATCATGTCGTCCACGTATGCCTCCATTGTCTTTCCTATCATGTCCCCGAAGATTTTGTTGACCATTCTTTGGTATGTCGCTCCAGCATTTATGAGTCCGAAGGGCATCACCGTGTAGTGGTATATCCCGCTATCAGCGTAGAATGCTGTGTGAGGGGCGTCTTCAGGGGCCATTTTTATCTGGTTATATCCTGAGTATGCATCCATGAAGCTCATTAGTTGGTGACCTGATGTTGCATCCACTAACTGATCTATTCTTGGTAGTGGATATGAGTCCTTAGGGCATGCTTTGTTTAGGTCGTTATAATCGATGCACATTCTCCAACTTCCTCCCGCCTTCTTTACCAGTACTGGGTTTGCCACCCATGTTTGGAATCTAATCTCCTTGATGAAATTTGCTTTCAATAGCTTTTCCACTTCTTCCTGGATAGCTATCTTTTTGTAGAGAGATAAAGCTAGAGAGATGTCAGAGCTAAATTATGCACTTTTCCAAGATGTTCAAATGAATGGTGGGGTAGTTGTATTTATAGGAAACGGTGTCATTAAGGTGACTTAATGACGTCGTTAACCTTTAAACACAATTAATTAGCCCTTAATCACGTAATTAAGACCTTAAGGCACGGAGAAGGTTAGCGGAAATAAACCGAGTATGGGAGTCGAAAAATGGTGTCGGGGCCCTTGGGGGGGAGGAAAATCCGACCCCCAAGGGTAGGGGTTGGGTGTGGCCACCCAACCCCTCCCTAGGGGAGATCGGGTTGGCTGACCCGATCTCCCCTAGGGGAGGTCGGGTGTGGCCACCCGACCTCACCTAGGTGAGTTTACCTCGGTCCGGATGAGTATTTTGGCCTCGTCCGGACCGTTGGTGTTTCCGCGGGGTGTTTGGGTCAAATTTTTGATTTACAATCATTAACGGGGGTGATCAAAATAAAACGATTCGGAAGTCAACGGGTTCAAATTGGGCGTATATCCATCAGTGCCCGCCCGAAGATTGTGTCTGTATCAAGAATCATATATCAACAAACTGTTGAAAAGATTCAGAATGCTCGATGCTGAACCTATGGACGCGCCGGTTGTGTTCGGGTGCGCGCTGTCAAAGCGTGATGTCCCGAAGAACCAGCAGGAGCGTGAACAGGTGAAGAATGCAGAGTATCTGAGCATGGTAGCAAGTTTAAAGTATGCCATGCTCTGTACTCGGCTGGACATCTGTTACGCTATGGGCCTAGTAGCAAGATTCCAACCAAATTCTAGTTATCAACACCAAAAGGCCATGAAACGAATTATAAGGTATCTGAAAGGTACTACCGACTATGTTTTGTGCTGAGAGGGGAACCATATAGAATTGACCGGTTATAGTAACGCCGACCACGGTGGCGATCCGGATGATCGTAAGTCCACCAAAGGAGGGATTATCCTCCTTGCCAATGCTGCCATATCATGGGAAAGCAAGAAGAAAACATGTGTCGCGCTTTCCACTATGGAATCGGAATTCGTTGCTCTCTCAGAAAACACGCAAGAAGCAATCCGGCTGAAAAAGGCTTCTTACTGCATTAATTGGCACTGGCAAAGAGAGTAAACCTGTGAAGGTATACTCCGACAGTCAGGCAGCCATTGCAGCAGTTAAGAATCCAAAGTACCATAGTACGATCAAGCACATTGATACTAGATCTGTTATGGAAGACAATATAATCGCTTCAGAATACTTGTCCACAAACAATGTGGTCGAGGACCCATTGACCAAGCCATTACGTAGTGAGATTTTTGAAAAGCGCGTAAAACTACTTGGATTACGTAAGGCTTAACAAGTGGCTTATATAAGCGATGAAATTTAGACATTTGAAATAATATTTCGATTGAATAAAAGAATTGCAAACTGAGTATATGATCTATCGACGTCATAATGATATATAACATCAGATTTTACGGTCTATAAAAAGTCGTAGGAAGAGGTAAAACTCCTCCACCAATATTATGTCAAATGTGAACCATGCCTCGTCACACAGGCACGGTCATCTTGTAAGGAGAGGGGGACCTCTACCACCACAAGATTGGCTAAGAACTAGGGGGATAAACCCGGTTAAACGAAATGATAACCTCGTCACGCTTAATGCATGACTTAATCTTCGTTTTGTACATCGCCGTGTTGGACCCAGTCCATCATTAAAATCACATTCAGGGCCAGATGAAAGATTCTGTGATATCATGATTGACATATCCCAATCTTGGCTAGTCCAGGAATGCTATCGACGCGTGCTTCATACTACGCGTGCCATGTTCGACCACGGGATCATGCTCGGTTGTGCTAGCTAGAATCCCAGTGATTCAAATGGCGCATACTTCTTCACCTTGAGCGTGTGATTGATCCCAGATTTCTTTTGAAGAGGCATCCAAAGTATCCTCTCGGACTCAGAACTTATACCTAAGGTCTGGCTCAATATTCAATTCCCGGCGTACGAGCGCAGAGCCAAAGAAAACGGCCAAGTGACCACGTCTTGGAAACCGGTTGAGTTAGACAAAGGGTATAAGCAATGGGGATGGTCAAGTTCACGTATAATTCACCGACTCTTGTGTTCACTAGGTGGCCGCCAACCGGATATTAGTAGAAGGTTGTGAACACTTGTAATGGATTCCCTGGAGAAGTATTCCTATGTGGAAAATTGGGCAATTGGAGAATTATCACTTGACCAAGGATACAGTGCGGTACACATTTTATTTTAACATGATTGATTTACGAAAGGGAATCAACGTTCTGCGGGCGCTACAATACTCCTAACAAATGAGTAGCACGATGCCTGTCGTATCCGCCGGACGCACGGCAAACCTCGTATGAACTATTCGTAGACAGAGACAAAGACTGAAGACTGAGATGTTGATTCTATTGGATAACTATATACTAACAGGCACCCTCCCATTCCGGCGAGTGGGAGCTGTTAGGATATGGTGACGTGGCGCCGTAATTGGTAGCCCGTTAATGCTAAGGAAATTGCCTAAGTTAATTAGGTAATTGTCACATTAGGCTAATTGGGCCAAACCCAATTCCTAATTGACGTGGGAGGCCCTAAATTGGGCCTCCCCCTTTAATAGCATGGTTCGGTCGAATGTTGTCCCACATTGGTTGGAGTTGACTTTTTTCCACTTCACCAATCCTATATATAGGGGACTCACCTAAGGGGTTTAGACATTCCTTCATAATACGAAGTACCTCCATTGAGGAACTTGAGAGAAACCCTCTCACCCCTTAGTTGAGATCTTACGAAGAACTTGTACGTGGTTCCGACCGGAGGATCAGAACTCCCTCCACGACGTTCTTGGGCAGGAAAGCTAAAAGGTATGTTTACACTATTCCGCTGCGTAGTTAGATTACTTGCATGTACACGTTTAGCATTCCGTAGTATTACGTCCCCGTAATCCAACTGGTTTTTCTCTCTAAAACACTCTAATGAGGGAATAGTGATTAACCCTAAAAATCCCCTAACACCATCTATTTATTGGAGGAGCAAAGTGGACGAAAGTCCAATTTTCCCACTCCTAATATTCGGCCAGCCACTATGCATAGGGAGGCCCAATTTTGGGCCTCTCATTTCAATTAGGATTTGGGTCTGGCCCAATTACCTTAATGTGACATGTACCTAATTTCCTTAGGTAAACTATACATATTATGGGCTACCAATCACGGCGCCCATCACCATATGGTTACATTTAAAACCCTACTTGGGCCACAAGTAAACATTTCAGCCTAACCTTTTATATTTTAATTATTGGGCCAGTCCAATATGTCAAACCGGGACAAGTTAAAACCGAACCGGATTTTATCAATCGGTTCGACCTAATCAGGTCGAGTCGGACCGGGGTAACTAAGTGGATCTAAGCGAACCGGTTTTGTGTGTTGAACCGAACCCTATTTTTATTGGACCGGTTCGGACCGAACCGAACCGGATTTTCCGGATCGGACCCGAATTGGATTTTCTGGACCGAACCGGACCTAATCGGACTGAAAATTACTGAACCGAACCGTATTTTCAAAACCGAATTCAAGTCAATTAAAATAGGGAGGTCAAGTTTTAAAATCCAAATGTTTTTTTAACCTCAATAGGCCAACACAGTGCTCAAGGGTTGATAACCTTTATGCCTTGTTTCGATTATGGGGATGGATCTCGAAGATACATGTAATTTGGGTTTGGTATAATCAGTGGGTTGAATTGCAATTGTTTATTATTCAATATATATATTTATGCATGATTAGATATATTGTCTTGACTTAGTCAAGCTAGCTGGATATTGCATATTATGGGATGAACTCTGGTTAAATATATGGAATGTGCACTAGGATAGACACGCTGTGATGGTTGAAAATGCCTAGGATTCATGTCTAGAATGCTGCATTGAATATAAGCATGAATTGCAAATCAACCCCTAATATTTAAAATTATTTTGATATCGAAAACCAGTCGCCAAATGTGTATGGTGGATGTGAATGTTACATGTTTGACATGTATGCTAGAATGTTGAAGATGTAGCTGCATTTGATAATTTACTTGGTAGTAGAATTATGTATGCAAGCATGAGTTCCTCGGAACATTAGACGCATGACGCGTAAGAATGAGTATGGTTTGTATGATGAATGTTACTGGTGTATGATCATTTACGTGATAGTAGAATTATGAATGCATGAGTGAATTCATCGAAATATTTTTCCAAAATAAAAGGGCCTTGGAAAAGCCAAGATCGGGTATTCTTATTTAAAAATCCCCGTTCCGGTAATATGCGATTAAAACCGTTTTAAAAGACTGATCTATTGGATAGAAGACGACGATAATGTGAACTCTTTCACAGCCATCTTCCATTGGTTTACTGGTGGTCGATTGGTTTAGATGACTGAGGAATCATTATTTGTCAAATTCCATCTTAATAGATATTTGATGTATGCAATTCTTTCTCAAAATTTTATTGTCTCCCTGATTATGCGTGATTATCATCGTGTTAAGTAACGAATTACAGCATAGATGACATCATCTTGTGCTAATGAGCTATTGATTGAGACCAACTACGACTCGTGGAGCAAGCGCGCCAGTGCATTGTTGGAGGATAATGGCCTAATAGGTCACATTCATAAATCCATGAGCTGCCCAAATGTTGGTCTAACCAAAGACCTAGCATATGCCCATTTTCAATGAGAGCAAGATGACAAGAAAGCAAAGGAGATATTGCTGACTGACATGTCTCAGGAATTCCATGATGAGTATAAGAATGTTCCGATTACAAAGGACATTTGGGATGCCCTCTTCCTGAGATATGGAAACGGCATGGCAGCAATCTTGCACCCACTTATACCAACAATGGAAGAAAGCTTAAACAGCTACAACAAGAGTGTACTTGAAAAGGTATAAGATCTCCTTGGCATGTTGAAACCACTGGAAGAAGAAGGTCAGGTGGGTGAATGGATAAAATTAAAGCCATCATCGGAGTCCTCCCGAAGTCTTGGAGAGCAGCCAAGGCTTTACTGACTGTCAGTGGTTCTGTGTTAGATCTTGATCAGTCCTGAAATTCATCGAGATGGAACAAGCTCGACTGAAATTAATACCAGGACAAGCTGGGCAAGGGAAGAGAAAAAGGTCGAACAAAGGAAAGAAACAAAAGGCTGTTCACGGTAAAATGTTGACAAAACCTAAACCAGACAATCTCCGACTAAAATCAGAGATAGTCCACGGGAACTCCAGTCCACACCGAATAGGCGAAGGTACAGGATCCAGCAAATCGCATCCTGAAAAGGTATGCGACGTTGGTTATGTAACGGAAGCTCTTGTTTCCTCAACTATCATGTTAACTGACTCAAATCCTTCTTGGATTCTTGACTCAGGTGTGACGGACCACATAGCCAATGACATAGAACTGTTCGCCAAGTTTAGAAGATTGCCAAATGATTCTAAGAGGATATACATTGGCACAACTCACAAGTTGAAGTCATAGGAGTAGGGAACTGCAAGTTGTCTATGAACAATGGCAGGACCATAATACTTGAAAATGTCATTTTTGCTCCTAGAATCCGTAGAAATGTTGTTTATGTTTCAGCTCTTATGAATAATAATTATATTTTATTATTTGAGAAGAACTTTGTTCGCATAAATAAAGGCAATGTCTTCTTTGGGCATGCTTATTCAACTTATGGTCTCTTTATCATGGATTTAAATGGAAGTGTGGATTCGAATAGAATGTATGCATTATCCTCCAGGGAAGTAGAGACTGACGCAGCCGGATGGCATGCGAGGCTGGAACATATAAGCTATGATAGGGTCCATTCATTAGCACGAAGAGAGCTTTTGCCTAGTACCAGCAACGTGATTAAACTCACTTGCCATGATTGTATAGCAGGAAAGTCCACCTGCAAACCGTTCGGATAACCTCGACGAGCCGAATATCCATTGCAGCTGATTCACTCTGACATCTGTGGACCAATGAATGTAACCGCTAGGAATGGAAAACGATACTTCGTAACTTTCATTGACGAGTTTACCTGCTATGGGTTTACTCATTTGATTACTCGTTAATCTGAGGCAATAGATTGCTTTAGAAACTTTCTAAACCTCTTAGAGAATCAACAGGAGCAAAAGGTGAAATCCCTACGCACTGATAGAGATGGAGAATATCTCTCTAATGAGTTTGATAAGTTGTGAAATTAAAGAGGGATAGCCCGTCAAACGACAATCCCCAACACACCAAAGTAGAATGGTGTGGCTGAACGTCATAATTGTACACTCCTATACATGGTAAGAACCATGATGTCGCAGGCACAATTACCAATCTTCTATTGGAACGATGCCTTATTAATTATCACTCATATAGTAAACCTTGTCCCAACCAAAGCATTAGACACAACGCCATAGAGGTTTTGGCATGGAAGAGAATTAGATCTCACCAGACTGCGACCATGGGGTTGCGCTGCCTTTACACATACAACTGACAGCCGTTTCGGCAAGTTGGGACCCAGAGGACTTAAGAGTATCCTTATAAGGTATACCGAGAACTCTAAGGGTTACGTATTCGTGTCAGCTCAAGAAAATTGTGGCGTAGTCGAACATGAATCCAGATACGTAACTTTCCTTGAGGACGAATTTCCGACGCTTGGAGAGATAAAAACAGACGAAGTATTGATTAAACTGAAGTAGGATAACATTGATGATCAGGTCCCACTTACTTCGAGTGGGAGATATGAACCAGCAGCTCAAGTGAATGACATGGTTAATGATAATGGAAACATTTTCATAGTAAATCCAGTGGGAGGACCAAACCCTACCATACAAGTCACTATTGCTACAGGGACGAACCAAGTTGAACCTTATAATAATGTAGCTGGACCGATACCACAACCAGCGATACTACCCATTGTTTCCAGTGGGAGTCATCCGACTAACTTGGTTCCAGGTCCTAGTGATCAAGGAATTCATGTCGGAGATAGGATCCCAAGACCAAGAGGTCGTCCAAGGAAGGTTGTAGGTGAAGGTTCAAGCACTGCCCTTATTCCCAGTGGTAGTGATGCTCCGATAAGAAGCATTGTTCCGAGTGGGAGTACTGTTCAGAGTCAAGATAGGATCAACGAGCCTAGACGTAGTCAAAGGGATAGAACTTCTCCTAAGAAGTATCCCATCGAGAGAGTAGAAATCTTCACTCTAATATCTGTTGACGAACCCGTAACGGTTCAACAAGCGTTGGAAGGACCTCAAGAGAAGGAATGGAGGAATGCAATGAAGGAAGAGATCTCATCAATGAAAGCCAATTCGGTATGGTCTTTGGTTGATTAACCTGCTGACCGCAGGGCCATAAGGGCAAAGTGGGTTCTCAAACTGAAAGCCACTGCTGATGGAAAGGTCGAGCGATACGAAGCTTGACTTGTTTCTAAAGGATATACCCAACTTCACGGAGTGGACTTTGACTAAACATACTCACCCACTGTGCGTTTCACCACAGTAAGGGCCATTTTGGCCTTGGTCGCAAGTCTCGATCTCGAGCTGCACCAAATGGATAAGACCACATTCCTCCACGGAAACCTGGAGGAAGAGATTTACATGGAGCAACCGGAGGGTTTCATTACTCTTGGTAACGAACGTAAAGGCCCAGTGACCACGTCTTTGGAAACGGTTGGGTTTGAATAAGGATATGAGCGATGGGGATGGTCAAATTCACCTGTAATTCACCGACTCTTGTATTCAATAAGGTGGCCACCAACCGGATATTAGTTGAAGGCTGTGAATACTTGTACGGATGCCTTGGAGAAGTGTACCTATGAGGAAACTAGGCAAAAGGAGAATTATCAGTTGACCTAGGATACAGCGCGACACTATATAAATGTTGTTTATAACAGGTTGATTGGAGAAAAGGGAATCACCGTTCCGCGGGCGCTACAACACTCCTAACAGATGCGTAGCACGATGCCCGTCGTGTCCGCCGGTCACACGACAAACCTCATATGAACTATTCGGAAGCAAAGGAAGAGATCGAAAGAGTGAAAGGTTGATGCATATTTGGACGACAATACATTAACAGAGACTCTCCCATTCCGTCGAGTGGGAGCTGTAAGCATATAGTGATGGGCGTCGTAAATGGAAACCCATTATATGTATATGTTACCTAAGTTAATTGGGTACATGTCACTTTAGGACATTGGGCCAGACCTAAATCCCAGTTCACATGAGAGGCCCAAAATTGAGCCTCCCTATACTAAGCATGGGCCGGCCGAAATTTAGGAGGAGGTAAAGTGGATTTTTGTCCACTTTACTCCTATATATATGAGGAGTTAAAGGTTTTATTAGGGTTATTCACAATTCCCTTTAAGTGGTGATTTGAGAGAAAACCCTCCCCCCAAATACACCTATATCGGCCGAACCATACATCAACCAAGGGTGTGCCAATTTTCCTTCAGGCAAACACTCTCAAGATCTGTCCCTTGCCAAGAATCGATCAGAGTCATTGCTGTGAAGAATATACCACGTAGGGCTTCAGTCGTAAGAACCCCTACGGGTTCCGACAGGAAGATCTTGAACTCCCTCCTGAAAAGATCTTGGGACTACGGACAACTATAGAGGTATGTGCGAATCTTCCGCTGCGTAATTTCGAGATTAGTAGCATGTACCATGATATAGTTTCCGTAGTGATTACTCCCCGTAATCCAACACAGGTCCCACTTACTTCGAGTGAGATATTTGAACCAGCAACTCAAGAGAGTGACACGGTAAATGATAATGGAAACATTTTCATAAATCCAGTGGGAGGACCAAACCCTACAACAAATCACCGTTGCTACAGGGATGAATCAAGTTGAACCTGATTATCATATAGCCGGACCGCTGGATGAAAATACAATAGTACCACAACCACCACTACTACCCATTGTTCCCAGTGGGAGTGGATCAACCAACTTGGTTCCAGGTTCTAGTGATCAACGGAATAATCTCAGAGATAGAATCCTGAGACCAAGAGGTCGTCCAAGAAAAGTTGTAGGTGAAGGTTCAGGCACTGCTCTTATTCCTAGTGGGAGTGATGCTCCGACAAGAGGCATTATTCTGAGTAGGAGAAATCCTAAGAAGTATCCCATCGAGAGGGGTGAAATCCTCACTCTAACATTTGTTGACGAACCGGTAACAGTTCAACAAGCGGTGGAAGGACCTCAAGCGAAGGAATGGAGGAAGGCAATGGAGGAAGAGATCACATCAATGAAAGCCAATTCGGTATGGTCTTTGGTTGATTTACCTTTTAAACGCATGGCCATAGGAGCAAAGTGGGTTCTAAAATTGAAACTCTTTGCTGATGTAAAGGTCGAGAAATACAAAGCCCGACATGTTGCGAAAGGATATACCCAACTTCACGGAGTGGACTTTGACAAAACATTCTCACCTATTGTGCGTTACACCATACTGGCCTTGGTCGCAAGTCTCGATCTCGAGCTGCACCAAATGGATGTTAAGACCGCGTGCCTCCACGGAAACCTGGAGGAAGAGATCTACATGGAGCAATCAGAGGGTTTCATTACTCCTGGTAACGAACGTAAAGATTGTAAACTCCAAAGATCTATTTACGGTCTTAAACAATCGTCTCGGCAATGGTACCGCGGATTCCACGAGGAAATCGTAGGAAACGGATTCGTGAATCTTCACGAGGATCCGTGCGTGTATTATAAGACCTCCGGGTCTAAGTATGTCATCTTAACCTTATACGTGGATGACATACTCATTGCCACAAACGATGTGAGTATTATGAACAAGTCAAAGTCCTGGTTGGCATCTGTGTTCGAGATGAAAGACATGGGAGAAGCCACGTACATCTTAGGCATTAAAATTGCTAGAGATCGGGCTACCCGAAAATTATGTCTATCTCAAGAAGCTTATATCAACAAATTGTTGAAAAGGTTCAGATTACAAGATGCCAAACCCGTGGATAGGCCGGTGGTCTTTGGGTGCACACTGTCGAAACGTGACGGCCCCAAGAACCTGGCAGAGCGAGAACATATGAAGGGTGCATAGTATTTAAGCATGGTCAGTAGTCTCATGTACGCCATGCAATGCACCCGTCCAGACATCTATTACGCTGTGGGCCTAGTAGCACGATTCTAATCAGATCCTGGCTATCAACATTTAAAGGATGTAAAATGAATTATTCGTTATCTGAAAGGTATTGCCGACTACGCACTGTGAAATAACCGGTTACAGTGACGCCGACCATGTTGGCGATCCGGATGATCGTAAGTCCACCAAAGGAGGAGTCTTTCTCCTTGCTAATGTCGCCATTTCATGGACGAGCAAGAAGCAAACTTGTGTCGCGCTGTCTACGATGGAATCGGAATTCGTTGTTCTCTCCAAAAATGCACAAGAAGTGGTCTGGCTGAAAAGGCTTCTTATTGCACTGCCTGGTGACAAAGACGTGAGTAAACCCGTCGTGGTACACTCTGACAGTCAGGCAGCTATTGCGGCAGTTAAGATTCCAAAGTACCACAGTAGGACTAAACACATTGATGTGAAATGTTTTTATGCTAAATCTATGGTAGAAGACAATACAATCACTTTGGAATACTTGTCCATTGATAACATGGTTGCGGACCCATTAACTGAACTACTACGCATGGAGATATTCGAAAAGCATGTAAAACTGCTTGGATTGCGTAGGTTTTAAAAGTGGCATGTATCAGTGATAACATTTTGATAATTTAAAGTTACGTTTTTAATAAACGAGAGAATTGCAATCGAGTTTATGATCCATCGACGTCATAATGTTTGAATACATCATATTTACGGTCTATAAACTAAGTCGTAGGAGGACTCAGCTCGGTTGTGCTAGGATGGAATCCTCGTGATTCTGGCGGTCGCAAACTTCTTCACCTCGAGCGTGTGATTAATCCCAGGAGCCTTATGATGAGGCACCTAAAGTATCCTCACAGACTCAGAACTCATATCTAAGGTCAAGCTCAATGCTCGCTTCCCGGCGTACGAGCGTAGTGCTAAACAAAAAGGCCCAGTGACCACGTCTTTGGAAACCGGTTGGGTCTGACTAAGGATATGAGCGATGGGGATGGTCAAGTTCACCTGTAATTCACCGACTCTTGTATTCACTAGGTGGCCACTAACCGGATATTAGTTGAAGGTTGTGAATACTTGTACGGATGCCTTGGAGAAGTGTTCTTATGTGGAAACTAGGCCCATGGAGAATTATTAAATGACCTAGGATACAGTGAGACACTATATTGTTTATGACAGGTTGATTGGAGAAAGGGAATCAACGTTCCGCGGGCGCTACAACACTTCTAATAGATGAGTAGCACGATGCCCGTTGTGTAAGCCGATCAGACGGCAAACCTCGTATGAACTATTCGGAAGCAGGGGCGAGATCGAAGGAGTGAAATGTTGATGCAGATTTGGTCGACTATACATTAACAGGCACCCTCCCATTCTAGCGAGTGGGAGCTGTAAGCATATGGTGATGAGCGCCGTAAATGGAAGCCCATTAATGTATATGTTACCTAAGACAATTGGGTAAATATCACATTAGGACATTGGGCCAGACCCAAATCCCAATTGACATGAGAGGCCCAAAATTGGGCCTCCCTATACATATGGACGGCCGAATATGATGGTGCGGGTAAAGTGGACTTTTGTCCACTTTACTCCTCCTATATATATGGGGTGTTAGGGGTTTTATTAGGTTTAATCATAATTCCTCACTTGTGGTGATTTGAGAGAAAACCCTTCCCCCATAACCACCATACTTCGCCCAGACTACCACCACCACTAAGGGTGTGCCAATTTGTCTTCGAGCAAACACTCCGGAGATCCGTCTCTTGTCAAGAATCGATCTGAGGATTTGTTGTGGAGAATATACTGCGTAGGGATTCCTTAACAAGAACCTCTACGAGCGCCAACCGGAGGACCGTGAACTCCCTGCTGCAGATCTTGGGACTACGGATTACGTCTGAGGTATGTGCAAATATTCCGCTGCGTAATATCGATTACTAGCATGTACCATATTTATAGTATCCGTAGTGATTACTCCCCGTAATCTAACACCTCGCATGTCTTTGGTCGGGTTAATGAGGGCAAACTCTTCCAATGTAGCTTCCTCTCCCCGTTCTTCTGACCCCACCAAAGCCGAGCAACAAGAGCGTTGATCTCAGCACACCACGTCTTGGGTAATAGCGTACATTGGCATCACTATTATCGGCGACTTAATAAGAACTTCATGGCCTGCATTGCTTAAAAAAACGACTTCCACCCTTGTAGTTTTTAGACGATGCGTTTCTTTAGATTCCCAACGCCTCCCGCTTCGACCTTCCCCATATCGTTGATAGCCCAAGATTCTTCCCCGGATTTCAGATTGCTCTCAAACCAAAAACTCTCCCAATCTCTACTCTCGTGCTATCTCAAACATTGGAACCAAAATATATGGATGATTTATCCAGGTTCACCTTCTTGTTGGATTACGGGGTTAAATATTACGGAAACAAAACCCTAGATACGTGCATGGTAACTAATACGCAGCGGAAGATAGTGCACATACCTACAATGTTTCCTGTAGTCCCAAGATCACTGAGGGAGTTCTCGATCCGTCAGACGGTTCCCTTAGAGGTTCTGGTTAAGGAAGCTCTACGCGGATTATGCTCCACTGCAAAGTCTCTGTTGATTCTTCAGCGGGATGGATCACCGGAGTAAATTGCTTGACACAATTTGGCACCTCCTTGGTTGTTGCTTGGTTTGGCCGAACTACTATGTTTATAGGGAGGATGGATTTCTTTTAATCTAACCACGAAGGAATAGAGGATTGGCTCTTAATAAATCCCATAGTACTCCCTATTTATAAGAGGAGCAAAGTGGACAAAAAAGTCCACTTTGCCCTCATGATATTCGGTCGGCCACTTTAGCTAGGGAGGCCCAATTTTGGGCCTCTCATGTCAATTGGGATTTTAGGCCTAGCCCGAAATCCCTAATGTGACATTACACAATTGTCTTAGGTAACAAGCTTATATTAATGGGCTCCTAATTACGGCGACCTAATCTCCAAATGCCAACAGCTCCCACTCGCTGGAATGTGATGGTGCCTGTTAATATGTTGTCGACCAACACATCAACATTTGTCTTTGATCCAGTCCTGCTTCAGAATAGTTCTTACAAGGTTTGCCGTGCGACCGGCGGATACGAAGGGCATCGTGCTACTCATTTGTTAGGAGTGTAGTAGCGCCCGCGGATTGTTGATTCCCATCTTTAATCAATGTTAAAACAATATTGTACCGCGCTGTATCCTAGGTCATCTGTTATATTCCAATTGCCTATTTTCCACATAGGAATACTCCTTAAAGGCATCCGTACAAGTATTCACAACTTTCAACTAATATCAGTTTGGTGGCCACCTAGTGAATACAAGAGTCGGAGAATTATAGGTGTATATGACCATCCCCATCGCTCATACCCTTTTTTCGGCACTGCGCTCGTACGCCGGGAAGCGAACATTGAACAAGAGTGAGGATACTTTGGAAGCTTCTTCATAAAGCATCCGTGATCAGTCACACGCTCAAGGTGAAGTAGTTTGTGCCCATCCGAATCTCGTGGATTCTATCTAGCACAACCGAGCCTAACCCCGTCGTCGAACATGGCACGCGCTGTATGAAGCGCGCGTCGATAGCATAGCATGAATTTAATCAGGAGTAGGAAATGTCATATGCTATCACAGATTTATCATCTGGCCCAGAATGTGGTTATCTGACGAACAAAGTTCGTCACGACAATTTGCAAAACCTAGATCACGTCGTGTTACTCCGATACAAATTGATCGTTTTACTTTACCAGGTTTCCCACCGTGGTTCTTGGCCGTTCTTGATGTGATAGAGGTCCCCCTCTCCGTCAAGACGATCGAGCCTGTGTGACGAGGCTTGGCCCACATTCGACATTATTTTAATTGGGAGGTTGTCCCTCCTACGACTAGTTTATAGACCGTAAAAATCTTATGTAATTCAAGCATTATGACGTCGTAAAAATCATAAACTCAAATTGAAATTCATTTCATTCAAATATTACTTTAAATCTCAAAATGTTATCATCATAATACATGTCACTTAAACCCTAAGCAGTCCCAGCATTTTAACATGCTTTTCGAAAATATCCCTGCATAAAGGTTTGGTCAATGGATCTGCCATCATACTCTCAGTGGACAAGTAATCCAATGTGATTAATTTTTCCTCAACCACATTCTTAGCATAATTGTATTTTATATCAATGTATTTCGTCATGCTATGGTACTTAGGATTCTTAACTGCCGCAATTGTTTCTTGACTCTCAGAGTATACCTTCACAGGCTTACTCCCGTCCTCGACGCCAAGCAATGCAGTTAAGAGCCTTTTAAGTCATACAGCTTCTTGTGCGTTCTTAGAGAGGACCACGAATTCGGATACCATCGTAGACAGCGCTACACATGATTGCTTCTTGCTCATCCATGAAATGACGGCATTATCAAGGAGAAATACTCCTCCTGAGGTGGACTTACGATCATCCGGATCGCAACCGTGGTCGGCGTCACTGAATCCCGTCAATTCTAGTTTTCCACCCTCATAGCACAGTCTGTAGTCTGCAATACCTTTCAGGTATCGAATAATTAGTTTCACAGTATGAAGAAGCACAGTATCGAATAATTAGTTTCACCCTCATAGCACAGTATCGAATAATTCTAGTTGCCCTTATGGGTCTTCCCATTTTGTCTTCGAAGGGTTGCCCTTATGGGTCTTCCTATTTTCCTTCATTTGTATGCACTGAAAGACATTCATTTCATTAGCTTACAAAGTATTTATATTGATCAAAGCAAAGTGGAGTCCGTGGATCTCCTTCATGTAGTAATAAATATAGCAAATAAAATTGGATACTTTTCTCCCCTTTTTTGAGGTTGGCACTTGGAGAGGTTTCCTTTTTCAAGTATAAAACCTTTTCAAGTGTTCCCCATTGAAGGTGTTGCTTGATATCTGCCCATCTGCCTCTTTAGGCGGTATGTATTGATTGTTGATATGGATGCATCTTCTCAGTACCATTTCTTCCTCCTGGAACTGAAGTTTTTTAATTGACTCCACATCTCATGCTTTAGCGAGTAATGGTGGTTTTAGTTGATGCTTCCATGAACAACACCACTTCCATGTATTTTGCAAGTAGTGGTGAGTTTCTTCTATATTTATATAATGAAACAACAAAGTCTGCATTAGTGTTAAATTATTTTATTGTAAAACTTACAAATTGTGGAGGTCGCATTATGAGGGCTATCACTGTTGCCTCCAACATAGGAACGAATCCATGTAGTGGGTTTATGTTGTATCCTTCCTTTGGAAGGAGTCATGCCACATATTCGCGTGGCCCTCTATTTCCGAGTGTTCTATCAAGCACTAGCTCACATGGTGCCCCCCCCCCCCCCTAGTTGCTTGATAGTTGCACTTTTTGTTCTTGTTTAGCTTGTTAACGCTTATCCTTTTGTTTCTCGATTAGGTGTCGATCAATTGTTCGTTTGGTGCCCCCCAAGTTGCTCAGTTTCCTTACTCTTTTGTGCTCTTTCAGCATGTCTTTCTTATATGCATCTTCCAGAATTGACGAGGGGGGGGGGGGGGTTCAATTTTGATTTTCGTCAATGTTTATTCTCTTGACTCTTCATAGGTGTTTGTTTGGCGCGGTGCCCCCAATCGTGTGCTGTTCACACCCTTAGGTGTAGAATGTTGGTTTTCACGCACCATTAGGTGTAATATGCTTGATAAGAGGTGTCCCTCTGGAGATGGTTTTACTTTTCCTGGGCATGGCCATTAAATGATTGAGTGTACACCTATTGCTGCCCCCCCAGTGATGACTTTTAGCAATTTTGGTTCACGACGGTGGTGATTTTGGTTCGAAGGGTCTCATCATTTTTCTGCTTGACATTGTTTAGCGTTGAATTTCTCTTGAGCACTTCTTGCTTGCAGTGACGTCGCTACTTGTTTATCAATCATGGTGTTTTATTTTGATGACGACACTATCACTCTTGTTTGTCAAGTGGAGTGCACTTCCCCTGCATCTCTGGAAGTTAAGAGAACGTGAACTAGCCGCTTTGATGATATTAAGTTCCATATTTCATTCTTTAATAAATGTTTTCAGTGCCCCCACCCTTTTTGACGGGATGATGGGACTGACTTTCATCACCACCTAAGTGTTAATCCCTTGGTTGAGTTGTGCACCCCTTGCGGGGGTTGCTCTAAGCTTTGATATTCCTATTCTCCTGCATATATGACAGTAAGAGGGTTGATACAATTTCTCTATTTAAAGAGCTTGCCATTTTTCACCCACGTTGATTTGTGGTACTTGCTTCAAGCGGAGTCTATGTGCTCTTCTATGCCCATAAAAGCACTAGTCATCTGTCGGTGTGATACCTCCACATGTCATGGCAGTTGCATAATTCCCCAATATTTGGTCAACAAGAATATTTGTTCTTCCTTTCGGGGTGATAAGCTGACATTGTGGAGGGCTCTTCAATATGGCTATTTAATATAGGGCGGATGTGGGAGTTGTTATATCTCTAGCATCTTGGTTAATATGATTACCCTTCATGTGTAGGAAGTTGGTTTTGCGAATCCAGTATCCTTTTCATGTTGAAGTCATTGATGACCCTTGTGATAAGCATAGGTTTGGTGTTGCCTCCTCATTTAGTGTTGCCCCTCCTTTGATGTAGAAGTGGCTTTTTGCTCATAAATGAGTATTGTATTGGTGTCTACCTCCCTATTTGAGTTGGATATATATCTTCTTCTTCTTGAGTAGTATAACATCGCATCCCTGCTGGGGTGTGATGGTATTGTTGGGTAGGAGGAGTGGGTGGGAATAAAAAGTTGCCTTTTTGCCCGGTGGGTGTAACGGTTGTACATGAGTATTCTATATGGTTCTCCATGGAAAGGCATATTGTATTGTAACCCCTTGGAGGGTATTCGTGTCAAAGTAGGCGCGAAAGGCCCTGTTGGTTGTAGTGGTATTCCTTGTTTGGGGTCATCCTTTTGTTCATAGTGGGGGGAAGGTGTATGCACGCACTCTCCCTGCTATCATTGGTGATGTGCTTGCCCCCAAGTGTATGTAGTTGCTCTTGCGAATGCTATATCCTTCCAGAGTTGGAATTATTGCTTACCTCTCCCTCCTTAGTGTTGCAATGTCCTTCATACAGTGGGTGTTGTTCAATGCTCACCTCCACCTGATTGCATTAACTCTTTAGTGTTGCAATAGCCATTTTGAGACCCTATTGATGTGCTCTGGAAGAGCTTCTATGGTCGCCTTCATGAAGGGATGGGAGGATGGTGTTCATCCTTGTGGAGTTGTTGTTGTTCTGCTCCCTTTTCCTTTTGCCCCCTCTTGGTATACTCTGGAAGAGCTATCTTGGGTGCATTCTTGTTGTAATCACTAATTTGGCCTTCTAGCCTGTTCTTGGGTGGTGGGCTGTTTCCCCTACTAGGGGCTTGCCTTTCATTAGGGGTGGGAGAGGTAGTTGTTGATTGACTACCAACTGTGGTGTCTTGAACCTTGATGGAGTGTTATCCAATGAGTGTTTTTCTCCATTGGACGACGGTTGCCTAGCATCATTTTCTTGTTGCCTACCGATGGTAGGCTCTTGGAGACCCATGATAGGCACCTTACTATTGCTGCCCCCCTTGTTCTCTGATCCTTCATTATTTTTTGCCATCGAGCACAGGTAGTAGGCTACGGTGTCCTGAGTGCCTTCTTACTTTGGACCTCTGCCTTTCCTTCTCCTCGAGATACCTGCAAAAGGGGCACTAGGAGGTCCCAGTAATCCCACTCTGATGCTTAAATGAGAATAGGCTATTAGAGAGAGAAAGTAAGTGCTAGAGAGAGATAGCAAGCTTACCCCCCCCAAATGAAAAGAGGAGAGCTCTATTTATAGAGTTCCTATTGGACCGCTCCGGTTCTGGTACTTTTCCGGTTCGGTTGTGGCGGTTTAATGATGTAACCGGTGTTGACCGTAAATATGGTGGATTTGACCTTGGTCTAACCACACCCACGATTAATATAGTCTAAGTGTAGAAGAATGGCCCCTGATGGTGGGCCCCGGGCGAAATATCGTTTGGGGTAAAGTTCCCGGACGAGCAACACTTGTCCGGATGAGGAGGAGTACCCGGACAGGTACCCCACAGCTCGGCTGATGTGGGCAAAGTTGGCAAAGAGTCGGATTTTGGCGTGTGAGTACAGTATTTCATGCGGAAACGGCGATCTGAGCAAGACATATAGTATACTTTAGGGTTTGACGGTTTGAGGCCAAATTCTATCGTTTAGATGGTTAAGTTTGTAGTTTTATTTTTCAATCGATCTTTTTTGTAATTTGTCGATTAATGAAAAAAAAAAATCGAGGTTTTCCTCAACCCTACGTCAATTCTTCGGTATTCTTTGAATTAACGAATTCATGCGCCTCTATCCAACAAATTCTCGGCATTCACCTTGAATCAACGAGTTTTTGTCTCATCTATTCCCATCACGCTGCATCAGATTGGTATCAGAGCCCAGTCGATCCTGCGCGATGCCACCCCGAAGACGTCCAACATCTGCAGAGAAGAACGAACTGTGGTGTTCGCTCGAAGAACTGCGACATAACGGAGAATGGCTACGTCAGTTTATGGAATAGAAAATCGAAGAACGACAACGTCAATTTGATTTTCAAGAGGATGAGTTCGAATTTGAGGAGGATTACGAGACCGCCTCAGATGTGAACCATTTCGATAATCTTGTTTATGATGACGTCGACGTAGATTCTGTTATTTTTTACTGTAAACACCTAATTTTGGACCACACGCGACTCGCGTGACGCACCTAAATGAGGAAATGTCTAAATTTGGCAAGTCGCGAAGCTTCCAAAGATGCTCAGAGCAATATTAGGATAGTTATCTGTATTTATTGCAGTGTATATTTTTTGAATATTTGTATTAAGTATTCAGAATATTTAGAGTATATTAAGAGAATAAATCAGTATTATTTACTGCTTAGATTAGACTAGACCTAGACACTATATATAAGCGTTTATGTTTACATGTAAAAGGGGGATTACAAAAAAGAAAAACTATAAAGAGAAGAAATAAAGTGCTCAAGAATCTCTCCAACATCATCGTCATCGTGATTTTGTGGCTTGGTTGTTCATATTGATTAATAACTTTCATATTTATTATTTTATTAATTAACTAGTATTATTATTTTAATTGAAATTTATCTTCTTCACCACATCCACAGACATCACTTTGGCCGTGATACTTTCATCAAGAATCTCTCATATGTGTCCGTTTGACCACCATCAATCCATGATCCATCCCGAGCATAATTGAAGTTCCGACTGAGCCAAGCAAACTCTCTCCGATCTAGTTCCATCCATCGTCTTCGTCGAGTATCTCTTGATCAGCCAACCCGATACACATACACATAACCACTACCTCATCCATTCTTCATCATCGTGGCCGCTCATCTCCGATCTCATCACTCAGTACCGATGTTTGGAACTTCCACCATCACAACCGTGTTTTCCGGCCTCCTCGTGGTGCTTTCCCACCGCCAAGCCAAATCTGATGTACATGAAACAACATGTTGATCTGAATTGCTGTTTCATCATCTGTCAGCGACGCGCTCGGCTCTGATCATGCCCAGCCGATTCCACATCCTACTGCCCGACTCTGCCAGATGTCTCTCCACCGATAGATGAACGCTTCAGAATTTATCGATTCATCGACAGGTATGACTTATGACTACGAGTAGTGATATTTTAGGGCTCTGTGACTTGTCCTTTGGTCTTGTGAATGACTCTGCTATTTCTTCTGATGATGATTGTTGGGTTCGCATGTTATTCTCCGTTTCAAAGTCGTTCCAAACTTGATCACATATCTTAGTTAAATTCCAAGTAGTATATTTCTTCTGTCTTTGACTTATGTATATAGATTAATTATATATCACTTTTCTTTATAATAATAATTCTTAGTTTACGTATCTTACTTAATGGTTTCAAGTAATTCTTGTTTCGTCATTTTTAAATTTTTTTTTTCCTTGTTTTTTTTAACAAATTAAAATTTAAAGAGAAGGGCAAATTAAGTGAATTGAGTACCGAAATGGCGCAATTAAAAATTGTTAATTTATAATTCGTAATAGAACCCCCGAACTCGAATTTCTGATCGTAGACCAATTTTATACCTAGGTGTTTAATTCGTTATTCGTTTAGGTAATCTAGGATTCTAGTTTGCCTAATAATTAACTAGTGGCGACTCTTTTCAAAATCCACGTTTTTCAAAACGTAATTCGCCCTAGGTCGGATTTTAGGTCTGACATTTATAATCATGTTTATGATGATTACGATGACGATGATCAAGTGAGTGAGGAGTATATCACTAGAGATACCAATTTCTGATTGATTCAGGTAGCTTTGAGAATGTGATTTCAGATCTGGTTGTTGGGAAATCGGGTCTAACGATGGTTCCTACGGATACTTGTCATTTACTTCTTGACCTCCCATGGAAATATGATCTTGATGTGTAGCATGGTGATCGTTCCAATACTTATTCTTTTGTCTTTCATGACAAGAAGGTAGTGCCAGTCGCAATTCAATTTTGACGCAGGAATTTGATGATGTATTTCCTGAGTTCTTACCACATGATCCTCTCCATTTACGTGAAAATTTTTATGATGATGTGGCTGTGTGTGTTATTCTTCCCGCTTCCTATTACTACTCTTCATTGCGCAAGATTCGAGGGCGGATCTTCTCTTCCCCAGAGAGAATGATGTGGGCGAAGTTGGCAAAGCGTCGGATTTTGGCGTGTGAGTACAGTATTTCATACGGAAACGACAATCTGAGAAATACCTATAGTAAACTAGGGGGTTTGACGCTTTTAGGCCAAATTCTATCGTTTAGATGGTTAAATTTGCAGTTTTATGTTTCTTTCGGTTTTTTTTGTAATCTGTCGGTTTTGTTTGGGAATTTTGTTAATTTCGTATTTTGTCTAGGGTTAGAGTTTTTCTTTTCAGTATTTAAGGCATTGTTAGCTAAATTTTACAGCAATTGATTGATTAATGAAAAAAAATCGAGGTTTTCCTCAACCCTGCGTCAATTCTTCGGTATTCTTTGAATTAACGAATTCATGCGCCTCTATCCAACAAATTCTCGGCATTCACCTTGAATCAATGAGTTTTTGTCTCATCTATTCCCATCACGCTGCATCATCCGCTCGGGGTAACCCAAATGGAGGGGTTCCTTTCGATGACCCGAGCGGAGCCCCTCCGTTCGGGTCACCCAGAGTGGTTTTTGCCACTCGGGATGCTTTTCTAGCCTCGGTGTTTAGGGCCTAAATGTTCTTTTGGGCCTCGGGGTTTCCATTTGTACAAGTTTCAAATTATAACCGAGTATGGCTCCAATATAGAGTCCAATTTACTATACTTGGGCGTATATCCATCAGATACTCTAACGTCCGCAGTCATGAATGTTGATAATTCAATGTCCGCCTCCTCCTCTGCTATTGATTGCCATTGAGTCAGCGTAACCGATGGAGGAATTTAAGACTCTCGGAAAAAGAGAAGGTTATATATACATATATATAGATGATGACCGGCCCAAGTGAAAAAATCACTGTCGGCAAATTATGAATATCACTATTGGCCCAAGTGAATAAACATTATCAGCCCAATGTCATGACGTTATGAAAGTGATAGCAGTGAGGTGGCGTAGGATTGAGGTGGCGCGATATGGGAGTGTTAGCAGATGCTATCGGGTAGCAGATGCTATCGTGGCCCGATTGGTGCGTTAACACTATACTGAGGGTGAATGACTGGCGGTCGGTGGACGAACGGCTCATTGACACTATACTTTTAGTTGCTCATGTGAGTACTTCCTTACTGATTCAAGTTCTGGTGAGAGGTGACTACCTGATCTGATTAGAGTTTACTAAATATATAGCAAACATTTTACATTCCCTCACAAATCAAATTAGAAATTAATGGGATTTTAAGAAACTGTGCTGTTTTTTGGTTCCGAAGTGGAGACCCTTGCAATGTGTAGAGACGATGCAGACCTCCGAGACGATTTGATTCTTGTGGTCAAGAAAACTGTATTCATAGGGAGATTTTTTTAGCCAAAATCACAGGGAAATATAATGCTTCAAAAGAAACTGAAGATTGTAGCCCTTAAATAGAACGGTTCCTCCCCCCCCCCCCCCCCCCCCCCCCCCCAAAATGAATGCCCGTACTGAATATTGATACTCTAACGTACATAGTCATGAATTTTGATAATTCAATGTACGCCACCTCTACCTCTGCTATTGATTGTCATTGAGTTGGCGTAACTGGTGGAGGAATTTTAGATTCCCGAGAAATGAGAAGGTTATATATATATATAGATGATGACCGACCCAAGTGAAAAAAACAATGTCGGCCCATTATGAAGAACATTGTTGTCTCAAGTGAATAAACACCATCACCCCACTGTTATGACGTTATGAAAATGATAGCAATGAGGTGGCGCGATAATAGATGGTGATGTGACGCGATATGGTGAGTTAACACTCTCTTTCATGCCGAACAAATATATCTTTGTTTCACGTGTATAAGTACAACATCATAATTTTATGATTTTCTTAAGTTTATCTTATGTAGAAAAGTTTATTAAATATTAAAACATATAATATTATATTCTATGAAAAATTAGTAGGTGCAAATCCGAGTCATTTATATTAGCATTTGTTAAGATGAACTAATTAGAGACTGTTACCTTTAGTAATAATTTAGTTCAATTCATAGATTATTTCAAATTATTTATAATAATTTTATTGATTTAATTATTTTTGTATTGATACATTCAATTTCATAAATTGATTTTTAAAAAAAAATTAAAACTAATGAAGTGTAAAAATTATATATAAACAATACGTTCTAGACTAATACATTTATCCTTCATCTTATATATTTTATTTTGTATTATATCTATTTTGTGGAAAAATTAACTCAATCTACATTAATCTTATAACATTTTCTTTATAACATTTTTAATAATTTTAAACTATTACAGTTAAAATAAATATTTTGTATACTGCTCAAAATACAATTATCTAGTTCATATATATAATAAAAAAATATCCTAAAGAGGTTCCAGAAGGATCGTTGCTTAGCCGTGTCACCTTCTTCCGTCGGTTGCCGTTAGCAGAAACTTAACAAAGAAGATGAAGTCAACGACTTCCCCAACCTTCATATCTGACCAATAATCTATTGCAACGTGTCAGTTGGACTAACGTCGTACATCACCGCCGTTGGTTCACACGGAGAATCCGCTCCCCCCACCAACAGGGTTAGATTTTTCCTCGCGCTTTCCGCCAGCTATATAAATAGAGATTCCGCAATTCACTAACTACATAAACTTCTGTCAAATTCTCTCTCAAATAAGAAAATCGAAGCTTCTACCCAAAACTCAATTTCCATTTCTCGTCGGACCAATCGAGGTTTTCGTCAATTTGTAGTTTGAATATCATGGCTGAAGGTGATTTGAAGATGCAACAAGAGATGGTAAGGCAGCGATTCGAACCAAATATCTCTTCCTTTTGATTGATTTACCTTTTTCTGGTCTGTTTATTCATTTGATTTTTAAAAATTATTATGTTCAGAGTCGCCGATTTGGTGTTAACACGGCACTGCTTTTGATTTAGATTGTCATTTTGCGGTTCCTCATCGTTTTAGGGGTTCCAATTGTTTCTTAGTTACAGATATTAGTCTAATTCACGCTTTACTTTCTCTGGTTCTAATGTTGATTTGTTCGTCTTCGACATTATGCTGATACGAACATAAACAGAATTCGCGCCGCCAGTTTTTTAGCCAGAGAGATGATTTGCGCGATTGTAAATGCTTATATAGCTGTTCTTCCTGATTATTTGGTTCATTTGACTGATTCGCCATCTAATTTGGCTGATTCCCTGATTTAATTTCAACGCGATGATGATTTGTTTGATTTTGGGCCTTGTTGAATTCGATCTCTACATTCCTGATCGTTGATCTTGTTTGCAGGCTAATAATGAAGAGAGCCTCAAGTACCTTGACTTCGTCCAAGTCGCTGCAGTTCACGCTGCGCTTTGCTTCTTGAATGTCTACGGATACGCCAAGGACAAATCTGGTCCTCTGAAGCCTGGTGTTGAAACCGTCGAGGGGACGGTGAAGACTGTGGTGGCACCTGTGTATGAGAAGTTCCATGGCGTCCCAATCGAGGTTCTCAAGTTTGTTGACCGCAAGATTGATGAATCGGTGTTTGAGATGGATCGTCGGGTACCTCCTGTGGTGAAGCAAGTCTCAGCTAAGGCCTTTTCTGCTGCTCAACAGGCTCCGGTAGCCGCCCAAGCAGTCGCTTCAGAGGTGAAGCGCGCGGGAGTGAAGGACACAGCCTCAGGGATTGCTAAGTCTGTATATACCAAGTATGAGCCGACGGCCAAGGGGCTCTACTCTAAGTACGAGCCCAAGGTGGAGCAGTGTGTTGCCTCGACTTGGCACAGGCTGAACAAGCTGCCGTTGTTCCCGAAGGTGGCCAACGTGATGGTACCAACAGCAGCATACTGCTCGGAGAAGTACAATGAGACGGTGCTCAGCACGGCGGAGAGAGGGTACAGAGTGTCAGGTTACCTTCCATTGGTGCCGACTGAGAAGATTGCCAAGGTGTTTGCAGCTGAATCGGTGCCGGTGGTTACTGATATTGGTACTGAGGCCGCAGTTGCTGCCCATTGATTTTTCTCTTTTTGGGAAAAATATGCTTTCAGTGTTTGCTAGTTAGGTTGGTGCCTTGGTGGTGGTATGTGTATTATGATAATTTTATTATTTTGTAATTGTAATGTGTTTCTTCTTCTTCTTCTTCATCATTATTAATATTAATATTATTATTATTATTATTATTGTTGATGATAGAACTTAGAAGTGTCTTTCATTTCATTAGGAGGGTGGGTATAAAGATAAACTGTAAGCACACAAGTTAATTGATAGTAGAGTTTGGGCAAACGAGCATGGCCTCCACCAATAATCCAATATATGCCTACGACCTGGGCTTAGGCCTGTACAAGAAGGACCTCTTCGCAAGCTCACGAAAGGAAGTCCATCAAGGGAACATTACAATTTACAGCCGTCATTTCTATTCCTGCCGGCTACGCAATTTATCGACTATCCCCGTGTTTAACATTAAGCCTTCTACTATAAGTTAAGTCATTTTATTTGTGTGATATCCTAAGAGAATCCACAATATTTTACATAAATTATAGGGTTAAAGGTCCTTTTGGTACACATGTTTGCAAAAATTACACTGTTCATACCACTAGTATTTTTTCGTACCGAATTGGTACCATATGTTTCCAAACATTACTGTTTTGGTACCTCCGTTAGGGTTCCGTCAAAAACGGCCGTTAAATGGCATGTGTCATGCACGTGACCAGCCCAAAACTTTCAATTTTGTTACAATTTAGTCCATTTAATACATCCCTAACTTTTATTTTGTTCAATTTTGTCCTAAAACTTCAAAATCAAACCATTTCCCCAAATTGACCTAGCCGAACCTAGCCATGGGCTAGGTCCGACCCTGGGTCGGGGTCACCGGACCCAGGGGACCCTGACCCAGGGTCGGACCTAGCCCTAAGCTAGGTCCGGCTAGGTCAATTGGACCTAGCCCCAATTTAACTCAATTGGGGCTAGGTCCCAATTGACCTAGCCAGACCTAGCCTAGGGCTAGGTCTGACTCTGGGCCGGGGTCGCCTGGGTCCGGCGACCATGACCCAGGGTCGGACCTAGCCTAGGGCTAGGTCCGACTCTGGGTCGGGGTCGCCTGGGTCCGGCGACCATGACCCAGGGTCGGACCTAGCCCTAGGCTAAGTCCGGCTAGGTCAATTTGGGAAAATGGTTTGGTTTTGAAGTTTTATGACTAAATTGAACAAAATAAAAGTTAGGGATGTATTAGATGGACTAAATTGTAACAAAATTGAAAGTTTTGGACTAGTCACGTGCATGGCACATGCCATTTAACGGCTGTATTTGACAGAACCCTAACGGAGATACCAAAACAGTAAGTTTTGGAAACATATGGTACCAATTCGGTACGAAAAAATACTAGTGGTATGAACAGTGTAATTTTTGCAAACATGTGGTACCAAAATGACCTTTAACCCTAAATTATGTATTCTTTAAACATCTCATGTAAACATTTATGTACGCATTAAATAATACGTAAATTTAAAATACACATAAATAATATTTTCCCTCCAATTTTTTTACTTAACTATATTCCTTAAATATATTTTATTGTTAAAATTTTCAACCACCAGCAATAAGATATTAGCATTAATTATAAAATGAATTAATTTATAAAAAAAAAGGTTATGTAATACATAGTGCATTCCGTAAATTTAAAGAATATATAATGTAAAAAGAGATGGGTCCCACCTTTAAGGAAACAATTGTAGCACGTTTTTATGCATTTTACATAAAATATATGTTTAACCAACATTTAAGTAATACTATGTAGTATCATTGTAGATGCTCTAAAAAGTGTCTTTTAGACATCAACATATAGTGTTTGATACGCATATTTAGATATTAAGATTTTAAATCCACTTAAATTACGTTTATTATGAATTATGAGACATAATGTAAACACTCGATTTTGACCTGGACGTAGGGCTGGGCATAAAAACCGGTTCGGGCGAAACGAACCGGAACCAAACCGGAACCGAACCAATACAAACCGGTTTTGACTGAACCGGTTCTTAAATGGTTGGGTTTTGATAAGGCATATATGGAGCGGTTTTCAACTGGTTCAAAACAGGTTCCGAACCGGTTTTGAACCAGTTTTTCAGAACCACTTTTATTACATAAAACCTAAATTGTTAAATAGTAACACACTCTTGCATCTTTTTTTTTGGTAGATTAAAGTGCTATAAACAAGCCGAGTATCCGGCAAGCTCGACTCGACTCAGTTTACTCGAGCTCGAACTCGACCGAGCCTTAATTTTTCAAGCTCGACTCGGGCCATACTTGACATGTTTGAGTTCGGCTCGATAAGATTAAAAATTTAATTAAATAATAAATGTTGCATCTTAGCTCGAGGTCGAACTCTTCCTCGACTCAATATATACAAATATAATATTATTACTTAAAACTCGAAAAACTCAAACTCGAACTCGACTCGAATATGCAAAACAAAAAAGCTCGATTAGGCTCGCGAGCCTCTCGAGTCGAGTACAAGTGAACTCAAACTCGACTCGGTATCAAAAAAAGTTCAACTCGACTCGAAATTTAGCGAGTCGAATTTGAATATCGACAAAACCGATCTCGAGAAGCTCACGAGTAGTTTGAATCGTTTACACCCATAGGGTAGATCCTTCACTATTTGGGTTTGGTTCATATTGGATATATAGGTGGTCGTAACAGGTTTGTTTACTTATATATAGTTATTATATATTATGTTAGCTCATATTAGTTCTACAATCAATTGAGTTTAGTTTTGAACTCGAAACTTAACTCATGAATAGTTCTATATTGGCTGTATATTTTGAATTTTAGTAAAAAAAAATGAAAAAAGGTTCAAAACCGGTTCTCCTATGGTTCGGTTCTAGGACCTAAAATCTGGTTCGGTTCTTACCTGGTACAGAGAACCAACTGAACCTAAAATCTGGTTCTGGTTCGGTTCTGAACCGGTTTGGCCAAAAATCGAACCATGCCCAGCCCTACCTGGACGTAACGCCATTACAAGTGACGTGTCATTTTCAGATGTGTCTCGTTACGAAGTGTTCAAAATACTCATGTGCATATTAGCGTAAATAAATAAATATATATTTTTTTAAAATATCTCGGATATATTCGAAATATATATAAATATTATATTTATATGTAATAGTTATTTATATGTAAGATAATTATTTATAGGTATTTATTTCCTATTATTTAGGGATAATTATCTGTAGATATTTATCCATAGGAATTTATCTGTCAGTTAATTAATTATTTTAAGATTTAAGAGATCTTATCTATAATCTAGGCGAGTTTCTACTATAAATAGGGGTTCAGTTCTACACTGTAAACAAACAGAAAAACACTACAATAAGCAATAATACATTATTTTCTCTGAGTCTGTGTGATTTTGTCTTGTACTTAAAAAAAAATCTTTTTTTCTCTCTCCTGAGTCTCTCTCTCACCGGCCCTCATTCTGCAGCCATCACGACCGGCGACTGTAGCCACCTTCGGTCACTCCGTCCTCCGCACCACCAGACCCGCCACCGCCAGCTCGACGCTCCGTCCACCTGGCTCGTCCGTTGCCGGAGTTACTCGCTGGATCTCGCACCACCCGGTCAAGATTCGTCGAAGCTGCTGTGACCGCGCCGACCTAAATTTTCGTCGCCATTGCCGGAGTTTTTGCGCTGCCTGCCTGTCGTCCCGCGCCTCCGGAGTTCCTGCGAGCTGCTGCCATCATCTCGGGCGAAGCTGACGTCGTTCTTCTCCTAGGGCAACAACATCCGGTATTGTCGTTGTATTTTTTTTTTATTAATTTCGTTTTTTTTGTTTATTTAATTATAATTGATAATTAATTTTTTTTACTTATTAACATTACTTAGATTATTATTAGTGTATTATTATACCATGTTGATTAGATAGTTTAGATGTAGATTAATTCGATAGCAGGTTTATGTATGTATGTGTATGATATGTAATTATTAAATTTTATCATGATTTTGAGCATCTTTAGTTTCGTTTAGATTTCATCTCAATTCGGAGTTTTAGATACTTAATAGTTTTTTTTAAGGTTTAGATTTGTCGTTAATAATAGTTTTGCATGAAATTAGTTTAGTTTTTTTTTTTATCGTTAGATTAATTCGATGTAACATGTATTTAAAAAATAAAATTGGAAAATTAAGTGAATTGATAACCGAAAGGGCGTAATTAAAAATTGTTTATTTTTAATTCATAATAGAACTCCCGAACTCGAATTTCTGATCGTTGACCGATTTTATATCTAGGTGTTTAATTCGTTATTCACTTAGGTATTTTAGGATTCTAGTTAGCCTAATAATTAACTAGTGGTGAATCTTTTCAAAATCAACGTTTTTAAAACGTAAGTCGCCTTAGGTCAGATTTTAGGTCTGGCGATCTACTGGGGATTTAGAGGGTTCGGGCTCCGTATATTCGCTTATTTGCCATTTTTTTAGTCTTATCTATGTGTGACTCCGTTAATCTAACTTTGGGGTTTTTGTGCGATAGGTGCAGAACTTTTTATACTAACTTCTGTTTCTTTGTTAAAATGGTTTAAAACCGCACACACATCATTTTAGAATAAAAAATTCAAAATGCCTAAAACCCAGGGCAACTAGGAACCCCGGAGAGTTAGTAAGGGTACGACCGTGCGGCCAAGCCGCCGGAACGACTCGGAACAACTCCACCGCTCGTATAGGTCCCGTGATCCCTATGGTGGGGTGAGGAAACCACCGTGTCGGAAGCCTATCAGAGGAACTCACCTATTAGAACAAAGCAAAACACACACATACCTGAATCCTCTCTCCTGCCAATATGCTACCGTTATGCGTACATGCGTGTGTTTCTCTTTTAATTGTTCCCGACCCTTAGAGTTTTTCATGTATAGGACATGGGTCTTGATGTAATCTTTTATTTTTTATACCATATGTAATTGTACAATGCATATTAATGGAAATTTATGTTTCAAGCATGCATCATAGTTTTCAAAAAAATGTGTCATCTGGTTCATCGCTTCTAAAAGGCTTTACACAATATTTTTGGTAAGAATGGGAAGACTGTGAAATTGCCCTCGTATCATGGCCCTTCCATTTCCCAATATTGACGTTGACCAGGTCCGGACTAGCATGATAAAGACAAAACAAGACTATTGGAGAAGGCCCGTGTAGAGTGGAGTGCCACGATCGTTCAGCATTAGAAATGTGAAAGACAGAAACGTCAAAGTTAAGTGCTCGCTCCAAAATCCGAACAAGTGGTAAAAAGTGAATCCATTTAAAAAAAAACCTTATTGCATTACCTTCGCTCGGATTTTGGGGCAAACACTCAACACGCATTGACCAAGCTTCGCAGTTGTGTAAAGTGTCTTAGGAACATATTTTAGCGGAAATTTTTTTTTTTTCAAAAAAATGATGAGATGAATGACACATTATTTTCAAAACGATCATGCATGATATTTTGTGTTCCAATATATTCTGAATACTGCATTTTCGCTGCAGGTACTACTGGCACGAACACGACTAGCAACTAACATGGATAACGCGGAGAAAATCCAGCAGCACAATGAACGAATGGCCGAGATTGAGGCGGCTAATGCAAAGATGCATCTGGATATGGCTGCCATGTCATCTAACATGGAGCGCATCATGGCATTCCTCGAAGCTCAGAACCTCGGCGCTATGAACCCAGCCTTGCTAACAGGGGCCTCGAGTCCAAGCCCCTCCACAACACCCGTGGCGAATACAGGACCTACAATGCCAGCTTTCACTGGAGTTCCCAATACCACGGAGGACCATTCGCAGGACCAACCCCCTACTCTGGTCATTCCTGATCAAACTTTACCAAGGCCGTATCCGACCATGATGCACGGACATGTCAACCAGAGGGGCGCAATAGGCACAAATTCATTCATACCATCACCTGTCATCGAGTCAGAACAGAATCGCCGCTTGAAGAAAATGGAGGAGAAGATAAAAGCAATCTCTAGTTTTGAACAATACGTGGCATTGATTATTCTGATATGTGCCTTTCCCTAACATGTCAAGGCCGGAGAAATTCAAAGTACCCGACTTCGAGAAGTATGATGGCACCGGAAATCCCATGGTTCACCTACGGATTTATGTTGCGAAAATGGCCCCTTACCAAAAATATGAGGAGTTCATGATCAGACCTTCCAAGAAAGTTTGAAAGGAGTAGCTTTGGTATGGTTTGTCAGCCTAAAAGTCGAAGACATCGCTACGTGGGAGGATGAAGATGAAGGAAGAACAATCATTCCGTGCATACATGCAGACATGGAGAAAGAAAGCTGCTGCGGTTAAACCACCACTAGATAATACAGAAGCGGTGTACATGTCCATCGACACTTTAAATTGGGCATACTACTCTCAATTGTTAGGACATGTTTCGGCCAACTTCGCTGACCTGGTGAAATCCGGAGAAATGGTAGAACATGGCATTCGGACTGGGAAACTTGAAGACCCCTCCAAGAGTCAACAGGAAGACAGAGCCAGGAAGGGAGGTTCCAAGAAGTGGTCATCCAAAGATACAATGGTAGGTGCAGTCTATCAGGCATGATGGATATACGCCCAATTGGAACCCGTTTTAGTTCGGACTGTCTTATTTTTATCACCCCACTTGTGATTGTAAATCGAAACTTTGTCCCGAATACCCCACCAATAGCATTAATGGCCCGGAAGGACCGAGGTACTCGTCCGAACCCATCCAACAGTCTCACCTAGGTGAGATCGAGTGGCCTCACCCGGTCTCTCCTAGGAGAGATCAGGTGGTCCAACCTGATCTCTCCTAGGAGATCGGGTGGACCAACCCGATCTCTCCTAGGAGAGATCTAGTTGCCTCACTCGATCCCTCCTAGGAGTGGTCGGGTAGGCTACCCCACCTCTCCCATGAGAGGTTGGGCAGGCCTACCCGATCCTAAGCATCGGGGGTTGGATTTCTCGTCCGACCCCAAGGGCCGCGGCATCTTTTCTCAACTGTCCCACACTTATATTATTTTGCTTACCTCTCCATGCTTTAAGGGTCTAACCCTACGTTTATGAGTTAATTAAATACGCTTAGGGAATTAACGATGTCATTAAGCCACCTTAATCCTCTCGAAGCCTATAAATACTGCTCGTATCCTATTCATTTCCATCACGTTGATTATTCACTAGTTTTTGCTCTACCTTCTCTCTAGTTTGTCTCTCTAGAAATATTAGACTGACTTAGGCATCAGAGAGGGTTCACCAAGCACCACCCCCTCCATGCTTGGTACTGCCTTTATTGCAGGTCGGTCAGAGGAAGGACGGAAGACAGGAGATAAGAAGGACACGGATCAGATCACCCATCAGATAGAGTATTGGGTAAAGCCTTTTACCCGTTAGGAGTGGAACTTGGATCAACGACCCGTGACTCGAGTCACGCGACTTAACACTTGGCGCCGTCTGTCGGTTTTGAACAAAAAGCCTGGTTATCACAAGAGCAATGACGAATGCTTTACCAAACACCGCAAGGTGCATGGACATACACTCCATCAAGGAATAACACACAGCCCCAGCAACCAAGGAGACAAGAATTTCAGCATCCACCTCCCTATGGATACCCTCGATAGACATACATGTTGGATCACGGTGGAACTCTGGTACGGACTTTGACGGCAATCCTAGCTCCTTTGCTCCACGCAATCCTGCAAGAGGGGATAGACCGGGCGGTGACCCAGAATCCCTCTCCGATGCTTAAATGAGTATCTCGTATGACTGGCAAGTAATAAACTCAGAGTGTATTCAACTCAACGTAAGTCTTTCTGAGGTGATCTCCTGCCCTTTTATAGGCAAAGAGATGCCTCAGGTACCTGGCGAACCGTTAGGGGTGGTTAGCCCGTATCCCGCATATCTCGGACGTGATCTCGCGTATCTCAGCCATGCCCCGCGTATCTCGGCCACGCTCCGTGTATCTTAACCACGTTCCGCGTATTTCGGCCACGCCCCGCATATCTTGGCCTTATCCTCTGATAATCGAGTCCCGACTCCCGTCGGGGACTCCAGAGTTATCTCGTTGTGTCACCGCTCGGGGCCCCTCGTCATCGTGACAGGGCCAATCATTCTCAGGGATTCATCATCGGGGCCTGCTTAAAGGCTTCTCATCGGGAGCTTCCAGCTCCACTGTCGGGACCGACTCTGTCGGGACCTTACCTTGTCGGGACTCCCTTCGTCGGGACCCTTCTCCTAGGTCATCTTGACCTTCGCTTTGGGCCTGGTGGGCCGGTTTGCCGTTTCCTCCCCGTTAAAGGGCCTGACGGCTGTAGTCGAACCCATCATTTGCCCCCAAGACATGAGGGACTTTTAGTTCGTCGTGTCTTCCAACTCCCGACCTCCCGATATTGGAATCGGGGATCTTTCCCTTGACATGGTCATTCAGTACTAATCTTCTCCTTCACGTTTCCTCAATGCCTTGTGGATATCTGCCAAATCCAAGAGGACTCCTCGGTTCCCCAGTCATCCAATGCAGTAGATAATGAAGTGACGTCATCAATACCCGTGCCTGATTCTCTGTGTCTGCTTTTTCTGAAAAGTGCTTTTCAGGCTATTTCATCATTGCACCTGCTACCATCCCGCACGTTTCATCTCAACGGTCCAGATTAGAACGCTTCAACTTCGACGGTTCAGATTAAAGCGCCCCTTCGACTGTCCTCTTCGCCTATAAGAACCTCACCCAGGGTACATTTTCCTCTCATCATCTACAAATTTTCGAAAGCTTACTGCAACTCTTGAAACCTTAGTGTTTCTTCGGCCATCTTTCCGGCAATGTCAGGTTCATTCTTCCAGCCTCGAATTATCATGTCAGGTAAGGGTTTCTTCTCTATCGTTCGCCTTCGTCTTTGCTTAGTTTGATCGTAATTTTCCGGAAAAACCTAACGTCCCTTTCAATGGCTGATTCCAGGCGGTGGATCTGGTTTTGAGGGAAGGAAGCCTTTCAACTTCGACTATGTTCTGAACGAAATTTTCAGCACTGCTTATGATGCAGCTCTCCGGGAAGGATATATCATTTCCACCAGAGAAGCCGATGCTCAAGGCCGGAAATGCATACCACAAGTTCAGAGTGAAGAGGAGCTACTTCTTCATCGGAAACTCCTCGATCCCATGACCCCGATAGCCAATCCTCCAACGGCTGACCCAGTGGAGCCTTCTGCCCTAGACCTTGCGGACCCTGTTCCCGTTGATGCCGCTAACCAGGATTAGGCCTAGAATCTTTGTATTCTTCTCCTTTTGTAATCATCAGGCCTTCGAGCCCTATTGATGTCAGTCTTTCTTAGTTCCGATTCTTTCATTGCACTCCTCCCAATGGCTTTATCATACTTTCTCAAGTCGAAACCTCGATACTTAAGATATTCTCATACACCATTTAAGATGATTTAATAACTTGCACCACTTAAGGTGACTTACCATCATGCACCACTTAAGGCGTCTTTTCAATACTCAGAATAAATCTAAGAATCACACGTCACTTAAGACGGCTTAATCCCGTGCATCACTTAAGACGACTTTTCTCATGCATCACTTAAGACGACTTAATCCTTATGCACCACTCAAGGCGACTTTTCAGTACTTAGAATAAATCTAAGAATCGTGCACCACTTAAGGCGACTTTAATCGTGCACCACTCAAGGCGACTTTTCATTGTGCACCGCTGAAGGCGACTTTTCAACTTGAGCCACTTAAGGCGTCTTAATATCGTGCACCACTGAAGGCGACTTAATATCGTGCACCACTGAAGGCGACTTAATATCGTGCACCACTGAAGGCGACTTCTCAACTTGCACCACTTAAGGCGACTTTTCAACCTGCGCCACTTAAGGCGACTTTACATCGTGCACCACTTAAGGCGGCTTTTTGATACTTAGAATAAATGTAAGGATCGTGCACCACTTAAGGCGACTTAGTATCATGCACCACTCAAGGCGACTTAATATCGTGCACCACTGAAGGCGACTTAATATCGTGCACCACTGAAGGCGACTTCTCAACTTGCACCACTTAAGGCGACTTTTCAACCTGCGCCACTTAAGGCGACTTTACATCATGCACCACTTAAGGCGACTTTTCTCGTGCACCACTTAAGGCGACTTTATATCCTGCACCACTTAAGGCGACTTTTCAACCTGCGCCACTTAAGGCGAATTTACATCGTGCACCACTTAAGGCGGCTTTTTGATACTTAGAATAAATCTAAGGATCGTGCACCACTTAAGGCGACTTAGTATCGTGCACCACTCAAGGCGACTTTTCTCGTGTACCACTCAAGGAGACTTTACATCGTGCACCACTTAAGGCGACTTAATATCGTGCACCACTGAAGGCGACTTAATATCGTGCACCACTGAAGGCGACTTCTCAACTTGCACCACTTAAGGCGACTTCATCGAGCACCACTTAAGGCGACTTTATCGGGCACCACTTAAGGCGACTTCATCGAGCACCACTTAAGGCGACTTTATCGGGCACCACTTAAGGCGACTTTCTTCAAGCATGGTGTTTCTTCAAGTGTTCGCCACTGAAAGAATGCTTTAATGTTCTGCCATCGAGGTCTTCCAACTTGTATGCATTTGGAGCTGGCATCCCCACGACCTTATAAGGTCCTTCCCATTTTGGTGACATCTTGTTGATTCGATCCAAAAGGGTGAACTCGTTGCGACGCCAAACCAGCTCCTCGACAAAGAACTGTCGGGACTTCACTCGCCGATTGTAGTACCTGGTCGTCGCTAAACGCATTCGAGCTTGGACTTCATCGGCTTCCCGCCTCTTCTCTTCGAGTAAGTCCAAGTCCAGACGTCTCACTTCGTCGTTCGTTAGGGGCTCGTAATATCTCGTCCGATGGGACGCCACAGCTACCTCCACAGGTGCGACAGCTTCCGTGCCATAAACGAGGCCAAACGGAGTCTCCCCTGTTGATCGTTTGGGTGTCGTTCTAACAGCTCAAAGTACATTTTCCAGTTCGTTCAGCCACTTGCCCTTCAAGGCATAGACCCTCTTCTTCAGGCCATCCATCACGATTTTGTTGGCTGACTCCACCTGGCCATTAGTCTGAGCATGGCGTACGGAGGCGGTCCGATGCTCAATGTTCAATTCTTCCAGATACTCCCTCACCTGAGAGCCGTTAAACGGTGGGCCATTGTCGCTGATCACCACCTTAGGAATCCCGTATCTGGACACGATGTGGGTTTGGAGGAACTTGACGATCTGGTTCCCCGTTGTTCTGGCCAATGCCTTCGCCTCTATCCATTTCGAAAAATAATCGATAGCTACAAGTAAATACTTACATTGTCCTTGTGCTTGTGGAAGAGGTCCTACCAAGTCGATGCCCCACTGCGCGAAGGGCCACGCGCTCTTGATGGATGTTAGGTTGGCGGCCGGAGCCGCGATACTCGGGGCGTACCTCTGGCACGCGTCGCATGATCGGACCAACGCCGTTGCTTCTTTGTTCATCGTGGGCCAATAGTAGCCTAAGTTCAACACCTTCCTCAAAATGGATCGGGCCCCTTCGTGACAAGCCGCGACCCCCTCGTGCATTTCCTTCAGGATTCGATTGGTGTCGGGTTCTGCTACACACTTCAGGTACGGAGTCGAGAACCAGCCCTTCTTGTACAGCTGATTGTCCAGCATCACATAATTAGACGCGATCCGACATATCCTGTCTGCTGCTACCTTATCCTCGGGGACTGCCCCCGTAGTCAGATACGCGACTATCGGGGTCATCCAGGTGGGCTCTTCCTCCGATCCTGTCTCAATGGTGCATACCTGCGTTGGGTCGATGTTTGATAAGATCACCTTCTCCAGGAAGTGCACCTTCCGATTTTCTTCCAAAGGTGCCCCCAGGGCAAATTTGCTCAAGGCGTCTGCCTCTACGTTCTCCTCCCTCGGGATAGCCTCGATATCGAAGCTTTTGAAGCTCTCTCTCAGGGCTTGTACCTCTCGTAGATACTTTTTCATTATCGGACTCCTTGCTTCGTATCGCCCTTGAACCTGGTTCACGATTAAAGCTGCGTCGCACTTCACTCTCAAGTGATCGATTCCAGTGCCTTTAGCGATTTTTAGGCCCGTGATAAGAGCTTCGTACTCCGCTTCGTTGTTTGTGGCCTTGAATGTTAAAGCCAAGGCGTATCGGAGCGGTTCACCTTCACCTGGTGGTATCAACAAGAAGCCCGCTCCTGATCCGTCTGAACTCGCGGAGCCATCCGTGTACATCTCCCAGATATTTTCCTTGTTTGGCTGTTCTGATTGCTCTGCCCTCTCTGGTTGTACTTCTATCGGGACTTCCATGGTTGCCCCCTCTACAGGGCCCGCTTCTTCCAGATCGGGGGCTGTAGACTCTGCTATGAAGTCTGCTAATGCCTGACCCTTAATGGCTGTTCTCGGAGCGAAGTGTATGTGAAACTCGCTAAGCTCTACTGCCCATTTCACTAATCTCCCCGACGCATCCGGTCGGTTCAAAAAATGCTACAAAGGCTGGTTCGTTAGCACAGTGATCTCGTGTGCGTGGAAATATGGCCTTAGCTTCCGAGCAGTAATAATCAACGCAAAGAGGTACTTCTCAACGGCGGGGTAGTTCAATTCAGATTTGGCAAATGCCTTGCTTACATAATAGACTGGGACTTGATTACCCTCGACAATCTTTACTAACACAGAGCTAATGGCAAATTCAGAAACAGCCAAATAAAGGAAGAGCGGCTCGCCTGGAACCGGTTTTGCCAGCGGCGGGAGTGTGCGAAGGTGCTGCTTGAGTGCTTGGAACGCTTCTTCACATTTGGCGGTCCATTCGAATTTTTTGTTGGCCCTCAAGACTTCAAAAAACGGCATTGATCGGTCGTTGGCTTTGGACAAGAAGCGGTTCATTGCAGCTAGTCGGCCATTCAGTACTTGCACCTCCCGATGGTTTATCGGGGACTGCATCTCCTCGATTGCCCTCAGCTTCTCCGGATTCACTTCAATTCCTCTCTGACTCACCATGAAGCCCAAGAATTTCTCTGAGTGGACTCCGAAGGCGCATTTCGTCAGGTTCAAACGAACTTGATGGAGCCTCATCCGCTCAAACGCCATGGTAAGGTTGTGCACGTATCCTCGGCTTGTCGGGACTTCACCAACATATCATCCACGTAAGCATCCATGGTTTCTCCCAGCATATCTCCAAACAGTTTGTTCACCATCCGCTGGTAGGTTGCCCCGGCATTGATCAACCCGAAAGGTATGACATCGTAGTGATAGATGTCACTGTCTGCGTAGAACGCTGTGTGGGGGGCGTCTTCCTTAGCCATCTTGATCTGGTTGTAGCCCGAATATGCATCCATGAAACTTAACAGCTCATGTCCCGATGTGGCATCCACCAGCTGGTCGATCCTCGGGAGTGGATAGCAGTCCTTTGGGCAAGCCTTGTTCAGGTCGCGGAAGTCCACGCACATTCGCCATTTCCCGTTGGTCTTCTTCACCAGCACTGGGTTGGCCACCCAAGTCTGGAATCGGAGCTCCTTAATGAACCCAGCATCGAGCAACCTGCCCACCTCCTGCTGAATCGCGATCTTCTTATCCGTGCCCATCGGACGCCTTTTCTGTGTGATAGGCTTGATCGCGGGGTCTATCTTTAGCTCGTGCATGATCACATCGGGGCTGATTCCCGGCATATCGCTGGGGGACCAGGCAAACAGCTCCTTGAACTCCTTCAACAACTCCACCAATTTTTGGGCTGTCTCTTCAGTTAGAGCAGACCCGATTTTCACCTTCCTCTGGGGTCCATCGATCTCGACTTTTTTCAGATCTTCTACTGGGGCGGGACGCCCAAACTCTTCTCTGGGATCTGTGTCTGTCTGGAGGACAGTCATAGCCTCTCGCCTCCTCCTCCGGGTGGCATTGACATAGCATTTTCGGGAAGCCACCTGGTCGCCTTTGACCTCTCCGACTCCGTGGTCGGTCGGGAACTTCATCTTTTGGTGCACAGTCGAGGCAACCGCCATCAGGGGATTGATGGTGGTTCTCCCGATAATTGCATTGTAGGTCCCTGCGGAATCAACCACGACAAACTCCACGTTTCTCCTTTCTGATTTCCACCCGCTACCAAACTCCACTGGTAAGGTGATTACCCCTAGCGGGTAGGAGGTTGAGCCAGAGAACCCTACCATCGGGAAGTTTGCCTCCTTTAGATCTTTCTTCGTCTTCCCCATAGCCTCCAGCGCGTCCATGAATAGGATGTCGGAGGAGCTCCCCCCGTCGATTAGAATTCTCTTCATTTCGAACCCGTCTACATCCAAGGTTACCACCAAGGCATCGTCATGCGGAGTCTCCACGCCTATGAGGTCCTCCGACGAGAAGGAGATCACCATCTCTTCTTTCAAGGTCCAGGATCGGGACCTCTTACCCAACACCACTGCTGTAGGGATTCTAGAGGCATAAACTTCTCGGGCGGATGAGGTATCACCTCCAGCAGCAAACCCTCCATGAATCACGTTGATAGTGCCCCGTCTCTCCTTGCGAGCACCGGATGACTCTGGATCGGTTCTTTTCTTCTTTGGGGACCGATCGCGGGATCGGGAACGGGACCGTGATCGGGACCGAGAGCGGGATCGGCACCGCTTATCCCCGACAAATTCCTTAAGCTTCCCCTTCTGGATCAGCTTTTCAATCTCCTTCTTCAGCTCCCGACAGTGATTGGTGTCGTGGCCATTTGCGCGGTGAAATCGACAATAGCGATCTGTGTGGGACCCCAGGAATTCTCCATCTTTCTTCGGGGTGTATCTGGAGATACCTTGTCGTTCCATGACTGTCAGCACTTCCGCCATGGAGCAGTTGAGAGGAATGTCAAAATCCTCCCGCTTATCCTTCCTTGAAGAGCGTCTGTCGTCCCTCCGATCCGGACGACCTCGATTCTTGCCACTGTCGGGTTTACCCTTTGACTTACGATCGTCGAAAGGTTTACTTGACTGCTTCCCCTTGTTCGACTTTGGGGGTTCCAGTTCTCCCGCGGCTATCTTTGACTCCTGGACATCGATCTGCCGCTTCACCCTCTTCTGTAATGCCTCCATATTCCACACAGCTTTCTCAGCCACGCTGTGCATCAGGTCGGAGCCATAGGGGGCTGTCAGGTTCCGAATGAAGGTACGGATGGTTTCGCCCTCAGAGATTTCTTCATCTATCTCTGCTACGCTAGCTGTGTACCGCTGGTAATAATGAGCCAGCGATTCGTCGGGCCTCTGCACCACCTGGGTCAGGGACCTCACGCTCTTCAATAGACTCCTCCGACCCTGGTACTGCTGAATGAATCGATCGTGCATGTCTGCCCAGCAAGTGATGCATCCCGGGGGCAGACTAAAGAACCAAGTCAGGGCCCTTTCTCCCAGTGTGTTCGGGAACAACGTACACACTATGTCTTCACTTGGGGCTCTTCCCAGACACGCCATGAGGTGCTTCTGGACGTGGCGAACTGGATCTCCTTCGCCATCATACTCCTTTATCGTGGGGATGCCTAGCCCAGGCAGGGCTAGGGTATCAATGAGTCGGGGGACGAAGGGATGAGTGGATCGATCCCTCAGCTCCGACACCAGCGGCTTCTGTTCTCCCATACAGATGTTCACGATCTTTACCACCTGGTCGGGAGTGATGGGACCATTCAAGGGAATGGTCCTGTGCTGTACTGGTCCTGGCCCATCAACCACGAACCTCTCCGGCTGACCGGTCGCCCTACCTCTGTCTTGGCCTCGGGGCGGGGCTTCCTGTGCGTTCCGACCCTCTGTCGGCAGGGTCGCTTCCTCCAACGGGGGCATCTCCTCCTGCCTCCTCGCAGCCTCTCTTCGATCCAAGAGAGCCTCTACAGCCGCCAGAAACATGGGCATGGCCTCTGCCACGGCCCTCGTCAAATCTGCAGCTGGGGGAGCCTCCTGCCCCCTGTTGTCCTGGTGCTGAGGGGCAACATCTTCGGGATGCGATCCATTGTGCCCTCCTGTCTGGGAGAGCTCAGCCGGGGGATGGTTCTGGTTTTCCTCTTGTTCTGGAACTGAATTCAGATTCGTTGCAGCAGGGTGACGGGAACCACCGGATTGTCCCTGTCTTCTGTTCTTGCCAGCCACCATTGATCGAGTAGAAGGCATGTCAGCTTTTTGTTTGATTCCCACAGACGGCGCCAATGTTGGATCACGGTGGAACTCTGGTACGGACTTTGACGGCAATCCTAGCTCCTTTGCTCCACGCAATCCTGCAAGAGGGGATAGACCGGGCGGTGACCCAGAATCCCTCTCTGATGCTTAAATGAGTATCTCGTATGACTGGCAAGTAATAAACTCAGAGTGTATTCAACTCAACGTAAGTCTTTCTGAGGTGATCTCCTGCCCTTTTATAGGCAAAGAGATGCCTCAGGTACCTGGCGAACCGTTAGGGGTGGTTAGCCCGTATCCCGCATATCTCGGACGTGATCTCGCGTATCTCAGCCATGCCCCGCGTATCTCGGCCACGCTCCGTGTATCTTAACCACGTTCCGCGTATTTCGGTCACGCCCCGCATATCTTGGCTTATCCTCTGATAATCGAGTCCCGACTCCCGTCGGGGACTCCAGAGTTATCTCGTTGTGTCACCGCTCGGGGCCCCTCGTCATCGTGACAGGGCCAATCATTCTCAGGGATTCATCATCGGGGCCTGCTTAAAGGCTTCTCATCGGGAGCTTCCAGCTCCACTGTCGGGACCGACTCTGTCGGGACCTTACCTTGTCGGGACTCCCTTCGTCGGGACCCTTCTCCTAGGTCATCTTGACCTTCGCTTTGGGCCTGGTGGGCCGGTTTGCCGTTTCCTCCCCGTTAAAGGGCCTGACGGCTGTAGTCGAACCCATCAATACAGTTCGTATCACCACGAACATGACTAACTGACATTCCAAGGAGATCTCAAAGTGAGGGACACCTTCCCGATAACACGACAAGGCAACCGCCTAGTCGTGATACAGCACGACAGGTTCCAATCCCTCATGTAAGACAACCCTCAGTACACTTTTCCCAGGGATAGAGGGGCATTCTGAAAGACAAGGCTTTGAGCATGGAATTCACGGAGTGACCTACTATGTTACTACATCACTACTACAACGGGAAGACTTACAGACATGCACAGTGGAGTGAGATCACACATAGCGTATAAGGAGGATATACCTCCACCCAGTCCGCCTTGGCAAGGAGGCGACCTTATAATTACCAAGGAACTAGGGGATATCAACACCCCCACACCCATATCGTTCCCATATCCTCTCATTAATTTAACTGCATAACAATTCAACTCCCTGAAAGGGGTAGATTTTGATACTTGATACAATCATACAGGATGTCTTCGGGCTCCGTATTATATATATACACAGGTTGACTACTAAAAGAGTCCATCAAAAGCACAGTCACAACCAAGGGAGTCACAACCAAGGCAGCACGCCACCGACGAATGAAAGCATCGTCATTAATCAGAACATCTCCGTCGACAAATAGTCTTGTTCAAACATGATCGTTCGACGCTACCGTTCGCTTAACCCCCTCAAAGGAGCACATAAGGGACAGATTTCTCAATCTCAAAAGGCACCTATAAGGCCAAGACTCTAGGAAAAAGATCACCAAGATGGAAGGCTCATTTCCAAAAATAAGTTGAATACTCTCAACACCCTATAGAAGAATCACCATGAGAGTCTCAAATGACTACCCCCACTACAACCTTCCAATAAGAATCTTAGTGCTCCGTTCATCAGAAAACACCATCGGGCGCTGATATGCAAGGGGGGCACAAGTCACAACATGCCTTCCTCGCAAAAACAAAGAGAATACCTATTATTAGCATAAGAAGGGGAAGCCGCGACCACATCCCTCTAAAAAATTGGGGAAACTGTATCACATGGAAAACGACCACACCTAGTAAGCTCATCTCAGGAAATTAAATACACTTCCATTAAGGACCTTTCAAGGGCCCCAAGCCTAGCAAAGGAAGAAGGGTGAAACCATCATCCAGCTTTCAAAAAGGGATATGGAAAACATAGTGTTTCCATACAGCGATATATTGGTCATAACACGGGAAATCACTAGCTTTGACATGAAGAGAATCATAGTGCATGAAAGGAGTTCGCCAGGCATCCCCCATGCCCAGCTATTGATGATACTAGGGAAGAGTCCGGCATACCTAACACCAAGGGACCCCCTACTAGTAAGGGTGGTCAAAACATCAACATACCCATTAGGGACACAGCATTACAAATGATGCTGGAACAAGGATGGAAGACATATCCTTACAAGTATCCTTGCAATTATCCTTGCAAAAATGAACTCCCTAGATAGATAGGTTATCTAAAAGATGACCAAGTTTCTGTTCTCAAAATACGATCCTAAACCGGAGATCCTTGGACTCCGTATTATATATGCAATGAATAACATGTTTATCAAAGATAGGTACATGAAGATTCAAGATAGCGTCCTCAAGATTAGGCGCATACCTCTACCTACCAAGGGCGACGCATTTGGGTGATCATAGACACTCATTCGCTATCTCATAAGAAAGCAAAGCAACCAAGGATACATGTCTTAACAGAACAGGCACCAGTAGAAAATCCTTCAATTGACGTCATGCACCAAACAAGAAACTCCAAAGATGCAAGATTAGATAGTGCAACAACCAGGATATGAAAAAGGAGATACACCTCCCATAAAGATCAACCAAGGAAGAGATCAAAAGCTCGGGAAGTAAGGTTTGAGATCGACCCATACACTAGATGCACACTCTGATCAAGCACCTTGCCTGTGAATGGTAATACATTTGCCTCTGACATCCCATCAAGAGAAAAACCCCGACCAAGGGGGCACTAGAGGAAGGTCCCGCCTTTAGGGCTAAAGGCAAAACATTTAGCGAGGGAAGGTTACAAAAAAGGAAAAGAGAAGAAACTTGTCAGCTCGACACCCCCCACAAACACATCTTCTAATGAAGTTATCCAACAAGGCATAGCCAATACGGGGGCAAACCCATAAAAAATTCATGGAACATCACCTACAAACCTGAAGGAAAATATCCTTTTTGAGTTCAGGTACTAATTCAAGGGAAGCCTATAATGAAGATTTGAGGTGGGAGGAGCATACCAATGTGACACTCTCTAAAAGAATTGAAAAATACTCCAATGTAAAGGAAAAGACGAAACACACTAAGTACCCCTACACTTCAAGAAGACTATTCCAGCCCGGTTGGACCCCCCATGCCCGAGCAAGGGGCGTGGATCAGATTCACTAGTCTGAAACACATCTTCAAGATTAACAACTCAAGACACCATGCTATGAGAAAGCTATTCAACCTAAATACAACCCCTTCCAAGATACTTTATTCCTACTCGACCATCACCGCAAAAGTGTTTTTTCTCAAAAACACAAGGAAGAGGGGGTAATAATTTACAAGTTTTATCTGGATATGAACACTACCACAACCAGTTACCAAGAGAATGAAAATCACCCCCACCCACCCAAAGCAAAAGCTTCCCCCCCAAACCTAAGAGATACATCCGGCAAAGGCATTGTCCAAACCATGCCTATGATTGAAATAAGCAAGCATGAGAAAGAGTAAGTCTTACAAGGGACACCCATCGCACCCAAACAAGCAGACATATCAATACAACACAAGATTAGGGAGCCCCAAGCATAAGGGGTACCCAACCAAGAAAATGAACGAGGGGCTTTCAACAGTCAAATATGAGAGGCAGTGTGACCACCAAGCAACTTGGGGGGCACCAAACGAACAAGTGCTTGGTAGTACACCTAAGTGTAAAAGAAGAGAATAGAAGAAGAAGGTCACAAGAACATGCAACACCATTTCTCATAGAAGAGGTCACGTAAGAGGAAATACAGCCTCAACTCCCTGTACGGACTCGTCCTAAGTTGGCAACATACAACATCGCCCTCTAAAGGTGATCTCCCACAATAAGGAAAAGGCTAGGTAGAAATATCATAGAGAAAAACTCAAGCAAAGATTCAAAAGGCATATCAAAGACGGACCCTACCTAGGAAATGACACAAGGTAAAGTAATATTCCGAGCCCTCCGGGAGAGAGTCCCGTGAACAGTCTCGACGCCCCCAAGAGCATATCTTGATAGCATTTCTAAATTGCAAAATTTTGTGCCCTCCGAGAGCCTATCTCGTGAACAGATTCGACGCCCCCAAGAGCGTATCTTGAGAGTAGTCTTAAACAACGAAATTCTGTGCCGTCCAGGAGCCTGTCCTGTGAATAGTTTTGTGCCGTCCAGGAGCCTGTCCTATGAATAGTTCTGCGCCATCAGGGAGCCTATCCGGCGAATAGTTCTGTGCCCTTTCGAGAGCCAATCTCGTGAAAAAATTCGACGCCCCCAAGAGCATATCTTGAGAGTAGTTTTTAGACTAAGAAATTCTGTGCCATCCAAGAGCCAATTCTGTGAAACTATTTGTGCCCTCCGAGAGCCAATCTCGTGAAAAGAGTCGACACCCCTAAGAGCGTATCTTGTTGACTAACACTGTGCCATCCGGGAGCCAATCCTGTGAAAAGTTCCGTGCCCTCCGGGAGCTAATCCTGTGAAAAGTTACGTGCCCTCCGGGAGCCAATCCTGTGAAAAATTACGTGCCCTCCAGGAGCCAATCTTGTGAAAAGTTATGTGCCCTCCGAGAGCCAATCTCGTGAAAAGATTCGACGCCCCCAAGAGCGTATCTTGTTGACTAACTCTGTGCCATCCGGGAGCCAATCTTGTGAAAAGTTCTGTGCCCTTTGAGAACCAATCTGGTGAAAAGATTCGACGCCCCCAAGAGCGTATCTTGTTGACTTATTCTGTGCCATCCGGGAGCCAATCATGTGAACAGTTTTGTTCCCTCCAGGAGCCAATCCCGTGAAAAGATTCTACGCACCTAGGAGCGTATCTTAAAGCGATCTTTACATCATCCACAAGAGTATACCACGAGAAATTGTTTTACAAGGCAATGATATATGATATGAGAAATATACAAGCTTGTTCATGATGAGATCACATGTATCATGATAGACAAGGATACCAAAGGAGATCAAGTAAGGAGAAGCATACACAAGGAAAGAGTCCATGACCAAGGAACCACATAAACAACCACAAGCAGTTATCATAAGAAAGGAATGACAAAAATTGAGTAATGAAAGGACACTCCGACAAAGGGAAGAAACACGATAATAGGCAAACAAATCACAAGTCATACAAAACGACTTTTGAAGAAGAATTGCCTTACAAGTCGCACAAGGTAACCTATGACAAACCTTACGGTCTTGCACGTAGCCCTCGCGTGACCTATGCTCACATCCTACTTGAACATCGTCAAGCAAACTCATGAAGGGGAAATACAAAAAGCATAAAGGATACAACATCCGACAAGACGAAACACGGGAAAAAACCCGACAATTATAGCCTTAATAAAAGGCTACTATAGCAACAAAGTGGCTATCATGTCCACACCAAGGAGTGGCTATCATGTCCACACATTGCGAAGTGGCTATCATGTCCACACACCAAGAGGTGGCTATCATGTCCACACACCAAAAGGTGGCTACCATGTCCACACACCAAGAGGTGGCTATCATGTCCACACACCAAGAGGTGGCTATCATGTCCACATACTAAGAGGTGGCTATCATGTCCACACACTGCAAGGTGGCTATCATGTCCACATACCAAGAGGTGGTTATCAAGTCTACACATCAAAAAACGGCTATCAAGTATACACATCGCGGGGATACTTTCACATCAACGAACATCAAAAGGCTATGCCTAACCTTAGACGGAGATTAAAACAAAAGGAAAAACAATACCCTTCATACGCTCATCAAAGGTCTGCACTTATACTCAACCTTCCGGGATGATACCAGGTAGGAGACGTCCGCATTATGAAGACAACCTCTATATTTCACGAAATGGACCATAAAGCGGAGAATCACAACAAGCACTATCAGGGGCATATAACGAAACGATCCCCACAACGATCACAACTATGATACTAGTAGAGGCTAACTCAAGAGCAGTCTCCACCAAACTTTCAAGCAGAAATTTGCTATCTTAATTAGAGCCATGGTAAAAGAAAGGAGTCTCAATGAAAGGGGATGATCAAACCCATCACCAAAAGCAAGATCTTAACCACAATGGTTAATCACATGACCCCATAGGTATGCCAAAGACACCCTCAAAAGTTGTTAAATCTACATGAAGATGAAAGAAACCTGAGACTCGGCCCCTCGGCTGGGGGGCAGAGGATAGAGGAGAGACATCAAAATCTATGGTCATCCCATCGCCATCCACAGGTTGCTTCCCCTTGTCAAGCAAAGATGGAGCCTCTTCAACCACTATCTCCTTATCACGAGAGGGAGTCAGCGAGGGGGCACTTGAAGGAGATTCTCTCGCGGCTTCCTTCTCCTGGGCAGCCGAGGGTCCGACCTCAGAGTCGGGTTTCCGCGCCTTGGATTTAGATTGACTTGAACTCTTGCCCGCCGCAAGAACCCGCTCGGTAATCAGGGGCGAACGCTCTAACAACAAGAAGAAAGCAACATGAGAACAGTCATAAGTATATCATAAAGAAAAGAGAATGGAAAAGAAACATGCGGGAAGCCTCTGTAGCTTTCCCTAACTTAGAAGATTTCTTGGCCTTATGAGCAGAGCTAGAGGGTAATTTCTTCTTATTCAAATCAACGGTGCCTTCGGAACGCTCCGCATGCACATTATACGTTTTTCCATGAAACCAACCTACAAGGGGAAAACAAAAGATGAATAAAAACAAGAGGATTAATGACATGCGAAGCTCACAAGAAGGAGGGGTCAAGCGAATCCCCACCTCATACAAGTCCACCTCGGACACCCAAGACACAAGACAATGAGAATTAGTCTGATTGCTTTGATAAATGATCTTCATGGTCTCATTGTCCAAAGGAGAAAGCTCCCCAAAAAAGAGGACCAGCCATCCGAGTGACCGACGCAAAGTTTGACCCTTACTCATGGAAGGGCGAAATACGCCTATTACGGGGGCAACCTCAACATCAAGTTACGGAAGCAAAACCACCACCCAAGAGATTCGACCATCGAAATTCTAGGTACACCAACCTAGGGAACAAACCCCAGAGCGTCACAAAGAGGGCGAACTTTTAGCTTCCCCAAATGGAGCAACGCTCTGACACATCCGAAGGAAGGGTCAACCCTTAACACAGGCCGATAAACCCCTTCGCTCGTGGCGGGGCAAGGTTCAAGAGCTATACACACGCTCCAGCGAATGAAGGAAAATGTCACACATGTCGAAGGTCGAGGTTAAAGGACAATACTCGCACTAGTACGAGGGAGTCGGATCGTTGTGTCCCATCGAGTGACAGAGTTTGCACCCTCGTGTAAAAGGGAGGTCTATACTCTCACCCCTGCACTTATGTTCATATTCATGATATACATCTACAAGTACACCAATGCAATCACTCATGCTTAAGCTCACAACCCATCCATACACACATACATGTTTATGCTTGCACTCACGTGCATGCCCACATACACACTCCCATGTGTTCAAACACTTAGACATCCATGTACATGGCTGCCATATATTCCTGCATACATTTATGACCACAATCGCAACATGTCCACACCCACTTCCATACTTGTGTTTATATTTGCATGTATGCTAGTACACACCTTCATGTTCATGTTCATGACATATCCATGTTCACTCAAGTTAGCGCCCTATAGGCATATATTCCATTATCCTATAATCAGAAATTTTTGGACCCAATTCAAATATTTTTCCCGGCCTGTTCTCACCCCGGTGGAAATTGAGGTACATAGACTCATATCCATGATTGCATTGCATCCCCATGCGCGTACATATTTTTTAAAATGCATACTTGAAGGGACCGGATTTTTTGTGATTATATCCATATTCCGCGGACACGTGTCTAGAACACGTGTACGCATGCTCTAACGTTTACAATTCTTCTATTTTTGAGAATCAGAGGACAAGGCTCCAAAAACGTGCCTACGGACAAGCAAAGGTTTCGCCAAGAGGTAAAGTCACGGTTTCCAATTGCGCGTATCATCCCATCCTAAAGTAGAGTCAACCAAGGGTCACGCCATTGGTTAACTCGGGGGCAAATGATGGATATACGCCTAATTGGAACCCGTTTTAGTTCAAACTTTCTTATTTTGATCACCCACTTGTGATTGTAAATCGAAACTTTGACCCGAATACCCCACCAATAGCATTAATGGCCCGGACGGACCGAGGTACTCGTCCGGGCCCATCCAACAGTCTCACCTAGGTGAGATCGGGTGGCCTCATCCGGTCTCTCTTAGGAGAGATCGGGTGGGCCAACCCGATCTCTCCTAGCAGAGATCGGGTGGCCTCACTCAATCTCTTCTAGGAGGGGTCAAGTAGGCTACCCCATCTCTCCCATGAGAAATTGGGCAGGCCTACCCGATCCTAAGCCTCGGGGGTCGGATTTCTCATCCGACCCCAAGGGCCGCGACATCTTTTCTCACACGTCCCACGCGTAGATTATTTTTCTTATCTCTCCATGCTTTAAGGGTTTAACCCTACGATTATGAGTTAATTAAATACGCTTAGGGGATTAACGATGTCATTAAGCCACCTTAATCCTCCCGAAGCCTATAAATACTGCTCGTATCCTATTCCTTTCCATCACGTTGATTATTCACTAGCTTTTGCTCTGCCTTCTCTCTAGTTTGTCTCTCTAGAAATATTAGACTGACTTAGGCATCAGAGAGGGTTCACCAAGCACCATCCCCCCTCCGTGCTTGGTACTGCCCTTATTGCAGGTCGGTCAGAGGAAGGACGAAAGACGAGAGATAAGAAGGACACGGATCAGATCACCCATCAGATAAAGTATCGGATCAAGCTTTTTACCCGTAAGGAGTGGAACTTGGATCAACCACCCGTTGACTCGAGTCACGCGACTTAACAAGGCACAAACCCCACAAAACCTCGTTGCGAACGAACCTGACAACTGGCATACAAACAAGATGCAAGAGTCTAGGAAGTTCACACCCCTGCCAGTGCCGGTGGCAGAAGTATATCAGAAAGAACTTGCTCAAGGTCTCATCGGTCCTGAGGTGTGGAAGACTACTTCAAGGATACCCAACAACGAACCAAACTCAAAGTGTGAGTTTCATATGGGAGTAGTCGGCCACTCAATTGAGAATTGCTCATGTGTGAGGCACAGGATTCAGGATCTCATTGACCACAAGCTTTTGATTCTTAATGCAGTTCCGCCAGCTAGCGTGAACCCCTCTTCGGCTTCGTCCATAGGATTTCTCTCAAAAGAACCCTTCCTAGCGATACATCCATTTTTATTTCAGCAATGCATAAACTTTTCAATTATGTACTCCTTGCGTGGCAAGATCATGGGCCCCGCAGGGGAAAGAGGGATAGTGTCGTGATCTATTTAATATAAATAAATCCCTTTATCTGATTTCGCTATTATCATCCTCGCATTGATTCCAATTTTCTTTTATTTAGGAAACACATGTTCCTAATGAGTTGCGTTAACCACTGAAGATGGTCCAAACGCCAAGTGAATGAATCAACAATTATCAATGAATTGTCCTATCAAACGTGACAACACATGTTAATGAAGATTCCTGGCGATATGAATAGGCTCACAATACTATGTCAAGGACAATGTTACTGGCATAGGATATCTAGAGATTTGGTAAATGCGATCTCAAAAAAAATCTCATTTTTAGGGTCACAGCTGCTATTTAATTGGTTACCGAATTTCAAAGAGAGAATTCCCACAAATTCGGTGAGTGTGGGAAACATTTAAAAAAGGCCACAGCCACCCTCAAAATGGCTACGTATAAAGAGTATTCCCGCGAATCTTGTGAGGCCGGGAAATCATTTGAAAGGGCCACAGCCACCCTCCAAACGGCTACAAATCAAAAGAGCTCCCGCGACATTGAAGACGGTGAAGAAAGGGTCACAACCACCCTCTAAACGACTACAAATTAGAGTACTCCCGCATCAATGCGGTAAATGAAGAACGGACCACAGTCTACCCGAAATTGACTACTTTAAAAGAGCTTCTGCAACGACAATGCAGAAAAAAATAGACAGGGCCACAGCCACCCTCCAAACGGCTACAGCTAAAAATTGTTGAAAGGGCCACAGTCACCCTTAAAATGGCTACATACAAAGAGTGCTTCCGCTAGGTTGAAAATCTGAAAGGGCGGCCTAGGCAATATCAGGAAATGAGGGGCACGATTGCAAAATCAGAAATTGCAATCATGGCAAAAGGAGAGAAAATAAAATCCCGATGGAGTTAAAACCTCAAGGGGCATTTCATGCAAAAATTGGGGAAACCGAGGGGCATGGTCGAAAATCTCTCAAAGCCGACCGTAACAAAATGAGAGAATTCGAGAGATTAAAAAAAAAAAAAGATCCCGCTAAGTTGCCGCACTATGCACAAATTAAGGCAAAATTTAGGGACGAATATCCTTGTGGAACGCTGCACTTCCCACCACCGCCAACAGGGGCACACCGCCAACAGGGGCACAAGGCCAATAGGGGCACCACCGCCAACAGAGGCACGCCAACAGGGGCACACCGCCAACAGAGGCATGCCAACAGGGGCACACCGCCAACAAAGGCACGCCAACAGGGGCACACCGCCGACAGGGGCACACCTCTAACAGAGGAACGCCAACAGGGGCACACCGCCAATAAAGGAACACCAACGGAGGCACCGCCAACAGGGGCACCGCCGACCAAGGCTTTTAATTTTTCGCACTATCAACGGAGGCACTGCCAACAGGGGCACTGCTAACGAAGGTTCTAATTTCCATAGCCAACAAGGACGCGCCAACGGAGGCACCGCCAACAGGGGCATCGCCGACGGAGGCTTTACTTTTCCGCATGCCACTGGAGGCTTTACTTTCTGCACCGCCAACGGAGGCACCGCCAAACAGGGGCACCGCCGAGCGAGGCTTTACTTTTTCGCACGCTATTGGAGGCTTTACTTTCTGCACCGTCAACGGAGGCACCGCCAACGGGGGCACCGCCTACCGAGGCTTTACTTTTCCGCACGCCACTGGAGGCTTTACTTTCTGTATTACCAACGGAGGCACCGCCAACAGGGGCACCGCCGACAAGCTCTACTTTCTGTATTACCAACGGAGGCACCGCCAACAGGGGCGCCGCCGACCGAGGTTTTTATCGTTTCCGCACCAATCAAAATAAGTATATGAGTCACCTAGAAGACTTCAAACAGAAGAAGGAAAAATCAGTGTTTTCTTATCTTTGGAGAAGCCTCTCTCGAACATGTTCTATGGTGGCATGTCTAAAGAGGGGCAAACTGTAAACACTCGATTTTGACCCGGATGTAACACCATTAAAAGTGACGTGTCATTTTCAGACGTGTCTCGTTACGAAGTGTTCAAAATGCTCATGTGCATATTAGCGTAAATAAATAAATATATATTTTTAAAAATATCTCGGATATATTGAAATATCTCGGATATATTCGAAATATATAAAATATATATTATATTTATCTGTAAGATAATTATTTATAGGTATTTATCTCCTATTATTTAGGGATAATTATCTGTAGATATTTATCCGTAGGAATTTATCTGTCCGTTATTTAATTATTTTAAGATTTAGGACATCTTATCTGTAATCTAGGTGAGTTCTACTATAAATAGGGGCACAGTTCTACATTGTAAACACACATAAAAACATCACAATAAGCAATAATACATTATTTTATCGGGGTCTGTGCGATTTTGTCTTGTAGTGCAAAAAAAAATCTTTTTTTTCTCCTCTTAGTCTCTCTCTCTCACCGGCCCTCATCCTGCAGCCATCCCGACCGGCGACTGTAGCCACCTCTGGTCACTCTGTCCACCGCACCACCAGACCCGCCACCGCCACCGCCATCACCAGCTCGGCGCTCCGTCTTTTTATTAATTTCTTTTTTTTGTTGTTTATTTAACTATTATTGATAATTAATTTTTTTTCTTTTATCTAATTAACATTACTTGATTATTATTAGTGTATTATTATACCGTTTTGATTAGATAGTTTAGATGTAGATTAATTCGATAGCATGTTTACGTATGTATGTATATAACATGTAATTATTAAATTGTATCATGGTTTTGAGCATGTTTAGTTTCGTTTAGATTTCATCTCAATTCGGATTTTTAGATACTTAATAGATTTTTTAAGGTTTATATTTGTCGTTAATAATAGTTTCGCATGAAATTAGTTCTGTGTTTTTTTTATCATTAGATTAATTCGATGTAACATGTATTTAAAAAATAAATTGGAAAATTAAGTGAATTGAGTACCGAAAGAGCGTAATTAAAAATTGTTTATTTTTAATTCATAATAGAACTCCCAAACTCGAATTTCTGATCGTAGACCGATTTTATATCTATGTGTTTAATTCGTTATTCGCTTAGGTATTTTAGGATTCTAGTTAGCCTAATAATTAAGTAGTGGTGACTCTTTTCAAAATCAACGTTTTCAAAACTTAAATCGCATTAGGTCAGATTTTAGGTCTGACACATATAATTTAAAACACATAGAAATTTATAAAATTAATTTATATTTAAAAAATATGTAATTTAATGTCAATATTGAATATATTTGAACTTTATTTGTTTATATATATATTATGGATAAAAAAAATTAGTAGGTGATATATATGGTCATTAGAATTTTGTGGGTTTGTTTTTAAAAAATAAATATAGAACTTTTTTTAATCAATTTTTTCAAATTTTAATAATGCTTTATGATTTTTTTATAAAAATATTTCAACATCCAGATCATTCATTTTCAACACCCACTTGATCCAAGTCATTCAGTCAATTCATTTCCCATGACTAGTTCTCCAAAAGTAAGATTTTGGCTTTTAACTTATAATAATACCCAAATATAAGTATCGCAATAGGTTTGAACCCATTTTGAATTTTCAATTTCGACTCATAGCAGCATAAAAATGCAAAATGAATGTCGAAATCACTTTTAACTTTTATTTTTCAAGTGCATCGTAGAAGGGCTTAAATAGTTATTTTTTTTTTTTCACGGAGTTTCTTAGGAAATTCCATTAGTTGAATTCACATTTATAATTATATAAATTCGCAACGAATCAGCCTACAAATTATAAATATTTTTTCATTAATAAATCTTAATAGAAGTTAAAGCTGAAATTTTAATTAATGGATGAAAAGTTGAATTTCCTATTTATCCTCTGAGACTCTCTAACTCCCACAACAATCCTTTTCTCTTGTCCAGTCACTATCTATTATGCATAGGGCCAATGGTGTAGTTGTTGGCATTTGAATATTGGGCCGCCGTAATTAGAAAATCATTAATATGAAACTGTTTTCTAAGTCAATTAGGTAATGTCACATTAGGAATTTTGGGCTAGGACTAAAATCCCAATTGACACGAGAGGCCCAAAATTGGGCCTCCCTCTCTCATATGGCCGGCCGAAACTTGTGTTTAGTGTGAGGTGAGTTTTCGCCACCTCCTCTTATAAATAGGAAGTGTTAGGAACTAATTTAGGGTTAATAACTTTATTCCTTTGTGGTGAGACAAAAAGAAATCCCTCCTCCATACTCTCTCGAGGTTTCGGCCGAATCCTTCTGGTTTTAAGGAGGTGCCAAATTGCTTTCAAGCAATTACTCCGGATATCCATCCCTACTAAAGAATCGACAAGAGGCTTTGCTGTGGAGACAAATTCGCGTAGGTATTCCTTAACCAGAATCCTTACGGGGACCGTCCGGCGGATCGAGAACTCCCCTAGAAGATATTGGGTCTACGGAAAGCATTGTAGGTTTGTGCCCTTTATTTCGCTGCGTAATTCGTTTACATATCATGTACCTTAATTGTTTTCGTAGTATTTATCACTTATAATCCAACAATAGTATCAGAGCATGTGTTAGGGAGTGTTGCGTCCTGCTTGAACTGGGTCGGATGGACGCGTCTGTCTGGTGGGGTTGCTCGGGTTTTTTGGCTGACACCCTTCACTTGGAAGAGGTATTCGCCTAATGCCGGTGACGACTGTTCGATTTTAACGCTGTGTCTCGGAAAAGTCTGTGTCTTAGGAAACGGTTGTCTGGGCACAAGCCTTAGCGCTTGGGCACATCTTACTCCTAAGCCTTAGCGCTTGGGCACATCTTACTCCTATTTCTCTTCCACGCCTTTAGCTGCGGGGCCCGCTTCTGCACAAAGGGCCAATACTAGCACGGAGAGATGGGGGGGGGGGGTGGTGCTAGTGGAACCCTCTCCGATGCTTAAGTCACGATTGGGCTAAAGAGAGAAAGGTAACTCTAGAGAGAGAAGATATTTCTAGAGAGAAGTCAGAGCTCAAAATACCAAAGTTGGGAAAATGAGAGGATGTGTGAAAATGGGTGGCCAAGGCCTCCTATTTATAGGCTTCCTTTAGACCGGACCCGGTTTTGAAGCGGTTTGATGACGGTTCAAAAGCAAGCGGTAACCGTCATCAAAATTGGCAATGCACGAACTCGACTTCTCTATGCGGAACGGTAACCGCGTAATACCCGTAGAGCAATCTGGACCTCGTCGAATTTGGGAAATTCGGCGAGGTCCGGCTTGCCGTGCAATCCGGAGGTCCGGTCCGGACGCGCGTACCGCGCTTCCGGGCCATTTTGACCCTTAGGAGGCGTTTTTTAAGCCGTGATGTGATTTTAGCGTGTTTACGAGGCCCGAAATATAAATACGAACCCGAATTGGACACATATCCATCACTTGCCCCCGAGTCAAGTAACGGTTTTAAAACCTTTCTTGACTCTATTTTTAAGTTAGGGTACGTGTCCAATTTGAGCTTGACGCTAAACTTCCGGTTTTGATTGTCGGTTGGACGTAGAAGTCTTGATTTCGTCCGTCCTTTGATTTTTTGACCGAATGACTTTATTTCCTGTCATCGCGGTTAGTGCAATAGAGAATGCGCATATATAACGTGCAAACATGATTTTTGCTAGGGATATAAGCGATTAGTAATATGTCATGCGGGCATGCTATTTATCAATATGCATGTATGAGTGACGGTCATGGCAAAAACGTAACTACGTGATGCTAGAAATATAAGCCGTATACTCTAAAATGACTTAGCGATTAATAAATCATGAATCATGCGATATGCAAACATGCATGTAAAATGATGGACTTGATACGCGTAGCACTAAAATAATCGTGCGAGTAGAGATAAATACTTAGAAGAGGGTGGAGTATACCGTAAGCACTTAGCGTGGGTGTAGATGAATTACTCCTTCGATCCTTATCATCAAAGAATATTTTGGGATATGTGATTACACTAATCACCAATCATTCTTCCAGCTTTTTGGGAATTCATTATTCATCCTTCTTTGCAGGTAATTGCTCCACCATTTCTAGAAACCATTTGCTTGTTCATAGTTTCTTCACCGTCGTAAACTTTAGGTGCATCCCGAAAGTTACGTGTTTGATCCTTGACTTGTTTTCAGAAATTGACACCACCAATCGACTCAGATCATCGCGAGGATTCCGGCGCCGCCTTCAGAATCACCAGACGACGCCAGACGCGCCCTCACGCGCCGTCGCGTGTGTGTTGTCCTGCCGACGAGTGCAACCCACGCGCCGCCTTCCCGTGCTTCGTTCGCCGCGGTCTTTACCTTTCTGAAATTGTCTCGACGAGTGGAGTCCATTGTGATACTTTTTGTCACATTTTGAGGTAGTCTGAAAACTCGATTTTACAGAACAGCTTCGTCTTGATTGCCATGTTGTTGTTCCTTTGAACTCTTTGTCATTGTTGTAGCATAGAGCTGCTCATCGGTGTTCGTATGTTGAATAATTGCTGGTTGGTTGTTGTTGCCGTTGTCGTTAGCTCATGCCTTAGAAATTTTTTTTACCTCTGTGCATAGTCGTGGTAAAATTCCCCAATTGGACATATTGCCCCTATGCCTTTGCGTAAAGGCCTTTTGATTGGTACGTGTTGTTTTTCCCTTAACGGGTTTGTTGGTTGCCGGAAGTTGCTAAACGTCTTTGGGAGTAATCGTTTGTTGTCTTGATGCCTTAGAAAAATATTTTTCCTAAGTGTTGTCGCGTTTGTCCTTCGCGGTTCGTCACGTTAGTCGTACCCCTTGCATGATAGCTTCTTGGGACGTTGGCCAATTTTGTTGCATGCATCAACTTTGCTATGCGCGTTGACTTTGCTACACGTATGTTGTTATGTGCATTGGCGCTTTATGGTCGCATGACCTTGACGTGTAGACTTCTTGTTTGGTTCTTGCAGATTGTGAAGTCGCAGTAACCTCTTGTGGAACTCCTTTCTTTTTGATCGAATTGTCGCTATGAGTAAGTCCACCACTCCTCTATCGCAGACTCCTTTTAATTTTGACGTTGAGGATGACTTGGAGGTAGATTTGGTTTCACAAGTAGATAGCGTTTTGGGCACTGATGAAAGCGTAGTTGCTGAGCCTTCTGCTGAGGCACCTCCCGTCGAAGAGACGGAAGTATTGGTTAGATATTACACTAACCGTTTGGATAGGCCCTTGTTTGTACTGTATGCGAGTGCTTCTGGACTTGACCCTCGCGTAGAGGCTGTTTACCCCTTTGATGTGCTTCATAAGAGTAGTTTGGGAGATGCTACTCCTCCGCCTATAGACTTGTCCGTCGTTTATACATCTCATGTTAGGGAGGGTTTACGTTTTCCTTATTGCCCTGACCTGATTGAGCTTTGTAGCGGCTATGGGATTTCCCCCTTAGATCTTGCGCCCAATGGAATTCGGGTGTGGACTTGCTTTAGGGTGCTGTTTCACAGGAAGTCATGGCATTATTCTCCCACCATCTTTCGCTGCTTCTGTCAGCTTAAGAGTCCGGACTCTGCGGGGTTGTGTAGCGTGAAAGTACGCTGGCCGAACTTGCAAGGTGATGGGTTTAAGGAACTTGGCCCTGGTGAAGCCAAGTGGGATTCCAGTCATCGATTGGTTGCCGCCGCGGATCGCTCTGCCGATCATTGGAGGCACCATTACTTTTTTACTCATGATGCGGGCACGACTTGGGACGTCGAGTATATTCAGAAACCTGATCCCGCGCTTGCTTTTTGGGAGCTCTCCTTGCTGGATAGGGAGGTGATAAAGCAGATATATCACTGTCAGCGATCGCGTGGTTTTACTTGTTCGCTGCGCGCATCTGATCAGGAGTTGGTCGATGCTGGGATTCATGTGCTCCCTTCTGCGGCTTCGGTATGTTAAGCATTTTATAACTTTTACCGTGTTGCAATGTAGGTTGGTTTGACGGAAAAAGCTGGTCTTTGCAGACGGCAGCCGCTCGCAGGATTGCTTATAACGGAAGGATTGTTCCATCTCTTGCTCCCGGAGAATCAACGGCTTCCGGGCATGGAAAAGGTAAACGGTTTGAATAAACAGTTTTCCTTGTACACTGTCTTAGTTTAGTTGTATTTTGATTGTAGCTTTGTGTGCTATTTGCAGGTCGCAAGACTCTTGTTACTGATCGCGTTGTTGCCATCCTGATTCTGCCAAACGGTCCACCGCTGGGACGCGTTCTTCGAGCAGTTCGAAGCGCCCGAAGACTACTGTGACCGTTCCTACTCCTTCCTGCCATAAAGGGAAGGAAGTTGACGGTTGCAAGGATGCGCTGTCTGCCCCCCGCTCGAAGGAGCGGCCCGAGGTGGAACGTGTTCTTCCTTCTGGTATGAGTTGAACACTTGTCTGTGTGCTTTTGTTTTTGGTTTTTGCATAACTCTAGTTGGTTTGCATGTAGTGCTCCCGCCACTTGGACGTGCGGATCTGCTTCGTCCTTTGGAAGGCGATATTTTGGATGATAAGTGGATGCCGTATATGACAGGTGATCTCACTTTCCCCAAGAGTTCCCGGCTTAGCATGCCAGAAGTTGGTGTGCGTGTTCTTCATCGATCCGTTCCTCCTGGTGATCGACTTGTTCGGCCATCGAGCGACGAAGAGGCGCGAACCTTTGTTGAGAGATCACTGTCTGGATTCACACCAGTAAGTGTCTTTCTTTGCTTTGCTATGCTCGTTGTTTCCGAACATGTATGCTTATTGTCTTGTTATTTTCAGGTTGTTTCTGACATGGTGCACATGGCCTCCTTCATGTTGGAACTTGTCCAGGAGAAGCGTGCTATTGCCGATAAAGCTGCCGTTGTGTCTGGCGAGCTTAAGGAAGCTAAGGATGAAGTGCGTCGTCTTACTTTGAAGATGACGGATTTTGATGCCCATTATGATTCTGATCATGCCCGCCTTGTTCAGCTTGAAGCTGAGAATGTTGCTATTGAGAAGGCGATTTCTTTCAATGCGGGCAAACACAAGGTTGCCTGTCGGAAGGTGCGCGAAGAGGCAATGAAGGCCGGCATTGAGGAGGGACTTGGAAAGTTCCCTACTACTCCTGAGTTTGACAGCGCGTTACTGCTGCTGCTACGGTGAAGGCCGCTCCTATGCTTAGCGAGTTTGCTGAAGACTTTGTTCGTAGGGTGAGCATTCTTGCTCCCGGCTTTCCCTTTAACAGGTTAGGGCCGTATGCAGATTTTGCGGTTGGGCACGTTGCCGAGCTTCGTCGTTTGGATGCTGCAGCAGCTCAGTTTGCCTTTTTGTTTGGAGAAGACGGTGGCGACACTAATGTGCAACTTCTACCTATTCCGCCCAGTCCTGTCAGAGATGATGGCGTTCTTTGATTTGTGCCATGTTTATTGCTTTTGGATATGTTAAACTCCTTTCTGAGTCTGTTTGCCCCCCGGCTTCTATGTTTGGAACCTTGTTGGAGTTGTTCCTTGGTTGTTGCTTGTGACTTGTTCGCTTTGAACTATGTCGTTTGAACCTGCTTTATGCATAGCAGTTTGCATGATAACTTGTTAGTAATATTTCATACCGTTATCGCTTGCTGTTTTTGTTGAATGTGGATAACTAGTAATCATAGATGTAGTCTCCATAGCCGTGACCGTTAGCCACTTCTTGATTGATGACTTGAGATGTTCTCAAGATTGCTTGCATGATGCATTACGCATGTTGCCCTTCTTTCCTGAATAGCTTGCCGCTATTTATGTTGTAACCTGTCAAGTATTTCGCATATAGCGACTTTTCTTAACAAGTAGTGTATTTAGCGCGGGTACTTGGCACAAAGGAACTTGACACAAAGGAACTTGACACTGGCCTTTGCAATTTGAAAGGTGTTATCTTGGCTAAGCAAGATACTATTTTATACCGTCTCTTAGTTCCACTCTAAGGTGACGTTGTACAAGACTCGACTTGTAAATTTTATGAGTTTTGTAAACAGGGTGCGCACCTGCCAGCGTGTATCATCCCGCGTTGGGGAAGCATACATAAAAACATTTTGGTTTTTGAAAAAATATTTGTGATACGTGATTCCTGCGTCCAGGGACCACGTAACATGTTTTGAAGATATGTATTGTGATGCATGCTTTCTGCGTCCAGAAACCATGCAACACGCTTTGAAAATCTGTAGTACGGAATTGTCATCTAACAAGAGGACTTTTGCCGTAAAGTGTGAACCCTTAAGCAGGAATTCATAGTGCGGGATTGTCATCTAACAAGAGGACGTTCACCGTATAGAGTGAACCCTTAAACAGGAATTCATAGTATGGGATTGTCATCTATCAAGAGGACATTCGCCATAAAGAGTGAACCCTTAAACAGGAATTCATGGTATGGGATTGTCGTCTAACAAGAGGACATTCGCCATAACGAGTGAACCCTTGAGCAGGAATTCATAGTATGTGATTGTCGTCTAACAAGAGGACATTCGCCATAACGAGTGAACCCTTAAGCATGAATTCATAGTATGGGATTGTCGTCTAACAAGAGGACACTCGCCATAACGAGTGAACCCTTAAGAAGGAATTCATAGTTTGGGATTGTCGTCTAACAAGAGGACATTCGCCATAAAGAGTGAACCCTTAAGAAGGATATACACACTTGTTGTAGCGTGGGGTCGTTGGCTAACAAGAGAACTTCCGCCACTTATGGGGTGATCAGTCCCGTATTGTATTTGCCTGTCCTGTTCTGAATCCAGGGAATGACGATGAACATGAGGATTTGCCTCTAACAAGAGATGTCCCAGCTTGTCATTTGTATGTCATCAATAGGACATTTGTAGATAGAATGTCATTAATATGACGTTTGAAGCAGGGCGTCGTTGGTATGACGCTTTGAAGTAGAAAGGTTGCAATTATGTCCTTGCAAATATGTTGTTGCAGTATGCTGACTTTGAATATATCTTGGGTTTAATTCCAAGTTGTTGATTCCATGATGACGCCTGTTGATATAGTCGTCAATATGAGTAAGTTGTTGTTGATGATAAGCGTTGTCATAACGCGTAATAGATTTTTTGCTTGCACATGGCATAATATCTTGGATTGTTGATGTAGATAATAAGTGCGTAGTTTTGTTACTTCACGTTTAATCCAAAATAGCATGCAAGACATAGATATGTACCCACAAATGTAGATTGACTTCATTAGATACTTGCGCGTATTTACATTGTTTTTTCGAGAAGGTGTCAACCGATCATTCCTTCTTAAAACATGTAAAGAAACTACATGCGATGATTCTAAAATCACTTAGCATAGAAATGCGCAAAGTAATCGGAAAGGTAGTTATTTCTCCCGTGTTTTTCATGGTTGGTTTGACGATGATGTCGCAGAGTCAGTTGCAACAAATCGCCTTAACGCGCCCAGCGCGATGCATTCTTCGATCTCCCATCTCAGTGGTAGACACATGTTTGTCTTGTGTCCCCAGGTTTTGTGGTATTTGCACCATTCCTTAACGTTGTTGCCCAAGAAAGCAGTCTTTGGAACAAGTGGACTCGGGAGCTTGTTTTCGAGTAGGTTGACGTAAATGTCTTCAACAAACGTGTTTAGTGGTGTGAAGATGTTGTCCATATTGATGCTCGCGCCTTCCTGTTTGTTTGTTTCAGCTTGAACTTCTTTGTCCCAACTGAGGGGTGTACCCCACCTCAGTTCTTATTCACACAAGTCTGCCGTCTCGAGCTTGTCTTTTAGATCTGCCATGGTCCTGGTTGTTTGCCATCCATGAGTTCTTCCGAAGAGAAGGAAGGATCTGGCGTTCATGTTTGCAAAGAACACACTTATCACTTCCTCTCTTGTTGCTTTTGCCAAAGAGGCGTTGGAAGCGAATCTGTTGAAGTAGTTCATGATTGGCTCGCCTTCACCCTGCTTGATGAGCCATATCTGGTTCCATGTTGAATACTGAACGTACTCTTGTGGATTCCAAACTATAACAGCTTGCTCATGCCTTCCATCATCAACAATTTTTTGCTTCTTGAAAGAATTCACCATTGCCACATGGAAATGTTGCTCTGCCCTTAGGGCGTTGACGTAACATCGTCTTGCGGATATCTGGTCACCTAGCACTTCCCCGATCCCGTGGTCAGTAGGGAATTTCATCTTCTGATGGACAGTAGAGGGCACGATCACGTAAGGGTTGATCGTTGTTCGCCCTAAAATTCCATTATAGTCCCCAAGAGATTCCACAACGACAAAAGTGACGTTGACGTGCAATGCTTTCCACCCTTGGCCTAGGATGACAGGAAGTGTGATCGTTCCCAGGGGGTATGTGGCTGCCCCAGCAAAGCTGACTAGCGAGAAAGTTCCTGGAGTCAAGTCTTTAACTGACTTTCCCAGTTGCTCCAGGACTTTGACATGTAAAATGTCAGCAGAGCTTCCACCATCAACGAGAATTCTCTTCACATCATATTCGTCGATGTCCATGGTTATGACTAAAGCATCGTCGTGAGGGTAAACGATATGATTTAAGTATTTCCTGTAAAATTGGATAACCACGTCGTCTTTCTCCGGTTGCTTGCGCTTTCCATATCTCGGCAATGTTGCTACTTGGGATGCATAAATGTCCCGAGCATTTGACACTTGTCTTCCGGCGGCAGGTCCTCCGTGGATGACGTTGATAAAACCTCGCTTGGCCGGCGGAGGGTTGTCGTTGACTTTCTCTTTGCCTTTGCTTCCTTTCTTTGATGACTCTACTTGAGTCTTCTTTGGGGTGCTGTCGCCTAGATCGACGAATTGCTTCAATTCGCCCTTGAGGACGAAGTTGTTAATGCGGAAACGTAAGCTGACACAGCTGTCCGTTTCGTGGCCGAAGACCTCGTGGTTTTCACACCACTTGTCTTTGTCTTTCCCCAACGGACCTTTTCTGAAATTTTTCGGCTCTTTCCACACGTTCGCATCCTTCATTTCCTTCAATATCACGGACAGCGGTGCATTCAATGGAATGCAGTCAGCGAGGTTTACTTCTCTTGGTTTCTGGAAATCTCCTTGAAAAGGTCTTTTTGGCTGAGGCTGCCAATTTCTTCCTTGCTGACCGCTTGAGGGCGGTTTTGGTTGATTCTGATTTGGGTTTTCTTTCGCCTTGTTCTGGCTCCTGAACCTTTCTAGGTCCACGTATTCTTTAACTCTTGCGGCTAACTCTTCCAGAGTTTCAGCTGGGCGCTTTGCCATCTTTTCCGCTAAGGCGTAGCCTCTTCGTCCGAGGTTTCGGATGAATGCTCGTACTATCTCTCCTTTCGTCAGGTTCCCCTGAATATCAGAGATATTCTGGTTGAAGCGAACGTAATACTCAGCGAGAGATTCTTCATTTTGCTGTTGGACGTCGTCCAGAGCATTTGTTCCTTTCAGCAATGTGCGTTCGCCCATATATCGCTGAATGAACTTAGCCTTCAGGTTTGCCCATGAGGTGATACTTCCGCATGGCAGCGAGAAGAACCAGTGTGCTGCTGTTCCTGCAAGAGTTTGTGAAAACATCATTGCAAAGTGGTGTGGGTTCTTCGTTCTTCCTAGTAGAGAGGCCTCGTGCTTCTGTACGTGTTCCACTGGATCTCCCTTTCCACGATAGAGATCTCCTCCAATCCGATACAGTGCGTCTGGGACGCGACTGTTTACAAGGTGGTCCGCGAACGGATGTGACGCCCTTTCTTCAAGCGCGTGCATACCCTTCATCTTTGCTTCTTTCATCTTTTCCACAACAATTTCTTCTAACATCTCGGCAGTAAACCCTTTTACAGGCGCAGCATAATCCGTTGCAGGATTTCGCCGACTAGTGTTATGGTAGATGTCAGATTGATCTCTGCTTGTGGCCTGGAAGGGATCATCCTTCGTTGGCTGCTGTGAGCGGTGGTGTGGGGGTTGCCTTTCATTCCTCCAATGACAGGCTCCTTGGGAAGGAGTGTATGAACGTGCGGCTTCATATCTTGCATGTTGGTTTCTGCCCTGGAATGGACCGCCTTGGCGGGTAGTGTCTTGCGACATTTCTCTTGTGGGCGCAGCGTGTTCCTGGGCGGTTGGAGGTGGTTGAGCCGCATATCCTTGAATTTTCAGTGACTCGCGGAATGCGAGTAATTCTTCCAGCGCAACCATCATTACTGGAGTAACCGTAGGCATCGGGTTTGCTCCCGATCCTTGTTGTTCGCCTTGCGGCATTTCTGTCTGAAATTCATCATCATGCATATCTGGCTCAAAACCAGGTGGGGGTGAACAATGCTCATCACTTGGTTCTTGGTGGTTATGCTGTGCATCGGGCACATCCTCGGTTGGCATGGATGAAGCTACGGAAGTAGCTCTCGGTATGTGGGAAGGTCCTGGCTGGCTTCCAGCTGTCTTCTAACCTCCTGCTCGTTTGCTTGCCGGAGACTTCTTAGGACGTACAAGCCTTTTCCTTGCCTTTCTCGCGTTAACCTCTTCGGGAGGGTTGCGATCACTCGTCATGTCTTTGCGGTATGGTAGCTTTTGTTCGAATCACGGAGACGGCGCCAAATGTTGCGTCCTGCTTGAACTGGGTCGGATGGACGCGTCTGTCTGGTGGGGTTGCTCAGGTTTTTGGGCTGACACCCTTCACTTGGAAGAGGTATTCGCCTAATGCCGGTGACGAGTGTTCGGTTTTAACGCTGTGTCTCAGAAAAGTCTGTGTCTCAGGAAACGGTTGTCTGGGCACAAGCCTTAGCGTCTGGGCACATCTTACTCCTATTTCTCTTCCACGCCTTTAGCTGTGGGGCCCGCTCCTGCATAAAGGGCCAATACTAGCACAGAGAGGGGGGGGGTGGTGCTAGTGGAGCCCTCTCCGATGCTTAAGTCACGATTGGGCTAAAGAGAAAAAGGTAACTCTAGAGAGAGAAGATATTTCTAGAGAGAAGTCAGAGCTCAAAATACCAAAGTTGGGCAAATGAGAGGATGTGTGAAAATGGGTGGCCAAGCCTCCTATTTATAGGCTTCCTTGGGACCGGACCCGGTTTTGAAGCGGTTTGATGACGGTTCAAAAGCAAGCGGTAACCGTCATCAATATTGGCAATGCGCGAACTCGACTTCTCTATGCGTAATGGTAATTGCGTAATACCCGTAGAGTAATCCGGACCTCGTCGAATTTGAGCAATTCGGCGAGGTTCGGCTTGCCGTGCAACCCGGACACGCGTACCGCGCTTCCGAACCGTTTTGACCCTTAGGAGGCGTTTTTTAAGCCGTGATGTGATTTTTGACGTGTTTACGAGGCCCGAAATATAAATACGAACCCGAATTGGACACATATCCATCAGGGAGTTCATAATTTTTGATAAATTGGTGTTCTTGAAATTTTAGTAAAACTTATGGTTTTAGTAAAACTGATATTCATGAAATTGAGTGTTTTTTTTCAAAACAGATGTTCATGATTTTTCAAGAAAAATATATCAAAATTTAAACATTGGATTATTGATCTTAGTAAAATTTGATCTTGAAATTTGACCACTAACCCTAAATTGCATGTTTCGGTCGAACCTATATGAAATTACAAAGTAAATTTTTTAATATCTTAGGCCCCAAGTAATAGAAAATTTCGGCCGAATTATTTGTTGCAATTTGTAATTAAAATTCGTCCAAACATGTTAAATGTACATGGTCAGAATTTGGGTTAGATTCACAAGATAATTATGATAATTACTATCGATATATTCTAACATGATTTTAGGAATCTTGAATATTATTGATAGATATTTTTTGTTTCCTAAGATTGAGGAAATAAATATTGTAAATAAGTTTTATCCTAAAGGAAAATGATTGATGGTCCGACAGGCATTCCGCACTGTTCCGAATGTGAGCGTGGTTTCAAAATTGTCCTAAAAGTTGCTCAAAATTACAAACCTACCACATACTCACAAATCGGAACATATAGGAACGATGATGTCGGCTTGTGTATCACAGCTGTATCCTAAAATAGAATTTTGAAAATAAATTAAATATATATATGGGGATGGACCGAAATTTATATATATATATATATATATATCTGCAAATATTGGAATTTATTTTATAACTTATTATTACTTGGTGGCTGAGTTAAGTTTTTAGTGGATTTTAAAACCCTACTTAGCCCATGTTAAGTCTGCTTCCACTTGGGTAGCTTCGGGCTTCTTTTTCACGAACGGGCTCGGGATGTGTGTACAAGGACGGGTACGCCGCGATCCTTGAAACACAATCCTCGAACTAATCTTCAAGTTCTCGAGGGGCAGTAACCAGCGTAGGAGAGGGGGGGGGGGGGAATGCTGGTTGGGCCCTCTCCGACGTTCAAGTCATAATTTCTAGAGAGAGAAAGCCTTTTAGAGAGAAGTCAGAGCACCCAAAGTCCAAAATGAGGGAGTTGTCTAAAATGGGAGACCTAGGCCCCTATTTATAGGGAACCTAAGGATAATGCCCAGTTTCGAACGGCTTGATGTCGGTATGAAGGAAGACGTATACCGTCATCAAGGTGGACTATGCATGCACCGACTTCTCGCACTTGGCAAAATAATCGGGATGAGCGCGCGAAGAACATCGGTAATCCGGACCTACCCTGATTGTTTAGCAATCCGGGCCTCCGGATCGCCTTAGGGAAATCCGGAAGTCCTCCGGTCCGGGTACTGCGCGTATTCCAGACCGTTTTAGACTTGGGTGTCCGCGGAAGAGTTCTTTTACGGGTTTTGGAGTATTTTGCGAGGCCCGAAATGTAATACGAACCCGAATTGGACAGATATCTAACACTTGCCCCCGAGTCAAGTAGCGGTTCAAAACCCATACTTGACTCTTTTTAAGATAAGATATTCATCCAATTTAGGTTCGGTACTGACCTCAGGGGTGGCCTGTTTGTCAACTCGAGTGCAGGGATCATAAATTTGACCAACTTCAATTTTCTGCCGTATGTTCGTAATCTGTTTATAGGGTTAGCGTAGCGGACAATATACGTATAACAATATGCAATTATATTCGTAATATCACGTAATGAGCGAAATAAAGATTTATACAACATGATAACATCATGGCACATGAAGTAAGCATATAACATGTTGCCAATATGTAGATGACGACATAGTAAACAGATGACGTAATCATGCAATAAGCAAAACACTTAGAATAATATGAAATGGGAGAGCATGTACGTAATCATGAAGCATGATGAAAACATAGAAAATGATGCAAGCATGTAGAATGATGTAAATATTCAATTCATACTTAGATTCTAAAAATAATCACACAACAACCATGAGTTAGCATTATGCACATATAAGAATAATAACATGCGTAATGATCTACGAAGCGCGTTAATCAACACTAGGGAGCATGTATGTAAAACAAGCATAGGAGAGGTGTAAGTATGCTCATACATGATACTAAGGACTTGTGTGAAAATAGATATTAGTTTAGTCCTTAGCACATGGTGTAGGCAATATTAATAAGAATTAGGAGAGAGAAAACTCATTATCTTACATCCTTTATAGATAAATCCCCCAGAAATTCTCCATTCTTGATGAGGAAGGAATTCACGGAGGTGTGAATTTGGAGTAGCCACATCATATTTGACATCGATCAAGATCGAATCCGGGCAAGGAAGGGACCAAGGCGGCGCGTGAGGTAAGAGGGGACGGCGCGTGAGACTGCAGCGGTGGCGCGTGAGGTCACAGCGGCGGCGCGTTGGTTTTCAGGTGAGGGCGAGTAGCAATTCGAACTTGCTTCGTGTCGGTGAGTCCAATTTCGTGCATGGCTGGACCTTTTGTGACTTTGTTTGGCCTTGATTTAGTCTTGAAATCACCATGTACCTAGTTATTTTACCATGCATACAAGGTGTTTGATAAAATGCATTAGAATACTTAGCCCCAAATCGGCCAAAATTTTTCTAAGTGCTGAAAATTTTAGAAAAAATGCAAATGAATCGTTATACTTCCCTTATGCATAGTGTTCATTGCCGTCATGTTGTTCCATGCCTTAGCCGTTGTTTTAGTCTGCCCGATATTGATGATCGGTAGTTGTACATACATGGCCGTCAATGGTTGTATGTCAGTAATGGTAGCTTAGGCAATGTACATTGAGCATCATGTATAGACTGTCGGTCATTGTCTGCAAACATGCTAAAACACTTAGAAAATATATTAATAATATCTAATACTTGTTACCATAGATATCGTCGTATGAGCTTTGTCGATAAGCGTCGTAGGAATGCTTAGGAGGTATTGTGTAGAAGTTGATAATAGCTACTTGTTGCACGCAATTCATCTTTGTCGACATGTATGTACGTACATGGAAGTACTTAGAAAATATTCTCCTCTTGTCGACATGCATCCTTGTCGATATGTATGTATGTACATGGAAATACTTAGAAAATATTCTTCATTTGTCGACATGCATCCTTGTCGACATGTATGTACGTACATGGAAATACTTAGAAAATATTCTTCACTTGTCGACATGCACCCTTGTTGACATGTATGTACGTGCATGGAAATACTTAGAAAATATTCTTCACTTGTCGACATGCATCCTTGTAGACACGTATGTACGTACATGTATGTGCGCACTTGCCCCCATACTTAGAATTTTTTCTCTATCCCTGGCTATGTACGTTGTATCCATATGCTTGATGTAAACGCAGGTTGTATGCCAAAACCTTGTTGTATGCTAACACTTGGTAATATGCTTGACACATAGTAGCATGATGTCCACTTGCAATATGCTGACTGTCAACTTGAGCAAAACACTTAGAAAATATTTCGCCCTTGTAATCATGTATCCATGTCGACATGTATGTACATACATAATGCTCGCGTACTGATTGATTTGTTGTTTGTAATTTTCAGGATTCCGAGTTACGCAGTCTTCTTTTCAGAGTTAGTCTTCTTGCCGTGGTTATTATGAGTAAGTCTTCTATCCCCGTTCCGCGAGTGACATTATGTTCAGATGTCGGTGACGAGCCGGGTATCAACACAGTTGAGTCTCTTAGGGATACGACGAGGAATGTGAGTTACTTCTTCAACTATATTGATGAAGATATGTTTGAGTTGTACGCGACTTGTTGTGGACTTGATTCTGCTTTGGAGGGTGTTCTTCCTTATGACGTGCTGCCCGACTCCGAAAAAGGGCAAGTAACTATTCCTCCAAGAGATCTGTCCGCAGTTTATACCTCGCAGATTAAGGAAGGCCTGCGTTTTCCCTATTGTCCTGACTTGGTGGATCTTTGTCGCTATTACCGGATATTACCCTTGAGTCTATCTCCTGCTAGCCTCCGTGTATGGAGCTGCTTTCGAGTTTTGTTTCACAGGCAATCTTGGCACTATTCTACCACCCTTTTCCGATGCTTCTATCAACTGATGTGCCCAGATGCGACGGGGTTATGTGGAATGAAGATGCGTTGGCCAAACTTGCAAGATAATGGTTTCAAGAAGCTTGGTCTTGGAGATGCCGAGTGGGATCACAAACAACCTCTAGCCGCCCCGGCTGATCGTTCTGGTTCTCATTGGCGACATCACTACTTCTTCGTATGCGATGTCTGGACTATTTGGGATGTTGAGAGTGTGGACAAAGCTGATCCTGCTCCTATTTTCTCTGACCTTTCCTTGGATGATAGGGAGGCGGTGAAGAGTATTTTTCGATGTCAGCAAGAGCGCCGCTATCGTTGTCTATTACGTGCTTCAGATCAGGATTTGATTGATGTCGGGATTCAAATACTTCCTTCTGAAGATTTGGTATGTTGATAACGTTTTATAACATGTACTATGTTGCAATGTAGGTCGTATTGATGGAAAAAGCTCGTCTTTGCAGACAGCTAATGATCGTGATAACCAGTCAGTTGGGCGTCGTGTTCGTAATATTGCCCCCACTATTCCTGAAGGCTCTGGACATGATCGTGGTAAATGACCTAAGAGTGAGGCATCTTCTTGTATCTTCTCTTGACTTGTTGATTTTCCAGGCTTTGTTATATTCATGTTGTCTTTTGTTCTTTTAGGTAAATCCGTACATGTGACTGAGCGCGTTGTTGCAGTGCCTGCCACTAGTGTTCTTCCCAAGAGATCTGCCGCAGAGGCGTGTCCCTCGATTGATCCGAAGCGTTCTAAACCAAGTGTGGCTATTCCAGCTCCTTGCAACAAAGGGAAGAGAGTTGAGAGTCGCACAATAGCGCCTTCTGCCCTGCGGTCGAGGGACCGGCCCGAGGAGGAGCGTTCTTCTCGCCGAGGTATGCATTGTTCTGTTTGACATACTTCTTATACTTAGTATATTTTGCTAATGTATTCTTTGTTTTATGTTGTTCTTATTGTAGCGTTGCCACGTATTAAGCGTGATGATTTGATCCTTTCTGACGGGATTGATGTTTCTGGAGAAAACTGGTCACCTTTCTCCACTGGTAGTCTTCATTTTCCGAAGACTCCAACCTTAGCACTCCAGGAGTTGGTGTGCGGGTGCTTCAAAGATGTGTTCCTCCTGGTGATCATGACTTCAAACCGTCTACCGATGAGGAGGCACAGGCATACGTTGAGAGGGGCTTAGCTGAATTTGCACTGGTAGATCTTGTTCTAACTTTTTTGCCTTCCTGCTTTACGCGTATGCTTTGTTGTTGTTGTTGATCATGTTTTCCTTTGTGTTGGATCTTGTGAGCAAGATGAGGGCTGCTATCAAGAAGAGAAATACAGTTTCTCGCGAGCTTGCACAGTCCGAGGAGGAAGTGCAGAATTTGAACTCCAAGTTTGCTGATATTGAAACGCGCATTGCTACTCGTCGCGTCCATGTTGAACAACTTGAGGCCGAGATTGCTGCTATCAATCAGCAAATTGCGGAGAACAAAGGTGTTCATGATGTCGCGCTTGCTTCTGTTCGTGATGAGGCACATAGAGCGGGTGTTGAGAAGGGACTGACTGAATATCATAGTACTCCTGCCTATTCTGCTGCCGTCCTTGCTGCTGTTAAAGCGGATCTTGCACCTTTGGTTGATGAGTTTTCCAAAGATTATATTGGCAGAGTACACGCACTTGCCCCCGGATTTCCGTTCGACAAGCTAGGTCCTTATTCTTCTTTTTCTGTTAACCATGTTGCGGATTTGCAACGTAAGGCAGCTGAAGCGGCTTCTATTGCTTTGACCTTTGGATATGATAATGCTGATGTTGAACTTGGTGTTGATTTTCTGGACATGCTGTCCTAGTCCTTTGGAGATGATGATATGTTTGAGGCTTTTGTCCAACCTTTATTTGTGCGTTTGCTTGTATGGAACTTCGTCCTTTGGACCTGTTTTTCAATAATAATAATCGTGTGATAACTTGTTAGTATTATTTCGTACCTTGAGTTATCTATGCTGTCCGTATGCTTTGGACTTGGAAGATAGGATAGATATCCTTAGATGATGAACATGATGTCCGTAGTTGCGACTGTATGTCGCGCATTGTTGAGTGTTATAAACGCCCCTCTTTGTTAGATTCCAAGGCATGGCAAGATGCGTACACTAGGTACTTGTAGTGTTGTAAGTAGTAATGTACTCGGCGCGGGCACTTGGCACTTGGCACTCGGCACTGGCACTTGACATGTAGCAGTGTCGTCTTGACGAAGCAAGACTTACGTTTATACCGTCTCTTAGTTCCACTCTAAGGCGACGTTGTTGCAAGATTCTTCTTGTTTATTTTGCTGTTTTTGCGTTAAATGCTAAAGAGCAAGATAACGTTATACAAGATTCGACTTGTAAGTTTGATGAGTTTTGTACAAGGTTTGCTTTAAAAAGCGTTTAACATCAAGCTATCCCTCTTCGGGCCTAAGTCTTCATGGTGTATGAACCCTTAAGAGAGTATCCATACTTTTAGTGTGTGGGGTTGTCGTCTATTAAGAGGATTTCCGCCACGATGGGGTGATCAGTCCCATAATGCATTTGCCGCATCCTGTTTTTATTCAGGGAATGGCTATGAACATGAGGATTTGCACGAAGGATTTCACAACATGTCATTTTTTAGAAGTAAGCATGGGGTGTGCCCTCTTGAAAAGGATGTCGCAACATGTTACTTTTGATGGATGTGAACATGGGTATTGTCCTTACGAGGAGGATATTGCACCATGTCATTTTTTAGAATGGGTTTTGGTTTTCTTCAAGGCATTGCATGTTGTTTTGTTTCTTGATTTTAATCCATAATAGAATGCATAATGTAGAGATGTACCTACGAAAGTAGATTAACCATCGTTAATACTTGTTGTGTTTACAATAGTTTTGCAGGAAGGCGTCTATTGACTGCTTCTTCCGAAATACTTATAATTACAAAAGCATGATATGCACTTATATTCCTAAAGGTGCATTGAAAAAGATAGATTAGAAGTGGAAAGTCTATCTCCCTCAAATATATATTGGCGGCTGACGGGCATTGTTGTTTACGACATAGCTTCCCAAAGCTCCATGTGCAATGAATTCTTCGATCTCTATCATCAATATCCCTGCCTAAGTCGGCACCAATCTTCAATATCCCTGCCTAAGAAGGCGGTTTCCGGCACAAGTGGTCTTGGAAGCTTGTTTTCCAGAAGCTTGATGTATATCTCCACGACCTCCGTGTTTAAGGGAGTGAAGATGTTAGCGTACTCCATACTTGGGCCTTCTGATTTCCTTGAAGTTTGAGCTTCCATACTTGCGTTGAGAGGTGTGCCCCATCTCAGTTCACGTTCGCAAGAGATCGCAGTCTCCATCTTGTCTTTTAGGCACGCCATCGTCTTAGTTGTACGCCATTCAAATTCCCTTCCAAATAGCAAAAATGTTGGTGGGTTCATGTTCAAGTAAAATGCGTTGATGGCGTCCTTCTTGATTGCTCTTAGTGCAGTTGCATTTTGAGCGAACCTCCGGAAGTAGGTCATGATGGATTCTTCTTCTCCTTGTTTGACATCAAGCACACTTTGCTTAGGCGAACAAAGCATCTTGTCAAGTTCAGACCTTGGCGATAACTTTTCCTTCTTCCTTTTATCATCATCGTTTGAGGCAAACAACTTTCTCTTTGCACCAACTCCTACCATGGCAATTGACACTTGTTTCATTTTCCTCAGGGCATTGACGTAGCAATTTCGTGCGGCTGTCTGATCACCTAGCACCTCTCCGATCCCATGAGGAGTTAGGAACTTCATTTTCTGATGACCTGTAGATGGCACAATGTCATGTGGGTTGATTGTTGTTCTTCCTAGGATGCCGTTATATGCCCCCAGGTTATTTACCACTACAAATGTGACGTCTATAAGCAGTGCCTTCCATCCTTCTCCAAGGATCAATGGAAGTGTGATTATGCCCAATGGGTAGGTTGCCGCTCCTGCGAAACTAACCAGCGGATATGTGCTTGGCGAGAGATCGGCTTCCGTTTTTCCCATCTTCTTGAGCACTTCTATATTCACTAAATCCGCAGCACTCCCACCATCTACCAGAATCCTTTGCACGTCATATCCATTGATGTCCATTGTTATGACCAAAGCATCATCATGGGGATACACTATGTGTTTCTTGTCGGCATTTGAGAACGGGATGACTATGTCTTCCTTCTCTGGTTGTCGCCTTTTCCCGTACTTGGGAAGAACTTGTAGCTGCGAGGCATAGACATCTCGGGTGTTAGAAACGCTACCTCCTGCCGCTAGCCCTCCATGGATTACGTTGATGACACCACGCTTTGGCGGCGATGGGTTCTCATTCACTTTATCCTTTCCCTTGTTCCCCTTTCCGGATTGCTCTGCATGGTTCTTCTTTTGACGCTTGTCGCCTTGATCCACATATTGCTTGAGCTCTCATTTGAAGATGAAGTTGTTTATACGAAATCGTAAGCTGACACAGCTTCATTGCCGTAGACTTCAAGGTTTTCACACCATTTATCTTCCTGCTTTCCCAGTGGCCCCTTTCGAAAATTTGATGGATCCCTCCACATGTTATCCTCCTTCATCTTCTTCAGGATTACGGAAAGTGGTGCATTCAAAGGAACGCATTCTGCGAGGTTCACTTCTTTTGGTCTTTGGAATTCTGGCTGATATGGCCTTTTATGGGGCTGGAATTGTCTTGCTTGTTGCGGGCCTTGTTGGGGTTTTGCTTGCTTCTCCTTAGCGTGAGCTGCACTAACTTTCGCCTTATGCTGTTCTCTGAATCAGTCCAGATCCACAAATTGTTTTACCCTTGCCTCCAATTCTTCAAGTGACTCAGCTGGGCGCTTTGACATCTTTTCAGCCAGGGCATATCCTCTTCGGCCTAAATTTGCAATGAAGGCGCGCACGATTTCTCCTTCGCTGATGTTTCCTTGAATGTCTGAGATGTTTTGATTGAAGCGGATGTAAGAATCTGCTAACGACTCGTCGTTTTGCTGTGTCACCTCATTCAACGCATTTGGCCCTTTAAGAAGTGTGCGCTCTCCCATGTATCTTTGAATGAATTTTTCCTTTAGATATGCCCATGACGTAACGCTTCCGCATGGTAGCGAAAAGAACCAATGTGCGGCAGTTCCAACGAGAGTATTAGCAAATGTCATGGCAACATGATGCGGGTTGTCAGTTCGTCCCAGCAGAGAAGCTTCATGTTGTTGCACATGCTCGATTGGATCTCCTTTTCTTCTATATTTTTCTCTACCGATTCTGTACAGGGCATCTGGAACGTGACTGTGCACTAGTTCATCAGAGAATGGATGTGATGCATTCTCTTCCAGGGCATGCATTCCCTTCATCTTTCTCTCAATCATTTCTTCTAAGGCCTTAGCCGTAAGTCCCGTGATTGGGATGTCATTGTCGTATGCGGGCCTCCTCCACCCATTGTTGCATGTGTCAGCATGGCTTGCTGTCTTGAAGCGATCTTCCTTGTGTAAGCGTTGTGAATTGCTCACAGGAGGTTGCTTCCATATTACTCCTTGTTGTTGCTTCATGCCAACACTTGGGGTGTATGAACGTGCTGGCTCCTGCCTGGCCTGTCGGTAGGTATCTTCGGAGTCTCCTACTCCCTCTGGATGTTGCGGCTTTTGCTGGTTGGCATCATGTGACGCCTCCTAGCTGGTGCAGCTTGTTCGTTAGCATGCGGGAGTGGTGGCGGAGGTGCAGCATATCCTTGACTCCTTAAGATCTCCCTGAGAGCAAGGATTTCTTCAAGTGCCGCCATCATCGCCGGTGTGACTGGAGGCATGTTGGTTGCATTCCTTGGTTGTTGCTGTGCTTCCTCAGCTGGTATCCCTAATGGGACTTTCTGATTCATCCTCGTCCTTTGCTCTTGCGCAGGCGCATTGTTTTGATCTTCCGGCCCATATTGTGCAAGAGGGGCATTTGTGGATGGCATGGATGAAGTCGTAGATTCTGCCTCCGGAATATGAGAAAATCCTGGCTGGCTTCTCGTTGGTTTCACCTTGGTTGCACCCGCCTTCTTTGGCCGTCTTACTGTCATGGCTTGCGGTACGACAAGGCTTTTTATTCGAATCACTCAGACGATGCCAAATGTTAAGTCTGCTTCCACTTGGGTAGCTTCGGGCTTCTTTTTCACGAACGGGCTCGGGATGTGTGTACAAGGACGGGTACGCCGCAATCCTTGAAACACAATCCTCGAACTAATCTTCAAGTTCTCGACCTCGAACTCTCGAACTTCGGATCCTGCACGAGGGGCAGTAACCAGCGTGGGAGAGGGGGGGAATGCTGGTTGGGCCCTCTCCGACGCTCAAGTCAGAATTTCTAGAGAGAGAAAGCCTTTTAGAGAGAAGTCAGAGCATCCAAAGTCCAAAATGAGGGAGTTGTCTAAAATGGGAGACCTAGGCCCCTATTTATAGGGAACCTAAGGATAATGCCCAGTTTCGAACGGCTTGATGTCGGTATGAAGGAAGACGTATACCGTCATCAAGGTGGACTATGCATGCACAGACTTCTCGCACTTGGCAAAATAATCGGGATGAGCGCGCGAAGAACATCAGTAATCCGGACCTACCTGGATTGTTTAGCAATCCGGGCCGGGTCTTGATTGCCTCGGCTATCCGGGCCTCCGGATCGCCTTAGGGCAATCCGGAAGTCCTCCGGTCCGGGTACTGCGCGTATTCCGGACCGTTTTAGACTTGGGTGTCCGCGGAAGAGTTCTTTTACGGGTTTTGGAGTATTTTGCGAGGCCCGAAATGTAAATACGAACCCGAATTGGACAGATATCTAACAACCCACAAGTAGTGATTTCGGCCGAACCCTATTGGGTTAATGGGCCGGTCCAATTTTGCATATTCGGCACGGGTCGACCGACCCGGAGGACCAAGGGAACCCGAACCAGGTTAATCGAACCGAACCGTGTCAGGTTCCACGGGTCAAAACTGGAGCGGGTCAACCAACCGGGTTTTCTCAATCAGTCCGACCCATCCAGGTCGGGTCGGACCAGGCAACTAAAATGGGTCGAACCGACCCGAATTGCGTGAAGAACCGAACCGAATTCTTATTTTAAACTGAACCGGACCAGACCGGGCAACCGGAATGAACAGGTTTAGCCGAACTGAACCGGACCGAACAGGTTTAACCGAACAGCACCGAACCGGACTAGATTTGACTAAACCGGACTGACCCGAGTCAACTGAAAATAGGATGGTCAAATTTTTAAAATCTAAATGTTTTTCGAACTTTAAAATTACCTACAAAGTTCTCATTGATTTAACATTTTCACATTTTAATTAAACCTGATGCCTAGTATCGATTTTGGGGATGGATCTCGAAAATGCATTATTTTGGGACTGAGTCATTTAGTGGGCTGAATTGCAATTGCTATTTAATTGATATTGTTGCACGATTATAATTGTCCTCTTGACTATGTCAAGCTAGCTGGATATTGCATGTTGGGGGTAGAGCCCTTGATTTCAATTATTGAGTTGCGCACTAGGATAGACATGCTGTGATGGTTGCCAGTGCCTAGGATCCATGTCTGGAAGTACGCATGTTTGATTGATAGCATAAACTGCAAGGTTGCCCCAAATGTTTTAAAATTGAAAATCAGTCGCCAAATATGCATGTTTGATGTCATCACGCATGATTCGTATGCGTGAATGTTGAGGATGTACCTGCATGTGTTAATTTATTTAAGTAGTAGAATTATTTATGCAAGCATGAGTTTCTTGGAACATTAGAAGCATGATGCGTATGCATGCTGAGTGGTTTGTTTCTTGGATGTGGCATGTGTTTGATAATTTTCTTGTGTAGTAGAATTATGTATGCATGCATGAAATCCTTGAAATGTTCTAAAAGGGCCTTGGGAAAGCCAAGATCGGTTGTATGTAAAAACTCCCATTTCCGGTAAAAGCGATTAAACCGTTTTAAAAGACTGAATCTAATAGAAATAAGACGTCGGTAATGTGAACTCTTTCACGACCCCCTTCCCTCGGTTTACTGGCGATCAGTTTGGTTAGATGTCTGAGGAATCATTATTTGTCACATTCTATTTCATAGATATCCGATGTGTGCAATTATTTTTACAAAATGTTATTGTATCCCTGATTATGCATGATTATCAATGTATTAGTTCGTATAGACAATAGAGTGCAATTCTATGTTGCTTGCGATCTTGATGGTTTGAGATATGACGAACTGCTGTGGAGCTTGAGGATTGTTTGAACCCAAATGGAGAGAGGATGATGACAGATGAAAATGGTAGTCCGCGCTCCATGGACGACGAAAGGACACGCGGGGATCAGAAAGCAGCAGGGTTGATACGTTCAACCTTAACAACAGAGATTGCTCAACAGTTCATGAATGTCATTGCATTGCCCTATGGGGTGCCTTACACCTTCGCTATGGCGATAAATATGCAATCGATGCTAGATTCTCATCTTGGAGTATGATGATGTTCTACGCATGGATGCCGGCATATTGACACATCATGTACCCGATAATGAAGGGGATGTGTGGGAAATGATTTATCCTATAATGAAAAAGTTTCCTTATCTTGTTCGTCGACGAAAGAGGTCTCAAACGTCTAATCTGATCGAGACGATTATCGGACTCTTCGAATGACAGAACGCTAAGGAAATTTACGAGTAGGATGACGAATTCACTCGCATTCGCAAACTTCTAGAATCAAGCAATAAATTGCTTAAACAAAAATCTGATGGGACAAGTCATTGTCGATGCAAGCGCGTATAAGGTACGCCTTGTTTTGCCATGTACGTAAAACAGACAATGTTTTATACAACTCAAATCGTCGGATGTGATTCATGTTATATTACGGCGAGTAATCACTACAGAAACTAAAACCATTGTACATTCAAGTAATCGAAATTACGCAGCGAAAGATTCGCACATACCTCTACACCAGTCCGTAGTCCCAAGATCTTTGCAAAAGGGAGTTCACGATCCTCCGGTCGGCACCCGTAGGGGTTCTTATGAAGGAAGCCCTACGTTGTATATTCTTCACAGAAAAGACTCTGATCGATTCTTGGCAAGGGGCAGATCTCTGGAGTGTTTGCTCGAAAGCAAATTGCACACCCTTGGTGATTGCTAGGTTCAGCCGAATATGGTGTTCTTGGGGGAAGGGTTTTCTCTCAAAACACCACTTAAAGGGAATTTTGATTAACCCTAATAAAACCCCTAACTCTCCATATATATAGAAGGAGTAAAGTGGACAAAAGTCCACTTTACCCCCACCTAAGTTTCGGGTGGTCATGCTTGTATAGGGAGGCTCAATTTTGGGCTTTTCATGTCAATTGAGATTTAGGTCTGGCCAAATGTCTTAATGTGACATGTACCCAATTAACTTAGGTAACATATACATATAATGGGCTTCCATTTAGGGCGCCCAATACCATATGCTTACAGCTCCCACTCGCCGGAATGGGAGGGTTCCAGTTAATGTATTGTCGTCCAAATCTGCATCAACATTTCACTCCTTCGATCTGATCTATTACTTCCGAATAGTTCATATGAGGTTTGCCGTGCGACCGGCGGAAACGACGGGCATCGTGCTACTTGTTCGGATCAAAATGACGTGGCCTCAAACTTCACGGAATGGACTTCTAGGCTTCGCCTTGGACGTAGTTCTCTCGAGGACTTGATTTCCTCCGGGAGACTTTTAAGGTCAAGCACCTAAAAAGGGGTGGGGATGGCCCCTGATTCCACTCCGAAGCTTAAGTTAGTAATGTATTTGAGAGTGTAATTTATAAGTATTCAGAGCAGATTGTTTTTAATTGAAGGAGATAGCCCCCTATTTATAGGAAGAAGTTTACCGACTTTGTAGAGGCGGCTACTGACCTCTGATTGGTTGCCTAGGGGCGGAAATCAGCCCTTTGTGATTGGCTCATAGAAGCGGTTGTCAGTCAGCTGGTGACAAGCAGGTCGCCACCTCACTTTTACTTAGAAGGGAAGTCTTTCCTAAGGCGGCTGAAGCAGGTGACAAGCAGGTCGCCACCTCACATTTACTTCGGGGGAAGGTTTTCCTTTGGAGACGGTGGGAAGCAGGTCACCACCTGTCTTTACTTCGAGGTAAGGTTTTCCTTTGGAGACGGTGGGAAGCAGGTCGCCACCTGTCTTTACTTCGAGGGAAGGTTTTCCCTTGGAGACGGTGAGAAGCAGGTCGCCACCTGTCCTCTGGAAGATTCTCTAAGTCTCCATAGTCGACCACTCATTCTTTTGAAGTCGACTTCTTCATGATTGGTAGTCGACCTTTTATCTCCAAATGGTTGGAATAAACAAGAAAGGTCGTCGACTTCTTCTCCTCGCCCTGAAAGCGTACTCGACCTGTCACCTGTAGGAAATCACCATAGACCAAGAACGTACATACATAGTCGGGTTTATTTATAACCCAACACTTGCCCCCGAGACTCGAGTCGTCAGCTTCATTTACTTAAGGTGAAGGCTTGAGTCGAGTAAAACCCCATTTTGTGGCGAGATAATCTAATTCTCAGGACTTGTAGATTTTCCAGACTTTCCAGAAGTTGAAGAGGCCCTCCCTCGGGATTAGGATTTCTATCCGTTGGGAGAAGAGATGGTTTCGGCATGCAGAGATCTCCTAGGGAAGCTGGGGAGTCACCCTCTAAATGGCTCTACAGGTGTAGGCTAACGGTCATGTTGTCAGATGAAGAACCAATGAATGGCTGACCTTGATAAGGCTTCGCAAGGAAGTTATCCCAGCGAGGGAGTTCTTCTATAAATACCCCCCCCCCCCTTCTTACTTTCACTTTTCACCTTTAACCTTTCACCTTCGTCTTCTCTCCAATCCTGGCGAATCAATACAGTGCCATCTTTATAAACCCTAATTCTCCTCGTCCTTGTACGCTTGAAGAGAGGATTTTGATCGGAATTGCCACCGCATGTCCCTCCTGTCGGACCTAAAATCTGACCTAAGGCGATTGCGTTTTGAAAACGTGCAATTTTGAAAGAGAGTCGCCACTAGTTAATTATTAGGCTAACTAGAATCCTAAATTACCTAAACGTATAACTAATTAAACACCTAGGTATTAAATCATTATACGATCAAAAATACGAGTTCGGGGGTTCTATTACGAATTAAAACTCATGGAATTAATCACGCCCTTTCGGTACTCAATTCACAAATTTGCCAATTTCACTATTTGAACACATGTCACAAATTAATCTAACGATGCCAATATTTAATTAAATTTCTATCATGTGCAAAATATTATCTAAGTCTAAAAATAAATTATTATCTACAACTCTTATTTAGAATGAAATCTAAAATACTAAAATTATCTAATATGCTTAAATCGAAACATAACCTAACATATACATACATAATTTACACAACTAAATTTAACCAATTACATCTAAATTACCTAATTAAATATAATAATAAAAAAATAATGACATAAAAATATAATAAAAAAATAATAAAAAAATTAAAAATTAAAATAAAAAAAGAACTTCACACGGCTCACCTGGGGTGGATGGTGGTGGACACGCAGATTCCCGGCAGCGCAGCAGTCAGGAAGATGGCCAACCCAGGGCGGCGCGGTTGGCTAATCAGGCGGACGACTGGGAGATCTGGGCGGCGTGGCGGACGGAGCAGACGGCGTGGCGGCGGGAGTGGTGGTCCGACGAGGATGTTTGCAGGAGGTGTTAGAGAGACATTGTCAGCGCGAGGTTGAAGAGGTCAGAATCGGGTGGCGGGTGCGGTCACCGGAAAAAAAAAAAAAAAAAAAACAGACTGCCACCGGCGGAAGAAGGAAAAAAACGGGAAATAAAAAAAAAACTTTTACACTACAGGACAAAAATGCACAGGTTACTAGAAAAGTATTATTATTAGGGTTAAACGTCCTTTTGGTACCACATGTTTGCAAAAATTACACTGTTCATACCACTAGTATTTTTCGTACCGAATTGGTACCATATGTTTCCAAACCTTACTGTTTTGGTACCTCCGTTAGGGTTCCGTCAAAAACAGCCGTTAAATGGCATGTGCCATGCACGTGACCAGCCCAAAACTTTTAATTTTGTTACAATTTAGTCCATCTAATACATCCCTAACTTTTATTTTGTTCAATTTAGTCCTAAAACTTCAAAATCAAACCATTTCCCCAAATTGACCTAGCCGGACCTAGCCATGGGCTAAGTCAATTTGGGGAAATGGTTTGATTTTGAAGTTTTAGGACTAAATTGAACAAATTAAAAGTTAGGGATGTATTAGATGGACTAAATTGTAACAAAATTGAAAGTTTTGGACTGGTCACGTGCATGGCACATGCCATTTAACGGCTGTTTTTTACGGAACCCTAACGGAGGTACCAAAACAGTAAGGTTTGGAAACATATGGTACCAATTCGGTACGAAAAAATACTAGTGGTATGAACAGTGTAATTTTTGCAAACATGTGGTACCAAAAGGACCTTTAACCCTTATTATTATTGCTGAATTAATTTTCTGTGTGTTTTTACATTGACAAGGGGTCCTTTTATAGCTAGATTAACACCTAAAATTAGGAAAACAATATTTTCCCTAATATACACTAATTAATTCCGAAAATTATGAATATATGCATATTGCCATAAATATTTATCATATATTTTCTGAATATTACACAATATTAAATGCATCTATACTATACTAATTTAAACTAAGCCTATTTCTAGCAACCCCGTGACCTTCCATATTTAAATACTTCCTTTTTTAAACGCGTTACACATAACATTTTTGAACGTGTTATATACGTGTCGCGCGTACCAAAATTAGGTGTTTACAGCTTGCCCCTCTTTAGACGGACTCCCGTAGAATGCATTCGAGGGGGTTTGTCCAAAGACGAGTAAACACTAATTTTGGCTAGGAAGTATATCTTCTTCCGGGTCTTCAAGTCTCCAAGGTGGCCTTTGACTTTATTGACGGTGCGAAAAAGTAGAGCCTCTGTCGGCGGTGCCCCTGTTGGCGGTGCCTCCATTAGCGTGTAGAAAAGCAAAGCCTCGGTCGGCGGTGCCCCTGTTGGCGGTGCCTCCGTTGGCGTGCGAAAAATAGAACCTCCGTCGGCGGTGCCCTTGTTGGCGGAGAACCTTTGGTGATGCCTCTAGTGGCGGAAGACCTCTACGTCAGACCGTACCGGAGACCCTTTGGCGATGCCTCTAGCGGCGTATGTCGGAGAAGAGCCTCTAGTGGCGTCCGTTAGAGAAGTGTCTCTAGTGGCGTGACTTGCGAGGCTGAATACTAAGGCTTCGTTCGTCGGGGGTGACTCTCAGAAAGCTGGAAAACTTCAGATCCTGATTGTCGGTTGTGACTTGTAGGAACAGACTGTAACAGTCCTACTCATCCTTGAATGGTGACTCGCGAGAGCAGACTTCAACCGTCCCGCTTGCCCTGAAGTTGACTCGTAGGAACAGACTGTAACAGTCCTACTCATCCTTGGAATGCGACCTGCGAGAGCAGACTGTAACTGTCTCGCTTGCCGTGAATTCGACTTTGGAAGACGCTGTTTGCGCATGAGTGTTTGTCCCTAATTTTTGCCTAAATTTTGCATTGTGCGACAACCTAGCGGGATCTTTTTTCTTTTTTCTCTCTTTTTTTTTTTTGTTGATAAATTTCTCTTTTTTCTCTCCTTTTGCCACGGCCGATTGAGAGATTTTCGACCGTGCCCCTCGGTTTTTTATTTTCTCTCCTTTTTCCATGATTGCAATTTCTAAACTTGCAACCATGCCTCTCATTTCCTGATTTTGCCTAGGCCGCCCTTTCGGGTTTTCAACCTAGCGGAAGCACTCTTTATTTGGTAGCTGATTAAACGGTGGCTGTGACCCGTACTTTATTTTCGCCTCGACGCGGGAGTATTCGTAGCCCTTCGGAGGGTGGCTGTGACCCTTTTCTCACCGTCTTCAATGTTGCGGGAGCTCTTTTGATTGTAGCAATTTGGAGGGTGGCTGTGGCCCTTCATTCCTCGTCTCTGATCCGGGAAACACTCTCTATATGTAACCATTTTGAGGGTGGTTGTGGCCCTTTCACTTAATACCCGCCACCGATGTTCCGGGAGCGCTCTTTTGATTGTAGCCGTTTAGAGGGACGATTGTGACCCTTTATTTTATTTTCTCGTCCTCACTGGGTTCGCGAGATCACTCTTTTTGTGTAGCCATTTTAAGGGTGGCTGTGGCCCTTTTTATTCTCCCGCCCTCCCAGGGTTCGCGGGGTCACTCTTTTATTTGTAGTCGTTTGGAGGGTGGCTGTGGCCCTTTCACCTATTTCCCGCTTTTGACGTTGCAGGAGCGCTCTTTATCTGTAGCCATTTGAAGGGTGGCTGTCGCCCTTTCTTTATAGTCGTTTTAGGGATGACTGAGACCCTTTTTATTTGTAGTTGATTTAGGGACAACTGTGACCCTTCTATTTTTTCACTGCTCTCACAAAATTTACATAAAAACCCACTTTATTTTTCTGTAGCCGATTAAAGGGCGACTGTGACCCTAATTTTTTTTTGCTTTTTTCTTTTGCTTATTTTTTTTTTTGCTTATTTTTCTTTTTTTTTTTTAAAAAAAAAATTTAACGAAAATAATCAACAACAATTATGTACATGCCCCTAATGGCAAATTTGAAAATTTTAATTCAAAAAATCTTCTTGAGAAGGACTCAGCTGATTAATTCGAAATATGTTGGTCGAATCGACGAACTTGATTGACCCTATGACCAATAGATGACATATGCAATGATTTCTAATCTCGGATTTCTCAAGTGCCCCAGCTATTACTCAATCTCGTATGGGGATGCCCCATGGCTACCACCTACCGGGTTAGGCTCGTCGCATGCAGGATGAATGACCTGGTTAATGAACACACATGGATGGTGTTGAGTTTGGCACAGTAGTCTGCAAATGCATAGATATCGTCCGAGGTATCTGGGATAAGCTTGCAGCGAGCAAAGGGTCGCGAACGAGATGTGCTCTTTAGGGGCTTTGATTTGGATGATTATCCAAACTGCACAATGATTAAGGAAAAACTCAAATTCCGGGGATAAAAATGATCACAACTTTTCTTACCTGGTTTTTGGATTTTTCTAGTGGGAAATGTGCTCGCTATGCGACTGGACCTGCTGCATGTCCTGATTTTCCCGCTCCATCAACTTGTATATGAACACCTACAGGAAAATAAATGCCCATGGACCTCTGATGGAAGGCACTAACAATAATGTTTTCCTTGCTTGACATCTAAAATGTTCATTGATCAACACATTGAGTCTTCACGAGACTCTCGATAATCTCTTGATATTTTCCCATCTCCGGACATGTCTGATCTCAATAGGAGATGCCCCTTGGTTACCACCGACCGGTTTAGACCTCACCGTAAAACAGATGTACAACTTGGTTCGGGGACGCGTATGAATTCCACATATGGTAGGTGGAATTTTGACATGTAAGTTCTTTTGGGCAGTCACATTTCACGTGGTTGCGACGTCGGTCAAAATGGTCGTCTTATCTGAAAAAGAGTAGGGATACTCGAATCTCAAGGAAAAATCAAGTACTATTCATCGTACCTGAGCGTTGGATATCCCGAGTGCGCAATTTGTGCTTCATGCAACTGGACGGCTGCACGTTCTTTTTTGTTGCCCCATCTGGCCGACACAACTTGTATGTGCGACATACCTATCCAAGGGTACCTGAAAAGACCAGACACGAAAGTTAGTATAAAGAATCAAATGAGTCATGCATGATTTTTCGAAAAACTTCTAATGTCATTCATTTCATAATTTCGATTACATTTAAGAAAGAATCAAAATTTATGATCTAAGGTGTTTTGCACTAGCTTGGAGTTTAATGAGTTCGCTGAGTGCACTATCTGACTTGAACACACGATAGATGTTCAAATTGAAGTTTTTTCAAAAGAATTTTCTGCCGGAATTTGTTTAAGCTCGAATAGTCACACTCAACTAAACATTTAAACTGTTTTTTTTTCAAAAAAATAAAAATTAGAATCAAATCTCTTTTTCAAAACGCTAGCTCATGCAAAGGCGATCTTGCCGAAAAAGTGCAATACACCTTGGATGAATGACACTTTGAGTTTTTTTTTTAAATGCTCATGCATGCTCGAAAGTTAAAGTTCTACTGTTAAGAAATTTACAACTTACAACCGGTTTACCTGAATGACACATATGAAATGTATGTACAAAATGAAAAATCCAGTTAAAGTTTTTTTAAAAAAATAATGCAAATGCAATGCATGTTTGGAATTAGAAGCTCAACAACTAAGAGAAGATTTAGAATCTATCAAAAAAAGAATCTTTTTTCCTAAAACAATGCATATGAGATGTACATGAGATGCATACTTGAAATGAAATTTCTACAGTAAAGAAAATTTACAAGTTATCTGAAAAGTTTTTTTTTGTTTTTGTTTTTTTTTAAAGAGGGAAAAAAAATCAATGCATCCTAATTGCTCAAAATAAAAAATCCAGGTGAAAAGTTTTTTGAAAGGATGCATATGGAATGCACGTTCGAAATTAGAAGCTCTAATAGCTAAAGAGGAATTACAATTTTTTTTCTAAAATGTTTTTTATGCATGCGCGACGCGCTAACCAAAATCACAACTTACCTGAAGAGTTTTTTTAAGGAAAAAATAATGCGTATGAAACACAAGTTTGAATTAAAAAAAAAAAAAAATTCAGGTAAGAGGTTTTTTTAAAAAAAACAATGCATACAAAATGCATATTCGGAAATAAAATTTCTAAATGACTAACTACTAAGCTGAAAAAGTTTTTTTTTAAAAAAAAAAAAATGCAGTTAGATGAATGCATGAGAAATAAAGGCTATACAAACAGTCGAATGATAACATTTACAACAAAAAAACAGATCATGTTAGGGGGGTAAAAAATGTGTGGCTTTGCTTTACAAGGTAGGTTCTTCTGACAGGTTCCCGACAAGGTGGTTTCCTCACCCCATCATAGGGATCATAAGACCTTCACAAGCGAGTAGAGTTTTTCCGAGCCGTACCGGCGGCCCAGCCACTCCGGTCGTACCATACTAAACCTCCGGGGTTCCTAGTCGCCCTGGGTTTTAGGCGTTTTGGAGATTATGCTAAAGTGGTTGTGTGCAAATTTAAATAATACATACACAACAAAGAAAAATAGTTAGTCATAATAAAAACTTAACTTCACACCTGAAATCACAAAAAAAAAAAAAAAACAAGTTAGATCTGTGAAATAAAAATAAAAATTACAAAATTCTAACATGGCAAAAAGTGAACATACTGAGCCCGAACCCTCTAAATCATCCCCAACAGAGTCGCCAAATTGTCGGACCTAAAATCTGACCTAAGGCGATTGCGTTTTGAAAACGTGCAATTTTGAAAGAGAGTCGCCACTAGTTAATTATTTGGCTAACTAGAATCCTAAATTACCTAAACGTATAACTAACTAAACACCTATGTATTAAATCAGTCTACGATCAGAAATACGAGTTCGGGGGTTCTGTTACGAATTAAAACTCATGGAATTAATCACGCCCTTTCGGTACTCAATTCACAAATTTGCCAATTTCACTATTTGAACACATGTCACAAATTAATCTAACGATGCCAAGATTTAATTAAATTTCTATCATGTGCAAAATATTATCTAAGTCTAAAAATAAATTATTATCTACAACTCTTATTTAGAATGAAATCTAAAATACTAAAATTATCTAACATGCTTAAATCGAAACATAACCTAACATATACATACATAATTCACACAACTAAATTTAACCAATTACATCTAAATTACCTAATTAAATATAATAATAAAAAAATAATGACAGAAAAATATAATAAAAAATTAAAAATTAAAATAAAAAAGAACTTCACACGGCTCACCTGGGGTGGATGGTGGTGGACACGCAGATTCCCGGCAGCGCAGCAGTCAGGAAGATGGCCAACCCAGGGCAGCGCGGCTGGCTAATCAGGCGGACGACTGGGAGATCTGGGCGGCGTGGCGGACGGAGCAGACGGCGTGGCGGCGGGAGTGGTGGTCCGGCGAGGATGTTTGCTAGAGGTGTTAGAGAGACATTGTCGGCGCGAGGTTGAAGAGGTCAGAATCGGGTAGCGGGTGCGGTCACCGGAAAAAAAAAAAAAACAGACTGCCACCGGCGGAAGAAGAAAAAAAAGGGGAAACAAAAGAAAAGAAAAGAAAAAAAAAAAAACTATTACACTACAAGACAAAAATGCACAGGTTACTAGAAAAGTATTATTATTATTGCTGAATTAATTTTCTGTGTGTTTTTGCATTGACAATGGGTCCTTTTATAGCTAGATTAACACCTAAAATTAGGAAAACAATATTTTCCCTAATATACACTAATTAATTCCGAAAATTATGAATATATGCATATTGCCATAAATATTTATCATATATTTTCTGAATAGTACACAATATTAAATGCATCTATACTATACTAATTTAAACTAAGCCTATTTCTAGCAACCCCGTGACCTTCCATATTTAAATACTTCCTTTTTTAAATGCGTTACACATAACATTTTTGAACGTGTTATATACGTGTCGCGCGTACCAAAATTAGGTGTTTACACCTCCGATCCTCAGCGAGAAGCTTCGTTCATTCATTCTCTCTCTAGAACTCCGATGGCTCTCCCCATTCCTGAAGGTAATCTTGAAGATTTCGTTCCCTCCCCTCCTTCTCCTAAGGTTAGTAAATTGACCAGCCATGGCTTCATGAAGGCCGTGGCTTTGGGTAATCTGAGCGATGATGAACATCCTCGATACCCTGGTCCTCCGGGACCAAAATATTTTCCCCAAGAGGGAGAAGTGGCGGTCTTCGTGGGTCATCTCGAGGCGGGACTGAGATTCCTTTTTTGTGGCGACTTGATGGAACTCTGCGAGTATTATCGCCTCCATCCTTGCCAATTTACTGAGAATGCCCTCCGTTATTGGGTGGGTTTTCGTTGTTTTTGTTCCACCTATGAGTGGAAGTATTCTTTGAGGGTTTTCCGCAGCTTCTACCAACTACAACGTACGCCTTATGGCACCTACAATTTCAGGAGTCGTTGGCCTACTGACATCGATCTTGATTGGGAGTCTGCCCCACGGTTGGTTTGCAACATTAAATCGAAAAATGCCAATTGGAAGAATCATTATTTCTTCTGTCGAGTAAGCGTCCCGTGGCCTCTGCTTCCTCCTTTGGGTACGGATCGTGCCCCAACTCTTCAAGGATTAACTCTGGAGGAAGTCGACACGGTCTATAAGATTCATGCCACCATATTTTCTCCCGATTTTCTTCCTTGGAAGTCGATATCCGATACCTCGTAACAGGCCCTTATCAATGCTTCCATTCGTCTCCGCCTCGAGGATCCTCCTATAAACTGGGTAATCCTTTTTTCTTTCTATCTTTAGTCGTTTCTTGAATCCTTTCTTTTGCTTTCTGTAGGTCTATTTACAAGGCTTTTTTATAAGCAGGCGGCGACTGGAGTGCCCCTTGCTGGCGGGGCAGCAGGAAGTGGAAGTGGAACTAGAGCCACTTCGGAACCTCTGTCCATGGAGGACGCCCAACCTACTTTGGAGGAGGCTTCGCCTGACATGGTGGTCGACTCTTCTGAACAGGAAGAAGCCACCCAACCGGCCGTAGAAGAACAGCCAAAGTCCTCGAAGAAGAGGACCAAGAGACCCGCTGGGAGGGCAGGCGCCACTCCTTCGAAGAAAATGAAGATCACCACCGCCACTCCAGTCTCCTCATTTCAGGAGGTTACTTCTGGGGTCGATCCGACGCCCACTAGTCCCTGCCCCCCACCGGTACAGACTTAGTTGTTGGTAGTTCATTTTTATTAACGTATTTTCCTCGCAGAAGTCGACCCTAAGGGCAAAGGTATTGCTGAGGCTTCTTCTTCTCAAGCCAATACAGGCTTGGGATATCAGGGTCCTCCCTTTGCTTGGAGGATGCTTCATTCTGCCCCCGACTCTCCGCCACGAGATGTCGATTGGGACCCTCTCGCCACTCTGGGAGAGTACAAGTTGAAGGAGGGACATTCCATCGCCAACAAGGAGGTGGCCCTTCACTTGCTGAATGCCTCTGTTCCTCCTCGGGATCGTCCTCGTCTCCCTACAGATCGAGTGGAGGACGCCACTCGAATGTTCCTGCATCGACAGTCCAAGGTAGAACCATATTCTTATTCGTCGATACATATTATTTGTACCTTATGTTGACGACTTTTTCCTTTCCAGGCCAACCGCGATTTCTTGCAGGTTGGTCAGTTGCTCATCGACCTTGGCGAGGAGTTATCTATCGCAAAGGGTCAGCTTGCTTCCCTGGAGTCGGAGGCCAAAGAAGTGCAGGGCCTTCGGGAAAAGGTGGCTCGCCTTGAAGGGGAGGTTTCCAGCCTTCAGAGGGTCTTGGGAACCATATCTGGGGAGCTCGATACCTGCAAGGAGGCTCTGAGAGCTAGTGGAGTTTTGGCGGCCGTGCTTGGCAAGGCATATCCTGATGCTACCGCCTTCTCCAAAATTTTCCGTGCCCTGGATTCTCGGCGCGAAGAGAACATCGAGCTGAAGAAGAGGGTGGAAGAGCTCGAGGAGCCTGAGCGGAATGTCGTTGCCGCTTACAAGGCCAGCTTGGACTTTCAAACGGACGCCGCCATGGCGAGCGGGCAGATGCTTCTCTTAGTTTTTGCTTCATTGGTGGCCGACCTTAGGGCCTTGGGCCCCGACCTGGACCTCTCGAGAGTGGCAGTTCTTCGAGAATATCTGCAGGAGGAAGCTAAAGCCAAAGCTAGGGCTGATAGATAGATTTTAGCATAGAAGCTATTGTAAACTCCCGTTTATTAATGAAGGATAATTTTTAGCAATCTTACATATGCTCGCCCTCTCTTGGGCTTTTCACCGTTTTCATAGATCTTTCAACGGACTTAAAAGAAAACATACTCGACTTTAGAACAATCATTAGGTCTCCACATAATCGAATGATTTTAAGGGTAATTCCCAAATATCTAACCTTTCTCTCGAGTTGTAGATTTGTCCGAGTGATTTAGTGGATATCGGATTTTGAATGGTCGACACCGAACTTCGAGGCGGGATGATCGACTTTCGAATCCTCGAGTAGTCGATCTATTTGAGTGATTTAGTAAATATCAAATATTTTAATGATCGACTCTTGGGCTCTTTCGTATTGCAAGTAGTCGATCTATCTGAGTGATATTGTAGATATCAGATGTTTGTATGGTTGACTCTTGAGCTCTTTCATACTGCAAGTAGTCGATCTATCTGAGTGATATTGTAGATATCAGATGTTTTTAATGATCGACTCTCGGGTTCTTCTGCACCGCAAGGAGCTCGATCCATCTGAGTGATATTGTAGATATCAGATGTTTTTGATGATCGACTCTTGGGTTCTTCTGCACCTCAAGGAGCTCGATCCATCTGAGTGATATTGTAGATATCAGATGTTTTTGATGATCGAATATTGGGTTCTTCTGTACCTCAAGGAGCTCGATCCATCTGAGTGATATTATAGATATCAGATGTTTTTGATGATCGACTCTTGGGTTCTTCTGCACCGCAAGGAGCTCGATCCATCTGAGTGATATTGTAGATATCAGATGTTTTTGATGATCGACTCTTGGGTTCTTCTGCACCTCAAGGAGCTCGATCCATCCGAGTGATATTGTAGATATCAGATGTTTTTGATGATCGACTCTTGGGTTCTTCTGCACCGCAAGGAGCTCGATCCATCTGAGTGATATTGTAGATATCAGATGTTTTTGATGATCGACTATTGGGTTCTTCTGCACCTCAAGGAGCTCGATCCATCTGAGTGATATTGTAGATATCAGATGTTTTTGATGATCGACTCTTGGGTTCTTCTGCACCGCAAGGAGCTCGATCCATCTGAGTGATATTGTAGATATCAAATGTTTTTTATTATCGACTCTTGGGTTCTTCTGCACCTCAAGGAGCTCGATCCATCTCAGTGATATTGTAGATATCAGATGTTTTTGATGATCTACTCTTGGGTTCTTCTGCACCGCAAGGAGCTCGATCCATCTGAGTGATATTGTAGATATCAGATGTTTTTGATGATCGACTCTTGGGTTCTTCGTTTACTTAACCGCTTTCAAGTTGTCGACAAATCTGAGTGATTTAGTAGATATCAGATTTTTTATGGTCGACTCTTGATTTGGAAAAAGTTTGTCTTCGACGCCGCATATTATCGCCGAATCTGAGTGATTTAGTGGAAATCAGATTATTGATGGTCGATATTAAATGTCGGTCGCCATAAAAGAGAGAACTCAGATATCTTGAGAAAAAGAAGAGCCTTTGAAAGGCCTATATTCATTCATCCTTCCTGAGTTTTAACAAAACAGAGGAACACCATAAAACTAACATTAGCCTTATCATAATAAATAATATTTTTTTTAAGGAGGTGTTGTCTCTATGACTTCTCTCTGATTTCGACGTCGCATTGAACTGACGTAGCATCGTCGGGATGCTGTTTGGTCGCCTCTCACTTCCCCAATCCCCTGTAGCGTCGGGAACCTCATTACTTGATGAGCAGTCGATGGGATTATTCGGTGAGGATTGAGCGTCGTCCTTCCAATGATGGCGTTATAGGCGAAAGCGGCGTCGACGACTACGAAGAGTACATCGATTGTTAGAGTCGTTTTCTCTTTTCCCAGAACTATCGGGAGTTTGATTGCTCCAATTGGATAGGTGGTCCTTCCTGCAAATCATATGAGGGGGAAGTCGACTTTCATGAGGTCCCTTTGGGTCAGACCCAAATTCTGAAAGGCCTCGAAGAAAAGTATATCTGTCGAGCTTCCACTGTCGATGAGGATCCTCTTTACTTCGTACTCTGCAATAGTGGCGGTGATGAAAAGGGCGTCCTCATGTGGTTGAGTCACCATCATGAGGTCGTTTGTAGTGAAACTGATAGTTACTGCCTCAGTCTTTGCAGGCGCTTTTCCTTTTCCATCACGAGCTATCTGGGCGGCATATACTTCGCGGGCGGTGCTGGTCTCTCCTCCTCAGGCGAAGCCTCCCGCGATGACATTGATTGTCCCCCTTTGTATTGGGGCGAGGTTATTGTGAGGGGGAGATCGAGAATTCCCCCGAGGACTTCGACTTCGTTTTTGCTGGGGTTTGAACGGTTTGTTGATGAATTTCGACAACTTCCCCCTTTTGATCAATGTCTTGATGTCATGTTTGAGGGCCACACAATCGTCGGTGTCGTGCCCTTGTACTGGATGGTAACGGCTATATTTGTTCATCTGGGATCCCATCGGGCCTTTTCTTACTTGAGGAGGATCGTCCAGCCTAGGTTTCTCCATTTCTTGCAATACTACTGATATGTTGTGTGTGAGTGGAGTAAACTTGCCTGGATAGGGATTAGGATCCCTCCTTATTCCTTGTCGATTTCCCGGGCGGAAGTCTCGCTCACGTCTTTCTTCCCTCCTGGGCGGTCGGGAAGCGGAGCCCTCCTCGATCTTGGCGGCCACCAGTTGTTTCTTGACTTCTTCGGGCAACCCTTCATGCGACCTTTCTAGGTCGATTAATTTCTTTACCTTGACGGCGAGGGCGTCAATCCTTTGCACGGGCTTCATCACCATGCTGTCTTTTAGAGCTTGGCTCTGCACTCTAAGACCCCTCCAGAAGGTCCGGATCAGCTCGCCATCCGTGGTGTCCTCGTTCAGTTGTTGGAGTATCTTGTGAAACCTTGTGTAGTAGTTGGCCAAGGTCTCACCTGGGCCTTGCTCCATCTTGTCGAGGAAGTTCATGCTCTTGAGGCGCTTCCTCTGACCTATGTGTCCTTCAATGAATTTGGTTTTCAGCTCATCCCACGAGTCTATAGAGTTGTCGGGAGACCATAAAACCAAGTAGACGCCTCTTCCTTCAGCGTGGTTTGGAAGAGTGCTGCATAATGATCAGGCGTTGCCCCTCTTCCTAAGAGGGAGGAGTTGTGGGCATTGATGTGGCGAACTGGGTCGCCTTCTCTGGTATAATTGTCGATGCTCCTCGCGAAGACTTGCGGGGGAACTCAAGTATTGAATAGCCTTTTGGTGAAGGGGTGAGAAGTATGATCACGAACGATGAGCAAATCGTTCGCACCTCGCCTCTTCTTCTCCAACAGTTCTTCGACCTGCCCTATTGTAAATAGGACAGGTTCCTTGCTCACCGTTTCGGCCTCGGGGGCTTTAGGGGTTTCTTTCTCCAGGGGATTCTCCTTCTGGATTTTCACACTGTAAGCTACTTCTTTCCTTTGTGAGGCCTCTCGGGTTGGCTCTCTTTTCTATGGAACAGCCCCTGCTTGGGTTTTATTCCAAAAAGTAATAAAGGCAGCTATTACCTCCGGAGGAACAGCCTGGGGAGCTGTCCTCGCATCTTCCAAAATTTGCATAGATTTGGAATGGTTGAGGGTTTCATCGTCGCCAACACCATTAGATTGGGGTATTGGGGGATCGGCCCCGATGTGGTAGGATCCACTGGTGGACTGCTCCTTTCTTCCACCGGAGTGTTGGAAATCTTGCTCTTTTCGGCAGCCATGACTTTTTGATCTGTTCCCACAGACGGCGCCAAATGTTGGGATCAAAATGACGTGGCCTCAAACTTCACGGAATGGACTTCTAGGCTTCGCCTTGGACGTAGCTCTCTCGAGGACATGATTTCCTCCGGAAGACTTTTAAGTCGAGCACCTAAAAAGGGGTGGGGATGGCCCCTGATTCCACTCCGAAGCTTAAGTTAGTAATGTATTTGAGAGTGTAATATATAAGTATTCAGAGCAGATTGTTTTTAATTGAAGGAGATAGCCCCCTATTTATAGGAAGAAGTTTATCGACTTTGTATAGGCGACTACTGGTCTCTGATTGGTTGCCTAGGGGCGGTAATCAGCCCTTTGTGATTGGCTGATAGAAGCGGTTGTCAGGCAGCTGGTGACAAGCAGGTCGCCACCTCACTTTTACATAGGAGGGAAGTCTTTCCTAAGGCGGCTGAAGCAGGTGACAAGCAGGTCGCCACCTCACCTTTACTTCGGGGGAAAGTTTTCCTTTGGAGACGGCGGGAAGCAGGTCGCCACCTGTCTTTACTTCGAGGGAAGGTTATCCTTTGGAGACGGTGGGAAGCAGGTCGCCACCTATCTTTACTTCGAGGGAAGGTTTTCCCTTGGAGACGGTGGGAAGCAGGTCGCCACCTGTCCTCTGGAAGATTCTCTAAGTCTCCATAGTCGACCAGTCATTCTTTTGAAGTCGACTTCTTCATGATTGGTAGTCGACCTTTTATCTCCAAATGGTTGGAATAAACAAGAAAGGTCGTCGACTTCTTCTCCTCGCCCTGAAAGCGTACTCGACCTGTCACCTGTAGGAAATCACCATAGACCAAGAACGTACATACATAGTCGGGTTTATTTATAACCCAACACTACTCATCTGTTAGGAGTGGGTTAGCGCCCGCGAAATGTTGATTCCCTTTTCTCCAATCAACCTGTTATAAACAAAATTTATATAGTGTCGCGTTGTATCCTAGGTCAACTGAAAATTCTCCTTTTGCCTAGTTTCCTCATAGGAACACTTCTCCAAGACATCTGTACAGGTATTCACAACCTTCAACTAATATCTGGTTGGTGGCCACCTAGTGAATACAAGAGTCGTTGAATTACAAGTGAACTTGACCATCCCCATCGCTCATATCCTTAGTAAAACCCTACCAGTTTCCAAAGACGTGGTCACTGGACCTTTTTGTTCAGCACTACGCTCGTACGCCGGGAAGCGAACATTGAGCCTGACCTTAGATATGAGTTCTGAGTCCGTGAGGATACTTTGGGTGCCTCTTCATAAGGCTCCCGGGATCAATCACACGCTCGAGGTGAAGAAGTTCGCAACCGAGCTGTGAACCTATGGTCGGACGTGGCACGCGTAGTATGAAGCACGCGTCGATAGCATACCTGAACGTTTAAGTTCAAAGGAATGGGAATGTCAAATCATGCTATCACAGATTCTCATCTGGCCAATAATGTGGATTAATAACAAACAAAGTTCATCACGGCGATCTGCAAAACAAAGATCATGTCGAGTTACTTCGACACTAGATGATCGTTCTGCGTACTCAGGTTTATCCCCCTGATTCTTAGCCAGCCTTGCTTAGTAGAGGCCTCCCTCCACCGCAAGACGACCGTACCTGTGTGACGAGGCAAGGCCCACATTCGACATAGTTTTGGCAGAGGATTGTGTCCTCCTACGACTTTAGTTTATAGACCGAAAATTTGATGTAATCAAAATATTATGACGTCGATCGATCATAAACTCAGTTGCAATTATTTCGCTTACAAAATGTAACTTTCTAATATCAAAATGTTATCACAGATACACACCACTTCTAAACCCTACGCAATCCAAGCAGTTTTACATGCTTTTCGAATATCTCCCTGCGTAGTGGTTTAGTTAATGGGTCCGCAATCATGTTATCAGTGGACAAGTATTCCAAAGTGATTATATTGTCTTCTACCATAGATTTAGCATAAAAATATCTCACATCAATGTGTTTGGTCCTACTATGGTACTTCGGATTCTTTAATGCCGCTATGGCTGCCTGACTGTCAGAGAACACCTTCACAGGTTTACTCCTGATGTCACCATCAAGCAGCGCAGGAAGAAGCCTTTTTAGCCAGACCGTTTCCTGTGCATTCTTGGAGAGGGCTACGAATTCTGATTCCATCGTGGACAGCACGACATAGTTGCTCGTCCATGAAATAGCAGCTTTAGCAAGGAGAAACAGTCCACCTGTGGTGGTCTTACGATCATCCGGATCGCCACCATGGTCGGCGTCACTGTAACCGGTCAATTCTAACTTCCCGCCCTCATAGCACAGTGCGTAGTTGGAAGTACCTTTCAGATAACGAATAATTCGTTTTACAGCTTTTAAATTTTGATAGCCAGGATCTGATTAGAAACGTGCTACTAGGCCCACGGCGTAACAGATATCCGGACGGGTGCATTTCATGCCGTACATCAAACTACCGACCATGCTTAAATACTCTGCACCCTTCGTCTGTTCACGCTCTGCCAGGTTCTTGGGGTCATCACGTTTTGACATGCGCACCTAAACACCACCGGCGTATCCATGGGTTTGGCATCCTGTAATCTGAATCTTTTGAACAGCTTGTTGATATAAGGTTCTTGAGACAGAAACAATTTATGGGTAGCCCGATCTCTAGCAATTTTAATGCCCAAGATGTACGTGGCCTCTCCCATGTCTTAAATACAGATGCCAACAATGACTTTGACTTGTTCATAAAAATCACATCGTTTGCGGCAACGAGTATGTCGTCCACATATAAGGTTAAGATGGCATACTTAGACCCGGAGGTCTTATAATACACAGACGGATCCTCGTGAAGATTCATGAATCCATTTCCTACGATTTCCTCGTGAAATCTGTGGTACCATTGCCGAGACGAATGTTTAAGACCGTAGATGGACTTTTGGAGTTTACAAACTTTATGTTCGTTACCAGGAGTAATGAAACCCTCTGGCTGCTCCATGTAGATCTCTTCCTCCAGGTTTCCGTGGAGGAATGTGGTCTTAACATTCATTTGGTGATGCTTGAGATCGAGACTAGCGACCAGGACTGGCCCTAACCGTGGTTTTAGGCACAGTTAGTGAGTTTGTTTTGTCAAAGTCAACTCCGTGAAATGGGTATATCCTTTCGCATCAAGTCGAGTTTCGTACCTCCCGACCTTTTCCATCAGTGGTGAGCCTTCTTTCAGGACTCACGTATCCTTGTGCCACTGTGGTTAGCAGGTAAATCAACTATAGACTATAATGGCTTTCATTTAGGCGATCTCTCTCTTTTATTATTTTCCTCCATTTCTCCACTTGAGGTCTTTCCAATGCCTTCCAACAGTTGTTAGAGCGAGGCTTTCACCTTGCTCGATGGGTTCGAAGCCTTTGACTTTCGTCTAGGCTTGATTAATCCCATCTAGAGTCTGATCATTTCTCCCAGTCAAAACAATGCTTCTTATCGGAGCATCGTTTCCTTTGGGAACAAGAGCAGTGCTTGAACCTTGACCATCAAATTTCCTTTGACAACCTCTCGGTCTCGGGGTTTCACTTCCGAGATGAATTCCTTGATCACTAGGATCTGGAACCAAGTTTGGTTGGATCACTCCCACTGGAAACAATGGGTAATTCCCACTGGAAATAATGGGTAATTCCAACTGGAAACAATGGGTAATTCCCACTGGAAACAATGGGTAGTTTAGGTAGTTGCAGCATTCTTGGTTTAGCAATTTGAATATCAGGTTCTACTTTATTCGTATCTGCGGCAACAGTGATCTCTTGTGGTAGGGTTTATTCCTCCCACTAGATTTACTATGAAAATGTTTCCATTATCATTTACCATGTCATTCACTTGAGTTGCCAGTTCAAATCTCACCCACTCGAATTAAGTGGGACCTGATTGTCGGTGTTATCCTGCTCCGTTTTGATCAAGACTACATTAGTTTGAAACTATCCATGCGTCGGAAAATTCGTCCTCAAGTATGTAATGTCTCATGTTCGACCACGGCACCATTTTCCCAAAAGCTGTAAACAAGTATTTTCTAAGAGTAATTAACGTGTTCAACGCGCAAATTAATGTCGCGGGATGATGTGATTTAACTCATTATCATTCTTCAGCTATTATGGCGACGTGTTTTACCGATTTCATCGGAACACAGTGTTACATAAATGTGAATCACTTTACATCATCCCATAGGGAAGTCTGATAGAGTGACTCCAACATTATGTTTATAAACTGTGCTTCCTGAAGTGTGTCGGTTGATTTTAATGCCTAGCCTGACTTATCGTTATAGGCGTACAGAAGGAAAATCGTTTAACCGACTTCATCCTTCTTCGTTTGCAAACTTATCTCAGAGAATTTATCCCATCTCTGAACTGAGCATCTTGTGTTTTCACCTTATGCGTCAGTTGATACTTTTATAAGGTCGCGATAGCTTTCGAAGCCTACTTCTTACCGATGTAAATGGTATTAATAAGTTGTTTCCAAGGGAATGCAAACAAAAATTCAGCACATCATCATTCAGACACTTCATCATTAAATATGTATTTTGAAACGATGTGTTCTGTCTTTCGAGGTCCACACGCGCGTAGCGCTATTTACCGAAGTTTTGACCCTTGGTTAAATCGTTTCATTTCTAAGTTTAATTTAATTTAATTTAATCGGTTTCGCACATGTTCATCATTACAAATTATTTCATTCAATGGAGAACTTAATAATTAAGAAATACTAAATCTTTCGATCTAGCTACGCAATCGATGTGTATGTTCAGTTCAGTTGTCCCGATTGAGATGACGGAGTACGTGAATCGTTTCATTTTATTCGACCACTTTTACCTGGCCGGAATTTCGTTTCGGATCGATCCTGTTTAACCGGGTCGAATAATTTTGATAAGTAGATCACATTTCGAATCGAACGGAAACAACTTTATTCAATAAATCCGAATCTCGAAATAACCAAGATTTTAGTAACTCAAACGAACGATAAATGACAATGGTAGGGTTCTTGATCTGAAGATCGCGTATTTGATCCATGATTGTCGCATAGATAGTCGAGAACTTTAAGCCATGTTGAACATCACATCTGAGTAAATTCACTAGTGAATCACGTCAAATGATTTGTGTCTGTATAAAACATTTTACCGCTTCATACACATGACCTACGAGGCGTACTTGAAACGCACTTTATCAACATGGTTTAACCCACCGGATTATCGTATAAGACTTTTATGGTCCAGTTCTCTCTATAATATGCGGATCATGGTTGACTTCTTTCGAACCCAGTATGGTGAGCAGAGAAGGTTTCCCTTTTACTGTTGTGGTTACTGTACTTGATTAGGCTCAAGATCATTGAGTCATGTCAATATCAGACAACCATATACATCTTTTCCATGTTGACCTTTCACTCTGAAGATCTAATGCGGGTTTTACGCCAATATCCATGAAAAGAGAGAAGATCATTACGGTTAACCGAAACGTTTAGCTTTTGCATCCTTGCTTCCACCGAGGCGGATGCAAATGGATACTAATCTGCAACATTGCCTAGTTGCAATTTAAGTCTTCTTCAACCCCTTTCTACCAAGGTTGAATGTATCACCACATACACGTTGAGATCATCAAATAACCCACTCCTATTCTTGGTTAAACAAATTATTACATTCGTTTCTCATTGTCAAAATCATACAGACTACCATATTCATCTGTAGTTGTCCTCTCCACTTTTCGGAATCGTAGTAGAGAGTTCAACATGTACTCTTTTTATTCATCATAATTCATACCATCAAGATTGCGAGGAATATTGAATCGCACTAATTCAACCAATTCATACTAACACATCGATGATTACGCAAAAATCAGGGAGACAATAACATTTTGAGAAAGAATTGCATACATCAAATATCTATTAAGATGGAATCTGAAAAATAATGATTCCTCAGTCATCTAAACCAACCGACCACCAGTAAACCAATGGAAGATGGATGTGAAAGAGTTCACATTATCGTCATCTTCCATCCAATAGATCAGTCTTTGAAAACGGTTTTAATAGCAAATTACCGGAACTGGAATTTTAAAACAAGCATACCCGATCTTGGCTTTCCCAAGGCCCTTTTATTTTGGAAAACTATTCCGATGAATTCATTCATGCATATATAATTCTACCATCCATGTAAATTATCATACGCCAGTAACATTCATCACACAAACCACACTCATGCATACGCGTCATGCGTCTAATGTCCGAGGAACTCATGCTTGCATACATAATTCTACTTCCAAATAAATTATCAAATGCAGCTACATCCTCAACATTCTAGCATACGTGTCAAATATGTAACATTCACATCCATCATACACATTTGGCGGCTGGTTTTCGATTTTAAAATAATTTTAAATATTAGGGGTTGATTTGCAATTCATGTTTATATTCAATCATGCAGCATTCTAGACATGAATCCTAGGAAATTCGAACCATCACAGCATGTCTATCCTAGTGCGCATTCCATATATTTAACCAGGGCTTAGCCCACAATATGAAACATCCAGCTAGCTTGACTCAGTCAAGACAAAATTTCTAATCATGCATAAATATATATTGAATAATAAACAATTGCAATTCAACCCACTAATTATACCAATCCCAAAAACATGTATCTCTGAGATCCATCCCCATAATCGAAACAAGGCATAACGGTTATCAACCCTTGAACACTGTGTAGGCCTATTAAGGTTCAAAACATTTGGATTTTAAAACTTGACCTCCCTATTTTAATTGACTTGAATTCGGTTTTGAAATTACGGTTCGGTTCAGTCAATTTCAGTCCGGTTCGGTTCGGTCCAGGAAATCCGGTTTCGGACCGGAAAATCCGGTTCGGTTCAGTCCAGTAAAATTCGGTTCGGTCCGGTTTTAATTTAAAATCCGGTTTGGTCCGAACCGGTCCAATAAAAATAGGGTTCGGTTCAACACACAAAACCGGTTTGGTTAGATCCACTTAGTTACCCCGGTCCGACCCGACCCGACCCGACCGACCGATTAGGTCGAACCGATTGAGAAAATTCGGTTCGGTTTAAATTTGTCCCGGTTAGACATATTGGACCGGCCCTATAATTTAAAGTATAAAAGGTTGAGCCGAAATGTTTACATGTGGCCCAAGTTGGTTTTTAAAGTCCAAATATATTTAACTTAACCACCTAGTAACATTAATTATCTTTAAGATTAAATCAATCAATAATAAATATATATATATATATATATATATAAATAAATCGGCACATACATATAAATATATATATTATTTATTGTCAATATCTTAAATAGGGAAAAAGATATTAACAATATATTTTCTCAATCTTTTAGGTAACTAAAATCTATCAATAATATATTTAACCTATTTAAATATTTAGATATATTGATAGTTATACATATTTCTATATATTAATGTGAATTTATCCTAATGTTCCCAATTATAGATATATTGTTACCTAGAATAAAAAATTTAAATATGGTAAAAAATATTATTAAAATTTCGGCCGAAATTCTCTTACTTGGTGCCTAAGAAATTAAAAAAATTTAACTTGTAATTTTAGGGTTTGGCCTAAATAAACACATAATTGGGAACAAGTGGTCAAATTTCAATATCAAATTTTAATAAGATCTACAATTCAATGTTTGATTTTGATAAATATCACTTTTTTCTTGAAGATCATGAACATCAAATTTCCTAAGAACATGAAAATTTCGGACCTCCTTAACCATAAAAATTCGAAAAAAAATTTCCCTTTTTAAAATTTCGGTCCAAAGATTAAATTTTCAAGAACACCAATTTATCAAAATCATGAACACCTAACACAGGCTCTGATACCACTGTTAGATTACGGGGAGTAATCACTACGGAAACTAAAACCATGGTACATGTAAGTAATCGAAATTACGCAGCTGAAGATTCGCACATACCTCTACAGTAGTCCGTAGTCCCAAGATCTTTCCAGGAGGGAGTTCACGATCCTCCGGTCGGCACCCGTAGGGGTTCTTGTGAAGGAAGCCCTACGTGGTAAATTCTTCATAGCAAAGCCTCTGATCGATTCCTAGCAAGAGACAGATATCTGGAGTGTTTGCTCGAAAGCAAATTGGCACACCCTTGGTGATTGTTAGGTTCGGCCGAATATGTTGTTCTTGGGGGAAGGGTTTTCTCTCAATACACCACTTAAAGGGAATTGTGATTAACCCTAATAAAACCCCTAACTCCCCATATATATAGGAGGAGTAAAGTGGACAAAAGTCCACTTTACCCCCACCTAAGTTTCGGCCGGCCATGCTTGTATAGGGAGGCCCAATTTTGGGCATCTCATGTCAATTGGGATTTGGGTCTGGCCCAATGTCCTAATGAGACATGTACCCAATTAACTTAGGTAACATATACATATAATGGGCTTCCATTTACGGCGCCCAACACCATATGCTTACAATTCACTTGTGAAATCTTTTCAGGTGTGGTGTTCTACAAGACTCGAAGATTCTGAACAATCTACTTTATGTTGTTGATGCTTTATGGTTATATCCTAGCAGTTATCATTATAACTTTCGTTGTTCACTCTCTATTATGGTTATTCATGTTTATTGGATTATTAAATAAAGTGACTGTTATTTAGATTGAAGAAAATACAAATCATTTATCAATTAATCGACATTGACGATGGGATCGATTTGATTAAAATCCGATAATGAAAATAAACACCTAAAGATTTGGATAGGTCAACTAGCGGAATGAAATGATAAATCCACACACACATTCTAATTCGTCTAAAGTCCATCGATTGCTTTCAACGAATGAGTTTAAATCTTCCTTATTTGTTAGTACTCCATAAAATAATTAAATCGTAATGATGAACATGTGCGAAACCGGTTAACTTAAATTTTGGAAACGAAACGTTTTCACCATGGGTGACAGCTGGTGATATGTGCGCCACATGGAAGTTCCTCGATAGAAGGGACACATCGCTTCAAAGTACAAATTTAATATGAAGTGTTTATGATTTAATGCTTGATATAAATTTTCATTTGCATTTAAAACCCATTTAGGACTTTACTCATTGATTTCTTATAAATCGAGAAGAAGTATGCTTCAAAAGTTACCACGATCTCGTAATGAATCAATTTATGCAAAAGTTGAAAACCCTAATGCGCAATTCGAAGGTGGACAAAACCTTTGAAAATGAGTATGCAATGAAAAATGCAATTTTCTATCAAACGACTATCCTATTATACGCCTCTAACGATGAGACTGGCGGAGCATTTAATTTTAATCATACAATTCGAGGACATCGTTTGAAACATGGTGTCGAAAATTCATCTTCCGATCTCCTTCCAGGATGATATGATGTTCATTTCCACTCATATAAAACTTCGTTCCTACAATATCGGTTGACACAACACCATATGACTGTAAACTAGTAATGAGACGAATCTTACCAAATACGACCTTACGGTTGCAAAGCAAACATATATTGTATCGAAAGTTGTTAAGGCAAAGTTGGAACCTAGAGTACTGAAAAGTATCTTTATAAGGTACTCCGAATACTCTATGGCATATGATGGGTTCAGCTATGGCCGTTAGGCCCTTTAACGGCGAGGAATCGGCGAACAGGCCCACTGGGCCCCAAATGAAGGTCAAGATGACCCAGGGAAGGGTCCCGACGTAGGGAGTCCCGATGATGAAAGGTCCTGACAGAGTCGGGCCCCACAGGTGAGCTGGAAGCTCCAGATGAGAAGCCTTTAAGTAGGCCCCGATGACGAATCCCTGAGAATGATTGGCCCTGTCACGATGACAAGGGGCCCCGAGCGGTGACACAACGAGATAACTCTGGAGTCCCCGATGTTAGTCGGGACTTGCTATCAGAGGTTAAGGCCGAGATACGCGGGGCGTGGCCGAGATAAGCGAGATCATGGCCTAGATAGGCGGGATCGTGCCCGAGATACGCGGAATATGGGCTAACCACCCCCAATGGTTCACCAGGTAACTGAGGTACCTCTCCGCCTACAAAAAGGCAGAGGTCACTTCAGATCAATTACGTTTTGATACACGATACTTGAGATTACTGCTTGCCAGTCCATACGAGATACTCATTTAAGCATCGGAGAGGGATTCTGGGTCACCGCTCGGTCTATCCCCTCTTGCAGGATTACGTGGAGCGAAGGAGCTAGGATCGCCGTCAAAGATCGTGTCGGAGTTCTACTGTGATCCAACATTGGCGCCGTCTGTGGTAACGTAACAAAAAGATGATATGCCTTCTACTCGTTCAATGGTGGCTGGCAAGCAAAGAAGACAAGGACAATCTGGTGGTTCCCGTCATCCTGCTGCGACGACTTTGAACTCACCACCGGAACGCGAGGAGGACCAGAATCTTCCTGCTGCTGATGTCTCCCAGACAGGGGGGCATAATGAAGGTCCCGAAGATGCTGCTGCCCAACACCAGGGGAATAGGGAGCAGGTGGCTCCTCCAGCTGCGGACCTGACAAGGGCTGTGGCAGAAGCCATGCCGATGTTCTTGGCAGCTGTGGAGGCCCTCTTAGATTGGAGAGAGGCTGCAAGGAGGCAAGAGGAGATGCCCCCACTAGAAGAGGAAGCACCTCCACCAGTAGAGATTCGGAACGTGCGGGAGGCTCAGCCCCGAGGCCAGGGCAGGTGTAGGGAGTCCGTTCAGCCAGAGCGATTTGTGGTCGACGGGCCAGGACCAGTGCAACACAGGACCATTCCCCTTAATGGTCCCATCACCCCCGATCAGGTGGTGCAGATCGTGAACATCTGCATGGGAGAGCAGAAGCCGCTGGTGTCGAAACTGAGGGATCGATCCACCCATCCCTTCGTTCCTCGACTCATAGACATCCTTGCCCCGCCAGGGCTGGGTATCCCCACGATAAAGGAATATGATGGCGAGGGAGATCCGTTTCGTCATGTCCAGAAGCACCTCATGGCGTTTCTGGGTAGAGCCCCGAATGAAGATATCGTGTGTACGCTGTTCCCGAACACACTTGGTGAGAAAGCCCTGACCTGGTTCTTTAGTCTGCCCCCAGGCTGCATCACTTGTTGGGCTGATATGCACGACCGCTTCATTCAGCAGTACCAGGGTCGCAGACGTCTACTGAAGAGTGTGAGGTCCCTGATCCAAGTAGTACAGAGGCCCGACGAGTCGCTGGCGCACTATTACCAGCGGTACACTGCCAGCGTGGCGGAGATTGATGAGGGGATTTCGGAGGGTGAAACCATTCGTACCTTCATTCTGAACCTCACAGCCCCCTATGGTTCCGACTTGATGCACAGCGTGACTGAGAAGGCTGTGTGGAATATGGAGGCACTACAAAAGAGGGTGAAGCGGCAAATCGATGTCCAGGAATCGAAGATAGCCGCTGGAGAGCTTGAGCCCCCGAAGTCGAATAAGGGAAAGCAGTCGGTCAAACCCTTAGACGAGCGCAAGTCGAAGGATAAAGCCGAAAGTAGTCGGGGTCGAGGTCGCTCTGATCGGAGGGATGATAGGCGTTCCTCGAAAAAAGATAGGCGGGAGGATCATGACATTCCTCTCAACAGCTCTATGGCGGAGGTGTTAACGGTCATGGAGCGACAAGGTATCTCTAGGTACCCCCCGAAGAAGGAATGAGAATTTTTGGGATCCCGCACCGACCGCTACTGTCGATTCCATCGCGCGAATGGCCACGACACCAATCATTGTCGGGAGCTAAAGAAGGAGATCGAAAAGCTGATCCAGAAGGGGAAGCTTAAGGAGTTTGTCGGGGAGAAACGGTGCCGATCCCGTTCTCGATCCCGATCACGGTCCCGTTCCCGATCCCGTGATCGGTCTCCAAAGAAGAAGAGGTCTGACCCAGAGTCTGGTGCCCGTAAGGAGAAGCAGGGCACTATAAATGTGATTCATGGAGGATTTGCCGCGAGGGGTGATACCTCGTCCTCCCGGGAGGTTTACGCCTCTAGAATTCCTGCTGTCGTGGTGCTGGGTAAGAGGTCCCGATCCTGGACCCTGAAGGAAGAGATGGTGATCTCCTTTTCGTCGGAGGATCTCGTAGGCGTGGAGACTCCGCACGATGACGCTCTGGTCGTGACCTTGGATGTGGATGGGTACGAGATGAAACGGATTCTGATCGACGGAGGGAGATCCTCCGATATTCTGTTCATGGACGCACTGGAGGCCATGGGGAAAACGAAGAAAGACCTGAAGGAGGCGAACTTCCCGATGGTCGGATTCTCTGGCTCTACCTCCTATCCGTTAGGGGTAATCACCCTACCATTGGAGTTTGGTAGCGGATGGAAATCAGAGAGGAGGAACGTGGAGTTCGTGGTAGTTGATTCTGCGGGGACTTACAACGCGATTATCGGGAGGACTACCATCAACCCCCTGATGGCGGTTGCCTCGACTGTTCATCAGAAGATGAAGTTCCCGACTGACCATGGAGTCGGAGAGGTTAAGGGCGATCAGGTGGCTTCTAGAAAATGCTATGTCAACGCCACCCGAAGGAGGAGACGAGAGGCCATGACTGTCCTCCAGACAGATGCTGATCCTAGAGAGGAGTTTGGGCGTCCCGCCCCCGTGGAGGATTTGAAGGAGGTCGAGATTGATGGGCCTCAAAGGAAGGTGAAAATCGGGTCTGCTCTGTCTGAAGAGACAGCCCGAGAGTTGATCGATCTGCTGAAAAGTTTAAGGAGCTGTTTGCCTGGTCCCCGAGTGACATGCCAGGAATCAGCCCCGACGTGATTGTGCACGAACTGAAGATTGATTCCGCGATCAAGCCTATCGCGCAGAAGAGGCGTCCGATGGGCACGGACAAAAGGATTGCAATCTAGCAGGAGGTGGGCAGGTTGCTCGTCGCTGGGTTTATCAAGGAGCTACGATTCCAGACTTGGGTTGGTAACCCGGTGCTGGTAAAGAAGAGCAATGGGAAGTGGCGGATGTGTGTTGACTTCCGCAACCTGAATAAAGCTTGCCCGAAGGACTGTTACCCGCTCCCGAGAATCGACCAGCTGGTGGATGCCACGTCGGGGCATGAGTTGTTGAGCTTCATGGATGCATACTCGGGCTATAACCAGATCAAGATGGCTAAGGAAGACGCTCCTCATACAGCATTTTATGCAGACAGTGACATCTATCACTACGATGTCATGCCTTTCGGGTTGATCAATGCCGGGGCAACCTACCAGCGGATGGTGAACAAGCTGTTCGGAGATATGCTAGGGGAGACCATGGAGGCTTACGTGGATGATATGCTGGTGAAGTCCTGACAAGCCGAGGATCATGTGCACAACCTAGCCATGGCGTTTGAGCGGATGAGGCTTCATCAGATTCGCTTAAACCCGACAAAATGCGCCTTCGGAGTCCACTCAGGGAAATTTTTGGGCTTTATGGTGAGCCAAAGAGGAATTGAGGTGAACCCCGAGAAGCTGAGGGCGATCGAGGAGATGCAGTCTCCGATAAACCATCGGGAGGTACAGGTGCTGAATGGCCGACTGGCTGCAATGAATCGCTTCCTGTCCAAGGCAAGTGACCGATCAATTCCATTTGTTGAAGTCTTGAGGGCCAACAAGAAGTTTGAGTGGACAGCCAAGTGTGAAGAAGCGTTCCAAGCACTCAAGCAGCACCTTCGCACCCTCCCGCCGTTGGCGAAACCGGTTCCAGGCGAGCCGCTCTACCTTTATTTGGATGTTTCTGAATTTTCCATTAGCTCTGTGTTAGTGAAGGTTGTCGAGGGTAATCAAGTCCCCGTTTATTATGTAAGCAAGGCGTTTGCCAAGTCTGAAATGAATTATCCCGCCGTTGAGAAGTATCTCTTTGCGTTGATTATTACTGCTCTGAAGTTGAGGACTTACTTCCACGCGCATGAGATCATTGTGTTGAAAAATCAGCCTCTGAAGCATTTTTTGAACCGACCTGATGCGTCGGGGAGATTAGTGAAGTGGGCAATCGAGCTTAGTGAGTTTTGCATAAACTTTGCTCCTAGAACAGCTATTAAAGGCCAGGCACTGGCGGATTTCATAGCAGAGTCTACAGCCCCCGATCTGGAAGAAGCGGGTCCTGTAGAGGGGGCAACCATGGAGGTCCCGATAGCAGAACAACCAGAGATGGCAGAGCAATCAGAACAGCCAAACGAGAAAAATACCTGGGAGATGTACACGGATGGCTCCTCGAGTTTAGATGGATCAGGAGCAGGGTTCGTATTAATACCACCAGGTGGAGGTGAACCGCTTCGATATGCTCTGGCTCTAACATTTAGGGCCACAAACAACGAAGCTGAGTACGAGGCTCTTATCACAGGCCTGAATTGCCAAAGGTACGGGAGTCGCTCACTTGAGAGTGAAGTGCGACGCGGCCCTGATTGTAAACCAAGTCCAAGGGCGATACGAGGCGAAGAGCCCGATGATGAGGAAGTACCTTCGCGAGGTGCAAGTCTTGAAGGAGAGCTTTAAAAGCTTCGACATCGAGGCGATCCCGAGGGAAGAAAACGTCGAGGCATATGCCTTGAGCAAATTTGCCTTGGGGGCACCCCTGGAGGAAAACCGGAAGGTGCACTTCTTGGAGAAGGTGATCTTGTTGACCACCGACCCGACATAGGTGTGTGCTATGGAAGCAGGATCGGAGGAGGAGCCCACTTGGATGACCCCGATAGTCGCGTACCTGACTACGGGGGCAGTCCCCGATGATAAAGTAGTAGCTGACAGGATACGTCGGATCGCGGCTAATTACGTGATGATGGACAATCAGCTATACAAGAAGGGCTGGTTCTCGACTCTGTACTTGAAGTGTGTGGCTGAGCCCGACACAAGTCGAATCCTGAAGGAGGTACATGAAGGGGTCGCGGCTTGTCATGAAGGGGCCCGATCCATTATGAGGAAAGTGCTGAACTTGGGCTATTATTGGCCTACGAAGAGCAAGGAGGCGACGGCGTTGGTCCGATTCTGTGACGCGTGCCAGAGTTACGCCCCAAGTATTGTGGCTCCGGCCGCTAATCTGACATCCAACAAGAGCGCTTGGCCCTTCGCGCAGTGGGGCATCGACTTGGTGGGACCTCTTCCGCAAGCACAAGGTCAGTGTAAGTATTTGCTTGTAGCTATTGATTATTTTTCGAAATGGATAGAGGCAAATTGTGTCCAGATACGGGATTCCTAAGGTGGTGATCAGCGACAATGGTCCACCGTTCAACGGGTCTCAGGTGAAGGAGTATCTGGAGGAGTTGAATATCGAGCATCGGACAGCTTCTGTACGCCATGCTCAGACTAATGGCCAGGTAGAGTCAGCCAACAAAATCGTGATGGATGGCCTGAAGAAGAGGGTCTATGCCTTGAAGGGCAAATGGCTGAACGAGCTGGAAAACGTGCTTTGGGCCGTTAGAACAACACCCAAACGAGCAACTGGGGAGACTCCGTTTGGCCTTGTTTATGGCACGAAGGCTGTAGCTCCCGTGGAGGTAGTCGTGGCACCCCATCAGATGAGATATTACGAACCTCTGACGAACGATGAAATGAGACGTCTGGACTTGGACTTGCTCGAAGAGAAGAGGCGGGAAGCCGACGAAGTCCAGGCTCGAATGCGATTGGCGACGGCCAGGTATTACAATCGGCGAGTTAAGTCCCGACAATTCTTCGTCGGGGAGCTGGTTTGGCGTCGCAACGTGTTTACCCTTTTGGATCGAATCACTAAGATGTCAACAAAATGGGAAGGACCTTACAAGGTCGTAAGGATGCCAGCTCCAAATGCGTACAAGTTGGAAGACCTCGATGGCAGAGCGTTAAAGCATTCTTTTAGTGGCGAACACTTGAAGAAACACCATGCTTGATGAAAAGTAACCTTAAGTGGTGCCCGATGAAAAGTCGCCTTAAGTGGTGCCCGATGAAAGTCGCCTTAAGTGGTGCTCGATGTAAAATCGCCTTAAGTGGTGTAAGCTATTTATCGTTTGATTCAATGTAAGCAAATTTTGTGCCATCAATAAATAAAGAGGTTGCTTCCAATCAGAGTTGTTCTTAGATTTATTCTAAGCGTTATAAAGTCGCCTTGAGTGGTGCACTAGAAAAGTTTCCTTGAGTGGTGCGCGAAAAGTCGCCTTGAGTGGTGCACGAGAAAAGTCGCCTTGAGTGATGCACGAGAAAAGTCGCCTTAAGTGGTGCACGAGAAAAGTCGCCTTGAGTGGTGCACGAAATTAAGTCGTCTTAAGTAATGCATGAGATCAAGTCGTCGTAAGTGATGCGCGACTCTTGGATTTATTCTAAGTATTGGAAAGACGCCTTAAGTGGTGCATGATGGTAAGTCACCTTAAGTGGTGCAAGTTGGTAAATCGTCTTAAGTGATGTGTGAGAATATCTTAAGTGTCGAGGTTTCGACTTAAGTAAGTATAGTAAAGTCACTTTGAGAAGTGCAATGAAAAAATCGGAACTAAGAAAGTCTGATATTAATGGGGCTCGAAGGCCCGATGACTACAAAAGGAGGAGAATACAAGGACTCTAAAGATAAGCAGTTAGGCTTGGTCCTTGTTGACGGCATCAATAGGAGCTGGGTCCACGAGGTCGGTGGCAGAAGGCTCCACAAGTTCAGCCACGGGATCGAGGAGTTCTTGATGACGAAGTAGCCCCTCTTCACTCTGAACTTGTGTTATGCATTTCCTGCCTTGAACATCGGCTTCTCTGGTGGAGGTGATGTATCCCTCCCGGAGAGCTGCATCGTACGCAGTGTTGGAAATCTCATTCGAAGCATAGTCGAAGTTGAAGGGCTTCCTTCCCTCAGAACTAGATCCGCTGTCTGAAATCAGCCATGGGAAGGCACATTGGGTGTTCCGGAAAATTACAAACAAACCAAGCAGAAGTAAAGGGAGAAGATAGGCGAATAATAAAGAAGAAACCCTTACCAGACATGATGATAGGAGGTTGGAAGGACGAACTCGACGTTGCCGGAAAGGTAATCGGAAAAGCACTGAAGTCTTTGGAATCGCAGAAGCTTGAATTCTATGAGGTTGCAGAGAGCTTTTTGAAATTTCGGAGACGGTAAAAATGAAACTGTGCCCACGGTTAGGGTTTTATAGACGAAGAGGACAGTCGAAGGGACGCTTTGATCTGAATCATCGAAGTTGAAGCGTTCTGATCTGGACCGTTGAGATGGAACGTGCAGAATGGCAACGGGTGCAATGATGAAACGGCCTGAAAAGCACTTTTTCAGAAAAAGCAGGCGCGAAAAATCAGGCACGTGTACTGAAGACGTCACTTCGTTATCTGCTGCATTTGATGGCTGGGGAACCAAGGAGTCCTCTCGGATTTGGCAGTTATCCACAAGGTATTGAGGAAACATAAACGAGAAGACTTGTGCTCAGTGACCATGCCAAGGGAAAGATCCCCGACTCCGACGACGGGAGGTCGGGAGTTGGAAAGACACGACGAACTGTAAGTCCCTCATGTCTTGGGGGCAAATGATGGGTTCCGCTATGGCCGTTAGGCCCTTTAACGGTGAGGAAACGGCGAACAGGCCCACTGGGCCCCAAATGAAGGTCAAGATGACCCAGGGGAAGGGTCCCGACGTAGGGAGTCCCGATGATGAAAGGTTCCGACAGAGTCGGGCCCGACAGGTGAGCTGGAAGCTCCCGATGAGAAGCCTTTAAGTAGGTCCCGATGATGAATCCCTGAGAATGATTGGCCCTGTCACGATGACGAGGGGCCCCGAGCGGTGACACAACGAGATAACTCTGGAGTCCCCGATGTTAGTCGGGACTTGCTATCAGAGGTTAAGGCCGAGATACGCGGGGCGTGGCTGAGATACGCGGAGCATAGCTAAGATACGCGGAGCGTGGCCGAGATACGCGGGGCGTGGCCGAGATAAGCGAGATCATGGCCTAGATAGGCGGGATCGTGCCCGAGATACGCGGAATATGGGCTAACCACCCCCAACGGTTCACCAGGTAACTGAGGTACCTCTCCGCCTATAAAAAGGCAGAGGTCACTTCAGATCATTTACGTTTTGATACACGATACTTGAGATTATTGCTTGCCAGTCCATACGAGATACTCATTTAAGCATCGGAGAGGGATTCTGGGTCACCGCCCGGTCTATCCCCTCTTGCAGGATTACGTGGAGCGAAGGAGCTAGGATCGCCGTCAAAGATCGTGCCGGAGTTCTACCGTGATCCAACAGCATACATAATTGTGGTAGCTCAGGAGATTAGTAGTGTGGTCGAACATGAGACGTTACGTTCCTTGAGGACAAATTCATAAGCTTTATAACATCAACGTACATGAAGTCTTAATTGAACTAGAGCATGATGATGATGATCAGGTCCCACTTACTTTGAGTGGGAGATTTAAGGCAGTAACGCAAGTGAATGACATGGTAAATGAGAATGGAGACACTTTTATACTAAATCCAGTTGGAGGAGTCAATCTAACCACACAGATCACTGTTGCTGCAGGTGCGAATCAAGTCGAACCTGATAATCATGTTGCTGAACAGTTGGATGAGAATCTTATAATTCCTCAACTACCTACTGGTGACAGTGGAAGTGGCACTGCCAACTTGGTTCCTGGTCCTAGAAACCATGGAATTCATCTCGGATGTAGAATCCCGAGACCAGGAGGTCATCCAAGAAAAGTTGTTGGTGAAGGTTCAACTAATGCTCTTGTTCCCAGTGGGAGTGTTGTTCAAGTTCGAGATGGGACTAATGAGCCTAGACGTAGTCAAAGGCATCGAACTTCTCCCAAGAAGTATCCCATCGAAAAGGGTGAGTTATTCACTCAGTCTTCGGTTGATGAACCGGTAACGGTTAAACAAGCGTTGGAAGGACCTCAAGCGAAGGAATGGAGGAAAGCAATGTAGGAAGAGATCGCCTCTATGAAAGCCAATTTGGCATGGTCTTTAGTTAATTTACCCGCTAACCGCAGATGGGCAAAGTGGGTTCATAAATTGAAACTCGCTGCTGATGGAAACGTCGAGTGGTACAAAGCTCGACTCGTTGCCAAAGGATACCCAACTTCACGGAGTGGACTTTGATGGTACATACTCACCGACTGTGCGTTACACCACAGACCGGGCCATTTTGGCCTTGGTCGCATGCCTTGATCGAGAGCTGCACCATATGGATATTAAGACTGCATTCCTCCACGGAAACTTGGAGGAAGAGATCTATATGAAGCAACCAGGGGGTTTCATAATCCCTGGAAATGAACGTAAAGTTTGTAAACTCCAAAGATCGATCTATGGTCTCAAACAATCGTCCCGGCAATGGTACCACGGGTTCCACGAGGAAACCGTTGGAAACGGATTCGTGAATCTTCACTAGGATCCTTACGTGTACACTAAGACCTCAGAGTCTAAGTATTTTATCTTGACATTATATGTAGATGACATACTAATTGCCACGAACGGTGTGAGTTACATGAATGAATCGAAGTCCTGGCTGGCATCTATATTCGAGATGAAGGACATGGGAGAAGACACGTACATCCTAGGCATTAAGATTGCCAGGGATCGGGCTGCTCGTAAACTATGTCTCTCTTAAAAATCCTATATCAAAAAAATGTTGAGAAGGTTCAGACTACAAGATGCCAAACCCGTGGATACGCCGGTTGTGTTTGAGTGCGCTTTGTCAAAGCGTGAGGGCCCAAAAGACCAGGCTGAGTGTGAACAGATGAAAAGTGCAGAGTACCTAAGTATGGTTTGCAGTCTTATGTACGCCATGCAATGCACTCATCCAGACATCTGTTACGATATGGGCTTAGTAGCACGATTCCAATCAGACCCTGGCTATTAACATTTAAATGCCGTAAAATGAATTATTCGATACCTAAAAGGTACTGCCGACTACACATTGTGCTATGAGGGTGTAAAATTAGAATTGGCTGAGTTCAGTAACGCCGACCACGGTGGCAATCCGGATGATCGTAAGTCCACCTCAAGAGGAGTATTTCTCCTTGCTAATGCAGCCATTTCATGGATGAGCAAGAAGTAATCCCCTGTCGCACTGTCTACGATGGATTCCGAATTCTTAGCCCTTTCTAAGAATGCACAGGAAGCAGTTTGATTTAAAAGAATCTTATATGCATTGCTTGACGTCGAGGACGGAAGTAAGCCTGTGAAGGTTTACTCTGACATTCAAGCAGCGGTTGCAGCAGTTAAGAATCCTAAGTACCATAGTAGGACGAAACACATTGATGTGAAATATAAATATACTAAAAGTATGTTCGAAGACAAATTAATCACGTTGGAGAAGTGTTCCTATGTGGAGAAGTGTTGGATTAATTTTCACTGATGTTGGATTATATGGGATAAATACTACGGAAACAATCAATGTACATGCTATGTAAACAAATTACGGAGCGGGATAAAGGGCACATACCTACAATGCTTTCCGTAGACCCAAGATCTTCTAGGGGATTTCTCGATTCGTCGGACGGTTCCCGTAAGGATTCTGGTTAAGGAATACCTACGCGGCTTGGTCCCCATAGCAAAACCTCTTGTCGATTCTTTAGCAGGGATGGATCTCCAGAGTAATTGCTTGAAAGCAATTAGGCACCTCATTGGCAACAGAAGGGTTCGGCCGAAACCTCTAGGGACAAGGGAGGAGGGATTTCTTTTTGTCTAGCCACAAAGAAGAAAGTGATTAATCCTAAATTAATTCTTGGCACTCCCTATTAATAAGAGGAGGTGGGAAAAACCCACCTCACACTAAACACAAGTTTCGACCGGAGGGAGGCCCAATTTTGGGCCTCTATGTCAATTGAGATTTTAGGCCTAGCCCAAAATCTCTAATGTGACATTAACTAATTGACTTAGATAACAGTCTCATATTAAAGGGCTCCTAATTACGACGGCCAAATATCCAAATGCCAACAACTCGCACTCGTCGGAATGGGTGGGTGCCTGTTAATATGTTGTCAACCAACACATCAACATTTGTTATTCGATCCAGCCCTGCTTCGCAATAGTTCGTACGAGGTTTTTTGTGCGACCGGTGGACACGACGGGCATCGTGCTACTCATCTGTCAGGAGTGTTGTAGCGCCCGCGGAACGTTGATTCCCCATCTTTAATCAACATGTAATAATACTGTGCCTCGCTGTATCCTCGGTCAACTGTCATTCTCCAATTGCCTAGTTTCACATAGGAACACTTCTCAAAGGCATCCGTACAAGTATTCACAACCTTCAGCTAATATTCGGTTGTGGCCACCATGTGAATACGAGAGTCGCAGAATTACAAATGTACATGACCATCCCCATTTCCCATATCCTTAGTAAAACTCAACCGGTTTGCAGTACGTGGTCACTGCGTTCGTATGCCTGGAGGCGAACATTGAGAAGTGTTCCTATGTGGAAACTAGGCAATTGGAGAATGACGGTTATCCAAGGATACTGCGAGGCACAATATTGTTACAGGTTGATTAAAGATGAGGAACCAACGTTCTGCTGGCACTACAACACTCCTAACAAATGAGTAGCGCGATGCCCGTCGTGTCCACCGGTCGCACAACAAACATCGTACGAACTATTCCGAAGCAGGGCTGGATCGAAGAACAAATGTTGATGTGTTGGTTGACAACATATTAATAGGCACCCTCCCATTCCGACGAGTGCGAGCTGTTGGCATTTGGATATTGGGTCGTCGTAATTAGGAGCCCATTAATATGAGACTGTTATCTAAGTCAATTAGGTAATGTCACATTAGAAATTTTGGGCTAGGCCTAAAATCTTAATTGACATAGGGGCCCAAAATTGGGTCTCCTTCTCTTATATGGCTGGCCAAAAATTATGTTTAGTGTGAGGTGGGTTTTTCCCACCTCCTCTTATAAATAGGGAGAGTCAGGAATTAATTTAGGATTAATCACTTTCTTCCTTTGTGGTGAGACAAAAAGAAATCCCTCCTCCCTACTCCCTAAAGGTTTAGCCCGAACCATCTGTTGCCAAGGAGGTGCCAAATTGCTTTCAAGCAATTACTCCGGAGATCCATCCCTGCTAAAGAATCGACAAGAGGTTTTGCTATGGAGACCAATCCGCGTAGGTATTCCTTGTTAGCATTTGAGGTTATGGGCCGCCGTAATTGGTAGCCCATTAATTAAAGGCTTAGTACCTAAGAAATTAGGACTAAGTCACATTAGGGATTTTGGGCTAGGCCTAAAATCCCATGTGACAAGGGAGGCCCAAAATTGGGCCTCCCTCCCTTGTCAAAGTCGGTGCCGACCTAGCTAATAGGAGAATGGATTTTTCCCTCCTCCCCCTATATATAGGGACCTTGGGGTGACTTCTTAAGTGCTAATTCTCTCTTCCCAAGTGTTGAGATTAAAACCCTCCCCCTAGGTCTAGCTAGTTTCGGCTGAACCAACACCAAGGGTGGTGCCTAAATTGCGACGAGCAATTTACTCCAAGTATGATCCATCCCGCGAGAATCGAAGGAGGCTTTGCTGTGACGATCAAACCGCGTAGGGCTTCTCTAACAGCAACCTCTACGGGGTACCGGTCAGTGGATCGAGAACTCCCCTAGAAGATCTTGGGCTACAGAAATCGTTAAAGGTATGTGCACTTTCTTCCGCTGCGTAATTAGTTACCATGCACGTATCTAGGTTTCGTTTCTGTAGGATTAGTCACCATAATCCAACAGTGGTATCAGAGCCGGTGTTAGGGAGTTCGTGTGTTTGATAAAATTGGTGTTCATGGTTTTTCTAATTATGGACGAACCGAAATTTTAAAATTAGGGTTCAAAGTTTTAAATTTTTTTATTTTATGGGTAACGCCATGTTGGCCGAAATTTTCATGATGTTCTTAGTAAAATTTGATGTTCATGATCTTTCAGAAAATCAAGACTTTTATCAAATTTAAACTTTGGATTCTTGATCATGACAAGATTTGATCTTGAAATTTGACCACAAACCCTAATTTGGTGTTAGTTTCGGCCGAACTTAAGGAGTTCAAGTTGAAATTTAATTGATTTCTTAGTCCACAAGTAACCCTATAGTGACCGAAATATTTCAAAAATATTTTATCATAACCGGCCGAAATTTTTGTTACCAAAATTAGGATAATATTCACAAGATAATTGTGAGTATATTTACTATCAACATATCTAGCATATTTTTAGGAATATAGATATATATATTAGTTGCCTAAAGATTGAGAAAGTATATATTATTGATGAAATATATATTCCTAAATATAATATTGACAATAATATTTTCTAGAATATATATATATATGTGGATGCCAATTATATATATAAATATATATGTTATTTATTGATTATATATTCATAAATATAGAATCTTAACAATAAATATATATATATATATGGTTGTGTCGAATATAAATATATATATATATATATATATATGTGCAGAAAATTGGACAATATTTATTTATTGATAGTTACTTAGAGGCCAAGTTAAGTTTTTAGTGGACTTTAAAACCCTACTTGGCCCACAAGTAATTATTCGGACCGAACCCTATGGGCTATGGACCGGTCCAGTTTTAGCACATCCGGGTCGGATCAACCAACCTTGAACACCACATGGACCGAACCAGACCGGAAAGGTCGAACCGGACCGAACCGCTTCGGGTTACGCGGATTAGACCGGAGCGGGTCAAAAGCTGAGTTTTCTCAATTGGTCCGACCCATTCGGGTCGGGTTGGACCGGGGCAACTAATATGGGTCAAGCCGACCCAGTTTGAGTTTCGAACCGAACCGAATCCTATTTTAAAACCGAACCGGTCCGGGCGAACCCTAGTACCGAACCGGACTGGTCCGAACCGGTCTGAATCGAACCGGAATTAATCCGAGCTGAATTAATTAATTAATTAAAATAGGATGGTCAAATTTTAAATCCAAATGTTTTCGAACTTTAAAGTACCTACACAGTGCTCACAGGTTTAAGTTATTCGTGCTTTAATTAAACATAATGCCTAGTTTCGATTATGGGGATGGATCTCGGAAATGTATGATTTTGGGACTGAATCAGTTAGTGGGTTGAATTACAATTGTTATTTAATTGATATTATTGCATGATTAGAACTGTCGTCTTGACTATGTCAAGCTAGCTGGATTATGCATGTTGTGGGCTGAGCCCTGGTTTTCAATTAATGAGCTGCGCGCTAGGATAGACATGCTGTGATGATTGCACTTGCCTAGGATTCATGTCTAGAAGTACGCATGATTAATTTATAACATGAATTGCAAATCAGCCCCAAATGTTTTTAAAGCGGAAATCAGTCGCCAAATATGCATGTTTGTATGGTTTGATCACGCATGATGCGTATGCATGAATGTTCAGGATGTATTAGCATGTGATAATTTACTTAGGAAGTAGAATTATATATGCTAAGTATGAGTTCCTCGGAACATTAGACGCATGACGTGTATGCATGAGGTGTTTTTGGTTTCTTGGATGTGATATGCCATGATAATTTACTGAGATAGTAGAATTATAAGTGCAAACCGTATTTCCTATAAACATTTTCAAAAGGGGCTTGGGAAAGCCAAGATCGGGTGTTTTAAAATCTCCCGTTCCGGTTAAAGCTATTAAACTGTTTTAAAAGACTGGTCTATTAGAAAGAAGATAGCGGTAATGTGAACTCTTTAATGATCCCCTTTCCTTCGGGCTTTACTGTTGGTCGGTTGGGTTAGATGTATGAGGGATCATTATTTGATATCTTCTAACTCATAGATGTCCGATGAATGCAATTTATTTTTCATTAAGGGTTTTTTCTTCCCTCTTATGCAAATTGTCAATATGTTAGTATTGAATGAAAGCACAGATGAATTCATTTTTTGCAAATGAGCTTTTAAATGAGACGAACTACGACTCGTCGTGCAAACGCATCAGTAATCTACTCGAAGACGAAGGTCTATTAGACCACATTCAGAAAACGATGAGCTGTCCAGATGTAGGCCTAACCAAAGGCCTAGCATATGCCCACTTCAAGTGCGAGCAGAATGACACAAGGGCTAAGGATGTTTTGCTGTCCCAGATGTCTTCGCACATCGAAACCGTGCGTAAGGATATTACTTTCGCAAAGGATATCTGGGATGCCCTATTCCTGAAATACGGGAGTGGGATAGCAGTTACAGTGCACCCACTTATACCGGCTTTGAACGAATGTCTAAAGAGCAACAACACCAATGTACTTGAAAAGGCACATAAACTCCTTAGCATGATAAAACCAATCGAGAAAGAGAGTCAGATGGTTGAATGGGACAAAATTCAAGCCATAATTGGGATACTCCCAAAATCCTGGAGAGCGACCAGGACTTTACTGACCCTCGGAAGCTCAGTGTTTGATCTCCCTAGTGTTATAAAGATCATCGAGATGGAACAATCTCGATTGGCACCGGTCACGAAAGAGACCATTGTGCTAAAACAACCTGCTGGACAGAGGAAGAGAAAAAGGGGCAATGGAAAGAAACAACAGGCTGTCAACAGTAAAACGTTGACTGAACCTGAACATAAAAGACTCCAGTTAAAATCGGAGGTTGTTTGCAAGGACTCTATTCCTCGTCGAATAGGCGATGAAACTTGGCCTAGCAAATCGCTTACTGACAAGGTATGCAACAATAGATGTGTTAAGGAAATATTAGTTTCCTCCACGGTCATGTTAACTGATTCAAATTCCTCTTGGATTCTTGATTCGGGTGCAACAGACCACATAACCAATGACAATAATATGTTTGCTATGTTCAGAAGAATGTCGAACGATTCAAAAAGCATATATGTAGGCGACAAGTCTCAAGTTGACGTCAAAGGAATAGGGAGCTGCAAATTTCCTATGAGCAATGGCAGAACCTTACTCCTTGAAAATGTCATTTTTGCTCCTAGAATTCGAAGGAATGTTGTTTCTGTTACTTCTCTTATGAATAATGGTTTTACCTTATCATTTGAGAATTCCCTTTTTCGTATCACTAAAGGTTAAACCTTTTATGGTAATGCATTTTCCTCTAATGGAATCATCGTTATGAATCTGAATGAGTATGGACATTCGAACCGAATGTATTCATTGTCGTCTAAAGAAGCAGAAACAGATGCGGCCGGATGGCATGCGAGGTTGGGACATATAGGCTATGACACGGTTCAAACCCTTGCTCAGAGAGGTCTACTCCCGGGCACCACACAAGTAGTGAAAACCACTTGTGAGGATTGTCTAGCTGGAAAGTCAACCCGCAAGTCATTCGGTGAATCACTACGAGCCGAATATTCATTGCATTTAATTCATTCTGACGTTTGTGGACCCATGAATGTTACCGCAAGGAGTGTTAAACGTTACTTTGCCAGTTTCAGCGACGATTTCATCCGGTATGGGTTTACTCATCTGATTTCTCATAAATCTGAGGCTATCGATTGCTTTAAAAGCTTTCTAAGCCTCGTAGAGAATCAGCAGGAGCGAAAGGTGAAAACCCTTCGCACTGATAGAGGTGGACAATATCTCTCTAATGAGTTTAAGAAATTGTGCGATGAAAAGGGAATTGTACACCAAGTTACGATCCTTTACACACCACAGTAAAATGGTGTCGCTGAACGACGTAATCGTACACTCCTGGACATGGTAAGAACCATCATGTCGCGGGAAAAGTTGCCGATCTCATATTGGGGTGACGCACTTATGACAACAACACATGTAATAAACCTTGTTCCAACAAAGTCGGTAGCCACGACACCATATGAGCTGTGGTTTGGTAGAGATGTCGATCTTACCAGACTGCGACCTTGGGGTTGTGCAGCATACACGCATCAATCTGACAGCCGATATGGCAAGTTAGGACTTAGAGGGTTGAAGAGTATCTTCATAAGGTACTCTGGAACTCTAAGGGATACGTGTTTGTTGCAGCTCAAGAGAATGGTGGCATGGTCGAACATGAGTCCAGAGACGTTACATTCCTGGAGGACGAATTTCCTACGCTTGGAAACATCAAAACATACGAAGTTTTGATTGAACTAGAGGACGTGACGATCAGGTCCCACTCAATTCGAGTGGGAGAATTGAGGCAGCTACACAAGTGAATGATATGGTAAATGAAGATGGAGACATTTTCATAGTAAATCCAGTGGGAGGAGTTAAACCGACCACAACGATCATTGTTGCTGCAGATGCGAATCAAGCGGACCTGATCATGCTACCAAACCCATGAATGAAAATCCAATTTTACCGTAACTACCTACTATAACAAGTACGGCTGGTACGACTAACCTGATTTCCGGTTATAATAACTGTGGAATTAATCTCGGAGGTGGAATTCCGAGACGGGGAGGTCGTCCAAGAAAAGTTGTTGGTGAAAGTTCAAGTAGAGCCCTTGTTCCCAGTGGGAGTATTGCACCGATAACGAGCATTATTCCCAGTGGGAGTGAAGTTCAATCTCAAGATGGGATACACGAGCCTAGACGAAGTCTAAAGCAACGAACTTCTCCCAAGAAGTATCTGTTGGATTACGGGGACGTAATACTACGGAATGCTAAACGTGTACATAGAAGTAATCTAACTACGCAGCGGAATAGTGTACACATACCTTTTAGCTTTCCTGCCCAAGAACGTCGTGGAAGGAGTTCTGATCCTCCGGTCGGAACCATGTACAAGTTCTTCGTGAGAAGGAGTCCTACGCGGGGTAAGCTCCACAACAAAGCCTCTAATCGATTCTTCAACGGGGACAGAACCTCGGACTAAGATGTGCCGAAAATCTCAACTAAGGGGGTGAGAGGGTTTCTCTCAAGTTCCTCAATGGAGGTACTTCTTATTATGAATGATGTATAGACCCTTTAGGTGAGTCCTATATATAGGATTGGTGGAATGGACAAAAGTCCACTCCAACCAATGTGGGACAAATCCGGCCAAACTATGCAATTAAGGGGGAGGCCTAATTTTGGGCCTCCCATGTCAATTAGGGATTGGGTTTGGCCTAATTAGCCTAATATGAAAATTACCTAATTAACTTAGGTAATTTCCTTAGCATTAACGGGCTACCAATTACGGCACCACGTCACCATATGCTAACAGCTCCCACTCGCCGGAATGGGAGGGTGCCTGTTAATATATAGTTATCCAATAGCATCAACATCTCAGTCTTCGGTCTTTGTCTCCGTCTCCGAATAGTTCATACGAGGTTTTCCGTGCAACCGGCGGATACGACTGGCATCGTGCTACTCGTCTGTTAGGAGTATTGTAGCGCCCGCAGAACGTTGATTCCCTTTCGTAAATCAATCCTGTTAAAATAAAACATGTACCGCACTGTATCCTTGGTCAACTGATAATTCTCCAATTGCCCAGTTTTCCACATAGGAATACTTCTCCAGGGCATCCGTTACAAGTGTTCACAACCTTCAACTAATATCTGGTTGGCGGCCACCTATTGAACACAAGAGTTGGTGAATTATAGGTGAACTTGACCATCCCCATCGCTTAAACCCTTAGTCTAACTCAACCGGTTTTCAAGACGTGGTCACTTGGCCGTTTTCTTTGGCTCTACGCTTGTACGTCGGGAAGCGAACATTGGGCTAGACCTTAGGTATAAGTTCTGAGTCCGAGAGGATACTTTGGATGCCTCTTCATAAGACATCCGGGATCAATCACACGCTCAAGGTGAAGAAGTATGCGCCCTTTGAATCACTAGGATTCTAGCTAGCACAACCGAGCATGACCCCGTGGTCGAACATGGCACGCGCAGTATGAAGCATGCGTCGATAGCACACCTGGACTAGCCAGGATTGGGATATGTCAATCATGCTATCGCAGAATCTTTCATGTGGCCCTGAATAAGATTTGAATGATGGACTGAGTACAACACGACGATGTACAAAACGAAGATTAAGTCATGCATTAAGCGTGACAAGGTTATCGTTTCGTTTAACCAGGTTTATCCCCCTGGTTCTTAGCCAATCTTGTTTTGGTAGAGGTCCCCCTCTCCTTACAAGATGACAGTGCCTGTGTGACGAGGCATTGTTTACATTCGACATAATTTTGGTGGAAGAGTTTTACCTCTTCATACGACTTAGTTTATAGACCGTAAAATACGATGTTATATTTCATTATGCCTTCGATAGATCATATACTCGGTTTGCAATTCTATTATTCAATCGAAATAATATTATTTCAAATGTAAAAATGTTATCGCTTATACAAGTCTCTTATTTAAGCTCTACGTAGTCCAAGCAGTTTTACGTGCTTTTCGAAAAATTCTCTACGTAATGGCTTAGTTAGTGGATCTGCAACCATTTTATCCGTGGACAAGTATTCTAAAGCGATTATGTTGTCTTCCATAACAGATTTAGCATAATTGTATTTCACATCAATGTGTTTGGTCCTACTATGGTACTTTGGATTCTTAATTGCTGCAATGGCTGCCTGACTGTCGGAGTATACCTTTACGGGATTACTCTATTTGCCAGTGCCAATCAATGCAGTAAGAAGCCTTTTCAGTCAGACTGCTTCTTGTACGTTTTTAGAAATGGCAACCAATTCCGATTACATAGTGGAAAGCGCGACACATGATTACTTTTTGCTTACCCATGAAATGGCAGCATTAGAAAGAAGGAAAACTCCTCCTGTGGTGGACTTACGATCATCCGGATCGCCACCGTGGTCGGCATCACTATAACCGGTCAATTCTATTTGCCTGCCCTTATAGCATAGAACATAGTTGGAAGTATCTTTCAGATATCTTATAATTCGTTTTACGGCCTTTAGATGTTGATAACTAGGATCTGATTGGAATCTTGCTACTAGGCCCACAGCGTAACAGATATCTGGCCGAGTACATAACATGGCGTACATGAGACTCCCTACCATGCTTAGGTACTCTGCCCCCTTCATCTGTTCACGCTGCTGCTATTTTTTTCGGTCCATCACGCTTTGACAGCGCGTACCCGAACACAACCGGCGTATCCACGGGTTTAGCATCGAGCATTCTGAATCTTTTCAGCAGTTTGTTAATATAAGATTCTTGAGGCAGACACAATGTCCGGGCGGCACGATCTCAGGCAATCTTAATACCTAAGATGTACGTGGCCTCTCCCATGTCTTTCATCTCAAATGCTGACGCTAACCAGGACTTTGATTTGTTCATGAAACTCACGTCGTTCGCAGCAATGAGCATGTCATCTACGTATTGTGTTATGATGACATACTTAGACCTAGAGGTCTTAGTGTATACGCAAGGATCCTCGTGAAGATTCACAAATCCGTTTCCGACGATTTCCTCGTAGAATCTGCGATACCATTGCCGAGACTACTGTTTAAGACCGTAAATAGACCTTTGGAGTTTGCAAACTTTACATTCTTTGCCATGAGTAATAAAACCCTCTGGCTGCTCCATATAGATCTCTTCCTCCAGATTTACGTGGAGAGGTGTGGTCTTAATATCCATTTAATGCATGCTCGAGATCGAGGCTTGCATTCACGGGCAAGGGCGGCCCTAACTGTGGTGTAACGCACAGTTGGTGAGTTTGTTTCATCAAAGTCCATTCCGTGAATTTGGGTATATCCATTCGCAATCATTTGAGTTTTGAACCACTCAACAGTTGTGAATTCTAAAATTTCACTTTCTAATTCTGCGGATAGCAGATCAATCAACTAAGGACCATAACCGAATTTGTTCTTATTTAGGCATATTTCATCATCCATTCCCTCGTTTTGAGGTCCTTCCCTTGCTTTTCAGAACAGTCACTGATTCGAGAACGAATGTTAAGATGTTTAACACATCTTATTCGATGGGACACTTCTCGAGAGAAGTCTGTTCCCTTTGACAATGTCTAGGTTCGTTAATCCCATCTCTAGTCTGATTGTTACTCCCACTCAGAAGAATGCTTCTTATCGGAGCATCACTCCCACTGGGAAGAATGGCAGTGTTTGAACTCTGATCAATCAACTTTTTCAGGATGACCTCTCAGTCTCATACCTCCGAGATGTATTCCTTGATTACTAGGATCAGGAACCAAGTTGGTCATTTTTCCCTCCCACTAGGAATAATGGGTATTTGTATTAATTCAGCGTTCTTGATTGTCAGGTCCGACTTGATTCACATTTGTATTTAGTGATGATTGTATGTGAGGGGGAGTAAGCCCTCTCACTGGATTTATTATGAAGATTTTTGTATCGTCATATACCATATCAATCACTTGTGCTGTATCAATTCTCCCACTCGAAGTAAGTGGGACCTGATAATCTCCGTTAACCATTCATTGATTCGATCAGTACTATGTCTGTTCGTTCCGCAAAACATTGGAAATTTATCCGCAAATCTTTATAATATGTCTTGTTTGACCACAATACCATCAATCTTAGCTAATTTTAAACTTGTATTCTTTTAAGAGTAGACCGTACTCTTAATAAATACTTGTTTAATGCGCAAATTAATGCTGCTAATAATAAGGTTTTACCTGTATCATCCTTTTAGCTTTTATGGTGATGTGTCAACCGATTTTATTGGAACATAGAGTTACATTAATGTGAATCAATTTAATTTCATCCGGAGGAGTAATTAATGTTGAACTTCATCATTATGTAAATTTGAACTATGTTGCTTGAAGTATTTGATAAAATGATTGCTTTAGCCGAACTTTTCGTTCAAGGCTTATAGTGGGAGAGTCGTTTTACTGATTTCTTCATTTCGTTTGTTTAACTCACCCAGAGACTTACTCACCTCAAGGGCTATGCATTTAAGCGTTCACTTTAATGCCATAGTTGATGTTCTTACTAGATTGTAGTAGTTATCAATGAGTTATATTCAAAGGATTACAAACGAAAATTTAGCATTCATTAAAATACTTCAGCATTAAATTCGAACTTTAAAACGATGTGTCCTGTCTCTCGAGGTGACAAGCGCCACGCGCATACCAGGTTTAAACCGTGGTTACGAAATCGTTTTAGTCTTCGAATTTTAAAATCAAATCGGTTTTATCATGCATATTATTTTGGGATACTTATCATTTTAATAGAGTACTTAACAAAAAAAGATGTAATTTTCTGGTCGGTCTCTTTTTGGAACAATGCAATCGATGGATGATTGATTAGGTGAGTGAATGTTCTTTGGTTCAACCGTTTTATTGGAAGAATCTCGAATTAGTTGTTCGTTTCGGATCGGGCCCGTTTAACTGGTCTGATTAATTTTGATAAGTAGACCATATCAAAGACCGAATGGTTACTACTTTTACTGAATAATTCCGAATCATAATTAACTAATGTCAAACATTTATTGATATTGATAGAATTTATAAACATTGGTACGGTAATGAGATACAGAATAAAGGTTTTAGAGGTAAAGGAAAATAAAGTCGAAAAGGAAAACTCCCGCCATCTTCACCAAGTACCCCTGAAAGAAATTCACAAGTGAATCATATCAGTAGACTTAGTGATATAAAACGTTTAACGGTTTCATATATATGGTAAACGAGGCGTACCTTTTACGGTACGAAATCAGTAGCATTTGTCATACTACGGATCTCGTTTGAGGACCAAGTTGATCCTATTTCCTTTGATATTTCATTTGTCCTCTTGCGGTAGTGCACCGGGGAATATGTCAGTCTCCTTTGGTTGCTTTCGGTGAATAAGTACATAGAGTACTTAATTGCAGTTATTAAGTATTCTAGTCCAAAGTCATCAGCAAACCATGACATGGGATACCCCTGTGCGATATTGATTATCTTTCTCCAATTGATCCTTTCGATCCTCTGGTTAGACACAGGTTTTACGCTGGTGTCGTTTGAAAGTAAGTCATCATACTCCATTATTACCTGTCTTGCTTCGGCTGCCTTTCCACTTCCGAAACGGAGTTTAAGGGCAGCCCAAAGCTGAGCAGCTAAATAATTGAGTGTGAAGTCCTCCGCAACCTCTTTATCCAAGGCTACCAATATCACCTCGCATGCTTTCTTATCTCCCAAACCTATATTCCCAATTTTGGGAATTAGATTGCTGTCCGGCGGTACCAACATCTTGTTTCTTATATGCATGATGCCCATATGTGTGTCACATGCTATATGACGTTCTCTCACCATCTCACTCCATGCCTCGTAATCCATACCATCCAGATTGCACGGTTTATAAAAGCGTACTGACCCAGCCATCAAAACTAACACATATTTTTATGCAAGGTTAGGAAGACAACAACATTTCAACAGAATTGCAAACATCAAATTGTTAGGATATAGTGACGCCGACCATGGTGGCGATCTGGATGATCGTAAGTCCACTTCAGGAGGAGTATTCCTCCTTGCTAATGCCGTCATTTCATGGATGAGCAAGAAGCAAACATGTGTCGCGCTGTCCACTATGGAATCCGAATTCGTGGCTCTCTCTTAGAACGCATAAGAAGCGGTCTGGCTTAAAAGGCTCCTAACTGCATTGCTTGGCGTCGAGGACGGGAGTAAACCTGTGAAGGTATACTCTGTTAGTCAAGCAGCAATTGCAGGAGTTAAGAACCCCAAGTACCACAACATGACGAAACACATTGACATAAAATATAAGTTTGCTAAGAAAATGGTTGAGGACAATGTTATCACTTTAGAATACTTGTTTACTGAAAGTATGATGGCGGACCCATTGACTAAACCACTACGCAGGAACGTCTTCGAAAAGCATTTTAAACTGCTGGGATTGCGTAGGGTTTAAGTAGACAGTATCATGATGACACTTTTTGAAATATAATGGAAATAAATTGCAGTGTTAGTTTATGATTATTACGACGTCATAATGTTTAAATATTCATCAGAATTTCACGGTCTATAAACTAGTCGTAGGAGGGCCAACCTCCACAATAAAATAATGTCGAATGTGAACCTAGCCTCGTCACACAGGCTCGGTCGTCGACGGAGAAGGGATTCTCTATTAAGTCGAGACTGGCTAAAAACCACGGTGGCAAACCTGGTTAAGCAGAACGATCATTTGGTTTTTGGAGTAACACGACAATGATCAAAGTTCTGCTGATCCCCGTTACGAACCACGTTCGTAATAAAATCACATTCTGGGCCAGATGACGAATCTGCGATAGCATATGACATTTCCCAACTTCCTGACTAAACTTAGGTTGTGCTATCGACGCGTGATTCATACTACGTGTGCCATGTTTGACCACGGGGTTATGCTCGGTTGTGCTAGATAGAATCCACGAGATTCATACGGGCACAAACTTCTTCACCTAGAGTGTGTGACTGATCCCGGATGCTATATGAAGGAGCATCCAAAGTATCCTCACGGACTCAGAACTCATACCTAAGGTCGGGTTCAATGATCGCTTCCCGGCATGTAAGCGTAGTGTCAAACAAAAGGCCTAGTGACCACGTCTTGGAAACCGATAGGGTTTGACTAAGGGTATGAGCGATGGGGATGGTCAAGTACACCTTAAATTTTCCGACTCTTGTATTCACTAGGTGGCCAACAACCTGACATTAGTTGAAAGGTTGTGAATACTTGTACGAATGCCCTGGAGAAGTATCCCAAAGTGGGAACTGGGCAATTGGAAAATTTGGAGTTAACCTAGGATACAGCGCGTCACTTTATTTTTAACAGGTTGACTAGACCTGGGGAATCAACGTTCCACGGGCTCTACAATACTCCTAAAAGATGAGTAGCACGATGCCCGTCGTGTCCGCCGGTCACACGGAAAACCTTGTATGAACTATTCGGAGCAGGGATTGTATCGAAGAGAAAATGCGGATGTGTTGGACAACAACATATTAATAGGCCCCCTCCCTTTCCGGCGAGTGGGAGCTGTTAGCATTTGGGGTTATGGTCGCCATAATTGGTAGCCCATTAATTAAAGGCTAAGTACCTATGAAATTAGGACTAAGTCACATTAGGGATTTTGGGCTAGGCCTAAAATCCCATGTGACAAGGGAGGTCCAAAATTGGGCATCCCTCCCTTGTCAAAGTCGGGGTGACTTCTTAAGTGCTAATTCTCTCTGTAAGCATATGGTAATGGGCGCCGTAATTGGTAGCCCATAATATATATAGTTTACCTAATGAACTTGGGTAAATGTCATATTAGGGTAATTGGGCTAAACCCAAATCCCAATTGACATGGGAGGCCCAAAATTAGGGCCTCCCCAATTACATAGGCCGGCCGAAATATAGAGTGGAGTAAAGTGGACTTTTGTCCACTTTACTCCTCCTATAAATAAGAGGTGTTAGGGGATATTTAGGGTCAATCACAATTCCCTCATCAGGGTGTTTTAGAGAGAAAAAACCCTCCTCTCCTAAAACCTAGTTTCGGCCGAACCATACAACCCTCACCAAGGGTGTGCCAAATTGCCTTCGAGCAAACTCTCCAGAGATCTGTCCCCGTGCCAAGAATCGATAAGAGGCTTTGTTGTGGAGCTTGCGCCAAGTAGGGCTTCTCTAACAAGAACCTCTATGGGTCTCGACCAGAGGATCGTTAACTCCCTCCAGAGTAGATCTTGAGTCTACGGATCATCCTTAAGGTATGTGTGAAACTTCCGCTGCGTAATTCTAATTACTGGTATGTACCTTGTTTTAGTATCCGTAGTGATTACTCCTCGTAATCTAACAGTGGTATCAGAGCCTGTGTTAGGAGTTCATGATTTTGATAAATTGATGTTCTTGAAATTTTTAATTTTGGACCGCTTGGTTAAATTGATGTTCATGATCTTCAAAAAAAGTGTAATATTTATCAAAATCAAACATTGGATTGTAGATCATATTAAAATTTGATCTTAAAATTTGACCACCTGTTCCCAATTTTGGTGTTTGTGCCGAAACCCTAGGTAAAATACACAGTAAATTTTTTTTAATTTTTTAGATACCAAAGGGATAAAATTTCGGCCACACTTTTAAAATAATATTGTTTACCATATTTTAATTTTTAATCAAGGTAACAATATATCTATAATTAGGAACATTAGGATAGATTCACATAAATATATAGAAATATATATCACTATCAATATATCTAAATATTTAATAGGGTTAAAGATATTATTGATAGAATATATTGCCTAAATGATTGAAAAAATATATTGTCAGTATATTTGTTACCCTATTAAAGATATTGACAATAAATAAATATATATATTATATATAGTAGCCGATTTTTACATATATATATATATATATATATATATATATATATATTGTTGGTTGATTTAATCTTATAGATAGAATCTTAGCAATAAATATATATATGTAATTGTGGTGACCGAATTATATATATATATTTAATATTGGAAAATATTATATATAATTATTGTTACTTGGTGGCTAAGTTAATTATTTTTGGACTTTAAAACCCTACCTGGGCCACAGGTAAACATTTCGGCCCAACCTTTTGGATTTTAATTATTAGGCCGGTCCAATATGTCAAACCAGGACGAATTTAAATCGAACCGGGTTTTCTCAATCGGTTCGACCCCATCGGATCGGGTCGAACCGGGGTAATTAAGTGGATCTAACCGAACCGATTTTGTGTGTTGAACCGAACCAAACCGTATTTTATTGGACCGGTTCGGACCGAACCAGATTTTAAAATTTGAAACCGGACCAGATCGAACCGAAATTGACTGAACCGAAGTGATTTTCAAAACCGAAATCAAGTCATTTAATTAAATAGGGTGGTCAAGTTTTAAAATTCAAATGTTTTTTAACCTCTAAATGGACTACACAGTGCACATAGGGTTGCAAACCTTAATGACTTGTTTCGGTTATGGGGATGGATCTCGGAGATACATGTTTTTGGGACTGGATTAATTAGAAGGCTGAATTGCAATTGTTTATTATTCAATATATTATAATGCATGATTAGAAATGTTGTCTTGACATAGTCAAGCTAGCTGGACATTGAATGTTGTGGGCGGAGCTCTGGTTAAATATACAGAATGTGCACTAGGATAGACATGCTGTGATGGTTGTAAATGTCTAGGATTCATGTCTAGAATGTAAGCATGAATTGCAAATCAGCTTCTAATGTTTAAAATTATTAAAAAACTGAAAATCAGTCGCCAAAAATGTATGATTGTTGTGGAATTTTCATGTTTTACACGTATGCTAGAATGTTGAGGATGTAGTTGCATTTGATCATTTACATGGAAGTAGAATTATACATGCAAGCATGAGTTCCTCGGATCATTAGACGCATGACGCATAAGCATGACTGTGATTTGTTTGATGAATGTTGCTTGCGTATGATAATTTACATGGTTAGTAGAATTATATATTCATGAGTAAATTCATCGGAATATTTTTCAAAATACAAAGGGCCTTGGGAAAGCCAAGATCGGGTATGGTTGTTTTAAAATTCCCGTTCCGGTAATTTGCGATTAAAACTTTTATAAAAGACTGATCTGTTAGATTAAAAACGGCGATAATGTGAACTCTTTCACAACCATCTTCCATTGGTTTACTAGTGGTCGGTTGGTTTAGATGACTGAGTAATCTTTACTTGTCGGATTCAATCTTAATAGATATCTGATGTATGCAATTCTTTCTCAAAATGTTATTGTCTCCCTGATTTTTGCATAATCATCGATGTGTTAGTATGAATTGGTTAATTTAGTGCGATTCGATATTCCACGCAATCTTGATGGTATGAATCATGATCGATAAAAGAAGTACGTGTAGAACTCTCTACGATTCCAAAAAGAGGAGAAGACAACTACAGATGAATATGGTAGTCTGTATGGTTTTGACGATGCTAAAACGAATGTAACAATTTGTTTCACCAAGAATAGGAGTAGGTTCTTTGATGATCTCAACGTGTATGTGGTGATACATTCAACATTGGTAAAGAGGGTTGAAGAAGACTTCAATTACAACCAGGCAATGTTGTAGCTTAGTATCCCTTTGCATCCGCCACGGTTGAAGCAAGGATGCAAAAGCTAAACATTTCGGTTAAACATGATGGTCTTCTCACTTTTCGTGGATGTTGGCATAAAACCCGCATCGGATCTTCGGAATGAAAGGTCAACATGGAAAAGATGTATATGGTTGTCTAATATTGACAGGACTCAATGACCTTGAGCCTAATCAAGTACAGTAACCACAGCAGTAAAACGGAAACCTTCTCTGCTCACCATACTGGGTCGAAGGAAATGAACCATGATCCGCATATTACAAAGAGAACTGGACCATAAAGGTCTTATACGATAATCTGTTGGGTTAAACCATGTTGATAAAGTGCGTCTCTAGTACGCCACGTAGGTCATGTGTATGAAGTTGTAAAACGTTTTATACAGACACAGATCATTTTATGTAATTCACTCGTGAATTACCCAGATGTGATATTCAACATGACTCAAAGTTCTCGACTATCTATGTGACAATCATGGATCGAATACGCGTTCTTCAAATCAAGAACCCTACCATTGTCATATATCGTTCGTTTGAATTACTAAAATTTTGGTTATTTCGAGATTCAGATTTATTGAATAAAGTAGTTTCCGTTCGGTTCGAAATGTGATCTACTTGTCAAAATTAATCGATCCGCTTAAAAGGGATCGATCCGAAACGAAATTTCAGCCAGGTAAAAGTGGTCGAATAAAACGAAACGATTCACGTACTCCGTCATCTCAGTCGAGAAGCTGAACTGAACATACACATCAATTGCGTAGCTAGATCGAAAGATTTAGTATTTCTTAATTATTAGTACTCCATTGAATGAAATAATCTGTAATGATAATCATGTGCGAAACCGATTGGATTAAATTGAATTAAATTCATAAATGAAACGATTTAACCAAGGGTTAAAACTTCGGTGATAAGCGTTATGCGCAAGTGGACCTCGAAAGACGGAACACATCGTTTCAAAGTACGAGTTTAATAATGAATTGTTTAAAATGATGATGGGCTGAATTTTCGTTTGCATTCCCTTGGAAACAACTTATTGATACAATTTACATCGGTAAGAAGTAGGCTTCGGAAGCTACCACGACCTTGTAAAAGTATCAACTGACGCATAAGGTGAAAACCTGAAATGCTCAGTTCGGAGATGGGATAAAATCTCTGAGATAAGTTTGCAAACGAAAAAGGATGAAGTCGGTTAAACGATTTTCCTTCCGTACGCCTTGAACGAAAAGTCAGGCTAGGCATTCAAATCAAATCATACACTTCTGACACATAGTTTATAAACATAATGTTAGAGTCACTTAATCAGTTGTTCCCTAAGGGATGATGAGAAGTGATTCACGTTCATGTAAAACTGTGTTCCATTAAAATCAGTACGACACGCCACCATAAAATGGCTGAAGAGTGATAATGATTTAAATCATATCACCATGCGACATTAATTTGCGCATTAAACGCGCATTTAGGACAAGAGTGTGTTACTACTATTTGAAAATACATGTTTACAACTTAAAGACATGGTACCGTGGTCGAACATGTGACATTACACACTTGAGGACGAATTTTCCCATGCATTAACAATTCAGAATAATGATTCTTGATAAAATCAGGAGCAGGATATTACTAACATCAGGTCCCACTTAATTCGAGTGGGAGAGATTTGAACCAGCAAATCAAGTGAATGACATGGTAAATGATACTGGGAATATTTTCATAATAAATCCAGTGGGAGGTCTAAACACCTACCACAAGTAATCACTGTTGCTGTTTGGACGAATCAAGTTGAACCTGATTATCGTAATGCTAAAACCGGGGATGCCACAACTACCTATACTACCCATTGTTCCCAGTGGGAGTGATCCGACAAACTTGGTTCCAGATCCTAGTGATCAAGGAATTTATCTTGGAAGTAAAACTTCGAGACCGAGAAGTCGTATAAGGAAAGTTGTTGGTTATGGTTAAAGCACTCCTCTTGTACCCAATAGAAGTGATGCTCCGATGAGAAGCATCATCTCGAGTGGGAGAATTAATCCCAATTGGAAGAAATGCTCCGATAAGAGGCATTATTCCGAGTGGGAGAGACGTTAAGACTCAAAGACAGGATAAACAAGCCTAGACGAAAGTCAAAGGCATCGAACTTCTTCGAAGAAGTATCCCATCTAGAAGAGTGATGACCTCACTCTAACAACTGTTGGCCTGCATTGGAAAGACCTCAAGTGGAGAAATGGAGGAAAACAACGGATGAGAAAAATCGCCTAAATGAAAACCATTATAGTCTGTAGTTGATTTGCCTGCTAACCACATGGGCATAAGGATACGGTGAGTCCTGAATGAAGGCTCACCACTGATGGAAAATGTCGAGCGATACAAAGCTCGACTTGTTGCGAAAGGCTATACCCAACTTTACGGAGTGGACTTTGACGAAACATGCTCACCAACTGTGCGTAAAACCACGGTAAGGGCCATTTATGGTCTTATTCGCAGGTCTCGATTTCGAACCTCACAAAATGAGTATTAACACCGCATTCCTCCCCAGAAACCTAGAGGAAGAGATCTACATGGAGCAACCAGAGAGTTTCAATACTCCTGGTAACGAACGTAAAGTTTTTAAACTCCAAAGGTCAATCTACGGTCATAAACAGTCGTCTCGGCAATGGTACCGCAGATTCCACGAGGAAATCGTGGGAAACGGATTTGTGATTTTATTACAAGGATCCATGCGTGTATCATAAGACCTCTAGGTCTAAGTATGTCATCCTAACATTATGCATGGACGACATACTTATTGCTGTAAACGACATGAGTTTTATGAATAAGTCAAAGTCCTGATTGGCATCTGTATTTGAGATGAAAGACATGGGAGAGGCCACGTATATCTTAGGCATTAAAATTGCTAGAGATCGGGCTACCCGGATATTGTGTCTGTCTCAAGCAGCTTATATCAACAAACTGTTGAAAAGATTCAGATTACAGGATGCCAAACCCGTGGAAACGCCGGTGGTGTTTGGGTGCGCACTGTCAAAACGTGACGGCCCCAAGAACCTGGCAGAGCGTAAATAGATAAAGGGTGCATGATTTTTTAGCATGGTCGGTAGTTTGTTCTACACCGTGAAATGCACCCGTCCGGATGTCTGTTACGCCATGAGCCCAGTAGCACGCTTCCTATCAGATCCTAGCCATCATAATTTAAAGACTGTAAAAACGAATAATTCGTTATCTGAAAGGTACGCCGACTACGCGCTATGCTATGAGGGTAAAAAGTTAGAATTGACCGGTTACAGTGACGGAGACTATGGTGGTGATCCGGATGATCGTAAGTCCACTACAGGGGGAGTGTTCCTCCTTGCTAATGCCGCCATTTCATGGACGGGCAAGAAGCAAACATGTGTTGTTGGGTTATGATTAAACACGACATGACTAGAATAAAGTCGAGCACGTTTAAAAGGTGAGATCGATAAGTCGTCGACCAACCTTGTTCAAAATAATAAAACAAAGGTAAAAGGTCGACGATCACATTCGAAGAAGTCGACTTCCAGAGTACGATTAACAAGATAAAGGCGACTAGGCTGCCTAAAGCCCTTCCCTATTAAAGTGTACGTTGAGTCGACAATCAAAGTCATCAGAAACCCTTCCTCTTAAGGAAAGGAACATGTGGCGACCTGCTTCAACCGCCTTAAGAAGCAAACCTTCCTCCCAAGAAAGAGCATAGGTGGCGACCTGCTTCCACCGCCAAAGGAAGAAACCTTCCTAGCTAAGGAAAGATGAGGTGGCGACCTGCTTGTCACCTGCTTAAGCCGACTCTGGACAGAAACCCTCCCCAGAGGGTAGCCTCCATATAAAGTCGGTAATACCTCCCTATAAATAGGGGTACATTCTAAGTTCATAAGTTAAGTTTTGCTTAATACTTCATATTATTCTCTCTAAATCCATTACTGACTTAAGCTTCGGAGTGGAATCAGGGGCCATCCCCACCCCTTTTCAGGTCCTCGCCTCACACAAAGCCTCAAAAGGAAACTAAGTACCTAAGAGGTCAAAAAAGATACCTAAGAGAGCTAGCCTGCGGCGATATCTCGAAGTCTGTTACCCGAGGTTCAAGGCCACGTCATTTTAATCCCAACATTTGGCGCCGTCTGTGGGAAGCTGATCAAAAAGTCATGGCCTCCGAGAAGATTAAGATGCCAAGCCCCGTTATAGAGGAGATGGGAAACACTCAAGTAAATCCCACCACCTCAAGTCCAACGCCCAGAGAAGACTCACCTGCGCCTCTTGCTAACGGCACTGATGGTGAAGAGAATCTCAGTCATGCCCAGACATTACCCAATCTTGAGGAAGCAAGAACAGTCCCTCCAACTGTACCTCAGGAGATGATAACGGCCTTCATAGCCTTCTGGAACCAGCCCAGGTGGGAACTGTTCCTGATAAAAAAGGAACCGACTCTAGAAGCCTCCCAGAAGGAAGAAGTGGCCTCTAGTGTGAAGATCATAGAAGAAAATATCTTGGATAAAGAGGTTCCAAAAGCTCCTGAAATCAAAACGGCGAGCAAGGGCCCTGTCCTATTCACTATATGATAGGTAGAAGAATTGTTGGAAAAGAAGAGAAGAGGAGCGAATGATCTACTTATTGTTCGCGACCACACTTCTCATCCTTTCTCCAAGAGGCTATTCAACACTCGAGTTCCTCCACAAGTCTTTGCGAGGAACATTGATGATTACACGGGCGAGGGAGACCCGGTTTGCCATATCAACGCCCATAACTCTTCTCCTTTGGGAAGAGGGGCAACTCTGGACCGTTATGCGGCGCTCTTCCCAACAACCTTGAAGGAAGAGGCGTCCACTTGGTTTTATGGTCTTCCCGACAGTTCAATTGACTCGTGGGAAGAATTGAAGGCTAAGTTCATAGAAGGTCCTATAGGCCAAAGACAACGCCTCAAGAGTATGGACTTTCTAGATAAATTTGAGCAAGGTCCTGATGAAACCTTAGCCAATTATTATACTAGATACTCCAGCAGTTGAACGAAGATGCCACTGATGGCGAGTTGATCAGGACCTTCTTGAGGGGTCTCAGAGTGCAGAGTCAAGCTCTGAAGGATAGCATGGTGATGAAGCCAGTACGAAAGATTGACGCTCTCACCATCAAGGTTAAGAAGTATATCGACTTGGAAAGGTCACACAAAAGATCGCCCATAGAAGTCAAGAGGCAAATCGTTCCGACTAAAGTCGGGGAAGGTTCTGCTTCTCGACCATCCAAGAGAGAGGAGAGGCGAGAAGGGGCTGTCCGACATGGGAATCACCTGGGAGCAAGGAAAGACCTTAACCCTTATCCAGCGAGGTATACCCCTCTTACACATAATGTGGCAGTGGTACTTAAAGAAATGGAGAAACTTCGTCTAAACAACCCACCTCCGGCGAGAACGAACATGATGGGTCATCAGATAAATGCCTATTGTCGATATCACCAAACAAGGGGGCACGACACGAATGAATGTACCATATTGAAGCAAGATATTGAGACCCTCATTCAAAGAGATAAACTTTTAAATTTTTCGGGAAGCCTCCAAATACCCCAAAGAAGCGAAGTCGTAGCCCGGGGGAAATTCTCGATCCCCCCGCCCCCCCATGACCATCTCGCCCCCATTCAAAGGGGGACAGTGAATGTCATCGCAGGAGGATTCGCCTCAGGAGGGGGAACAAATTCAGCCCGAGAGGTGTATGCGGCTCAAATATCCATGGCGGCAGTAATGGGAAAAAGACCTCGAGAATCTGAGCTCGAGATTATTAGCTTCACCACGAGCGATCTGTTGAAGGTGGATCAGCCGCATGAAGACGCCTTGGTGGTTACTCTCCTCATATCCACGTACAGGGTTAAAAGGGTTCTTATTGACAGTGGAAGCTCAACAGATATACTCTTCTATCAAGCATTCCCACAATTAGGATTCACCAGAAGGGATTTAAAGAAAGTCAACTTCCTTTTAATAGGCTTCGTAGGGGAAACCATCTACCACATGGGGGCTAGTCGACTAACTACTATTTTGGGAAAAGGTGAAAAAGTTTTACAAGTGGATATACTCTTTGTAGTGGTCGATGCCGCCTCGTCATACAACGCCATCATTGGTAGAACTACTCTCAATCCTCATCGAATTGTCCCGTCGACGGCGCATCAAGTAATGAAATTCTCGACACCAAAGGGAATCGACGAGGTTCAAGGAGATCAAGCTATAGCGCGACACTGTTACAACATGTCGACAAAATGCTCAGAGAAGTTATAGTAAGCTTCTAAAGTAGATACCTTTTCTATTATGACTAATGTTTCGAAGTATATTTTTTTATGTAATATCTAGGTGACGATGAATAAATATGATCCCTCGAGATCCCTTTTTCTTTACAATAAATCATTCCAATATTACCATCATAAAGTGGCCTACAAATTGATTGTCGACCTTATGTGCCCAAAATGGCAATAAAGCCTAGGTACGGCGACAACTCGATCAAAGAATCAAAGGTCTACAAATCGATTGTCGACCTTATGTGCCCAAAATGGCAATAAAGCCTAGGTACGGCGACAACTCGATCAAAAAATCAAAGGTCTACAAATCGATTGTCGACCTTATGTGCCCAAAATGGCAATAAAGCCTAGGTACGGCGACAACTCGATCGAAGAATCATAAAGAGGCCTAAAAATCGATTGTCGACCATATGTGCCCAAAATGGCAATAAAGCCTAGGTACGACGACAACTCGATCGAAGAATCAAAGGTCTACAAATCGATTGTCGACCTTATGTGCCCAAAATGGCAATAAAACCTAGGTACGGCGACAACTCGATCGAAGAATCAAAGGTCTACAAATCGATTGTCGACCTTATGTGCCCGAATTGACAATAAAGCCTAGGTACGGTGACAACTCGATCGAAGAATCAAAGGTCTACAAATCGATTGTCGACCTTATGTGCCCAAAATGGAAATAAAGCCTAGGTACGGCGACAACTCGATCGAAGAATCATAAAGAGGCCTACAAATCGATTGTCGACCGTATGTGCCCGAAATGGAAATAAAGCCTAGGTACGGCGACAACTCAATCAAAGAGTTAAAAGATCTACAAATCGATTGCAGACCTTATGTACCCGAAATGGTGGAAAAACCTAGGTACGTCGACAACTCGATAGAAGATCAAAGTCGACGTCTACAATATTAACGATTGTCGCTAGTTACCCGAAACAGTAATGAAGTTTAGGTACGTCATACATTCATCAAAAGTTGCAAGTGAAAGAACCTTTTATTATAAAGATAGATTTATTACATAAGGGATCGATCTTAAAAGAAGCGTCCGAGAAAGTACTGTTTACAAAGCCTTTTTCCCTTAGAGGAAGAAACAACAAAACTGTCATCCCCTTCAGTAGGGATCTCTAAAAACTGTTGAAGAAGAGGAACTTGAGAAAAAGGGAAGTCGGGTTGATACGCTCTCAGATTGGCTACAATCTCTTTTAAAGAAGGGAGAAGTAGGTCAGAAGCGGCTACTGCAATATCTGTTTCGAAAGCAGAACTCGCTTTGTAATTTGCCACAACCTTAGCTTCAGACTTCCTCAAGCTCGACATCTCCTTTTGCAGCACATCGACCCTGTCACGGAGTATTATGTTCTCAACTCTGAGGTTATCCTTCTCCTTGTTCTTCTTCTCCAACAAATGGCGATGCTCTTCCATTAAAGAAATATAGCTCTGTAGAGACTCTTCGCTCTTTTGGAGGTCTCGCCGCAAGGAGGAAGATGTCTCATTTGCTAGTTTGAAATCCTCCTTCAATTGGGCATTCTCCTCTCGAAGGTTTTGGACCTCTCTTACGATCTCAGAAGACATTGAAATTTAAGCTTCTCCCTGGTCGCCTGTAACTCCTCAAGGAGATCAATCATCAAACAGGAAAATTGGAGAGAATCCCGGGAAACCTGTGGGAGGAAATAATCGGAAGAAGTTCAAATCACTACGAACAAAGAATGGATTCAATAAACACAAAAGGGGGTTGCACTTACTTCAGCCTATTTCAAGAGAAAAAGGCGAGTAGCCTTTTCTACCTCTCCCGGGTTTGTTCCTAAGCGGCGATCTTGAGGAGGAATAGAAGCATTCAATAAATGAAGGGCCAAATCAGAATTATGATCGAATGTCCCTCTTTAAGAGAATACCCCTGCAAAGAGTGAAGAGTGTTCCAATCCTTGGAAAAATCAGTAGATTGGCCTAACAACATATTCCAGTCAAAATGAGGACCTTCATAACTTGGAAGACCACTGGAGGACGCCTCATCATGAGGAGGTGATATTCGAGTCGACGCCTCATCACGAGGTGGAGATAGACGAGTTGACGAAGAAGAAGAAGAATCCATGCCTCGCCTTCTTTTCCGCCAAAGAGCAAGCACCCCTATCTTAATGGGAACGACGAATAGTATCTTTTACCTCGCCTTCGTCCGGAGACGGCTTTGACGGCGACTTTGATACAGAGGGAATAGCCTCAACAGGAAGTATCAATAGATACCCCACTATTAGCTCCCTTAGATTGGGGGGCATAAGAGGCTCGCGCCATAGCCTGGCGATGATTGCGAATGATCATTTGGATAAAGTCTAAAAAATGAAGAACCCATTATCAGAAAATCTTTGAAGATTAGAATAGCAATCTTGAAAAGAAGCTGAAGATTAGAATAGCAATCTTGAAAAGAAGATACCTCCGTACTACCTGAGGGAGGATGATTAGCCATAATACCAGTTGCTTAAGAATAATCTCCTTTCTAAGAATCAAACCAAGCCATAGAAGTGAAGACAGAGATAAAGAATGGAGAGGTGATGGTGGTATTTATACTAAAAGCATACGTCGCTTGGATAACTTCCCAAAGAAGTCTTCCTGAGGTCAGTCATTCATTGGGTCATCCACTGACAACATGACCGTTTCCTTGCACCTGTCAAGAATTTATCGAGATGACTCTCTAGCTTCCTAAAACCTCCAACGGTCAGAAAAGCCATCAGCCGAGTACCACGCCTCGACTAAAGATACTCTCTTCAAATCTACATATCAAAAGCTGGTAAACTAACAGAATAAAGACAGAATCTCGCCGATATGTATTTGAAAATTATACTCGACTCAAGACCTCCTCTTCATGAATGAAGTTGACGACTTAAGTCTCGGGGGCAAGTGTTGGGTTACGATTAAACACGACATGACTAGAATAAAGTCGAGCACGTTTAAAAGGCGAGATCGATAAGTCTTCGACCAACCTTGTTCAAAATAATAAAACAAAGGTAAAAGGTCGACGATCACATTCGAAGAAGTCCACTTCCAGAGTATGATTAACAAGATAAAGGTGACTAGGCTGCCTAAAGCCCTTCCCTATTAAAGAGTAAGTCGAGTCGACAATCGAAGTCATCAGAAACCCTTCCTCTTAAGGAAAGGGACAGGTGGCGACCTGCTTCAACCGCCTTAAGAAGCAAACCTTCCTCCCAAGAAAGAGCATAGGTGGCAACCTGCTTTCACCGCCAAAGAAAGAAACCTTCCCAGCTAAGGAAAGATGAGGTGGCGACCTGCTTGTCACCTGCTTAAGACGACTCTGGACAGAAACCCTCCCCAGAGGATAGCTGCCATATAAAGTCGGTAATATCTCCCTATAAATAGGGGTACATTCTAAGTTCATAAGTTAAGTTTTGCTTAATACTTCATATTATTCTCTCTAAATCCATTACTGACTTAAGCTTCGAAGTGGAATCAAGGGCCATCCCCACCCATTTTCAGGTCCTCGCCTCACACAAAGCCTCAAAAGGAAACTAAGTACCCAAGAGGTCAAAAAAGATACCAAGAGAGCTAGCCTGCGACGATATCTCGAAGTCCGTTACCCGAAGTTCAAGGCCACGTCATTTTGATCCCAACATGTGTCGCGCTGTCCACAAATGGAATGGGAATTTGTAGCTCTCTCTAAGAATGCACAAGAAGCAGTCTGGCTCAAAAGGCTTCTAACTGCACTGCTTGGTGGTGATGTTGAGAATAAACTTGTGAAGGTCTTCTCTGACAATCAAGCAGCCATTGCGGCAGTTAAGAATCTGAAGTACCATAGTAGGACCAAACACATTGATGTGAAATATTTCTATGCTAAATCTATGGTTGAAAACAATACAATCACTATGGAATACTTGTCCGCTGATAATATGTTTGCGGACCAATTAACTAAACCACTACGCAGGGACATACTTGAAAAGCATATAAAACTGCTTGGATTGCGTATGGTCTAGAAATGGAATGTATTTGTGATAGCATTTTGATATTAGAAAGCTACTTTTTCTAAGCGAAAGAATTTCAACTGAGTTTATGATCAATTGACGTCATAATATTTTGATTACATCAGATTTATGATCTATAAACTAAGTCATAGGAGGACGCAATCCTCTGCCAAACTATGTCGAATGTGGGCTTTACCTAGTCACACAGGTACGGTCGTATTGCGGCGGAGGGAGGCTTCCACCAGACAAGACTAAGATTCACGGGGATAAACATGATTAAGCAAGACGATTATCTAGTTTCGAAGTAACTCGACATGATCTTCGTTTTGCATATCGCCGTGATGAACTTTGTTGCGTCCTGACTGAGCTGGGCCGAATGAACGCGTCTGTCTAAGTGGTTGAGCGGGTTTCTGGGCTGTCACCCTTCGCGCGGAAGAGGTGTTCGTCCTAAGCCGATTACAAGTGTTCGGTTTTATCGCTGAATCTCGGAAAAGTCTGTGTCTCAAAAGGAGTCTGTTTCTCAGAAAACGGATGTGTCTCAGGAAATGGCGGTCTGTGCACAAGTCTGAACGTCTGGGCACATTTTGCTCCTATTTCTCTTCCTCATCTTAGCCACAGGTCGCTGGTTCCTGCACGAAGGGCCAGTACTAGCACGGAGAGGGGGGGTGGTGCTAGTGGAGCCCTCTCCGATGCCTACGTCACAATAGGGCTAAAAAAGGTAATTCTAGAGAGAGAAAATATTTCTAGAGAGAAGTCAGAGCTCAAAGTGCCAAAGTTGGGCAAATGAGAGGATCTGTCAAAATGTGTGGCCAAGGCCTCCTATTTATAGGCTTCCTTGGGACCGGACCCGGTTTTAGAGCGGTTTGATGACGGTTCAAAAGCAAGCGGTAACCGTCATCAATATTGGCAATGCGCGAACTCAACTTCTCTACACGTAACGGTAATCGCTTAAACGGTAATCGCGTAATACCCATAGTGCAATCCGGACCTCGTCGAATTTGGGCAATTCGGCGAGGTCCGGCTTGCCGCGCAACCCGGACCTCCGGATTGCTTTATGCAATCCGGAGGTCCGTTCCGGACGCGCGTAACGCGCTTCCAGACCGTTTTGACCCTCGGGAGACGTTTTTTAAGCCGCGATGTGATTTTCAACGTGTTTACGAGGCCCGAAATATAAATACGAACCCGAATTAGACACATATCCATCACTTGCCCCCGAGTCAAGTAACGGTTTAAAACCTTTCTTGACTCTATTTTAAGTTAGGATACGCGTCCAATTTGAGCTTGACGCTAACCTTCCGGCTTTGATTGTTGGTTGGACGTAGAAATCTTGATTTCGTCCGTCCTTTGATTTTCCGACCGAGTGGCTTTATTTCCTGTCATCACGGTTAGTGCAATAGAGAATGCGCGTATATATCGTGCAAACATGATTACCGCTAGGGATGTAAGCAATTAGTAATATGTCATGCGGACATGTTTTTATCAACATGCATGCACAAGTAACGGTCATGGCAAAAACGTAATTACGTGATGTTAGAAATATAATCCGTATACTCTAAAACGACTTAGCGATTATTAAATCATGAATCATGCGATATGCAAACATGCATGTAGAATGACGAATTTGATATGTGTAATACCAAAACGATCATGCGTAGACACAAATACTTAGAAGAGGGTGGAGTATACCGTAAGCACTTAGGCGTGGGTGTAGATGAATTACTCCTTTAATCCTTATCATCAAGGAATCTTTTGGGATGTGTGATTACACTAATCCCCAATCATTCTTCCAGCTTTTTGGGAATTCATTCTTCATCCTTCTTTGCAGGTAATTGCTCCACCATTTCTAGAAACCATTTGCTTCTACATAGTTTCTTCACCGTCGTAAACTTTAGGTGCATCCCGAAAGTTACGTGTTTGATCCTTGACTTGTTTTCAGAAATTGACACCACCAATCGACTCAGATCATCGCGAGGATTCCAGCGCCGCCTTCGGAATTGCCAGACGACGCCGGACGCGCCCTCACGCGCCGTCGCGTGAGCATTGCCCTGCCGGCGCGTGTAACCCACGCCGCCTTCCCGTGCTCCGTTCGTCGCGGTCTTTACTTTTCTGAAATCGTCTCGACGAGTGGAGTCAATTGTGATACTTTTTATCACATTTTGAGGTAGTCTGAAAACTCAATTTTACAGGAAAGCTTTGACTTGATTTTTGAATGTTGCCGTATTGTTGTTCTTTTGGACTATTTGTCGTCGTTGTCGCATAGAGCTGCTCATTGGTGTTTGTATGTTGAATAACTGCTGATTGGTTGTTGTTGCTATCGTCGTTAGTTCATGCCTTAGATGATTTTTTACCTCCGTGCATAGTCGTGGTAAAATCCCCCATTGGACATATTGCCCCCATGTCTTCGCGTAAAGGCTTTTTGGTCGGTACGTGTAGTTTTTCCCTTTACGGGTTTGTTGGTTGTCGGAAGTTGTCAAACGTCTTTGGGAGTAGCCGTTTGTTGTCTTGATGCCTTAGGAAAATATTTTTCCTATGTGTTGTCGTGTTTGCTCTTCGCGGTTCGTCACGTTAGTCGTACCGCATGCATGATAGCTTCTTGGGACGTTGGCCATTTTTGTTGCACGTATCAATGTTGCTATGCGCGTTGACTTTGCTATGCGCGTTGACATTTGCTATGCGCGTTGACTTTTGCTATGCGCGTTTACTTGTGCTACGCGCGTTGACTTTTGCTATGCGCATTGACTTTTGCTACGCGCGTTGACTTTGCTGCACGTATGCCGTTATGTGCATTGGCGCTTTTATGATCGCATGACTTTGACGTGTAGACTTCTTGTTTGGATCTTGCAGATTGTGGAGTCGTAGTAACCTCTTGTGGAACTCCTTCCTTTTTGATAGAATTGCCGCTATGAATAAGTCCTTCGTACTTACTTTGCAAATTTTTGAGCATCTTGGTACTCATGATGGATAGCCTATTAATCGGCTCCATGTCTTTCATGGAACTCATATTGCAGGTTGGTTTGCCGGAAAGAGTTCGTCTCTCCACGCCGCGACTTCGCGTGTTGCTTCCCGCGCCGATCAGGCTTTGACGGCCTCTACCCCTATCACTCCTGCCAATTCGGGGCGTGGTACTGGCAAAGGGTCTTCTACACATGTGACCGGGGATATTCCCCCAGTGTCTGACTCTCGCGTTTCTTCCAAGCGGACTGACACAGTGGCGCGTGGCCCGACTGATCCCAAGCGCTTGAAGCCAAATACGGCTACTTCAACTTATTGTAACAAAGGCAAGGAAGTTGCGAGTCGCAATGTAGCGCCCTCTGCCCCCCGGTCGGGAAACCGACCTGTGGAAGTCCGCGGACTCTGTCAGTATACTTTTGATAAGTACATGTCGTGGTTTTATTATTTGTTGTTAACCGCTTTCCCTCTTTGTTGTAGCGGTTCCTCCTCTTAGGCGCGACCATCTGGTTTGTCCAATTGGATTGGATATCACTGGGGACACTTGGGCACCTTTTGGTAATGGTGGTGTTTATTTTCCCAAGGATTTTTCTCTTCGCACCCCAGAGGTTGGGGTTCGCGTTTGCGCAGATGTTTTCCCCAGGGTGATAGGCATTCTTGTCCATCGACTGATGAGGAGGCCGAGGCTTATGCGCAGAGCGCCTTGTCCCGGTTTGCTCCCGTAAGTATCTTGTTTCTTTTTTCCAATATTGCTGTTTTTGCGATTTGTGTTTGGCTTATCGCATTGACGTGTGAAGGTTGTTGCCGACATGGTGAACATGTCGTCTTTTGTTAGGGAGCTGGTGAGCGCGAAGCAGGCTGCTATGGACAAGTGTGATGCTCTTTGTCAAGAGTTGTCACGAACCAAGGAGAAGGCTCGTTTGATGATTTCGAAGGTCACTGCTTCTGAGGACCGTTATAAAGCGCGCCATATTCGCTTATCCAAGCTTGAATCTGAGATGATTGCTCTTGAGAAGAAGGTCACAGACGATCTTCATGCGCAGGGAGCGGAATTACTTGCTCTCGGTGAGGAGATTCGGGAGAAAGGTGTACAAGTGGGTTTTACCAAGTACATGGGTACTTCTGAATTTGAAGCTGCCGTTGAGGAGAAGGTGAACCAGTTGATGAGTGACCGTTCCGAAGATTACTTCACTCGGGTGAAGGATCTTGACCCTGAGTTCCCCTTCGGCGAGTAAGGGCCTTATGCGATTTATGCCCTTTCTCATATTGCGGCGTTAAGCCTTTTGGAGCGTGGACTTCCCAACTATGAGATGTTGGTTGATGATAGCGGAGGTGTAAATGTCGTTGTTACTTCTCCTGAGTTTATGGAGGTTGCCCCCGAGTCTTCTGCAGGTGGTGCCGCTATTTGAGCTGCACTTTGATGTTTATCTTGAGCATGTTGGGCTCTTTTCCACTTTTCTTCTGGCTTTTGTGTTTGGAACTTTGTTGGAGTTGTTCCTTGGTTGTTGCTTGTGATTTGTTCGTTTTGAACTACGTCGTTTGAACCTGTTTTATGCATAGAAGTTTGCATGATAACTTGTTAGTAATATTTCATACCGTTATCACTTACTGTTTTTGTTGAATGTGGATGACTAGTAACGTAGACATAGTCCCCGCAGCCGTGACCGATAGCCACTTCTTGATTGATGACTTGAGATGTACTCAAGATTGCTTGCATGATGCATTACGCATGTTGCCCTTCTTTCCTGAATAGCTTGCCGCTATATATTTTGTAACCTGTCAAGTATTTTGCGTATAGCGACTTTTCTTAACAAGTAGTATATTTGAAAGGTGTTATCTTGGCTAAGCAAGATACTAGTTTATACCGTCTCTTAGTTCCACTCTAAGGCGACGTTGTACAAGACTCGACTTGTAAATTTTATGAGTTTTAAACATGGTGCGCACCTGCCAGCGTGTATCAACCCGCGTTGGGGAAGCATACGTAAAAACATTTTGGTTTTTGAAAAAATATTTGTGATACGTGATTTATGCGTCCAGCGACCTCATAACACTTTTTAAAATATGTATTGTGATGCATGATTTCTGCGTCCAGGAATCATGCAACACGGTTTGAAAATCTGTAGTACGGAACTGTTATCTAATAAGAGGACTTTTGCCGTAAAGTGTGAACCCTTGAACAGGAATTCATAGTACGGGATTGTCGTCTAACAAGAGGACGTTCGCCGTATAGAGTGAACCCTAAACAGGAATTCATAGTATGGGATTGTCGTCTAACAAGAGGACATTCGCCATAAAGAGTGAACCCTAAACAGGAATTCATAGTATGGGATTGTCGTCTAACAAGAGGACATTCGCCATAAAGAGTGAATCCTAAACAGGAATTCACACTTATTGTAGCGTGGGGTTGTTGTCTAACAAGAGAACTTCTGCCACTTATGGGGTGATCAGTCCCTTATTGTATTTGCCCATCCTGTTCTGAATCCAGGGAATGGCTATGAGCATGAGGATTTGCCTCTAACAAGAGATGTCACAGCATGTCATTTTTTAGAAGTAAACATGGGGTTTGTCTTTACAAAGAGGATACCTCAACATGCTACTTTTGATAGTAAATCTTGGTGTTTATCCAAGATATTGCTTGTAGTTGACGCCTTTGGAATAGTCGTCATTTTGATAGTAGACCTTGGTGTTTTTCCAAGGTATTGCTTGTTGTTGACGCCTTTGGAATAGTCGTCATGTTGATAGTAGACCTTGGTGTTATTCCAAGATATTGCTTGTAGTTGACGCCTTTGGAATTGTCGTCATTTTGAGTAGAGAATTTTTATAAGTCCCTTTTTGTAGATAATCCGCAAGTTGTCATTGCGTCATATAAGTTGACTGTGCACATAGCGTAATGGCTTTGTGTTGTCGGCGCCTTCTTGAGATAGACGCCAATGTTATGAATGGAGAAATAAACTCCTTGTTGGTGTGGGTAATAGATATGTTGGCGTTGTATACCATAAATCCCTCCTTAAACACAATGCTTAGCTTGTATTGTTGAAGTAGATAGTAATTGTTGTAGTTACTTTGCTTTGTTTCCAAGTAACGTATATAGAGTAGTGATGTTCCTACAAAGACAGAACAACTTCATTAGGTTCATGCGATTATTACAAAGATGCCACTTTATATGAGAGTGTGGACTTTTCAACAAGTAGATGCATTATGAAAATAAGGGCAAAAGGGCTTGATACAACAGCTCCTTTTGTGATAGAAGATTATCCTTTCATCCGTGGAATTTCTTCAAGTGTCCTCCACTAAATGTGTTCGTAGAGGCATTGCCATTTGCATCTTCAAGGCGGTATGCGTTGATATACGGGATAGATATGACCTTGTAAGGGCCTTCACATTTTGGAGACATTTTGTTGATTTGATCGAGATGTGAGAACTCATTCTTTCTCCACACCATTTCTCCGACATGGAATTGTCTTTCTTTCACCTTCCTGTTGTAATATCTTGCAGTTATCAAACGCATGCGTGCCTGATTATGTTCAGAGTTACGCCTTTTTTTCTTCAGCCAGGTCTAGGTCTAGACGCATGTCTATTTCGTTGGCATGGGCATTGACATGGGTTGTGCGGTAGGATGAGACAGCAATTTCGATGGGAGCGACTGCTTCCGTTCCATACACCAGACTGAATGGTGTTTCTCCGGTTGACTCCTTTGGAGTTGTTCGTAGTGCCCACAACACACTGCTAAGCTCTTCTTCCCATCCTCCTTTTAATGCATGCACTCTTTTCTTGAGACCGTCTAGGACGGTCTTGTTGGCGGCTTCGATTTGTCCGTTGGTTTGAGCATGGCGGACTGATGCGAAACAGTGGTTAATGTTGAGCCTTTCGCAAAATGTTTGAAGCCTTGTACTCTTGAATTGTGGTCCATTGTCGCTGATTAGCACCTTTGGAACTCCGTATCGTGAGATGATGTGATTTCTGATGAAATCCATTATTTGTGCATCGGTTGTTTGTGCCAATGCCTTTGCCTCGATCCACTTTGAGAAGTAATCGATTGCGACGACAATGTACTTGGTTTGGCCTTTTGATTTTGGAAGTGGGCCCACCAAGTCGATCCCCCATTGTGCGAATGGCCAGGAACTTGCAATTGGGCTTAGCTCCGCGGCTGGTGCCGTGATACTTCTTGAATAAAGTTGGCAAGATTCGCATTCTGTGACCAAGTGTGTAGCTTGGTTCTTCATGGTTGGCCAATAGTATCCTAAGATTAACGTCTTGCATATTAGAGATCTCGCACCTTCATGGCAGGCGGCTTGGCCTTTATGCAAATCTTCTAACACTTTCTGGCCTTCTCGGAAGGTGATGCACTTTAGGTATGGGGTTGAGAATCCTCTTTTGTATAGCTCGTCATCTATCAACGCGTAATTGACGGCTTGTCTCTGGATTTTTTGGGCTTGAACTTTGTCCTCGGGGAGCTTGTGGTCTTTGAGATATGCCAATACTGGGGTCATCCAATCCGGCTCTGGACTGATGCATAAGACTTCGAATTTTTCAATTACTGACAAGATTCTGTTTTCCACGAAGTGCGTTTCTTTGCCCTGTTCATTGCCCTGTGCGAACTTGCTCAAGGCATCGGCTTCTTGATTTTCTTCTCTAGGCACCGCGATGATGTCGAAGGAATCGAAGCTTGTGATGAGGTCTTTTGCTTGCCCCAGGTATTTTTGCATATTTTCTGACTTTGTCGCGTATTCGCCTTTAACTTGATTGACGACTAACTGCGAATCGCACTTCACTCTTAGGTGTTTAACTCCAACACCTTTTGCAATTCTTAAGCCAGTTATCAATGCCTCGTACTCCGCCTCATTGTTTGTTGCTCTAAATGTTAAGTTTAGAGCATACTTCAATGGATTGGATCCGTCGGGTGGAATTAGGAGGAATCCGGCGCCTGATCCTCCTATATTTGACGATCCGCCGGTGTACATTTGCCATACTTCGGTATGTTCTTCAATTTGTTGAGGTTCGTTTTGGGCATCTGTCTCGGGTGTTATCCCGGTGAACTCTGCAATGAAGTCTGCCAATGCTTGCCCCTTGATTGCCGTTCGAGGAGCGAAATGAATGCGGAATTCACTTAACTCCACCGACCACTTTGTTAACTTTCCTGACATGTTTGGCTTTGACCGGATGTGCTTCAGGGGTTGGTCTGTTAAGACTGTTACTTCGTGTGCGTGGAAGTATGGCCTCAGTTTCCTTGCTGCTATTATAAGCGCGTACAAGTATTTCTCGATTGGCATGTAGTTTATCTCGTACTTTGCGAGTATCTTGCTTACGTAGTATACTGGGAGCTGGGTAGTCCCTTTTTGTTTGACAAGTACCGAACTGACCGCCGTGTTGCTCACCGATATGTACAGGAAAAGGGGCTCGCCTTGTATCGGTTTTGCCAATGCTGGCAATGTGCGCAAGTGTTGTTTTAATTGTTGGAAGGCCTCTTCACACACTGGTGTCCATTCAAACTTCTTGTTTGCACGCAAGACTTCAAAGAAAGGGAGTGCCTTGTCACCTATCCTGGCAAGGAATCTGTTTAAAGCTGCTAAGCGGCCATTTAGTTGCTGGACTTCCTTATGTTTCTTTGGGGACTCCATTTCTTCAATTGCCCGCACCTTCTCTGGGTTAGCCTCTATTCCTCTCTGGCTCACCATGAATCCCAGGATTTTTCCTGATTGTACACCGAAAGCGCACTTTGTTGGATTCAGGCGGACTTGATATTCACGCATTCTTTTGAAGATTGCTCGTAGGTCGTCAACATGGTTGCGCCTTTTGGTTGACTTCACGACCATGTCATCCACGTATGCCTCCATTTTCGTTCCGATTAAATCGCCGAAGATGGTATTGACCATTCGCTGGTATGTTGCTCCCGCATTGATCAAGCCGAATGGCATCACCGTGTAGTTGTATATTTCGCTATCTGCATAGAATGCAGTGTGCGGTGCATCATCTTTGAACATCGGGATCTGGTTGTATCCTGAGTATGCATCAATTACGGACATTAACTCATGGCCGGCGGTGGCATCGACTAGTTGGTCGATTCTTGGGAGAGGATATGAATCCTTGGGGCATGCATTGTTGAGATCTCTGTAATCGATGCACATTCTTAATTTGCCACTTGATTTAGGTACCAATACCGGGTTTTCCACTCATGTTTGGTATCTTGACTCTTCAATGAATCCTGCGTCAAGCAGTCTTCCTACTTCTTCTCTGATTGCCAGTTTCTTATTGCCCCCGAGGGGTCGAAGTTTCTGGGCTACTGCTCGAGTTCCTGGCTTGATGTTGAGCTTATGGGAGATGACATCTGCGCTTATTCCGGGCATGTCGCTTGGTGACCATGCGAATAACTCTTTGTATTCATTGAGGAGCGCTGTGATTTCTATCACTTCATCTTCTGACAAGGATGCTCCAATTTGGACCATTCTGTCTGGCTCTTCGATCTTTATTTGCTTTAACTCTTCTACTGGGGCCGGTCGGGCACGGCCTTCTCTTGGATCATTATCGATGACGGGCACGTCATCCTTGTTTGGCTTGACGTTATTCTGGATTGCCACATTGTAACAATCCTTTGATAATTGTTGATCTCCTTTGACTTCCCCAATTCCAGCTGCTGTTGGGAATTTGATCTTCTGGTGTGCCGTTGATGGCACCATTCCCCACGCATTCATGGTCGTGTATCCTAAGATACCATTGTATGCGTCAAGCTTTTGCACTACCACAAATGGTACTTCTATTTGGAGAAGCGAGTTGCCTTCTCCCAGTATAACTAGCAGTGTTATGGATCCCAATGGGTAACTTGCATCTCCCATGAATCCCACTAAGGGTGAATTCATCCAGTTGACATTCTTCTTTCTCCCCAGAGCTAGGATGACGTCTTTTGTGATGATGTTAGGCGAACTACCTCCGTCAACCAAGATACGCTTGATGTCCATGTCGTCGATTGTCATGGTTATGACTAAGGCGTCATTATGTGCGTCTTGTCTTCTGAAGAAAAGCCAATGGCATCTTCTATGCCAACATCTCCTTGTTGACTGCCTTCAGACTCATGGATCATCAGGGAAGCGTATATTTCTCTTTCATATGACGTTTCGCCTCCTGCGCCAAAGCCTCCATGTATCACGTGGATGCTTGGAAATTTTGGGCCGTGCTGTGCGGATGGCACACTGTTTGCTGGCACGGGTGACGTCATAGACTTTTTACGCCGTCCAAGGCGCTTCCTGGTTTCTGATGGATTGACATTATTGAGAGCGTTGTGATCACTCGTCATGACTTTGCGGTATGGTAGCTTTTGTTCGAATCACGGAGACGACGCCAATGTTGCATCCTAGCTGAGCTAGGCAGAATGAACGCGTCTGTCTAAGTGGTTGAGCGGGTTTCTGGGCTGTCACCCTTCGCGCGGAAGAGGTGTTCGTCCTAAGCCGATGACGAGTGTTCGGTTTTATCGCTGAGTCTCGGAAAAGTCTGTGTCTCAAAAGGATTCTGTGTCTCGGAAAACGGATGTGTCTCGGGAAATGGCGGTCTGTGCACAAGTCTGAACGTCTGGGCACATTTTGCTCCTATTTCTCTTCCTCGTCTTAGCCACAGGTCGCTGGTTCCTGCACGAAGGGCCAGTACTAGCACGGAGAGGGGGGGTGGTGCTAGTGGAGCCATCTCCGATGCCTAAGTCACAATAGGGCTAAAAAGGTAATTCTAGAGAGAGAAAATATTTCTAGAGAGAAGTCAGAGCTCAAAGTGCCAAAGTTGGTCAAATGAGAGGATGTGTCAAAATGGGTGGCCAAGGCCTCCTATTTATAGGCTTCCTTGGGACCGGACCCGGTTTTAGAGCGGTTGGATGACGGTTCAAAAGTAAGCGGTAACCGTCATCAATATTGGCAATGCGCGAACTCGACTTCTCTACACGTAACGGTAATCGCGTAATACCCGTAGTGCAATTCGGACCTCGTCGAATTTGGGCAATTCAGCGAGGTCCGGCTTGCCGCGCAACCCGGACCTCCGGATTGCAAGCAATCCGGGCGTTCGGGTTGCAATGCAATCCGGAGGTCCGGTCCGGACGCGCGTAACGCGCTTCCGGACCGTTTTGACCCTCGGGAGACGTTTTTTAAGCCGTGATTTTCAACGTGTTTACGAGGCCCGAAATATAAATACGAACCCGAATTGGACACATATCCATCAAACTTCGTTCGTCATTTAACCACATTCTGGCCAGATGAGAATCTGTGATAGCATGATTGACATATCCCTTTCCTATCAACCCTAAATGTTCAGGTATGCTATCAACGCGTGCTTCATACTGTGTGTGCCACGTTCGACCACGGGGTCACAGCTCGGTTGTGCTAGGAAGGAATCCTCGTGATTCTGGCGGGTGCAAAATTCTTCACCTCAAGCGTGTGATTGATCCCAGGAACCTTATGAAGAGGCACCTAAAGTATCCTCACGGACTCAGAACTCATATCTAAGGTCAGGCTCAATGCTCGCTTCCCGGCGTACGAGCGTAGTGCTGAACAAAAAGGCCCAGTGACCACGTCTTTGGAAACCAGTTGGGTCTGACTAAGGATATGAGCAATGGGGATGGTGAAGTTCACCTCTAATTCACCGACTCTTGTATTCACTAGGTGGACACCAACCAGATATTAGTTGAAGGTTGTGAATACTTGTACGGATGCCTTGAAGAAGTGTTCCTATGTGGAAACTAGGCAATGGGAGAATTATCAGTTGACCTAGGATACAGCGCGGTACAATATAAATTTTGTTTAAAACAGGTTTATTGGAGAAAAGGGAATCAACGTTCCGCGGGCGCTATAACACTCCTAACAGATGAGTAGCACGATGTCCGTCGTATCTGCCGGTCGCATGGCAAACCTCGTATGAACTATTTGGAAGCAAGGAAAAAATCAAAGGAGAGAAATATTAATGCAGATTCGGACGACAATACATTAACAGGCACCCTCCCATTCCGGCGAGTGGGAGCTGTAAGCATATGGTAATGGGCAGCGTATTGGTAGCCCATAATATGTATAGTTTACCTAATGAGCTTGGGTAAATGTCACATTTGGGTAATTGGGCTAGACCCAAATGCCAATTGACATGGGAGGCCCAAAATTGGGCCTCCCCAATTACATAGGCCGGCCGAAATATAGAGTGGGGTAAAGTGGACTTTTGTCCACTTTACTCCTCCTATAAATAAGAGGTGTTAGGGAATTTTTAGGGTTAATCACAATTCCCTCTTCAAAGTGTTTTAGAGAGAAAAAACCCTCCTCCCCTAAAACCTAGTTTCGGCCGAACCATACAACCCTTGCCAAGGGTTTGCCAAATTGACTTCGAGCAAACTCTCTAGAGATCTTTCCCCGTGCCAAGAATCGATCAGAGGCTTTGCTGTGGAGCTTGCACCACGTAGGGCTTCTCTAACAAGAACCTCTACGGGTCCCGACCGGAGGATCGTGAACTCCCTCCAGAGAAGATCTTGGGTCTACGGATCATCCTAAAGGTATGTGTGAAACTTCCGCTGCGTAATTCTAATTACTGGTATGTACCTTGTTTTAGTATCGGTAGTGATTACTCCCCATAATCTAACACTCTCTTCTCACGGGAACCGTCCGACGGATCGAGAACTCCATTAGAAGACCTTGGGTCTACGGAAAGCATTGTAGGTATGTGCCATTTATTCTGCTCTGTAATTCGTTTACATAGCATATACCTTGATTTTTTCCGTAGTATTTATCCCATACAATCCAACAGCAGTGAAAATTAAATAACCATGGTTTTTCACACCATTTACCACTATGGTTAACAATACTATTATGGTGTGGTGCGGTTATGCTGATGAGTTTTTTTTTAGGGTTAACAGGTCTTTTGGTCCATGATGTTTGACAACTTTTGGGTTTTGGTCAATGATGTTTTTTTTTACCTAGTTTTGGTACCATATGTTTGCAGATTTTTTCTAGTTTTGGTCTAACCGTCACATTCCGTTCATTTTTTGACATGTTAAAGTCACGTGATCCATTCTAAACTTTAAATTTAGTCCCTCTAATAATTTATTAACCTTTTTTTTGTTCAATTTAGTCCCGGAGTTTCAAAATTGACCCCAATTGGACAATAGGTCCAATTGAATTTTTGAAACTTCGGCACTAAATTGAACAAAAAAAAGGTTAGGAAAGTATTAGAGGGACTAAATTGAACAAAATTGAAAGTTTAGGGTAGATCACGTGACTTGTACATGTCAAAAAATGGACGGAATATAACGGTCGGACCAAAACTAGAAAAAATCTGCAAACATATGGTACCAAAACTAGGTAAAAAAAACATCATTGACCAAAACCCAAAAATTGTCAAACATCATGGACCAAAAGACCTGTTAACCCTTTTTTTTACCCATAATGGTTATGGTATTGAGTTCACACCCATGGTTATAACCATCACCATTATATATATATGACGTGTATAATCCAATGTTGGCCAAAAAAATGCCAGACCATTCATTCTTGATCAATCATGACCATTCATTCTATCATAGCCCTAACCCTAAATATCTAACCTTTATTTCAAATACAGTATTTACCCACCCAATAAATTTAGAAATTTGAAAAACTTAATCTTATCAGTTCACTTTCAGAAGTGACGACGACTGAAAAAATGCTGTTTAATTAAGTAAAACAATGAAATTATGTTTAATATGATTTTCTTCTATGAAACAATAAAGTTATGTTTAATTTGGATTTTTTTTAAAAAAACAATGAAGTTACGTTAGTTTGAATGATTATGGTTAAATGGTTTGACTGTGGTGAAAATCTATAATTATAGTTAAGGTACTAAGAAATATAACTTCAATGGTTATGGTATGAGTAAAAAATTATAATATGGTTATGATATTAGTGTTAATCCCAAAATACCCTCAATATCGATAACCTAAATTATGTAATCCCACTATTTACCACTATGGTTAACAATACTATTATGGTGTGGTGTGTGATGGGTATACGTCCGATTCGGGTTCGATTTATACTATTCGGACCTCGTTTACACGTCAATCCTACTATCGGTTCTAAAATAATCACCCACGAGTTTAAAACGGTCTGGGACACGCACGCGCGTGTCCCAAACGAAAAACTCGTCCGGATTGTCACCACAAGGCGCGGATTACTCCCGCGAAAACGCGCGAACCCCTATATATATTTACACAACACGTGTAGAGCTTACCGACGTCAACTTTACGCTCGTCCACGCCCGGTTCATATTTTACATTAAATCGACGTTGGACCATTTAAAACAGGGTCAAATTCCAAGGTTCCCTATAAATAGGAGCGTTGATTACTCATTACATAATTAAGTTGACGAGGAAGCTCTGACCTCTCTCTAGCTTTCGCTCTCTAAGATTTCTAATTTAAGCTTCGGAGAGGGACCCCCCCCCCCTCTACGTGGTGTACGATATTACCCTTCGTGCAGGTATTCGGAGACGTACACTCTCGGACACGTGCGAAGACCCGACATATCAGCAACCCGAGACGCATTCACACATTTATACCAGGACCCGACACTCCGTCTAGTCTTGGATCCAACATTTTGGTGCCGTCTGCGAGATACGAACATAACAAATCATACACTAAGAGGAGTCTTTGACACCTCGTCACCTCCAGACTTTGAGCATTTAGGATCACTCGAGGGCCGCACGCCGGAGTCAGGACGCTTCGCCTTAGGCCGGGGCGGAGTGTCAGCTGCAGCACTAACACGCTCAGTCACAAGCGGGGACCAACCTGAAAGCAAGAGCAAAGAAAAATAAGAGCAAGGAAACTGAACATAGGTGAGAAATAATGATCTTACCAAAAGCAACTTACCATCACTTCCATTTCCTCGTCCGGGCTGCATACTCTGGAGCACAGTAGAAACATCACAGCGACCACCTCACGCGGGAGGAACAACACCGCCCCGAGTACTCGCCTGCAAGCGCGAATTTTTTCCATGAAGCTAGCCTACATCACAACATAATAAGGTTATAAAAGCTCATAACATACCGAAGGACCTCTTGAAGGAGGTGTGCAAATCCCAGCCCCGCGCAATTCCTTCTCTGTCACGCGAGACACGACACTATAAGTACGCGCCTTGTGCGCCCGATACACCATCTTCATAGCTGCCTTTTCCGACTCGGAAAACTCAGGAAAAGTTGGCACGGGATCAGGCCTAGTAATGCGAATAACAGGCCAAGTCACCCCGGAGTCATTACTGAAGAAATAATGCTTCTTCCAATGTCCCTTCGAGCGGTCAACGGCAGTAATGAAACGAAGGAAAGTATCCCACTTCACCTCTCACAATCCAAGGGTAGCAAAATCCTCCCATTTCATCGAAGGCCAGCAGATAGAAACGGAACTCAAGCCAGATGAATCCGGACGCTGGAGCCGAAAGAAACACCGGAAAAGAAGGGTCGAGTAACGCCACGACTGCTGATGGCATAACACCCGAAACAAACCCAATACCGTATCCCGGCGGGTGCAAGATCGAGGGGAGAGATCCTGTAGTAGCGGCATAATAAGTGCAAATCATGACAATAAGGAAAGCGCAAACCCTCTCGAATCTGAGAGGTATACACAGCCGACAACTCGTCTGGAGGCACGACAGGCATCCCCACAGTGGCGTCAGGGACGACATCAAGAAAGAACGCCTCAACCAAAGGGCAAAGTCCGGAACACTCGACATAACGCTGATAGTCTCCGCGCTCCAACATATTACCAAAAAATATTTGGAGTAAATCCTTCGAATCCGAATGAGCCTCCGACTCAGGAGAGGAATACACGTCATCCCCAAGCTCCGACTCAGATGACTCTGAAGTCCCCGACTCAGGGTCGGGATCCGAATCAGGAAGATGTGTAACTAAAGGAGTAGGAATATGAAACTTACTCATACTGATAAATCCAGCAAGTCGAGATGGTAATCCTAATGATGGAGGTGCCAGCTCTCAGCACTACAACCCCTACAAGGGTACAACAACAACCTACTCAACATGTACACATACACCCGTTGTGCTAACTATTACTATGCAACGAACGTCCCCCACTCGGGGTCAACATCATACTTACGAACCTATAAGTGTCTAACTACTACATAGCGAACATCCTCTATAAGGGGGCAAATCTGTGTCAGTAAGGGCCTCGTCCCAACACTTATACGGTTAACATGGGCCTACGCACAACTACATGTTCCTATGTGCATCTACATTCCACGGGCACCTACGCATATCTATGCGCAACTACATGTGTCTATACGCAACTACATGTGCTTACATGCACATATACGCGCACCCACGTGCCTACATATGCTTACATGCATATACCCCCACATACATGGCCTAAGGAAAATGTCTAAGGTTATAGGTGTAAACATATTCATAGCACTAACACCTATATGCATATGTTTGTCTAACATGTGTAGGATGTGGATACATACATACATATACATCTTGGGAGATATAAAGCTCAATTATAGCTACAAGCATCATCATACTACCAAAATATATATGAACATATCACGACGACATATCCATCAACCAAGGATGACAATCAACATGGGAAGTGACACTCCTACTCTATGCATACTAGAGCTAAAACACTTAGCCATTTTCATCCTCTTTTTTCTATACTAAACTATGCTAGGCATTTTATCAAACACTTGGTGGGCATGGATAGTCACGTTTCAATCAAGACAAGGATTGGACAAATTGATGCAAACTAAGACATCATCATACCTAGAAATGACTCCAATCAATCTCAAAAACCCGAATCACCACGGAAAACGAGGTCGAACACCCCGTTTGCTCGCCGGAAGCTACGCCCCACCGTCGTCCGCCGCCGGAGTTGTAGCCGTCCCTCGTCGCACCGCCCTTCGCTGCCATCGCCGGAGCTATCGTCGTCGATGTCACCGGTGATGGGTGGTCGGCCGGTGATGGATGGATATGTGGATGAATGGCTTGAATGCTAAGCTACTTGCTCTTCAAGAAAAATGAGAAGACAACTCTAAAATGTGGAGACAAATGAGAAGATGATTACATACTCTCTCCTTTATATACATTTGTGGGTAATATCCTACCCTCTCCATTTTTTTCTAACTCTTTTGAGGGAATTCCGTAACATATGCTCACACACCCACGTATACGCGAACACGTCTATACATATACACACGTCTGCATATCTATGTCACGTGTTTATTATTATAATCCCGATACATGTATATTTATATCCATGTCATAACATATACATATGTCGCGTGTCTGCTCACATACGCGTGTATACCATGTTCGCACACATGATAGTGTTTATATCCATGTAGCATATATAGATTCATATTGTTATATATGTACATATTGCATACATATACTCGCTGCTCTAACCATGTCAGCAGTTATAGCGGCTCGTATTAAATAATAGACGGGATACGAGATGTCAAGGCCCACGCACCAACGGACAGTAAGTCCATGCCAAGGTAACACCCGAGGATTGAACGTATACTCTATCGAAAATAGAGTCAAGCAAGCGCCACGCCACTATTTGACTCGGGGGGTAAATGATGGGTAAACGTCTGATTCATGTTCGTTTTATACTATTCGGACCTCGTTTACACGTCAAACCCACCATCGGTTCTAAAATAATCACCCACAAGTTTAAAACGGACCGGGACACACACGCACGTTTCCCGAACGAAAAACTCATCCGGATTGTCACCGCAATCCGGACCTCCGGATTACTCTCGCGAAAACGCATGAACCCCTATATATATTTACACAACACGTGTAGGGCTACCCGATGTCAACTTTGCGCTCGTCCACACCCGGTTCATATTTTACATTAAACCGGCGTTGGACCAATCAAAACCGGGTCAGATTCCAAGGTTCCCTATATATAGGAGCCTTGATTACTCATTTCAGAATTAAGTTGACGATGAAGCTCTGGCCTCTCTCTAGCTTTCTCTCTCTAAGATTTCTAATTTAAGTTTCGGAGAGGGTTCATCGCACTTCAACCCCCCCCCCCTCTACGTGGTGTGCGATATTACCCTTCGTGCAGGTAGTTGGAGACGTACAGTCTCAGACACGTGCGCAGACCCGACATATCAGCAACACGATACGCATTCACACATGAATACCAGGACCCGACACTCCGTCTAGTCTGGAATCCAACAGTGCGGTTATGTTGATGACTGAGGAATTCAATTTGAAATTTAAGCATATTATTTACAGGAATCTGTTGATCCAATTTTGGTGATACAAATTTAGCCACATTTATTAAAAAGTGAATTCAGCTTAAATTGAAGCCCTCCAATAATCAAGATCTATTGGAAAGTGAATTGAATTCCAAAGACTAAAATTGGAGCACCCCAAATAATTCAGTTTTGTTTTTAATTGTGTCACTCTTAAAGAGACTTGTTTGTACTTTTTATGACACTGTAGTGGTATGGGTACCCCGATTTTGTAAGATGAATACAAGGAAATTTTTGCACCGTGTTTGTATTTAAGTATCAATAACACTATATACGAAAATATGATAAAGTACTACTAGTAAGTCTAATTTTGGAGTATTTTTTAAACAAGTCTTGTTTTGTAAATTTTAAAACTTTAACAAGTTGTTTAATTTTTAGATTGCAACTCTATAGCCTATATTAATGACTTATGAAATCTAGCATGTGAATATATAACATTTCATACATCAGATTCACAAATTTTGATATTTATTTAAAAATAATCCCATATAAATGTAAAATTGATTAAGTTAACACAACATGTTAACACAATATAAAAAATTGTGTGTCCTGATCATTTTTATAAACATTGACACTATAAATTTATCGTGCGCTCATATTCGGTAAGTTTAGCACAATAACTTTATTAACACGCACGCAGGTACACACGATTTGTCACCCTAATCTTAAGTGACCCCAAACATCATTTTCTTGTCATATATTAATATGTAGAGACGTGCTTCCAATTCCTTCCTCCATAGCCACTCAATAATCATCGTCTCCTTGAGATTCCATCTTAATATGGACAAAATATTTTTGTGTGGGTTATATTATTTACATGAATACAACATTTTCAGAGTCTCAATCTTCAGGGTGAAGCTTAATTCTCAGCAAACATGGCACGAGGTGATCGGGGACTTCAACAGCAGAGGGTATGTAACTCAATCTTGCTCACAACACTCTTTTATATGTCTCATCAGGCCTCCAAAATCCACGCCCAAAGTTAAGTTTTGTCACAGTAAACCAGTGAAGTACCCACGTTCAAATTTCATCAAACGTATTTGACACCAATATATGTACAAATTAACTAGCTCATCTCGTTATATATATATATGTCTCAAAGTTAATTTATACTTACTTTTATGGATCCCTATTGAATAAATATTTATGTGGAATTTGATCAATTTATAATGTTACATAAATTTTAATTTTTAAAACTCACTACCAAAGCTTTCAATTTCAAACAAATTGCTATATAGGTTATAAATCGGTCAAATTGGACGGAAATGACATGTACTGAATTTTTTTCATTGTTAATGAGATTAAATTTGACATATTAGTGTAGCTAAATATCTCTAATTGGACGATCAATTGGATCTCTACACAATTCCTACAGTATTTGCAAATCATATACCTAATTTGTCGATCATTGTGCAATTCAATGTCCAATTGAAGGCATTCGCTATATCAGTGTTCAATTTAATCTAATTAATTGCGAAAAATATCTCACATGGTGGCCGACACATACTCATTTTCATCTAATTTGACGAAAGTTATAAGACGGATGTAGCAATTGGGTATGCAATTAAAAATTCATATAATGAGTTTTAATAAAAAATAAGTTCGAACAACGATTTGCAAATCAGTTAAATTTAGTTAGCGAGTTTGTTAAAAACTCTCCTTTCCGAAAAAAATTTGTGTAGGCTTATTATTTACACCAAACTAATATAATTATGAAAAACTTGTCCCACTTTTTTAGTTTTTTTTTTTAACTATAAGAATGAACTCTGGTGGGAACTAAATTTTTTCATAATTATATTAGTTTGGTTTAAATATTAAATCTATCAATAATTTCTCTAATTTTCTTATTGTTGGGAATGATGAGTATTGCAAGCGATGTTTTAACTTATGTCTTCAATTTAATTTAAAATGTTACGGGTAAATGAGAGCGAACGGCTTGGCCGATTAATAGTATTAACTTCTATCGGACAAAATGATGATAATAATAATTCGCCAAAAAAAATAATATCATCAAATTAAAGAGAGATCTAATCTCGACTAAAATATCATCAATGCATATTGATTCCTGCACTTAAATTGCCATTAACGACCATGCATGGAAACACTCTCTCTATAACCTGCTTGAACCATCCATGCATGTAACTCAAATATAGTAAATGTGATTGTTAGCTTGATCGCATGAGGTGAAGATGGATCACGGATTCGGTTGGCTCTCTCTTCTCAACATTATAGCGTGTGATGGGGTTTTGCTTACGTAGCTTAGACTCTGTTTGCTTATCACCTCCTCTTCGTTCCGTTTTACTCCTCGGGAATGACCAGCGAAGGGATGCCGGTGGAGATCTGGCAAACTCACTCCGACGCTCAAATTAATACCCGAGTAAAGAGTATAGAACAATATATATAGAGCGGAGAAAAAGTGATTAACCTCCCAATGATGGAGATCATGGAGTATTTATAGGGATTTGTGCCCCTTAATCCCAGATAGGGATAAAGCCGGTATTGGGTGATTCTTTTCCAAGATAAGGAGTTTCGTATTCGAGGATAAGCGAGGCAAATAGACTCTTCTTGTGCGGAGGCAAAACAGCTGTTCTTATGGGGAGGCAAAGATGCTCTTCTTATGTGGAGGCAAATAATCTCTTATTATGTGGAGGAAAAAAGGCTCTTTTTATATTGAGGCAAAGAAGAATTAGATAAATAAGACTTACACATATAAAAAATGGAAGGACTTGGGTGGGGCTTACACATATGTTGGTAGGTGCATGCAGAGGGATTCACGTTTGGTTCGGACTAGCCTGGACGCGTTTGTGAACGCGTCCGGCCTAGTTCGAACCGGACGCATCCATGGATGTTTCTAGTCAGGGCTGGGTCAGCCACATCCATGGTGTGTCCGGCCCAGGCTGGGCCGGACTTGGATGCGTTCGGCCAGGGCTTGGCCGGACACATCCAATGGATGTGTTCGGTCTAGCCTAGACCGCGCGGACGTGTCCATGGCATATTTGATGTTGTGATTTCGGTGGAGACGAACTTACCTCGAATACTTAATCAAATTTCGTCTTTTGGAGTTTCGTAATTTGGTCGTTCCGTTAGCGGATTGAACCGTTAATGTCGTAGTTGGGTGTATATCCATCAACGTGTTTTGATGTCTTCATGGTGAAACCGTACCGGCAATTTTGAACTTTTTATAACAGTGTAGAGCTTCTTGTTCCAAATATGCATTATTATGTTATGTATTACAACTAATAATTCTAAACTTTAAAACGCACCAGATTAATTTACGTCGTTAAATAATATTATATAATGTTAGTCCAAAAGTTTATTTGTTTATTTGCATTTACTATGATATATATTATTTAATTTTGAATATCGTAATCGAAGAGACATAACATTTCTATGGTATTCTGATTTACAAATTATTTTTATTATGTGAAAGTAAAGGTGAAATTTTTTCGAATGAGAGATAATATTATATATTTATTGGTACTATAATAAATTATTCAATAATAAAATTCATAATGTGCTTTTAGTATGATTATTAATTTTGAAAATGAATATTTAGCCAAAGCGTGAGTCAGTAACATTATACTATAAATTTGTAACGAAATAGAAAATCGGACAACTTGACTAATATTTGAATGAGTTGATCAAATATATTTTTCTAACAACCATAATTTCCTATGATTAAGAATTAATAAAATACAGTACAGTCATCAAAAGAATTTCCTAGTCCCTATGTAGATTTGCCACTATAAAAAAGGTGACAGTATAGTTTGGTCCTTGGACATGACTGCATCATTGCTCCCTAAACATTTTATTTGCATTAGTAGAAAGACCCTTATTTTATATGGGATTTTCTACCATACTTGTGGAGCACTATATTTATGTTTTTTTTACTACTATAGTGGACTTAATTGTAACGTATGTAAAACTTTAAAATATATTTGAAATTCTGGACCTTATAACTTCAATTGGAACGATTATAATCCCTTTTATTCTGAACAGTTATGGAGTGAGATGATATCAATAACTGATTCATTCACAGGTCGAAGAAGAAAATGAAACCCTAAAGTATGTCGAGTTTCTTCATGTTGCTGCTTTGCGCATGTTAATCTTCATCTTCAACTTGTACGACCATGGAAAGAGGAAGTCGGGTATGTTCAATCCTGTAATCGAATTTGTGGAGAAGATAGTGAAGGTTATTGTGAGACCAGTGTACGATGACGTGATTGTTGTTTTCATGGAAGTTCTCAAGTTTATAGACAACAAGGTTTTTTCCCTAAACTTTTCTATGTAGCTATATATTCCCATCCAATTCTATTTCGATCCTCACACTTTTATAATTCATCCAAACTAGTTATTGGAGAAGTTGACTCGATCGCCAATATTGGTGCAAATTTTTTGGTCTTTCTATCATGTTTCACAAGCACCATGATTGTGCTACGTTTTATTTTGCTTAGTTTGTTGCTCTAAAGATGAATCTTATAGGAAAATTAGAATAATTATGGACGAAGCCACCAAATATTGAGCCACTACTGAACTTTTGTAAACCATGAAATAAAATATAGTCTTCTTTTTCTCTATTAAACTTAATTTTGCCCCATTTCTTTAGAAAAGTAGTACCTTTGACCCTTCTTAGATTGTCACTAAAAATCTCAAGACTAGGGAGGAAGGGGAAAAAAATTAAGTATAAGGATAAAAATAAAATTTTTAATGGAAAAAAAATGTTTTAAATGTACATATACTCGACCTAACTTTTTTTTTTGTTGAATATTGTGAAGATGGATAAAGTAGTGGTTAAAATAGAGCGACGAATCCCTCCCGTCATCAAGAAAACCATCACAGCTGCCCATAAAGCTCCGTCAGCTGCCCAAGCTCTGGTGGACGACATAAAGCGATGCGGTGCTTCTATCATCCTCAAATCCATGTACACCAAGTATGAGCCTGAAGTGCAACGATATGTTGTATGGAGCTGGTGCATGTTGAATAAATTCAACCTTTTTCAACAAGTGACTAAAATGGCGTTTCCAACCGTTGGGTACTGCATGGAGAAGTACAATGATGTGGTCGTGTATAACAACTATTATGTGTCTGCTACTAATAATTACTTTCCCTTGCTTCCAACCGAGATGATGGTGAAGGTGCTGATGGGAGATGAGGCAGCTGAGTCTGTGCGCGTATGGCGCCGTTTTTGCGCTCCAAGGACTTGCTTTAGTTTCTTTGCTTGAATAATAAACACAAAAACTGCTACATTTATCATCTTTAGTGCAACATCATATTGTGTCAACTACGTTAGGCAAATTAAAGTGTTGCAAATACTGATGTGTGCTATATTGGTATTTAAGTATTTTTCTCGCATCGTCATATATTTGGACTTTGTTAGGTTGTTATTTTAAATTTATATAAATCAATTAAAAAACCACCAAAAAGTTATGTTATGTGTCAGATTTAAAATCTGACATAAAGCGATTACGTTTTGAAAACGATGCATTTTGAAAAAAGTCACTACTAGTTAATTAAGCCTAACTAGAATCCTAAATTACTTAAGCGAATAATGAATTAAACACCTAGGTATAAAATCGGTCTACGATCAGAAATTCAAGTTCGGGGTTATATTACGAATTAAAAAAATAATAATTTTTAACTACGTCATTTCGGTACTCAATTCACAAATTGCCATGTCCTTTTATTTATTTAATTTTTATCCAAACGAATTAATATCAATGGTAATAAATCTTTTTTAACATTACCAGTTAATCAGTTAGAACAATTAAATCTAATTATTCTAAGCCAACAGCTAATAAAATAGGAATATATAAAACAAATAATTTTAAATAAATTGAGTAAATAGAGTAAACAATTAAACTTACCTGCGTGCAAGAAATTTCACTTATTGGGACCTGAAGATTAAGGTACAGCAAGCACGACGAGGTTGGGCTCGGTGGTCTACAATCGGATATGAGGAGATGGATGCATTCCGATGGAATCACTGGTCCGGGGCAACACGACGGTGGTTATTGCAGGATATGGGTGAGGTCGTGGCTGTGTTGAGGATGGGACCTGGAGGATGAGGGGAGTGTCAATGGCTGTTTCAGGGGAGGCAAACTGAGCGACTACTACTGCTACAGGCGGACCGATTTGGTCGAATCTTGGAGCGGATGGTCACAGTGATGATATAGGGGTGAGCAAAAAATCCATAAAGTCCAAGTCCGATCCGGAACCGGTCCAGGACCGAACCAAAAAGTCCATGACCGTTTGAGTCTAGGTCCAACAGTCCTCCCATTTCGGTCCTTAACGGTCCTGGACTTATTTCGGTCCAGGACCGTTTGGACCGTGGAGTACAAATCGAGACCGTTTAGACCGTTTGTATAGAGTATATAAGTTGATATGCTCACATTGCATCTTGTCATTTATACTTGCATTTACTTCTATCATGTCATTAGATGATTGTATAAGGTTATTATATGGTGCATATATCATGTAGTACATGTTACATGGTGTATGCACCTTGGTGCACCAAGTTGGGCACATAGGATAGCTAGTCCTAGTTGGTGATCCTTATCACCTAGTATATATAGTTTACCTATTGCATTGTAATCCCTAATCATCAATCAACAAATGATTCAACCTTCTAAAGTTATTATGGTATCAGAGCCACCTCAAATGGCGGCACAACCACAAAGCTAAAGAAGACCAAGTTTCTTCAAAGTTTTGCTTTAACATTCACCTTGTTCAAGTGTGGATTTGCAACTTCAGCTTCGTGGATCATCTTTTCTACTTCAACAATCCATTTCTTACTTAAGAATGGACATATAGTAAGTGGAATTTCAAGAACTCAACACGCATAAAGTAGATCTGCACCTAGACTAAGCATAGCCAAGATGACTTAGTACTAGTTTGCTTGTTCTTGAAGAATTCAGCCTTGTTCAGCTGATTGCGGGTTTGATATTGCTATTTCCTGGAGTTTGCTTTGTTTCTCTACATTTGGATATGGATTTTGAACATGTTTCAGCTGCGCCCCTTGCTTGATACCTGGAATTTCATTGCTTGATTTCCCTTATCTACACATTGCTCGGCTGAGGAGCATTTGTGCCTACCTTGTGCTTTGTGTTCATATCTTCAAGAATTTTGAGCTTTCATCAATGGAGAATGGTTTCTAATCCATTTCTGTTGAATTTCAAGCTTTGAAAATCACAAATCTTGTTGCGGAATTGTACAAGCAATCTCATAGGGTGAGTTGGATTTTGTCCTACTATCAACAACCTTGGTGTACTACTTTTGTTTGTAGTGCAACTTGTGTATGCGATTTTGATTGGATTGTGGCAGCTGATTTCTTGGATTTGGATTCCTATTATTCACATTCCATACCTACTTGTGTTATCTGAGTTACAAAATGGCTCAAGAAACCAATGTTGATGACCCCCTTTACATACACCCCTCAGACACCACTGGCCATATGCTCATCCCTTTCCAACTACAAGGAACCTCCAACTATCATGTTTGGAGCACATCAATCAGGGAAGGCTTGTTGGTGAAGAACAAGCTTGGTTTTATAGATGGCACATTCACAAGATTGGATGTTGATGTCAATGATAGAGTGAAATGGGATAGGGCAAATGCAATTGTCAAGGCATGGTTGAGGAACACTGTGGCCAAAGATTTGGTGAATGGTTTGGTCTATAACACAACTGCTTCTTCTATTTGGAATGACTTGAAGGAGATGTTTGATAAAGTGGATGGCACACAAATCTTTCAATTAACAAGGGAGATTTATCAAACATCTCAAGGTGTGCTCTCTATCACTGAGTACTTTGCCAAAACGAAGCAACTCTGGGATGCCCTTGCTTCCATTGATGATTTGGATCTTCAATGTGCTGGAGACATTGCCATTGTCAATGAACACAAGGAGAAGCAAAAGTTGATGGCATTTCTTCTGGGACTGAATGACTCCTATGGACACATTAGGAGCACCTTACTTATGAGACAACCACTTCCTTCCCTTAGCATTGCCTTCTCTGTATTGGTACAAGAAGAAAGCCAAAGGACCATCTCTGGTTCCATTGGTGATGTGGGTGAGGCAACTGCCTTGTTCACTGGAAAGCATCCATTCTATGGTGGTGGTAGAGGCAATGGAAGAGGATATGCAAGGGGTAGAGGCTTTGCTAGAGGCAATGGCAATGGCATTGGAAGAGGAAATGGCTTTGGAAGAGGCAACTTCAATCCTTCAAGTCAGAGACCACTCAATACTTGCAACTATTGTGGCAAGAGAGGTCACATTGAAGACAATTGCTACATCAAACATGGCTACCCATATGATCACCCAATTCATCAAACCAATCCAAATGCTCCTAAGAGGAATTGGAATTCAGCCAACATTGTTGAAGAAGGTGGCAACTCAAGCACAATTGAGCATGTGGCAGCCAAGGACAAAAGGATATTTCATGGCACAGCTGACAAAAGAATCCAACATGTTGCTGCCCATAATGATCACTTTGATCATACACCCCTAAGCTTTGAGGATATGGATCAAGCTCATGTCAACATGGCAGGTATATCTAGTGATTCTATGGTTTGGATAGTTGACTCAGGTGCTACTAACCACATCACTCATCAAGTTGAGTGGCTACATGATTTGAAGAAAAGTGATTCAGATCACCAATATGTGCACTTGCCAAATGGTCACAAATGCAAAGTGACTCATGTTGGTTCTTGTTCTTTCTCAAGTGGATTTACCTTGACCAACATACTCTTGGTCCCTGACTTCAAGTTCAATCTGATCTCTGTATCTAGGTTACCTAGCCAGTTAAATTGCAAAGTGATATTTACTTGTGATCATGTGTTACTTCAGGGCCAGAGTGGCAAGTCCATGGTGATTGGGGAATGGAATAGAGGACTATACACTTTGAAGGATGTGGTGCCTTCAAACCCAAGGAAGTTAGCAGCTGCTTGGTTGGAGAATAAGGATGAAGTATTGAGATGGCATAGGCATTTGGGCCATGTCTCTGAACAATATTTGAATCATTTGGATGTTTTAGGCTTGAATAAGACATATGGTTGTATCAAACAATGCACTATTTGTCCTCTTGCAAACAATCTAGATTTTCTTTTCCAACCAGTGATTCTATTGCCTCAAAGCCCTTTGATTTGGTTCACATGGATTTATGGGGTCCTTACAAAGTGCCAACCTTCAAGAACAATCAATACTTCTTGACCATTGTTGATGATCACTCAAGGGCAACTTGGGTTTACTTGATGAGGCACAAAAGTGATACTTTCTTGCACATCAAGAATTTCCTAATCATGGTGAACAATCAATTTGGAACAATGGTCAAAACTTTGAGGAGTGATAATGGGACTGAGTTCATCAATTCTATTTGCAAAGGTTTGCTTCTTCAATTTGGCATTCTTCATCAAACAAGTTGTGTGCATACACCACAACAAAATGGAAGGGTGGAACGCAAACATAGGGACATCCTCAACATTGCTAGAGCTATAAGATTTCAAGAATCCATGCCTTTGAGGCATTGGGGGTATTGCATACTCAATGCTTGTTACTTACTCAATAGGCTTCCCACCTCTATCTTGAAGTTCAAGTCACCTATTGAAGTGTTATATGGCAAAACTCCTTCCCTTCATCACTTGAGAACTATAGGTTGTCTATGTTTTTCAACCAAATTGAACAACCATGACAAGTTTAGTCCAAGGGCTGAACCATGCATCCTAATGGGATATTCAACATCTCAAAAAGGATACCTTGTGATGAACATTTCAAACTCAGTGTTTCATGTATCAAGGGATGTTCATTTCCATGAGGATATTTTCCCCTTTAGCATGTCTAAGGATGCTCTAAAGGCTCTTATTCCATCTTGCTTGGGAGTCAAGCAACCACTTGAGGATTTCCCACCTGAGAATCCTTTTCATTTTGACATGGATATATCAACCAACTCTCCTCCCATTGAGGTTCTCACACCTCAAATGGATGATCAAGCACCTCCAATTGAGGATCAACCACCTCAACAACCAATTGAAGAAGAAGCACCCCAACCTTCCAATCTGAGAAGGAGTCTTAGAATTGCACAACTACACCCACCACCTCCTAGGAGAAGTGCAAGGCTTGCTGAACTCAAACAAAGATCAAGTTCAAATGCTATCTTTGGAATGGAGAAGTATGTCTCCTATGACAACTTGGGTCCACAATACAAATGCTTCTTGGCTGCTCTTGACAAGATCAAAGAGCCAACCACCTATAAACAAGCAATCAAAGACCCAAAATGGATCTTGGCCATGAAGGAGGAAATGCAAGCACTTCAAAACAACAACACTTGGGAGCTAATAGAACTCCCACAAGGCAAATCTTCAATTGGTTGCAAATGGGTATTTAAGGTCAAATACAATTCTGATGGTTCCATTGAAAGATACAAAGCAAGATTGGTTGCCAAGGGATTCACTCAAATTGAAGGGACTGATTTCAATGAGACATTCTCCCCTGTAGTCAAAATGGACACAGTGAGGATCATATTAGCTTTGGCAGCTTCCAAATCATGGGGATTGTACCACATGGATGTAAACAATGCATTTCTTCAAGGTGATCTAAATGAAGAAGTGTATATGGACATTCCCCAAGGTTTTAATCATTCCAAGTCTCTTGAGGGATATCCCAAACTTGTGTGCAAGCTCAACAAGTCCCTATATGGTCTCAAACAAGCTTCAAGACAATGGAACATCAAGCTCACTCAAACCTTATTGAAGAATGGTTACAAACAATGTGCCTCAGATCATTCCTTGTTCACCAAGATACAAAGTGATGACAAAGTTTTTCTTCTCACCTATGTTGATGATCTTCTAATCACTGGCTCCAACACCAAGATGATCAATCAATTGAAGAACACACTCCAAACACACTTCAAATTGAAGGACTTAGGAGACTTGAGGTACTTTTTGGGACTTGAAGTTGCAAGGTCAGATAGAGGTCTTGTAATCAACCAAAGGAAGTATGCAATTGAGCTCATTGAAGATGCTGGCCTAGGGGCTGCAAGGCCTGCTGAAACCCCTATGGAGTTCAATGTCAAACTCACCACACATGAGTATGACAAAGCAACTAATTCAAACATTGATGATACACTCTTGGAGGATGCCACTTCTTATAGGAGGATCATTCGCAAGTTGCTATACCTTACCATGACAAGGCCAGACATTAGCTTTTCAGTGCAAAGACTCAGTCAATTTGTTGACAAGCCAAAGAAGTCCCATCATGATGCAGTCATAAGAGTCATCAGATACATTAAAGGCACTCCAGGGCAAGGATTGATCTATCCTTCCAACAACAAGCTCAATTTGAGTTTGTTTTGTGATTCTGATTGGGCTGCTTGCCCTTTTAGTAGGAAATCAGTGAGTGCTTATTGTGTCAAGCTAGGAGAAGCTATGATAGCCTGGAAGGTAAAGAAGCAAGACACAATTTCCCTATCAAGTGCTGAAGCAGAGTATAGATGCCTAAGAGTTGCAATTCAAGAGGCACTTTGGGTGGGAAGAATCCTCAAGGAACTTGGCATACAAGTAAATCTTCCTATCCCAATCTATACAGATAGCCAAGCAGCTGTGAAGATTGCAAAGAATCCCATGTTCCATGAGCGCACCAAGCACATTGAGCTAGACTGCCACTTCACAAGACATCATATTCAACAAGGATTCATAGGTGTCCATTACATTCCTTCAAAGGAACAACTTGCTGACTTGCTTACCAAGGCATTGGTCAAGAGTCAACACTTAGCTTTGCTAAAGCTATATGGAATCAAGGATGTGTTCCAAGAAAGAAGAGAAGAAGAAGAAAAGGATGGGAGAATATAGAGTATATAAGTTGATATGCTCACATTGCATCTTGTCATTTATACTTGCATTTACTTCTATCATGTCATTAGATGATTGTATAAGGTTATTATATGGTGCATATATCATGTAGTACATGTTACATGGTGTATGCACCTTGGTGCACCAAGTTGGGCACATAGGATAGCTAGTCCTAGTTGGTGATCCTTATCACCTAGTATATATAGTTTACCTATTGCATTGTAATCCCTAATCATCAATCAACAAATGATTCAACCTTCTAAAGTTATTAGTTTGTACGGATCAAGGTACAAGCTGATAGTTAGCGAGCTATTTGCTGTTCGCATATATTATATAGGCTATATATATATATTGTTTGTACTGCTCTCGCCTATATATATATATTTTGTTACGTTACCATGTTTGATGTTTTTTTTTGGGTAAAAACTATATGTTTGCTGTTTGATATATATTACTATTTTATTTATTTGTAAAAAATCATTTATTCCCATTTCTTAAGAATTTTTATTTTAGTTATTCAACAAAAATATTATAAAAAAAATTCAGATTTGTTTTTAATTTCTTTCTATAAAATAATTGGATTTTAAGTTTTTTTTTTTTTTTTCAAAACCAGGAATGAAAATATCAGAATTTTTTAAACGGTTTAATAATTCTGAACCGATCTTAAAGAATATATATCTTACGTTCAATTTTTTCTAAAAAATAAGATTTAATAGATTAATATTTTTTTAAAAATATTATATATTAAAAAAATCAGATTTATTATAATAACATTTAAAAAAATATCATATATTAACAATTTCGGATTTAATATATAATATTTACAAAATATTATATATATTAAAGAATTCAGATTTAATATATTCATATTTTAAAAATAAATTCAGATTTTCGAAAAAAAAAATTGAATTTTTAAAAAAAAAAAATAATTGTCCTGGATTGGACCTAACGGTCTTAACGTACCTGGACCGAACAAGGACCGTTAAGACCAGGACCATTTCAAAAGGTCCTAACGGTCCTAGACCGGTCCTGGACCGAAATCGACGGGGTCCATTTCAAACGGACCTTAACGGTCTTGGACCGGTCCTGGTCCAGGACCGGTCCATGTTCACCCCTAGATGATGCAAGTCCAGTTCTGGTGGCCGGATCGATGTTGAGGGTCCATTGGCGGTCATCCCAGTGGGAGATACTCCGGTGGATGATGTTCGAGATCAGAGTGAGACAACGGAGTGCGATGGAGAGGTTTGGGTTATTACGATGAAGAAGATGAATTCAAATCAATGTACAAGCAGTAATAAATATAATAACAATAGTAATAGTATAATAATAACAATAAAATCAGCAAAACTGATAAAAGTACGAAGCTACATATACTATCACGATGTTTCTCGAAATATATGGTGTTATTTCTCTGTGTTTTTGTCCCTTACCAAATAACAATGACCCCTATTTATAGTAAAACTAATCTAGATTACAGATAAGACCTCCTAAATATTAAAATGATAAATACCTTACAGATAAATTCCTACGGATAAATATCTTACAAATAATTTTTCCTACATAATAGGAGATAATATTTGTAGATAAATACCATACAGATAAATAACTATTACATATATATATATTCTAAATATTTCGGATATATCTGAGATATTTTACATATATATATTTATTTACTACTCTAATATGCACATGAGCATTTTTTGACACTTCGTGACTTGACACATCTAGAAATGATGCATCATGTGTAACAACGTTATGTACGGGTCAAAATTGAGTGTTTACAGTTTGCTCCTCTTTGGACATGCCACTGTAGAACTTGTTCGAGGGGGGTTTGTCAAAAGACAAGAGAATACCGATTTTGGCCATAGAGCATGTCTTCTTCTGCTTCGAAACTTATATGCTTATTTTGACTGGTGCAGAAACTGACAGCCTCTGTCGGCGGAAATCTGGATAACTACAGATCCCAATTGTCAGTGTTGACTAACATACATGGGGCAGCGCAACACTGTTGAAAAGATTAGATGTGATTACTAGCATATCCGCGACAGCGCAGCAGCGTTGTGGTGACTAGCATATTTGGGATAGCGCAGCATCGTTGTGGTGACTAGCATATCTGGGACAACGCAGCATCATTGTGGTGACTAGCATATTTGGGACAGCGCAACACCGGTTGTCGTGACTAGCATACCTGGGGCAGCGCAACACCATTGAAGGGATAGTTGTGATGACTAGCATATCTAGGACAGCGCAGCATCGTTGTGGTGACTAGCATATCTGGGACAGCGGAACACTGGATGTGGTGTCTAGCATACCTGGTGCAGCGCAACACCGTTGAAGAGTAGATATGATGAGTAGCATATCTGGGATAACGCAACATATGTCGAAGAGGAGCCACTAGTGGCCTCTGTTGGAGATGAGGCTCTAGTAGTGTCTGTTGGAGAATAGCATGTAGTGACTTGATGACTTGAATGCATGTCCCTAATTTTTGCCTAAACTGCGCATGACGCGACAACTTAGCGGGATCCTTCTTTTTTATATTTTTATCTCTCATATTCTCTCCTTTTTCCACGGTTGAATTTTAGAGATTTTCGACCGTGCCCCTCGGTTTCCCTAATTTTTGCATGGAATGCCTCTTGAGGTTTTCATTCCATCGGGAGCTTATTTCTCTATTTTTTCCATGATTGCAATTTCTGATTTTTTCAATCATGCCCCTCATTTCCTGATTTTGCCTAGGCCGTCATTTCGGGTTTTCAACATAGCGGAAACATTCTTTATTTGGTAGCTGATTAAAGGGTGGTTGTGACCCTCTCAAATATTTTCCGGATTTTCCATTGCAGAAGCTCTTTTTTTTAGTAGTCTATCAGGCTCTTTCCTAGTTCCTTAAATACTTGGACATGAAGGATGTCTGCTGAACTCCCTCCGTCCACTAAAATTCTCTTCACGTCAAAGTTAGTGATTTCCGCTATTATGACCAAGACATCATTGTGTGGAAACACTATGTGTTCCATATCATTCTTCGAGAATTGGATGACCATGTCGTCCTCCTCCCTTGGTCTCTTGCCCCAAATGGCCATTTTTTTCAGGTTGAGCAGCATAAACCTTTCTTGCATTCGAGGACTGTCCTCCTGTGCCTATGCCCTCGTGAATGACGTTGATAGTGCCTTTCTTTGGGGGGGGAGACGTGTAATCGTCAATCTTTCCCTTTCCTTTGTCAATTGTCAATGGCTTATGGGGCGGTGATCGCTCCCTCTTGTTCCCAGTGTTGACGTAAAGACGTCCTTGCTGGATTTCCTTTTCAATCTTTTCTCTTAGGGCAGTACAATTATTTTTGTGGTGCCCTCGGGCTTCAAGGAATGAACGGAATTTGTCACCATCTGGCCGGCGTCCACATTCCTTGCTCTTTCATTTCTCGAAAGATGGTAGTGAGGGGCGCGTTCAAGGGAACAAACTTGATAGCGTTGACGCTATCCGACCTCCTTTTTTCGTTGAAATTTCTACCATTTGGAGGGGGTATCCATTCAATTTTCTTTGATTACCCTACCCTTGTTGCAACCTTCCCTTGTTAGGTTTGTTTCCTTCAGTTTTGTTTGAAGGGATCGCCATTTTTGCTCGCCTTATGGCTCTGGCCCTTTCATGGTCTATATGTGATTTCACTCGTGCTGTCAGCTATTCCACGGTGTTAACCATGTCAATGGTCATGCTTTCCTCAATGGATGATCCGTAGCGTCCTAAATTCCTCGTGAAAGCACATATTTTTTCTCCTTTTGACATATCTGTGTCAATCTCGGCTAGATTTTGGTTGAAGCGAGTGTAGTAACTCGTCAATGTCTCATCATTCTCTTGACAAGCATCGTCTATGGCGTTCGAGCTCTTCAGGAGTTGTCTTTCTCCCAAGTATGTTTGAATGAATTTTGCTTTTAACTGCTTACAGGAGTTTATTGATGCCTTCGGGAGACCGAATAACCAATGTGAAGCTGCCCCCGTCAGTGTCATAGGGAATGACAATGTCATCAACCTTTCGTCACTCGTGCACCCCATCAATGACGCCTCGTGCTGCTGCACGTGCTCCATTTGGTCTCCTTTGCTATTGTACTTATCAATTTTTCCTGGAGACACTCCCTCTGGGAAGCGCATGTCCATCAGCTCTTGGACAAATGGGTGTGACGATTTATCATCTAGGCTATGCAAAGCCTTGCCTTTCGCTTCCATCATCCTCATTGTTACTAACTCCTCTATTTTTTTCATAGTCATCGGTGCCCTTTGAGGGTCGACGGTTGCGCCTTGGTTCATTGGTTGGAACTCAACTTGGTAAGGCTGGTAGTACGGACTCTATTGGTACTGGAATTCATATGGGGACATTGGTTATTGTCTCCATGGCTGGGGCGTTGGCACACACTCCGGTCTTTCTCTTTCAGAATGCACTACTGCCGGGGCATACTAATACTGCTGGGCAGGAGGCAGTATTGATGATTGCCTTGCATTGTGATGCATTGGTGATTGTCTTGCAACTTGGGGGGTAGGAGGTTGCCTTGCAAAGTGTGGGGGATAATGTCCCTCATTTTATGTCATTCTCGGACCCTCCCTTGGCGGGACCTGATGGTTCGGGCCAACCGGGGGTGGTCTGTATCCTCTTGCCCTCATAGCATCCCGATATGTCATTAAGTCATCAATGGCCGACATAAAACCTAGCGTAACCGGTGGAGTACCTTGTGATGGGCATCCAGACACCGCAAAAGTGTGTCGGTTGAACATTGACATGTCGTATGATGGCACTCCATGGAATGACATTCCATATGGCTGTTCTTGCGGAGGCGTTCCATAGGGGAATCCTTGAGGGGGATCTCTCTGTTGTGTTCTTCGGGACTGCGCTTGAGCGCTTGCCTCAACCTCCTTGCTTGGATGTCTTCGCACCGTTGGTTTTGGGGGCATTCAAAGATTACTCATGAGGGACGGGAACGGGTGGTTCCTCCATCGGTCTTGTTGCTCTTGGGATTTGCGTGTTGGGATGAAGGGGTGGTCTCAAACTCTCGGGAGGAGGTTCGTTACCCACTGATTGTCTGCTCACTGTCATCGAACTTGTTATTGCCAGACTTTTAGTTCGAGTCACACAGTACGATGCCAATGATGGATCAAGCTCATCAGGGTTCCGAACTTGGCGGCCTTGCTTCGAGTCGAGATCGCCTTGTTACTCATGTTCTGCTTTCTCCGTTCCTTTCCTCGCTTACCTGTACAAGGGGTAAGCTGGGGGGATGTCTGGCAAACCCTCTCCGATGCTAAAATGAGAGTTCGGTTTTAGAGAGATAAAGCTAGAGAGAAGTCGTTAGAGCACTGATGTCCAACTAGAGATCAAGTTGTAAATGAAGGATATAGAGCATTATTTATAGGGATTGTGATCTTGGCACCAGAGGGGCCCACATTTACGGGTGGGACCGTGTAATAATATTACTGGTGTGTTATGTGTGTAACCCGGATGTCGATCACCTGGGCATCAGGGGATGGACGTGTGACGCGCCAGCCCCGTTACGACTGGACTGGTCCGACGTTGTGACACCGGACTAGCCCGGTGTTTTTCGACACCGGACTAGTCCGGTTCGGGAAGACTAGCGCGTGGTTTTGAAGGGTCTTGGACAGTTACCATGTTCGGGGTCAACGGTGCGACCCCGTCGAGCCTTAGTGAGGTCCAATCGGGTGTATATCAATCAGTGACCTACTTGTCACCTGCTAAAGATGAAACATTTCCTCCTAAGGAAAAAAAGAGGGCGACATGCTTATCACCTGCTGAACCATTGCCCCTATCTTCACCAATTAGATAAAGGTGGCTACCACCTCTGTCCACTAATCACAAAAGGGAATTGTTGCCCCTCGGTTTAAGAGCACCTATAAATGGTAAACTTTCTCCATTCACTTGGGGTTCCTAATATATTTACCCAAATATACTAATTTAAGCATCAGATTGTAATCGTAGGGCACAATATCACATTTTTCCTCTTCCAGGTTCCGATTAAGAAAAATTTAAGGAGATCAAGCAGTCTGAGACTCACTAGTGTCGACCAAACGAAATCAAATGAGCAGACATCTAAAAGCCATACTTTAAGGGGGTGTTTGAATGAATGTAATGTGGGATGTAATCTCACATTACATCACACATTACATCCACATTACATGTTTGGTTTGTCAAACGACGTAATGTGCATTGTAATTAATGTGCATCTGAGATTACATCCAAACTTCATTCAACGTAATATGAGATTTCATCAAAAAACGGATGTAATATGAGATTACGTCCAACATTACAGAGTGTTGTTATTTTATTATTATTTATTTAATAAATAAACACCTTATATTATCTTTATATATATTAATAATAATAACAATAATAGATTTTTACTTTTTATCTAATTCATAATTCATTATTATTATAATAAAAAAATAATGCATACGATGTTTGTATAAAATGCTTAAGTATTTTTTGTTGCATTTTTTGTAAAAAAAAAATATCTTATAAAACTGTATAAAATTTTTTAATTAATAGAATTTTAATAGTTATGCGTATTGAGTTTAAATATTTAGTTTTTGGAGTTCATAAATGAGTATAGTATTAACCACAAAACATAAAATTTAAAAAATTAATTGTTGTCAAAATATATATTCTTTTAAACCTTATCATATTAACATATAATATACTCTCATATATTAATATGATAACAATAAAGTCACATTACAATGCACATTACAACACATATCAAACGATGTAATCTAACATTACGCTCCACACTACAGCACAACCAAACACTATAATACATAATTACATTACGTAGCTCACATTACTTGTAATTTCACATTTTAAGTAATTTCACATTACGTTCATCCAACGCCCCCCTAAAATACAACTATACGTATTAGTTAATGAGCAGTGCGAAAGAATGTGAAAAATCTTGTGAAGTTTTCACCGAAACCAATGGGTCCCACTGCAAGTTTTATCAGTCAATTTGATTCTTACACTTTCCAACTCTACCCTTCACTCTTCAGGTTCTTTTACACTTTGTATGTAAATAAAAAGTTTTCTAGTATCTATATTTTCATATTGAAGCAGTGGCAGATGGATGTTCAATAATGTGGTTACGAACGTAACCATATTATCGAGTATTTTTAGTGGTATTTTAAGTTTATTTTTGAGGAAAAATATGTCATGGTCCTCATTATTTAAATGTAAGATCCTCGTTATTTGAGTGTAAGATCCAAATTATTTTGTGCAAGACACTAAGACCCTGTTATTTCGTCCAAAGTTGTCATTAAATACATTTAAAATTTACAAAGTAAATGAATACTTTTCTAAATATCGAAAACAAGACCAAATAAATTATATTAGTGTTACAATAATGTCACGGCTTGATTAAAACTCAATTCATCCACAATTGGTATTGGTAGGATTTGACTCAATTGTAACATTTGTATAAGCAAATATGGTTTACTTCTGATACTTTGAAAAGTATTGTGTACATTTGAAATATATTTAACGACAGTTTTGGATAAATAATTGAAGAAAGTATCAACTATCATTGTTTTAAAATATGTATATTTTAAAACATGTTAGTACCAAAAAATAAATTTTTTTAATACATTTTATATAATTTTGTTAAAAATATGTTAAATCTTCACTTTTTTTTCTTCTGCATAGCATATCCTCATTATCGAGACTCTTGATCCGCCACTGTATTGAAGAACTGCAAATAATAAGTACTTAAATAATTCTTTTTATATATTAAATCCATTTATGTTAAACTCAACAAATATATATATATATATATTCAAAGAAAGACTTTAAAAAATTATATATTAAAAACACTCTAAAACTTTGGTGTTTTAATAAAAAAAAAAGTCTCAAGCTTATATAAATTAGATAAAAGTATAGAAACTTACAAAATACATGCTATATAAAAAATATAAATAAGTAATTATTATCTTTTGACAAAAAAAAAGTAATTATTATCTGAAAAACAAGAGTAAAATGCTAAAAATTTAGTAATTTATGAAATTCTGAAACTTTCAATATAACATAGATAATTTTATTTAATTTTTATACAAATTTTGGAAGAAAAAAACTTAGAAAGTAAATCAATTTCATGGTCAGCACTTTACCCCTTACGGGCTATCCCGGAGCGAGTGGGGATTAGTTTAGGTGTGAAATAAGCATGCTACAAGAGTTGTCTTCCTGATGAGAGCCCCTTCTAGGACCGAGAAATTTACCAAACTAAGCATATTATAGTACAAAGATACAAGATTGAGCAAGTAAAGTTTGAAATTTCAAATTTAGGTAAATCCTCGTCTCCCAGTCGAGGATTTGACCAAAGCTTTTGGTCAAATCCTCGACTCCCAGTTGAGGATTTGACCGTAGCTTTGGTCAAATCTTAGAATTTTTTTTTTTATAAATTACCTGAAATAAAAAAAAAAAGTTCCAACATTACAAAAAAAATCATTACAACATTTAAATACTACACACAAATTCATAAGTTCCAAATCCATAAGTTCCATAAATCTTGTTCGTTCAAATACAAAAAATGTTATCAAATACTACATAGTCAATGTCTCCATGGTTGCCCACCTTGCCTATCCTGGATGGCCGCTCTCCCACCCCTACGTCCTCTCACATTTCATCCGGGATAGGCAAGGTGGGCAACCATGGAGACATTGACTATGTAGTATTTGATAAAGTTTTTTGTATTTGAACGAACAAGATTTATGGAATTTATGGATTTGGAACTTATGAATTTGTGTGTAGTATTTAAATGTTGGAATGATTTTTTTTTTTTTTTGTAATGTTGGAACCTTTTTTTTTTTTTTTAATTTAAGGTATTTTATTAAAAAAAAATCTAGGATTTGACCAAAACTACGGTCAAATCATCAATTGGGAGTCGAGGATTTGACCAAAAGCTTTGGTCAAATCCTCAACTGGGAGACAAGGATTTGACCAAACGCTTTGGTCAAATCCTCGACTGGAGACGAGGATTTGCTTAAAATTGGAATTTTCAACTTTACATGTTTATTTTTGTAATTACGATTAAAAACATACATACTTAGCAAAATGACTCTCTAGAACCACCCTTCGGGAATTTTTTTTATTTTTATTTGTCTGTATTAGTTTTTTTTTTTTGAGTACGAACTTTATTGAGTACGAACTATTACAATCTACGAAATAGAAAATACATACTCTGGAGAGTTTGGTTAACAACCAATTCCCGACCTAGTAGAGTAGGTACTAACAGAACAACAGAAACAGCAACAACAGAACAATACACTGAAAAACAACTAAACATACATAGACTAGAACAATAAAACAGATAAGCGGAAGAGATGACCCCAGTCAAATGATATAAACTTGGAGAGGAGGAGTCCATCTGATACAGCGACACCCGTAGTCCTTCGGAGGGTAGAAGAACCTTCCTCAAGAGCGACATAGCTAACAGCGGACCTACACACCAAGCGATACCAGACAGCACCCATAATAAATCGGAAACACAAACAACTCCATAGACTAACAAGGATAACCGCATGACCGGTGTAGAGATTTCTAAGTGGTAGGGGCTGGATGAAACCAGGCTACCGAAACACCCCTGCCTGTGGAACATCCACGAAGGACTAGCGCACGTCGGGGGTGCCAAAGAAATGCTCTGATTCTCTGTTAGGAGAAGGAAACTAGATACGATCGCTAACGCGGTCGTATCGTGAGTACCCCGAAGTGAATATTATGCTGTGGCTTTTCCTGAGAACGGAGCGTTGGTTCTGACGAACCATGGATTCAGCTGGAAGGGGTAAAAATGGGAGGGTAGTAGGCTATACCGCCAAGATGTAGTCAAGTTTGAGCTTAAAACGGTGAACTGCATCCACGACGGTGCGTGGAGGGGCGTAGTAGACCGGTGCACGACATAGTGGTAGCAGAGGTGGGCCGTGGCGGCGAGGGGAATCGCGTCCTGACACGCGGCGGCGCGGATCGGCGCGTGCATTACACGCGCCGCTGCAGAAGGCGCGTGTGCCTGATGTGCACAGCGCGTGTGGGGCTGTGGTTGGCGCGTGGGGCGCGTGAGGCGGTTATGTCGGCGAGTGTGGAGCGTGTGCCGGCGCGTGGGGGTGTGTGGGGGCGCGTGGGAACGTTCGGAGGTGGTTTTGGTGGTGGTGGGATCTTTAGGCGGGCTCGGAGGAGGTGGTGGTGGTTGGGCGGATGCAGTGGGGAACGTGAGGGGTGAATGGGTGAGGCGGACTCCGCGTTTTGGCGATGCGGAGGCGAAGAGTGGAATGAAGGCGAGGTTGAACAAGGTCATCCGCTGTGAATGGGCTTCTGGCTTTGGCTTTGGGTTCGGCTTAGGCGTATGCTGGAGGAAGAGTTGCTCCATGCTCTTGACCGACGAGAGAGTTTGCTAAGAGCAGTGACTACCCTTCGGGTTTTGGATAGAGAGAGGGAGGTTTCTAACTCCGGCCGGTCTGTATTAGTTGACTCATGACTGAAATCTACATAGTATCTTTTATTATTTAGATTTGAATCAACACCACCGACTAAATTTGTATATGTCAAGCAAGAGAATTAATATAAAAAAAAAAATATTAATACGTAGATTTACTTACATTAAACAGTGAATTATAAAACTCGAATGATTTTTTATGCAATATTTTATGATACGAGGTTAGCCCATTGGAAATATATTAATTATAATTAATGTTCAAACAGTTTCTGTGAATTTTTATCAGTAAAACAGAATTCTTTATGTTAATTTTAGGAAGAACAATAGTAATTATTACTCCAGATTTATTACACCCGATGAGAATAAGGGTGTTTTAGGAAGAATACTAAAAAAATCGGAGTAATAATTGTTTTTCTCTTTACATGTGGGTCCCTCCCACTTTCACGGCAAATTTCTGTAAATATTTCAGTTTGTATCATTTTTAATTAGTTAATATATCAAGTAAATCTGGTCCCTCACAATACAATCATTAATGGAACGGTGAAGACTTGGATGCTATATAGTATATATGCTCAAGAGAATTATAATGAGCATGTAATTGAGGGTAATATATTTACTAAATGTAATGGACCAAATAGTAATATCCTTAGAAAACCCGCATTAACTGCAAGTAGGAGCAGTGGCAAACGGCGGGCGGCGCGATTTGCCGCCACTAACAGAGATGGTTGAATTCACCGGCCACTCCCTCCGCCTCACCCTCTTCCTCTCCCTATCTTTCACTGCCTCCTGCTCTATAGCTTCTTCCCCACACTCCATCTTCCATCTCCGTTCATCCTCTCCGTCGGTGCCTCCTAAGGTCCCCCGTGCCACGCCCTCCGATCTGCTCTCGCTGCTGGGCTCCTCCGGCCAATCGCCGCCGGTCAAACCTCAAGTCGCCAGAGAACTCAGATCTTGCCTCCGGTTTTTGGTTCCATTCTCTCCGGTTCCTTCGGATTACACCTCCCGGAGCTCTGGCAGGCGGGAGCTCACTTCTAGGGTCAACGATGCGAGGGAGATGAATCAGCTCGTCTGGTGGCCGCCGGAGCCGGTTCTTGATCTGGCTCGGCTTGCATTTGACACTCGTGGCGATCCAGGTGCCATTCATCGGGCGCTTGATCCTTCTATTATCCCCGTAAGTATATTCGACTGTAGGCTTTCGTTCGTTTCCACAGTGGTTGTAATCAGACTGAAACTTTCAGTCAAAACCTGAAATTTAATTGCCTATCGTGATTATCAGTCTCTGGCAATTTAATTGTATTCATCTAATCAATAGGTCCCTGATGTGGAAGGTTCGGGAAAGTGCAGATGTCAGCTCACAAGAACACCGTATGGGAGGCGCTTTATTAATAAGGTCTGCATCAGAACAATAGTATATATATATACTTGCTTCAATTTTGATCATTTTTCCATCGAATTACAGTTTTTAATTTCTTGTTGTATTTGAATTGAAATTGATTGTTCATTTCCAGGAACTTAATCAGTACTTGGAATTCCTATTCGAGTTAATTGCTGCTCGAGGCCCAGATATTGGGCTTAATATATCATTGAATCGCTATGATTTCTTCCACGGCCACCTATTTCTCTCTGCAGAATCAGGGAGACTTGGTATCCTGTAAGATGATAACCATTTCTTCTTGCTTTCAGTTGATAAATTTGAAACATTGATACATAATGGTAACTGAATTTTCACTGAATTGCAGTTTCCATGCCAAAGAGTACCCAAAATATGACAAAAAAAACTTCCCCTACAATATGGGCTACTGTCAGTCAGGTTCTGTTTTAGTCACTGTGTCAAATATCGTTGGAGTTCTTATATCGAATCTGCAGATAAAACAGTTGTTCAGAAACCTCTGACATTTTATGTTAAGATATACAAATGCGGCACTATATTATAATGGTATTCTGTGGAAAAGAACATTCAGAAGTGTGATATATATTGGATTCTGTCGTTTCCAAGTTAACTTTGATATCAGGAACAACGGCAGAGGATAAAGAAAGAAAACAAATCCAATAACTAAGAGTTCTTAATTGCATCAAGTTATTTTTACTTTTACCTGCTTTTAATGGCCCAAACTTCTACCTACTATTTAGTCGAATAATTTTGTTGATTTTATGGCAATTACAAAGTGTATTGATTGGTTATCTATTTTACTGGATGATTTTGGTCTTTGTATAAGAGAGTTTATTAGCTGCATTATTCATTTCTGCTTTCAGGTTCTGATCTGATGTATGATGATTCCATGAATTTACGCAACATTCTGTGGTTGGCGCCATTGCCAACCAAGTCTTCTGAGGCATGGTCGGCACCAGGTATTCTTCAAATCTTATAAATCTGCAGTTTTAAAAATGCAGTTCTCTCATGCATGTTCTTGTCTTAGCTGAAATAGAGAAGCTTTGTTTCATACTGGAGTTCCACCTTATCGGTGTTATATTATTGGAGCCTTGTATCGTCTGCTTTTCTAGTACTGTCTTGCATCTTATAATGCTATCAAATTCAACTTCAGAATAGGTAACTTTTTGAGGAAAATGAGTTTCAAATGTAGGTGTTCTTGTTGTGCTTGATGCTCGGCCGGGAGGAATTATATACAGAGACTTCGTACCTGAATATGTAGATTTTGTGAGGACAATATATGAAGGTGTATAGTTGTGCTTCTCCTTCCTTCTTCCTTGCATAAACACTTGTTAGTAATGGATATTCTGCTTGATTGTGTTGCTTTTGTGGCATTTTCGTTGTTGCAGATGAATTTGGAGTTATTGCAGTGGATGTGAATTACTTGAATGTAGGAGGTGATGTTCCAAATTATCAAATCTATATTTGTTGATGAGTAATTCCACAATGTATTTCATGTATTATTTCCAAATTACTATTATTAGTTAATGAAATAATAATAAAACAAAAAGGAGCAGTTAGTGTTGCAAGATTTCAAGTTTTGGGTAGTTAACTTAGTTATGTTGGGTCTGTTCCAGTAATCTGGTTTAGTTGTCCGGTTTAGTTAATGTTTGTTTTAGAAATAACAGATTGCAGATTTGTCTCTGCAAAATTGCGCCTGTTGAGAGAGTTGTTGATTTCCAGTGATTCATTTAGTTAGTAGTTTCTGATAGTAGAGTCTTTTTACCATTGTTTACCTATTTATTAAGACATTATAACATGTTACTTATAGATCAAGCAATACAATTTGGTTTCCATGCTTTTTCTATTTTTGTCAGCAAGCAGCAATTCTTTTGTTGACAACTTTCAGTAAGTAAACTGGGAGTGTTTAACTAAGAACTTCCAAGTCCCAAACTTTAATCTTTAGTATCAGAGCCTGCAATTAGAGTAATCACAATTTATGAACTTGCGCAATGGTTGACATCAATGGATTCAAAGATTGATTGATGGTGGCTATGATCACTGGAGTATACTTATGGAATGTTATTGAGAATGGAGTTGGAAGCACTCTAGAAAAGCAAGAAGATGGCAGACTTGAAGGCCAAAAATGTTGTTTCAAGCAAGCAATTGACAAAGCTGCATAGAGGATGAAAGCCGTAAGTCAAGGGTGGATCGTGATTGTCTAATGATTTAAAAGTTCAAGTAATGGGAAAAGGAATGATCAAATTGAAGTCAATGAATGGCTCCACTGATGTAATTCATGAAGTCTTATATGTGCCTGAGTTGACTACTAAGTGTGTGTCAGCTACAAGAAAATGGTTTTTCAATGGATGATATTTGCAATGTCGATGATGACATGCATTTAAGGTGTTTTCTCAGCCAAAATTACGTTGGACATGTTATTTCCAGTTAATTAGACATTGTGTACAACTGTCTAAATGCACGAGGGAGAGAAAGCCAAAGTGTTGAATCCTGGTTGTGGCAGATGAGATTTGGGCATTTAAGTTTTGGAGGTTTAAATACCTTGAGCAGGCTGAAGATAGGGAGGGCTCCCTTTCATAGATGTTAAAGGGGAGGTGTATGAAGCCTCCTGCATATTTGGGAAACAAAACAAGAAATCATTTCCCAAAAGAGAAGCAAGGAGGGCCAATAAAGTACCTACAATTGGTCTATGCTGACATATTTGGTCTAATATCTCCAACATCAAATGAAGGTACAAGGTACTACGTTTTTTCATTGATGAATTTTTAACAAAAGCATGGGTGTACATACTTGCAGAGAAGTAAAATGTCTTCAGTGCATTCAAGGTATTCTAAAGTGAAGTTGAGAACCAAACATGAAGGCGTATCTAATACCACAGTTGTGGTCTAGTGGTTGAGAGCGCCAACTCCTATGTGGTTGGCTCCGGGGTCTCATGTTCGAATCCCCCAGCGACTTGATTAAAATAATTTCCAATGGGGGCTCATCCAAGAGAAGAGGGGCGGGCATCAATATAACTTATTCTTCAAATAATTATGAGGTAACTGGTATTGAATTTCATATATCCTATCCATAATACTTTACCTATTATTCTTATTTCCACACTCTCATACTCTAAATTTCTACACTCTTTAGTTTCAAAGTCAAAATAGAATATGGTCTACAAGAGTCTATATGGACAATCAAGCCTGATGGGTTCCGATGTAATCGTTAGCCCCGTTAACAGCCAATGGACGACGAATAGGTCCAGTGGGCCTCGTGAAAAGCCTGGAAGGCCCAGAGGCCCAGCACGAAGGGTCCCGACTTTAGCGGTCCCGATGTATGAGCTGAATGCTCCCGATGAGAAGCCTCTGAGTAGGCCCCGATATGCCTTAGTAAAGGCCCCGATAATAAAGCCCCGCAGAGGCTGGACCTGTCCCGTAGAGACTGAAGGTCCTGGGTGGTGACCTAGAATGAGACAACTCTGGAGTCCCCGACAGGAGTCGAGACTTGTGATCAGAGGACAAGACCGAGAAACCGGCCTACTAGATAAGAGTAGTGGGAAGACGGTTAGAATACAGATAAACTCCCCGTGATACGCAGGGCGTGCCCGAGATACGCGGAGTACGGGTAAGATACGCGAAGCGTGGGGCGAGATATATGGAATCCCAGCCGAAATATACGGAACCGTGGCGAGATACACGGAATCATGGGCACAACGGCCAAGCATGGTCACAGGTAACTGGGCAACTCCTCCTCCTACATAAGGGAGGAAGTTACCCCAGAAAACGCATACTCTCTAATACGAACTTAGACTCTTTGCTTACCACCCATTGATCACCATACTCATTTAAGCATCGGAGAGGGATTCTGGGTCACCACCCAGGTCATCCCTTTTGCAGGATTACGCGGAGCCCAGGAGTCCCAAGCTTTCCGTCAAGGACGTAACGGAGCTTCGCCCGTGATCCAACATTGGCGCCGTCTGTGGGAAGCTTACGAAAAGTCAAGATAGCTTCTACCAGATCAATGGCCGGTGGTGGCAAGAAGAAGCAAGTTCAGGCTGGCAGTTATCGTCCCGCAGGAACTGTGAACTCCCCGTTGCCAGAACGCGTTGCTGAACAAGGTGAGAACCCTGCTCTCTCCCAGACAGGGGGGCAAGGTGATGGCTATGAGGTCTCAGTACAAGACGCTGAGACGAACAGGCAGGATGTCCCGCGTAGGGAGGAAGATGAGGCTCCCCCAAACCCGGTGGGCCATGGAAGAGAAGGAGTCCCGCGAAGGGAAGAAGGGTCGTCTTCGAACTCGGAGTTGGCCAAGGCAGTAGCGGAGGCTATGCCCATGTTCTTGGCCGCCATGGAGGCCTTGCTGGATAAGAGAGAGGCCACCAGGAGAGCGGAGGAGTTGCCTCCGCGAGAAGAACTACCACCACCTCCGCCGAGGGTGGACCCCGAGGAACAGGAGGTTCCGCCCAGGAGCAAGGGTAAAGAACCAGCACACCCGGAGAAGTTCGTGGTTGACGGCCCGGGACCGGTGCAAAATAGAACCATTCCCTTAAATGGCCCCATCACCCCCGATCAGGTGGTGAAGATCGTGAGCATCTGCATGGGTGATCAGAAGCAGATGACATCGGAGCTGAGGGATCGGTCCAGCCATCCTTTCGTGCCGCGGCTGATCGATACCGTAGCCCCGCCTGGGCTAGGTATTCCGACCATCAAGGAGTACGATGGTGAGGGGGACCCAGTTCGCCATGTGCAGAGGCATGTCCAGGCCTGTATGGGACGAACATCGAACGATGACCTCATATGCTCATTGTTCCCGATAACCCTGGGAGAAAGGGCCATGACTTGGTTCTTCAGCCTCCCTCCAGGAAGCATCACCTGCTGGGCCGATATGCACGACTGCTTCATCAAGCAGTATCAAGGTCGAAGGCGTCTTCTGAAGAGCGTGAGATCCTTGACTCAGGTGGTGCAGAGGCCCGACGAATCGTTGGCATACTACTACCAGCGATTCACTGCTAGTGCCGCGGAGATTGATGAAGAAATTTCGGAGGGTGAGACCATCCGCACTTTCCTGCGGAACTTGAGCGCTCCGTACGGTTCCGACCTAATGCATAGCGTAGCCGCGAAGGCTGTGTGGAGTATGGAGGCCCTGCAGGCGAGGGTGAAACAGCAAATCGACGTCCAGGAGTCGAAGATTGCTGCTGGAGAACTCGATCCCCCGAAGTCGGGAAGAGGAAAGCCATCGTCCAGGCTGTCGGACGATCGCAAAGGGAGCGACAAGTCGGAGGGAAGTAGGAACCGTGGTCGTCCCGATAAAAGAGAAGACAAGCGTCCTCCGAGGAAGGACAACCGAGAGGGTCGGGCTGTTCTCATCAATAGCTCGATGACCTCTGTGTTAGCTGTGATGGACAGACAGGGTCTCGCTCGATACCCCCGAGAAAAGAAGGCGAATTCCTAGGAGGCCGTCCTGACCGTTACTGTCGCTACCATCGAGCCAATGGTCACGACACTGAGAACTGTCGGGAGCTGAAGAAAGAGATTGAAAAGCTGATCCAGAAGGGAAAGCTGAAAGAGTTCGTCGGGAAGGGTCAGTGCCGATCCCGTTCCAGAAGTCGGTCACGATCCCGTTCCAAGTCCCGCGACCGATCCCCGAAGAAAAAGAAGGTCGAACATGAGGCATCGGGTTCAGGTGCCCGTAAGGAGAGGCGCGGAACTATCAACGTCATCCATGGAGGAATGGCGGCGGGAGGAGATACCTCTGCTTCCCGGGAGAACTACGCTTCTCGCATATTTGCCGCGGTGGTGCTAGGCAAACGGTCCCGGTCGTGGACCCTGAAGGAGGAAATGGTAATTTCGTTCTCGAAGGAGGATCTAGTGGGCGTAGAGAGCCCTCACGATGACGCCCTGGTCGTGACCCTGGACGTAGACGGATTCGAGATGAAGCGGATCCTGATAGACGGAGGGAGTTCCTCCGATATTCTCTTCATGGACGCTCTGGAGGCCATGGGAAAGACGAAGAAGGACCTGACGCAGGTGGACTTCCCGATGGTAGGATTCTCTGGCTCCACTTCCTACCCGTTGGGAATGATTACCTTACCAGTAGAGTTTGGTAGTGGATGGAAAATGGAGAAGCGAAACGTGGATTTCGTCGTCGTGGAGTCCGCGGGGGCATACAACGCGATCATCGGGAGGACCACCATCAACCCTCTTATGGCAGTCGCCTCGACGGTCCACCGGAAGATGAAGTTCCCGACTGATAATGGGGTCGGAGAGGTCAAGGGTGACCAAGTGGCATCGCGGAAATGCTACGTTAACGCCACCCGACGGAGAAGAAGGGAGGCCATGACTGTCCTTCAGACTGATGCTGATCCTCGAGAGGAGTATGGGCGCCCCGCTCCCATGGAGGATTTGAAGGAAGTTGAGATCGATGGGCCTCAGAGGAAGGTGAAGATCGGGTCTGCTCTGTCGGAGGAAAGAGCAAAAGAGTTGATCGAGCTCTTGAAGGAGTTTAAGGAGCTGTTTGCCTGGTCCCCGAGTGATATGCCAGGAATAAGCCCCGACGTGATGGTGCACGAGCTGAAGATAGACCCCGCAATCAAGCCTATCGCGCAGAGAAGGCGTCCGATGGGCGCGGACAAGAGGATCGCGATCCAGCAAGAGGTGGGCAGACTGCTCGATGCTGGATTCATCAAGGAGCTCCGATTCCAGACTTGGGTGGCTAACCCGGTGCTGGTGCGAAAGAGTAACGGAAAGTGGCGGATGTGTGTCGACTTCCGCGACCTGAACAAAGCCTGCCCGAAGGACTGCTACCCGCTTCCGAGGATTGACCAGCTGGTGGATGCCACATCGGGACATGAGCTGCTGAGCTTCTTGGATGCCTACTCCGGGTATAATCAGATTAAGATGGCGAAAGGGGATGCCCCCCACACAGCTTTTTACGCTGACAGTGACGTCTACCATTACGATGTGATGCCCTTCGGATTGGTCAATGCCGGAGCAACTTACTAGCGGATGGTGAACAAGTTGTTCGGGGACATGCTGGGGAAAACCATGGAGGCATATGTGGACGACATGCTGGTGAAGTCCCGACAGGCAGGAGACCATGTCCAGAATTTGGCGACGGCATTTGAGAGGATGAAGTTCCATCAGGTTCGGCTGAGCCCCGACAAATGTGCTTTCGGGGTGAACTCGGGGAAGTTCCTAGGGTTCATGGTGAGCCAGAGAGGAATCGAGGTGAACCCTGAGAAGCTGCGAGCAATCGAGGAGATGCAGTCCCCGAGGACTCATCGGGAGGTCCAGGTGCTGAATGGCCGGTTGGCCGCGATGAATCGCTTCCTATCCAAGGCGAGTGACCGAGCTATGCCATTTTTTGATGTGCTGAGGGCCAACAAAAAGTTCGAATGGACCGACAAGTGCGAGGAGGCGTTCCAGGCACTCAAGCAGCACCTCCGTACCCTTCCGCCGTTGGCGAAACCAGTTCCAGGCGAGCCGCTCTATCTCTATTTGGCTGTTTCTGATGTGGCTGTTAGTTCTGTTTTGATTAAAATTGTCAAGGGCAACCAAGTGCCTATCTATTATGTAAGCAAGGCGTTTGCCAAGTCTGAAATAAACTATCCCGCTATTGAGAAGTATCTCTTCGCGTTGATTATTGCCGCTCGAAAACTGCGACCTTACTTCCATGCCCATGAAGTCACGGTACTGACTAATCAGCCTTTGAAACACTTTTTGAACCGACTGGAGGCGTCGGGGAGATTGGTGAAATGGGCCATCGAGTTGACGGAGTTCCGCATTCATTTTGCTCCGAGAACCGCTATTAAGGGCCAGGCATTGGCAGATTTTATAGCTGAGTCTACGGCACCCGATCTGGAAGTAACGGGTCCCGCAGAGGGGGCAACCATGGAGGAAGTCCCGACAACAGAACAGCAGCCAGAACAGCCAAATGAGGAGAATACTTGGGAGATGTACACTGATGGTTCATCGAGTGTAGAAGGCTCGGGGGCAGGATTCGTATTGATACCGCCCGGTGGAGGCGAGCCCCTGCGATATGCCTTGGCGTTGACATTCAAAGCCACCAACAACGAAGCGGAGTATGAGGCTCTCATCACAGGCCTTAAGATTGCCAAGGGTACGGGGGTTGATCATTTAAAGGTGAAATGCGACGCTAGCTTGGTTGTAAATCAAGTCCAGGGGAACTATGAAGCTAAGAACCCGACAATGAATAAATATTTGCACGAGGTGCAGACTTTGAAGGGAAGCTTCAAAAGCTTTAATATCGAGGCGATCCCGAGGGAAGAGAACGCGGAAGCAGATGCCTTGAGCAAGTTTGCCCTGGGAGTGGCCCCCGAGGAGAATCGGAAGGTGCATTTCCTAGAGAAGGTGATTATCTCAAACATTGATCCGGCGGAGATCAGTGCTATTAAGACAGGATCGGAGGAAGAAGAGAAGTCCACTTGGATGACCCTGATGGTTACGTACCTAACTACGGGGGTACTCCCCGATGACAAAGTGGCAGCTGTCAGGTTACGGCGAATTGCGGACAACTATGCAATGGTGGACAACCAGTTGTACAAAAAAAGGGTACGTAAAGCCTTTTCTAAAATGCGTAGCAGAGCTTGACACAAATCGGATCCTGAGGGAGTTACATGGAGGAGTCGCGGCCTGCCATGAAGGAGCCCGATCTCTGGTAAGGAAGGCATTGAACCTAGGCTACAATTGGCCCTCGATGAACAAAGAAGCGACCGCGATGGTCCGATCCTGTGATGCATGCCAGAGGTACGCCCCAAATATCGTGGCTCCCGCCGCGGACCTAATGCCCATCAGGAGTGCATGGCCCTTCGCGCAATGGGGAATTGACTTGGTGGGACCACTTCCCCAAGCGAGAGGTCAGTGCAAGTACTTACTCGTGGCTATCGACTACTTCTCAAAGTGGATAGAGGCTAAAGCATTGGCTAAAACGACGGGGCAGCAGGTCCTCAAGTTCCTTCAGACTCAGATCATATCCCGGTACGGGGTCCCGCGAGTGTTGATCAGCGACAACGGCCCTCCGTTCAATGGGGCTCAGTTGAAGGAGTACCTGGAAGAATTAAACATTGAGCATCGGACTGCTTCAGTCCGCCACGCTCAGACCAATGGCCAGGTAGAGTCGGCCAACAAGATCGTGATGGATGGCTTGAAGAAGAGAGTCTACGCCTTGCAGGGCCATTGGCTGGATGAGCTCGAGAATGTGCTATGGGCTGTGAGAACGACACCCAAACAATCAACAGGAGAAACTCCGTTTGGCCTGGTTTATGGCACGGAGGTAGTCGCTCCCGTGGAGATAGGGGTGGCGTCCCACCGCGCGAAGTATTACGAGCCTCTGACAAATGAGGAAATGAGACGTCTGGACTTAGACCTACTCGAGGAGAAGAGATGGAAGGCTGATGAAGTCCAGGCCCGAATGCGTCTGGCAACAGCCCGATATTATAATCGGCGTGTCAGGTCCCGACAATTCTTCGTGGGAGAACTTGTCTGGCGGAGGAATGAGTTTGTTCATCAAGATCGAATCAACAAGCTGTCACCAAAATGGGAAGGACCTTACAAGATCGTAGGGATGCCAGTGCCCAATGCATACAAGTTAGAGGATCTCGAAGGCAAGACGTTGAAGCATTCCTTAAGTGGCGAACACTTGAAGAAGTATCATGTTTGATATTAAGCCGCCGTGAAGGGCGCACATTGTCTATCAATAAGATCCGATGTAAGCCTATTTTGAGTCATTTATGAATAAAGAAATTGCCTTCCGATCAAATTGTTTTCAAATTTATTCTAACTGTTAGTAAGACGTCCTGAGTGACGCGACAAAAGCCTTCCGAGGTACGATGAAAGCCCCGCAGGGGATGCGTAAGTCGTCTATATGACGCGGCCAAAAGCCTTAACAGGTACGGACAAAAGCCCTACGGGGTACATGTAAGTCGTCTATATGATGCGGCCAAAAGCCTTAACAGGTACGGACAAAAGCCCCGCTGGGGATGCGTAAGTCGTCTATATGACGCGGCCAAAAGCCTTAACAGGTACGGACAAAAGCCCTACGGGGTACACGTAAGTCGTCTATATGATGCAACCAAAAGCCTAGGTACGAAAAGGCCCTGATGGGTCCGCGTAAGTCGTCTATATGATGCAGCCAAAAGCCTTAACGGGTACGGAAAAGCCTTAACGGGTACGGAAAAGCCTTAACAGGTCCGCATAAGTCATCTATATGATGCGACAAAAAGCCTTAAAAGGTACGATTAAGTCGTCCGGTGGAGACGCAGTAAAAGCCCTAAGGGGTATGAAAACGGCCTTAAAAGGCATGGACGAGAAACCTTAAGTGGTGAAGTCCCGATTTTGGACAAGAAGCCTTAAGTGGTGAAGTCCTGATTTTGGACAAGAAGCCTTAAGTGGTGAAGTCCTGGTTTTGGACGAGAAGCCTTAAGTGGTGAAGTCCTGGTTTTGGACGAGAAGCCTTAAGTGGTAAAGTCCCGATTTTGGATGAGAAACCTTAAGTGGTGAAGTCTCGAGTAAAGCGTCGGAGGGACGTATGAAGTCATTTTAATGGCGCATCGGAACGTTCTGAGTAACGACTTTAAAGCCGCTTTACTTAAAGTGCAAACGAATATCGATGCCAAAACAGATGGAAAGAAAACTACTTATATAAGGGCCAGAAGGCCAAAGAGGTTCGATACAAGAGACAAAGGAGAAAGTCAACAAGGACTAAAAGATGTAAACATTAAGCTTGGTCCTTGTGGGAAGGTGGATCCTCAGCAGCATCGGAGGGAACGGAGTTCAGAGGGACCTGGGCGGAAGGCTCCGCAGTTGGCGGAGTCGGGTCCACGGCAGCGGCCTCTTCACTCTCCGCGGGGAGGTTGAAGTATTTCTCCGCGAAGGGGGCGAGGGTCTCGGACTTCTTGAAGTCAATGGAATCCTCGTATGCTGTGTAGAGCTCTTTGACAGCATTGAACAGAACGTTCTCCACCTCGGACTTACAGAACTCTACAGCAGCCACCTTGAATTCTTCAGAGTCCCGATACTCCTCGAAGCCCCGCTGGCGGCCCTCCTCGAAGCCCCTCTGGTGGCCCTCCTCGAGGCCCTGAGCCTTTGCCGCAGCCAGCTTGGCAGAGAACTCAGCCCTCTCCGCCTCAAACTTTGCCTTGGCCTCCGCGAGGAGATCCGCGAAGACGTTTTTCTCATGAATGAGCTGCTTCTTTTCCTCCTCATTCCGCTGCTGCTCCACCTGGACCATCTTCCGCTCCCGACGCATGACAGCCTCATTATCATGGACCTTCTTGAGCAGGCTTGAGGACATATCATCTAGGAGAGCCTTCTCCTTAGCCATCTTGTTCTTGGCTGCTACTGCCTCGTCGAGTTCCACCTGAAGCTTGGCTAAAGCATCAGGGTTCGACTGGGCCTCCGCCGCCTCCAAAGCACCCTTCAGGGCCAGGATAAGGCCGAAGCAGCGCTGTTGGTTCGCGGTGTCCTAAAAGAAGGAAAGGAAAAGATCAAGACATAAGCAATCGAAGATAAGAGTAATGAAGAAAACGAAACAAGGATAGAAGTTTCACCTCCATCCGACGAATGGCCATGTCGCGGATCTCCCCCTCAAGGTCCTCCCGCGCAAAGGACAGGGGCCGCCTCAAGGCTGGAGGAACGGACCCCGTCAGCAGATGCAGGGCCAGTCCAGGATCAAGCTCTCCCCGTCGAAGTGGAACCCCTCGGAGAGACTCGATCGGGTTCCAAGGCATCATCCCCTCATCGGGGGTGAAAACCTTGTAAAGGTTTTCATCCACAGGGAGAGGGGGGATGACCCCGGAACTTTCAGCAGAAGGAGCCACCTCCGCTGGCGGCTCAGGGGTTGGAGTGCGAAGAACAGAAGGGGGACTCTGGGACACGTCCATAACAGCGGGCCTCACGCTCCTGGACCCCGACCTGCCGCGGGGAAGCAGGCCCCCCTCTTCAGGCTCCTCGACAGAAGGAGAAGCTTCCAAATCGGTCACCTGGCGGAACTGAGCTCCCGCCGGGGTGTCCTCCAGCATCAGTTCTTGCGGAGCTGCAGTCTCCGCCGGAACGATAGCCTCCGTTGGGGCAGGAGTCTCCAAGGGACCTGCGGTGGCGGGACGAATAAAGTCAGGAAGAATACCTTTAGGGCACCAGATGATTTGACGATCGAAGTGTTGGTTCTTCCCAAAGACGTTGTAATATCCCGCCTTGAGAACGCGGGGAATTTCTCCTTGAAGGATGTACTTGATCTCTTGAACCCGCGTTTTCCGGTCAGCGGGAATGAATTCCCTGGGAACTAATTTCTTATATCGTTTAATTGCACGACGAACACGCTTACCTTCCTCGGCGGTAGTGACCCCGAAGGCTTGGTCAATCTCCTCCCTCCTGGCCTTCTTGGCCCCGACTTGTTCTTCGGTCGGAGGAGCAGCAGATAGAGGAGTGGAAGAAGAAGCGCCTTTCTTCACCAACTTCCGCTTCCGCTTGGAGCCACTCTGGACGGCATCAGTCTCGCCCTGCTTCAGAAGGAGATGAGTCAACAGAGAAGCCTTCTTGGCTGCAAAAATAAAAGACAAGATGGTTAGAAATATTACCCAGATGACCAAGTCCTTGGAAACAGAGTCAAGGAGCCGAACTCCGATAGTAATCAGGTTCTTCTCCTGGAGCTTGTTGGCATCGAGGGGTATGAAGTTGTCTCCCCAGCGATAAAGTTGAACCATCTGGAGGGTGTTGAGATCATCCTCGGTGTAGTCTTGGAGCTTGGGGGCAGGATCCGCCACGACCTCCCATCGAGGCCAGGGAACAGAGCTATGCTGGACGAAGAAGTAGTACTTCTTCCATCCGCTGTTGTCGGATCCTGAGTCACGGATTAGCACCCGATCCTTGTGGAACTTCCAAGTTTCGCTATCCCAGCCGAAACGTGAAAGTTGCTCCTTTGTCCACTTGGGGAGTCGAGGGGAGAAGGAGCAGACACCGGCTTTGTTGCACTTCATGCCGTAGAAAGTGCGGAACAGCAGAAGACTGTACGTCCACTGCTGGCGGTGACACAAGAGCTGGAAGGCATTCCACACGCGGATGGCGTGTGGAGAGAAGGTACAGGGATGCGTTTTGTAGAAGTTGCACATCTCCACCATGTTCCCACAGAAGGGGAACCGAATCCCCTCGCTTATTTGCCCAGCGGAGACGAACACTTCCCCTGCCCGAGGAGGTGTAATGATGTGTTTCCTCCTGACAGCGGACTGGGACTCATACGGGAAACGAGGTTCCCAATCAGAGGTAATACACCCCTCTCTAAGGGCAACCTCATATGTAGCCTACGAGATCTCATTGACAGCGAACTCGAAGGTGAAGGGAGTCCTAGCCTCAGAACTAGCTTCGTCTAAAACGATTGCAAGCAAAAGGATTTGAGAAAAGAAGAATAAACCGCAAGCAAATTACGAAAACGTAGAAAGAAATTCTTACCAGACATAATTCAATGGTCGAAGGAGTAAGGTAAAGGAAGATCGGAAGGGTTAAGAGCCTTGGATCACTTGAACACCAGGAGGAGCTTGGAGAGGAAGCTTCGAATACAAAGATGGCTGAAAACGAGAGAGTGCAGAAGAAGTGAATAAGACCAGGGTTTTACCTTTTATAGGCAAAAGGACAATCGGAGGGGACGTAATCTTGACCGTCGAAGACGAAACGATTTGATCACAACCATTGAAATTATGGAGACGGTACGGAAGAGACAGTTGGATGGGCTTGATCTGCACCGTTGAAGAGGAAACGACACGATCTTAATCACCAAAATCACAGGCACGGAAGGGACGTGTGTGACGTCACAGTTGCTTTTTCAGAAAACAGCAGTCACGCTGGTTTAAACGTCGTTTCCTTATCCCTAGGCATTTAATGCCACAGTAACTGAGGAGTCCCCTCGGATTTGGCAACTGCCCGTGGGGCCCGGTGGGCCCAAGGCAATCATGAGTAAGAGACTCTGATACGCAACGATCACACGCAAGGCAGAAACCCCCGACGGTGGCATCGGGAGGTACGAAGACAAAGGCCTCCCACGGTGGTATCGGAAGGCGTGAAAGCGAAAACCTTCGACAAAGAGGTCAAAAGATCTGGACTGAAAGACATGACGAACTAAAAGTCCCCCATGTCTTGGGGGCAAATGATGGGTTCCGATGTAATCGTTAGCCCCGTTAACAGCCAATGGACGGCGAATAGGTCCAGTGGGCCTCGTGAAAGGCCTGGAAGGCCCAGAGGCCCAGCACGAAGGGTCCCGACTTTAGCGGTCCCGATGTATGAGCTGAATGCTCCCGATGAGAAGCCTCTGAGTAGGCCCCGATATGCCTTAGTAAAGGCCCCGATAATAAAGCCCCGCAGAGGCTGGACCTGTCCCGTAGAGACTGAAGGTCCTGGGTGGTGACCTAGAATGAGACAACTCTGGAGTCCCCGACAGGAGTCGAGACTTGTGATCAGAGGACAAGACCGAGAAACCGGCCTACTAGATAAGAGTAGTGGGAAGACGGTTAGAATACAGATAAACTCCCCGTGATACGCAGGGCGTGCCCGAGATACGCGGAGTACGGGTAAGATACGCGAAGCGTGGGGCGAGATATATGGAATCCCAGCCGAAATATACGGAACCGTGGCGAGATACACGGAATCATGGGCACAACGGCCAAGCATGGTCACAGGTAACTGGGCAACTCCTCCTACATAAGGGAGGAAGTTACCCCAGAAAACGCATACTCTCTAATACGAACTTAGACTCTTTGCTTACCACCCATTGATCACCACACTCATTTAAGCATCGGAGAGGGATTCTGGGTCACCACCCAGGTCATCCCCTTTTGCAGGATTACGCGGAGCCCAGGAGTCCCAAGCTTTCCGTCAAGGACGTAACGGAGCTTCGCCCGTGATCCAACAAAGCCCAAAGAGCATGGTATAGAAGACTATAAAAACACCTAATACAACCATATGAACATACATTGTTCATCAACTCAGGTTTAGATGGAAACTCTTGATAGGATGTGTACATATAAATGATGTTTTTCACACACTTAACTCCTTTAACCTATATGAACATAACGACCCTGGATTCGTAAACAACACTATTATCTTAGTCAACAAAAACGAGATGTGATTTATTGTGTCAGGAAATAATGTGCTAGTGATATACTCAAAAGGTTTTAAAATGAAGTAATGCAATCCTAAAACACTCCTATTGAGCTTGGAAACAAGCTTATAAAATAGGGATCATGAGACAAGGTGGAAAGAACTCTATATAATGTTGGATCACGGGCGAAGCTCCGTTACGTCCTTGACGGAAAGTTTTGGACTCATGGGCTCCGCGTAATCCTGCAAAAAGGGGATGACCTGGGTGGTGACCCAGAATCCCTCTCCGATGCTTAAATGAGTATGTGATCAATGGGGTGGTAAGCAAAAGGTCTAAGTTCGTCTTAGATGATTAGGGTTTTCTAAGGTAACTTCCTCCTTTATATAGGAGGGGAAGTTACTCAGTTACCTGTGGCCATGATTGGCCGTTTTGCCCATGATTCTGTGTATCTCGCCACGATTCCGTATATCTCGTTAGGGATTCCGTAGATTTCGCCCCACGCTCCGCGTATCTTACCCATACTCCGCGTATCTCGGGCACGCCCTGCGTATCTCGGGGAGCTTATCTATATCTTTAACCGTCTCCCACTACTCTATCTAGTAGGCGGGTTTCTCGGTCTTTGTCCTCTGATCACAAGTCACGACTCCTGTCGGGGACTCCAGAGTTGTCTCATTCTAGGTCACCACCCAGGACCTTCAGTCTCTACGGGACAGGTCCAGCCTCTGCGGGGCTTTATTATCGGGGCCTTTACTAAGGCATATCGGGACCTGCTCAGAGGCTTCTTGTCGGGAGCATCTAGCTCATGTGTCGGGGCCGTTGAAATCGGGACCCTTCGTACTGGGCCTCTGGGCCTTCCAGGCTTTCACGAGGCCCATTGGACCTACTCGCCGTCCATTGGCTGTTAACGGGGTTGACGATTACATCGGAACCCATCATTTGCCCCCAAGACATGGGGGACTTTTAGTTCGCCGTGTCTTTTAGTTCGGATCCTCCGATCTTGCTGTCGGAGGCTTTCGTCTTCATACCCTCCGATACCACCGTCGGAGGTTTTTGCCTTACGTGTAATTGTTGTATAACAAAGTCTCTTACTCATGATTACCTTGGGCCCACCAGACTCCATGGGCAGTTGCCAAATCCGAGGAGACTCCTCGGTTACTGTAGCATTAAATGCCTGGGGATAACGAAATGACGTTTAAATCGGCGTGACTGTTGCTTTCTGAAAAAGCAGCTGTGACGTCACTCGCGTCTCTTCCGTACCTATAATCTTGGCGATTAAGATCGTGTCGTTTCCTTTTCAACGGTGCAGATCAAATCCCTTCCAGCTGTCTCTTCTGTACCGTCCCCATGATTTCAACGATTATGATCGAATCGTTTCATCTTCAACGGTCAAGATTAGGGTCCTCCCTTTGTCCTTTTGCTTATAAAAGCTAAAACCCTGGCATTATTCGTTTCTTCTGCACTCTCTCGATTTCAGCCATTCTTGCATTCGAAGCTTCTTCTCCAAACTCCTCCTGCTGTTCAAGTGATCAAGGCCTTCAACCCTTTCGATCTTCCTTCATTTTACCTCTTCGACCACTGATCATGTCTGGTAAGGGCTTTCCTCTATGCTTTCGTGATTTACTTGCTGTCTGTTCTTCTTTTCTCAAATTCTATTGTTTGCAATCGTTTTAGACGAAGCTAGTTCTGAGGCTAGGGCTCCTTTCATTTTCGAATTTGCCGTCAATGAGATCTCTGAGGCTTCATATGAGGTTGCCCTCAGAGAGGGGTGTATTACCTCAGATTGGGAACCTCGTTTCCCATATGAGTCTCATCCTGCTGTCAGAAGGAAGCACATCATTACGCCTCCTCGGGCAGGGGAAGTGTTCGTCTCCGCCGGTCAAATAAGCGCGGGGATTCGGTTCCCCTTCTGCGGAAATATGGTGGAGATGTGCAACTTCTACAAAACGCATCCTTGTACCTTCTCTCCACACGCCATCCGCGTGTGGAATGCCTTCCAATACTTATGCCACCGCTAGCAGTGGACGTACAGTCTACTGTTATTCCGCACTTTCTACGGCATGAAGTGCAACAAAGCTGGTGTCTGCTCCTTCTCCCCCCGACTCCCCAAGTGGACAAATGAACAACTTTCACGTTTTGGCTGGGACAGCGAGACTTGGAAGTTCCACAAGGATCGGATACTGATACGTGACTCGGGATCTGACAATAGCGGATGGAAGAAGTACTACTTCTTTGTCCAGCACAACTCTGTCCCATGGCCTCGATGGGAGGTCGTGGCGGACCCTGCCCCCAAGCTCTTAGACTACACTGAGGATGACCTCAACACCCTCCAAATGGTTCAGCTCTACCGTTGGGGAGACAACTTCATACCCCTCGACGCCAACAAGCTCCGGGAGAAGGACCTGATCATTATCGGAGTCCGACTCCTTGACTCTGTTTCCAAGGATTTGGTCATCTGGGTAATATTTCTAACTATCTTATTTTTTACCTTTGCAGCCAAGAAGGCTTCTCTGCTGACCCATCTCATTATGAAGCAGGGCGAGACTGATGCCGTCCAGAGTGGCTCCAAGCGGAAGCGAAAGCTGGTGAAGAAAGGTGCTTCCTCTTCCACTCCTATGTCTGCTGCTCCTCCCACCGAAGAGCAGGTCGGGGGGAGATAGATCGGGCCTTCGGGGCCACTACTGTCGAGGAAGGTAAGCGCGTTCGTCGTGCAATTAAACGATATAAGAAATTAGTTCCCAATGAATTTATCCCCGCTGATCGGGAGTCGCGGGTTCGGGAAATTAAATATATCCTTCGAGGAGAAGTCCCCCGCGTTCTCAAGGCGGGATATTATAACTTCCATGGGAAAGACCAGCATGTCGAACGTCAAATTCTCTGGTGTCCTGGCAGAATTATTCCTGATCATGTTCGTCCTGCCACCGCAGGTCCCTCGGATACTCCTGTCCCGACGGAGACTGTCATTCCAGCGGAGACTGCAGCTCCGCAAGAACTGATGCGGGAGGACGTCCCGGCGGAAGCTCAGTTCCGTCGGGTGACCGATTTGGAGGCCTCTCCTTCTGCCGAGGAGCCTGACGAGGGGGGCCTGCTTCCCCGCGGAAGGTCGGGGTCAAGGAGCATGGGGCCCGCTGTGAGGGACGTGTCCCGGAGTCCTCCTCCTGCTTTCCGTACTCCTACTCCTGAGCTTCCTCCGACCGAGGTAGCTCCTCCCGTCGATGATGCCGAGGTTATCCCTCGTTTTCCGATGGATGATGTTTACAAGATCTACACCCCCGACCAGGCGACGGTTCCCTGGCGTCCGATCGAATCCCTCCACGGGTTTTCGATCCGACGGAATAATCTTCAGCCTGACTTGGCCCTGCATCTGCTGGCAGGGTCAATTCCTCCCGCTTTGAGGCTGCCGCTTTGCTTGTCGCGGGAGGACATCGAAGAGGAATTCCGCGCTATGGCCGTCCGTCGGATGGAGGTAACACTTTACCTTTGTTTGTTTCCTTCATCTCTGCTTTCGAGTGTTGAATTCTTAACTTTTTTCCCTTCGCCTTAGGAAACTGCGGACCAGCAGCGTTGTTTCGCCATCGCCTTAGCTCTGAAAAGTGCTTTGGAGGAGGCGGAAGCCAAGTCGAACCCTGATGCCTTTACCAAGCTTCAGGTAGAACTCGACGAAGCAGTGGCGGCCAAGAACAAGATGGCCAAGAAGAAAGCTCTCTTAGACGAGATGACCTCAGGCCTGCTCAAGAAAGTCCACGATCATGAGGCTGTCATGCGTCGGGAGCGGAAGATGGTCCAGGTGGAGCAGCAGCGGAATGAGGCGGAGAAGAAGCAGCTCATTCACGAGAAGGACGTCTTCGCGGATCTTCTTGCGGAGGCCAACGCGAAGTTTGAGGCTGAGAGGGCTGAGTTCTCTACGAAGCTGTCTGAAGCCAAGGCTCAAGGCCTCGAGCAGGGCCGCGCGGAGTATCGGCATTCTGAAGAATTCAAGGTGGCTGCTGTAGAGTTCTGCAAGTCCGAGATGGAGGATGTTTTATACAACGCCGTCGAAGAGCTCTAAACAGCCTACCCGGATTCCATCGACTTCACTAAGTCCGAGACTCTCGCCCCCGTCGCGGAGAAGTACTTCAACCTCCCCGTGGAGAGTGAAGAGGCCGCTACCATGGACCCGACTCTGCCAGCTGCGGAGCCTTCTGCCCAGGCTCCTCCGAACCTTGCTCCCTCCGATGCTGCTGAGGATCCATCTTCCAACAAGGACCAAGTCTAATGTTACATCTTTTAGTACTTGTTGTCTTTCTCCTTCGTTTTTTGTATCCGAACTCCTAGGCCTTTGAGCCTTTATATAAGGAATTTCTTTCATCTGTTTTGGTCTCGATAATCGTTTGCGCTTATCTAAAGCGGCTTTAAATTCGTTACTAAGAACGTTCCGATGCATCATTTGAGATGACTCCATGCGTCCTTCCGACGCTTTACTCGGGACTTCACAATTTAAGGTTTCTCGTCCAATCGGGACTTCACCACTTAAGGCTTCTCGTCCAATCGGGACTTCACCACTTAAGGCTTCTCGTCCAATCGGGACTTCACCACTTAAGGCTTCTCGTCCAATCGGGACTTCACCACTTAAGGTTTCTCGTCCCTTCTTTTCAAGGCCATTTTCAACACCCCCTAGGGCTTTTACCGCGCCAAATCAGACGGCTTTGATCGTACCCTTTAAGGGCTTTTTCGTACCTGTTAAGGCTTTTGGCCGCATCATATAGACGACTTAAGCGGACCTGTTAAGGCTTTTTCGTACCCGTTAAGGCTTTTGGCCGCATCATATAGACGACTTACGCGGACCCATTAGGGCCTTTTCGTACCTAGGCTTTTGGTTGCATCATATAGACGACTTACATGTACCCCGTAGGGCTTTTGTCCGTACCCGTTAAGGCTTTTGGCCGCATCATATAGACGACTTACGCATACCTCAGAATGCTTTTATCGTACCTCGGAAGGCTTTTATCGTACCTCGGAAGGCTTTTGTCGCGTCATTCGGGACGTCTTACTAACAGTTAGAATAAATCTAAAAGCAATTTGATCGGAAGCAACTTCTTTTATTCATAAATAACTCAAAATAGGCTTACATCGTATCTTATTGATAGACAATTTGCGCCCTTCGCGGCGTCTTAATATCAAACATGATACTTCTTCAAGTGTTCGCCACTGAAGGAATGCTTCAACGTCTTGCCATCAAGGTCCTCTAGCTTGTATGCATTGGGTGCTGGCATCCCTACGATCTTGTAAGGTCCCTCCCATTTTGGCGATAGCTTGTTGATCCGATCTTGATGAACGAACTCGTTCCTCCGCCAGACAAGTTCTCCCACGAAGAATTGTCGGGACTTGACACGCTGATTATAATATCGGGCTGTTGCCAAACGCATCCGAGCTGGACTTCATCAGCCTTCCATCTTTTCTCCTCGAGCAAGTCTAAGTCTAGACGTCTCATTTCCTCGTTCGTCAGAGGCTCGTAATATTTCGCGCGATGGGACGCCACCGCTATCTCCACGGGAGCGACTGCCTCCGTGCCATATACTAGGCCAAACGGAGTTTCCCCCGTCGATTGCTTGGGTGTTGTTCTGACAGCCCACAGCACGTTCTCGAGCTCATCCAGCCAATGGCCCTGCAAGGCATAGACTCTCTTCTTCAAGCCATCCATCACGATCTTGTTGGCTGACTCTACCTGACCATTGGTTTGAGAATGGTGGACTGAAGCGGTCCGTTGTTCGATATTCAACTCCTACAGGTACTCCTTCAACTGAGCCCCATTAAACGGAGGGCCGTTGTCGCTGATCAACACTCGAGGAATCCCATACCGGGATATGATCTGAGTTTGGAGGAATTTGAGGATCTGCTGCCCCGTCGTCCTGGCCAATGCCTTAGCCTCTATCCACTTTGAGAAGTAATCGATAGCCACGAGCAAATACTTGCACTGACCTTTCGCTTGGGGAAGAGGTCCCACCAAGTCAATCCCCCATTGCGCGAAGGGCCATGCACTCCTGATGGGCATTAAGTCAGCGGAGGGAGCCACGATATTCGGAGCGTACCTCTGGCATGCATCACAGGATCGGACCATTGCTGTCGCCTCCTTGTTCATCGAAGGCCAATAGTAGCCCAAGTTCAGCGCCTTCCTTACAAGAGATCGGGCCCCTTCATGACAGGCTGCGACCCCTTCGTGTAGCTCTCTCAGGATCTGATTCGTGTCGAGCTCCGCCACGCATTTCAGAAAAGGCTTCACATACCCTTTTTTGTATAACTGGTTGTCCACCATCGCGTAGTTGTCCGCAATTCGACGCAACCTGACAACTGCCACCTTGTCATCGGGAAGTGCCCCGTAGTCAGGTATGTGACCATCGGGGTCATCCAAGTGGGCTTCTCTTCTTCCTCCGATCCTGTCTCAATAGCGCAGATCTCTGCTGGATCAATGTTTGAGATAATCACCTTCTCCAGGAAATGTACCTTCCGATTCTCTTCGGGGGCCACTTCCAGAGCAAACTTGCTTAAGGCATCTGCTCCTCGTTTTCTTCCCTTGGGATCGCCTCGATATCGAAGCTTTTGAAGCTTCCCTTCAAAGTCTGCACTTCGTGCAAATACTTCTTCATTGTCGGGCTCCTGGCTTCATAGTTCCCTGGACTTGATTTACAACCAAGCTGGCATCACACTTCACCTTTAGATGGTCGACCCCCGTACCCTTGGCGATCTTGAGGCCCGTGATGAGAGCCTCGTATTCTGCTTCATTGTTGGTGGCTTTGAACGTCAACGCCAAGGCATATCGTAGGGGCTCGCCTCCACCGGGCGGTATCAATACGAATCCTGCCCCCGAGCCTTCTACACTCGATGAACCATCAGTGTACATCTCCCAGGTATTCTCCTCATTTGGTTGTTCTGTTATCGGGGCCTGTTCTGCTATCGGGGCCTCTTCCATGGTTGCCCCCTCTACGGGACCCGTTGCTTCCAGATCGGGTGCCGTAGACTCAGCTATAAAATCTACCAATGCCTGGCCCTTAATAGCAGTTCTCGGAGCAAAATGAATACGGAACTCCGTCAGCTCGATGGCCCATTTCACCAGTCTCCCCGACGCCTCCGGTCGGTTCAAAAAGTGCTTCAAGGGCTGATTAGTCAGTACCGTGACTTCATGGGCATGGAAGTAAGGTCGTAATTTTCGAGCGGCAATAACCAACGCAAAGAGATAATTCTCAATAGCGGGATAGTTTATTTCAGACTTGGCAAAAGCCTTGCTTACATAATAGATAGGCACTTGATTGCCCTTGACAATTTTGATCAAAACAGAACTAACAGCCACATCAGAAACAGCCAAATAGAGATAAAGCGGCTCGCCTGTGACTGGTTTCGCCAACGGCGGAAGGGTACGAAGGTGCTGCTTGAGTGCCTGGAACGCCTCCTCGCACTTGTCGGTCCATTCGAACTTCTTGTGGGCCCTCAGCACATCAAAAAATGGCATGGCTCGGTCACTCGCCTTGGATAGGAAGCGATTCATCGCGGCCAACCGGCCATTTAGCACCTGAACCTCCCGATGAGTCTTCGGGGACTGCATCTCCTCGATTGCTCGCAGCTTCTCAGGGTTTACCTCGATTCCTCTCTGGCTCACCATGAACCCTAGGAATTTCCCCGAGTTCACCCCGAAAGCACATTTGTCGGGGTTCAGCCTAACCTGATGGAACTTCATCCGCTCAAACGCCGCCGCCAAGTTCTGGACATGGTCTCCTGCTTGTCGGGACTTCACCAGCATGTCATCCACATACGCCTCCATGGTTTTCCCCAGCATGTCTCCAAACAACTTGTTCACCATTCGCTGGTAAGTTGCTCCGGCATTGATCAATCTGAAGGGCATCACGTCGTAGTGGTAGACGTCACTGTCGGCATAGAAAGTCGTATGGGGGGCATCCTCCTTCGCCATCTTGATCTGGTTGTATCCGGAGTAGGCATCCATGAAGCTCAGCAGTTCATGTCCCGATGTGGCATCCACCAGCTGGTCAATCCTCGGAAGCGGGTAGCAATCCTTCGGGCAGGCTTTGTTCAAGTCGCGGAAATCGACACACATCCGCCGCTTCCCGTTACTCTTTCGCACCAGGACTGGATTAGCAACCCAAGTCTGGAATCAGAGCTTCTTGATGAATCCAGCGTCAAACAGTCTGCCCACCTCTTGCTGGATCGCGATCCTCTTGTCCGCGCCCATCGAACGCCTTCTCTGCGCGATAGGCTTGATCGCGGGGTCTATCTTCAGCTCGTGCACTATCACGTCGGGGCTGATTCCTGGCATATCACTTGGGGACCAAGCAAACAGCTCCTTAAACTCCTTCATGAGCTCGATCAGTTCTCGGGCTCTTTCTTCCGACAAAGCAGACCCGATCTTCACCTTCCTCTGCGGTCCATCAATCTCAACCTCCTTCAGATCCTCCATGGGGGCGGGACGCCCATACTCCTCTCGAGGATCGGCATCAGTCTGAAAGACAGTCATGGCTTCCCTCCTTCTCCTTCGGGTAGCATTAACATAGCATTTTCGCGACGCCACTTGATCACCCCTAACCTCTCCAACTCCGTTGTCAGTCGGGAACTTCATCTTTTGGTGGACCGTCGAGGCGACTGCCATGAGAGGGTTGATAGTGGTCCTCCCGATAATAGCGTTGTATGCCCCCGCAGACTCCACTACGACGAAATCTACGTCTCGCTTCTCCATCTTCCAGCCACTACCAAACTCTACTGGTAAGGTAATCATTCCCAACGGGTAAGAAGTGGAACCAGAGAATCCCACCATCGGGAAGTCCACCTGTGTCAGGTCCTTTTTCGTCTTTCCCATGGCTTCCAGAGCGTCCATGAAAAGGATGTCGGAAGAGCTCCCTCCGTCTATCAGGATCCGCTTCATCTCGAATCCATCCACGTCCAGGGTCACGACCAAGGCGTCGTCGTGAGGGCTCTCCACACCTACTAGATCTTCCGCCGAGAAAGAAATCACAATTTCCTCCTTCAGAGTCCACGACCGGGACCTTTTGCCTAACACCACCGCAGCAGATATGCGGGAAGCGTAGTTCTCCCGAGAAGCAGAGGTATCACCTCCCGCCGCCATTCCTCCGTGGATGACGTTGATAGTTCCCCGCCTCTCCTTGCGGGCACCCGATCCTAAGGCTTCTTGCTCAACCTTCTTCTTCTTCGGGGATCGGTCGCGGGACTTGGAACGGGACCGCGACCGACTTTTGGAGCGAGATCGGCACCTTCCCCTTCCGACGAACTCTTTTAACTTCCCTTTTGGATCAGCTTCTCAATTTCCTTCTTCAGCTCCCGACAGTTTTCAGTGTCGTGACCATTGGCTCGATGGTAGCGACAGTAACGGTCAGGGCGGCCTCCTAGGAATTCGCCTACTTTTCTCGGAGGGTATCGGGCGAGGCCCTGCCGATCCATCACAGCTAACACAGAAGTCATCGTGCTATTGATGGGAACGGCCCGACCTTCTCGATTGTCCTTCCTAGGGGGACGTTTATCTTCTCTTTTCTCGGGGCGACCACGGTTTCTATTTCCTCCGACTCGTCGCTCCCTTTGCGCTCATCCGACAGCTTGGACGATGGTTTTCCCCTTCCCGTCCTCGGGGGATCGAGCTCTCCGGCAGCAATCTTCGACTCCTGGACGTCGATTTGCTGTTTCACCCTCGCTTGCAAGGCCTCCATACTCCACACAGCTTTCACGGCTACACTGTGCATCAGGTCGGAACCGTACGGAGCGCTCAAGTTCCGCAGGAAAGTACGGATGGTCTCTCCCTCCGATATCTCTTCATCGATCTCTGCGGCACTAGCAGTGAATCGTTGGTAGTAATATGCCAACGATTCGTCGGGCCTCTGCACTACCTGGGTCAGGGACCTTACACTCTTCAGAAGGCGCCTCCGACCTTGGTACTGTTTGATAAACTGATCGTGCATGTCCGCCCAGCACGTAATGCATCCTGGTGGGAGGCTGAAAAACCAAGTCATGGCCCTTTCTCCCAAAGTAATCGGGAACAGCGAACATACGAGGTCGTCGTTGAGGTCCTTCCCATGCAAGCCTGGACATGTCTCTGGACATGGCGAACCGGGTCTCCTTCACCATCGTACTCCTTGATGGTCGGGATGCCTAGCCCTGGCGGGGCGACCGTATCCAACAGCCGCGGAATGAAAGGATGGCTGGATCGATCCCTCAACTCCGATGTCATCTGCTTCTGGTCACCCATGCAGATGTTGACGATCTTCACCACCTGATCGGGGGTGATGGGGCCATTCAGAGGAATGGTCCTGTTTTGCACCGGTCCTGGGCCGTCGACCACGAATTTCTCCAGGTGCGCTGGTTCTTTGCCCTTGCTCCTGGGCGGAATCTCCTGAACCTCTTGTTCTTCTGGAACCACCCTCGGAGGGGGTGGAGGCAGCTCTTCTCGCGGAGGCAACTCCTCTGTCCTCCTGGCAGCTTCTCTCTTGTCCATCAAGGCCTCCATGGCAGCCAAGAACATGGGCATAGCATCTGCTACTGCCTTGGCCAACTCCGAGTTCGAAGACGACCCTTCTTCCCTTCGCGGGACTCTTCCTCCTCCATGGCCCACCGGGTTCGGGGGAGCCTCATCTTCCTCCCTACGCGGGATATCCTGCCTGTTCATCTCCGTGTCTCGGATTGAGACCTCATACCCATCACCATGTCCCCCTGTCTGGGAAAGGTTCTCACCTTGTTCAGCAACACGTTCTGGCAACAGGGAATTCACAGTTCCTGCGGGACGAGAACTGCCAGCCTGAACCTGCTTCTTCTTGCCACCACCGGCCATTGATTTGGTAGAAACTATCTTGACTTTTTGTAAGTTTCCCACAGACGGCGCCAATGTTGGATCACGGGCGATGCTCCGTTACGTCCTTGACGGAAAGCTTTGGACTCCTGGGCTCCGCGTAATCCTGCAAAAAGGGGATGACCTGGGTGGTGACCCAGAATCCCTCTCCGATGCTTAAATGAGTATGTGATCAATGGGGTGGTAAGCAAAAGGTCTAAGTTCGTCTTAGATGATTAGGGTTTTCTAAGGTAACTTCCTCCTTTATATAGGAGGGGAAGTTACTCAGTTACCTGTGGCCATGATTGGCCGTTTTGCCCATGATTCCGTGTATCTCGCCACGATTCCGTATATCTCGTTAGGGATTCCGTAGATTTCGCCCCACGCTCCGCGTATCTTACCCATACTCCGCGTATCTCGGGCACGCCCTGCGTATCTCGGGGAGCTTATCTATATCTTTAACCGTCTCCCACTACTCTATCTAGTAGGCGGGTTTCTCGGTCTTTGTCCTCTGATCACAAGTCACGACTCCTGTCGGGGACTCCAGAGTTGTCTCATTCTAGGTCACCACCCAGGACCTTCAGTCTCTACGGGACAGGTCCAGCCTCTGGGGGGCTTTATTATCGGGGCCTTTACTAAGGCATATCGGGGCCTGCTCAGAGGCTTCTTGTCGGGAGCATCTAGCTCATGTGTCGGGGCCGCTGAAATCGGGACCCTTCGTACTGGGCCTCTGGGCCTTCCAGGCTTTCACGAGGCCCATTGGACCTGCTCGCCGTCCATTGGCCGTTAACGGGGTTGACGATTACATCGGAACCCATCATATAAGTAAGTAGCTAATTAGCAGTTAGATGTATTTACCTGCAACTCGTCCATATATTCAATTTGATGTCAGTAGATACATGAGGAACAACCTGAGATGCACTTGTTAGTTGTCAAAAGTATACTGAGATATCTATAAGGAACCAAGGATCTGGGTCTGTTTCACAAAGCTGCAAAGAGTTAAGATATTATTGCATATTCCAGCAGCGACTTTGCAAGGATGATCGAAAGAGCACAAATGTGTAAGCTTATATGATCAGTGGGGGGTTGTAGTCTCTTGGTCATCTAAGAAGCAACTCATTGTCACGTTTTTAAGAGCATAAGCTATGTATGCTGCTGCCTCAGCATGTAACTGTCATGCAGTCTGAATGAGATGAGTTATGGAGATTCTACCGCACAAGAAAATGAAGGCCACAATTTTATTTTATTTTTTTGCGACAACTTCTTAACCATTAAGCTTTCTCAGAATCCAACTATGCATGGCAGAATTAAACACAAAGATGTGAAGTATTTCTTTCTCGGGGATCTATGCAATGAACGAGTGAATCAAGTGGAGTATTGTCAAAGTCAAGAACAAGTGGTTGACATCTTGATAAAGATTCGAAGAGGAGTTCATTCGAGCCCAGCTTAGTGTTACTTAAACTGAATTTCTCTAGAAAAGTTATGTTTATGGGAGGCAATGTTGGAAAATTTCAAGATTTGGGTAATTAAGTAGTTGTTGTCGAACCGGGTCTGATCTAGTTAGTTTCTGGTTTAGTAGTTGAAGTTTTTTTAGAAATAAAACATATTTCATATTTATCTCTGCGGAATTGAGACAGTTGATGAAGTTGTTGATTTCAGTTTAGCTATCTATATTTAAGGCATTGTAATCTGTTACTTATCGATCAAGTACATTTTGAATTTCATACTTATTCTTTGTGTTTTGTCAACAAGCAAAAAAAAATATTGTCGACAACTTCAGTGTGCAAATTGAGAGTGTTTACCTGAGACTTTCCTAGTCCCAAACCTTAAAGCTTAGTTACAATACTAAGCATTTTCCCCACACGCCACGTGTGGTTGGAGGTTTAATATAATAATTTTCTTAGATTATATCACATACTAAATTTTCTGTCATTACTGATTAAATTCACTAGCGTGTAGACATATAAAAATTTATTAAAAAAGAAAACATAAATGTATGAACATTAAACCAGAGACAATGATGAAGAGTCGGTATAGATACATCAAAATGTAAACTCAGACAATTTTCAAAAGATCCTAGAGGGATCTGAAATAAAAATTGCACATAAACAAACGCATTCTAAAAGATTGGATACTAACTGTTAATAGGTCATAAACATGTTCCATACATCAGCAAGAATGAATTTGCATGGGAGGGCAGCTAGAGCCTTAAGGGAGACAAAAAAAAGAGATATGAGGAAAGATAGATGTAGATTAATCTATTGAATGTTTCCCAGCTCCTGCACAAATCCTTGAGCTTTCAACAGATTACCAAGATTACTATGTCCTTTGACCTTTATTAATAGCATACCATTTGAGCTCGATATATTTTGAAAAATTAAATAACAAGACAAATAAACATAAAAAGAAACTTTACTAACAGGGGATTTAAATACCAACACTTATTTTTGTCACAATATCTTCATTTTCTTAATTTCATACTCTCTGCATAAAATGAGAATATGTCAAGTAATCGAAAAGTTTGAAAATAGAAATAACATGGTAGATAGAGTATCGTCTTTCACGAAGGGGTAAATGCATATAAGCTTTAATATATAATCAATCGTGTGCAGTTAAAATGACTGATAAGAACTTGTTATCTCACTTATGTGAAAGAGGTTGGTCAATAACTCCATGTACTGTCAATGACATCTTTCAAAGATATAATATTCCTTTGTAAATTTTCCTACAAGATTTGAATCTCCCATAAGCATGAATTGCATATATTCTATAACAAATAAAACAGAACTAAAAGATTCAGCTAGATGTTAATCGACATACCGTGTTTATAACCTACATCCTTCCCCAAATAACATCAGCAAAGACACAATCAAACTTCACAATTTCAAATACATACTATCCTTATGATAATATTCAAACTAATGTCTGGAGAAGTTCTTGTAAGTATAGCTTTAGGAGCTGTCACAGACGGCCTAAGTGAATTTAGTTAGGTGAATGTGTTTCATGCAAAAATTTGCATCCCAACTAGAATTGGAACTTAAGATGCCGAGTAGTAGAGACTGTCATTGTCGCAAGATAAAGAAATGCAATATTGAAATGAAATCTGCTTTGGCTATTAAAAAAAGACAGTGATTAACGGAACAACGATTGGTAGTGTACATTTCTAAAAACATTTCGGTGGATGATAATTATAAATACCTAATTTTGGACCACGCACGACACTTGTGGCAAGCAGCGCACCAGTTGAGAAAGTATTTAAATATGTCAAGTCGCGAAACTTTCAAGAATGCTCGGTGCAATATTAGAAAAGTATCTGTATTTATTGCAGAATATATTTCTGAATATTTGAATTTAATGTTCAGAATATTTAGCATTTATTAGGAGAATAAATCAGTGTAATTTACTGCTTAATTAGTTTACGATTAGGTACTATAAATATGAGTGATATAATAGGGGTGATTTACAATGTAATAAAGAGATGAAAAAATTAACAGAAAAAATAAAGATTGCTGTGTGAACTAGAAGCCTTTTAAAAATATTTATTATTGTTGTTATTATATTATTATTATAATATCATCCATCATCTTCACTCTAGTTCATCTCATCCATCATCAATTTTAATATTGGCTCCGACTATCTCCGACATTAGCTGTGCAAGCCACCGTCTACTAACATTAGGGGCGTAGCCATATGTTAGAATAAGGGTAGTCCCTCATTCTTAGGCTAGTTTGGTATATATATATATATATATATTATAAATTTTGTAATTAAACTGTTTAGCTATTTTTCTTTTTATGGTTATGTATTTAGACTATTATACTTTCATTATTTTCTCTACTCTATTTCTTTTGTTGGGCAATCCAATTCTTTATGTGGAATAAATTTATGCGTCTAATTTAGTTTGATTAATTAGTATATATATAGATATATCTTAAGTTTTTTTTAGAGTTAAATTAAATTATATAATGCATATTATAATCTAATTTAATTTATAGTATGAATTTAATTTAATTTTTTTACGCGGACAAAAAAATCATTTTTGTACTAATTTTTTTTATAATATTTAAAAATGTCTCGCATTATGAATATCCTGCCTCCGCGACTGTCCTCATCAGCGAATCAGCTCTTCATCCACTCTACTGTCGTCGACCACCACCACCACGAATCATCGGTCGTTCCATCGGCGCTAAGAACCACCTAGGAGTCACCGCATCCTCGGTTCGGTTCGGTTCCAACCACTCCACTGTGCTCCGATTCTAGCTGGTCGTCGCTGATCCTCCCTTCCCATTGCCGCCGCTAATTTTGTTGTTTCCTCCTTTCTGTCTTTCGTATCGTAGTCTGCACCAGGTAAAAGCTAATCTTTTATATATTGTATTGTTATATATATTGTTATTATATGTGTAATGTGTACTTTAGATGATAATCAAATATAGAGTGTAGGCTTAGCTAATGTTGGATCACGCGCGAAGCTCTGTTACGTCCTTGACGGAAAGCTTGGACTCCTGGGCTCCGCGTAATCCTGCAAAAGGGGATGACCTGGGTGGTGACCCAGAATCCCTCTCCGATGCTTAAATGAGTATGTGATCAATGGGGTGGTAAGCAATAGTCTAAGTTCGTATTAGATGATTAGGGTTTTCTGAGTTAACTTCCTCCTTTATATAGGAGGGGAAGTTACTCAGTTACCTGTGGCCATGATTGGCCGTTTTGCCCATGATTCCGTGTATCTCGCCACGATTCCGTGTATCTCGTTAGGGATTCCGTAGATTTCGCCCCACGCTCCGCGTATCTTACCCATACTCCGCGTATCTCGGGCAAGCCCTGCGTATCTCGGGGGGCTTATCTATATCTTTAACCGTCTCCCACTACTCTATCTAGTAGGCGGGTTTCTCGGTCTTTGTCCTCTGATCACAAGTCACGACTCCTGTCGGGGACTCCAGAGTTGTCTCATTCTAGGTCACCACCCAGGACCTTCAGTCTCTACGGGACAGGTCCAGCCTCTGCGGGGCTTTATTATCGGGGCCTTTACTAAGGCATATCGGGGCCTGCTCAGAGGCTTCTTGTCGGGAGCATCTAGCTCATGTGTCAGGGCCGCTATCATCGGGACCTTTCATATTGGGCCTTTGGGCCCTCCAGGCCTTTCACGAGGCCCACTGGACCTATTCGCCGTCCACTGGCTGTTAACGGGGCTAACGATTACATCGGAGCCCATCATTTGCCCCCAAGACATGGGGTACTTTTAGTTCGCCGTGTCTGTCAGTTCCGATCCTCTGATCTTGCTGTCGGAGGCTTTTGTCTTCATACCCTCTGATACCACCGTCGGAGGTTTTTGCCTTGCGTGTAATTGTTGTATAACAGAGTCTCTTACTCATGATTACCTTGGGCCCACCAGACCCCATGGGCAGTTGCCAAATCCGAGGAGACTCCTCGGCTACTGTAGCATTAAATGCCTGGGGATAAGGAAATGACGTTTAAATCTGCGTGACTGTTGCTTTCTGAAAAAGAAGCTGTGACGTCACTCGCGTCTCTTCCGTACCTATAATCTTGGCGATTAAGATCGTGTCGTTTCCTCTTCAACGGTGCAGATCAAACCCGTCCAGCTGTCTCTTCCGTACCGTCCCCATGATTTCAACGATTATGATCGAATCGTTTCATCTTCAACGGTCAAGATTAGGGTCCTCCCTTTGTCCTTTTGCTTATAAAAGCTAAAACCCTGGCATTATTCACTTCTTCTGCACTCTCTCGATTTCAGCCATTCTTGCATTCGAAGCTTCCTCTCCAAGCTCTTCCTGCTGTTCAAGTGATCCAAGGCCTTCAACCCTTCCGATCTTCCTTCATTCTCCCTTTCCGATCACCAATCATGTCTGGTAAGGACTCTCTTCTATGTTTTCGTGATTTACTTGCTGTTTGTTCTCCTTTTCTCAAATCTTCTTGTTTGCAACCGTTTTAGACGAAGCTAGTTCTGAGGCTAGGGCTCCTTTCACTTTCGAATTTGCTGTCAATGAGATTTCTGAGGCTTCATATGAGGTTGCCCTTAGAGAGGGGTGTATTACCTCGGATTGGGAACCTCGTTTCCCGTATGAGTCTCAGCCTGCTATCAGAAGGAAGCACATCGTTACGCATCCTCGGGCAGGGGAAGTGTTCGTCTCCGCCGGACAAATAAGCGCGGGGATTCGGTTCCCCTTCTGCGGAAATTTGGTGGAGATGTGCAACTTCTATCAAACGCACCCTTGTACCTTCTCTCCACACGCTATCCGCGTGTGGAATGCCTTTCAACTCCTATGCCACCGCCAGCAGTGGACATACAGCCTACTACTTTTCCGCACTTTCTATGGCATGAAGTGCAACAAGGCTGGTGTCTGCTCCTTCTCCCCCCGACTCCCCAAGTGGACAAAGGAGCAACTTTCACGTTTCGGCTGGGATAGCGAAACTTGGAAGTTCCACAAAGATCGGGTGCTGATTCGCGACTCGGGGTCTGACAACAGCGGATGGAAGAAGTACTACTTCTTCGTCCAACACAACTCTGTCCCGTGGCCTCAGCAGGAGGTCGTGGCAGACCCTGCCCCCAAGCTTCTAGACTACACTGAGGATGACCTTAACACTCTCCAAATGGTTCAGCTCTACCGTTGGGGAGACAACTTCATACCCCTCGACGCCAACAAGCTCCAGGAGAAGGACTTGATTACTATCGGAGTCCGACTACTTGACTCTGTTTCCAAAGACCTGGTCATCTGGGTAATACTTCTAACCATCTTGTCTTTTACTTTTGCAGCCAAGAAGGCTTCTCTGCTGACTCATCTCATTATGAAGCAGGGCGAGACTGATGCCGTTCAGAGTGGCTCCAAGCGGAAGCGAAAGTTGGTGAAGAAGGGTGCTTCCTCTTCCGCTCCTCCGTCTGCTACTCCTCCAGCCGAAGAGCCGGTCGTGGCCAGGAGGGAGGAGATAGATCGGGCCTTCGGGGCCACTACCGTCAAGGAAGGTAAGCGCGTTCGTCGTGCAATTAAAAGATATAAGAAGTTGGTTCCCAGGGAGTTTATCCCCGCTGATCGGGAATCGCGGGTTCGGGAAATTAAATACATCCTTCAAGGAAAAGTCCCACGCGTTCTCAAAGAGGATATTACAACTTCTTTGGGAAAGACCAGCATGTCGAACGTCAAATTCTCTGGTGTCCTGGCGGAATTCTTCCTGACTATGTTCGTCCTGCCACCGCAGGTCCATCGGAGACTCCTGCTCCGACGGAGGCTGTCACTCCAGCGGAGACTGCGACTCCGCAAGAACTGATGCTGGAGGATGCCCCGACGGATGCCCAGTTCCGTCGGGTGACTGACTTGGAGGCCTCTCCTTTCGTCGAAGAGTCTGACGAGGGGGGCCTGCTTCCCCGCGGAAGGTTGGGGCCAAGGAACATGAGGCCCGCCGTGAGGGACGTGTCCCGAAGTCCTCCTCCTGCTTTTCGCACTCCTACTCCTGAGCCTCCTTCGACCGAGGTAGCTCCTCCCACCGATGATGCCGAGGTTATCCCTCGTCTTCCGATGGATGATGTTTACAAAATTTACACCCCCGACCAGGCGACGGTTCCCTGGCGTCCGGTCGAATCCCTCCAAGGGTTTTCAATTCAACGAGATAATCTTCAGCCTGACTTGGCCCTGCATCTGCTGGCAGGGTCAATTCCTCCCGCTTTGAGACAGCCGCTTTGCTTGACGCGGGAGGACATCGAAGAGGAGTTCCGCTCCATGGCCGTCCGTCGGATGGAGGTAATGCTTTACCTTTGTTTGTTATCTTCCTTATTTCTGCTTTCGACCATCGAATTCTAATCTCTTTTCCCTTCGCCTTAGGAAACTACGGACCAGCAGCGTTGTTTCGCCATCGCCTTAGCTCTAAAGAGTGCTTTGGAGGAGGCTGAAGCTAAGTCGGACCCTGATGCGTTAGCCAAGCTTCAGGTGGAGCTCGACGAGACGGTGGCGGCCAAGAACAAGATGGCCAATGAGAAGGGTCTCCTTGACAACATGGCTTCGGACCTGCTTAAGAAGGTTCAGGATCATGAGGCTGTCATGCGTCGGGAGCGGAAGATGGTCCAGGTGGAGCAGCAGCGGAATGAGGCGGAGAAGAAGCAACTCATTCACGAGAAGGACGTCTTCGCGGATCTTCTCGCGGAGGCCAAGGCGAGGTCTGAGGCGGAGAGGGCTGAGTTCTCTGCCAAGCTGGCTGAGGCAAAGGCTCAAGGCCTCGAGGAGGGCCGCCTACAGGGCCGCGGGGAGTATCGGAACTCCGAAGAATTCAAGGTGGCTGCTGTAGAGTTCTGCAAGTCCGAGATGGAGGATGTCTTATACAACGCCGTCGAAGAGCTCTATACAGCCTACCCGGATTCCATTGACTTCACGAAGTCCGAGACTCTCGCCCCCGTCGCGGAGAAGTACTTCAACCTCCCCGCGGAGAGTGAAGAGGCCGCTACCGTGGACCCGACTCCGCCAGCTGCGGAGCCTTCTGCCCAGGCCCCTCCGAACCTTGCTCCCTCCGATGCTGCTGAGGATCCATCTCCCAACAAGGACCAAGTCTAATGTTACATCTTTTAGTCCTTGTAGTCTTTCTCCTTCGTTTTTTGTATCCGAACTCCTAGGCCTTTGAGCCTTTATATAAGGAATTTTTTTCATCTGTTTTGGTCTCGATAATCGTTTGCGCTTATCTAAAGCGGCTTTAAATTCGTTACTCAGAATGTTCCGATGCACCATTTGAGATGACTCCATACGTCCTTCCGACGCTTTACTCGGGACTTCACCATTTAAGGTTTCTCGTCCAATCGGGACTTCACCACTTAAGGCTTCTCGTCCAATCGGGACTTCACCACTTAAGGCTTCTCGTCCAATCGGGACTTCACCACTTAAGGTTTCTCGTCCAATCGGGACTTCACCACTTAAGGTTTCTCGTCCAATCGGGACTTCACCACTTAAGGTTTCTCGTCCAATCGGGACTTCACCACTTAAGGTTTCTCATCCCTGCCTTTCAAGGCCATTCTCAACACCCCCTAGGGCTTTTACCGCGCCAAATCAGACGACTTTAATCGTACCCTTTAAGGGCTTTTTTCGTACCTGTTAAGGCTTTTGGCCGCATCATATAGACGACTTACGCGGACCTGTTAAGGCTTTTTCATACCCGTTAAGGCTTTTGGCCGCGTCATATAGACGACTTACGCAGACCCATTAGGGCCTTTTCGTACCTAGGCTTTTGGTTGCATCATATAGACGACTTACATGTACCCCGTAGGGCTTTTGTCCGTACCCGTTAAGGCTTTTGGCCGCATCATATAGACGACTTACGCGTACCTCGTAAGGCTTTTTATCGTACCTCGGAAGGCTTTTCGTCGCGCCCTTCAGGACGTCTTACTAACAATTAGAATAAATCTAAAATAATTTGATCGGAAGCAACTTCTTTTATTGATAATTCAAAGCTTTGCTTACATCGGATTGATAGATAACTTGCGCCATTCGCGGCGACTTAATATCAAACATGATACTTCTTCAAGTGTTCGCCACTGAAGGAATGCTTCAACATCTTGCCATCAAGGTCCTCTAGTTTGTATGCATTGGGTGCTGGCATCCCTACGATCTTGTAAGGTCCCTCCCATTTCGGTGACAACTTGTTGATCCGATCTTGATGAACGAACTCGTTCCTCCGCCAGACAAGTTCTCCCACGAAGAATTGTCGGGACTTGACACGCCGATTGTAATATCGGGCTGTTGCCAGACGCATCCGAGCCTGGACTTCATCAGCCTTCCACCTCTTTTCCTCGAGTAAGTCTAAGTCTAGACGTCTCATTTCCTCGTTTGTCAGAGGCTCGTAGTATTTTGCACGATGGGATGCCACCGCTATCTCAACGGGAGCGACTGCCTCCGTGCCATAGACCAGGCCAAACGGTGTTTCCCCCTTTGATTGCTTGGGTGTTGTTCTAACAGCCCACAGCACGTTCTCGAGCTCATCCAGCCAATGGCCCTGCAAGGCGTAGACTCTCTTCTTCAAGCCATCCATCACGATCTTGTTGGCTGACTCTACTTGCCCATTGGTCTGAGCATGGCGGACTGAAGCGGTCCGATGTTCGATATTCAACTCCTCCAGGTACTCCTTCAACTGAGCCCCATTAAAAGGAGGGCCGTTGTCGCTGATCAACACTCGAGGAATCCCATACCGGGATATGATTTGAGTTTGGAGGAATTTGAGGATCTGCTGCCCCGTCGTCCTGGCCAATGCCTTAGCCTCTATCCACTTTGAGAAGTAATCGATGGCCACGAGCAAATACTTGCATTGACCTTTCGCTTGGGGAAGAGGTCCCACCAAGTCAATCCCCCATTGCGCGAAGGGCCATGCACTCCTGATGGGCATTAAGTCCGCGGCGGGAGCCACGATATTTGGAGCGTACCTCTGGCATGCATCACAGGACCGGACCATTGATGTCGCTTCCTTGTTCATCGAAGGCCAATAGTAGCCCAAGTTCAGTGCCTTCCTCACAAGAGATCGGGCCCCTTCGTGACAGGCCGCGACTCCCTCATGTAGTTCCCTTAGGATCCGATTCGTGTCGGGTTCCGCCACGCATTTTAAGAAATACTTTACATACCCTTTTTTGTATAACTGGTTGTCCACCATCGCGTAGTTGTCCGCAATCCGACGCAACCTGACAGCTGCCACCTTGTCATTGGGAAGTGCCCCCGTAGTCAGGTATGTGACCATCGGGGTCATCCAAGTGGGCTTCTCTTCTTCCTCCGATCCTGTCTCAATAGCGCAGATCTCCGCTGGATCAATGTTTGAGATAATCACCTTCTCTAGGAAATGTACCTTCCGATTCTCCTCGGGGGCCACTCCCAGAGCAAACTTGCTTAAGGCATCTGCTTCCTCGTTTTCTTCCCTCGGGATCGCCTCGATATCGAAGCTTTTGAAGCTTCCCTTCAAAGTCTGCACCTCGTGCAAATACTTCTTCATTGTCGGGCTCCTGGCTTCATAGTTCCCCTGGACTTGATTTACAACCAAGCTGGCATCACACTTCACCTTTAGATGGTCGACCCCCGTACCCTTGGCAATCTTAAGACCTGTGATGAGCGCCTCGTATTCTGCTTCATTGTTGGTGGCTTTGAACGTCAAGGCCAAGGCATATCGTAGGGGCTCGCCTCCACCGTGCGGTATCAATACGAATCCTGCCCCCGAGCCTTCTACACTCGATGAACTATCAGTGTACATCTCCCAGGTGTTCTCCTCATTTGGCTGTTCTGTTATCGGGGCCAGTTCTGCTATCGGGGCCTCTTCCATGGTTGCCCCCTCTACGGGACCCGTTACTTCCAGATCGGGTGCCGTAGACTCAACTATAAAATCTGCCAATGCCTGACCCTTAATAGCAGTTCTCGGAGCAAAATGAATACGGAACTCCGTCAGCTCGATGGCCCATTTCACCAGTCTCCCCGACGCCTCCGGTCGGTTCAAAAAGTGCTTCAGGGGCTGATTAGTCAATACCGTAACTTCATGGGCATGGAAGTAGGGTCGTAGTTTTCGAGCGGCAATAACCAACGCAAAGAGATACTTCTCAATAGCGGGATAATTTATTTCAGACTTGGCAAACGCCTTGCTTACATAATAGACAGGCACTTGGTTACCCTTGACAATTTTGATCAAAACAGAACTAACAGACACATCAGAAACAGCCAAATAGAGATAAAGCGGCTCGCCTGGGACTGAGATAAAGCGGCTCGCCTGGGACCTCCTCGCACTTGTCGGTCCATTCGAACTTCTTGTGGGCCCTCAGCACATCAAAAAAGGGCATGGCTCGGTCACTCGCCTTGGATAGGAAGCGATTCATCGCGGCCAACCGGCCATTCAGCACCTGAACCTCCCGATGAGTCTTCGGGGACTGCATCTCCTCGATTGCTCGCAGCTTCTCAGGGTTTACCTCGATTCCTCTCTGGCTCACCATGAACCCTAGGAACTTCCCCGAGTTCACCCCGAAAGCACATTTGTCGGGGTTCAGCCGAACCTGATGGAACTTCATCCGCTCAAACGCCGCCGCCAAGTTCTGGACATGGTCTCCTGCCTGTCGGGACTTCACCAGCATGTCATCCACATACGCCTCCATGGTTTTCCCAGCATGTCTCCAAACAGCTTGTTCACCATCCGCTGGTAAGTTGCTCCGGCATTGATCAATCCGAAGGGCATCACGTCGTAGTGGTAGACGTCACTGTCGGCATAGAAAGCCGTATGGGGGGCATCCTCCTTCGCCATCTTGATCTGGTTGTATCCGGAATAGGCATCCATGAAGCTCAGCAGTTCATGTCCCGATGTGGCATCCACCAGCTGGTCAATCCTCGGAAGCGGGTAGCAATCCTTCGGGCAGGCCTTGTTCAAGTCGCGAAAATCGACACACATCCGCCACTTCCCGTTACTCTTTCGCACCAGGACTGGATTAGCAACCCAAGTCTGGAATCGGAGCTCCTTGATGAATCCAGCGTCAAGCAGTCTGCCCACCTCTTGCTGGATCGCGATCCTCTTGTCTGCACCCATCGGACGCCTTCTCTGCGCGACAGGCTTGATCGCGGGATCTATCTTCAGCTCGTGCACAATCACGTCGGGGCTGATTCCTGGCATATCACTCGGGGACCAGGCAAACAGCTCCTTAAACTCCTTCAGGAGCTCGATCAGTTCTCGGGCTCTTTCCTCCGACAAAGCAGACCTGATGTTTACCTTCCTCTGAGGTCCATCAATCTCAACCTCCTTCAGGTCCTCCATGGGGGCGGGACGCCCATACTCCTCTCGAGGATCGGCATCAGTCTGAAGGACAGTCATGGCTTCCCTCCTTCTCGTTCGGGTAGCATTAACATAGCATTTTCGCGACGCCACTTGATCACCCTTGACCTCTCCAACTCCGTTATCAGTCGGGAACTTCATCTTCTGGTGGACTGTCGAGGCGACTGCCATGAGAGGGTTGATAGTGGTCCTCCCGATAATGGCGTTGTATGCCCCCGCAGACTCGACTACGACGAAATCTACGTTTCGCTTCTCCATCTTCCAGCCACTACCAAACTCCACTGGTAAGGTAATCATTCCCAACGGGTAAGAAGTGGAACCAGAGAATCCCACCATCGGGAAGTCCACCTGTGTCAGGTCCTTTTTCGTCTTTCCCATGGCTTCCAGAGCGTCCATGAAAAGGATGTCGGAGGAACTCCCTCCGTCTATCAGGATCCGCTTCATCTCGAATCCGTCCACGTCCAGGGTCACGACCAAGGCGTCGTCGTGAGGGCTCTCCACGCCTACCAGATCCTCCGCCGAGAAAGAAATCACCATTTCCTCCTTCAAGGTCCACGACCGGGACCTTTTGCCTAGCACCACCGCGGCAGATATGCGGGAAGCGTTGTTCTCCCGAGAAGCAGAGGTATCACCCCCCGCCGCCATTCCTCCGTGGATAACGTTGATAGTTCCGCGCCTCTCCTTGCGAGCACCTGAGCCTGAGGCTTCTGGCTCAACCTTCTTCTTCTTCGGGGATCGGTCACGGGACTTGGAACGAGATCGTGACCGACTTCTGGAATGGGATCGACACCTTCCCCTTCCGACGAACTCCTTAAGCTTCCCCTTCTGGATCAGCTTCTCTATCTCCTTCTTTAGCTCCCGACAGTTTTCAGTGTCGTGACCATTGGCTCGATGGTAGCGACAGTAACGGTCAGGCCGGCCTCCTAGGAATTCGCCTTCTTTTCTCGGAGGGTATCGGGCGAGACCCTGTCGGTCCATTACAGCTAACACAGAAGTCATCGAGCTATTGATGGGAACAGCCCGACCTTCTCGATTGTCCTTCCTCGGGGGACGCTTGTCCTCTCTTTTCTCGGGGCGACCACGATTTCTACTTCCCTCCGATTTGTCGCTCCTCTTGCGATCATCTGACAACTTAGACGATGGCTTTCCTCTTCCCGACTTCGGAGGATCGAGCTCTCCGGCAGCAATCTTCGACTCCTGGACGTCGATTTGCTGTTGCACCCTTGCTTGCAGGGCCTCCATACTCCACACAGCCTTCGCGGCTACACTGTGCATCAGGTCGGAACCGTACGGAGCGCTCAAGTTCCGAAGGAAAGTGCGGATGGTTTCTCCCTCCGAGATTTCTTCATCAATCTCCGCGGCACTCGCAGTGAACCGTTAGTAGTAGTAGGCCAACGATTCGTCGGGTCTCTGCACCACCTGGGTCAGGGACCTTACGCTCTTCAGGAGGCGCCTACGGCCCTGATATTGCTTCTGAACATGGCGAACTGGGTCCCCTTCACCATCGTACTCCTTGATGGTCGGAATACCTAGCCCGGGCGGGGCAACGGTATCTATCAGCCGCGGAACGAAAGGATGACTGGACCGATCCCTTAGCTCCGATGTCATCTGCTTCTGATCGCCCATGCAGATACTGACGATTTTCACCACCTGATCGGGGGTGATGGGGCCATTCAGGGGAATGGTCCTATTTTGCACTGGTCCTGGGCCGTCAACCACGAACTTCTCCAGGTGCGCTGGTTCTTTGCCCTTGCTCCTGGGCGGAATCTCCTGAACCTCTTGTTCTTCTGGAACCACCCTCGGAGGGGGTGGAGGCAGCTCTTCTCGCGGAGGCAACTCCTCTGTCCTCCTGGCAGCTTCTCTCTTGTCCAACAAGGCCTCCATGGCAGCCAAGAACATGGGCATAGCATCTGCTACTGCCTTGGCCAACTCCGAGTTCGAAGACGACCCTTCTTCCCTTCGCGGGACTCTTCCTCCTCCATGGCCCACCGGGTTCGGGGGAGCCTCATCTTCCTCCCTACGCGGGATATCCTGCCTTTTCATCTCCGTGTCTCGGACTGAGACCTCATAACCGTCACCCTGCCCCCCTGTCTGGGAAAGGTTCTCACCTTGTTCAGCAACACGTTCTGGCAACAAGGAATTCACAGTTCCTGCGGGACGAGAACTGCCAGCCTGAACCTGCTTCTTCTTGCCACCACCGGCCATTGATCTGGTAGAAACTATCTTGACTTTTTGTAAGTTTCCCACAGACGGCGCCAATGTTGGATCACGGGCGAAGCTCCGTTACGTCCTTGACGGAAAGCTTGGACTCCTGGGCTCCGCGTAATCCTGCAAAAGGGGATGACCTGGGTGGTGACCCATAATCCCTCTCCGATGCTTAAATGAGTATGTGATCAATGGGGTGGTAAGCAATAGTCTAAGTTCGTATTAGATGATTAGGGTTTTCTGAGGTAACTTCCTCCTTTATATAGGAGGGGAAGTTACTCAGTTACCTGTGGCCATGATTGGCCGTTTTGCCCACGATTCCGTGTATCTCGCCACGATTTCGTGTATCTCGTTAGGGATTCCGTAGATTTCGCCCCACGCTCCGCGTATCTTACCCATACTCCGCGTATCTCGGGCACGCCCTGCGTATCTCGGGGGGCTTATCTATATCTTTAACCGTCTCCCACTACTCTATCTAGTAGGCGGGTTTCTCGGTCTTTGTCCTCTGATCACAAGTCACGACTCCTGTCGGGGACTCCAGAGTTGTCTCATTCTAGGTCACCACCCAGGACCTTCAGTCTCTACGGGACAGGTCCAGCCTCTGCGGGGCTTTATTATCGGGGCATTTACTAAGGCATATCGGGGCCTGCTCAGAGGCTTCTTGTCGGGAGCATCTAGCTCATGTGTCGGGGCCGCTATCATCGGGACCCTTCATATTGGGCCTTTGGGCCCTCCAGGCCTTTCACGAGGCCCACTGGACCTATTCGCCGTCCACTGGCTGTTAACGGGGCTAACGATTACATCGGAGCCCATCAGCTAAGTAACGTAGATTTGTTTAACTTAGCAGAATAGATAGAGTAGGTTTAATTACATTTATTACATATATATGTTATCTTTTTATTAAGCATGTTGGATCTTTTTATCTACTTTTAGGTTTCAGTTCGTTAAAATAACTGTAATTTGATTTACTAAAATTGATTTATAATTGATAATTACTTCGAGTAGTAATTTAAATTTTCTATTTATATGAAATTGCATATTATTAGAGTAGGGGAAATTTGTGAATTGAGTATCGAAAGTGCGGAATTTCAAATAGTTTTTTTTTTTAATATATATAATAGAACCCCCGATCTCAAATATCTGATCGTAGACCGATTTGATACCTAGGTGTTAATTCATTATTCCCTAGTTAATTTAGGATTCTATTTTGCCTTATAATTAACTAGTGGCGACTCTTTCAAAATCTACGTTTTCAAAACGTAATCGACTTAGGTTAGATTTAGGACTGACAATAATTCAACTAATTCTTCATTATTGATGGTGCATCGATTGTTGTTTCAGTCATATGCTACGCTACTTCTTCAATATGACTATTTCCTATTGAATTCTACGATCGATAACATTGATGCACTCCTGAACGCCAATTTCATTATCTACCTCCCGTTGAGACTCCTAATTAAATTATACAAAATGTGTCACTGTCCTCCCTAAAGAATCTCAGTTTTAACTGTTGAATACAATCACCAAGCTCCGACATAGATGATTCAACCGTAGGAATGATTCCAAAATCCTAATTACCTGCCAAATGTCTAAAATTTTCACAATTTAAGGAGAAGAGAATCGGTAAGGCAATCAGCCCGTGGTGAGAGAGAGATTAGCCGTGTTTGTTGGATCACGGGCGAAGCTCCGTTACGTCCTTGACGGAAAGCTTGGACTCCTGGGCTCCGCGTAATCCTGCAAAAGGGGATGACCTGGGTGGTGACCCAGAATCCCTCTCTGATGCTTAAATGAGTATGGTGATCAATGGGTGGTAAGCGAAGTCTAAGTTCGTATTAGAGAGTATGCGTTTTCTGGGGTAACTTCCTCCCTTATATAGGAGGAGGAGTTGCCCAGTTACCTGTGACCATGCTTGGCCGTTGTGCCCATGATTCCGTGTATCTCGCCACGATTCCGTATATTTCGGCTGGGATTCCATATATCTCGCCCCACGCTCCGCGTATCTTACCCGTACTCCGCGTATCTCGGGCACGCCCTGCGTATCACGGGGAGTTTATCTGTATTCTAACCGTCTTCCCACTACTCTTATCTAGTAGGCGGGTTTCTCGGTCTTATCCTCTGATCACAAGTCTCGACTCCTGTCGGGGACTCCAGAGTTGTCTCATTCTAGGTCACCACCCAGGACCTTCAGTCTCTACGGGACAGGTACAGCCTCTGCGGGGCCTTGTTGTCGGGGCCTTTACTAAGGCATATCGGGGCCTACTCAGAGGCTTCTCATCGGGAGCATTCAGCTCATACATCGGGACCGCTAAAGTCGGGACCCTTCATGCTGGGCCTCTGGGCCTTCTAGGCTTTTTACGAGGCCCACTGGACCTACTCGCCGTCCATTGGCTGTTAACGGGGCTAACGATTACATCGGAACCCATCATTTGCCCCCAAGACATGGGGGACTTTTAGTTCGTCATGTCTTTTAATTCCACTCTTCTGACCTCGTTGCCGGAGGTTTTTGTTTTTATACCTTCCAATACCACCGTTGGAGGCCTTTGTTTTCATACCTTCCGATACCACCGTCGGAGGCTTTTGTCTTCGTACCTCCCGATGCCACCGTCGGGGGTTTCTGCCTTGCGTGTGATCGCTGCGTAACAGAGTCTCTTACTCATGATTGCCTTGGGCCCACCAGGCCCCACGGGCAGTTGCCAAATCCGAGGGGACTCCTCAGTTACTGTGGCATTAAATGCCTAGGGATAAGGAAACGACGTTTAAACCAGCGTGACTGCTGTTTTCTGAAAAAGCAACTGTGACATCACACACGTCCCTTCCGTGCCTATGATCTCGGCGATTAAGATCGTGTCGTTTCCTCTTCAACGGTGCAGATCAAGCCTATCCAGCTGTCTCCTCCGTACCGTCTCCATAATTTCAACGATTGTGATTGAATCGTTTCATCTTCAATGGTCAAGATTGAGTCTCTCCAATTATCCTTTTGCTTATAAAAGCTAAAACCCTGGTGCTATTCACTTCTTCTGCACTCTCTCGATTTCAGCCATCTTTGCATCCAAAGCTTCCTCTCCAAGCTCTTCCTGGTGTTCAAGTGGTCAAAGGCCTTCAACCCTTCCGATCTTCCTTCACCTTACTTCTTCGACCACCGATCATGTCTGGTAAGGACTTTCTTCTAAGTTTTCATGATTTACTTACTGTTTATTCTTCTTTTCTCAAATCCTTTTGTTTGCAATCGTTCTAGACGAAGCTAGTTCTGAAGTTAGGGCTCCTTTCGTTTTCGAGTTTGCTGTCAATGAGATATCTGAGGCTTCGTATGAGGCTGCTCTCAGAGAGGGGTGTATTACCTCGGATTGGGAGCCTCGCTTCCCATATGAGTCCCAAGCTGCTGTTAGAAGGAAGCACATTATTACGCCTCCTCGGGCAGGGGAGGTGTTCGTCTCCGCTGGACAAATAAGCGCGGGGATTCGGTTCCCCTTCTGCGGAAATATGGTGGAGATGTGCAATTTCTACAAAACGCATCCCTGTACCTTCTCTCCACACGCCATCCGCGTGTGGAACGCCTTCCAGCTCTTGTGTCACCGCCAGCAATGGACGTACAGTCTTCTGTTGTTTCGCACTTTCTACGGCATGAAGTGCAACAAAGCCGGTGTCTGCTCCTTCTCCCCCCGACTCCCCAAGTGGACAAAGGAGCAACTTTCACGTTTCGGCTGGGATAGCGAAACTTGGAAGTTCCACAAAGATCGGGTGCTGATTCGTGACTCTGGGTCCGACAACAGCGGATGGAAGAAGTATTACTTCTTCGTCCAGCACAGCTCTGTTCCATGGCCCCGATGGGAGGTCGTGGCGGACCCTGCCCCCAAGCTCCAGGACTACACTGAGGATGACCTCAACACCCTCCAGATGGTTCAACTCTACCGCTGGGGAGACAACTTCATACCCCTTGATGCTAACAGGCTCCAGGAGAAGAACCTGATAACTATCGGAGTCCGACTCCTTGACTCTGTTTCCAAAGATTTAGTCATCTGGGTAATATTTCTAACTATTTTATTTTTACCTTTGCAGCCAAGAAGGCTTCTCTGTTGACTCATCTCATTCTGAAGCAGGGCGAGACTGATGCCGTCCAGAGTGGCTCCCGGCGGAAGCGCAAGCTGGTGAAGAAGGGTGCTTCCTCCTCCACTCCCTTATCTGCTGCTCCTCCTACCGACGAGCAAGTCGGGGCCAAGAAGGCCAGGCGGGAGGAGATAGATCGGGCCTTCGGGGCCACCACCGTCGAGGAAGGTAAGCGTGTTCGTCGTGCAATTAATCAATATAAAAAATTAGTCCCCAAGGAGTTTATCCCCGCTGATCGGAAAACACGGGTTCAAGAGATCAAGTACATCCTTCGAGGAGAAATTCCCCACGTTCTTGAGGCAGGATATTACAACGTCCTTGGGAAGAATAGACATTTTGATCGTCAAATCATCTGGTGCCCTGAAGGTACTCTTCCTAACTTTATCCGTCCCGCCACCGCAGGTCCCTTGGAGACTCCTGCCCCAACGGAGGCTATCGTTTCGGTGGAGACTGCAGCTCCGCAAGAACAGATGCTAGTTCCGCCAGGTGACCGATTTGGAAGCTTCTCCTTCTGTCGAGGAGCGTGAAGAGGGGGGCCTGCTTCCTCGCGGCAGGTCAGGGTCCAGGAACGTGAGGCCCGCTGTTAGGGACGTGTCCCAGAGTCCTCCTCCTGTTCTTCGCACTCCAACCCCTGAGCCGCCAGCGGAGGTGGCTCCTCCTGCTGAAAGTTCCGGGGTCATCCCCCCTCTCCCCGTGGATGAAAACCTTTACAAGGTTTTCACCCCCGATGAGGGGATGATGCCTTGGAACCCGATCGAGTCTCTCCGAGGGGTTCCACTTCGGCGGGGAGAGCTTGATCCTGGACTGGCCCTGCATCTGCTGGCGGGGTCCGTTCCTCCAGCCTTGAGGCGGCCCCTGTCCTTTGCGCGGGAGGACCTTGAGGGGGAGATCCGCGACATGGCCATCCGTCGGATGGAGGTGAAACTTCTATCCTTGTTTCGTTTTCTTCATTACTCTTATCTTCGATTGCTTATGTCTTGATCTTTTCCTTTCCTTCTTTTAGGACACCGCGAACCAACAGCGCTGCTTCGGCCTTATCCTGGCCCTGAAGGGTGCTTTGGAGGCGGCGGAGGCCCAGTCGAACCCTGATGCTTTAGCCAAGCTTCAGGTAGAACTCGACGAGGCTGTAGCGGCCAAGAACAAGATGGCCAAGGAGAAGGCTCTCCTCGATGATTTGTCCTCCAACCTGCTCAAGAAGGTTCACGATCATGAGGCTGTCATGCATCGGGAGCGGAAGATGGTCCAGGCGGACCAGCAGCGGAATGAGGAGGAGAAGAAGCAGCTAATCCATGAGAAAAACGTCTTCGCGGATCTCCTCGCGGAGGCCAAGGCGAAGTTTGAGGCGGAGAGGGCTGAGTTCTCTGCCAAGCTGTCTGAGGCAAAGGCTCAGGGCCTCGAGGAGGGCCACCAGCGGGGCTTCGAGGAGGGCCGCCAGCGGGGCCTCGAGGAGTATCGGGACTCTGAAGAATTCAAGGTGGCTGTTGTAGAGTTCTGTAAGTCCGAGGTGGAGAACGTTCTGTTCAATGCTGTCGAAGAGCTCTACACAGCATACGAGGATTCCATTGACTTCAAGAAGTCCGAGACCCTCGCCCCCTTCGCGGAGAAATACTTCAACCTCCCCGCGGAGAGTGAAGAGGCCGCTGCCATGGACCCGACTCCGCCAGCTGCGGAGCCTTCCGCCCAGGCCCCTCCAAACTCCGTTCCCTCCGATGCTGCTGAGGATCCACCTTCCCACAAGGACCAAGCTTAATGCTTACATCTTTTAGTCCTTGTTGTCTTTCTCCTTTGTCTCTTGTATCGAACCTCTTTGGCCTTCTGGCCCTTATATAAGTAGTTTTCTTTTCATCTGTTTTGGCATCGATATTCGTTTGCACTTTAACTAAAGCGGCTCTAAAGTCGTTACTCAGAACGTTCCGGTGCGCCATAAAAATGACTTCATACGTCCCTCCGACGCTTTACTCGAGACTTCACCACTTAAGGTTTCTCATCCAATCGGGACCTCGCCACTTAAGGCTTCTTGTCCAAAATCGGGACTTCGCCACTTAAGGCTTCTCGTCCTATCGGGACTTCGACACTTAAGGCTTCTCGTCCAAAATCGGGACTTCGCCACTTAAGGCTTCTCGTCCCTGCCTTTCAAGGCTATTTTCACACCCCTTAGGGCTTTTACTGCGTCTCTACCGGACGGCTTAATCGTACCCTTTAAGGCTTTTTGCCGCATCATATAGACGACTTACGCAGACCTGTCTAAGGCTTTACCATACCCGTTAAGGCTTTTGGCCGCATCATATAGACGACTTACGCGGACCCATCAGGGCCTTTTCGTACCTAGGCTTTTGGTTGCATCATATAGACGACTTACGTGTACCCCGTAGGGCTTTTGTCCGTACCTGTTAAGGCTTTTGGCCGCGTCATATAGAAGACTTACGCATCCCCTGCGGGGCTTTCATCGTACCTCGGAAGGCTTTTGTCGCGTCACTCGGGACGTCTTACTAACAGTTAGAATAAATTTGAAAGCAATTTAATCGGAAGGCAATTTCTTTATTCATAAATAACTCAAAATAGGCTTACATCGGATCTCATTGATAGACAATTTGCGCCCTTCACGGCGGCTTAATATCAAACATGATACTTCTTCAAATGTTCGCCACTGAAGGAATGCTTCAACGTCTTGCCTTCGAGATCCTCTAACTTGTATGCATTGGGCACTGGCATCCCTACGATCTTGTAAGGTCCTTCCCATTTTGGTGACAGCTTGTTGATTCGATCTTGATGAACAAACTCATTCCTCCGCCAGACAAGTTCTCCCACGAAGAATTGTCGGGACCTGACACGCCGATTATAATATCGGGCTGTTGCCATACGCATTCGGGCCTGGAATTCATCAGCCTTCCATCTCTTCTCCTCGAGTAGGTCTAAGTCCAGACGTCTCATTTCCTCATTTGTCAGAGGCTCGTAATATTTCGCGCGGTGGGACGCCACCGCTATCTCCACGGGAGCAACTGCCTCCGTGCCATAAACCAGGCCAAACGGAGTTTCTCCTGTTGATTGCTTGGGTGTCGTTCTCACAGCCCATAGCACATTCTCGAGCTCATCCAGCCAATGGCCCTGCAAGGCGTAGACTCTCTTCTTCAAGCCATCCATCACGATCTTGTTGGCTGACTCTACCTGGCCATTGGTCTGAGCGTGGCGGACTGAAGCAGTCCGATGCTCAATGTTTAATTCTTCCAGGTACTCCTTCAACTGAGCCCCATTGAACGGAGGGCCGTTGTCGCTGATCAACACTCGCGGGACTCCGTACCGGGATATGATCTGAGTCTGAAGGAACTTGAGGACCTGCTGCCCCGCCGTTCTAGCCAATGCTTTAGCCTCTATCCATTTTGAGAAGTAGTCGATAGCCACGAGTAAGTACTTGCACTGACCTCTCGCTTGGGGAAGTGGTCCCACCAAGTCAATTCCCCATTGCGCGAAGGGCCATGCACTCCTGATGGGCATTAGGTCCGCGGTGGGAGCCACGATATTTGGGGCGTACCTCTGGCATGCATCACAGGATCGGACCATCGCGGTCGCTTCTTTGTTCATCGAGGGCCAATAGTAGCCTAGGTTCAATGCCTTCCTTACCAGAGATCGGGCTCCTTCATGGCAGGCCGCGACTCCTTCATGTAACTCCCTCAGGATCCGATTTGTGTCAGACTCTGCTACGCATTTTAGAAAAGGCTTTACGTACCCTTTTTTGTACAACTGGTTGTCCACCATTGCATAGTTGTCCGCAATTCGCCGTATCCTGACAGCTGCCACTTTGTCATCGGGGAGTACCCCCGTAGTTAGGTACGTAACCATCGGGGTCATCCAAGTGGACTTCTCTTCTTCCTCCGATCCTGTCTCAATAGCACAGATCTCCGCCGGATCAATGTTTGAGATAATCACCTTCTCTAGGAAATGCACCTTCCGATTCTCCTCGGGGGCCATTCCCAGGGAAAACTTGCTCAAGGCATCTGCTTCCGCGTTCTCTTCCCTCGGGATCGCCTCGATATCAAAGCTTTTGAAGCTTCCCTTCAAAGTCTGCGCCTCGTGCAAATATTTCTTCATTGTCGGGTTCTTAGCTTCATAGTTCCCCTGGACTTGATTTACAACCAAGCTAGCGTCGCATTTCACCTTTAAATGGTCAACCCCCGTACCCTTGGCAATCTTAAGGCCTGTGATGAGAGCCTCATACTCCTCTCGAGGATCAGTATCAGTCTGAAGGACAGTCATGGTTTCCCTCCTTCTTCGTCGGGTGGCGTTAACGTAGCATTTCCGCGATGCCACCTGGTCACCCTTAACTTCTCCGACCCCATTATCAGTCGGGAACTTCATCTTCTGGTGGACCGTCGAGGCGACTGCCATAAGAGGGTTGATGGTGGTCCTCCCGATGATCGCGTTGTTTGCCCCCGCGGACTCCACGACGACGAAATCCACGTTTCGCTTCTCCATTTTCCAGCCACTACCAAACTCTACTGGTAAGGTAATCATTCCCAACGGGTAGGAAGTGGAGCCAGAGAATCCCACCATCGGGAAGCCCACCTGCGTCAGGTCCTTCTTCGTCTTTCCCATGGCTTCCAGAGCGTCCATGAAAAGAATATCGGAGGAGCTCCCTCCGTCTATCAGGATCCGCTTCATCTCGAATCCGTCCACGTCCAGGTTCATGACCAGGGCGTCATCGTGAGGGCTCTCTACGCCCACTAGATCCTCCTTCGAGAACGAAATTACCATTTCCTCCTTCAGGGTCCACGACCGGGACCGTTTGCCTAGCACCACCGCGGCAGATATGCGGGAAGCGTAGTTCTCCCGAGAGGCAGAGGTATCTCCTCCCGCCGCCATTCCTCCATGGATGACGTTGATAGTTCCGCGCCTCTCCTTACGGGTACCTGAACCCGAGGCCTCATGTTCGACCTTCTTCTTCTTCGGGGATCGATCGCGGGACTTGGAACGGGATCGTGACCGACTTCTGGAACGGGATCGGCACCGACCCTTCCCGATGAACTCTTTCAGCTTTCCCTTCTGTATCAGCTTTTCAATCTCCTTCTTCAGCTCCCGACAGTTCTCAGTGTCGTGACCATTGGCTCGATGGTAGCGACAGTAACGGTCAGGACGGCCTCCTAGGAATTCGCCTTCTTTTCTCGGGGGGTATCGAGCGAGACCCTCTCTGTCCATCACAGCTAACACAGAGGTCATCGAGCTATTGATGGGAACAGCCCGACCCTCTCGGTTGTCCTTCCTCGGAGGACGCTTGTCTTCTCTTTTATCGGGACGACCACGGTTCTTACTTCCCTCCGACTTGTCGCTCCCTTTGCGATCGTCCGACAGCCTGGACGATGGATTTCCTCTTCCCGACTTCGGGGGATCGAGTTCTCTAGCAGCAATCTTCGACTCCTGGACGTCGATTTGCTTTTTCACCCTCGCTTGCAGGGCTTCCATACTCCATACGGCTTTCGCAGCTACGCTGTGCATCAGATCGGAGCCGTATGGAGCGCTTAAGTTCCGCAGGAAAGTGCGGATGGTCTCACCCTCCGAAATTTCTTCATCAATCTCCGCGGCACTAGCAGTGAATCGCTGGTAGTAGTATGCCAACGATTCGTCGGGCCTCTGCACCACTTGAGTCAAGGATCTCACGCTCTTCAGAAGACGCCTTCGACCTTGATACTGCTTGATGAAGCGGTCGTGCATATCGGCCCAGCAGGTGATGCTTCCTGGAGGGAGGCTGAAGAACCAAGTCATGGCCCTTTCTCCCAGGGTTATCGAGAACAATGAGCATATGAGATCATCGTTCGATGTTCGTCCCATACAGGCCTGGACATGCCTCTGCACATGGCGAACTGGGTCCCCCTCACCATCGTACTCCTTGATGGTCGGAATACCTAGCCCAGGCGGGGCTACGGTATCGATCAGCCGCGGCACGAAAGGATGGCTGGACCGATCCCTCAGCTCCGATGTCATCTGCTTCTGATCACCCATGCAGATGCTCACGATCTTCACCACCTGATCGGGGGTGATGGGGCCATTCAAGGGAATGGTTCTATTTTGCACTGGTCCCGGGCCGTCAACCACGAACTTCTCCGGGTGTGCTGGTTCCTTACCCTTGCTCCTGGGCGGAACCTCCTGTTCCTCGGGGTCCACCCTCGGCGGAGGTGGTGGTAGTTCTTCTCGCGGAGGCAACTCCTCCGCTCTCCTGGTGGCCTCTCTCTTATCCAGCAAGGCCTCCATGGCGGCCAAGAACATGGGCATAGCCTCCGCTACCGCCTTGGCCAACTCCGAGTTCGAAGACGACCCTTCTTCCCTCCGCGGGACTCCTTCTCTTCCATGGCCCACCGGGTTTGGGGGAGCCTCATCTTCCTCCCTACGCAGGACATCCTGCCTGTTCGTTTCAGCGTCTCGGACTGAGACCTCATAGCCATCACCTTGCCCCCCCTTTCTGGGAGAGAGCAGGGTTCTCACCTTGTTCAGCAACGCGTTCTGGCAACGGGGAGTTCACAGTTCCTGTGGGACGAGAACTGCCAGCCTGAACTTGCTTCTTCTTGCCACCACCGGCCATTGATCTGGTAGAAGCTATCTTGACTTTTCGTAAGCTTCCCACACACGGCGCCAATGTTGGATCACGGGCGAAGCTCCGTTACGTCCTTGACGGAAAGCTTGGACTCCTGGGCTCCGCGTAATCCTGCAAAAGGGGATGACCTGGGTGGTGACCCAGAATCCCTCTCCGATGCTTAAATGAGTATGGTGATCAATGGGTGGTAAGCGAAGTCTAAGTTCGTATTAGAGAGTATGCGTTTTCTGGGGTAACTTCCTCCCTTATATAGGAGGAGTTGCCCAGTTACCTGTGACCATGCTTGGCCGTTGTGCCCATGATTCCGTGTATCTCGCCACGATTCCGTATATTTCGGCTGGGATTCCATATATCTCGCCCCACGCTCCGCGTATCTTACCCGTACTCCGCGTATCTCAGGCACGCCCTGCGTATCACGGGGAGTTTATCTGTATTCTAACCGTCTTCCCACTACTCTTATCTAGTAGGCGGGTTTCTCGGTCTTATCCTCTGATCACAAGTCTCGACTCCTGTCGGGGACTCCAGAGTTGTCTCATTCTAGGTCACCACCCAGGACCTTCAGTCTCTACGGGACAGGTCCAGCCTCTGCGGGGCTTTGTTGTCGGGGCCTTTACTAAGGCATATCGGGGCCTACACAGAGGCTTCTCATCGGGAGCATTCAGCTCATACATCGGGACCGCTAAAATCGGGACCCTTCATGCTGGGCTTCTGGGCCTTCTAGGCTTTTTACGAGGCCCACTGGACCTACTCGCCGTCCATTGGCTGTTAACGGGGCTAACGATTACATCGGAACCCATCAGTGTTGTTAATATATTTATATTATATTTACTATTTAATATTTATGTATACCGTGGTTATATTATATTAGGCGCGGTTGGAACCACGAGGAAGTGAAGCCGGACTGGACTGGTGGAGGACGAGCTGAACAGGATACTCCAAAGTGGAGGAGCTGATCAGGGAAGCTACGAAGAAGACCGGAGCTGACCTATGGTCGAAACTGAAATAGAGTTAAGGTGGGGAAGGAAGGTCCGATAACATCTGGTCGGCAGGCAGGAGGCGGAATCGCGGTTGTCGTGGCTGGAAAGATAGTGTTAATAATAATAACCAAACAAACAAAAAAAGTAAGTATGAAATATGTCACATACATATACTATATTCTTTCTCACATGTTTCTTTAGATGCCTTTTTTTTATATGAGAAGGAAGAAAGAGCTTAGGGTTTTGAAGGTTTACAATATCAAGATGCAAATTTATGAGCTGAAATGAAAGTAGAGTTGTTGGAAATTAATTATAAGAGGATTAGTATTGAGGTGAGGGTAGCAAAAATTAAATCTGAACACATGAATGGCACTGCAGTAATTAAAGTCCGAAACCTAAAATACGTGAAGAAATTGACTGAATTTCTATAGATATGTGAAGAATTTAATGGGTCCAGCCCCAATATTCATCCATCTTGAAGGCCTCGGTGTAAGAGTATTCAACATGAGTTCCCAAGAATCCTAATTCTTCTCCTATTCCCAATTCTCTTCCCAATTCAATGAACTCTAATTTAAGGCTCACACCTTGAAAGACAAAACATTGCAGGATACTTCAGTATAAAAGTGGCTTTACTCCTAAAAGTGCGAAGGACAGTGAAATTGCAGATTAAAGGAAGGGGATAAGAATAATCCTGAAGATTGGCGGATGGTGCTGTAAAAGGACATGAAGCATTCACCAAATTTAAAATCAGTACGTTTTTTTTTCAATTAGAATTACTGCAATTAAATTACTTCATTGAATAAATTAGTCTCAGATCTTACATACCTTCGATCGATCATGGAGAAATCAAACAGCCCAAAACCAGTTTTCGAAACATGATCTGCTGGTTCGAATCAAGATCTGCAGCTTCCACTGATGTATCCGCTCGGTCAAATCCAACCGCATGTGTCTCTATCTCTACTGCGAGATTAAAATAATATACTGCTGAGTGAAGTCGGGATTTGAACCTAGAAGAACATGAGGAAGACGCAGGAAAGAGGAAAAAAAACACTCACATGCTACATTGTTCACCATTCTCCTTCCGTTGTCCATCTAACCCTTTCTTCGTTCAGATCCCTAGCCTACCTTCTTCTTCCAATTTCTGAGCATTGAACCTCCGATCTGCTAAAAATCTCATCTTTCGGTCGATCCCAGCAGCAAATATGTTTATCTTCAACTGGTTCTATGGGATCCTCACCTCACTGAGTCTGTGGCAGAAGGTGGCCAAGATTCTCTTCCTCGGGATCGACAATGCCGGAAAGACAATTTTTTTGAAGGACGAGGTACTTCCATGCTACATCGACTTTGTGTCTAATACGGCAGATAGCCAATTAAAGTCTTTGGGCACCGCAGATGTGATTGACGACGAGCTTTGGGCGGAGACTACGGCTGTGCGAATGAGAGAAAAAGTAATGGTAGGGTTTTTTTGGCCAAAATGTTAGGGTGGGTGACTACGGCTGTGCCGCTGTGGTGATGAGAGCTGAGAACCTGAAAGGTGTTAGATCTTAGGGTTCAGATAGCTGTCTAAACCGAGGCGGGCCTGGGCCAATATAATGCTTTTGCTCCGTTCTTCTTCAATACGGCTGTGCTTATGTTCTTCACGTTCTGTTCTCTTTTTTTTTTTTTAATATATAAAATGATGAATATTTATAATAAAAATGATAACAATATATTGGTTGCGGATCTACATATCTCTAATTTAGACCTTAGGGTTACTCCTTATCATTTATTTTGTCCATAAAAAATAAATTAATTAGGCTAATTTGAGTTGTACATGGCCGGCCGGCCCATTAATCACTATTAATGGGCAAAAATAATAACTACTTTTCTCAGTTGAGGAACATAATTGTTAAAAAACTTATGTAACTAATAATAATAATAATAATAATAATATCTATCTATCTATATAATATATAATTTGGGTGCATCTTGGTTTTTAATTAGGTTGCTTAAAAACTGCCATGTCAGCAATATTATAACTTTTTACCAATTTATTTATTATAACCATAATTATTACAAATATTAATATCAAATCCATATTTATAACTGCAACTTTTTCATTTTTATTTTTACAATCTATATAATATATAATTTGGGTGCATCTTGGTTTTTAATTATAACTCAGTAAATTAACGGACCCAATTCACCATAATTAATTCAGCAATTAAATTACAACATTAGTTCAGCAATTAATTCGGTTTAATAATTCCCCATAAAATCAGAAATATATATATATAAGAAGAAGAAAGTTACTGCAGAATCGGATTGAAAAGCCATATCTAGGGCCGGAGGAGGTGTCGCGATTCTGCATGTTAAAGAGGAAATGTCGAGATCGACACCAGAGCTGGTGGGGAAGGCGTCGCGGTGCTCTCGGTATCGGTCAGCTAGAAATGATCGAAATCAACACCTGAGCTGCTATTGAAGCCATAATTACAATGCATGCATTGGCCTGCCTTGAATCTGATCCATAATTTCCTTCCAAATTGTTCCCTGACCAGAGCAGAAATCACATCTGAGTGATCAGAAGGAGATATGAATGTACAAATAATTATTTTTTCGACTTACCAAGCCACTGCGCACTTGCTGCCAACAGTTTACTATCATCAGCGAAGACTACGGTTTGGCCGTTTGGGTGATGTGGGTGGAGCCGCGATGCCTCTAATGTTTCTGGATGATAGAGATGTGGATGGCTGCTGCGTCAAGGTGGAGGTAAAGGTGGAGTTGAAGAGAGCTGGTTGATTTTTATCGGGTTCGGTAGTGAATGAATATGGGCTTACTTTTCTATTGAACAGATGAGCTTATTAGATGTAAATTTAGTTGTGTAATTTATTATTCTATTAATTTCGGCTATAAAATATCTTCATATATGTATAATGACTTATTGAGTTGATTTTTTTTTTTCTTTTTTTAGTTGATTGACTGAGTATTTAAAATATATTAAAAATATTAATAACAACAACTTAAGAGGAAAAAAACAATGTTGATATCGTAATTAAATGAATGTTAAATCTATATAACTTTCTTATTACAATAATTTATCCAATTAATGAATCATTATTATACCTGCAAATTAAACATTTATGTACTAATAATAATTAAAGAAATAAGTGACATCATCTTTTAGGTATTTATTTATATAATATGTAATTTGACAATAAATGAAATGAATTTAAATCAATATAACATTCTTAGTACAATAATATATATATGAGTTGAATAAAAGAAAAAAAAATTGTTTACCAAAAAGGGTTAATTGATTAAAATATGATGGAATCTAGAAATTATGATTTTCTGATAAAAATTTAGTATTTCTAATGTAAAATTTATTGAATTTAATTGATAAAATAAATTCAATATTCAAATATAAATAATAACAAATTATAGTTAAATTAATTATTTATTAAGATAGTAAGTGAGTTTTTACAATACAGATATATACATTAAATAAAGATCACCCATTATATATATATATACTTTTTTTTTTTTTGTAAATATTGTATATTTTTAATATATATATATATATATATATATATATATATATATATATATATATATATATATATGGCTATAATATTTATAGTGTATAATATTTGATTAAATATTACTTCAAATCTTAGGATATATGTGTTAACTTAAAATTATTTAATTTATGAGTTTAATGTATTAAATGTGTTAATTACCATGATTGAATATGAATATACCCAATTATATATATATATATATATATATATATATATATATATATATGCATGTAATTATCTCTACGCCAATTAGGAATTTGTTTAGGCAATACTAGATTCAATTGACTAACCTAACTATTGAAATACATAATGATATGATTTTTCTGTATATATATATCTTTTTACAAACTTATTGTATGTATGTTTCGATAATTTCCTAATGTTTCAATTCGGTTAGGTGGAATTTTTTAGGACCTTTCTACAATGCTCTTGGAGCACCATGCTTTTGCCACTAATTTTTTTATTTTTCTATTGCCCTAGAGGTGAACCCCATAGGAAAATTGATATTATTAATACTATGATACACATCTTTGGTGTAGTTAAAAAAATTCATATTTTTTCATACTTTTAAAGTTTTACTTATGTTACAATTAAGTGCAACATAGTATTAAAAAAACCAAAAACATGGTGCTCCCAAAGCATGATAGAAAAATCCAATTTTTTAATACGAGCGCCCTCTTCGCCATACTTTATATCAAACTATACTAAGATGCGGGTATATTCTATAACTTTATGATTTAACAATAAATTAGGCTCAAGTTCATTTATAATTTCATTAAAAAAAAAGATTGTCAAGAAAATATAATAAAATTCATTTGAATAATTAATACCAAATTAAACACTTTTTAACATAAGTTATGGATAAATAAATGTTATTCATCCATTAACTTATTTACACATTTGGTATTTTAATGATGTCAATTAATATTATACATATGTATATAAATAAATACGTCTTAATTGCGTCTATTATTATTATTATTATTATTATTATTAAATGTATTCTCAATAATAATGTCAATTAAATAAAAGATTATAAATATAATGTCATTTCATTCCCATATATCTATATTGATCTATTGCCATAGTGTTTTTTTTTTGCCACAGTGTTAACACATATGTATCTTTAGAGTATATACTATATAAATTACTAATAATATTAAGGGTTTATAGGTCATTTGGTACTCTATATTTGACCACTTTTGGCTTTTGGTACCACATGTTTGATTTTGCCTATTTTTGGTACCATACGTTTGCCAATTGTATACTTTTGGTCTGACCGTTAGTTGACCGTCAGTTTGACCGTTAAATAGTCACGTGACTTGCACATGCATAGCCCCAAATTTTGATTTTATTCAATTTAGTCCTCAAATCTTTTATCCTAACCTTTTATTTTTGCAATTTAGCCCTTAAACATTTTCAACCACACCCTAGGACTAATTGACCTAGCAATGGTTCGACTCATGGCTAGGTCGGACCATGGCTAGGGTTGTTGGACCCGAGCGACCCTAACCATGGTCCGACCTAGCCATGGGTCGGACCATGGCTAGGTCAATTTAGCAATTGGGTCCAATTGACCTAACCATGGTTCGACCCATGGTTAGGTCGGACCATGGTTACGGTTGCCCGGTTCCGGCGACCCTAGTCATGGTCCGACCTAGCCATGGGTCTAACCATGGCTATGTAAATTTAGACCTAGGGTGCGGTTGAAAATATTTAAGGGCTAAATTGCGAAAATAAAAAGTTACGACAAAAAATTTGAGGACTAAATTGAACAAAATCAAAATTTGGGGCTGGGCATGTGCAAGTCACGTGACTATATAACGGTCAACTAACAGTCGGACCAAAAGTATACAATTGGCAAACGTATGGTACCAAAAATAGGCAAAATAAAACATTTGGTACTAAAAGCTAACAATGGGCAAACATAGGATACCAAAAGACCTATAAACCCTATATATATATATATATATATATATATATATATATATATATATATATATATATATAAAATACATAAGCAAAGTAGAATCATAACAAGGAAATGGAGTAAACAATATATGATAAAAAAAAATTATATTAAATTAGAAAATAAATCGCTCCCAATCTTGCACTGTAATAGCTAAACCATTGAAGTTGTCATTTTTTCGATAAAAAATATCATATCAATCATTAGCAACACTCTTGAACACAAGAATAACTTGAAATTTAAAATTTGAATAATTGTAATTTCATAATACGTGTTCATATTAAAACACCATTCGATTGATCAATTAATGTATTTACGGCTTGACACTTATAAATTAATAAAAATTGCAGACGTTTCACAAAAAAAAACTATTGATATTAAAAATAAAAGAATTGTTGTAAAATGATATGTGAGTCGAATTTTGTACTCATATTGAATTATAATCCATAATAATTATAAATTCAGAACAGTACATCCAAAATAATAAATAACATTTAAAAAGTATCATCTGACATCTATATAAGAATATATAACACTATAAAAAATAACTAAGACATAAAATGTCAAACCCCCGCAATGCGCGGGGCAAATAACTAGTAGATTAAATATTTTTTCAACATCATAGTTGCTATATCTTTTAACCAAAAAAACTACAACTTTGTTTAATATTATATTGTTACTATATATATATATATATATATAAGCGCGGGTTAAGTACTCTAGTAATAATAAAACACTCCGAATTCTTTTTCCGAAGCTCAAGCTCTCTCGCACACCTTTACCAAAAAAAAAAGTCTCTCACACAAAAACCTCGAGAAAAGTCGGTCATTGAATCGCGCTCTTTCTCCGACGACATTTTCTGTATTTCATCACTTCCGTCCGAATCGATAGAATTAGGGAAAGCGACGGAGGATTAGTTGGAGATGGTTCCTCAGTGGATCGACGGTGGAGATCTTTGGAAGAGCAAGGCCCGCTCTCTTCAGCTCCGCCTCAGGGACCGCTTCAGAGTTGCGGTGGATCGTCACCGCCATAAGCCTCTAATTTTCGCTGACGGTTACTTCTCTGCCACCGTCCAGCGTTGGCTCCAGAGGTTCCATGACTTCCGGCAGGACTCTCTCCCTTCATCGCCTTCATTCTACCAAAAAAGAGGTGGTGGAATTATTGCTCCCTCTCTCTCTCTAGCTGCCTTCTAACACACTTCTTAGCTTTGTTTCAGCTGCCCCATGGTATTCCCACCATTGTTGAGATACTTAATGAACGAGCGCCGCGTCATCTTTAGGACGATTAGATTTCACCATTTGTTCTGTTCTGTATAGGCATTTTTTGCAATTACTGTATAGGAACTGAAAACTCCAATTTAAGAAGTTGGATCCATGATTATTTATGTCATTTCTAGCAATTTGGTAATTCAAACAATATCTATATATATCCTGCTATCGTCATATTTGTTCTTTGTCAATGCGCTTCTCGTAATAGTGTTATGGAGAAGGCAAATTCTCAAAGTGGTAAATTTGTTTGATGCTGCAGTAAGCAAGGACTTCAATGCCGAAGATGATTCAGTTCTTCTAAGAATGATTCAAGCTGTTGCTGTTCCCATTCTCGGCAATATGTGCCATGTGTTTATGCACGGTCTAAATACTGTTCAAGTAAATCTTGTTTCATCGATACATTGGCTCAGCTAGTTCAATTGTTAGTATTCATCCATAGGTGCTATATGGAAGATGCTTAAGCTCAATATGCTCTGTCAGGTGTATGGTGTGGAGAAACTACATGAGGCAGTACTAAATAGGCCAAAGGGTAGACCTCTTCTCACGGTAAGCATGGACACATTGTGTCAATGCTAGAATGGCTTCACAATTCTAATCCGTTATCTTGTGATATGCCGGTGAGGGATTATATAAGTATATATATTTGTTTCCACCTTTTCTCACAGGTGAGCAATCATGTCGCTGCTGTGGATGATCCATTTGTCATTGCAGCTCTTCTTCCTCCAAATGTTCTGTTGGATGCTGAAAACTTGAGATGGACCTTGTGCGCGACGGATCGATGCTTCAGAAATCCTGCTACCTCTGCATTCTTTAAAAGTGTAAAGGTGTTACCAGTTGCTCGAGGTGATGGGCTATATCAGAAGGTAATGCACGTTGGATATTTTGAGTATCATGGAAGAAAGTTCGTAGCTTTTCATTTTGTTGAAAAAAAAAAAAAAACATCCTTGATGAGTTTTAAGGATCATATGGAACTAGTGTTAAGGATCATATAGAACTAGTTTTAAGGACCATATGGAACAAAAGCATTTTTTAAATAGAACTTATATTGAATCTAGTCTTCATTATCTGCTATCATTGGTCATGTTGTCAAGCTTTTAGTGAACTCTGAATAAACGATGAGATACATACATGATTAAATATTCTCAATATCACATATGTTGATGTTTTAGATTTTGGTGTCTTGGTTGGACTTGATGTATATGCCTAGACTGCCTTGTGACCCTAATCAATAGTTTTTATTTATATATATATAAATGTACTTATATTTTGATCACAGTTTCTCCTTTTTTGAATTTGTAGGGGATGGACATGGCAATATCCAAGTTAAACAATGGCGGATGGGTTCACATCTTTCCTGAAGGTAGCCGATCCAGGGATGGTGGGAAAACATTTGGATCAACAAAGAGAGGTGTTGGAAGGTACAAAAGCCACACTCTCAGCAAAAAAACAAATCAATAACCAGTCCTATGTTTATGTAAGATAGAATAATCTCGCTACAGGTGTTAAATTGTACATTTAACAGACATTTATATTCTGCAGGTTGGTCCTTGATGCAGACAATGTTCCTATGGTTGTTCCATTTGTACATGCAGGCATGCAAGATATAATGCCAATCGGTGCCAAAGTTCCAAGGATTGGCAAGACGGTAAACTACCAAATCGTTGCTCTTCCACTGAGATAGTATCTCTCTACTTCTGAAAATGCAATTTTTAAAGTTACAATTTGATTTATCCTTGTCTTTGGTTCGTATAGGTGATTGTAATTGTTGGCGACCCAATCCAATTCGACGACTTGCTCATTTCACAAGGCTCGGAAAACATTTCTCGGGGAAAATTGTATGATTCAGCAGCTTCAAGAATCGGGCATCGACTCCAGGAACTGAAGAGCCAGCTTGATAACTTAGTACTAGAACAAGCAAACCAATTATGCAACCAAAAGAACGATTCTTCAAATCGAGCTCTAGGACTCATTCACCAAATCGATTGGGAAGCCTTTGGCCTCGGTAGCCTTTTAGAGGAGGAATGGTCGTTGAAGCAAAGCCCACAAGCTCAACATCATCCACAACATGCCCATCACGAACAAGATGCTGTGTCTACTGAAAGGTATTTTCTTTCTTAGGGTAAACTGTCGCCTTTGATAGTTTGCCTCTTTTTTTGATAAATTTCATGTCTTTGTACCGGGTGATAGGTATTTTAAGATGGGTTTCTCACATCAAGGAAGGTTGATGTCGCGAATGCGTGGATGTGTAGAGCCATCGGAGTTTATGGGCTTCGCTGCTAGGGGCTTGTTCGTCAACCATCATAATAAGATAGGTGATGTGTCATCGGAGGAAAGGCGTTTCAGCCCTTTGAGGACATGGAAGCAGTTCTTGGAAGCAAACACATTACGGCCTCAAAGAAGTTGCTAGGGTTAGGGGAAGCTATAGTCCAAAGGCACTGTCGGGAATTACTAAAATGAATTAATCTTTCTTTTTTAGCCACTCGTTTGTTATAATATTTGTTTGTATGCAGCGTATTGAATAAAGGAAGGTTCAAAAGTTTGTGGATGTCGATTGGATTCTAAGGGACCGGTTTTCTTCTATCAATCGATTGACAGATACCCAACAAATTACTTTAACATGATGTATGTGTTCGAGGCCTCTCTAGTGTGTGTGTCTTAGTTTTATTTTTTGTCCAATATAAAGGATTAGAAGAGCAGCCTTGATTACTTAGATTAAAAGTCACAAAATCAATTCCGTTGCCGGGAATCGAACCCGGGTCTCCTGGGTGAAAGCCAGATATCCTAACCGCTGGACGACAACGGATTATTAATGAAAGCTTAATGATGTTTAATTAAATACACTTTTAACAAATGTTCATAGAAGTTCTGTGGTCTTCGGTCCAAGAATTTCTTACAATCTTGAGTGCTGCTGTTCGGGTAGTGCTACAGAGGCAGAAATTCTTCCTGAAATACCAAACGAAAGTGGAGAATATCCACGTGGTACTTTTTTGGTTTTACAAGAGATTTTCTCTCTTTTATATTGCCCTTAGAAGTTACTAGTTTCTTCACTTCACCCGCCACGTCACTGCCAACTCATTAAAATTGGAATTGCTACAGTAAAATTGGAACTCTCTCCAGTGGTGAAGACCTAATTCCACTTCTAAATTGGGACCCACATAATTCTATACTCACAATATAACTTTTTGTACAAAACACTCTATAGATAAATAAAAAATTATTTTGGTAAATAATTATATATAAAGTAAGGAACATAATATATAAATAAACACGTAATTTTGTTAAATATGTTTGTCATAATTTAAAAACCATATTACAGAAAAATACAAATAATATGTTAAATATGTCAACTAAAAAATGAGCATTATATATATATATGAGACAATATAGAATTAACACATGCATATTAAAATCCAATAGATGTTCGACCAAATTTTTTTAAGCATTATATATAAATTAAATATTCATAGTTTTAAAAATACGGACATGAACAAACCAATGATTGTGATTCAAGTGTTAGACTGAATTAATTAGAATAAACTTGGAAAAAATATGTATAAAATCATAAAAATGTAATTAATTGTTTAACAAAATTTCACATTTTTTATGAATTCATCAAAGTTTCAATTTTATATCAAATATTTGGGTTCCAACTTTGACCGACGTGTGTTGTTAGTTATCCCAAAATTTGAAATCGGCGTCGTTAGGTTAGCTCAATTATTTACGTACTATATGTTTAAAAGTAATTACGATTCTTTTGGTATTTAAAAATTGTATAAAAACAAATTTAATATATAAATGAGCACATGAGTTTTTAAAAATAATGATTGCAATAATTTAAAAATTACATTACAAAAAATATAAAAAAATACATTAAAGTTGCCAATTAAAATAAAAATTAACATATATATATATATGAGACTACATAGAATTGTCATACACATTACTAAATTGCCAGAGATGTTCGACCAAATCGTCTTGAATCTTTTTTGCCAGTTTGATTTGATAATTCACTGTGGAAGAATCAAATATAACTATAGAAGTGTTGAGTTTCGTAATATTACTAATAGGCGCAATCTTTACTCAGCGGGCATGATGATTGATAAATATAATTATAGATATAATAATAGTGATTAATTAAAATCAATTGAATCAATATTATTTCATCATGTCGGTGTATATCTGTTATTTATCGATTGACATGTCTTGATTCATCGTCGTTAGCAGAATCAAGTTTATGCACACTAAATAGATACATATTAGTAAATCGGTTAAATGTGAAGTCATCATGTGTTTTTATTAATGATTTTAATATACATAAAATAAAAATATATTGTATATCATTCTAAAAATATTATTCTTATATAATGTATCATAATAAAAAAAAGTCATTTTATAGAATAATAATATAATAAGTAGATTATATATAAATATATATGCATTAAAATAATATTTTTTAATAAAAAAAATATTATTTCATGTTTAATAATATGGAATTCTATACTATTTTTCAAGATTTAGAATTGACGTTTGTGTTATATGGCAAAATATAAACAAATTGAGTCTGAAAACTCTGAAATTGATTCGAAGTTAAAAGTAGTAATTTTGGTTCGTGTCATTATTTAACTTATTTAATATTAAAAACGACTTATTATGACTCGTGTCATTGTCCGACTTAGCGTAGCACAATTATATATATATATAATAAAAAAGAAAAGCAAAACAATTGAATAAAATAATATTAAAGAGTAGGAACCGACATGAACAGTAACGTGGGAGTTCCTACTAGTAGGAACTGTCCCACTTCACCATTCACTTGATAATGACAAAACGGTAATATTATTAATCCTAGTCACGCCTAGTGGCGCCTAGTCAGCGTCTAGTGGCAAAGCTAGGAATTAAGAACTCCCATTTTGGAACTAGGAACTCACTGGAATGCAAAGTTCCTATTTAATCATTACAAGTAGGAACCAACACAGTAAGTGGAACTAGGAACTAAGAACTCTTTACAATGACAAATTTACAACATGGAACTAGGAACTTTCAAATTTACGACCATTAGAAGTGCTCTTATAACCCTTCTAATTTGTTTTCTAGAAACTTTCAAAATATACGGACGGACATCTTCTGTCCCCTTTCCCTGTCCCATTTCCCTGTCGCATGTGTTTGAGCCGTTGATTTCCATCTCAGCTCATCTCTCCATTAATCCTAGGGGTGAGCAAATATCCCGAGAGGCTCAAAATCCCGCCCGTCCCGCCCTAGCCCGTCCCAAAAAGTCCGTCCCAAAAATGTGCCCAATCCCTAATGGGCGGGACTTTTCTTCTCAACTAGGGCTCGGGCTAGAGCTAGGGCTTTTTTACGAAGTCCCAAAAGACCCGTCCCGTCCCTTTTTGCTAACTTATCAGCTATAAATTATATTTAGTTAAGTTAACTTTAGTGATGGCTCGGGTTGAAGTTCGATTTGATCTGGATTTGTATTTATAACTTGTTATATCTGAATTGTTGGTGACGTTGTGTTAGAGTCTTGGTAAAACTTAGTTTTGGAGTCATTGGTGAACTATTTTGGAGAACCAAGTTATGTGTTGAACTTGGTGTTCTTACAAGTGACAAAATGTTTAAGTGATTTTGGTGTTTTATGGTGAACTTTGTGGTGAACTTTGTTGTTGTTCTGTATTTGGTTATGGTTTAAGTAAATTGAGTATGAATTTTTTTTTTTTGAACTTGGATGGGAATTTGGGTTTGTCCCATTTGTCCCTAGTCCCTGTAGGCCCGTGGCGGGCGGGCCTTTTCCTACTAGCTAGGGCTCGGGATAGGGCTCGGGACAGCCATTAAGCGGCCCTATTTTAGGGCTTGGGCCATTTTTTAGAAAAAGCCCGCCCATCCGTCAGCCCTAATTAATCCCTTTTCTTTTAATTTTAATTATTATTATTAATTATTATTATTATTATCTCCTAAAAGTCTAAGGCAGCGATACATTACAATAAAGTCATTGGTCAAACAAAACTTTATCATTTTATCTCTTTTTCTACGTTTCCTGCCATATATTATGTATTTATAATTTAATTATTTTTCTTACATTGTATATACTTTATTTGTTATTATTATCCATATCTATTAGCATTTAGCAACATATAGGGTATGTGTATATGATATATATATATATATTTATATATAATTACACTTTTGTTATATTAAAAGTAATCTATTAGATCATCTATATTATAATAATAAATTTTGGTATTAATTATTTAGGTTAAAAAATATATAAATGATATTAGTCTATGGTTTTATTTCTAAAAATTTATTGGGTAGGAGGTTGAATGAACCCTAAATAGCAAATAATAAAATAAATTTATCAAATAAATTTAATACGATTAAATCGTTCACCCAACATAATGGGATTTTTAAAATTTAGAGGTTAATTTTTTTAAACCATATTAAAGTTAATTATTTGACCGAATTAACACTAAATGATAAAAAAAAATTTAAACAATTTAATATTATATGATTAATCCGGCTAAACTGTACCCCTAACCTAATAGAGTTTTATAAAAATAACTATAAAACTATATAAATCATTTAAATTTAAACATGCAAAATAACAATATTTATTGAGGTAACATATATTTTAGGGTTAAATGTAATTTTCACACCACATGTGGCTTTTAGTACCAGATGTTTGGTTTTGTATACTTTTGGTATTAAACGGCTGAAAAAAATGTGGCTTTTGGTACATCCATTAGTTGGCCGTTAAATGATATGTGCAAGTCAGGTGACCGACCTTAAACTTTTGATTTTGATCAATTTAGTCCATCAAATATATTCATAACTTTTATTTTGTTTTATTTAGTCCTAAAATTTCAAAATCGAACCCAACTGACATCGAATTCAATTGACCTAGTCGGACCTAGCCTAGGCCTAGGTCCGACCTTGGGTCGGGGTCGTTGGACCTAGCCGACTCTGACCCAGGGTCGGACCTAGGCCTAGGCTAGGTCCGGCTAGGTCAATTGAGACATAACCCCAATTGGGGCTAATTGAACCAATCGAACCCAGTTGACCTAGCCTTAGGCTAGGTTTGACCCTAAGTCCGGGTCGACTGGGTTCGGCTAGGTCAATTGGGTTCGATTTTGAAGTTTTAGGACTAAATTAAACAAAATAAAGTTATGAATATATATTTGAGGGACTAAATTGAACAAAATAAAAAGTTTAGAATCGGTGTCGTGACTTGCACATGTCATTTAACGGCCAAAACTAACGACCAACTAATGGATGTACTAAAAGCCACATTTTTAGACGTTTGGTACCAAAAGTATTCAAAATCAAACATCTGGTACTAAAAGTCACATTCGGTCAAACTTGTGGTATGAAAATTACCTTTAACCCTAAAATATATGTTACCTCAATAAATATTGTTATTTTGCATTTTAAATTTAAAGGGTTAACAGGTCTTTTGGTCCATGATGTTTGACGTTTTTTGGGTTTTGGTCTATGATGTTTTTTTTCCTAGTTATGGTATCATATGTTTGCAGATTTTTTTCTAGTTTTGGTCCGACCGTTACATTCCGTCCATTTTTTGACATGTATAAGTCAGGTGATCCACCCTAAACTTTCAATTTTGTTCAATTTAGTCCCTCTAATACTTTCCTAACCTTTTTTTTGTTCAATTTAGTCCCGAAGTTTCAAAAATTCAATTGGACCTATTGTCCAATTGGGGTCAATTTTGAAACTTCGGGACTAAATTGAACAAAAAAAAAAGGTTAAGAAATTATTAGAGGGACTAAATTTAAAGTTTAGAGTGGATCACGTGACTTGAACATGTCAAAAAATGGACGGAATGTAACGGTTAGACCAAAACTAGAAAAAATCTGCAAACATATGGTACCAAAACTAGGTAAAAAAAAACATCATTGACCAAAACCCAAAAGTTGTCAAACATCATGGACCAAAAGACCTGTTAACCCAAATTCAAATGATTTATGTAGTTTTATAGTTTTTTTTTAATAAAACTCTATTAGGTCGGGGGTATAGTTTGGCCGGATTAATCATATAATATTAAATTGTTTAAATAATTTTATCATTTAGTGTTAACCCGGTCAAATCATTAACTCCAATATGGTTTAAAAAAATTAAACTCTAAATTTCAAAAACCCTATCATGCTGGATGAACGATTTAACCGTATTAAATTTATTTTATTATTTGCTATTTAGGGTTCATTCAACCCAATCGTTCGTAGATTTTTTAACCTAAATAATTAATACCAAAATTTATTATTGTAATATGGATGATTAGATTACTTTTAGTATAAAAAAAAATGTAATTATGTGTATATATATATCATATACACGTACCTATATGTTGCTAAATGCTAATAGATATGTATAATAATAAGAAATAAAGTATACATAATGTAAGAAAAATAATTAAATTATAAATACATAATACATGGTAGGTATAATACATAAATACATGCACCTCCTACGCCTCCTATTACTCAGGTATATACTCGAAGGGATAACTCTCTTCCTAATAATACTAACTCTGTTCAGACCATGCAGGACCATGAGACTCGTACATCCCTTGTTCCAAACATTGAACCCCCACCTGAATCTCCATCATCTCCTACACAACCAGATAATCCCTCACCAACTCCTAGAAATGAATCTACCCATGATATTGATCTTCCCATTGCTCTTCGAAAAAGCTCCCGTCATTGCCCCAGTACCAGATATCCCCTAGATAGCTTCTGTTCATATGCATCCCTATCTATAGATCACCGTGCCTTTAAAACCAATCTTGACAGTTACTCTGTTCCTAGAAATGTGACGGAAGCCCTGGCCAATCCAGGGTGGTTTAGTGCTATGCAGGAGGAAATGTCAGCTCTTTGAAAAAATCAGACGTGAGATCTATGTCCTCTTCCTCCTGGCAAAAAGGCAGTCGGTTGTAAATGGGTCTTCACGATAAAGGTTCATCCTGATGGGTCGCTACATCGACTCAAGGCCCGCTTGGTTGCAAATGGATATTCTAAAGAATATGACATTGAATATGATGAGACATTTTCTCCGGTTGCTAAGATGGCGTCTGTTCGCGTCTGTCTCTCTCTGACGGCCATCCGTCACTGGCCTCTGCACCAACTGGATGTCAAGAATGCATTTCTCAGTGGCATTCTTGAGGAGGAGGTTTACATGACTCAGCCACCTGGATTTGTTGTTCAGGAGGAGTCTTCCAAGGTCTGCCGTCTGCGCAAGTCCCTATATGGTCTGAAGCAATCCCCCCGAGCTTGGTTTGGACGGTTCTCCCACGTACTTAATCAATTTGGCATGACTAGGAGTGCCAATGATCATTCAATTTTCTACAGGCACCTAAAGAAGAAGACCATCATTCTAGTTGTGTATGTTGATGATCTGATCATTACCGGTGACGATGACGAAGGGATCTCGGCATTAAAGAAGTTCTTGAATACGCAATTTCAGATAACAGACCTTGGTAAGCTCAAGTACTTTCTTGGGATCGAGGTATCACGATCTTCTGGGAAGATACTTATTTGTCAGAGGAAGTATGTCCTGGATATGCTATCTGCGTGTGGGTTACTTGGGTGCAAGCCTGTTGACTCGCCTATGGTTCCTGAGACCAAGCTCCGGCCTAATGAGGAGGAACCTCTACATGATCCTGAAAAGTATCGAAGATTAGTCGGGAAGTTGAATTATTTAACGGTTACTCGACCAGATATCTCTTATCCAGTGAGTGTTGTGAGTCAATTCATGTCAGCTCCGCACACAACACACTAGGATGCGGCAATTCGGATCCTTAGATACCTTAAAGGATCCCCAGGTAAAGGACTTGTATATTCTGATCAGGGACATAGTAGAATCGCATCGTTCACTGATGCCGATTGGGCAGGGTGTCATACTACTCGGAGATCCACCACTGGGTATTGTTTCTTCTTTGGTGGGAACCTTATATCTTGGAAGAGTAAGAAGCAGACAGTTGTATCTCGATCTAGTGCAATTTAATATTATATGATTAATCCGGCCAAACTATACCCCCAACCTAATAGAGTTTTATTAAAAAAAAAAAACTATAAAACTACATAAATCATTTAAATTTAAAATGCAAAATAACAATATTTATTGAGGTAACATATATTTTAGGGTTAAAGGTAATTTTCACACCACAAGTTTGACCGAATGTGACTTTTAGTACCAGATGTTTGATTTTGAATACTTTTGGTACCAAGCGTCTAAAAATGTGACTTTTAGTACATCCATTAGTTGGTCGTTAATTTTGGTCGTTAAATGACATGTGCAAGTCACGACACCGATTCTAAACTTTTTATTTTGTTCAATTTAGTCCCTCAAATATATATTCATAACTTTATTTTGTTTAATTTAGTCCTAAAACTTCAAAATCGAACCCAATTGACCTAGCCGGACCCAGCCGACCCGGACTTAGGGTCAAACCTAGCCTAAGGCTAGGCCAACTGGGTTCGATTGGTTCAATTGGCCCCAATTGGGGTTATGTCTCAATTGACCTAGCCGGACCTAGCCTAGGCCTGGGTCCGACCCTGGGTCAGAGTCGGCTAGGTCCAACGACCCCGACCCAAGGTCGGACCTAAGCCTAGGCTAGGTCCGACTAGGTCAATTGAGTTCGATGTCAGTTGGGTTCGATTTTGAAATTTTAGGACTAAATAAAACAAAATAAAAGTTATGAATATATTTGATGGACTAAATTGAACAAAATCAAAAGTTTAAGGTCAGTCACGTGACTTGCACATATCATTTAACGACCAACTAATGGATGTACCAAAAGCCACATTTTTTTCAGCCGTTTAGTACCAAAAGTATACAAAACAAACATCCGGTACTAAAAGCCACATTCGGTCAAATATGTGGTGTTAAAATTACATTTAACCCTAAAATATATGTCACCTCAATAAATATTGTTATTTTGCATGTTTAAATTTAAATGATTTATATAGTTTTATAGTTATTTTTATAAAAATCTATTAGGTTAGGGGTACAGTTTAGCCGGATTAATCATATAATATTAAATTGTTTAAACAATTTTATCATTTAGTGTTAATTCGGTCAAATCATTAACTTTAATATGGTTTAAAAAAAATTAACCTCTAAATTTTAAAAATCCTATTATATTGGGTGAACGATTTAATCGTATTAAATTTATTTGATAAATTTATTTTATTATTTGCTATTTAGGGTTCATTCAACCCCCTACCCAATAAATTTTTAGAAATAAAACCATAGACTAATATCATTTATATTTTTTAACCTAAATAATTAATACCAAAATTTATTATTATAATATAGATGATCTAATAGATTACTTTTAGTATAAAAAAAGTGTAATTATGTATATATATATATATATATATATATATATATATATATATATATATATCATATACACATACCCTATATGTTGCTAAATGCTAATAGATATGTATAATAATAGCAAATAAAGTATATATTGATGGGTTCCGATGTAATCGTTATCCCCCTTAACAGTCAATGAACGGCGAGTAAGTCCAGTAGGCCTGGAAGGCCCAGGAGCCCAGTGCGAAGGGTCCCGACTTTAACAGTCCCGATATATGAGCTGAATGCTCCCGATAAGAAACCTCTGAGAAGGCCCCGATAATAAAGCCCCGAGGAGGCTGGACCTGTCTCGTGAGACAAGAGGTCCTGGGTGGTGACCTAGAATGAGATAACTCTGGAGTCCCCGATACGAATTGGGACTTGTGATCATAGGATAAAGACCGAGAAACCCGCCTACCAGATAGAGTAGTGGGAGAACGGTTAAGATACAGATAACCTCCCCCGAGATACGCAGGGCGTGCCCGAGATACGCGGAGTATGGGCAAGATACGCGGAGCGTGGGGCGAGATATATGGAATCCTGAACGAGATATGCGGAATCGTGGGTAAAACCGCCAGGCGCGGTTACAGGTAACTGAGTAACTTCCCCTCCTATATAAAGGAGGAAGTTACCTCAGAAAAAACATTCTAATACGATCTTAGACTATTGCTTACCACCCCATCATTCAGATACTCATTTAAGCATCGGAGAGGGATTCTGGGTCACCACCCAGGTCATCCCCTTTTGCAGGATTACGCAGAGCCCAGGAGTTCAAGCTTTCCGTCAAGAACGTAACGGAGCTTCGCCCGTGATCCAACATTGGCGCCGTCTGTGGGAAACTAACAAAAAGCCAAGATAGTTTCTACTAGATCGATGGCTGGTGGTGGCAAGAAGAAGCAAGTTCAGGCCAGTAGTTCTCGCCCTGCCGGAACTGTGAATTCCCCGTTCTTGGAGCATGCTGCTGAACAAGGTGAGCACCCTGTTGTTTCCCAGACAGGGGGGCATGGTGAGGAGTATGAGGTCTCAGTCCGAGACACGGCGGTGAACAGGCAAGATATCCCGCGAAGGGAAGTGGATGCTCCTCCAAATCCGGTGGTGCACGGAGAAGAAATCCCGCGAAGGGAGGTAGGTGCTTCCTCAAATTCGGAGTTGGCTAAGGCAGTAGCAGATGCTATGCCCATGTTTCTAGCTGCCATGGAGGCTCTGTTGGACAAGAGAGAGACTGCCAGGAGGGCAGAGGAGTTGCCTCCACAGGAAGAGTTGCCTCCACCTCCTCCAAGAGAGGTTCACGAAGAATAGGAGGTTCAGGAGGTTCAGCCCAGGAATAAGGGTAAGGAACCCGCGCACCCGGAGAAGTTCGTGGTTGATGGTCCCGAACCAGTGCAACACAGAACCATTCCCCTGAATGGCCCCATCACCCCCGATCAGGTGGTAAAAATTGTCAACATATGCATGGGCGATCAGAAGCATATGACATCAGAACTGAGGGACCGATCCACTCACCCTTTTGTTCCACGGCTGCTGGATACTGTCGCCCCGCCAGGACTAGGCATCCCGACCATCAAGGAGTACGATGGTGGAGGAGACCCGGTCCGTCATGTTCAGAGGCATGTCCAGGCTTGTATGGGTAGGACCTCGAATGATGACCTCGTGTGTTCGCTGTTCCCGATCACCTTGGGAGAAAGGGCCATGACATGGTTTTTCAGCCTACCGCCGGGAAGCATAACGTGCTGGGCTGATATACACGACCGCTTCATCAAGCAGTACCAAGGTCGTAGGCGTCTCTTGAAGAGTGTGAGGTCTTTGACCTAGGTGGTGCAGAGATCCGATGAATCGTTGGCATACTACTACCAACGGTTCACTGCCAGTGCCGCGGAGATCGATGAGGAGATATCGGAGGGAGAGACCATCCGCACTTTCCTTCGGAACCTGACTGCTCCGTATGGTTCCGATTTGATGCACAGTGTGGCCGCGAAGGCTGTGTGGAGCATGGAGGCCTTGCAAGCGAGGGTGAAGCAGCAAATCGACGTGCAGGAGTCGAAGATTGCTGCCGGAGAGCTTGATCCTCCGAAGTCAGGAAGAGGAAAGCCATCGTCCAAGCTGTCAGATGATCGCAAGGGGAGCGATAAATCGGAGGGAAGTAGGAGCCGTGGTCGCCCCGACAGAAGGGAGGACAAGCGTCCTTCGAGGGAGGATAACCGCGAGGGTCGCAATGTTCCCCTCAACAGCTCAATGACCTCCGTGCTAGCGGTGATGGATCGGCAAGGTCTCGCCCGATACCCCCCGAAGAAAGAAGGCGAATTCTTGGGAGGACGCTCTGATCGTTACTGTCGGTACCATCGAGCCAATGGTCACGACACAGATAACTGTCGGGAGCTGAAGAAGGAGATAGAGAAGCTGATCCAGAAGGGGAAGCTGAAGGAGTTTGTCGGAAGGGGACGGTGCCGATCCCGTTCCAAAACTCGGTCGAGGTCTCGTTCCAAGTCCCGTGACCGATCTCCAAAGAAGAAGAATGTTGAGCCAGAATCCTCCGGTTCCGGTGCCCGTAAGGAGAGGCGGGAACTATTAACGTCATTCACGGAGGAATGGCAGCAGGAGGTGACACTTCCGCTTCTCGAGAGAATTATGCCTCCCGCATCTCTGCTGCTGTGGTGCTAGGCAAGAGGTCCCGGTCGTGGACTGTAAAGGAGGAAATGGTGATTTCTTTCTCAGCGGAGGATTTGATAGGCGTGGAGAGCCCTCACGATGACGCCTTGGTCGTGACCCTAGACATGGATGGATTCGAGATGAAGCGGATCCTGATAGACGGAGGGAGCTCCTCCGACATTCTTTTCATGGACGCCCTGGAGGCCATGGGAAAGACAAAGAAGGACCTAACGCAGGTGAACTTCCCGATGGTGGGATTCTCTGGATCTACTTCCTATCCGTTGGGAATGATTACCTTACCGGTGGAGTTCGGTAGTGGCTGGAAGATGAAAAGGTGGAACGTGGATTTCGTCGTGGTAGAGTCTGCGGGGACGTATAACGCTATCATCGGGAGGACCACCATCAACCCTCTCATGGCGGTTGCCTCGACCGTCCACCAGAAGATGAAGTTCCCGACTGACAATGGGGTCGGAGAGGTCAAGGGTGACCAGGTGGCGTCAAGAAGGTGTTATGTTAACACCACTCGAAGGAGAAGAAGGGAAGCCATGGCTGTCCTTCAGACTGATGCCGATCCTCGAGAGGAGTTTGGGCGTCCCGCCCCCATGGAGGATCTGAAAGAGGTCGAGATTGACGGATCTCAAAGGAAGGTGAAGATCGGGTCTGCTTTGTCGGAGGAAAGAGCCCGAGAATTGATCGAGCTCCTGAAGGAGTTCAAGGAGCTGTTTGCCTGGTCCCCGAGCGATATGCCAGGAATCAGCCCCGACGTAATAGTGCACGAGCTGAAGATTGATCCCGCGATCAAGCCTATCGCGCAGAAGAGGCGTCTGATGGGCGCGGATAAGAGGATCGCGATCCAGCCGCAGGTGGGCAGGTTGCTCGACGCTGGATTCATCAAGGAGCTCCGATTCCAGACTTGGGTCGCTAACCCGGTCCTGGTGAGGAAGAGTAATGGGAAGTGGCGGATGTGTGTCGATTTCCGCGACTTGAACAAAGCTTGCCCAAAGGATTGCTATCCGCTCCCGAGGATCGACCAGTTGGTTGATGCCACATCGGGACACGAGCTGTTGAGCTTCATGGATGCTCATTCCGGTTACAACCAGATCAAGATGGCGAAGGAGGATGCTCCCCATACAGCCTTCTATGCTGATAGTGACGTCTATCACTACGACGTTATGCCCTTCGCGCTGATCAATGCTGGAGCTACTTACCAGAGGATGGTGAACAAGTTGTTCGGGGACATGCTGGGAAAGACCATGGAGGCTTATGTGGATGACATGCTGGTGAAGTCCCGACAGGCAGAAGACCATGTCCAAAACTTGGTGGCGGCGTTTGAGCGGATGAAGTTTCATCAGGTTCGTTTGAACCCAGACAAGTGCGCTTTCGGGGTGAACTCGGGGAAGTTCCTGGGTTTTATGGTGAGCCAAAGAGGAATCGAGGTGAATCCTGAGAAGCTCGAGGTGAATCCTGAGAAGCTGAGAGCAATCGAGGAGATGCAGTCTCCGAAAACCCATCGGGAGGTCCAGGTGTTGAATGGACGATTAGCCGCGATGAATCGTTTCCTATCCAAGGCGAGTGACCGAGCCATGCCATTTTTTGATGTGCTATTGAGAAGTATCTCTTTGCGTTGATTATTGCTGCTCGAAAACTGAGGCCCTACTTCCGTGCCCACGAGATTACGGTGTTAACTAATCAGCCCTTGAAGCACTTTTTGAACCGACCGGAGGCGTCGGGGAGATTGGTGAAATGGGCAGTTGAGCTTACGGAGTTCCGTATCCAATTTGCTCCGAGAACGGCTATTAAGGGCCAGGCATTGGCAGATTTTATAGCAGAGTCTACAGCACCCGATCTGGAAGAAGCGGGTCCTGTAGAGGGGACAAACATGGAGGTCCCGATAGCAGAACAGCCAGAACAGCCAAATGTGGAGAACACCTGGGAAATGTACACTGATGGTTCATCAAGTGTAGAAGGATCGGGGGCAGGATTCGTGTTGATACCGCCCGGTGGAGGCGAGCCCCTACGATACGCCTTGGCCTTGACGTTTAGGGCCACCAACAATGAAGCTGAGTATGAGGCTCTCATCACGGGCCTTAAAATCGCCAAAGGTACGGGAGTCGATCATTTAAAGGTGAAGTGTGATGCCAGCTTGATCGTGAATCAAGTCCAGGGGAACTATGAAGCCAAGAGCCCGACAATGAGAAAGTATTTGCACGAGGTGCAGACTTTGAAAGGAAGCTTCAAAAGCTTCAACATTGAGGCAATCCCGAGGGAAGAAAATGCGGAGGCAGACGCCTTAAGCAAGTTTGCCCTGGGAGTGGCCCCCGAGGAGAATCGGAAGGTGCATTTTCTGGAGAGAGTGATTATCTCGACTATCGATCCGTCGGAGGTATGCGCTATTGAAGCAGGATCGGAGGAAGAAGAGAAACCCACCTGGATGACCCCGATAGTCGCATACCTGACTACGGGGGCACTCCCCGATGATGAAGTGGCAGCTGTTAGGTTGCGTCGAATCGTGAGCAACTACGTGATGGTGGATAACCAGTTATACAAAAGGGGGCATGTGAAGCCTTTTCTGAAATGTGTGGCGGAGCCTGATACGAATCGGATCCTGAGAGAGCTGCACGAGGGAGTCGCGGCTTGTCATGAAGGGGCCCGATCCATTGTGAGGAAAGCATTGAATCTAGGCTACTATTGGCCTTCGATGAACAAGGAGGCAACAGCGATGGTCCAATCCTGTGATGCATGCCAGAGGTACGCTCCGAATATCGTGGCTCCTGCCGTGGACTTGATGTCCATCAGAAGTGCTTGGCCCTTCGCGCAGTGGGGCATCGACTTGGTGGGACCTCTTCCACAAGCAAAAGGTCAGTGCAAGTATTTACTCGTAGCCATCGATTACTTTTCGAAGTGGATAGAGGCTAAGGCGTTGGCCAAGACGACGGGGCAGCAGATCCTCAAGTTTCTCCAAACTCATATCGTATCCCGGTACGGGGTTCCTCGAGTGTTGATCAACGATAATGGCCCGCCGTTCAATGGGACTCAGTTGAAAGAGTACCTGGAGGAATTGAACATTGAGCATCGGACAGCTTCCGTCCACCATGCTCAGACTAATGGCCAAGTTGAGTCAGCCAACAAGGTCGTAATGGATGGCTTGAAGAAGAGGGTCTATGCCTTGCAGGGACATTGGCTAGATGAGCTTGAAAACATGTTGTGGGCTGTTAGAACAACACCCAAGCAATCGACAGGGGAGACTCCGTTTGGCCTTGTCTATGGCACGGAGGCAGTTGCTCCCGTGGAAATAGCGGTGGCGTCCCATCGCAGGAGGTATTATGAGCCTCTGACGAACGAGGAACTGAGACGTCTGGACTTAGACTTGCTCGAAGAGAAAAGGTGGAAGGCTGATGAAGTTCAGGCTCGGATGCGTCTGGCAACAGCCCGGTATTATAATCGGCGTGTCAAGTCCCGACAATTCTTCGTGGGAGAACTTGTCTGGCGAAGGAACGAGTTCGTTCAGCAAGATCGGATTAACAAACTATCACCGAAATGAGAGGGACCTTACAAGATTGTAGGGATGCCAGCCCCGAATGCGTACAAGCTAGAAGACCTTAATGGCAAAACGTTGAAAAATTCTTTCAGTGGCGCACACTTGAAGAAATGTCATGTTTGATCCTAAGTCGTATTTATGGCGCGATAAAAAGCCTTCCGAGGTACGAGTAAGTCGTCTTAAAGGACGCGATAAAAGCCTTCCGAGGTACGATTTAAAAGCCTTCCGAGGTACGATTTAAAAGCCTTACGGGGTATGAGTAAGTCGCCTTTATGGCGCGATAAAAAGCCTTTCGAGGTACGGACAAAAGCCTTACGGGGTATGAGTAAGTCGTCTTTATGATGCAACCAAAAGCCTAGGTATGAAAAAGCCCTAACGGGTCCGCATAAGTCGTCTATATGATGCAGCAAAAAGCCCTAAGGGGTATGATTAAGCCGTCTGGAATGACGCGATAAAAGCCCTAGGGGGTATGATTAAGCCGTCTGGAATGACGCGATAAAAGCCCTAGGGGGTATGATTAAGCCGTCTTGAATGACGCGATAAAAGCCCTAAGGGGTACGATTAAGTCGTCTAGAATGACGCGATAAAAGCCCTAAGGGGTACGATTAAGTCGTCTAGAACGGCGCGATGAAAGCCTTAATGGTGTGATAAAATCATCTTAAGTGATGTACAAAATTGCCTTGAACGGCATGGACGAGAAACCTTAAGTGGTGAAGTCCCGAGAAAAACGTTGCGAGAGACGTATGAAATCACCTTAAATGGTATGGATGAGAAACCTTAAGTGGTAAGTCCTTGTGAAGCATCAGAAGGATGTATGAAGTCATCTTAAGGGATGCATCGGAACGTTTTAAGTAACGAGTCAAGTCACTTTAAGTAGTGCAATAATGATCAAGACTAAAGTAAATGAAAGGAATTTTGAGTGAGAGACTCTGTCATTCAAGAATTGTACCCAAGGCAAAAGCCTCCGATGGTGATATCGGGAGGTCTGAAGATAAAAGCCTCCGATGGTAATATCGGGAGGTCTGAAGATAAAATCCTCCGATGGTAATATCGGGAGGTCTGAAGATAAAAGCCTTCGACGATGAGGTCAGGAGGTCTGAAATTGGAAGACACGACGGACTGCAAGTCCCCCATGTCTTGGGGGAAAATGATGGGTTCCGATGTAATCGTTAGCCCCGTTAACAGTCAATGAACGGCGAGTAAGTCCAGTAGGCCTTGTGAAAGGCCTGGAAGGCCCAGGAGACCAGTGCGAAGGGTCCCGACTTTAGCAGTCCCGATATATGAGCTGAATGCTCCCGATAAGAAGCCTCTGAGAAGGCCCCGATAATAAAGCCCCGAGGAGGCTGGACCTGTCTCGTGAGACAAGAGGTCCTGGGTGGTGACCTAGAATGAGATAACTCTGGAGTCCCCGATACGAATTGGGACTTGTGATCAGAAGATAAAGACCGAGAAACCCGCCTACCAGATAGAGTAGTGGGAGAACGGTTAAGATACAGATAACCTCCCCCGAGATACGCAGGGCGTGCCCGAGATACGCGGAGTATGGGCAAGATACGCGGAGCGTGGGGCGAGATATATGGAATCCTGAACGAGATATGCGGAATCGTGGGTAAAACCGCCAGGCGCGGTTACATGTAACTGAGTAACTTCCCCTCCTATATAAAGGAGTAAGTTACCTCAGAAAACACATTCTAATACGAGCTTAGACTATTGCTTACCACCCCATCATTCAGATACTCATTTAAGCATCGGAGAGGGATTCTGGGTCACCACCCAGGTCATCCCCTTTTGCAGGATTACGTGGAGCCCAGGAGTTCAAGCTTTCCGTCAAGAACGTAACGGAGCTTCGCCCGTGATCCAACATATATAATGTAAGAAAAATAATTAAATTATAAATACATAATACATGGCAGGAAACGTAGAGAAAGAGATAAAATGATAAAGTTTTGTTTGGCCAATGACTTTATTGTAATGTATCGCTGCCTTAGACTTTTAGGAGATAATAATAATAATAATTAATAATAATAATTAAAATTAAAAGAAAATGGATTAATGGAGAGATGAGCTGAGATGGAAAATCAACGGCTCAAACACATGCGACAGGGAAATGGGACAGGGAAAGGGGACAGAAGATGTCCGTCCGTTTATTATTATGTTACTCTTTATTTACCTTGTAAATACTATGTTAACTCATAGATGTGCGTACTATACCGTTTCTCATATATATATTAAATTTTTATTATTATATTATATATATACTTATTAATAAGTTAAATCGTAAATATGTTCATTATCAAAATAGTTTAATTTCATTTACAATAAATAATACTTAATAATTTTAATTAGGTGATAACATTTATTTTAAACAATGGTTATTTATACATACATAGTGAAACCCATAAGAAATTTAAAGTAAAGTTTACAAATTTTAGTCTCTTAGGTATATTATTGTTCCACTTAGAATAAATGTCGTTTTAGTCTACATGATATTAAATTATTTTAGTATGTATATACTTTTAATAATATATAATATTAATTATTTTTTAATATTATAATTAAATTGTCATAATTATTGTCATGATACTCTGATTTATAAACTATTTTCTTCATGATAATATATTTTCCTTAGATTTTTTTAATAAATTAATAAACCGTATATTTGTAAAAAAAAAATCAACAATATTATGCATATATTTTAGTATATTAATTTAGAAAAAAAATATGCACAAAACCCAAGTCTACAGCTATTATAATATTGTTTTTATTTAAGTAAAATCATGCACAACCCACTAATTAATAGTTTTTAATTAGTTAGTCACTAAAAGGGCAGTGCTACAATGACAGAAACTTTTACCGAAATAGAAAACGAAAGTGCAAGACTTCCACGTGTTACTCAATGGTTCTACAAAACATATTATCTCTCGGCATGTAACAAAAATATCCCTTTTTAATTTGGTTTTTTAGCAACTTCCAAACTACAATTTTTGTCCAATATTATTATGTTATGTTACTCTAGATTGTAACTTGTAAGCATATTGGCTCTTGTCTCCTCGATGTACGTGATGGGTTCCGATGTAATCGTTAGCCCCGTTAACAGCCAATGGACGGCGAATAGGTCCAGTGGGCCTCGTGAAAAGCCAGAAAGGCCCAGAGGCCCAGTATGGAGGGTTCCGACGATAGCGGCCCCGACACATGAGCTAGATGCTCCCGACAAGAAGCCTCTGAGTAGGCCCCGATATGCCTTAGTAAAGGCCCCGATAATAAAGCCCCGCAGAGGCTGGACCTGTCCCGTAGAGACTGAAGGTCCTGGGTGGTGATCTAGAATGAGACAACTCTGGAGTCTCCGACAGGAGTCGGGACTTGTGATCAGAGGATAAAGACCGAGAAACCCGCCTACTAGATAGAGTAGTGGGAGACGGTTAGAGATAAAGATAAATCCCCCGAGATACGCCGGGAGTGCCCGAGATACGCGGAGTACGGGTAAGATACGCGGAGCGTGGGGCGAGATATATGGAATCCCAACCGAGATATACGGAATCGTGGCGAGATACACGGAATCATGGGTACAACGGCCAAGCTTGGTCACAGGTAGCTGGGCAACTCTTCCTCCTATATAAAGGAGGAAGTTACCCCAGAAAACATATGCTCTCTAATACGCACTTAGAATACTGCTGCCACCCCATTGATTGTATACTCATTTAAGCATCGGAGAGGGATTCTGGGTCACCACCCAGGTCATCCCCTTTTGCAGGATTACGCGGAGCCCAGGAGTCCAGAGCATTCCGTCAAGGACGTAACGGAGCTTCGCCCGTGATCCAACATTGGCGCCGTCTGTGGGAAACTTACAAAAAGTCAAGATAGTTTCTACCAGATCAATGGCCGGTGACAAGAAGAAGCAGGTTCAGGCTGGCAGTTCTCGTCCCGCTGGAACTGTGAATTCCCCGTTGCCAGAACGTGTTGCTGAACAAGGTGAGAACCCCGCTCTTTCCCAGACAGGGGGGCAGGGTGATGGTTATGAGGTCTCAGTCCGGGACACGGAGATGAACAGGCAGGATATCCCGCGTAGGGAGGAAGATTAGGCTCCCCCGAACCCGGTAGGCCATAGAGGAGGAAGAGTCCCGCGAAGGGAAGAAGGGTCGTCTTCGAACTCGGAGTTGGCCAAGGCAGTAGCAGATGCTATGCCCATGTTCTTGGCTGCCATGGAGGTCTTGCTGGACAAGAGAGAGGCCGCCAGGAGGGCGGAAGAGTTGCCTCCGCGAGAAGAATTACCTCCACCCCCCCCCCCCCGAGGGTGGCCCCAGAAGAACAGGAGGTTCAGGAGGTTCCGCCCAGGAGCAAGGGCAAAGAGCCAGCGCACTTGGAGAAATTCGTGGTCGACGGCCCGGGACCAGTGCAAAACAGGACCATTCCCCTGAATGGCCCCATCACCCCTGATCAGGTGGTGAAGATCGTTAGCATCTGCATGGGTGATCAAAAGCAGATGACATCGGAGCTGAGGGATCGATCCAGTCATCCTTTTGTTCCGCGGCTGATAGATACCGTTGCCCCGCCCGGGCTAGGTATTCCAACCATCAAGGAGTACGATGGTGAGGGGGACCCAGTTCGCCATGTTCAGAGACATGTCCAGGCCTGCATGGGTAGGACTTTAAACGACGATCTCATATGCTCGCTGTTCCCGATCACCCTGGGAGAAGGGGCCATGACCTGGTTTTTCAGCCTCCCGCCAGGATGCATCACGTGCTGGGCGGACATGCACGATCGGTTTATCAAGCAATATCAGGGCCGTAGGCGCCTCCTGAAGAGTGTGAGGTCCTTGACCCAGGTGGTGCAGAGACCCGACGAATCATTGGCATACTACTACCAACGGTTCACTACGAGTGCTGCGGAGATCGATGAAGAAATATCGGAGGGTGAGACCATCCGTACTTTCCTGCGGAACCTGAGCGCTCCGTACGGTTCCGACCTGATGCACAGCGTAGCCGCGAAGGCTGTGTGGAGTATGGAGGCCCTGCAAGCGAGGGTAAAACAGCAGATCGACGTCCAAGAGTCGAAGATTGCTGCTGGGGAGCTTGATCCTCCGAAGTCGGGAAGAGGAAAGCCATCGTCTAAGTTGTCAGATGATCGCAAGAGGAGCGACAAATCGGAGGGAAGTAGAAACCGCGGTCGCCCCGAGAAAAGAGAGGACAAGCGTCCCCCGAGGAAGGACTATCGAGAAGGTCGGGCTGTTCCCATCAATAGCTCGATGACTTCTGTGTTAGCTGTGATGGACCGACAGGGTCTCGCCCGATACCCTCTGAGAAAAGAAGGCGAATTCCTAGGAGGCCGCCCTGACCGTTACTGTCGCTACCATCGAGCCAATGGTCACGACACCGAAAACTGTCGGGAGCTGAAGAAGGAAATTGAGAAGCTGATCCAGAAGGGGAAGCTAAAAGAGTTTGTCCGAAGGGGACGGTGCCGATCTCGTTCCAGAAGTCGGTCACGATCCCGTTCCAAGTCCCGCGACCGATCCCCGAAGAAGAAGAAGGTTGAGCCAGAAGCTTCAGGTTCAGGTGCCCGTAAGGAGAGGCGGGGAACTATCAACGTCATCCATGGAGGAATGGCGGCGGGAGGTGATACCTCTGCTTCTCGGGAGAACTACGCTTCCCGCATATCTGCCGCGGTGGTGCTAGGCAAAAGGTCCCGGTCGTGGACCTTGAAGGAGGAAATGGTGATTTCTTTCTCGGCGGAGGATCTAGTAGGCGTGGAGAGCCCTCACGACGACGCCTTGGTCGTGACCCTGGACGTGGACGGATTCGAGATGAAGCGGATCCTGATAGACGGAGGGAGTTCCTCCGACATCCTTTTCATGGACGCTCTGGAAGCCATGGGAAAGACGAAAAAGGACCTGACACAGGTGGACTTCCCGATGGTGGGATTCTCTGGTTCCACTTCTTACCCGTTGGGAATGATTACCTTACCAGTGGAGTTTGGTAGTGGCTGGAAGATGGAGAAGCGAAACGTAGATTTCGTCGTAGTGGAGTCTGCGGGGGCATACAACGCTATTATCGGGAGGACCACTATCAACCCTCTCATGGCAGTCGCCTCAACGGTCCACCAGAAGATGAAGTTCCCGACTGACAACGGAGTTGGCGAGGTCAAGGGTGACCAAGTGGCGTCGCGAAAATGCTATGTTAATGCTACCCGAAGGAGAAGGAGGGAAGCCATGACTGTCCTTCAGACTGATGCCGATCCTCGAGAGGAGTATGGGCGTCCCGCCCCCATGGAGGATCTAAAGGAGGTTGAGATTGATGGGCCTCAGAGGAAGGTGAAGATCGGGTCTGCTTTGTCGGAAGAAAGAGCCCGAGAACTGATCAAGCTCCTGAAGGAGTTTAAGGAGCTGTTTGCCTGGTCCCCGAGTGATATGCCAGGAATCAGCCCCGACGGGATAGTGCACGAGCTGAAGATAGACCCCGCGACCAAGCCTATCGCGCAGAGAAGACGTCCGATGGGCGCGGACAAGAGGATCGCGATCCAGCAAGAGGTGGGCAGACTGCTCGATGCTGGATTCATCAAGGAGCTCCGATTCCAGACTTGGGTTGCTAACCCAGTCCTAGTGCGAAAGAGTAACGGGAAGTGGCGGATGTGTGTCGATTTCCGCGACTTGAACAAGGCCTGCCCGAAGGACTGCTACCCGCTTCCGAGGATTGACCAGTTGGTGGATGCCACATCGGGACATGAGCTGCTAAGCTTCATGGATGCCTATTCCGGTTACAACCAGATCAAGATGGCGAAGGAGGATGCCCCCCATACGGCTTTCTATGCCGACAGTGACGTCTACCACTATGACGTGATGCCCTTCGGATTGATCAATGCCGGAGCAACTTACCAGCGGATGGTGAACAAGTTGTTTGGAGACATGCTGGGGAAAACCATGGAGGCGTATGTGGATGATATGCTGGTGAAGTCCCGACAGGCAGGAGACCATGTCCAGAACTTGGCGGCGGCGTTTGAGCGGATGAAGTTCCATCAGGTTCGGCTGAACCCCGACAAATGTGCTTTCGGGGTGAACTCGGGGAAGTTCCTAGGATTCATGGTGAGCCAGAGAGGAATCGAGGTGAACCCTGAGAAGCTGCGAGCAATCGAGGAGATGCAGTCCCCGAAGACTCATCGGGAGGTTCAGGTGCTGAATGGCCGGTTGGCCTCGATGAATCGATTCCTATCCAAGGCAAGTGACCGAGCCATGCCATTTTTTGATGTGTTGATGGCCCACAAGAAGTTCGAATGGTCCGACAAATGCGAGGAGGCGTTCCATGCACTCAAGCAGCACCTCCGCACCCTTCCGCCGTTGGCGAAACCAGTCCCAGGCGAGCCGCTTTATCTCTATTTGGCTGTTTCTGATGTGGCTGTTAGTTCTGTTTTGATCAAAATTGTCAAGGGCAACCAAGTGCCTGTCTATTATGTAAGCAAGGCATTTGCCAAGTCTGAAATAAATTATCCCGCTATTGAGAAGTATCTCTTTGCGTTGATTATTGCCGCTCGAAAGCTACGACCTTACTTCCATGCCCATGAAGTCACTGTATTGACTAATCAGCCCCTGAAGCACTTTTTGAACCGACCGGAGGCGTCGGGGAGACTGGTGAAATGGGCCATCGAGCTGACGGAGTTCCGTATTCATTTCGCTCCGAGAACTGCTATTAAGGGCCAGGCATTGGCAGATTTTATAGCTGAGTCTACGGCACCCGATCTGGAAGTAACGGGTCCCGCAGAGGGGGCAACCATGGAAGAGGCCCCGATAGCAGAACAGGCCCCGATAACAGAACAGCCAAATGAGGAGAACACCTGGGAGATGTACACTGATGGTTCATCGAGTGTAGAAGGCTCGGGGGCAGAATTCGTATTGATACCGCCCGGTGGAGGCGAGCCCCTACGATATGCCTTGGCCTTGACGTTCAAGCCACCAACAATGAAGCAGAATACGAGGCGCTCATCACGGGTCTCAAGATTGCCAAGGGTACGGGGGTCGACCATCTAAAGGTGAAGTGTGATGCCAGCTTGGTTGTAAATCAAGTCCAGGGGAACTATGAAGCCAGGAGCCCGACAATGAAGAAGTATTTGCACGAGGTGCAGACTTTGAAGGGAAGCTTCAAAAGCTTCGATATCGAGGCGATCCCGAGGGAAGAAAACGCGGAAGCAGATGCCTTAAGCAAGTTTGTTCTGGGAGTGGCCCCCGAGGAGAATCGGAAGGTACATTTCCTAGAGAAGGTGATTATCTCAAACATTGATCCAGCGGAAATCTGCGCTATTGAGACAGGATCGGAGGAAGAAGAGAAGCCCACTTGGATGACCCCGATGGTCACATACCTGACTACGGGGGCACTTCCCGATGACAAGGTAGCAGCTGTCAGGTTGCGTCGGATTGCGGACAACTACGCGATGGTGGACAACCAGTTATACGAAAAAGGGTATGTAAAGCCTTTCTTAAAATGCGTGGCGGAACCCGACACAAATCGGATCCTGAGGGAACTACATGAGGGAGTCGCGACCTGTCATGAAGGGGCCCGATCTCTTGTGAGGAAGGCACTGAACTTGGGCTACTATTGGCCTTCGATGAATAAGGAAGCGACAGCAATGGTCCGATCCTGTGATGCATGCCAGAGGTACGCTCCAAATATCGTGGCTCCCGCCGCGGACTTAATGCCCATCAGGAGTGCATGGCCCTTCGCGCAATGGGGGATTGACTTGGTGGGACCTCTTCCCCAAGCGAAAGGTCAGTGCAAGTATTTGCTCGTGGCCATCGATTACTTCTCAAAGTGGATAGAGGCTAAGGCATTGGCCAGGACGAAGGGGCAGCAGATCCTCAAGTTCCTTCAAACTCAGATCATATCCCGGTATGGGGTCCCTCGAGTATTGATTAGCGACAACGGCCCTCCGTTTAATGGGGCTCAGTTGAAGGAGTACCTGGAGGAGTTGAACATCGAACATCGGACCGCTTCAGTCCGCCATGCTCAGACCAATGGCCAAGTAGAATCAGCCAACAAGATCGTGATGGATGGCTTGAAGAAGAGAGTCTATGCCTTGCAGGGCCATTGGCTGGATGAGCTCGAGAACGTGCTGTGGGCTGTCAGAACAACACCCAAGCAATCGACGGGGGAAACTCCATTTGGCCTGGTCTATGGCACAGAGGCAGTCGCTCCCGTGGAGATAGCGGTGGCGTCCCATCGCGCAAAATACTACGAGCCTCTAACAAACGAGGAAATGAGACGTCTAGACTTAGACTTACTCGAGGAGAAGAGGTGGAAGGCTGATGAAGTCCAAGCTCGGATGCGTTTGGCAACAGCACGATATTACAATCGGCGTGTCAAGTCCCGACAATTCTTCGTGGGAGAACTTGTTTGGGGGAGGAACGAGTTCGTTCATCAAGATCGGATCAACAAGCTATCACCAAAATGGGAAGGACCCTACAAGATCGTAGGGATGCCAGCACCCAATGCATACAAGCTAGAGGACCTTGATGGCAAGACGTTGAAGCATTCCTTCAATGGCGAACACTTGAAGAAGTATCATGTTTGATATTAAGTCGCCGTGAATAGCGCAAGTTGTCTATCAATCCGATGTAAGCAAAGCTTTGAGTTATTAATAAAAAAGTTGCTTCCGATCAAATTGCTTTTAGATTTATTCTAACTGTTAGTAAGACGTCCTGAAGGACGCGACAAAAGCCTTCCGAGGTACGATAAAAGCCCTGCGGGGTATGCGTAAGTCGTCTATATGATGCGGCCAAAAAGCCTTAACAGGTACGGACAAAAGCCCTACGGGGTACAAGTAAGTCGTCTTTATGATGCAACCAAAAGCCTAGGTACGAAAAGGCCCTGATGGGTCCGCGTAAGTCGTCTATATGATGCGGCCAAAAGCCTTAACGGGTACGAAAAAGCCTTAACAGGTCCACGAAAGTCGTCTGGCAAAGACGCGATAAAAGCCCTTAAAGGGTATGATTAAAGTCGTCTGATTTGGCAAGATAAAAGCCCTAAGGGGTGTTGAAAATGGCCTTGAAAGGCAGGGACGAGAAACCTTAAGTGGTGAAGTCCCGATTGGACGAGAAGCCTTAAGTGGTGGAGTCCCGATTGGACGAGAAACCTTAAGCGGTGAAGTCCCGATTGGACGAGAAACCTTAAATGGTGAAGTCCCGAGTAAAGCGTCGGAAGGACGTATGGAGTCATCTCAAATGGTGCATCGGAACGTTCTGAGTAACGAATTTAAAGCCGCTTTAGATAAGCGCAAACGATTATCGAGACCAAAACAGATGAAAGAAATTCCTTATATAAAGGCTCAAAGGCCTAGGAGTTCGGATACAAAAAACGAAGGAGAAAGACTACAAGGACTAAAAAGATGTAACATTAGACTTGGTCCTTGTTGGAAGATGGATCCTCAGCAGCATCGGAGGGAGCAAGGTTCGGAGGGGCCTGGGCAGAAGGCTCCGCAGCTGGCGGAGTCGGGTCCACGGTAGCGGCCTATTCACTCTCCGCGGGGAGGTTGAAGTACTTCTCCGCGACGGGGGCGAGAGTCTCGGACTTCGTGAAGTCAATGGAATCCGGGTAGGCTGTATAGAGCTCTTCGACGGCGTTGTATAAAACATCCTCCATCTTGGACTTGCAGAACTCTACAGCAGCCACCTTGAATTCTTCAGAATTCCGATACTCCGCGCGGCCCTGCAGGCGGCCCTCCTCGAGGCCTTGAGCCTTGGCCTCAGACAGCTTCGCAGAGAACTCAGCCCTCTCGGCCTCAAACCCCGCCTTGGCCTCTGCGAGAAGATCCGCGAAGACGCCCTTCTCGTGAATGAGCTGCTTCTTCTCCGCCTCATTCCGCTGCTGCTCCACCTGGACCATCTTCCGCTCCCGACGCAGGACAGCCTCATGATCTTGAACCTTCTTAAGTAGGTCCGAAGCCATGTCGTCGAGGAGACCCTTCTCCTTGGCCATCTTGTTCTTGGCCGCCATCGCCTCGTCGAGCTCCACCTGAAGCTTGGCTAACGCATCAGGGTCCGACTTAGCTTCAGCCTCCTCCAAAGCACTCTTGAGCTAAGGCGATGGCGAAACAACGCTGCTGGTCCGCAGTTTCCTAAGGCGAAGGGAAAAGAGATTAGAATTCGATGGTCGAAAGCAGAAATAAGGAAGATAACAAACAAAGGTAAAGTATTACCTCCATCCGACGGACAACCATGGAGCGGAACTCCTCTTCGATGTCCTCCCGCGTCAAGCAAAGCGGTTGTCTCAAAGCGGGAGGAATTGACCCTGCCAGCAGATGCAGGGCCAAGTCAGGCTGAAGATTATCCCGTCGAATTGAAAACCCTTGGAGGGATTCGATCGGATGCCAGGGAACCGTCGCCTGGTCGGGGGTGTAAATCTTGTAAACATCATCCATCGGAAGACGAGGGATAACCTCGGCATCATCGGTGGGAGGAGCTACCTCGGTCGGAGGAGGCTCGGGAGTAGGAGTGCGAAAAGCAGGAGGAGGACTTCGGGACACGTCCCTCACGGCGGGCCTCATGTTCCTTGGCCCCGACCTTCCGCGGGGAAGCAGGCCCCCCTCGTCAGGCTCTTCGACGGAAGGAGAGGCCTCCAAGTCAGTCACCCGACGGAACTGGGCATCCGTCGGGGCATCCTCCAACATCAGTGCTTGCGGAGTCGCTGTCTCCGCTGGAGTGACAGCCTCCGTAGGAGCAGGAGTCTCCGATGGACCTGCGGTGGCAGGACGAACATAGTCAGGAAGAATTCCGCCAGGACACCAGAGAATTTGACGTTCGACATGCTGGTCTTTCCCAAAGAAGTTGTAATATCCCGCTTTGAGAACGCGGGGGACTTCTCCTTGAAGGATGTATTTAATTTCCCGAACCCGCGACTCCCGATCAGCGGGGATAAACTCCTTGGGAGTGGCCCCGAACGCGCTTACCTTCCTCAACGGTAGTGGCCCCGAAGGCCCGATCTATCTCCTCCCTCCTGGCCTTCTTGGCCCCGACCTGCTCTTCGGTGGGAGGAGCAGCAGACAGAGGAGTGGAAGAGGAAGCGCCTTTCTTCACCAACTTTCGCTTCCGCTTGGAGCCACTCTGGACGACATCAGTCTCGCCCTGCTTCATAATGAGATGAGTCAGCAGAGAAGCCTTCTTGGCTGCAAAAGTAAAAGACAAGATGGTTAGAAGTATTACCCAGATGATCAAATCTTTGGAAACAGAGTCAAGGAGTCGGACTCCGATAGTAATCAAGTCCTTCTCCTGGAGCTTGTTGGCGTCGAGGGGTATGAAGTTGTCTCCCCAACGGTAGAGCTGAACCATTTGGAGGGTGTTGAGGTCATCCTCAGTGTAGTCCAGGAGCTTGGGGGCAGGGTCCGCCACGACCTCCCGCTGAGGCCACGGGACAGAGCTGTGTTGGACGAAGAAGTAGTACTTCTTCCATCCGCTGTTGTCAGACCCCGAGTCGCGAATCAGCACCCGATCTTTGTGGAACTTCCAAGTTTCGCTATCCCAGCCGAAACGTGAAAGTTGCTCCTTTGTCCACTTGGGGAGTCGGGGGGAGAAGGAGCAGACACCAGCTTTGTTGCATTTCATGCCGTCGAAGGTGCGGAAAAGTAGTAGACTGTACGTCCACTGCTGACGGTGGCATAGGAGTTGAAAGGCATTCCACACGCGGATGGCGTGTGGGGAGAAGGTACAAGGGTGCGTTTGGTAGAAGTTGCACATCTCCACCAAATTTCCGCAGAAGGGGAACCGAATCCCCGCGCTTATTTGTCCGGCGGAGACGAACACTTCTCCTGCCCGAGGATGCGTAACGATGTGCTTCCTTCTGACGGCAGGCTGAGACTCATACGGGAAACGAGGTTCCCAATCCGAGGTAATACACCCCTCTCTAAGGGCAACCTCATATGAAGCCTCAGAAATCTCATTGACAGCAAATTCAAAAGTGAAAGGAGCCCTAGCCTCAGAACTAGCTTCGTCTAAAATGGTTACAAACAATAATATTTGAGAAAAGGAGAACAAACATCAAGTAAATCATGAAAACATAGAAAGAAGCCCATACCAGACATGATTGGTGATCGGTGAGGAAAGATGAAGGAAAATCGGAAGAGCTGAATGCCTGGGATCACTGGAGCAGTAGGAAGAACTTGGAGGAGAAGCTTCGAATGCAAGAACAGCGGAAATCGAGAGAGTGCAGAAGAAGTGAATAATGCCAGGGTTTTAGCTTTTATAAGCAAAAAGACAACTTGAGGGACTTAATCTTGACCGTTGAAGATGAAGCGATTCGATCATAACCGTTGAAATCATGGAGACGGTACGGAAGAGACAGCTGGATGGGCTTGATCTGCACCGTTGAAGAGGAAACGACACGATCTTAATCGCCGAGATTATAGGTACGGAAGGGACGTGAGTGACGTCACAGCTGCCTTTTTCAGAAAGCAACAGTCACGCCGGTTTAAACGTCGTTTCCTTATCCCCAGGCATTTAATGCTACAGTAACCGAGGAGTCTCCTCGGATTTGACAACTGCCCATGGGGGTCTGGTTGGCCCAAGGTAATCATGAGTGAGAAACTTTGTCATATGGCAATTGTTAGGTTATAAAGTCTAGGTCAACGGGTCGTCAATCTAGAATTTATCTCCCACTAATGAAATGTCGGGTTCACTGTTCCTAGGACTAGTCATTCTGATACATGCCCTTCTGCTCCCTTGGGGTAGTCGTTCTGATATATGTCCTTCTCTTCTCTCCTTCTGACCTCCTTTCCTTCTCTCCTTCTGACCTCCTTTCCTTCTCTCCTTCTGACCTCCTTTCCTTCTCTCCTTCTGACCTCCTTTCCTTCTCTCCTTCTGACCTCCTGAGGCTTGTACTTCTTACCCCTGGGGCTTGTCCTACTGCTCTATGCTCTTCTGCTTCCTTGGCTCTCTTCTCCTTGCTACCCTGCAAGAGGGGCAATACCAGGCACAGAGGGGGGGGGGGTGGTGCCTGATGAACCCTCTCCGATGCCTAAGTCAGTACGGTTTTAGAGAGATAAAGCTAGAGAGATGTCAGAGCAAAATTGTGCAACTTGCCAAGATTCTCAAATGAATAGTGGAGGTGGGGTATTTATAGGCAACGGTGTCATTAAGGTAGCTTAATGACATCGTTAACCTTTAAACACAGTTAATTAACCTTTAAACACGTAATTAAGACCTTAGGATACGGAGAAGGTAGGCGGAATGAACCGAGTATGGGAGTCCAAGGGTGGTGCCGGGGCCCTTGGGGGGAGGGAAATCCGACCCCCAAGGGTAGGGGTTGGGTGAGGGCACCCAACCCCTCCTAGGGAGGATGGGGTTGGCCAACCCCATCCCCCCTAGGGGAGATCGGGTTGGCTGACCCGATCTCTCCTAGGAGGGATCGGGTTGGTCCACCCGATCTCCCCTAGGGGAGATCGGGTTGGCTGACCCGATCTCCCCTAGGGGAGGTCGGGTTGGTCCACCCGATCTCCCCTAGGGGAGATCGGGTTGGCTGACCCGATCTCCCCTAGGGGAGGTCGGGTGTGGCCACCCAACCTCACCTAGGTGAGTTTGACTCGGCCGGACGAGCGCTTCGGTCTCGTCCCAGCCGTTGGTGTTCTCGCGAAGTGTTCGGGTTGAAGTTTCGATTTACAATCATTAATGGGATGATAAAAATACAACGATTCGGAAGTCAATGGGTTCAAATTGGGCGTATATCCATCACATGCCCCCGAGTCAATCAATGGCCTAACCCTTGATTGACTCTATTTTAGGATGGTATGACACGCGCAATTTGAAACCGGGGTTTTACCTTTCGTCTGAATACTTACTTACCCATGGATGCATGCCTCTGACTCTGCCCCCTGCCTTATGAGATAGAGGAATTGTAAACGTCAGAGTAGCACGGACGTGTGCCTAAGCACGCGTCCGTCTGAGGTGGGAGTAATAAATCTATCTTTGCTACAGGCGTATACTCAAAAAATACATGCTCGCATAGGAATGCAATACGGATACACCTAAGTGACTCATGCTTCAATTTCATGCCGGGACTTGTCTAAGTGGAGAAAAATTTCAATTTTGGTCCGAAATTTTTCTAAGTATGGGATACTAGAAAATACGCCTAGGATGTTAACTAGGAGTGAACATGGACATATCATGAACATGAGGATGTGTACTAGCATACATGCAAGTAGGAACATAAGGATGGGAGTGAGTATAGACATGCTGCGATTGTAGTCATGGATGTATGCATAAATATATGGCGGTCACGTGCATGGACGTCTAAATGTTTGAACACACGGGAGGGTGTATGTGGGCATGCATATGAGTGCAAGCATGAACATGTAAGTATGTATGGATGGGTTGTGAGTATAAGCATGAGTGATGACATTGATGTACCTGTAGATGTTAATCATGAATATGAGCATAAATGCAAAGGTGAGAGCATAGACTTCTCCTTTACTTGAGGGTGGGGACTCTGCCACTCAATGGGACACAACGTTCCGCCTCCCTCGTACTAGCGTGAGCATTTTCCATTAATCTCGACCTTCGGCATGTGTAACATTTTTCCTTCATTCGTTGGAGCGTGTGTATAGCTCTTGACCTTTACCCTGCAATTTGTTCCCCATAAAAGTGAGGGTGAAAAAGCTTACAAGCTTTCTTCTTACCGCCGCGAGCGAAGGGGTCTATTGACATGTGTTAAGGGTTGACCCTTCCTTCGGATGTGCTAGAGCGTTGCTCCATTTGGGGAAACTAAAAGTTCGCCCTCTTCCCTTGGTGTTAAGGTTGCCCCCGTAGTAGGCATATCTCGCCCCTCCATGAGTAAGGGTCGATCTTTGCGTTGGTTGCTCGTATAGATGACTCACTTTTGGGAAGCTTTCTTCTTTAGACAGGGAGACCTTGAAGATCGTTTTCCAAGGTAGTCAGACCAAATCTGACCGTCCTGTGTCTTGGGTGTCCGAGGTGGACTCGTATGAGGCAGGGACTCGTATGACCCCTTGAAGGTTGATTTCATGGAGAAACATACAAGGTGTGGGCAGAGCGTTCCGAACGTACTGTTGAATCAGATGAGAGGGAAGAACCCTCTAGTTCTGATTATCAGGCCAAGAAATTTTCTAAGTCAGGGGTGGCTACTAATGCTTCCAGTATGTTCTTTTTCCCTTCTTTTTTCTTTGTGGTATACTTATGATTGTTCTCATGCTGCTTCCTTCTTGTTGTTAGAGCGTTCTTCCCTGGTTACCGAATGGTTCTTGTGGTGGGTGAGAGTTCAAGTCAATCTAAATCTAAGGCGTGGAAACCTGACTCTGAGGTCGGGCCCTCGGCTGTCAAGGAGAAGGAAACCGCGAGAGGCTCTCCTTCAAGTGCCCCCTTGCTGACTCCCTCCCATGATAAGGAGGTAGTGGTTGAAGAGGCACCCTCTTTGCTTGACAAAAGGAAACAACCTGTGGCTGGCGATGGGGTGATCATAGGTCTTGATGTCTCTTCTCTATCCCCTGCCCCCCAGCCGAGGGGCCGAGTCTCAAGTTTATTTCATCTTCATATAGATTTGACGACTTTTGAAGGTGTTTTTGTCTTTCCTATGGGTTATGTTATTAACCCCTGCGTTGAAGATTTTTCTTTTGGTGATGGGTGTGATCATCACCTTTCATTGAGGTTCCTTTCTCTTGCCATGGCTCTGATTAAGATAGCGAATTCTTGCTTTGGAGTTTGGTGGAGACTGCTCTTGAGTTAGCCTCTACTAGTATCGTAGTTGTGATCGTTGTGAGGATCGTTTTGTTATATGCCCTCAATAGTGCTTGTCGTGATTCTTTGCTTCATGGTTGATTTCGTGAGATATGAAGGTTGTCTTCATAATGAGGACGTCTCCTTCCTAGTATCACCCAGTGGATTGAAATATAAGTGCCTACCTTTGATGAGCGTACGAAGGGTGTTGTTTTTCCCTTTTCCTTGAACCTCCTCCTAGGGCTAGGCGTAGCCTTTTGATGTTCGTGGTCGGGATGGTGTCTTTACAATTCATGTCTTTGACAGATGTTTTATGATGTGCTGCCATGATAATCACTTCGGGGTATGTGGACGTGATAGCCACTTCGTGATGTGTCGGAGTGATAGCCCTTCTGTAGTGTGTGGACATGATAGCCAATTCAGGTTATGTGGACATGATAGCCACTTCAAGGTATGTGGACATGATAGCCACTTCAAGGTATGTGGACATGATAGCCACCTCAAGGTATGTGGACATGATAGCCACATCACGATGTATGGAGTTGTGCTTTAGTATTCCTTTCTCATTGGAGAGCCTTCATTGCTATAGTTGCCTTTTGTGTAGGCTATGTTTGTTGGGTTAGGTCCCGATGTCTCGTCTTGTCGGATGTTGTATCCTTTATGCTCTTTAGATGTCTCCTTCATGAGTTGTGCTTGACGATGTTCAAGTCTGATACGAGTATAGGTCACGCGAGGGCGACATGCATGACAATAACATTTGTCGGAGGTTGATTTGTGTGACTTGTAAGGCAATTCTCTTCTTGATGGGTCGAGCTTATTTTGAGAGCCTTGACCTTCGGATTTCATGTCTTTGCTATCCTTCTTGGTGGTGTTGGGTTCCTTTGAGATACTTCTCTTGACTTGTGATATGGGTGGTAGGATAACTCGTTACTTTTCATGATAACCTCTTGTGCTTCTGTATATGATCCTTTGGTCATGGACTTCTCCTTTGTATATGCTTTCCTTTCTTTATCTTTCTTTTGTGCTTTCCTTCACATCATACCTGCTATCTCATCAAGAAAAAACATTATGTGTTCTTTATACAACTTTACTTTGCAATTATTTTCTCATGGAATCCTTCTCAGTATGGTGCGATGATCTCTTCTGATACCCTTTAAATGGTATACGTGGTACTGTTAGACCAAAGATACGCTCTTGGTGGGCGTCGAATCTGATCACGAGACAGGCTCTCGGAGGGCACTTAACGTTTCACAGGATAGGCTCCCGGAGGGCACAGGTTAGACCAAAGATACGCTCCTGGTTGGCGTCGAATCTGATCACGAGACAGGCTCTCGGAGGGCACTTAACGTTTCACAGGATAGGCTCCCGGAGGGCACAGGTTAGACCAAAGATACGCTCCTGGTTGGCGTCGAAAACTGTTCACGAGACAGGCTCTCGGAGGGCACTTAACGTTTCACAGGATAGGCTCCCGGAGGGCACAGGTTAGACCAAAGATACGCTCCTGGTTGGCGTCGAAAACTGTTCACGAGACAGGCTCTCGGAGGGCACTTAGCGTTTCACAGGATAGGCTCCCGGAGGGCACAGGTTAGACCAAAGATACGCTCCTGGTGGGCGTCGAAAACTGTTCACGAGACAGGCTCTCGGAGGGCACTTAACGTTTCACAGGATAGGCTCCCGGAGGGCTCAGGTTAGACCAAAGATACGCTCCTGGTGGGCGTCGAAGCTGGTAGTTTGAAATCTACCTCAAGATACGCTCTTGGGGGCGTCGAATCTGGTAGTGTTTTTTCTACCTCAAGATACGCTCTTGGGGGCGTCGAATCTGGTAGGTTGCAAATCTACCTCAAGATACGCTCCTGGGGGCGTCGAAATTCGTAGTTTTTGGAAACCACTCTCAAGATACGCTCTTGGTGCGTCGAAGGTCGTAGTGTAATAACTACTCTCAAGATACGCTCTTGGGGGCGTCGAAGGTCGTAGTATGAACACTACTCTCAAGATACGCTCTTGGGGGCGTCGAAGGTCGTAGTATGAACACTACTCTCAAGATGCGCTCTTGGGGGCGTCGAAGGTCGTAGTATGAACACTACTCTCAAGATACGCTCTTGGGGGCGTCGAAGGTCGTAGTATGAACACTACTCTCAAGATACGCTCTTGGGGGCGTCGAATCTGTTCGCGGGATAGGCTCCCGGAGGGCACAGGGTTCGTAGTTTTAGAACTACTCTCAAGATACGCTCTTGGGGGCGTCGAATGTCTTCGCGGGATTGGCTCCCGGAGGGCTCATAATGTTACCTTATCTTGTGTCCTTTCTCATGTAGGGTGCGTCTTTGGTATGCTTTTCGAGTCTTTACTTGACTTTTCCTTCTATGATATTGCATGCTACCACGCTTTTCCTTTAATGTGGGAGATCACCTCTCGAGGGCGATGTTTGTGTGTTGCCAACTTAGGACGAGTTCGTATAGGGAGTTGATGATGTTTTCCTCTTATGTGACCTCTTCTAGGAAAAGTGGTATTGCATGTTCTTGTGATCTTCTGCTTCTAATCTCTTCTTTTACACTTAGGTGGACTACCAAGCACTTATTCGTTTGGTGCCCCCCAAGTTGCTTGGTGATCACACCGCCTTTCATATTTGGCCGTTGAAGGCCCCTCGTTCATTTTCTTGGTTGGGTACCCCTTATGCTCGGGGCTCCCTTGTCTGCTTGTTTGAATGCGATGAGTGTCCCTTGTAGGATTTACTCTTTCTCATGCTTGCTTGTTTCAGTCATAGGCATGGTTTGGATGATGCTTTTGTCGGATGTGTCTTTGGAGGTTGGGTGGAAGAGCTTTTGCTTTGGGTGGGTGGGGGTGGATTTCATTCTCTTGATAACTAGGATGTGGCAATGTTTGTATCCTAGGGGTGCTTGTAAATTCTTCCCCCCCCCCCCCCCCCTTCCTTGTGTTTTAGGTTGAAAAGCTCTCTCATAGAATGGCGTCTTGAGTTGTTAATCTCGTATGTGTGTTTCAGACTAGTCAATCTGATCCATGCTCTTTGTTCGTGCATGGGGGGGTCTGACCGGGCTGTGATAATCTTGGAGTGTTGTGGCACTTAGTGTGCGTTGCCTTTTCCTTCACATTGGAGTATTCTTCAATGCCTTTAGGGGGTGTCACATTGGTCATGCTCCTCCCACCTTGAATGTTGATTATAGACTTTCTTTGCATTAGGACTTGAATCTAAAAAGGGCGTTTTTCTTTAGGTTTGCCGGTGATGCTGCATGATTTTCCATGGTTTTGCCTCCGTATTGGCTATTCCTTGTTGGATGACTTCATTAGGGGCTGCATTTGTGTTGCGTACGTATACGTGTTTGAGGTGTGTTGAGCTGACAAGTCCCTCCTTTTTTGTTTTGTCATAACCTTCCTTCATCATGTATTTGGCGTATGGCCTTAAAGGCAGGATATTGTTCTAGTGTCCCTTTTACCGGGGTTCTCCTCTTGATGGGATGCCAGAGTCAAATGTCTTATCATTTGCAGACAAGGTGGTTGATCGGGATGTGCGTCTAGTGTGAGGGTCGATCTTGAAACCTTACTCCCCAAGCTTTAGAGCTCTTCTTTGGTTGATCTTGTAGAACTATTATCCTGCCCTAAGGCTCTTGATAGGAGATGTATCTCCTTTTTCATACTCTAGTTGTTGCACTATCTCTTTTGCTAATCTTGCATCTTTAGAGTTTCTCTCTTGGTGCATGACTTCGATGACAGGATTTTCTACCGATGTTTATTCTATTAGGACTTGTATCCTTGGTTGCCTTCCTTTCTTGTGAGATGGCGAAGGAGTGTTTGTGAACACTCCAATGTGTCGCACTTGGTAGAGGTATGCGCCTAATCTTTATAGCGCTGTCTTGAATCTTCGTGTACCTATCTCTGATGAACATGTTATTCATTACATATATAGTACGGAGTCCATGGATCTCCGGGTTAGGATCATAGTTTGAGAACAGAGACATAGTCATCTATTAGATAACCTCTTTATCTACGGAGTTTATTTTTGCAAGGATAAATGCAAGGATACTTGTAAGGATACTTGTAAGGATATGTGTTCCATCCTTATTCCTGGTTCATTTGCAGTGCCGTGTCCCTAATGGGTGTGTTGGTGTTCTGACCACCTTCGTACTAGTAGGGGGTCCTTTGGTATTAGGTATGCCTGACTCTTCTCTAGTATCATCAATGGTTGGTCATGGGAGATGTCTGACGGACTCCCTTCATGCACTATGGTTCTCTTCATGTCAAAGTTGGTGATTCCCTCTCTTATGACTAATATATCATTGTGTGGAAATACTATGTTTTCCATGTCCCTTTTTAAAAGCTTGATGATGGTGTCGCCATTCTTCCTTTGCTAGGTTTGGTGTCCTTGAGAGTTTTTGATGGAAGTGTATTCCATTACCTGGGATGAGCTTACTACGTGAAATCATAAAGATCCGCTGGAGATGTTTGTCTCTGATGGTGGGTGTTGCCCATGTGATATGGTTTCCTCCATTTTTGGAGGGATGTGTTCGCGGCTACCCCCTCTCATGCTAATGAGCGTTTGTGGGGAGGGCATGTTGTGACTGGTGCCCCCCTTGCATACCAATGCCCGATGGGATCCTTTGACGGACTTGGCCCTAGGATGCTTAGTGGAAGGTTATAGTAGGGGTAATCCTTTGTGACCTTCATGGTAGTTCCTCTATAGGATGTTGGGAGTGCTCAACTTATTTTTGTAAGTGAGCCTTCCATCTTGTGATCTTTCCCAGAAACTTGACCTTATAGGTGTTCTTTGGGATTGAGGAATCTTTTTCTTGTGCATCTCTTGATTGGCGACGGCCTTATACGGATTCTTCTAGTGGTCCACCTGTGTATATATATACCACGGAGCCCGAAGGCGTCCGGTATGGTCTTTCTTGGAAAACATGTTGATATCAAGTATCAAAATATACCCCTTTTAGGGAGTTGACTTGTTATGCAGTTAAATTAAATAAGAGGATATGGGAAGGATATGAGTGTGGGGTGTTGATACCCCTTGCTTCCTTGGTAATGTAGCTGTCTTCCTCCAGTAGTCTGTGTGTATTCCTTCCACTTGAGGAATATAAGGTCGCATCCTTGCAGGACGGACTAGGTGGAGGTGTATCCTTCATTTATGCTATGTGCGATCTCACTTTACTACGTCTCTTCATGAGACTTCCCATTGTAGTAGCTATGTGCTAACGTGGTGTGGTACTCTATGAGTCCTCTGTTCAAATCCTTGTCTTTTCAACTCCTCCCCTGTCCTAGGGGGATGTGTGCCAAGGGTTGTCATGCACAAGGGGTTTGGATCTGTCGGGCTGTATCATGGGTAGGTGGTTGCCTTATTGTGTTGTTGGGACTATGTCCCTCCCTTTGAGCTTTCCTTGGTGTGTCCCTTAGGCATGTCTATGGTGATACGGACTGTATGTGTACATTGCCATGGTGGATGTTGGAACTCCTATATCCTTGTTGGTCTTGCATGTATGTTTTCCCTTAGTGCGGTGTATGTCCTTGTTGGGGTACTTGGTTGAACTCCTGCCTCCTTGGAGGTCTTGCCTGTCTATCTGCCCCCACGGGGGTGTATGCCTTGGCATCCTGCTGTGTCTGTTGATGCCTTGGAGGCACAAACTGCTGCCTTCCCTCTGGGAGTGGCCCTTGGTTATCTCTCATTTGTTCTTCTCGCTGCCTTGTTCGAGGGTGCGAGTGGTGTTCTTCTTCTGGGTCTTGTTCTTCCTCATGAACTTCTTCTTCTTCATGCTGGTGTTGCCTTTCCTGCCTATTCCTTAGGGTCTCTCTGTAAGCTAGTAGCTCGTCCGAGGCACTCATCAGCCCTGGAGTCACTGTATGTGCTCCCTGTGTGTATGCCGGCCTTGTGTTGGTTGTGTGGGCACGATTGTCGTTCCTTTGAGTCAGTATTCCATATGGATATCCTTGAGGTTGCGCCTCATAGTAGTATCCCTCAGGAGGTGCCGTGTATTGGGATGGCACTCCCTGTTGCTCCCTCTCTCCATGTGGCTTCCTAGTCAATGGAGTTGAAGCTGTGGAAGCCTCCTAGCCAGCTGGGCGTGAAGGTCCTCCTCCCTGCTTGTTAGGCTGGGGTGCCTGTGGGGCTACCTGAGGCTCTGGGTGTGCAGGCAGTTTCTCTGGGTTAGGCTGCCTTGCTGGATGTATAGGCTGTCTCCTTCGCCTATTGCCCCCAGGTGGGTGGTGATGTCTAGATACTATGTTGTTCGTCATCGCTCTTGTTATTGCCAGGCTTTCTGTTCGAAGCCCACAGACGGCGCCAAGTGTTAGGTTATAAAGTCTAGGTCAACGGGTCGTCAATCTAGAATTTATCTCCCACTAATGAAATGTCGGGTTCACTGTTCCTAGGACTAGTCATTCTGATACATGCCCTTCTGCTCCCTTGGGGTAGTCGTTCTGATATATGTCCTTCTCTTCTCTCCTTCTGACCTCCTTTCCTTCTCTCCTTCTGACCTCCTTTCCTTCTCTCCTTCTGACCTCCTTTCCTTCTCTCATTCTGACCTCCTTTCCTTCTCTCCTTCTGACCTCCTTTCCTTCTCTCCTTCTGACCTCCTTTCCTTCTCTCCTTCTGACCTCCTGAGGCTTGTACTTCTTACCCCTGGGGCTTGTCCTACTGCTCTATGCTCTTCTGCTTCCTTGGCTCTCTTCTCCTTGCTACCCTGCAAGAGGGGCAATACCAGGCACAGAGGGGGGGGGGGGGTGGTGCCTGATGAACCCTCTCCGATGCCTAAGTCAGTACGGTTTTAGAGAGATAAAGCTAGAGAGATGTCAGAGCAAAATTGTGCAACTTGCCAAGATTCTCAAATGAATAGTGGAGGTGGGGTATTTATAGGCAACGGTGTCATTAAGGTAGCTTAATGACATCGTTAACCTTTAAACACAGTTAATTAACCTTTAAACACGTAATTAAGACCTTAGGATACGGAGAAGGTAGGCGGAATGAACCGAGTATGGGAGTCCAAGGGTGGTGCCGGGGCCCTTGGGGGGAGGGAAATCCGACCCCCAAGGGTAGGGGTTGGGTGAGGGCACCCAACCCCTCCTAGGGAGGATGGGGTTGGCCAACCCCATCCCCCCTAGGGGAGATCGGGTTGGCTGACCCGGTCTCTCCTAGGAGAGATCGGGTTGGCCGACCCGATCTCTCCTAGGAGAGATCAGGTTGGCCAACCCGATCTCTCCTAGGAGGGATCGGGTTGGTCCACCCGATCTCCCCTAGGGGAGATCGGGTTGGCTGACCCGATCTCCCCTAGGGGAGGTCGGGTGTGGCCACCCAACCTCACCTAGGTGAGTTTGACTCGGCCGGACGAGCGCTTCGGTCTCGTCCGAGCCGTTGGTGTTCTCGCGAAGTGTTCGGGTTGAAGTTTCGATTTACAATCATTAATGGGATGATAAAAATACAACGATTCGGAAGTCAATGGGTTCAAATTGGGCGTATATCCATCAGCAATTGTGTGCAAGGCAAAAGCCTCCGACAGAGGTATCAAGAAATGTAAAGATAAAAGCCCCCGACGGCGGTATCGGGAGGTGTGAAGACAAAAAGCCTCTGACAGCAAGATCAGAGGATCAGAACTGAAAGACACGGCGAACTAAAAGTACCCCATGTCTTGAGGGAAAATGATGGGTTCCGACGTAATCGTTAGCCCCGTTAACAGCCAATTGACGGCGAATAGGTCCAGTGGGCCTCGTGAAAAGCCTGAAAGGCCCAGAGGCCCAGTATGGAGGGTTCCGACGATAGCGGCCCCGACACATGAGCTAGATGCTCCCGACAAGAAGCCTCTGAGTAGGCCCCGATATGCCTTAGTAAAGGCCGCGATAATAAAGCCCCGCAGAGGCTGGACCTGTCCCGTAGAGACTGAAGGTCCTGGGTGGTGATCTAGAATGAGACAACTCTGGAGTCTCCGACAGGAGTCGGGACTTGTGATCAGAGGATAAAGACCGAGAAACCCGCCTACTAGATAGAGTAGTGGGAGACGGTTAGAGATAAAGATAAATCCCCCGAGATACGCCGGGCGTGCCCGAGATACGCGGAGTACGGGTAAGATACGCGGAGCGTGGGGCGAGATATATGGAATCCCAACCGAGATATACGGAATCGTGGCGAGATACACGGAATCATGGGTACAACGGCCAAGCATGGTCACAGGTAGCTGGGCAACTCTTCCTCCTATATAAAGGAGGAAGTTACCCCAGAAAACATATGCTCTCTAATACGCACTTAGAATACTGCTGCCACCCCTTTGATTGTATACTCATTTAAGCATCGGAGAGGGATTCTGGGTCACCACCCAGGTCATCCCCTTTTGCAGGATTACGCGGAGCCCAGGAGTCCAGAGCATTCCGTCAAGGACGTAACGGAGCTTCGCCCGTGATCCAACAGTACGTAGTAGTGTTCCTCATATATTAATTTTTATTACTGAATTATATATGTACTTAATTAACATTGGAATTACGAAAATAAGTTAAATAACAAGTACGTTCATTAACAAAATAGTCTAAAAATTTATGATAAATAATTTTGATTAATTTTACTTATTTTCAACAGATTTAGCATACGACAAATATTCAATAATTTATTTAAAGTTATACTAAAGATTTTAGATTACATATATATCGGTGTAATTTTTTTTTAATAAATGAGGTAACATGTATGTTAAAAAAAATGATTAGATAAATACACATGTTGAAATTGATAAGACATTTTTAAAGTCAAGTTTATAATTCACAGTCTCATATGTATATTATTTTGATACTTCTTATTACAACTGTTGTTTTTAAATTTAAAATACATGTGGAATATCTACATAACTATATATTATTACATTATTTTAGCATATATATACACTTTTAATAATAAATATAATATTGTTTAATTTTAATATCGTGGTCAAATTGTCATTATAATTCATGTAATGATACTCAAATTTATGAACTATATCTTCTTTTTTTTTTCTTTTCTTTTCATTTTAATGTTTAAGTGAAAATATTTTTAATGACATATGATTCCATATATTTTACGTACATTATTAAACTAATCAAATATATATTTGTAAAAATGTTAATCAACAATATTATGCATATTCTTTAGTATATTAACTAGGTGATGATGAGTCCGCGCGGAGTATGTAACTATTACAATATAAATTTTTATTTAAGTAAAATCGTGCACAACACACTGGTTAATATTTATAATTAATCAATTATTACAAATTTTTATATACATTTTAATTTATTAACTTTCTGCTTATATCACATATTTTAATTGTAACAGTTGCCAATTAAAAGAATAATTATAAAAAAATTATTAAGACATTATAAATAAAATATCTTAAACTAACTCTAGTATAGATTTTTATAAATCATAGGATAGGCTATTATAAATAAAGTTAATCAACGAATAATTTTCATAACACATTTCGTTCATTACGAAAATAATTGTTACCGGTGGAGTTGGGTTAGCTAAATGACTTTCCTTTATCTGCTCCTCAACTAAGGAGTTGGGTTGGGTGTAGTTAATCACAGGAGAAGGTGAGTTGTGAAAATTTTGACAATAAATAGAGGAATTAAGAAAATAAAAATAAAGACAAACGAGAGAGAATTTTGACATAAAGTGGAAGAAGTAGAAGGGTATTATTGGAAAAACTGTAGAGATAGTAATTATGCTAGTTTATAGGATGAATAAGATCACTTTCGTCATCCGCTTCGGCAAGAATTTCTTTCTTTCTAGCATTTTCCTTGCTAATTTCCAGATGAACGAGACACTTTCGTCATGGGTTCGATAGGAATTTTCTATCATTTTCCATATGTATAATTAGTTAGGCTAGTCAACGGGTCACGACCCGTGACCCGCGGGTCACAGACGACCCGGCCCGTGATTGACCCGGGGTCATCACAGGTCAGAATTATAAACCCGTACCCGGGACCCGGGTCAACAGGTTGACCCGTGTTGACCCGTGACCCTGGTCAAACATGAAATGCAATACACACAGACACATGTGAGGTGAGCGACATCAGGACACAGCAAGCAGCCAACGATAAAGTGAATAAATTTTGGAAAAAAAAAAAAAAAAATAGGTGACAACAAATAGTTCATCTTCATATACAATGAACAAGACATAATGATGGGTGATCATGCTGAGGTGGTCACGTGATTTTGCTCTTCATCAAATATCTACTTATCTTTTCTCCTTTGATATTTTCAAGATATATAAATGTATCATTTATTTAAGCAACAAATTCCATTAAGAACAAATCATAAGTTTGATTGGCTATTATATATATATTATAAAAAGAGCAGGGGCAGCTAAAATCTGAAGTAACTATACTTTTGGAGATTGTGGCAAAAAAAAGGTCAAAATTTTTAGAAACTACAGTGCACATGCACTGCACGTTTGCACAGAGCACACTATACATACTATGGTCTGATTCTGATATGTGAATCAAGTCAATCAACCATTCAACCTGCGCCATCCAAGCATCCAAAGTTCATAAGTGAATCAAGATCAACCAAGTCAACGCCGCTACTTAGGATTCCTAAGTTAGGAATTATTTAGAAAAAAAAAAAACTTATTTACAATGGGTCACGGGCTGGGTACGGGTTCTAACCCTAAACCCGTACCCGGCCCGCTCTCAGCGGCTCATTTACGGGTCAACCCGTAAATGACCCGTTAGCATGCTTATGGCTACTCGTACCCGACCCGTGAACGGGCATTTGCGGGTCAATCACGGGTCACAGGGTAAAATTGACAGCCCTATAATAGTACATTTTTTTTTACAAGCTTTAAGTTTAAACCAAAAGAATTAATAGGTACATCGGGTGCCTTGAAAAAAAAAAATACGGACTCTTCTGCATAAAATAGTAAGGAATTTACACCATTAAGCGCAAGAAAAAAAATTGGGCTAGGATCCAAATCCAAACCTCACCCACTCTATGATTTCAGTGTTTTGACCAAAATAGACCTAAATAAACAACCAAATACCAATATACGCCACATAAAAAGTATTTTAATAATCTAGGCCTAGCCGGGTTGGGGCAACACGGCCAAGTATGTTTTTTTTTTGGTTTCCCGCGGGGTGGTTTTAGGGGGGCCCTCATCAGGAGGGCACCACCCGTAGCATGCTTGCTCCACACCTAGACTAATCCCCAGTCGCACCGGGTCAGCCCGTAAGGGGTAAAGTGCTGGCCATGAACAATTTTCCTTTCTCTAGGTCCCGCTAGTGATCATGAGAATGGAAAATTGTTCATGGCCAGCATTTTACCCCTTACGGACTAACCCGGTGCGAGTGGGGATTAATCTAGTGTGGAGCAATCATGCTATGAGGGCCTGCCTAGGACCACCCCGCGGGAAGCCAAAAAAAAAAAGTACATCGGGTGGCTTGAAAAAAAAAAGGTACGGACTCTTCTACATAAAATAGTAAGGAATTTACACCATTAAGCCCAAGAAAAAAATCGGGCTAGGATCCAAATCCAAACCTCACCTACTCTATGATTTGAGTTTTTGACCAAAATAGACCCAAATAAACAATCAAATACCAATATAGGCCACATAAAAAATATTTTAATAATCTAGGCTTGGTCGGATTGGGGCAACTCGGCCAACTGATTTATTTATTTTTGGCCGAAAAAAAATTGGTTGGCTGGGGTAACCCGGACAAGTGTGTTTTTATTTTTTATTCTTTTTTTTTTTTTTTTGTTTTTTTGCTTTTTTTAATAGAAATTGTAAAAACTAATGGTTTTGTAATTTTTTTTTCTAAAAACCTATTGGACATGGTGAACCCTATAATTTTTGACAAGAATAGATCTAAATAAACAATCAAATACCAATATAGGCCACATAAAAAAATTTACAAATCTAGGCCTAGCCGGGTAAGGGCAACTAGGCCAACTGATTTTTTTTTTTAAGGTGGCCGAAAAAAAAATGGTTGGCCGAGTTAGGGCAACTCGGCCTAGTGTTTTTTTTAATAGAAGTTGCACAAATAATTTAAAACTAATGGTTTTGTAATTTTTTTTTCTAAAAACATATTGGACATGGTGAACTCTAATGGGCAAATTGACACATTTGTCTTCTAGGGTTCACCATGTCCAATAGGTTTTTAGAAAAAAAAAAGATTACTCTGCGAAATGTCAATTTTCTCTCTAGGTTCACCATGTTTTATAGATTTTTAGAAAAAAAAAATATAAAATTAGTAGTTTTGTAATTTTTTTTACGAAAATTGGTAAACGGAAAATGTCTGTCAATTTACCCTAGGGTTCACCATGTCCAATAGGTTTTTAGAAAAAAAAAATTACAAAACCATTAGTTTTTAAAACTTCTATTAAAAAAAAACGAAAAAAAGAAAAACACACTCGGCCGGGTTGGGGCAACCCGGCCAACCAAATTATTATTTTTTTTTCCAGCCAACTGTAAAAAAAAAAAATTAGTTGGCCGGCCGGGTTGCCCTTACCCGGCCAGGCTAGATTTGTAAAAATACTTTTTATGTGGCCTATATTGGTATTTGGTTGTTTATTTGAGTCTATTTTGATCAAAAACTCCATAGGAGCGTATACTAAGGAAAAATTTACAACGTTACCAAGAACGTATCTTGAAAAAACCTTCTTTTATACAAGTAAGGTTACATGAGAAATGCAAGTATGGTTATGATGACAATGCAGACATGACAAAATCAAGTGGAGCAATGAAAGGACAGTTCGACAAACGAGAAGAAACACGACAATAGGCAAGCAAATCACAAGTCATGCAAACCGACCTATGAAGAAGAATTGCCTTACAAGTCGCCCAAGAAAACCTCTGACAAACTTTACTGTCTTTCATGTCGCCCTTGCATGAGCTCTGCTTGCATCTAACTCGAACATCATCAGACACGACTTTCGACAAGCATCACCCTTGAACATTGTAACGCACAACTCATGAAGGGGACATCCCAAAAGCATAAAGGATACAACATCCTACAAGACGAGACACGGGTAAAAAACCCGACAAGCATAGCCTAAACAAAAGGAAGCTATAGCAACGAAGGTATGAAACACTACTCATTATATAAAAATATAATGTTAAAACATTCATGACAGGTTTGCCAATAAGTACGGAAGGCAAAAGCACAACTCCATACATCGCGTACTATCATGTCCACACATCGCGAAGTGGCTATCATGTCCACGCATTGCGAAGTGGCTATCATGTCCACACACTGCGAAGTGGCTATCATGTCCACATACCGAGAAGTGGCTATCATGTCCACACATCACGAAACGGCTATCAAGTACATACATTACGAAGATGTTAATACGACCACAAACCTAAAGAACCTACATCTACCCTTAAGAGGAGATCCAAGACAAAGGAAAAATCAATACCCTTCATATACTCGAGCGACTTTTTCGGTGCGCTCCCCGTCTGAAACATCATCATAAGTAAGCTTATCGGAATAGTCAACAAAGGTCTGCACTTATATTTTAACATTCCTTAATGATACAAGGTAGGAGACGTTCTCATTGTGAAGACAACCTCTCTATTCCGCGAAATCAGCCATAAAACAGAGAATCATGGCAAGCACTTACGGGGCATATAAACAAATGATCCCCACAACTCTGATAATAGTAGAGCCTAAATCAAGAGCAGTATCCATCAAACTTTAAAGCGGAAATTTGCTATTGGAGCCATGACAAAAGAAAGGAACCTCAATGAAATGCGATGATTACACCCATCACCAAAAGCAAGAACTACAACGCAATGACTAATCACATAACCCCATAGGTATGCCAAACTCACCTTCAAAGTCGTCAAACCTACACGAAGATGAAACATATGAAATATACGAGGAGGCTAGCAAACAATGATAAACAGTCAGAGTCACAACCTCCAAGCCAACTTGGGGACACATGCTCCGGAAACAAGGAGACAAGTTCAAAATATCGACATAAAAATTTGGTCGAATGCAACAAACCATAATGATATGACACAAAAGCAATCAAGTGCCTCATAAGAATGAAGATAGACTCTAGAAATAGATTGATTCCTAGAGGGGGGAGACCACCTGAGGAGAATCAACGCAGCAAGGAAAGCAAGGAATCAATCTCATTCCCCATGACCTAGAAAGGAACGACGAACGACTCAAGATCACAAACGAATAACAAGGCACCTCAACTCACTCAAAATAAAAAGAGTTGGAGTCACGTGAAGAAAACTCTCCTACGCCCCTGCGCTAAAAAGGAGGAGGCGACCTGAGTAAGAAATGTGATCACATACTCTTTTGCATGAATCGACGTTCAACTAAAACGTACACCCGACCAAAGGGTGATATAAGTGAACTTCGGGACTCGCAACAGGTTGAACAAACGCTTTCCAAATTGAGCCACCACGAAGGGTACTTTCTTTCTGATCGAAAGAAATCATGCTCCTTTCTCTAATCAAGAAGTGGACATAAGCTCATGTTCATCCCCTTACGTAAGTCAATCGAGAGACATACGCAAGGCATACCAACCACATGAGCAACGCAGTGTATACACGCATTGAAACATAACCATGAGGTTTAACACCTTACCTTCAGAAGTTAAGTATAACCGCTACGGGGGCAGTGCAGTGCACGCGCGTTGAAATTTCAGCACGACGAGTAACAACTCACTTTCAGAAGTTAGGTATAACAGGCAAAGCACAACACACGTGCACATCAACGTACCAACATGAGGTACAACACCTTGCATCCAGATTTTAAGTGTGCCCGTCACAAGGACAGCCCTGTGTGAGTATGCTATAAGTGTAGAAAACACTAAGAGCAACGCCCTACACTCAAGACAACGAGCAGACCCGCTACGACGGGCGATATGATACATGCAAGTCATATAACGACAATCGACAAAGAGACTAACACCTGCATCCAAAATGCAAGCACGCCCACTACGGGGGCAACTCCATACATTGGTAACCCTACATGTGTAGGTCACGAAAAGCGACCGACACAAATGTCAACAACTTCTCATGGAAATATAGGGCATGCCTACTACGGGGGCAACCTCAACGCCGGTTTATGAAAGAGAAGGTGTCGTCTGAAAGATCCCGCGATCGAAGTGCGAGGTACACCAACGAAAGAAACAACCCCCAAATCACTACAAGGATAATGACCCTTTGCCTTCCGCAACAGGTGCAGTGCTCTGACACATCCGAAGGGAGGGACAACCCTCAACATGTGTCAATAGACCCCTTTCGCATAAAGGGCATGAAGAAAGTTTGTAAGTATCTTCACCCCCATGTCTATATAAAATTAATCGCAGGGCAAGGTTCAAGAACCATGCACACGCTCCAACAGATAAAGGAAAATGTCACACCTGTCGAAAGCCGATGCTAAAAAATGCTCGCACTACCACATGGTAGGCAAAACATTGTGCCCCGTCAAGCCACGGTGTTCACACTCTCGGATAAAAAGGGAGTCCATACTTTCACCCTTACACTTACGTTCATATGTATGATTTACATCCATGAACGGGTCAATGCCTCTATCCACGCTTATGGTTCAACGTGTTTATGCTTGCATTCATGCACCCATAAGCACAACACGTTTGCACTCGCGTCCATATCCATGCTTATATCCATGTGCATGTAAGCTCACACCTTCTCACATTCACACTTGCTCAACACTTAGACATTCATAATTTTCATGTATTCATGCTAACATCCATATATACACTCATTTCACTCATACACATGTATATAACTGCATTACATTGGTAACCCCAACGCTTTCACACGCGTACACTCGACGCCCGCACATTCATGTCTACGATTGCAACGTGTTTACACCCAATCCAGTACTTGTGATTTTACTTGCATGTATGCTAGTAAAACACATCCATGACCATGATATGTCATTGTAATGACCCATGTTCATTTATTGTCTATCCCATACTTAGAAATCTTCCACACATAATTAGCATATTTACCATATATAGAATCACTTCATACGTGCATGCCAACATGAATTAGATTTTCATACATCTACTATCATAATCCCGTCATCCCCCTTTTCTAGCTCGTGTTCTTAGACATAGAGATAGGAAAACATGATTTTCGCCATACCCGCATTTTTCGGATACCTGTCTGAATATATACATGTCTGTACTAATGTCTATATTTTCCTTGTCCCGAGAAACGAGGATAAATCGCGGTGATACGCTTACGGACATACGCTGAATTCGACAAGAGGTAAAATCACGGGATTGAATTGAGCGTGTCATCCTATCGTAAAATAGAGTCAATCAAGGGTTAAGCCATTGGTTGACTCGGGGGCACGTGATGGATATACGCTCAATTTAGACCCGTTTTCATTCGGATTGTATTATTTTAATTACCCCATGAACGATTGGAAATCGAAATTTTGACCCGAACACGTCACACACAGCAAAACGGTCCGGACAAGAAAAAACGCCCGCCCGGACACGTTGCTCGTCCGATCTCTCCTAGGAGGGATCAGACCTGCTAGTCCGATCCCAAGCCTTCGGGGTCGGACCTCCCGTCCGACCCCGAAGGTCCCGACACCCTTCAGACGTTTAGTATTCCTATAAAACCGAACCGAATCGGATTTTTGCCGGACCGGACCGAACCAGATTTTATGAACCGGACCGAACCAGACCAAAACGGACTAAAATTGACTGAACCGAACAATGTTTGCTAAACCGAATTCAAGTCAATTAAAATAGGGAGGTCAAGTTTTAAAATCCAAATGTTTTTGAACCTCGATATGAACTACACAGTGCTCATAGGGTTGCTAACCTTTATGCCTTGTTTCAATTATGGGGATGGATCTCGGAGATACATATTTTTGGGACTAGTTAAATTAGTGGGCTGAATTGCAGTTGTTTATTATTCGATATATATTTATGGATGATTAGAACTGTTGTCTTGACTGAGTCAAACTAGCTAGATATTGCATGTTGTGGGCAGAGCCCTAGTTAAATATATGATATGCGCACTAGAATAAACATGATGTGATGGTTGAAAATGCCTAGGATTCATGTCTAGAAGCTTGCGTAATTGAATATAAGCATGAATTGCAAATCAACCCCTAATGTTTAAAATTATTTTAAAACCGAAAATCAGTCGCCAAATATGTATGATTTATGTGGATGTTACATGTTTAACACGTATGCTAGAATGTTAAGGTTGTAGTTGCGTTTGATAATTTACTTAAAAGTAGAATTATAAATGCAAGCATGAGTTCCTCGGAACATTAGACGCATGACGCGTAAGCATGTATGTGGTATGAATGATGAATGTTACTAGCATATGATAATTTGCATGGATTGTAGAATTGTGTATGCATGAGTGAATTCATCAGAATGATTTTTCCAAAACAAAAAGGGCCTTGGGAAAGCCAAGATCGGGTATGCTTATTTTAAAATTCCTGTTCCGGTAATTTGCGATTTAAACCATTTTTAACAGACTGGTCTATTGGATAGAAGACAACGGTAGTGTGAACTCTTTCACAGCCATCTTCCATTGGTTTACTGGTGGTCGGTTGGTTTAGATGACTGAGGAATCACTATCTGTCAGACTCTATCTTAATAGATATTTGATGTATGAAATTCTTTCTCAAAATGTTATTGTCTCCCTGATTTTGCTTGATCATCGATGTGTTAGTCATGGCTGCGATCAGCAATGTGATCTCCCAAATGAATAAGGGAGTAAGATTGAACAACAATAATTTTCTTCATTAACTTGCTCGGAGTTAGTAGGATTTGTCTAACGTTTTGATATCTCCTCTACTAGAACTGTTACTCATTTTATCTGATCTTTCAACTGCGCCATGACTTCTCGATCTGTTCCCATAGACGGCGCCAAATGTTGGATCAAGGATCGTCCAGGCCTAGTCTTCAGAAATGAACAACATGATGTCACCTTGTGCTCTATTAGGTATTTATCTTGACCTCGCTGGGTACTTAGTTTCCTTTGTGAGGCTGGTGGCGTTAACTTGAAAAGGGGTGGGGTGTTTTCCCTGATTCCATTCTAAAGCTTAAGTCAATAATGGATGTCAGACCTAAATCTAACCTAAGGCGAATACGTTTTGAAAACGCGGATTTTGAAAAGAGTCGCCACTAGTTAATTAAGGCTAACTAGAATCCTAAATTATCTAAGCGAATAACGGATTAAACACCTAGGTATAAAATCGGTCCACGATCAGAAATTCGAGTTCGGAGGTTCTTTTACGAATTAAAAAATATAATTTTTTAACTACGCCCTTTTGGTACTCAATTCGCTTAATTTGCTAATTTTATTATTTAAATACATGTTACGTCAAATTTATCTAATGATGTCAAGACTCAGACTCTTATCCTATGCAAAATTATTATTAAATATTAACCTAAGTCTAAAAACTAATTATAATCTATATCCCCTTAATTAAGACGAAATCTAAAACATCAAAATCATTAAGCATCCTTAAACACACACACTGCCTGATATACATTTAACATACGTACAACCTGAGCAATTGAACATGCTACCTAATTAAATTTAATCAAACTATACCTAAACTACTAATTAAATAACTACATTTAAATTATTCAATATAATAATAATAATAATAATATAATAACAGATTTAATGATAAATAAATAAAAATAAAATAATAAAAAAATAAAATAAAATCAAAAGGAGAACAAGAACGGGACCAGCACTGGGATAATGACAACGGCGCAGGGATAGGCGAAGACTTCGGCTGGCCAACCTGCAATGGGATAGGGCAGGGCGAAGCAACGACGGGCGGATGGGAGGTCACCGGCGGTTGCGGACGGTGGTCCGGTGTCGGACGAAACGAGGCGGACGGGGCTATGTGGCAGCAGGGCGCAGAGATCAAGGCGGAAGCAGAAAGCTTCGGGTTGTTTCTGGGGTCGAGAGCGAGGTAGACAGAGGCGATTGGGAGGTCTCTGGCGGTCCTGGTCAATTGTCCGGCGAGTAAGAAGGCTCCGGGGATGGCAGCGACAGTGGGGCTGAAACGGAGGAAGCTCCGACGAGGTCGACTCAGAGATGGGCAAGGCTCCGGTAGGGTCGAGGGGCTGGCCTTGGATGCGTCATGAGCAGCGGCAAGGGCGGTGGCTGCCATGGCCAGGCGTGGTGGCTGGCTGGCTTTGGGAAGCTCCGGCGGGTCGGTCGTGGCTTCATTTGGAAGTCGAGAGGAGATGGACGGAGGGGCGCTGGGACGTGGCGGTGCAGGGTCGGGGATGGCGGTTCGTCGGTGACGGAGTCCGGTCGTGGCTGCTGCCGGAGTCCCTTGATGAAGAAAATCACGCAGGTTGCAGAAGAGAGAAAGAGATGGAGGAGAGAGAGAGAATTTTTTTTTTTTTTTTTTTTTTATAATAAAGCATAAGAAGACAAAATAGTACAGACTCCAAGATAAAAATTATTATTATTGATGTGGTGTTTTTCTGTGTCTTTACAATGTAACCCTAGACCTCTATTTATACTAAAAACCTAGCCTAGTTACAGATAAAATTTAAATAAAAAATTGCTAAGAGATAATTATTCTAGAGAATATTCCTAAGGATATATATCTTTACAGATAATTATTTTTTGAATAACAAAAAATATCTGGAGATAAATATCTTACAGATAATTTTCTAAAAATAAAAAAACTAATTATTATATATATATTTTTAAATATTCCGAAAATATTAAATATATTCGAAATAATTTAAAATATATTTTATAATAATTTCCCTAATGTGCCCTTAAGCATTTTTGGAGACTTTGTGGCTTGACACGTCCAGAATTTGACGTATCATGTGTAACGTCGTTATGTCTGGGTCAAAATCGAGTGTTTACAGTTTGCCCCTCTTTGGACGGACTCCCGTAGAACGTGTTCGAAGGGGTTTGTCCAAAGACGAAGAAATACGGATTTTGACCAGAAAGTATATTCTCTTCCAATTCTTCGAAGTCTTCAAGGTGGCTCATACGCTTATTCTAGTGCGGAAACGATAAAATCTCTGTTGGCGGGACGCCTTTTGGCGGTGCCTCCATTAGCAATGCAGAAAGTAAAGCCTCCAGTGGCGGTGCGGTAAAGAAGAGCCTCCAGTGGCGGTTCGGAAAAGTAAAGCCTCGGTCGGCGGTGCCCCTGTTGGCGGTGCCTCCGTTGGCGGTGCAGAAAGTAAAGCCTCCAGTGGCGTGCGGAAAGTAAAGCCTCTAATGGCGTGCAGAAAAAGTAGAGCCTCCAATGGCGTGCAGAAAAGTAAAGCCTCTAGTGGCGTGCAGAAAAGTAAAAACCTCGATCGACGATGCCTCCAGTGGTGTGCGACAAGGAAAAGCCTCCAATGGCGTGCAGTAAAGTAAAAAACCTCGATCGACGATGCCTCCAGTGGCGTGTGACAAGGAAAAGCCTCCAGTGGCGGTGCAGAAAGTAGAGCCTCCAGTGACGTGCGGAAAGTAAAGCCTCCAATGGCGTGCAGAAAAAGTAAAGCCTCCAATGGCGTGCAGAAAAGTAAAGCCTCCAGTGGCGTGCAGAAAAGTAAAACCTCGATCGACAATGCCTCTAGTGGCGTGCGACAAGGAAAAGCCTTCAGTGGCGTACAGTAAAGTAAAAACCTCGATCGACGATGCCTCCAGTGGCGTGCGACAAGGAAAAGCCTCCAGTGGCGGTGCGGAAAGTAAAGCCTCCAGTGGCGTGCAGAAAAGTAAAAACATCAATCGACGATGCCTCCAGTGGCGTCTGTTGGAGAAGAGCCTCATATGTCGGAGAAATGCCTCTAGTGCCGTCCGATGGAGAAGAGCCTCTAGTGGTGTGTGTTGGAGAAGAGCTTCTAGTGGCGTTGGTTGGATAAGGGCCTCTAGTGGCTTGACGACTTGAATGCATGTCCCTAAATTTTGCCTAACTTGCGCATGACGCGACAACTTAGCGGGGTTTTTTTTTTTTTTTTTAAATCTCTCATATTCTCTCCTTTTGCCACGTTCGATTCAGAGATTTCCGACCGTGCCCCTCGGTTTTTTCCTTTTGCCATGATTGCAATTTCTGAATTTGTAACCATGCCTCTCATTTCCTGACTTTGCCTAGGCCGCCCTTTCGGGTTTTCAACCTAGCGAAAGCACTCTTTATTTGTAGCTGATTAAACGGTGGTTGTGACCCGTACTTTATTTCCCGTCTCGACGCGAGAGTATTTTGTAGCCGTTTGGAGGGTGGCTGTGATCCTTTTCTATTGTTTCTTTATTCGACATTGCAAAAGCATCTTTTAAAGTAGTCAATTTCGGGTTGACTGTGGCCCGTTCTTCATTTCCCACTTTGATACGGGAGTACTCTAATTTGTGGTCATTTAGAGAGTGGCTGAGACCCTTTGAATTGATTACCCAGCCTCACAAGTTTCACGTGAATACTTTTTATATATAGTCAATTGAAGGGTGACTGTGGCCCTTTCACTCACTTCCCCCCCTTCGATGTTGCGAGAGTGCTTTTGATTTGTAGTCGTTTTAGGGACGACTGTGGCCCTTACACTGATTTCTCGCCTTTGATGTTGCGAGAGTACTCTATATCTGTAGCCATTTGATGGGTGGCTGTGGCCCTTTTAAATAATTTCCCGGCCTTACAAGATTCACTGGAATACTCTTTTATTTGTAACCGTTTGGAGGGTGGTTGTGGCCCTTTAACTTATTTCCCGCTTTTGATGTTGCGGGAGTGGCTTATACCTATAGCCATTTGAAGGGTGGCTGTGGCCCTTTCTTCGTAGTCGTTTTAGGGACGATTGTGGCCCTTTTTATTCGTAGTTGATTTAAGGACAACTGTGACCCTTTTATTTCTTCACTGCTCTCACAATATTAGCACAAACACTGTCTTTATTTTCCTGTAGCCGATAAAAGGGCAGCTGTGACCCTAAAGAAAACTGAGTTTTTTTTTTTTTTTTTGCTCTTTTTTTTTTTTTTTGCTTTTTTGCTTTTTTCATCTCACCTTTTGCCATGACTGCCCCTGTGGGTTTTTTATCAGGCCCCTCTCCATGACTTTTTCCTAGGTCGCCTTTACAGGTTTTCAACCTAGCGGGAATTCATTTTTTCTCTCTCTTTTTTTTCAAAGAAAATTTACCTCAAATAATTAACAACAATTATTTACATGCCCCTAGTGGCAGATTGGAGATTTCTAATTCAAAACCTCTTCTAGAGAATGACTCAGTTGATTGGTCAAAATACGTCGGTCGTGTCGACACCCTGGATGGATCCTACGATCAATGGATGACATAGATAATGACTTCTTCTCTCGGCTTCTTAAATGCCCCGTTTATTGCTCGATCTCGTCTGAGGATACCCCATGGCTAACACCTGTCGAGTTAGGCTCGTCGCATGCTGGACGAATGGCCTAATTAATGAACACACATGGATGGTTTTGAGTTTGGCACAGTAGTCCGCAAATGGTAAACTTAGGCACAGATATCGTCCGAGGTATCTGGGATAAATTCGATAGTTGGCATAAGAATGGTCGGCGAGCGAAGGGCCGTACACGAGATGTGCTCTTCAGGAGTTTTGATTTGGATGATTATCCAAGCTGCACAATGAGTAAGGAGAAACTCCAATTTCAGGAATAAAAATGATCACAACTTCTCTTACCTGGGAGTTGGATTTTTCAGCGGGCAATGTGATCGCTATGCGACTGGACCTGCTGCATATCCTGATTCTCTTGCTCCACAACTTGTATATGTACACCTGCTGAAAAGTACATGCCCCTAGTGGCAGACTGAAAATTTCACACCTTTTTTCGGAAAAGGATTCAGTTGATCGAGTCAAGCTACATTGATCGGCACATTGAATCTTCACGGGATTCTCGATGATCTCTTGAAATTTTCTCATCTCATGACATGTCCGATCTCAATGTGAGATGCCCCATGGTTACCGCTGAATGGTTTAAACCTGGCCACATAACGATTTTATACCTCGTCTTGGAAAGCGTATGAATTTCACACATGGTAGGTGAAATTTTTCATAGAAACTCTTCGAAGCGCTCAAGATTCACACGGTTGCGGCATTGGTTGAAGTGGTCATCCGACCTGCAAAAGAGTAGGGACACTCAAATCTCAAGGAAAATATTAACTACAATTTAACGCACATCAGCGTTAGATATCTCGAGTGTGCAATTTGTTCCTTGTGCAACTGGATGACTGCATGTTCTTTTTTTGTTGCCCCATTTAGCCGGCATAACTTATGTGTACATGATACCTTAACCAAGGGTACCTGAAAAGAGTGAATATTCAGTGTAGAGAATATGAGAAATCATGCATGATTTTTTTGAAAACCCTAATGTCATTCATTTCATAATTTTGATTACTTTTTTGAAAAGGAATCAAAATTTATCGTCAAATGTGTTTTACGCCATCATGGAGTTTACTGAGTTTGATGAGTGCATTATCTGGCTCGAAAGCAGGACAAATGCTCAAAACAAAGTTTTTTTCAAAAAGGTTTTATCGTCCTTTGTTTAAACTCGAACAGTAGCACTCAACTGCACAGTTTAAACTATTTTCTCAAAAAATAATCAAAACTCCCATTTTTTAAATTCTCGCTCATGCGAATGTTGAAATGACGATCTTGCAAAAAAGGTGCAATACACCTTGGATAAAAACGAATGATACTTTGAGTTTTTTTTAAAAAACAATGCTCATGCATGCTCGAAAGTTAAAATTCTACTGTTAAGAAAGTTACAACTTACAACATATTACCTGAATGATGCATATGAAATTCATTTTTGAAAGTTAAAATTCTATTCTAAGAAATTCACAACTTACAACAGTTTACCTGAATAATGCATATGAAATGCATATTTTGAAATGAAAATTTCGGGTGGATTTTTTTAAAATAATTCAATTGAGATGCATGCGTGAATTTGAAAGCTCTATAGAAAACCAGTCAAGCTGCTCTTAGGAGCGAGACCCATTAACCACGACCCGTTCCGTCCGTATGCGCAGTGCGAGTTGGGCTTCGAGAACGATCCTTGGGGAGTATTGAGGGCTGATCCAGCTGTGGCAGAGCTGGATGTCCCGCGTGCCGATTCCGCTGGGAGCGTCAAAACTCCAGGCACGTGACAAGTGGTATCAGAGCGGAGTTCTAGTCCCAAGGTGGAGGAAAGAAAAATATAACTGCTGCGGACTCTGAAAACGGCGTGGTTGTCCCAAATTGCTTTACCACGAGATAGCCATCGATAGCGCGCTCTTAGCGAACAAGGTTTCCGATTGAGGAGTTGTTCGACGACGGGAGGTTGAGTTGCACTATGTTGCGGGGAAGAACGCGGGTGTGACTCCAGTGAACTCGGGAGACGCGGAATTCGAACGGGGAGGGACGTAAGAGCACACTATGCGGGGAATCTGCTGAAAGGGGCGGAGGAAAAGTTGTATTTGGAAGAGCCAAATGGTGGGGAAACCTCTAAGGCGAGGAAGCCGAGCGCAGGGAAGCGCAAGAGGAGCTATTTCCCAGGATCGTAGTGGTGGATCACGAGGAGGTGACTGTGATCGACGATCATTGATTTCTCACGGTGAGGGGCCAATGGCTAATACAACTCGTACAAGACCCAAGAAGGCAGAAATTTTGATGGCGTGGTAAAGTGTCATGCTGCGGAGATATTGAAGATTTGAAGCAACGGGTCTGTTGCAACGAGGGCGTTGCGTTGGTTGGGTGGGGGAGATTGTCACTTGCCTGGATTTCAGGACCTGACGAATGCGAAACTCTCCCCCACAGACATGGGGTGAAGCTTGATAGTCATTGACTGGTTCTCATTATCCTGGTTGTTATCGGTAAGGCGAGGCACATCCTTCGGGATCTTGCTGGTTCGGGAGCTAATGCCGCTCTCCTGATGATGGCCAGGGCAGGCCGAAAACCAGTTAAGTTGCTCTTAGGAGCGAGACCCATTAACCACGACCCGTTCCATCCGTATGCGCAGTGCAAGTTGGGTTTCGAGAACGATCCTTGGGGAGTATTGAGGGCTGATCCAGCTGTGGTAGAGCTGGATGCCCCGCGTGCCGATTCCGCTTGGAGCGTCAAAACTCAAAGCACGTGACACAAGCATATATAATTATACTACTCAAGTAAATTATCACATGCGGCTACATCCTCAACATTCATGCATAAGCATCATGCGCGATTACACCACTTCAAACATGCATATTTGGCGACTGAATATCGATTTTAAAAATTTGGGGCTGACTTGCAATTCATGCTAACAATCAATCATGCGAAATTATAGACATGGATTCTAGGCAATAACAACCATCACAACATGTCTATCCTAGTGTGTAACTCATTAATTGAAATCCAGGGCTCTGCCCACAACATGCTAGTTTGACATAGTCAAGACGCAATTATAATTATGCAATAATATCAATTAATATAGCAATTTCAATTCAACCCACTAAATGATTCAGTCCCATAATCATGCATTTTCGAGATCCATCCCCATAATCGAAACTAGGCATCGGGTTTGATTAAAACGTGAAAATATCAAACCTATTAGCACTGTGTAGGTAATTTTAAAGTTCGAAAGTATTTGGATTTTAAAAATTAGACCATCCTATTTTCAGCTGACTCGGGTTGGTCCGACCAAAACGGTCTGGTTTATGTCAAATTCGGGTCGACCAGTCTGGTCCGGTAAAACCGGTCCGACCTGTCATTTTCGGTTTTAAATAGAAATTTGGTTCGGTTCTTCACGCAAACTGGGTCGATTTGGTTCGACCCATTAGTTACCCGGTCCGACCCGACCCAGATTGGTCGGACCGATTGAGAAAACCTGGGTCGGTTGACCCGTTCGGTTTGAACCCGTGGAACCCAACCCGATTTGGTTGACCCGGTTGGACCGGCTCGGATTCCCATGGTTATCCGGGTCGGTCGACCCGACCCGGATGTGCAAATTGGACATGCCCATTACCCTATAGGGTTCGGCCGAAACATTACTTGTGGGCTAAGTAGTGAAAATCCACTAAAAACTTAACTTAGTCACCAAGTAATATTAACATAGATATAGTTTCCAATATTTGCACACATATATATATATAATTCGGCCAACATATATATATATATATATATATATATATATATTTATTGTCAAGATTCTATATTAGGGATATAAATCTATCAACAATATATTTTCTCAACAGGCAACTAATATTTATCACCAATATCTAACTTCCCTAAAATCATGCTAGAATATATCGATAATTAATGTCACAATTATCATGTGAGTCTAACCCTAATTTCGGCTGAAATTCACACATGTAGGGGCCGAATCTTGTTTAAAATGTTAACATGTAATTCGACCAAAAAACATAAATTTTAGGGTTAATGGTCAAATTTCTAGATCAAATGTTACTAAGATCAATAATCCAATGTTCACTTTTGATAAATGTCACATTTTTCTTGAAGATCATGAACGCCAGTTTTACTAAAAACACTCAATTTCATGAATATCAGTTTTACTAAAAACTCAAGAACACCAATTTTATCAAAATCGTGAACTCCATAACCTAGCTATGATACCATTGTTGGAATTAGGGGATAATCACTACGTAAACAAAAATGAGGTACATGCTATGTAACTAATTACGCAGCGGATAGAGTGCACATACCTAAAATGCTTTCCGTAGCCCAAGATCGTGACAGGGAGTTCGCGTTCCACCGGACGGATCCAGTAAGAACTCTGATCAAAGAATCACCTACGAGAAATGGTCTCCACAGCAAAGCCTCTTTCAATTCGTCAGCATGATGGATCTCTGGGGTAATTTCTCGAAGCAATTTGGCACCTCCTTACTATAGGGTTCGACCGAAACTAGTGTATAGGGAGGAGAAATTTCTTTTGTATCAACACTAACGAGGAATAAATCCCTGATACTCCCTAATACATATTTCGCCCGGCCACATAAGGTAAAGGGGAGGCCTAATTTTGGGCCTCTTATGTCAATTGAGATTTTAGGCCTAGCCCAAAATCCTTAATGTGTCATTACCCAATTACTTAGGTGTTATGCTTATATTAAAGGGCTCCTATTATGGTGGCCTATTCACCGAATGTCAACACCAGTTTGTTTAAACATGTATAACATGTTTCAAAATGATGGTAAGTAACACTTCCTTCACTCATTTGTCCAAAATTATCGTTAAATACATTTTAAATTTATCAAATTAAACGAATAATTCTCCAAATATCAAAATTAAGACATAATGATTAGTGTCACACATAACTTAACTAGATTGTGATTCAATTGATCTTTTAAGTGTGTTAGACGGAATGAATTGTAACATTAGTATTGTAATGACAATTTTGGATATATGATTGAAGGAAGTACTAGTTATCATCATTTTGAAATATACTGTACATTTTAACACATGTTAGTACTAAAAACAATATTTTTTTTTTTTTTTTTATATGTGATGTATGTTTTACATACTTTTCCTGATATATAATATATAATTATAGATTATTTTTGGTATTTTCAATATTTAATAGATAAGGGTATAATGACTTATATATATATATATATATGTCATAATTCAAATAAATAAATTAAAAAGGGACAATTCTATAATTAATAGAACATAAGAGGGCAATCCAATTCTTTTTCTATTTTACAAACCAAACATGGCACAACTCTCATTATTTGCTTTTTTTTTTGGCATTAAGAATCATTAATTACCTGCCATAATTATTATTTTGGGCCAAATTACCTGCCATAATTATATATACAGGTCAGAATTACATGCCATAATTTTTTGGGCCAAAATTACCTGCCATAATTATATATATAGGTCTGAATTACATGCCATAATTATATATAGGTCAGAATTACATGCCATAGTTTATAGAATATATAATTTAAACACGTCTCATCAGTATCTGGACTGTCGAATGGATGTCCTTAATTATGCGAGCGTCAAATGCAGTAATGCACCGTGTATCCTAAGTAGCTAAGTATTGGAAGGATACACTAATAATAATAATATATTATTATTATTATTATTATTATTATTATTATTATTATTATTATTATTATCTATAAAACTTTTCTATCAAAGTAGTGCAAATGGAACTTATCCTATTATCTTTGGGTAAGCTTAATTTTACTTTGACCTTTAACACATTTAAAATTAAAATTAAATTTGGAAAAGTTGTTATATATATATAATAGCACTTTTTAATTATTATATCTATATAATATGATTGAGTTGGTTGTTGAATATCATCGGATCAACTACCATTTAGAATATATATTATATAGTAAGTACAGCACATGCACCCCCACCCATATATATATATATATATACTATAGTTAAGATGAATAATTGGATGTAGTTTAATTAGACATGTGAATTTGGATTAATGAGTTGGGTTCATATCGTGTCAAGTAGCTAGCTAGCACTGACCTATTAATTAATTAATTAAAAAAAAGATAACATTGATCGTTATATATATATAGAAATAATATTACATACACTCTTTATGAAACATTTCACTTCCTTAGCTATTATTATTATCAAGCAATTTATAAGTTATATTATATATTAAATAAACAGGTGTTACTACATTTTCCCAATATATAAGGGTCTGTATATATATATATAGGTAGTGTTGGTTACAAATTTTAGGTTGATAGAAGACGAAAGGCGCGACATAATCAGAACGCGTGGGCGGCTGCGATGGCCAGGCCAGGTGGTAGCTGAGGAGGGAGGAACTGCTGGTCCTCTCATCTTCGATCAGCTCTTCTCTTGTTGCTTCTGTGCAAAAGGTTAATTAGGGCAACAACAGTGGTTATGAAGAAGATGATGATATGCATAAACCCTAGCTAGAGGAAACCATTAATAGTTGTCTAGCTTTTCACCTCTGTACACTATCTAATGTGCATGCATGCAAGCCTTGCGCTTGACCTTCCAATCACAATATTTATTATATATATATCTCTCTCAAACAAACACAAATGATAAACAATACGAATATGGTTTGACTGAATATGAGATTTATTTTAATTTCTCATAAATTTTCCAATATTACTATTATTAACTATGAGAGCTTTTACACTTTCTATGCATATTTTACATCTCTCTACATTCTTCAACAATTTTGGAACCTTATTTCACACTAAAAAGGAGAATTAGTCATCTTTTGTAATAGAACTTTCTTTATGCATGGATTTGATGGAAACACATTCCACATGAAGTTATCTCTCTTCCTATGTTTGTAATATACTTTACTTCACTTATAAAATAATTAACACTCACACCAAATCAGCATGTAAATAATAATTGTTGCGCCGTGTTTTAATTTACAAATTAAATGCTAATACATGCCATAAATTCTTGGGTGGATCGATGCCAACAGCTGGCTCCTAGCTGTTGACATTTCACCCAATAGTAATGTGACAAATTGCATTAATATTCTGACACCTTGACACTGTTATAATTTAACGAGTGAATCAAAATGATTTGGGTAAAGGAAAGTTATTTTTTTTTTATTAATTACTATTCATTAATATATATAAAGGGAGTCTAAAAAGAATAAGGGACCTCATCATCACAGACAGTCACAGTCCGACACATCAAAATCACTGGCCAATTTGGATATGACACATTAAGAAAGTACATTAACTTTATAAAATCCAAAAAATAAACCTCTCATTCTACCGTTACATTATCAACATGGATTGACAATTTTTTAACGATTAAAAAATTCTGCCTTCGTTATGATCTCAATCAACATGGAACATTCAATAACAATAGTCTCCGCCACACAATGCATTCATAATCAGATTTAAGTTGCCTCACTATTAAATTAGATACACAAATATCATTCAATTCAGATCAATTGACGTCAGTACTTCCAATTCTATATAAATCGACCTGAGACACGCAAAGAATCAAACTTGCTGACCTACGATAAGCAACCGAAAAAATCTCTCATATGAAAGTGAGGAATCCTTGGTCTATTTGGCTCGGTTAAAGGAGGCAGCAGCTAGCAGGGTTTCGCCGAACGAGCCGGCGAATGGCGTTGTTGAAACTCGACCATGATACAGAGATGCGATAACATAGACATGCATGGGTGCTTGCATGTGGCCGAAAAAAACCCTTCAGTGAATCGTCCACATCCTCTCTACTCTGTTTTTGCATCAACGAATCTCGGCTTAGATGAGAGTCAACAAGGCGGTGTAAATCAAAGCACTAGTCGATTTCCGGTTTGGTTTTGATACTTGTTCTTCTTTTCAGTATATATATATTTAAAAAAGAAGAAAAATCATAATTTATATTCCAGAAATAGTTATGATCTTATTTGTTAGCAAAATGATTATTTATTGGCAAATATATTACAGAAATAGCTCTTATCATAAGTTATAATAGTTTTTAAATTATTAAATTTGAAAAAAAATCCAAAATAAAGTTTATACAAAAAATAATATATATATATTTTTTTCAGTATAGCAAAAAATTATCTTTTTTCCTATACTTTTTTTAAACGTGTAAAATTTATTTTATAATAAAAGTATATTTTTTTTTTGCTAGTTTAATAGAATACGGAAAATAATTTTAAGGATAAAAAAGTTGAAATAATTATAATTTGTGGTATTTAGAGGAATGAATAGTTTTTATTAGAGTGGTGCATTTTCCAACGTTTTCAAAAGTAAATGGGTTAATTTTGCTATAGGAAAAATATAGTGGTGATATTGAAATATCTCCTAACTCTATCCCCAAACAGCGTCTCCATCCATTGTCTCTTTTCTGCTTACCATATGCGTTTCTGTCTTTCCTCACCATTTCCATGCCCAAATCCCTCTCCAATCTCACGTTTTCTCCAACCTCCGTTTAATAACTCGAGCTCACAATTTCCATCACCCATTGATTATTCCAATTTCTCTGAATTCATCTTCGCAGTTTCGATTCCGAAGAACTCGTCTGTGAATCGGATGCTCAATTAGGGTTTTGGGGGGCATGGTGGTTCCGTCCGCGATGGTGTTGGAGGGCGGCAATGATGTCCAAGTTGAAGGCCAAGGCGGAGGGAAATCTGTCTCGTGTTCGATATGCCTCGAGGTGGTCGCTGATGATGATGGTCGTTCCTGGGCCAAGCTCCAATGTGGGCACGAATTCCATCTCGGTGAGCTTCAATTCTGAGATTTGATCTATAGTTTTAGTTCTTCATCTTCAAATACCAAGATCTGGCATGTAAAGTGCGACATTTTAGCTTGAGCTTTGATATGCTGTAAGGAATTGATTATCTGGTTATCCTTGTTCAATTGTGGTGCCAATGCTATAAATTTATATAGCATTTGGGAAAAAAAATTGATTTGGGAGTTCACTTTCGTTGGATTGCTGAATTGTGCTTGTTACCAACTCAATGAACCTGAATCTCGTCATTGTCATGTTCCTGAGCGATTGGTTGGGGCTTTTTGATTCTGGTAGTTGGTGCATCAACTGATTTGGATTTTTTTATCTCTTTGTGCAAAGGAGTGCTTTTGCATGTATCAGTTCTGACTTATCCAGCTGAAAATGATCAGTCCTTTAGAGGGCCTAGGCTGGAAATGTGAGCATTCAAATTTTGTACTTTCCTGCTTCGTAGTGATTGGTCATTGTATCTTGAATTTTTGGTTAAGTGTCATTTATCTGTGTAAGACATGGCTAAGTTCTTGATATTTGTTGTGGTGTAAGAATGGAAGGCTACAGATTCAACTGTTTCTGAGCTGCTTTTGCATTCTTTAGGTGATGCTTCTTGTAAATTCTTCATAAAGATATTTTCTGAAGTATTTCAGCACGTCTCCTGGATGGTTTTGTATACTATCTTCAAATTGACAATATTTTTTAAAAACTGCGTCATGTATGCCAAGCTTTAGAGTCATCACTACTAATGGTTAAGTTATTTACAAGGTTTCTTGAGCTTAGTGGAGGGTTCAAACCTTAACTCATTTACTGTAAGTAGGGGACTAATTTATGAAAAAATGTACAAGAAAAGATTCATACACATGTATTGTATTTATATCCACGAATACATGCAAATCTAATCAGTACTTCCCGTTCTACCCTAAATGTACCAGTTTAATCCAATTCTCTTTGAACATTTCATCACGGGTTTCATTCAATTACCTCAAAGGCTCTTCCATATTTGTCTTCCAAACGTTCCAAAATATCGAGAGGAATGATCCGTAAGTTTTTGCTTATCTCGATCAGTTATCACCCTTACATACCAAGCCTGCCTTGCCATATCTTCTAGGATACTTGATATCCTTCGGTATGAAATAGGTTTTAACTTTGATGAGGCAGACCACTTTGTCTTTCGCTGGCACCTCATTTAGTTTTGCCAAACATGACTGACACTGCCATTGACAAGTGGACAGTTGACCTATCCTGTTTACTTAAGTGCTAGTTTCGTTGTTTCTCCTTGTACATAGTCCACACGCCATTAGAGCGAAGTAATGTTGTCAAAGGCGAGTCGAGTTGAAAGCTTCTCGTCTCTAACAGGTCTGAGGCGGAAGCCTTCATCAAGGCGCTTTGAGGCTCTCGCCTCACGGTGCCTTTAACTGACGCGCCTGTCTTAACCGCCTCAGTAGGTTTTGAATATTTTACTTGAGATGTGGGCCCAACCCATTAGTTTTTAGCGTTAAAATAATTAGAAATTTAAAATATAGTAACATTAAGAAGAATTTGTTCCCCTTTCATGACGTTTCTTCTTCTACGGCTGCTCTCTATCTCTCTAAGAAAGAGTTCTCTAGTTTCTCTAAGAAAGAGTTCTCGCTAGTCTCTCTTCTTCACTTCTACATTTATCTGCATCATCCTCCGGTCTCCACCCCAACTTAGAGTTTATTAGCTAGTAGCTATTTAGTTGACTCTTGATTCAAAATTTAGATCATTAGGCTGATAGGTTTACTTAGTCTAGGTAATTTGGTATGTTTTAGTGCTAATATACTCTCTCAAAAGAAAAAGCTGATAGTTTGCTAGACTTGCTTAGTGTTGGTATAAACTTGGCTAACTCGAACTAGTTAGAGTGAATAGTCTACTAGATTAAGTTTGTCAAATATATATTTTCTGTTATCTATATGATTAGAACTACCGTTTTTAGTATTTTAATACATATGGTATTTGCATAGATGTTCAACACTTTAAATAAGTCCGCCTCTTTTAATTGAGGCGATCATCTCACTGGCACCTTAATTTTGAGGCGATATTTTGCGTCGTCGCCTAAGACACCGTAAGCCATTGACAACATTGGAGCGAGCACGTGTTCTCTAACCTATCAAATCTGAACTTTTTCCTTTTACCATTTCTTGATCTGTACATAGATAAGACTACTACCTAAAGATGGACCCATATAATCGTTGGTGAATATGTGCCATATAGGAATCACAACAGATCTAATCTAGCCAATGTTCATTTCTAATTCTACAAACAAACAATTTCTCCATTTTGGGTTCCGTAGGCGTAAAATGTTTTCCTATTATGTATTTGGCATGGATCTCTGCCATTTGAAGACTGTGATAATGTCCAATAAGATAAAATTAAACATGTTTTGCTCCGCAACATCAACAAAATTCAGGAATAGTGTCATCATTAATAAAGCGATCTTCAGTGAATATTGAAATTACTCTAGGAGTTATTATGCTTGTTAAATTGTAACATTCAGCTTTATTCTAAGAAAATTTGTTGCTTTAGAATTGGGAAACTGTTGTTGAAGTTTAATTTCGACCATTTGATCCTTATTTGCAAATATAAATTGCTATAGTAGAACATGAAGTTTTAGTTGATTTATGGTAAAATTATTAGTTGTCGGTTTTCTATAAATTATGGAACTGTTAAGCTGATTTCTTTTGTAGACTGTAGTTATATTTTTGTGAAGAGCAGAACTATGGTTAATCTATCTCCAGTTTATGTAGTGGTAATGGGCCGTATTAGGGTTAATTTTTGAATTGGACCGGGTTATAGAATTGATGCAGAAAATAAATGGTAAGTTGATATTAATAAAAACTGCCTTGTAAGAAGAACAATTCGAATTCCCAGCCTATTTAACTAGTCTTGGCATCAACGATACGGGGTATTACGGGAATTTACTCTCTAATGTTGTGATGCATTTATTGTGCATCTTTTCATCTTTCTCTATGAGTTGAACTCTTTCTCTTTGCCTTAAGCATATATTCATGGTTGTTTGCGTTGTGTCATTACTAAGGATTTGGATAGAGCGGTAAGTTCTTTTTTTTTACATTATTGGGTGCACCTAATTGTGTAATAACACAACACTATAGCAACATTCCTTTGTTTAATATGTGAAATGGCATTATATAATAGCTTAAATGGTAGGAAGGGGATATCTTGTCACTTAACTCATCTCTCAAATGGGGAGAAGTAAGGGCTGGAGGAGTCTGTCATGATAAACATATTTAGGGTAATTAAAGGAATATAACAGCCGGAATTAGATATTTAATGTATGCACAAATGAAAGGCTAAAGTTCATTAAATACTACTTAGCTCAATTAGTCTCATTCTTGATTTTCCACCAAAAGGAAAACGTGGTATCGTGTATGATTGTTTATTTAATGGTAAATTCATTGAAACAACATACATAAATTAATAAAGAAGGTATCCATTTCTCTGTTTCTGGTAGTGTTAGTATGCTTACTATTGGCTGCTCATTGCTTTTCTAGATAATGATATAACTAAAATTATTTTTTCTTTCCTAAGCTAAATTTTCTAGATGACTTTTGATTTATGTTTCTCAAAAAGGTCGCATCATTGGGACCTGTTCCTGTAACGTATCCGTTTCTACCCAGTTTCCTTACAGCTCTGATGCTACGTTTTAAATTTGTCTTTTACCTTTACTTTGTATGCTATACATAATGGCATGCCAATTTTATTCAGTCCATACATCTGCTTAGATTGCTTCTTCTGCACTATCCGGTATGCTGAATTTGTTTTGTACATCTCCTTCCAGATTGCATTGGTTCAGCCTTCAACGTGAAGGGGGCTATGCAGTGCCCTAACTGTCGCAAGATTGAGAAAGGTCAATGGCTTTATGCAAATGGAAGCCGTTCAATTCCAGAGTTTAGCATGGATGATTGGGCCCATGACGAAGATCTTTATGATTTGAGTTATACTGATGTGGTAAATCTTTACTCTTCAGGCTGAATTTTTCAAGTATTTGCTCGGGGTTTTTGTTTTATTTCTTTTGGTACACTTCCATGATTGAATTTAAGCCTCCTATGTGGTATCAGGATTTGCAGTAGTTAGTAGTGGTTAGCTTTTAGGCTGTTTACGAGTGTTCTGGAATCATTAGGGGGTTAAAAAGACGTCATCTAGTCATAACATACTTGCGATTATGTCAGGACTCACTTATTTCAAAATTGAATTGATTGGATTTGTGATTAAAGGTGTGCACCTTCATAGGCGCATGAATGAGGCTCAAAAAAAGGTTTCTGTCTCTTATGTGTCCAGGTGTGCCCTGGTAAAGCAGCACCATGAGGCGCCCTGACAGCCATGGCGGCTACGGTAGTTCAATTCTATAGAGAAGAAGATAGAAAAAGAGAATAAGTAACATAAAAATTAAGGTTAGAGAGAAAAGAGGGTTAAATGCTATTAGTTCATCTTTAGGTCTGAAAAACAAAATTTAGTATGCTTAAAAACTTGAAAATATAATTAAAATTAGCGTAATCTGCTTCTCCATCTACATATTTATGATTTTTATTAGTACTATAACATGATATTATTGAGGTATGCATTATTCATTGAGGCGAGTGCCTCTTCTGCTTCCAAATTTGAGACTATATATGACCTTTGCACCTTAGTGCGCCTATTGCTTTCTGGACGATTATGAGAGTATTGTTAAGATTAGCGTGCTTAAGCTTGACGAGTTACTTTGTTAGAATCTGAGAGAAGTTAATTTAAATAATTAGGACTGGCTATTCCGGAACATGTCAAAACTGATAATAATTGACAGAAATCCCTATATTCCTATTTGGAATATCATTCATATAGTTTTTCCATAATTTTGATCCTAAATATAATTCTGTTTGCCTGCTCTTTTAACCTGTTCCAGGAATTTAGCCATTTTCCAATATACTGCTTGCATTCATAAGGTGTTAAATGTTCTTGAACATCTAGAATTCACTGATAGGGTAAACTTAGTTCTATTGTAGAAACCTCCGCCTTTGGCTGGTGAAGTCCATAACTTCACTGGATGTATGCTACTGTCCATATACTGAACGATACAAGTTATGGCTAAGGAGAGATGCAAATAGCTTACGTAGAAGCTAGAAGTTTCTGGTATGAATCTGTCTTTTGGTGTGAGAAGTTGAGGGCACTTTTCAAGACATCGTTGGGTATTTTATGGGTATTTAATGGTTCTTTTTATAGGATAATAGCTGAATAGTTATGAGAAAAATTAAGTTTTGGGTGGGGATTATAATTGGTTCTTGAAAGTCGAGGTAGAGAGAACATTTGTGCTGAAGGGCAGAGGTGTCTGAATCGGTAATGAGTGGGTTTCTTGTGAAACCTTGTTTACTGCGTCATCTATGAAGGATATGGAAATGGAACGTAGTAAGAGCTAACTGTTGCCTTATTGGTGTAATTTCCAAACTAGAAATTTGTGGCATGGAAGAGGCAGGGCTCAGCTAGAGTTTGTAGCCGTCAATATTTTTTTAATTTGTTGTCATTTTGTGATTGATCGATATACATGAACATGATTACTTGAGCCCAGTACCGACTACAACGCTCCCTACTTCAAACTGTGTGGTTTGTTTCTGCAGGCCTTTCACTGGTGTCCTTTTGGTCAGCTGCCAAGGGTTCCACCAACTTTTGAGTAAGCACTTAATCACCTATTTTGCTTAGTGTTTGATACTCCTCGTCTTCTCCTACACATGTAACCTCTCTATATGAAATGCTCTTTTCCCTATCTCATTGCTATTACAAGTTGAGCGAAGTTATAGAATTACAGTATTTGCAAAATTCGCACCCTTGAATGGGTACCATTAAAGTTAGGCCTTGAGGAATCAATTCTCTTTTAATTTTCATTTTGTTTATTCTACTTATATTTGTTATGATTTTGGCTCTCAGTTTGGTGACAACAAACGATTCTCTCACACGGTTGCTTTTTCCTTATTTTTTGACACTTTTTCATGATTGTTTGTTTAACAGGGATGGCGATTTTCCAGCAGCGGCAATGGCATGTAAGGATTATCCTTTTCCCTGTCTTTCTAATTAATCACATATATATATATATATTTTATAGTGTTTATACATATTATGATTGAAATGTAGATCATGATGTGCAACATGCAATTTTCGCGGAGCACACAGCAATACCATCCGCCACACACCCCTGCCCTTATGTTGCTTACCTGGGCCCCATGCACCCATCTGGATCGAGCTCCAGCAGCAGCGTAAGCATGACAGATGGCACCAACTTCCCTAACCACCACTGGAATGGCCCCCCAAGTGAGGTACCGGGTTCTTTCTCGTTCCCTGCAATGGAACATCATTTCCATCATGGCTGGGAGCAGCACCAATCGCCTCCTTTCTCCACAAGCAACAGCCGTGCTGATCAGCAGCCACAGGTTCCATCCGTGGTTCAGAGATCGACCCGAACCGGTGCTGATGGTCCGAGGTCGGGGTCGTTTATGCATCCGTTCTTCGTGGGTCCGCAAAGGTACTTGACCTCAACTCCCTTCTGACCATTAACCATATTGTTTAGTTTAGGAAAATGGTATAATGTAAGAAACTTAGCGTGAAAATGAAAGGAGTTACAGTTAAACTGATTTGAATTTGGTTGTCAACAGTTTCTGAGAATTGAAAAGATTCCATTTTTCATGTTTTTTAGCATCGCTCTTTATTTTATTTTGTAAAGATTATTGGCATTTCTATCTTCTGAACAAGCCATTAAAAATAAGGTTTTTAACCAAATTGCATACTGAAAACTTTGACGAATAGTGGAAAATCTTACTTCCCTATTTTTTCCATTAAATTTGACTTATTTGGTTCCTAGGGTTAGTTACCAATTGCATACTAATTCCAGAAAACGTAGTAAACTTTTTTTTTTTTTTTTCTTGAGAAGTAACATGTTGAACTTGAGCAAATTTGCAAACACCATACTCGTCTATTGACTTTTTTTGTTTGTTTTTTTGGCCCGACTTATTTTGTTAATAAGAAAAACAGACCCTGTTTTAAAAGCTAAATATACGAAAGAATATGAAAAATGAAACTATAACACGGGTTTGATTGAGAGCCAAGGATTCTGGTGATGAATGGAAGATGATTACTTAATTTTGTTTCGTTTCTGTATTGTTTTTTGTTTGTAAGAGTATGTCTTTCTTTTTTTGCAGCCCGGGGTCTCTCTCCGGAACTTCAATGGCGCCGATCCCTCCATACCCAGGAAGCAATGCTCGGAGCCGAGACCGGGTCCAGGCCCTACAAGCCTACTACCAACAACAACAACCCACCAATCCTCCTCCAACCATGCATGCCCCTATGATCTCCACCACACGCCGATCCAATGGCCACCGTGGGTCCACCTCATCAGCAGAGCAAAGCAACGGGTTCTTCTTCATCCCAACAAGCTCCTCTGGCCCAGAGAACCCCGTCCCAGCCCGGTTCCATTCTTGGGACCGAGAGCCACCTTCGTTCACATTGAATGGCAGTCAAGTCGAGAGAGACTCTGGCTGGGCCATCCTCCACCATTCACCTGACCCGTCAGGCCAGATGCCCGGTTTCCGACCAAGGCATGGGTCCGATAGGGCTCCATCACAACACCGATGAGAAGAAACGAAATGAACCTATCTATCTTGCATCCATCATCAGATATATATTTCGGGTCTGTCGAATTGGTAAAAACATGTATGATGATTCTTAAAACTGTGCAAGTGGCCGGAAGGCCACATTGGTTGTGTGATGTGATGTGATGGACTTGAAAAGAGAACTTTGTTTAATTTGCTATCGACCTTCCCTTTCCTTCCCCTCAGAGGGGATAGGGTTTCGGGTTTGGTGAGCAGGTCGAATCTTCTTCAATGGAGCTGGGAGAAGAGGAGGTACTTTGGGATTTAAGGGTGGGATGTGGAGTGAACCAATATGGAAGAAGAAGAAGAAGAAGAAGAAGAAGAGTATACTCTCTTCTTCTATGTTTGTTGAAATTCAGACTGTTTATTATTCACGCCCCACCCCCAATATATCTTATATTCAGACAATTTTATATTGTGTTATTTTTTTCTTTAATTTTTTTTCAGCCTCTCTAAATTTCATGGGGAGCGACTAGAGGGGCTGAGTCGAGCCGAAAATTTGATAAGCTCAACTTGATTCAGTTTACTTAAGCTCGAAGTCGATCGAGTCTAGATTTTCAAGATCGAAGCTCTACTTAGTGAAATACTCTATGAGTTCGAGTTCGGTTCCCTTAGCTTGAACTTAGACTCGATTACGATTTTAGCTAGAGTTCGATCTCGACTTGATTTGAATATATATGCCTAAATAATATTATGTAAAACTTGAATAAACTTGAGTTCGAGTTCGACTTGAAAATGCAAAAACTAAAAGCTCGATTAGGCTCACGAGCTACTTGACTCTACTAGGTACTAGAAAAAACTCGACTCGAAATTCAGTGAGTTAAATTTAAATGTCAACTGAGCTGATCTCGAGTAGCTCACGAGTAGTTTGACTCGCTTACACCTCTAGGACTGACCATAACTGTTGGATTCCGATCTTCCGTGATTGACTTGAGCTCGAGCGTCGACGCGTTCAGACTTACATGAAGGGATGAACCGGGGTTTGTTCCGGTAATCACCCTCTAAAGCTTAAGTCAGTTCTCATAAGATAATATATAAGAGAGTCTATAAAAAGTGTGAGGAGATATATGGTCTTGTTTATAGGGAATATGGCAATTGACTTACGTATTAAAGGTGCACTGACTCTCCCTGTATAGAAAGTTGCCTATCAATGCTTACTTTTCGGGGAGGGATCATTAATTTCACACGGAATCATTGTATGCTCCATTAGTTACTGGTATGAATCGGTCCTCTTATTAAAGAAAGAGGGCCTCTTATTAGAAAAAGATGGGAAAAGAGAGTCAACCTCCATTTATTGGGAGAGAGGTTAACCCTCTCTTTAGGGGTCGACCTCCTCTCCTTTGGAAAGGGGCCGACCTCCATTTATTGGGAGACAGGGGGTTAACTTTCTCTTTTTAGGAGAGGGGTCGACCTCCTCTCCTTTGGAAATGGGTCGACCTCCCTTCCTTTGGAGAGGGCTTGACCCTTTCTCCTTGAGAAAGAGTCGAATCTTTCTCCTTGAGAAAGGGTCGACCCTCTCTTCGTAAGGAGTCGACGATTTCTCCCCTTAAGTCAAGAAATCGTCGACTCAAACATTTTGGAAGAGTTCGTCAACTACTTTAATGTAAGATGACTTTTTGTCTATTCGTATGTCTGTCTGGAGTCAGATGAAGTTATTGTTCTCACCATTCTTGGACCAATATCCATCATTTGCCCCCGAAACTGATGTAAGATTCGCCTGCATTAGGCTATACCATGCTAAGAAAGTCCATATTTATCAATTATTTTACGTAACTCGTCAGTAAAATATCGTAAACTTCCTAATATAAATGTATATGACCGCGTAAGCAATTGTTGCCAAGTCGTTCCTTTTAAGGAAACTCTAGTGTCTTGAATTACTGTAAACGGAGAAAGATATTTGGTTTCTAGAGAATTAATTTCATCCATTGGATAAAAAAAAAAAAAAAAAAAAATCTAAAGGCCAATGGTAAAATCCTAGCCATCCTTGCAACTATATATACTTCCCTTAGCTTTTGCCCCAATCCACCCCTAGTATGAAGAACTTCGACATTTTAATCTTTATGTAGTGATTCACATAGTGGTGGAAGTCTGGCCAAAACAAAGGAGGTCGGCAATTCACTTAGTCTTTATTGTTATAATTGACAAACCACTATTGTTTGATGAAATATCTTGATGCAATGACTTAAAATTGAATTTGAATTATGTGGTTGTTGCCATGGATTAGGAGTATACCATGATATCACCTCTATAAGTTAGAGCTATAACCACATGACTATTTGTATCAATAAGCCACTCATTCTATTATCTCTTATCTGATTTTGTAGGTAGAGAACGAGTTCATTGGGTCGTATCCAAAGCTTGATTACTTTGTTGGTGGAAACGGTGGGACCACTTTCAGTTCGTAGTATGATTATGAGTGAGTCTCCGTCCACTAGATACTATTCCTTCCATCCGATTTAAAAGCCCAATAAGCTTATCAAAGTGACACACTTCAAACTCATGACCCTTCCGGACTCAAACGTCCTAAAGGTGAGATTATTCCTGCCACTCTACCCTTTGAAGAGGAATCGATTGTCTTCTTGAACCAGTCCATCTGGCTATCTGTTTTCCTTATTGTCTTGAATCTTTAGAAGCATGTCGTTATTGGAGCGTAACTACTACCCAATTAACTCCTCATGCTATTAGGATGTGGGTAGGTTTTCTTTTTTATTTGTGATATTTACTCTTGGTCATATTCGTTGAATCTGTTCCAACTCTTTTACCAAATTTCCTGAGTTGGTAAAAAAGAATTGGGATCACTTACTCCTTGCTTACCTAAGTTCTCTGATAAGTTCAACTCACGAGATAAAGCTCCCAAATTTGAATGATTGCCCGACCGCCCTCTCATACTCAAGCACAAAATTGACGATTTAAAGTGGAATGAGTGTTATTTTCTATGCGAATAAGCTTAACCCCCTTAGGGATGACTCTCTTCCACGTTATTCCTCCCTGAGTGCTAAGGAGTTGGAAACTTTGTACTTATACATCAATATCAAAGTTCTACGAACTTTATTTCTTATGACTCCAAGTTGACTGATGAGGCTTCTCTAACTAGAGCAAGCATTCGATCCCTTGTGCTTGATACTTTGGTACGAATCTCATTACTCTAATTCATCTCACTTCTTTTGTAGGGAGACTTGCTGATGCTTTCATAAAATCGCAGGAGGCTGGCAGTAAGTAACATAAGTTAGGTGTACTCAAGTATTATGAAACACCAAAAGTCGCTTCTTCGAAGCCTTCTTCGACACAAGCTCATGGAATTTCTTCTGGTTCAAAACCGAAGAAACATCATCCCTCGTAGCCTGAAGCCTCTCCCCCAAGCCTCTTAATGATGGCCAAATATTCCAACTTACTTTCTTATAATTTCCCATCTTACTTGCAAGATAAAAAAAGAAGGTGACTATTGCCTTAGACAAAGAAAAAGGCATAGTATCTTCTAAGAATAAATCTCAAACATCCAATGATAAGTCGAAAAGACCTAGTGATGTCCGAAAATATACGAATGAGGATTCTTGGGCCACCTTTTTTAAAGAGGCCAAAGTAGCTGTCCGAGAGCCTTTGAGTTGTGAACCTATCTCGGAAAAATATTCCCTAGGCTTTTTTGGACGCCGCTTTGATTTCCAGGAGGACTTGTTCAAGAAAGAGTTTTCCTCATGTAGAGCCGAACACATTTATGAATATTGGAAGCCTTTCGACACCTTGAAGGATATGACCTTCTATCGTGGCCATTTCATGAAGGAAAACGATGTAGGACTGCATCTCTTGAATGCCATGGTTCTCCCTGGTGATCGACGTGCTTTGGACATGAGGCTGATGTTGTTCGGGAGATGCTTAAGAGCAAATGTCACATCTTGCACAAGTAAATTATTAATTTTCCCTTTACTTTTCTTTTCACTAATTTGATTTTTCTAATCTCTTCTTTTCTTTTTCCTTTTCATAGGTTGTGGCTGTGGAGAAGAACATCGCTCATACTGCCACCCAGACGTCTCACAAGATGGAAAACTTCAAGTCTCTTAAGGTTAAAGGTACCATATGTTTGACCGAAGCTTTTTGTACCATATGTTTTTTTCATCTACTTTTGGTACCAAAAGTTTCAAGAAAGTATACTTTTGGGTTCGATTTTGAAATTTTAAGATTAAATTGAACAAAATAAATTTAGGGATGTATTAGAGGGACTAAATTGGACAAAATAAAAAGTTTACGGTGGGTCACGTGACTTGCACATGCCATTAACGGCCAAAACTAATGGCCAACTAACAAATGTACTAAAAGTATACTTTCTTGAAACGTTTGGTACTAAAAGTAGACGGAAAAATTTTATGCTACCAAAAGCAGATTTCTGTCAAACATATAGTACCTAAAGTATTTTAAACCCAGTTGCTTATTATCAAGCGAAACTGTCCAATAGTGCACAATAAGTGATGATGCAAATGACTGATTTGAAGAAGGGGGTTGAGGCCCTGAAGCTTTTTCTAGAGAAAGGTATCTAGGAACGTGACGATGGTTTTAAGCAGTATGGAGAGCTTAAAGAGACCTCTCTAACAGAGATCGCTTGTTTGAAGGCCTTGATAACAAGCTTGAAGGTTCAAATAGGAGAAGTCAATAATGAAATAGCTTCTTTAAAAAAAAAAAAAGGAGTTGGAGATAACATTTCTCAAGTAAAAGGAGTCGGAGATAGAATTCTCTGCCACTGTCGATTTCAAGAAGTTAGATGAGTTTGCAGAAGCCGCTAAACTTCGATGTGAGGGTCTGGTCACCGAATCTTTTTGAAGGATAGCTGAAATACTCTATGTGATGGACCCTTATTTTCCATTCGATAAAATTCCGGAGGTAGGTAACTATGTCGTATACCATCTCCGTGCTAAGGGCTTTGATATTCTTTATCTCCCATATGAAGAGGCTTCAGATCATACCCAAGCTACTGTGGCAGTTAGTAGCTTGAGTATTTCTAACCGATCCCTTGATGGTGGTTCTGAACACAATTCCAAGGATGATGAAGCCGTGGACGAAGATGTTGACATCATGAAGAGTGATGATGACACACCTTAGGATTGAATGTTTTTTCGTTTCCTAGATGAAGATATAAAATTATTAGTATCTCACACCAACATTTTTAAAAATGCATGCTATGATTTTATTGAAATTGGTACGAACGTTCATTTCTTACATCATTTGTGAAAATTACTATCATATCTTCATGCATAAAATTTCCTAAGATGTTCCCCACTATAGGTATTAGTGGACATCTTCCTTTCTAAATCCTGCAATTTGTAAGCATTCACTGTTGGGATAGATTCTATCTTGTACGGACCCTCCCATTTCGAAGACAACTTGTCCAATTGATTATGACGTAACAATTCATTCCTTCACCATACCATTTCCCCTAAGAAAAACCGGGGGGTCTTGACCGAACGATTATAATATCGAGTCGTAGCCAATCTCATTCTTGCTTGAGCTTCTTCTGCTTGGTGACACCTTTCCTCTACCAAGTCTAGGTCAAGGCGTCTAGCTTATTCATTTATATCAGCATTTAAATTGATGACTCTATGCGAAGACACTGCCACATCTACTAGAGCCACTGAATACCAGGCTAAATAGAGTTTCACCTGTGGAATTTTTGGGTATAGTCCTGATCGCTCATAAGACGTTCTCTAGCTCATCCACTTAATTTCCTTTTAATGCATCAAGTCTTTTCTTCAAACCGTCTAGGACGATTTTATTTCTTGACTCCACTTGCCTGTTAGTCCGTGCATGGCGAACGGAGGCAAAGCGATGTTCGAAGTTGAGCTGTTCACAATACCATGCGATCGAAGATCCCAAAAAATGAGGATCATTATCATTAATTAACACCTTCGGGATTCCATATCCAACACAATGTGTGGCTTAAGAAAATTCAACACATGAAATTCAGTTGTTCTGGCTAAAGATTTTTCCTCTATCCAGTTAGAGAAGTGATCGATAAGAATGATAAATGTTCGTTGACCTTCAGACTTGGGAAGTAGTCCTATCAAGTCGATACCCCGCTCGGCAAACGGCCAAGCACTAGGAATGGAGGTTAAAGGTGCAGCTGGGGCTATGATCTTCCCTGAATACTTTTAGAAAGATTCACAAGCCTGAACCATGGCAGTGGCCTCCATTTTCATAGTTGACCAGTAATATCTTTGTTTTAGGACCTTGCGAATAATAGCTTTTACACCTTCATGAAAAGCCGCATTTCCTTCATGTAATTATCGAAGTATTCTCTCCGTCTCCAGATGAGAACACATCTGAGATAGGGTGTAGAATACCCATTTTTGTTTAGTAGGCCATCAACAATGATGTAGTTGACTGCTAACTCTTGAATTCTCGCCGCCTCTATCGTCTCTTGAGGAAGCGTCCCATTTGAAAAGTATTGGAATATCGGTGTAATCCAAGTAGGAGTAACATCTATCACCATTATATCCGCTAGATTAACTGTAGAGATGATAATTTCGACGAACTACACTTCCTTTGCCATAGGAACTCCGAGAGAAAATTTGCTCAATGCGTCTGCCTCTTAATTTTGTTCTCTTAGGATAGATTCTTTATAAAAGCTTTGGAATTTATCCACTTATGCCTTAAATTATTGGAGGTACTTTTGTATCTTTCCGATCTTGCAGTGTAATTTCCCTTTACTTGGTTGACAACCATTTGGGTATCGCACTTTACCCGGATGTGTTCCACTCCAACCCCTTTTGCAATACATAATCTAGTAATGAGTGCCTAATATCCCGCTTAGTAATTAGTAGCTCTGAAAATTAGAGATAGAGCATAAAGTAGAGGAGTACCTTCATTAGGAATGATTAGTAGAAGGCCTGCCCCTGAGCCTTCTGAATTGGATGAGCCCATTAGCAAGTTGAGATCATCAATAAGTTGACCATCCCCTCTCCCCCCTTCTTCAGGAATAGGGCCTTTAGACTCAACAATGAAATATGCTAAGGTTTGACCCTTTATTGCTGTTCGTGGTGCAAAGTGAATCCGAAATTCAGATAGCTCAACCGCCCACTTCATCATTCTACCAGATGCATCGGGCTTTTGCAAGGAGTGCTTAAGTGGCTGATTAGTCAGCAAAATTATTTCATGTGCATGAAAGTAAGGTCGCAACTTTCTTGTTGCTATCAACGCATAAAGATACTTCTCAATCGCTGGATAGTTTATTTCACTTTTTGAAAAAAGTATTGCTTACAAAATAAAAAGGAAGTTGAGCACCAACCTCTTCCTTTATCAATACAGAGCTAACCGCCACATCACTTATTAAAATATATAAATACTAGATACTAACCTCGCGCACCGCGCAGGTAAATAAAATATTTAAAAAATATTTAATTTATTATAACTTTTAAACTAATATATATAATGTCCTACGAAAAGTAATATATTATTTTAGGTAATTATATTAGTATTGATCATCTTTATTTCCTATTTTATTTTACACTCATATTTCCATAATAGTAGAAGAATATTTCCATAATTCACCTTTTAAAGACCATGAATTTTATATATCCAATAGAAGTAATAATCTAAAGATGATGAATATATACTATTACATGTTATTATTCACATCGTTTTTCATCACGAGGACTCTTAGATTCATATACTTTAACTGTTTCCAAGAATCCAGTAAAATAATTGTCCAAAATCCATACTTTAAAAATTATGATGAGATATTTGGAGTACTTCCATTATTAACATTAGAATCCTGCAAGAATTGATATTCTGATTCAAACAACAATTCCGCCATATTAAATTGCACATAAGCATTTTCAAGATGCATTAACATATACATAATGATGCATTAATGTATAACCGTGTCAATTTCATTCGACTTCAAAATATTCAAGCGAATGAGAATGTCAATGGAACATGTATCAGTACATTATTTCCAACCATCATCATCAAAACAACTAAAAATACAGCTACATGACCTAATATACATTTAACATCGATTAAAGGGATTAAGTGTTAAATATGTCACATATCCAGATACTTCAATTCCGGTCAGGAACATCCTTGATGCGGTCCCAGATGTTGAAAATATAGTTGCTCTATTGTCGTATAACTGAATAAACCCTATAACAACCTTATGAATTTATTAATTCACAATCACGACAGCCAAAGTATTAAATAAATCATTACAGTTGAGTCCATAAATTACTTATTACAATTTTTAATCATGATGAAGGATATATAACATGCATGCAAAGAAGAAGTTGACCCAAGATCTCCTCCTGCATTGAAATTAAGAGAGGTTAGCAAGTTTTTAATAGAACTCAATCCTCAACATTACATGATATAATGAATTAATCTATATTTATCATAATTATGGGTCTTTCTACTATGATCCACGAGCACTATGCTTATGGTACTATTTTTTCAATTTTTCTGCCCTAAAGGTGAATCCTAGAGGGAAATTGTTATTAGCAATGATGTGATGCAAATTTGAGGCATAGCTAAAAAAATCTATATTTTTAAAGTTTAATGCTCTACAAACATATAGTAGAAAATCCCCATAATTATATTGTATAATATTAACAAATGGAAATCCTCAAGTGTTAAGCTAATTGATAAGTTGAACTCTATAACTAAATAAAAATCTTAAATCAGGACTTACCAAGTTTTTTGCCTTCGATACTCCAACAAATTCTCTTACAACACTATTTCCTCTTGTAAAAGAAATATCCAACGTTAAATTAGTTAGTTTCAAACCTTAACTATAATATGCATGAATTTGTACATCTACACGTTATTTATAAGAAAAGTGAGGTTCAAACTTTTTGCTTGGTGATATATTGACATTCAGGAATTCACGAAGTTCACATCCTTTATGGTCAAACTTTTATTTCCATTCAAATCCTACCCAAACCAAATCAACTCTAAAAAATATATTAACTTAATTAGTAGCTTCAAAGTTAAGTATATCATAAGAAGTTTGGATCATTCACCTCTTAATGTAAATACGACGTCCGTAATATATGCTTCCATTACCATTGTCAGCATTGATATTGTATTCATCAAGAATTCTTCAGTCGATATCGATGATCTATGCATGATGCATTATTACACTGGAGAGGACATCATGTCTCGATCCGCTTGTCCGAGTTTAGACTTCATACATCGTGTTCCTCCGTCTCTTTCCCTAAAAATAGAATAATTTAATATAAAACATATATAAATTAATACATATAATATATTGTGTATATAATTTTTCCTTTACAATTTACTTATTTGGCTTTGTTTCTTCGTGATGCTCACATGGAGACCGGACGGAGTTCCTTATAAATTCTTATGACCATCCTCAATGTAATGTCTTCCTAAGTCTCTATTTTATATATATATATATATATATATATATATATATATATATATATATATATATATATATATATATACGATATAATGAGTATTACAGAAATATTGATCTATATAATAATAAAGTATATCTTAATATTTTATATATAGTATTATATTATGATAGTGAAATATTTAATAGTTAATGACTAATAAACATATATTATAATTTTATATACAATGTTTCTTATATTATTCCATATATACAACGTTTATTGTATTGATTTTTCTATATATATGCTGCTTATGTGGCGGTCTACGGTCTTCCGAAGCCGAACTGTATAGATTTGCTATTTAAAAGTAAACTTTCAATTAATTTATTTCTTTAAATTGTGTAGAGACCAAAATAGGATATAAAAATACTTCTTAATTTTGAATTAATCAATATTATGTATCTAAATTTAGAGAACACCTATTAAATTCCGATTAAATTAGGCAACGCTGACTGGACAAATTGTCCACGTGTCAGCCAGAGGGCTTCCGATGCCGAATTAATATAATATAGTAGATAAGATTTATTCTAGGGTGGTCTTCACCAAGGGTGGGAGGGTGAGAATATGTTTCTTCTCCCATAGGCCTCATCTTCTGAACGATTGGCCTGACCGTGGGGTCGAGCTTAACTCATGAGAAATAAAACCAGTGCGAAATCCCAGAATATCGCTCGTGGACTAAGCAAAAATTTCTTTTAATGCCCCCAGAAGTAGGATGGGGATTCCCCATGCCCCTTTGGTAGTAGTGCACCAATGCGGACAACCCTCCCTGGTCCGTCCACCTCTATTTCCTTCAACTCCTCTATAGGAGACAGACACCCTTTCTCTTCTCTTGGATCGGTCTCCGTGACTATGGCAAGGGTTTCACCCATAGGATTTTGGTATCGTCTCCTTAGAGCATTGGCATAATGATGTCGGGAGGCCGGTTGATCTCCTTTCACTTCGCCCATACCTTGTTCTATTGAGAACCTCATCACTTGATGTGTAGTAGAAGGGACGATCTTATAGGGATTGATTGTAGTTCACCCTAAGATACCATTGTATGCACTACGGGCATCCACAATTATAAATAAGACCTATATCTCCAATTTCTTCTGAACCGAGCCCATGACTACATGTAAAAGAATATATCTCAATGGATAAGAGGTCGAATCCGCGAAACCAACTAGTGGAAAGTTAAATATCTTGAGGTCCGACTTGTTTTCTTCCTAAGGCTATTAGAGCCTCCAGGTATAAGATATTAGATGATCTTCCTCCATCTACCAAGATCCTCTTCACATCATAATCAGTAAAGTTCAATGTAACCACAAGTGCATCATCATGTGGAGAATCCAGCTTCTCTATGTCTTAATCCGATAAAAAGAGGATGAACTCCTCATAGGAACGCGGGCGCTTCCTTGATAGTGCCACATCACCGACTTGGGAAACATACACCTCCCTAGCATTGCTAATTACCCCTCCAGGTGCATAACCTCCATGGATCATGTTGATGATTTTCTTCTTCGAGGGGTAGTCATCCATTACCTTTTTCTTTTTTTCTTGTACTAGAGGCGGAGGACTTTGTGACCTTTTTCCGCAAACCTTCAACAAACTTTTCCAATTGATCCTACTAGATAAGATTCAATTTGTCCCCCCTCAATCACATGCTATGGTCTGTGTGATGTCCTTTGTCATGGATCAAGCTCGTCGGGGTTATGATCTTGGCGGCCTTGCGTCGAGTCGTGATCATCTTGTCACTCGTATTCCGCTTCTCCGGTTCCTTCCTCGGTTACTAGCACAAGGGGTAAGCCGTGGGGTGTCCGGCGAACCCTCTCCCATGCTTAAATGAGAGTTCGGTTTTAGAGAGATAAAGTTAGAGAGAAATCAGAGCACCGATATCTAACCAGATATCAAGTTATAAATGAAGGATATAAGGCCCTATTTATAGAGTTTGAGATTTTGGCACCGGAGGGGCACATATTTACGGGTAGGACCCGTGTAAAAAGTATGATAGGTATGGTATGCGCGTAACCCGGGTGTCGATCACCCGGGCATCGGGGGGCGAATGCAGCCAGGACATGTTTTTTGTGGCTGCTAGAAAGGTCACAAAAGACAAAGTTGCTAAATGAAATAGTGACCAAGTGAAAAACTAGCCACTAAATAAAGCAGGAATTTGTGACTACGCCAAAGAGTCACTAATCATTCAACCTTATGTCCATCCCGTTACGTAATGTCCGGACTTTCGTGTTCATTTGCGAGCATATCATACTTATGAACAACCGGCGAATGCACTGGCCCCGTCAACGTAACCCTAGGAAATGATTTTAGTGAAGTCGCTGGGGGGGATTCGAACTCGTGACCTCGGAGCCAAACCACATGAGAGTCGGCGCTCTCAACCACTAGACCAAAACTGCTGGTGGTATATTAATGATCGAAGCAATACATATATCTATATAATTTTTTAAAAAATATTATTTATGTGTTTTTTATTTATTAGTTTTCTAATTAAAACTAATAAAATAAAATATTAAAGAGTGAATGGTTTACAAATTACTCTCAATTAAACCATATCAACATACTTCCTACCTTGGAGTATTCGTAATTATTATATACCAATATAATTACATGTATAAAATTATGTGCATTAATAAGAGACAACTCCTAAATAAGATCTCATAGATAATATTACAACATATAACTCCAAATAAATGATACAAAATATATGCAAAATTATTTTGATAGAATATACACATGTTAAAGGAAGTAGGCGACATTGTCAATAAGTATAAATGATTCTATATGTCTCTCCTGAATTTATATGCATCTTACTCGATATAATCCTGCAAAACAATGAAGAACATGACGACGATGACACACATGGTAGTCGTGAAACCCGACATGAGATATTCGACAATCAATTTCGTATCCATGGCAATTTTTTATTCAAATTAATACTTAGATATGCTAGATAGATCACGTTGGGATCCAAGGGATAGAGAGAACCGAAAATATTACCTATGGAGGTACTGCGGAAGCCAGTGACTGTTGCTACCACCAACTTCCAATTATATAAATTCCAATGTATGCACCCTTAAAATTGAATTCTTAGATAGATTGATCGAGAAATTTAGAGAGGAAAAAGAGGGGACTGCAAAAACGAATGTGGCTGGAGGAGATTGATGAAGATCAACTAGAGATTCTAGTGTTTTAAGGAAGATGAAAAGAGCTTTCACTTACACATGCATATGGAATAGATGGAGACTTCAACTACTAGGGAGCTCCCATCTTGTGCGATGACCTCCCACTTATCACGAGATTTGTGAGAAATTTAAGGGAGATTGAATAATTGAGATAACTATAATAACAGTTATTTGAGATATTTAAGGAAAAATTTAGGTCAGATTATTATTAACCGTGAGATAAAGATGGACTGGTCAATCATCTAAGGAATAAAAAACAGTTTTTATTTATTTTATATATTTAATTGCTAGCTAATTTGTAAATAATTTATCTTATGTTCGGCCAAAATAATAATAATAACTTATTTTCTATTAATTAATTACTTGTTTATTAGTAGCACTTTTTTTTTCAAATATATTCTTATACTACTAAATAACTATAATTACTATATCATAAAATACATAAAAAATGATAAACTATATAATTATTGCTTAGAGATTAGTTATAGTTAGATACTTTTTTTTTTTTGGCATAATAGAAACTATTTCTCCAAACCAAAGTTATTAATGCCCTATAATATTTGTGAAAATTAATAAAATTATCAACTTAAATTCAACTAATTTTAAATATTTGATAAGAAAACAAAATGGTGTAATATACACATATCGAATGGTAGGAATAAAACGAACTAATATTTAAACGTTATTTACAATTTTCTAACTAGATGAAAATCATCACATATTATATTTAGCAGTGGTACCTGTCCAAACTAATATTTAGTAACTAAAACTTTCAATTATCACCATGTGTTTAGCTAATACATACATGTTTCACTTTGCTTTGGACACAAATTGGTTGTGATTAGCAACTAAATATTAGTTCATCACTAAATAGTTTCACGAATATATAATTTGTGACTAAATTCATATGTAGCTACTAAAAAAATTAAATTTTAGTGACTAACTATATTATGGTCACAAAATATTCATCACTAAAAATATGTTTTTTTGTAGTGGACGCATCGGCCCCGTCGTGTCCGGACTAGTCCGGTGTGTTGCTCAAAGCAACACAGCACCGGATTAGTTCGGTGCTGTATCACCGGACTAGTCCGGTCCCGTTTTTCCTGGCTAGTCCGGTGTTTTCGACACCGGACTAGTCCGACTTAGGAGGACTAACGTGTGGTTTTGAAGGGTCTCGACCACTTACCATGTTCGGGGTCGACGGTGCGACTAAGTCGAGCCTTAGTGAGGTCCAATTTTTCTCCGAGTCAAGAATTGGTTTTACCTTTACATTATCGCACGGATGCACACCCGATTGTATCTCAGATTTATTTTTACCTCTTACAATAAGTCTGTCATTGTCGGTGCGTGTTACCCGACGGTCGTTCATTCCGTGCTAGGAGGTTGTTCAACCTATTTCATTGTTATAATCATAGATAGAAAATTCACACAAGTATGGGGTGAGTCATAAATGTATTAACATACAAATTCATGGATGTAGTCATTGATAGGGATCATACGTGATTGTAATGGATCCTAAGTAATAATGCAAGTGAATGCGAGCGTGTCAACATGGGTACGTGCATATGTGCGTAATAGAGCATATATGAACGAATGATTGTATGTCATGAAGTGTGCATTTATTGTTATGTCAAAATTGTCCAACATTGTTTAAGTTAATATATACATGTAGTGATCATGAAAAAATTCTAAGTGTTGGTCAACGCCAGTGTTGACTCATATGGATGCAACCATGTAAAGTGATGAAAAAATTTATAAGCGTTTTGACAACACTTAGCATTGATGCATATGGATGCAATCATGGTTATTAATGGAAAAAATACTAAGTGTTTTACAATACTAGTGGTGATGCATATGGATGCATACATGGTAATGAGTGAAAAAATTACTAGTGATGCATATGGATGCATACATGGTAATCAATGGAAAAAATATTAAGTGTTTGAAAACGCTAGTAGTGATGCATATGGATGCATACATGGTAATGAGTGAAAAAATTACTAAGTGTTTGACAACACTAGTAGTGATGCATATGGATGCATACATGTCAACCATGAATATATGCCTAAGCATGTAACAAAATACCGGCGTTGATGCAAATGAATGCATACACGTCAATGCTTACAACTTTCATATTTCGGACGTGGGGTGTTGGCCCTCGCGTTGTTGCGCGTCGTGTTGCACATGTATCGCGTCGTCGTTATCCCTTGTGCTTGGATGATTTGATTTGTCATCGAGCTCGATTTTGGAGGTCCAATCTTTTGTCCTCTCGTTTCCTATCTTTAATCATAGTCGAGACAAATACTTGCAATATATGGTTATATCAACGATAATTGAATCATTGTATGTAATCGGGAAGGGATAACTTTACTCCGATTTTGAAAAAAAAATTAGATTTTGAAATTCTGTTTTCCCGAGTAGGAATGTCGTTGCTTCCATTCTGGTTGTTATTCATATTTATCATTTTGTGTATAACCTATAATCGTGAAATCCATCATGCAAATATTAATACGTGAGGTGTTGAGTCCCGCGTCGACGGCGTCGTTGAGTATGCTTGCATATGGCGTTGATGTCGTCAATGGCGTTGCGTGATACGCCATCATATAATGTCGATAGTGCCGATGGTGTCGACGGGGTACGCCTTCACCTAATCTTATAATCATGAAATCAACGTGTAAACATTTTGCCTTCGTGATAGTGGCGTTTCCATTCCAGACGTAGGGGGTTACCCTTCGTGGCCATCGGGTATCATGTAATCATAAAACTTGTTATGTAAAAATTTGCCCCCGAAGTAGGCATGTTTATACCTTAGACATGAGGTGTTGGGTCTCGCGTCGATGGTGTCGTACCCTATACTTGCGTTTCCATGGTATGTTCATATGCTAGACGTAAGGGGTCTCCCTTAGCGTCTATCATGTATGCTTATGTCGGATGTATGTGTCCGTCATGTATTACATCATAAGTTTCATATTGCCCCCGAAGTAAGCGTCAGTGTTAACCTGGACATGGGGTGTCGACCCTTGTGTCCGTTGCGCCTTATAGTGCACTCATGTCGTTGTGCCCCAGAATTAGGCGTAGTAATCATCGTGGACATAGGGTGTCGACCCTTGCATCTGTCGCGCTTCATAGTGTGCATTCATCATGTTCCCACGAAGTAGGCATAGTAATCATTATGGACATAGGATGTCGACCCTTGCATCCGTTGCGCTTCATAGTGCGCATTCATCATGTTGCCCCCGTAGTGGGCGTCGTCTTTGTCATTATGGACATAGGGTGTCATCCCTTTCATCCATTACGCTTCATGGCGTTCATTCAACGCATTGCCCCCGTAGTGGGCATCATCATTTTTATGGACATAGGGTGTAAACCCTTGGGTCCGTCGTGCTTCATAGCGCGCGTCTTATTATGTCTCCTCCGAAGTGGCGTTGTCGTCATTATTGACATAGGGTGTCGACCCTTGCGTCCATCGCGCTACTATCGTAATATCACCATATTAGGCATAGTAATTATTTTGGACACGGGGTGTCGACCCATACGTCCCTTGCGCCTTATAGTGCGCATTCGTTGCGTTGCCCCCGAAGTAGGCGTAATAGTCATCCGTTTGAGATACAAAGTTGATCCTTTATGAGTTTTACTAACTCTCCCATTCAAATTGTAGGCTATTCGCACTACTTGTTTGTCGAGACGTTGTCTTTAGGCACGGACGAGACTGTCTCTGCCTTGCTTGGATTATTGTTGGCATGATGCGTAAGTCTTCTTCTATAAAAGAACATGTTACTATATTTCCCAACAGTTACTGGACGTTGGATTCATACGAGGATTGGGAAGTCTTTGTCGATTTTGAGTCGGTTTCTGAGCTGTTACCCATCTCCGATTCTGAGTTTCAACCCTTGATGGTGACGGGGTTGGAAACGTTGTTCGAGCATGAATCATATGTGTAGACTTTGTCTGATTCGAAGTTAGCCAAAGAATCTGTAGATGGCTCGGATGTTCGAGCGGGGGGTTCGGGGTCTACGGAGGAGGTCGAACACCGAGGTTGAAAGTATGTTGAAGATCAACTTAACTTGAAGGATTAGATCTCTTATATTGCTTTGGTGGGCTTGGGTGTAGTAGACGATGCTGCTTACCCCTTTGAATGCTACCCGAAGTGTAAGGTCGGGAGTACCACTGTACCTCCGCCTGGGATGTCAGCGTTGTATATTGTTTAGGTGTGTAGCGGCTTGCGCTTTTCGTATTGCCTGGAACTTAGAGAGTTGTGTCGGTACTATGTCATATCTCCTCTTGATCTTGCTCCCAACTCCATTCGGTGTTGGGTTGGTTTTAGAGTGTTGTGTCATCGTTAAGGTTGGAAATACTCATTTGCTCTATTTCGATGTTCCTATCGGATTTAGTTTCAAAAGCCAAACGGTGTTTTTGGCATGGTTGTTCGATATCCTGCATTGTCTGGTCCCGACACTGGGGGGGGGGGGGGGGGGGGAGTGAGGCTACTTGGAACTTGAACTTCCTATTTGTTCTTCCTATTGACCGGTCAAGTAGTCAGTGGAAGATTCATTATCTTTTCATCAAGGAATACCAAGTTACCTGGCCAATTAACCAATTTGACATTAAGGATGGCGTTCCGACTCTTTCAGAGCTGTCTTCGTCTGATAGGTCCACTATTAAAATTATATTCGCTGCACACCAGGCTCAGAGTTATCAGCCTGTGCAAGCGTATTCGGAGGCAGATCTATGCCGGGATGGCGTTTAATAGGTCATTCCTTAGTATGCTACTACTTTTCTTTATTTTCATATCTTCTCATTTCCATCCTTGTAGGTTTGTTTGCTGACAGAACCCCACGGTCGCAGGTGGGTGGTTCCACGCGGGGCGACAACGGGAGTGTTGGAGAGGAGGCTTCGACCCCTACTGCTTTTAAGGGGCGGAAAGTTGCTAAGTCTTCGAAGGTGCCAAAGGCTACATGTATGTGCGCATATGTGATTACTATCATTGTCATACACTTCATGTTATAGTTATTTTCATATAATGTTTCTTTCATTTTCAGGGCAAGCTGTTGTTACGGACAGGGTTGTGGCTACCCTGCGGACGAAGAAGTCGATCCCTGACACTGGAAGTTCGAAGGATTTTTCTAGCCGGAAGAGGAGGGCCACTCAGGTTGATTATTCTTTGCCGAATCCTTCTTGCGATAAAAAGAAGGATGCCGATGCTCCTATGCCTATGGTTGAGGGTAAGGCTCATGCCTTAGTCCAGGAGCACTTCGTATGCTGACGGCTTGTCAGATATCTCTTCTCCTGGCCCGGAGTTCAACCTTAAAGGTATGAATCATTAACCTTACTTTTTCATTTTTCATGTTACGCATCACTTATGTGTTGATATGTAGGGCGCATTCGGCTCCCCGTGCTATCCCGAGAGGATTTGGTCCGTCCTGTAGGATATAGGAGGATAAATGCTACAGAAACAAAACACGTGTACATGCAAGGTAATCTAATTACGCAGCGAAATAGAGGCACATACCAGTAATTGCTTTCCTGTAGTCCCAAGATCTTCAAGGAGTTCCGATTCGCTGGAAGGATCCTGTAAGGATTCTGGTTAAGGAATCGCCAACACAGAATGATCTCCACAACAAAGCCTCTTGTCGATTCCTAGCAGGGATGGATTTCTGGGGTAAATTGGTCGAAGCAATTTGGCACATCCTTGAACCTTATGAGGTTCGGCCGAAACTATTGTATAGAGGGGGAGGGATTTCTTTTGTCTCAACACTTAGGAGAATTGAGTGATTAACTGTTAACCCTAGAGAAATCCTAACACCCCCTTTATATAGGAGGAGGTGGGAAAATCCCACCTCCACTTAATACATGTTTCGACCAACCTAGGCTAGGAGAGGGGAGGCCAAATTTTGGGCCTCTCATGTCAACCGTGATTTTAGGTATAGTCCAAAATCCCAAATGTGACATAAACCAATTACCTTAATTGTTGGGCTTATATTAAAGGGCTCCTATTATGGAGGATAATTCACCAAATGCTAACAGCTCTCACTCGCTAGAATGGGAGGGTGCTTGTTAATATGTTGTCGACCAACACATCAATATTTAGTCTTCGATCCAGTCCTTGCTTCAGAATAGTTCATACGAGGTTTGCCGTGCGACGGAAAGACACAACGAACATCGTGATACTCATCGATTAAGAGTGTTGTAGCTTCCATGGAACGTTGATTCCACAACCTGTAATCAAATTGCATACATCTCTGTGCCGCGCTGTATCCTTGGTCAACTGTTATTCTCCAACTGCCTAGTTTCCATATAGGAACACTTCTCCAAGACATCCGTACAAGTATTCACAACCTTCAAATAATATTCGGTTGGTGGCCACCTAGTGAATACAAGAGTCAGAGAATTATATCTGAACTTGACAATACCCATAGCTCATACCCTTAGTCAAACTCAACTGGTTTCCAAAACGTGGTCACTGGGCCATTTTGTTTAGCACTCCGTTCGTACGCCTGGAAGCGACCATTGAGCTTGACCTTAAATATGATTTCTAAGTCCGTGAGGATACTTCGGGTTCTCCTTCATAAAACACTCGGGATTAGTCACACACTCAAGGTGAAGAAGTTTGTGCCCGTCTGAATCTCGAGAATTCTATCTAGCACAACCGAGCCTGAGCCCGTGGTCGAACATGACACGCGTAGTATGAAGTGTGCGTCGATAGCATAAACTGAGTAATTAGAAGTAGGAAATGTCATATGCTACCACATATTCTCATCTGGCCAAGAAAGTGGTTTCCGATGAACTGAGTTCTTCACGACGATATGCAAAACAAGATCATGTCGTCTTACCCCAAAACCAAATGATTTTTTTGCCTACAAGGTTTTTCGAAAACACTGTGGTTCTTAGCCGGCCTTGACACGGTGGAGTTGCCTCCTCCGTCAAGAAGACCGAGCCCGTGTGACGAGGCTGGGTCCACATTCGACATATTTTATTGGGAGGTTTTACACTCCAACGACTAGTTTATATACCTTAAAATCCGATGTACTTCAAACATTATGACATCGTAAGATCATAAAATCAAATTGCAATCCATCCATTCAAATTCGAAAGTAAAAAATGTTGTTTGACAATATTATCCTTCTAAACCCTATGCAGTCCAAGCATTTTGACATGCTTTTCGAAAACTTCCAGTGTAGTGGTTTAGTCAATGGGTCTACAACCATATTCTTAGAGGATAAGTATTATAATGTGATCAATTTGTCTTCTACCATACTCTTCGCATAATTATATTTAACATAAATATGTTTCGTTCTACTATGGTACTTTGGATTCTTAACCACCGCTTGACAGTCAGAGTAAATCCTCACCTGCTTACTCCCGTCCTCGACGTCAAACATTCAGTTAAGAGTTGTTTAAGCCAGACAGCTTCATGTGCATTCTTAGAGAGGGCCACAAATTCGGATTCCATCATGGACAACGCGGCACATGATTTCTTTTTTCTTATCCATGAAATGGCGACATTAGCAATGAGAAATACTCTTCCTGAGGTGGGCTTACAATCATCTAGATCGCCACCATGGTCGGCGTCACTGAACCCAGATAATTCTAATTTCTTACCCCCATAGCATAGTCTGTAGTCGGCAGTACCTTTTAGGTATCGAATATTTCGTTTAACGACTCGTAAATGTTGATATCCAGGGTCTGATTGGAATCACGCTGCTAAGCCCACAACGTAACAGATATCAGGACGAGTACATTTTATGGCGTACATCAGACTACCAACCATACAGAGGTACTCTGCACTCTTCATCTGTTCACGCTCCGCCTGGTCTTTTGGGCCCTCGCGCTTTGACAGTGCACACCCAAACACTACCGGCGTATCTACGGGTTTGGAATCTTGGTGATTAAACCTTTTCACCAATTTGTTGATATAGACTGGTAAAGGCACAATTTGCGAGCAGCCCGATCCCTAGCAATCTTAATGCCTAGGATGTACGTGGCTTCTCCCATGTCTTTCATCTCAAATACAGATGTCAGCCAGAACTTAAATTCATTCATGTAACTCACATCATTCGCGGCAATAAGTATGTCATCGACGGGAGTTTAAGACCATAGATCGATCTTTGGAGTTTACAAAATTTATGTTCATTTCCATGGGTAATGAAACCCTCTGGTTGCTCCATATATATCTCTTCCTCCAGGTTTCCGTGGAGGAACGCGGTCTTAACATCCATTTGGTGCAGCTCCAGATCGAGGCTAGCAACGAAGGCCAGGATGGCGCAGACTGTGGTGTAACGCACAGTCGGTGAGTACGTATCATCAAAGTCCACTCCTTGAAGTTCGGTGTATATTTCGCGACTAATTCAGCTTTGTAATGCTCAACGTTTCCTTTAGCAGTGAGCTTCAGTTTCAGAACCCACTTAGCCCCTATTGCTCAGCGGTTAGCAGGCAAATCAACCAACGACTATACCGAATTGGCTTTCATAGAGGCAATCTCTTCCTCCATATCTTTCCTCCATTCCTTCGCTAGAGGTCCATCTAATGCTTGTTTAACTGTTACCGGTTCATCAACGGAAGTCAGGGTGAATAATTCACCTCTTTCGATGGGATACTTCTTAGGAGAAGTTCGGTGCCTTTGACTACGTCTAGGCTCATTATTCCATCTTGATTTTGAACTACACTCCCACTGGTAACAATGCTCCCACTCCGAACAATACTCCCACTGGGAACAAGAGCGCTGCTTGAACCTTCTCCTACAACTTTTCTTGGACGACCTCTTGGTCTCGGGTTTCTACCACCGAGAATAATTCCATGGTTGCTAGGACCAGGAACCAAGGTGTTTGTGCCACTCCCACCGTTTCCAATAGTTAGTTGAGGAATTATAGGATTCTCATCCTATGGTTCAGCAATGTGATGATTAGGTTCCAATAGATTCGCACCTGCAGCAACAGTAATCTGTTTGGTTGGATTGACTCATCCCACTAGATTTAGTATGAATATCTCCATTCTCATTTACCATGTCGTTCACTGGTGTTGCCGCCTCAAATCTCCCACTCGAAGTAAGTGGGACCTGAACATCATCATCGTGTTCTAGTTCAATAAAGACTTCATTCGTTTTGATGTTACCAAATGTCGGAAATTCATCCTCAAGGAATGTAACGTCTTTGGAGTCATGTTCGACCACGCCACCATTTTCCTGAGCCGCCACTAACACGTGTCCTTTAGATTTTTCTGAATATCTTATAAAGGTACTTTTCAGTCCTCTAGGTCCCAACTTGCCGAATCGGCTGTCAGTTTGATGCGTCTATGCTGCGCACCCCCAATGTCGCAGCCTGGTAAAATCCATCTCTTTACCAGTCCACAACTCATATGGTGTCGTGTCCACCGATTTTGTAGGAACAATGTTTACTACATGAGTAGCGGTCAACAACGCATCACCCCAGAAGGAGATTGGAAGTTGGGCTCGCGACATCATGGTTCTGACCATGTCCAGGAGTGTACGATTACGTCGTTCCGCCCAACCATTCCGTTGTGGCGTAATTGGGATCGTAGTTTGTCGGATAATCACTCTTTCATCGAATAACTTATTGAACTCATTAGAGAGATATTCTCCACTTCTTTAGTGTGTAAGGTTTTCACATTTTGCTCCTGTTGATTCTCTACCAGGTTGAGGAAGCTTTTGAAGCATTCAATGACCTCAGATTTATGGGAATCAAATGAGTAAACCCGAAACGGGTAAATTCGTCGATGAAAGTTACGAAGTAACGTTTACTACCCCTAGCGGCGATGTTAATTGGTCCACATACGTCAGAATGAATTAAATGCAATGGGTACTCGGCTCGTAGTGATTCACCGAATGGCTTGCGCGTGGACTTTCCAGCTAGACAATACTCACAAGTGGTTTTCACCACGTGAGTCGCTCCGGGCAGTAACCCTCTCCGAGCAAGATTTTGTACTCTTTCAAAGCCTATATGTCCCAACCTCACATGCCATCCGGCCGCATCAGTCTCTGCCTCCCTGAATGTTACAGAATACATATTATTCGGATTTTCATGTCCATTCAAATCCATAACGATTAGACCATTAGAGGAAAACACATGTCCATAAATGACATTGCCTTTATTTATACAAAGGAGGGAGTTCTCAAATGATTTAGCAAATCCATTATTCATAAGAGAAGTAACAGAAACAACATTCCTTCAAATTCTAGGAGCAAAAAGGACATTTTCTAGTTGTAGGGTTCTGCCATTGCGCATAGACAATTTGCAGTTCCTTATTCCTTCGACGACAACTTGAGAGTTGTCACCAATGTATATCCTTTTATAATTCTTCGTCATCCGTCTGAATATGGAAGATAATCATTTGTCATTGGTTATGTGGTCAGTCGCTCCGGAATCAAGAATCCAAGAAGGATTTGAATCAGTTAATATGACAAATGAGGAAACAAAAGCTTCCTTAACATATCCAACGTCGCATACCTTGTCAGCATGCGATTTGCTCGGACCAGCTCCGTCGCCGATACGGCGAGGGCTGGAGACCCTGCAACCTATCTCCGATTTCAACTGGAGATTGCCTTGTTTTGACTTTGTTGACGTTTTACTGTCAACGACCTGTTGTTTCTTCCCTCTGTTCTTCCATTTCCTCTTCTACTTAGCAGGTTATCCTGGCCGTTTGGTTTCTCTCGTAACCATAGCCAACCAGGCCTATTCCATCCCGATTAATTTCAGGACAGATGCAAGATCTAGCACAGAACCACTGACAGTTAGAAGAGTCCTGGTTGCTCGCCAAGACTTCGGGAGAATCCCGATTATGGCCTGAATTTTGTCCCATTCGGCCATTTGACTTTGTTCCTCCAACGGTTTGATCATGCTAAGGAGTTGGTATACTTTCTCAAGTACATTGATGTTGTCGCTTTTTAGACATTCCAAAGAGGGTATAAGAGGGTGCAGTATAACTGCAATGCCGTTTCTGTATTTCAGGAACAGTGCATCCCAGATGTCGTTTTTAAAGTACATCCTGATAATCATCCTTAAAGTCCGAAGACATTTTAGACAGCAAAATCTTCTTTGCTCTATTGTCATCCCGCTCCCACTTAAAGTGGGTATATACTAGCCCCTTTGTCTGGCCTGCATATGGACAGCTTATTGTCTTCTGTATATGGTCTATCAGACCCTTGTCATCCAGCAGATCATTGATGTGTTTGCACCACAATTCGTAGTTCGTCTCATTCAGAAGCTCATTGGCACATGATGTATCCATCTGTGCCATTCGATACTAACACTTTGATAATTATGCGACAATCAGGGAGACAACAACATTTTGAAAAGAATTGCATACATCGGATATCTAGGAGATAGAAGGCGACAAGCAATGATTCCTCAGACATCTAACCAACCCGACCACCAGTAAACCAATGGAAGGAAGCCGTGAAAGAGTTCACATTACTGACGTCTCCTTTCTAATAGACCAGTCTTTTAAAACGGTTTAGTCGCTCTCACCAGAACGAGGAATAAGAACATACACCCGATCTTGGCTTTCCCAAGGCCCTTTTGAAAACATTTGAGGAATTCATGCATGCATATACAATTTAACTACACAAAAAATTATCATACGCAGCCACACCCAAGAAACACATCAATCATCATGCATACGCGTCACGCGTCTAATGTTCCGAGGAACTCATGCTTGCATATATAATTCTACTACCCAAGTAAATGATCATATACAGCTACATCTTCCACATTCATGCATACACATCATGCGTGATCATTCCACAACAAACATGCATATTTGGTGACTGTTTTTCAATTTTAAAATATTTGGGGATGACTTGCAATTCATAATTATAATCAATTATGCGAACTTCTAGATATGGATTCTAGGAAATAGAAACCATCACATCATGTCTATCCTAGTGCATAACTCATTAATTAAAAACCAAGGCTCTGCCCACAACATGCAATATCCAGCTAGCTTGACATAGTCAAGACGCAGTTCTAATCATGCAATAGTATCAATTAAATAAGCAATTGCAATTCAGCCCACTAAATGATTCAGTCCCAAAATCATGCATTTCTGAGATCCATCCCCATAATCACAACAGGTTATTAGATGTACATATTTGTACATGCATAGATAGGTACTCATACTTGTATAGATACATGGTACCTTAGGTTGACTTGTATAGTTGACTAGTTAGTTAGGATTGATCTCCTATATATAGTGGCATCCTAGCATGTAAATACTTGGTTGATTCATTATACATACTTGATTATTATACATATGATTCAACCCCCTCTCTAAACTATCTAATATGGTATCAGAGCTGTGGTTTTTCAGCTCGGTTTCATAATTTTTCGAGAGGATTTTGCATCGATTCGAGCTTGAATCTTGAGGATTAAGCTTCGTGTTATTGGATTACTTGAAGATCAAGTTGTTGCTTCTTCATTTCGTGGATTTGCTGCTCATTATTGCTGTTATGGATTGAAGATTTCAGCATTTCTGGTTCAGCATTTCTGGTTCAAGCATTTCTGTTTCAGCTTGTTCTTGAATCTGTTGCTGCGTGTTCTTCATCGATTTTGTTGCTGCGAGTTGCTGTTCTTCGTTGCTGCATCTTGTGGATTATATTGAGATCAAGTTTCTGCTGCTGCATCGATCTGATTGGTGATTTCTGCTGCTGCATCGATCTGATTGGTGATTTCTGCTGCTGCAATTCAGTTACAGCAATTCAGTTTTTCAGCTGTTGTTCTTTAACTTGTTGCTGCTGTTTTCTGCGCAACTTTGTACTGTTTCATCGGATTGAGCTGCGTTCTTCGATCCTTGATCAATTATTTGAGCTGGATTTGATTCGGGACTACATTGCGAAGCTTTTGTGAAGATTTGAGCATCATTGAAGCTTCTTGGAGGTAATTGCAATTCGATTTTCGTTTTCGCGCCTATTTTGCTGCTGGATGTTCGATCTTCGATTTCGTGCTTGTTTCTTGATCATTTGCTGCGATTCGAATTGCATTGGATTCGCATTTGATGCTGCTATTGATTCCAAGCTGCGATTTGTGGATTTCTGCTGTGGAATTGCCGGATTTTGCTACGTTCTTGGAGCTGCATTCTGTTCTTGTTGCTGCAGTGTTCTTGCTGCAAATTTGTTCAAATTCAGCTTGGATTCTTGATTATTTGCTGTAATTTGGACTGGATTTGATGCGCCTTATGGTTTCTGTTGGATTCGTATTGGTTTAGAGTCGTTTTGACGACGAATTGGCTTTCGATTGTGTTGATCTTCATGAAGAACACCTGGAAATCGTGTTGAATATATGAAGATCTTCATCTCTGGAAATTGATGTGTCTCGTTGGGATTGAACCTGCGACCTGTTGGCTTCTGTAATTCGTGAAAAATTTGCGTCTGCGTGGCTTCGAACCCGCGACCTCTGAGGCTTGTAGCGCCGTGCACCCTCCGTGCACCGGGATTTCAACTTGGAGTTAGCTCGTCTCGTGCACCCCGGTGCTCCTTCATGTGCTCTGCACGTGCCATGGGTTTTTTTGGCCGAATTTTAAGCCGAATTTGGGTATTCTGGTCAATTTTGGCCGAATTTTTGACCGAATTTGGGGCTATTTTGAAGATTTGTGAAGTTTGGGGCTATTTTGAAGATTTGTGAAGTTTGAGGCTATTTTGAGGATAGTTCTGAAATATTGGGGCTTCTTTGGAGCTTTTGAAGACTTTGGGGCTGTTTGGAAGACAGTTCTCAAGTTTGGGGCCGTATCCCGTAATTGGATTTTCGAGGGGCCATTTTGTGAAGTCCAGGTTTAAATTTACCTTGGCAATTTGAAGACCGGGTTTTGATTGGACCTTGGCATTTCATTCATCATCTACCTTTTCTCTCAAGTTTTCCTTTTAATTCTTTAGAAAGGAAGAAGAAGGAATAGATGGGGGGAATATTAGATGTACATATTTGTACATGCATAGATAGGTACTCATACTTTTATAGATACATGGTACCTTAGGTTGACTTGTATAGTTGACTAGTTAGTTAGGATTGATCTCCTATATATAGTGGCATCCTAACATGTAAATACTTGGTTGATTCATTATACATACTTGATTATTATACATATGATTCAACCCCCTCTCTAAACTATCTAATACAGGTATCAGGTTTTACTAAAACGTGAAAATTTCAAACCAATTCGCGCTGCGTAGGTAATTTTAAAGTTCGAAAAAAATTTGGATTTTAAAATTTGACCATCCCATTTTTAGTTGACTCGGGTTGGTCCGACCAAAACGGTCCGGTTCATGTCAATTCGATCCGACCGGTCCGGTCCGGTTAAAATCGGTCCGGTTCGGTTTAATAGGAATTCGGTTCGGTCCTTCACGCAAACCGGGTCAGTTTAGTTCGACCCATTAGTTACCCGTTCCGACCCGACCCGGATGGGTCATACCAATTGAGAAAACCCGGATTGGTTGACCCGCTCCGGTTTGACCCGTGGAACCCGACCCGGTTCGGTTCGGTTGACCCGGTTCAGGTTCCTTTTGGTCTTCCGAGTCGATTGTCATGACCCGGATGTGCAAAATTGGACCGGCCCATGACCCACTAGTGGTCCGGCCGAAATAATTACTTGTGGGCTAAGTAGGGTTTTAAAATCCACTAAAAACTTAACTTAGCCACCAAGTAATATTAATTATAGATATATTTGCACAATATTTGCACAATATACATATATAATTTTCGGCACATACATACATATATATATTGTCAAGATTCTATATTTGGGATATAAACTATCAACAATATATGTATATATAAAAAATTCGGCACATGCATATATATATATATATTGTCAAGATTCTATATTAGGGATATAAATCTATCAACAATATATTTTCTTAATCTTTAGGAAACTAATATCTATCAATATTATCAATATCCCTAATATTGTGCTAAAATATATTGATAGTTTCTAACCACAAGTATCATGTGAATCTAGCCCTAATTGTGATCCAATTACCTAGCAAAATTTCTGCCGAATTGGCCAACTCTAGGGTTACTTGGAGACTAAGAAATTAAAAAAATATCACTTTGTAAACCATAGTTGGTTCGGCTGAAACATGCCTTTAGGGCTAGTGGTCAAATTTCAAGAGCAAATTTTACTAAGATCATTAATCCAATGTTTGATTTTGATAAAAGTCACGTTTTTCTTTAAGATCATGAACATCAGTTTTACCGAAAACACTCAATTTCATGATTATTAGATTTACTAAAAATTAAGAACATCAATTTATAAAAAATGATGAACTCCCTAACACAGGCTCTGATACCGGTGTAGGATATAGAGGGATAAATAATACAGAAACAAAACACGTGTACATGCCAGGTAATCTAATTATGCAGTGGAAAAGAGGCACATAACAGTAATTGCTTTCCTGTAGTCCCAAGATCTTCAAGGGGAGTTCCGATCTGCCGGAAGGCTCTTGTAAGATTCTGGTTAAGGAATCGGCTACACGGAATGGTCTCCATGGCAAAGCCTCTTGTCGATTCCTAGCAGAGACGGGTTTCTGTGGTAAATTGCTCGAAGCAATTTGGCACCTCCTTGAACTTTATGAGGTTCGGCTGAAACTAGTGTATAGAGGGGGAGGGATTTCTTTGGTCTCAACACTTAGGAGAAATGAGTGATTAACTATTAACCCTAGTGAAATCCTGACACCCCCTATATACAGGAGGAGGTGGGAAAATCCCACATCCTCTTAATACATGTTTCGGCCGACCTAGGCTAGGAGAGTGGAGGCCCATTTTTGGTCCAGCCCAAAATCCCTAACGTGACATAACCCAATTACCTTAACTGTTAGGCTTATATTAAAGAGCTCCTATTATGGCGGCCCATTCACCAATTGCCAACACGTCTTCTCAGCAGTGACGTCGTATGCTCCTCTTGGGTGCCATTTGTGTCAAGTGATAGTTACCATTTTGACAGATGGTCTACCTTGGCGACTCTGGAGGTCGGCGTACGCATGCTAAATGCGCTTGTGTCCCTAGCTGATCGCAAGTCTGTTCCTGAATCTGGTCCGACTGGACATCGTCATGCTCGCGAGGCATTGTCTCGATATGCCCCCATAAGTTTTATTCTTTTCATATTTCTCTTTTTTATACCTTCATTATTTGATGCATTCTTGTTGTATTCAGGTTGTTGCCGACATGGTCAACATGACGTCCTTCGTGGTCGAGCTGACCGAGAAGGTTGATATTCAACAGTCTGAGTTGGAGCAATTGAAGGAGACAGTGCGTGCCCAAAAGGAGAGGGCTTCGACCTTCGACTCCTCTGAGATAGTGTATCAAGGTCGCATTGCCTCCCTTGAAGCCGAGGTCAGCCAACTTCGTAAGGAGAAAGAAGACGAGGCCATAGAGAAACGAGAGTACTTGGCTACGACTTTATTAAAGAACTCTGACGAGGCGATTATTCGCGGTGTTACTTGGTACAAGGCATCTCCCGAGTTTGAAGAGGATGCCAAGGCTAAGTGCAATGACATTATCACTACTTATGGTGAGGAGCTTGCTGTTAAGATTCATTCCGTCGATCCACTCTTTGATTTCAGCGAGCTTGGCGACTTTTCCGGCTTTGCTACCATGCACCTTTAGGCGCTTTATGGTGAGGATTCTGCCCCCCCCCCCCCAAGAGAGAGGAGAAGGGTGCTTCTTCTTCGGCTTCCTATGGTGATGTCGCGGAAATTAATCCACTGGGTCACGACGGCGGCGGCGAGCCTGCCACCTCCGACTGATGAGTAGACTACTTTATCGTGGTTATAGATAGTCACTTTCTTTTCCTTATGCTTATTGTGCTTCGTTATTAGAAACACTTATTTTGGGTCTTGAGTATATATACCGTGTTTCTATCTTTTATATGAAACATGTCCAAAACATATGTAGATATTATGGTTATATAAAAATATGTAGTATTTCGTACCCATGTTGACAAGCTCACATTCACTTGCATTATTATTTAGAATCCATTACAAGCACGTATGATCCATATAAATGACTACATCCATGATTTTTTTGTTAACACATTTATGACTCACCTCATACAATGACATAGGTCGAACAACCTTCTAGCACGAAAGGAACGACTGTCGGGCAACACGCACCGACAACGACAGACCCATTGTATGAGGTAAAAATAAAGCAGAGATACAATCGGGCGTGCATCCTTGTAATAAATAGAGTCAAGTAAGGGTAAAACCAATGCCTGACTCGGGGGAAAATGATGGATATACACCCGATTGAACCTCACTAAGGCTCGACTTAGTCGTACTGTCGCCCCGAACATGGTAAGTGGCCGAGACCCTTCAAAACCACGCGCTAGTCCTCTTAAACCGGACTAGTCCGATGTCGAAAACACCGGACTAGCCCGGACAAACGGGACCAGAATAGTCCGGTGTCGTTGTTGCTTTGAGCAACATAGCACGTGTTACTTTGAGCAACACACCAGACTAGTCCGTGCTGTGTTGCTTTAAGCAACACACCAGATTAGTCCAGTCACGACGGGGCCGACGCGTCCCGCGTTCGGCCCTCGATGCCCGGGTGATCGACATTCGGGTTACGCGCATACCATACATGTCATACTTTTTACACGGGTCCCACCTGTAAATGTGGGCCCCTCTGGTGCAAAAATCTCAAACTATATAAATATGGTCATATATCCTTCATGTATAACTTGATCTCTCGTTGGATATCAGTGCTCTGTCTTCTCTCTAACTTTATCTCTCTAAAACCGAACTCTCATTTAAGCATCGGAGAGGACACCCCCCGGCTTACCCCTTGTGCAGGTAACCGAGGAAAGGAACCGGAGAGGCGGAATACGAGTAATAAGGTGATCACGACTCGACACAAGGCTGCAAGATTGGAACACCGACGAGCTTGATCCATCATTTTGCACTGTTGGTATTCACACCAACGATCAGAATGATTTCCCAATTGTACTTCAGGATTTTTGGGCGGATGAGGGGTATCAAGACTTTTTCGTCTCATTTCATGAAGAATCGCTGAAATTTTTCTATTCAATGGAGTGAACCGAACCGCATGAACCTCACTTGAATGAAGAAGAGTGTCATCAATACGACGACCACCAAGAGGACGGTTCTCAGGAGCCACCCAAGTCAATGGAGGTCGTTCGTTGAGAGTGAGGAGTGGCTGAATTGTCCTTATTCTTTTTATTATTATCCACAACAGTGGATTCACTAGCTTTCTTCATTCATCGAAGTGACCTGGCTCTTTCTAGATCAATATACGCCTTCACCTAAGAAGCCAATTCTTAGAGGGTATAGAGTGGCTTCAATTCCAGATTATCTGCCAACGCCGATCCCAAGCGTCCTAAGTTCCTTTTGAATGCTCGACTGATTTCTCCTTCACCCAAATCAGCATCAATTTCAGCAAGGTTCTGATTTAAGCGAGTATAGTAACTCTGGCCTTTAAGAAGTTGCCGTTCTCAAAGATAACGCTGCAAGAACCTAGCCTTTAAATACCTCCATGAATAACCGAGCCCTTTGGTAAACCAAAGAACCAATGTGAAGCCGCCTCTGCTAGAGTGGTCTGGAATAATAAGAGGATATGGGTTTCATCGCTCGTTCTTCCCAGTATTGAAGCTTCATGTCGCTGGTTCGCATTCGACCAACTGAAGAAATTCTTCTCTGGGTGGCTGCTGGCACAGAGTTAGCCGATGCTTATTCCCCGGATACCGTCATTATGTGTTCTACGGGATCCCCCTTCCATGTATAACGAGTAATTTTTCCGGAGACACACTATTTGGAATGAAAATATCTGTCAACTCCTGGTAGAACGGACGGGATGCGCGATCTCTCAAATTGTGCATCACCTTAACCTGAGATTCCTCCATCTTCTTGGCTATCATTGCCTCCACATGTTCAGGAGTTATCCAATCATAGGTGGAATGGGAGCCGCCGGAGGTGGTGGAGGCATGACCGAAATCACGGCTTGCAGGAGGAAGTGGTGGATACAGTTGGTAATGCTGATAGTAAGGTTGATAAGGCTGGTAAAGTGGACGAAGAGGAGCCTGTTGTTGAGCATGCACTTCTCCCTCTTGGATGGAGCTCCCGTAGTTTGGCGGCTAGCTGTCATTGAACGGGTAACACCCATTAATTTTTTTGTAAGTTTCCCACAGACGGCAACAGATGTTGGATTCCGATCTTCCGTGGTTGACTTGAGCTCGATCGTTAGCGCGTCCAGACCTGCACGAAGGGATGAACCAGGGTTTATACCGGTGATCCCCCTAAAGCTTAAGTCAGTCCCTAGAAGATAATATCTAAGAACTGAGTAATATAGTGAAATATAAGAGAGTCTGTAAAAAAAAGTGTGAGGAGATATATGGTCTTATTTATAGGAAATGACCAATATGGTAACTGACTTACGTATTAATGTTGCATCGACTCTCACTGTATAAAAAGTTTCCTATCAACGCTTACCTTTCGGGGAGGGATCATTAATTTCACACGGAGTCATTGAATGCTCCGTTATTCTCGGGAATGAATCGATCCTCTTATTAAAGAAAGAGAGGGCCTCTGATTAATGACATAGGGAGAGGGAGGATAGTGGGTCGACCTCCCCTCCGTTGGAGAGGGGTCGATCCCTTTCTCCTTGAGAGAAGGGTTTACCCTCTCTTTTCAGGGGGTCGACGATTTGTCCCCCTAAGGCAATAAGTCGTCGAATCAACCATTTTGGAAGAGTTCGTCAACTACTTTAATATAAAATGACATTTTGGTAATTCGTATGTCCGTCTGGAGTCGGATGAAGTTAATCGTTTGCACCATCCATATACCCATATCAATCAATATTGGGCCTCAAATGTAATTATTAAAAAAAAAATCAAAATGCATATGTATTATATATATGGTAAAAGAAACATTATAAGTGGAACATTCTCTATAGATGAGACTTTCTAGAATACCCATAGAAAAAAATATTGGAAAAATATCTATGATTCTTTCATACACCTTTTTTTAGAAAATAAAAATTATGTTATGAACCAAAATTAATTATATTATGATGTACTCTTAATATTTTTAGATTTTTTAAAGCATCTTCATATCAATCAATATCAGTATCTATAATAGGGCAACACTGTAAAATCATGCCATGTCACCATGTAGCATTCTAATTGTATCTATATAATTTGGATACAATTTAGGTATTAATTATTAATTACTTTATTACTGTTTCTTTGGTTGCCATGTCACCTATATGGATTCTAATTGGTTAGTAAGATTCAAATGAAAATTAGACTCTTATTCTATATTCTTCAATATCATTCATTCGTTATAATTGCCAAATTATTAGTCTTCCACCGCATTAGTTACAAACATATTCTCAATGTGATTGGCTGGTGTGAATTAAGGGCACGTTTGATTGCCGGTATTGCGATATCCTAATACCGGTATTAGCTAATACATGCTTAGCTAATACAATGTTTGATTGAGCCATGTATTAGGATATCCTAATACAATGTTTGAATGACTTTGTATTAGGATATCCTAATACAATGACTAAAAGACCTAAATACCCTTACTTGCATTTTCAATGAAGATATATTTTACATATGATTAATTTAACAAAGATAAAATTTAACAAAAAAAAGAAACTTCAATTATTTAAAATAATATTTTTCATAAAAAAAATCAAATTTATGTATAAATAGTAAAAACTATTTTTGCTAATGATGGATAAATGTCCAATTCGGGTTCGTATTTACATTTCGGGCCTCGTAAACACGTCAAAAATTACATCTCGGTTTAAAAACGTCACCCAAGGAGTCAAAACGGTCCGGAAACGCATTTACGCGCGTCCGGGTTGCAGCAACCCGGACGTCCGGGTTTCTTGCAATCCGGACCTCCGGATTACTTGCAATCTGGAGGTCCGGATTGCACTACGGGTATCGCGCGACTATCGTATCCGCGATTACCGTTACGTGTAGAGAAGTCAAGTTCGCGCATTACCAATATAGATGACGGTTACCGGATGTTCTTGAACCGTCATCAAACCGCTTTAAAACCGGGTCCGGTCCCAAGGAAGACTATAAATAGGAGGCCTTGGCCACCCATTTTGACACATCCTCTCATTTGCCCAACTTTGGTATTTTGAGCTCTGACTTCTCTCTAGAAATATTCTCTCTCTAGAAATTACTCTTTTGCCATTATAATGACTTAAGCTTCGGAGAGGGCTCCGCTAGCACCACCCCCCCTCTCCGTGCTAGCATTGGTCCTTCGTGTAGGAATCGTCGCCCAGACGCCCGCATTTATACACAGACCTCCGCCTCCTGAGACACAGCCGTACCGAGACACAGACCTTTACGGGAATAAAACCGAACACTCGCCAGTGGCCCAACCTCTTCCCGACGAAGGGTTACAGCCCAAAAGCCCGCACAACCACGCGAACAGACGCGTCCTCATGACCTTGTTCATCCCGGACGCAACATTGGTGCCGTCTACGTGATTCGAACAAGAAGCTACCGTACCGCAAAATCATGACGAGTGATCACAACCCTCCCGAAGAGGTGAAAAACCCAAGGAAAAGGCCTGGGCGTCCCAGGAAATCCCCGGCAAACAAAAGAACAGGAGGCCAAGCTCCAGCTGGGAGCCAGTCGGGACCCTCCCACTTCCGTAGCTTCATCCATACCGACTGACAATGCGCCCAACGCACAGCACAGAGAGCCAAGGGACAAACATCACGCACATCCACCTGGTTTCGAACCAGAAATGCACGAAGATGAATCCCAAGCAGAAATGCCGCAAGGCGAACAAAGAACGGGGGCAAACCCGATGCCCACCGTTACTCCAGCGATGATGGCTGCGCTGGAAGAGTTACTCGCGTTCCGCGAGTCTCTAAAAAACCAAGGATATGCGGCTCAGCCACCTCCGTCCAACCAACAATATGCTGCGCCAACAAGAGAGATGTCGCAAGACACTACTCTCTACGGCAATCCTTTCCAGGGCAGGAACCAACATGCAAGATATGAACCTGCACGGTCATACACTCCTTTCCAAGGAGCCCATCAGTGGAGGAACGAAAGGCAGCCCCCATTCTACCACCCACAGCAGCCAACGAGGGATGATCCTTTTCAGGCCACAAGCAGGGATCAATCTGAGATCTACCACAACAATGGTCGGCAAAATCCTTCAACAGGTTATGCTGAACCGGTAAAAGGGTTTACCGCCGAGATGTTAGAAGAAATGGTGGAGAAGAAGATGAAGGAAGCAAAAATGAAGGGTATGCACGCTCTTGAAGAAAGGCCGTCACATCCGTTCGCTGACCACTTGGTGAACAGTCGCGTCCCAGACGCACTGTATCGAATTGGAGGAGACCTCTACCGTGGAAAAGGAGATTCAGTTGAACACGTGCAAAAGCACGAGGCCTCTCTGCTAGGCAGAACGAAGAACCCACACCATTTCGCAATGACGTTTTCACAAACTCTTGCCGGGACTGCAGCACACTGGTTCTTCTCACTGCCATGCGGAAGCATAACTTCATGGGCAGACCTGAAGGCCAAATTCATTCAACGGTACATGGGCGAGCGCACATTGTTGAAAGGGGCAAACGCTCTGGACGACGTCCAACAACAAAACGAAGAGTCTCTTGCCGACTACTACGTCCGCTTCAATCAGAACATCTCTGACATTCAGGGGAACCTGACAGAAGGAAAGATTGTTCGAGCATTCATTCGAAACCTCGGACGAAGAGGCAATGCCCTAGCTGAAAAAATGGCAAAGCGCCCAGCGGAATCCATGGAGGAGTTAGCCGCAAGAGTCAAAGAATACATAGACCTCGAAAGGTTCAGAAGCCAGAACAAGACAAAAATCGCTGCATCAAAGGCAAAAGATAATCCAAAGCAGAACCAACCAAAACCACACTCAAGTGGTCAATAAGGAAGACATTGGCAACCTCAGCCGAAAAGACCTTTTCAAGAAGATTTTCAGAAGCCAAAGGAAGTAAATCTTGCCGACTGCATTCCTTTGAATGCCCCGCTGTCTGTAATTTTGAGAGAAATGAAGGACACGAATATGTGGAAGGAGCCAAACAACTTCAGGAAAGGCCCACTGGGGAGAGACAAGGATAAGTGGTGTGAAAACCACGAGGTCTTTGGCCACGAGACCGATAGCTGTGTCAGTCTGCGCTTTCGAATTAACAACTTCGTCCTCAAAGGCCAATTGAAACAGTTTGTCGATCAAGGCAACAACCCCCCGAGAAAGGCTCAACCAGAGTCATCAAAAAGAGGAAACAAGGGAAAAGAGAAGGTCAATGACAACCCTCCGCCAGCTAAGCGAGGTGTAATCAACGTCATACACGGAGGGCCTGCCGCCGGAGGACAAGTATCTAATGCTCGGGACATTTATGCATCCCAAGCAGCTACACTGCCGATGTACGGAAAGCGCAAGCAACCTGAGCAAGAAGACGCAGTCATCCAATTCTCCAGGGAAGACTTAAAGCATATCGTTTACCCCCACGATGACGCTTTAGTCATAACCATGGACATTGACGGGTACGATGTGAAAAGAATTCTTGTCGATGGCGGAAGCTCCGCTGACATTCTACATGTCAGAGTCCTAGAGCAACTGGGAAGATCTGTCAAGGACTTGTCCCCAGGAACCTTCTCACTAGTCAGCTTCGCTGGAGCAGCTACACAACCCCTGGGTACAATCAAACTTCCTGTCATCCTCGGTCAGGGGTGGAGAGCATTACATATCAACGTCACTTTCGTAGTTGTAGAATCTCTCGGAGCCTACAACGGAATCTTGGGACGAACAACGATCAATCCCTATGTGATCGTGCCCTCCACCGTCCACCAAAAGATGAAGTTCCCTACGGAACATGGGATTGGGGAAGTGCTAGGCGATCAGATAACCGCAAGACGTTGTTACGTCAATGCCTTGAGAACAAAGCACCAATTCCATGTGGCCATGATAAATTCCTTCAAAAGGCAGAAAGTTGTTGATGAAAGAAAGAAGCAACTGGTGGAACACGCTGTTACAGTTTGGAACCCACAAGAAAGCATCCAGTTCTCGCCATGGCACCAGATATGGCTCGTTAAGCAGGGAGAAGACGAGCCAATCATGGAATACTTCATCAGATTCGCCTCCAACGCCTCAACAGCGAAGGCAACAAGAGAAGAAGTGATAAGTGTGTTCTATGCAAACATGAACGCCAAATCTTTCCTTCTCTCTGGACAAACTCATGGATGGCAAACAACAAAAACCATGGCAGATCTAAAGGATAAGCTTGAGACAGCAGTCTTATGCGAACAAGAACTGAGGTGGGGTACACCCCTCAGTTGGGACAAAGGAGTTCGAGCAAAAATGAACAAGCAGGAAGACGCAAGCATTGATATCGACAACATCTTCACACCGCTAAACACGGTTGCTGAAGACATTTACGTCAACCTACTGGAAAACAAGCTCCCAAGTCCACTTGTCCCGAAGACAGCTTTCTTGGGCAACAACATCAGAGAATGGTGCAAGTACCACAAAACTTGGGGGCACAACACAAACATGTGTCTACCATTAAGGTGGGAAATTGAAGAATGCATCACGCTAGGTGCACTAAGGCGATTTGTTGCAACCGACTCCGCGACATCGTCATCAAACCAGCCATAATGAAACGGGAGAAACAACTATCTTTTAAATTACTTTGCGCATTCCTAGTATTTCTAGTATAATCGTAAATACGCGCAAGTATCTAATAAAGTCAATCTACATTTGTAGGTACACATCTATCTCTTGCACGCTATTTTTTGGATTAAACGCGAAGCAACTAAACTACGCGCTTATTATCTACATCAATAATCCAAGAAATTATGACACGTGCAAGCAAAATCTATCATGCGTTATGAGAACGTTTATCATCAACAACAATTTACCCATATGGATGACCACATAAAAAGGCATCATCATAGAATCAAACACTTGGAGTTAAGCCCAAGACACTTTCAAAAACAGCATATTGCAAATACACATAATGGATGATATTTGCATACCTACACCAACAAGGAGTTTATTTCTCCATTCACAAATCGACATCTACATCAAGAAGGTGCCAGCAACACAAAGCAATTGCGCTATGTTCACAGCCAACTTATATGACACAAGGACAACTTGCGGATTATCTACAAAAAAGGAACTTATAGCAATTCTCTACTCAAAGGGACGACTATCCAAAGAGCCGTCACTTACAAGCAATATCTTGGATTAACACTAAGACCTGCTATCAAAGGGGGCATGTTTACTTCTAGAAAATGACATGCTGTGACATCTCATATTAGAGGCAAATCCTCATGTTCATAGCCATTCCCTGGATCCAGAACATGATGGGCAAATAAAATAACGGGGCTGATCACCCCATAAATTCCGAATGTCCTCTGTTTAGACGACAATCCCATATAACGAATTCCTGGTAAGGGTTCACTCTTCATGGCAGATGTCCTCTGTTTAGACGACAATCCCATATAACGAATTCCTGGTAAGGATTCACTCTTCATGGCGGATGTCCTCTGTTTAGACGACAATCCCATATAACGAATTCCTGGTAAGGTTCACTCTTCATGGCGGATGTCCTCTGTTTAGACGACAATCCCATATAACGAATTCCTGATAAGGGTTCACTCTTCATGGCGGATGTCCTCTGTTTAGACGACAATCCCATATAACGAATTCCTAGTAAGGGTTCAGTCTTCATGGCGGATGTCCTCTGTTTAGACGACAATCCCACATAACGAATTCCTGGTAAGGGTTCACTCTTCCTTGCGGAAGTCCTCTTGATAGATGACAATTCCGTACTATAGATTTTCAAAATCGTGTTGCATGGTTCCTGGACGCAGAAAACATGCATCACAATTCATACTCTCAAAAGTGTTACATGGTCCCTGGACGCAAGAATCATGTATCACAAATATTTTGCAAAATATTTTGTCAAGTATTTTATCAAATATTTTATGTATCAAACACCTTTCTAAAAATTTTATCAAACAAGGATTTCAAGGTTCGCAAAACTCTCTTTCAAAACCCAAAAAGTTTTTACGTATGCTTCCCCAACGCGGGTTGATACACGCTGGCAGGTGCGCACCCTGTTTAAAACTCATAAAATTTACAAGTAGAGTCTTGTACAACGTCGCTTTAGAGTGGAACTAAGAGACGGTATAAACTAGTATCTTGCTCAAGCCAAGATAACACATTTCAAACATACTACTTGTTAAGTCGCTATATGTGAATCAGTTAACAAGTTTCGACGGATATAGTGTCAAGCTACGTAGGAAGACGTACAACATGCATAACGCATCGTACAAACAATCTTGAATCAAAAGTGACTATCGGTCACGATTGCGGGGACTACGTTTACACTACTAGTCATCCGGGTTCAGGAAACACAATAAGCGATAACGGTATGAAATATTACTAACAAGTTATCATGCAAACTGCTGTGTATAAAACAGGTTCATACGACGTAGTTCAAAGCGAACAAGTCACAAGCAACAATCAAACAACAACTCCAACAAGTTTCTAAACATAGAAGCCGGGGGGCGAACGGGCTCATAAACGAGTTCAACATATCGAAAAGATGACAAAAATCAAAGGAGTCCATCATCCCTGACAGGGCTGGGCGGAAGAGGCAAAAGTTGCACATTAGTGCCGCCACCATCTTCTCCAAACAAAAATGCAAACTCAGATGTTGCAGTATCTAAGCGACGAAGCTCGGCAACTTGCCCAACAGCAGACTCCGCATATGGCCCTAACTTGTCAAAAGGAAAGCCAGGAGCAAGAATGCTCACTCTACGAATAAAGTCCTCAACAAACTCGCTGAGCATAGGAGTGGCCTTCGCTGTAGCAGCAGCAGTAACTGCGCTATCAAATCCAGGAGTAGAAGGGAACTTGCTAAGTCCCTCTTCAATACCAGCCTTCATTTCTACCTCGCGCACTTTCCGACAGGCAACCTTGTGCTTGCCTGCGTTATCAGAAATTGCCTTCTCAATGGCGGCGTTCTCAGACTCAAGCTGAACAAGGCTGGCATGATCAGAATCATAACGAGCATCAAAATCCGTCTTCTTCAACGAAAGACGGCGCACTTCATCCTTAGCTTCCTCAAGCTCCTTGGACAAAGTAGCAGCCTTGTCAGCAATGGCACGCCTCTCCTGGACAAGCTCCAACATGAAGGAGGCCATGTGCACCATATCAGAAACAACCTGAAAACAAGGAGATAATAAGCATACGTGTTCGGGAAAAACGAACATAGCAAAGTGAAAAAAGATACTCACTGGAGTGAATCCAGACAACGATCTCTCAACAAAAGTTCGTGCCTCCTCGTCACTCGAGGGTCGAACAGATCACCAGGAGGAATGGATCGATGAAGAACACGCACGCCAACTTCAGGCATGCTCAGCTGGGAGTTCTTGGGAAAAGTAAGATCTCCTGCCACGTATGGCATCCACTTACCATCTGAAATATCACCATCCAAAGGACGAAGCAAATCCGCACGTCCAAGTGGCGGGATCGCTACATGCAAACCAAACAGCGTTATGCAAAAGCCAAAAACAAAGCGTACAAAGGCACAAAATCAAGTGTCCAGCTTATACCAGAAAGAAGAGAACGTTCCACCTCGGACCGCTCCTTCGAGCGGGGGGCAGACAACGCATCCTCGCAACCGTCAACTTCCTTCCCTTTATGACAGGAAGGAGTAGGAACGATCACAGTAGTCTTCGGACGCTTCGAACTGCTCGAAGCGTCGTACGACCTGCAAGTAACATGCAAAGTTACAATCCAACCTAGAAAACACATAAGGAAGATTGTCCTTTTAAAACCATCTACCTTTTCCGCGTCCAGAAGCCGCCGATGCTCCAGAAGCAAGTGGGGGAACGATCCTCCCGCTAGAAGCAATCTTGCGAGCGGTCGCCGTCTGCAAAGACGAGCTTTTTCCGTCAAACCAACCTACAGTGCAACACGGTAAAAAGTTATAAAAATAATCAACATACCGAAGCTGCAGAAGGGAGCACATGGATCCCAGCATCAATCAATTCCTGATCGGATGCACGCAATGAGCAAGTAAAGCCGCGCGATTGTTGACAGTGATATATCTGTTTTATCACTTCCTTATCCGACAAGGAGAGTTCCCGAAAAGCAGGCGCGGGATCAAACTTCCGAACATACTCGACACCCCAAGTCGTCCCTGCATCATGAACAAAAAAGTAATGATGCCTCCAATGGTCGGCAGACCGATCCGCGGTAGCAACTAATCGGTAACTAGGATCCCACTTGGCTTCCCCAAGACCAAGTTCCTCAAAACCATCGCTCTGCAAGTTCGGCCAACGAACTTTCACACCGCACAATCCCGCTGAGTCTGAACTCTTAAGCTGGTAGAAGCAGCGAAAGAGGGTGCGGGAATAACGCCAGGACTGCTTGTGAAGCAACACTCTGAAACAAGTCCATACTTGAATCCCGTTGGGTGCAAGATCTAAAGGGGAAATCCCATAACCGCTACAGAGCTCAACCAAGTCAGAACAGTAGGGAAACTGAAACCCTCTCTAACGTGTGATGTGTACACGACGGATAAATCTGCAGGTGGAGGAGTAGTATCTCCTAAACTGCTATCAGGGAGTACCTCAAAGGGGTAAAAAGCCTCGGTACAAGCGTCGAGTCCGGAAGCACTCGCATACAAGGTGAATAGGGATCTATCCAAGCGGTTAGTATAATACCTAACCAACGCCTCAGTCTCTCCAGCAGGAGATACCCCAACGAAAGGACCAGCAGCTACACCCTCATTGATATCTAAAACACTATCTGCCGGCAAAGCCGGGTCTACTTCCAAGTCATCCTCTATATCGGAATTAAAGGGAGTCTGCGATAGAGGAGTGGTGGACTTACTCATTGTATCAACGCGATCAAAGGGAAGGAAGCTCCGCAAGAAGTTACTACGATCCCACAATCTGCAAGAAGCAAGCGAAAGTCAACGCGCGTATCAAAAGTCAACGTACGTATCAAAGTCAACGCGCGTATTAAAGTCAACGCGCGTATCAAAGTCAACGCGCGTATCAAAAGTCAACGCACGTATCAAAGTCAACGCGCGTATCAAAGTCAACGCGGGTATCAAAGTCAACGCGGGTATCATAAGTCAACGCGCGTATCAAAGTCAACGCGCATATCAAAGTCAACGCGCGTATCAAAGTCAACGCGCGTATCAAAGTCAACGCGCGTATCAAAGTCAACGCACGTATCAAAGTCAACGCGCGTATCAAAGAGTCAACGCACGTAGCCAAGATCCACGCACATAGTAAAGTTGGTACGTACCATAAAAGGGACTAACGTCTTAAGGAGCTATCATGCAAACGGTGGAATTAACGCAACAAACCACAAGGATCGAACACGGCAACGCTTAAGGGAAATATTTCTCTAAGGCGTCAAGACGACAAGTGACTATGCCTAAAAGTTATTGGGCAATCCCCGTCAACCAAAAAACCCGCCAAGAGGAAAATTCTGCATATCGACCAAAAAAGCTTCTACACAAAGACACGGGGGCACTATATCCAAACGGGGAATTCTACCTCAACTATCCACGGAAGTGAAAAATCGCCTAAGTTATGGACAAACGATGATAATAACGGCAACCAATCAGCAATTACTCGACATACAAGCATCAACAAACAGTTCCACATGTCAACGACGAAAAATAGCTCAAACGAACAACAATACGGCGACATTCGAAATCAAGTCGAAGCTGTCCTGTAAATTCGAATTTCCAAATTACCTCAAAACGTGACGAAAAGTATCACAATGGACTCCCCTCGCCGAGACGATTCCGGAAAGGTAAGGACCGCGACGAGCAGAGACCGGGAAGGTGGCGCGTGGGCTACACGCGCCGGCAAGGGCGGAACTCACGCGGCGGCGCGTGAGGGCGCGTCCGGCGTCTCCTGGTGATTCCGAAGGCGGCGCTGGAATCCTCGTGACAAACTGAGTCGAATGGTGGTGTCAATTTCTGAAAACAAGTCAAGGATCAAACTCGAAACTGTCGGGATGTGTCTAAGCTCTACGACGGCGAAGAAATTATGAACACAAAAGAAATTTCGGGAAATGATGAATGAATTACCTGCAAAGAAGATGGAATGATGAATTCCCAAGGTGCTGGAAGGATAATTGGGGATGTGTGTATTTACATATCCCAAAAGATGCTTTGTTGATAAGGATTAAAGGATTAACTTATCTACACTCACGCCTAAACGCTTACGGTACACTCCACCCTCTCTTCTAAAAATATCTACTCCTATACATATCTTGACATTGCACGTATCAAACCCATCACTCTACGCGTATGTTGCCATCGCATGATTCATGATTTGATAATCGCTAAGTTGTTTTAGAAACATATGGTTTCTATTTCTTGCATTGCGTAATTACGATCTTGCCATGACCATTACTTATGCATGCATGTTGATAGAGGCATGTTCGCATAGTATATTACCAATTGCTTATGTCTCCAACGATAACCATACTTACACGTTACATATGTACATTCCCTATTGCACTAACCGTGATGACAGGAAACAAAGTCATTCGGTCGGAAAATTAAACGACGGACGAAATCAAGATGCCTACGTCCGACCAACGACCAAAACCGAAAGGTTAGCGTCAAACTCACATTGGACACGTATCCTAACTTAAAATAGAGTCAAGAAAGGTTCTAAACCGTTACTTGACTCGGGGGCAAGTGATGGATAAATGTCCAATTCGGGTTTATTCGGGTTCGTATTTACATTTCGGACCTCGTAAACACGTCAAAATTACATCTCGGTTTAAAAACGTCACCCAAGGAGTCAAAACTGTCCGGAAACGCATTTACGCGCGTCTGGACCGGACGTCCGGATTGCAATGCAATCCGGACGTCCGGATTGCATTGCAACCCGGACGTCCGGGTTGCTTGCAATCCGGACCTCCGGATTACTTGCAATCCGGAGGTCCGGATTGCATTACGGGTATCGCGCGACTACCGTATCCGCGATTACCGTTACGTGTAGAGAAGTCAAGTTCGCGCATTACCAATATAGATGACGGTTACCGCATGTTCTTGAACCGTCATCAAACCGCTTTAAAACCGGGTCCGGTCCCAAGGAAGCCTATAAATAGGAGGCCTTGGCCACCTATTTTGACACATCCTCTCATTTGCCCAACTTTGGTATTTTGAGCTCTGACTTCTCTCTAGAAATATTCTCTCTCTAGAAATTACTCTTTTGCCATTATAATGACTTAAGCTTCGGAGAGGGCTCCGCTAGCACCACCCCCCCTCTCCGTGCTAGCATTGGTCCTTCGTGCAGGAATCGTCGCCCAGACGCCCGCATTTATACACAGACCTCCGCCTCCTGTGACACAGCTGTACCGAGACACAGACCTTTACGGGAATAAAACCGAACACTCGCCAGTGGCCCAACCTCTTCCCGATGAAGGGTTACAGCCCAAAAGCCCGCACAACCACGCGAACAGACGCGTCCTCACGACCTTGTTCATCCCGGACGCAACAGCTAATGTATAAATATGTATATATATAAAGAAAATAGTACAAAACAATTGAAAAAAGTGATTAGCCCTACCCGGCCCGTTCTAGCCGGGCCTAGCCCGAACTAACCAAAGCAACATAAAGCAACCCGACACGAACAGCTCGAATTGCTCAGCCCGGCCCGAATCGCACAGCCCGACCCGAATTGACCAGACTGGCCCGAACCACCCAGTCCGGCCCGAACTGACCAGCCCAGCCCGAATCACCCTGCCCGGCCCGAACTGACCAGCCCGAATCACCCAGCTCAGCCCGAACTGACCCGCCCGGCCCGAACCGCCCAGCCCGGCCCGAACATGACTCGGTCCGACCCGTGTCCGAAGTTTCGATGTAAACGGGGTCCGGCCCGAAGCTACGATGTAAACAGTGAGAGTTTGCCATATATTATAAGGGTAAATTGGTAATTAGGATATTGGTATTAGCTAATGCTTTACTTTTAGATGGTATTAATTAATACCAAATTCCTTCTATAATTGAGTATTAGCTAATACCAAGTATTAGCTAATACCAATACCAAGTTGACACAAACACGGTATTAGCTAATACCTGATGGATATACGCCCAATTTGAACCCGTTGACTTCCAAACCGTTATATTTTTATCGTCCCATTAACGTTTGTAAATCGAAACTTCAACCCGAACACTTCGCGAGAACATCAACGGCTCGAACGGGGCCGAAGCGCCCGTCCGGCCAAGGTAAACTCGCCTAGGTGAGGTTGGGTGGCCACACCCGACCTCCCCTAGGAGAGATCGGGTCAGCCAACCCGATCTCTCCTAGGGGAGATCGGGTGGACCAACCCGATCTCTCCTAGGAGAGATCGGGTCAGTCAACCCGATCTCTCCTAGGAGAGATCGGGTCGGCCAACCCGATCTCTCCTAGGAGGGATGGGGTTGGCCAACCCCATCCCCCCTAGGACGGGTTGGGTGCCCTCACCCAACCCCTACCCTTGGGGGTCGGATTTCTCCCCCCCCCAAGGGCCCCTGCGCCATTTTCGGACACCCACATCCCGGCTCACGTCGCCTACCTTCTCCGTATCCTAAGGTCTTAATTGTGCGCTTAAAGGTTAATTAATTGTATTTAAAGGTTAACGATGTCATTAAGCCACCTTAATGACACCTTTGCCTATAAATACCCCACCTTCACAACTCATTTGATCATCTTGGCAATTTAGATTATTTTGCTCTGACATCTCTCTAGCTTTATCTCTCTAAAAACGATACTGACTTAGGCATCGGAGAGGGTTCATCAGGCACCACCCCCCCTCTGTGCCTGGTACTGCCCCTTCTGCAGGGCGAAAGGAGAAGAGAAGCTAAGGAAGGAAAGACGAAAGCTAAGACAGTACAACCTAAGAGAACCGGATCATCCACATCTCCAGTGAGGAACGAGATTTGAGCCGACCACCCGTTGACCCAGATCCCGGAACCTAACACTTGGCGCCGTCAGTGGGCTTCGGACAGAAAGCCTGGCTATTACACGAGCTATGACGAACAGTAGGGTGTCCAGGCACCAACGCCCACCCGGGGGCAATGGGCGGAGAAGTGAACCCATACCCCCAGGGAGGCAGCCTAACCCTGGGAAGCAACCGATGCATCCAGAGCCCCAAGAAATACCACAGCCTCCTCAACAACAGAACAACCAGGAGGGAGGACCTTCACGCCCAGCTGGGGCTGAGTCTTCCACAGCCTCCACCCCCCGGGCAAGAAGGCCACAGAGAGAAAGAGAACAACAGGGAGTGCCTTCCCACAACACGGCACCCCCTGAGGGATACTATTATGAAGAGCAACCCCAAAGGCACCCGTACGGGATGCCGGCACAGAGAGATGGCAACCGCGCCCACACAGCATATGCAGGGCCGACATACACCCAAGGGACTTACACCGAAGCTCATGAGGAGGAGCAGATCCCGACAGAAGAGCACTACTCGCACCCTCGAGCAGGGCAGCGAGAGGAGCAAAGAAGGTATTACCAGGAGCCACCCCCAGAGGGAAGGCAACAATTCGTGCCTCCTAGGCAACAGCAAAGCAACAGGGTTTACACCCCGCTTGGGGAGGAAAGACAAGCAAGACCTCCAAGGAGGCAAGACTTCTATGAAGCACCCCAGCAGGCGTACCAAAGGTACACCTACAGTCCATACCAGCATGGACAAGGGAACCCAGTAAGCCCAGCCTACAATTACAATGGGTATCAGAGGGATTATACTCCGGCGCAGGTGATGATCACCCCGGAGGAGATAGAAGCCATGATAACCCGGAAATTGAATGAGTCAAAGAAACCCAGCCTGCATTGTCTAAGTGACAAGACAAACCACCCTTTCACAAAGGAGCTGGAGATGAACAGGGTGCCAGACTCCCTGCACACAATGCAAATTGCAAAGTACAATGGGAAGGGAGACCCCCTAGAGCATATCCAACAGCATGAGGCCTCCCTATTTGGGAGGACCACTGATGAAAGGTACAAGGCACTCTTATTCCCAAACACCCTAACAGGGGTGGCCTCACATTGGTTCTTCAACCTGCCCTCTGAGAGCATCCACTCATGGGAGCAGCTAAAAGCTAAGTTTCTGCAGAGATACCTAGGGGAGAGGAAACTCCTCAAGGGAACAGGCTCCATTGATGACGTCAAACAAGAATACGATGAATCCCTGGCCAGCTACTATACTAGGTTCAACCAGAACATTGCAGACATTCAGGGAGACATCACCGAAGGGGAAATAATACGAGCCTTCATCAGAAACTTAGGTCGCTTTGGGTCAACATTGGCTGAAAAGATGGCCAAAAAGCCAGCAAGCACCTTAGAAGAGCTTGCAGGAAGAGTTAAAACGCATATTGACCTTGAGAGGCACAGGGCAAGCAAGAAGGCCAAAATCCAGGCAGCCAAGGAGGATAATCAAAAGCCAAACAAAGGCAAGCCACCCCAGGCACCGCAGCATGCAAGGCAGCAGGAATGGCGTCCGCCGCAGCAAAGAAACCAAATGGGTGAACCCTTAAAGGCTAGAGAAATAAACGTCGTTAAGTTCATCCCACTAAACGCCACTCCAGCCACCGTACTTAGAGAGATGCGGAACCAAAAGCTTTGGTCACCCCCTGCAAGGTGGAGAGCCCCAATGGTAGGAAATCACAAGGATAGATGGTGTGACAACCATGAGGCTTACGGTCACGACACAAATGAATGCTTTAGCCTAAAGCTAAGCATAAACAACATCGTCCAGAGGGGAGAACTGAAGCAATTCATAGACCATGGGGGCAACAGTATCCAACTAGGGCCATCACAGAAGGACAAGGGCAAGGGAACGATAGACTACAACCCTCCACCCAATAAAAGAGGAGTCATAAATATGATACATGGGGGAGTAGCATCGGGTGGCCCAACTGCTAATGCAAGAGAGGTCTATGCATCCAAGCTAAGCTCAGTGCCAAGGTGGAGGAAAAGGCCAAGAGAAGGAGAAGAAGTAAAGATCGAGTTCTCGGAGAAGGACAAGAGTCACATCGTCTTTCCACATGACGATGCTCTAGTTATTACTCTAGATATTGACAATTTTGATGTAAAGAGAATTTTGGTGGATGGGGGCAGCTCAGCTGACCTCCTAAGCTTGAGAGTGTTAGAAGAGATAGGGAAAACCAAAGCAGACATCAAACCGGTCAACTTCCCTCTAGTTGGCTTCTCAGGGGCAACAAGTTACCCCCTGGGAATGATAACCCTACCAGTAACCATGGGCCAAGGATGGACCCAGCTGAAGGTAAATGTCAATTTCTTGGTGGTTGAAAGCCTGGGAGCCTACAATGGGATCCTAGGAAGGACAACCATAAACCCCTATGAAATAGTGCCATCCACTGTTCACCAGAAGCTGAAGTACATCACGGAGAATGGGGTTGGAGAGGTCCTGGGTGATCAACGCACCGCAAGGCAATGCTACGTCAACTCAATGAGACGTGGATCACATGGGACAGACACAGTGGCTGTGATCATGGTAGGAGCCAACCAGGATAGAAGAAGGAGGGGAGGGAGACAAAGGCAAGGTAGGAGGAGGAGTGGAGTGACACTCCGTCTGAGCAGGCAGTTTTTTCAAACAGTGCCTACAAGGAGACACAGGAGCAAGGCTGTGAAGATGACATCCATACCTTGGCAACCAGACACCATAATAGGGAACAGAACAAGGAACTCCATCCTAAAAGGCTTCCGCTACATAGATGATATCAAGCAAATGCCACGGGAGTCTATATCAAGCTATTTCCAGAGATTCTTCAATTATGGTGCCAACATGGACATCACAAGGGGAGAAGCAGTAAGGGCATTCATTAGAAACATGCATCCAAACTCATTCGGGACCTATGGAGGGCTCTATGAGATGGTCATGACGAGCACAATGAGAGAGCTCAAGGCAAGGCTGGACAAGGCATTTGCACGGGAAGCGGAGCAATTGGATGAAGTTCCGATGAGAGGAAGAGAAATGGACACATTGGGAAGAAGTGTCAATTTCACATTCACACCCCTCATACTCAGCATAGAAGAAATTTTCCACAAGCACCTCAAGCAAGAGCTACCAACATGCAGGGAGGAAGGCAAGGCCTTCCTAGGAGGAGATGCACAGGGTTGGTGTGAGTACCATGGGACCTGGGGGCATCAAACCAACAACTGCATGGTGTTGAAGGTGGAAGTGGAAGAAATGATTTACAATGGAGGATTCAAGGAATACGTGGCAACAGACACAGGGACCACCCCATATCCTTAGTTTCATATTTAGTATTTTGCATGTTTCAGCTTTACAAGCTTTTCAAAAAACAACCTTTGGAGAAGGAGAACTCACGAAGTTACTCCAACTCTAAAACTATCTTTGATTCCTACAAAGGATGTCTTGGTGCACCAAGGCATCCCAAGTGTACAAAAACATGAATGCTCCTAAGGGAGTAGTAGTTACTCAAAAGTATTTTCCAGTGAATGTAGTGGTATAATCACAAAGTTATCCTTACACAGATATGACTTCAAGTCAATGACAGGTTCGACGCCCCCAAGAGCGTATCTTGAGAGTAGTTATTACACTACGTCATTCGACGCCCCCAAGAGCGTATCTTGAGAGTAGTGTTCATACTACGACATTCGACGCCCCCAAGAGCGTATCTTGAGAGTAGTGTTCACACTACGACCTTCGACGCCCCCAAGAGCGTATCTTGAGAGTAGTTATTACACTACGAATTCGACGCACCAAGAGCGTATCTTGAGAGTGGTTTCCAAAAACTACGAACTTCGACGCCCCCAGGAGCGTATCTTGAGAGTAGTGTTCATACTACGACCTTCGACGCCCCCAAGAGCGTATCTTGAGAGTAGTTATTACACTACGAATTCGACGCACCAAGAGCGTATCTTGAGAGTGGTTTCCAAAAACTACGAATTCGACGCCCCCAGGAGCGTATCTTGAGGTAGATTTGCAACCTACCAGATTCGACGCCCCCAAGAGCGTATCTTGAGGTAGAAAAAACACTACCAGTTCGACGCCCCCAAGAGCGTATCTTGAGGTAGATTTCAAACTACCAGTTCGACGCCCACCAGGAGCGTATCTTTGGTCTAACTTGAGCCCTCCGGGAGCCTATCCTGTGAAACGTTAAGTGCCGTCCGAGAGCCTGTCTCGTGAACAGATTTCGACGCCCACCAAGAGCGTATCTTTGGTCTAACAGTACAACGTATACCGTGTAAGGGGTATCAGAAGAGATCATCACACCATGCTTAGAAGGATACCATGCTTAGAAGGATACCATGCTCAGAAGGATACCATGCTCAGAAGGATAACACAAGAAAGAAATTTCTAAGTAAAGTAATGTGAAGAACAAGTAATGTTTTTTCTTTATGAAATGGCAGGTAAGACATGAAGGAAAGCACGAAAGAAGGATAAGTAAAGGAAACACAACAAGGGAAGGGTCCATACCCAAAGAGCCATACACAAGGCATAGGGAGACATCATGAGAAGAGATATATACGAAAAGATGAGAAGCACTAATGTAAAGGCAAACGAACCACGTAGTCAACAACACAATGAGGCAAAGAAAAGTAACAACAAACACCATCACAATCTCAAAGGACACTCAACCCATACAAGGGGAGAAGGAGTGTAGTTATATATACAAGGATAGCATGAGATAAACACATCAGTCAGAACCTTCGGGGGAGTCACCCTCACCCCCCGAAGCTGAGCCACCGGCAGAGATGGATGATGAGGATGAATCTGAGGTACCAATCTCCACTGGTGTAGCATCCACCTGGGGAGGGGCAGGCTCGTCTGCCACAGCAGCCTGACCCCTCAGAACAGCCATGTAACCACTGGCATATGGCCCGAAGTCACCAAGGTCATCAACTGGGAACTGAGGATCAATACGGAAGATGTGATCAACCAGATACTCACCGAACTGGTTCATCTCCTGAGTGAGACGCACGCTATAATCGGCAGTGAAGGCAGATGAGGCCTTGTACTCAGAAACCGCAACAGTCCTCTCCTCAGCACGACACTTAGCCTCCAACTTCCGTAACTCCTCAGAATGGAGCGACGCTGCAACCTCAGCTTCCCGACGCAAACTGCCCACAGTGGTCTCAAGCAAGGACACCTGGTCCTGGAGCTCCTGCATCCTCAAATCAGATAATCGCGCCTTCTCAACAGCAGTAGCGACCTCCGCCTTGAGAGAGACCTGGCTGTCCTCAAGGGTCTTCCTCTCGTCAGATAACTCGAGCACGAGCGAGGACATGTTCACCATGTCAGATATACCCTAACAATTCAAATAAGGGATGAGTAACCGAAAGATAGCCATTATGAAAGTAATAAGAGGAAAGCAAAGAACAACTCACAGGTGCATAACGAGAAAGTACCCCTTGAACAAAGCGCCGAGTCTCCCCAGGAGACTTGGGCGGAGCAACACGATCACCAGGGGGGACGGCGCCGCGGAGTACGCGGACACCAACCTCAGGAGTCCGCAAAGAGGAGGTGCTATCGAAGTGGAACTCCTTCAGACCAGCGAAAGGAGTCCACTCAGACCCAATAACATCTTCATCAGTAAGACGGGCGAAATCCTTCCGACTTAAAGTCGGAGGCCCACCTACATAAGCAAAGCAAGTCAAAGGAGAATATAAAAATAGAAGGATCAGCAACAAGGTAGAGATCATACCTGAGGACCGTGCCCTCGGCTGGGGGGCAGGGGAACCACCACCAGCAGGTCGCTTCCCTTTGTCAGCCAGGGAAGGCACCTCTTCGACCACCATCTCCTTATCACGAGATAGGGTCGGAGGACGAGCAGTAGGCGAAGCAGGATCCACGGCCTTCTTTCTCTTAGCAGCCGAGGCCCCGGCCTCAGAATCAGATCTCCGCGGCTTGGACTTGGAAGGTCCAGAATCTCGGCCAACGGAGACGACCCTCTCAGTCACCAAGGGGGAGCGCCCTAGCAAGGTAAGGAAAACAAGATAAGGAAAACATAGGTTATACCATAAAGAAGCAAATAGGAGAAAGCATACCAGAGGCCCCAGCCTTCTTCCCAGGCAGGGGGGATTTCTTCAAAGCAGAACTAGAAGGAGCCTTCCTCTTGCTCAGATCAACAGGGGCTCCCTGCACGTTATAGGTTTTTCCATGAAACCAACCTACAAAGGAAGAGCAGAAGGTAAATAAAGATGGAAAGACCAAGTGACATACCGAACCCCCAGAGTCAGGAGTCAGACTGATCCCGGCCTCGTAAAGATCCGTCTCAGTCACTAAGGACACGGGACAGTATGACCGAGTCCTGTTGCTCTCGTGAATGATCTTCATAGTCTTCAAATCAACTGAAGAGAACTCTCCAAAAGCAGGCCAACCATCGGACCGATCCTCATTCAAGACCGACCAAGTGACGTATCGGTCCGTAATGAAGAAGTAATGCTTAGCCCAGTGACTGGCCGAATTGTCACTCTGGGTCACGAAACGGAGGGAGGTATCCCACTCGACCCCACTCAACCCGAAATCAGCGAATCGGGGATCTTTGAAGGTCGGATGGCGAGTTACGAAACTCGCAAACCCCACCTTCGTCCGGTACTGGAACCGATAGAAGCATCGGAATAGAACGAGAGAGTACTTCCAGGAGTACCAATGGCACAATACCCGGAAGCCCACCCAGACACGGAGGGCACTGGGGGCAAGGTTCACAGGAGAAATCCTGAAGAACCTGCTCAACTCTATAAGCTCGTCACAGTAAGGCAGCCTCAGCCCGAATCGGATCTGGGAAGGGTACACGGCGACCTTCCCTATAGGAGGCTCCGTCACCGTCTCGCGAGTATTCCCCAAGGAGGGGAGAAAAGGATACAGAGGCTCATCTAGGGGACAGATATCTCCTAGGGTAACATGTTCATTATAATCGGACCTAGTGAGATGGTTCTCCGACAGGATAGCAAGACCTAAGGCAAAGGTAGGAGGAAATCCCAAAGTACGAATCAAATTTCAACTAACACCCCAACGAAGGTCATGATACTAAGCTAGCAATAGGAAAGGAAGTAATGCGACCGAAAAGGAAGAGAAAAAGGAACTCACTCATCCTTCGGAGAATACGACGTCTCTGAAGAGTCTGCGTACGCGGACACCACCAGGAGTATAGTACCTGCCACGACACGACAAATATCAAGACAAGGAAAATTTCCGAAGAACCGGAAATACTCCGACACCCGACCAACAACAACAATCAAAGATCCAAAGACACCCAGCAAAGATAGTCAACACGAGCCAAGCACACCATGACAACCAAGTTGAATAATTTATCGGAGCCTAAGGTCGGGTTTTGGAAAAAATTACCATTATACCCTCCAACAAAGATTAACACACCAACGGTGGTACGATATCAAGTTCAAGACCGGGATGGCCCAATCGGACAAAAAACCATACCCGGACGACCGGCAAACATTTTTCCCCAAAATTCACAACTACCAACGGCTATCTACGGCAATTCCACGTTCATTTAAATTTCGACAATCAAGCATCGACAATCGGCAATCAAGCATCGGCAATCAAATATCAACGATCCAAAAATCGACGTTTTACGCGGTAACGGAAAGGAAAAGAGCGGACCTTCGGAAAACCCGACCCGATATGGTAAACGGGTCCGGATTTTGGATTTGAAGACACCCGAAAATCAGTCCCTCGCCGGAATTTGAGCCTTGCCGTCGCCGGAGGTGATCTCGCTCGCCCCACCGTCGCCGGAGAGCCCTGCACGTCACACCGGAGTCGCCTCCCTTCGCCGTCGACAACCCCCGCCGGATTTGGTGTCGTCGTCGTCAGAGGTGAGCCCGTCGTCGACCACAGCCGTCCGTCAAATGCCACGCCGCCGTCGTCGTCGTCGGCCAAGCCCCTGGCCGCCTCCGCGTCGCCGTTGGCTGCCTCCCGCCTGGAGCTGTGTCGTCCCCTCCGGCCAAACTCCCTCCCGTCGCTGGTCCCGGCTGAATTGCTGGTCGGATTTCTGCCCCTTGGTAGAAATTCCGGCCGGTCCTAACCTTGGGGGTGCTCTCCAATCTTTCTTGCTCTCCAAGGGTGAGTGAAGAGGGAAGATGGTGGCTATGGTGACTCTTGGAGGTATTTTTCTAACTCTCCTTTTTTATGTTAAAAGGATGATAGGGTTTTTTAGAGGGTTTTAATCACCACCATCCATCTATCCTTAAATAAAATCTAAGGGCCAAGGAAAAACCATCATTTTTATCCCTTTCAACTATAGCTAGGTATATCTCCATACTTAGAAAAATTATCAAGATAGTTTTATTTTTGAGCATTCCACACTTAGGAAAATTTTTAGCCAAAACTAAATTTTTCCTCACTTAGATAGAATCCCGGCACGAATTTGAAGCATGAGTCATTTAGTTGCATTCGTATCACACCCCTGTGCAAGTGTGTATTGTTTGAGTATGCATTTATAACAAGGATAAGTTTATTATTCCTATCTCAGACGGACGCGTGCCTAGGCACACGTCCGTGCCACTCTGACGTTTACAATTCCTCTATCTCATAAGGCAGGGGGCAGAGTCAGAGGCACGTATCCGTGGATTGGCGAACATTCAGACAAGAAGGTAAAATCCCGGTTTCAAATTGCGCGTGTCATACCATCCTAAAATAGAGTCAATCAAGGGTTAGGCCATTGGTTGACTCGGGGGCATGTGATGGATATACGCCCAATTTGAACCCGTTGACTTCCAAACCGTTATATTTTTATCGTCCCATTAACGTTTGTAAATCGAAACTTCAACCCGAACACTTCGCGAGAACATCAACGGCTCGAACGGGGCCGAAGCGCCCGTCCGGCCAAGGTAAACTCGCCTAGGTGAGGTTGGGTGGCCACACCCGACCTCCCCTAGGAGAGATCGGGTCAGCCAACCCGATCTCTCCTAGGGGAGATCGGGTGGACCAACCCGATCTCTCCTAGGAGAGATCGGGTCAGTCAACCCGATCTCTCCTAGGAGGGATGGGGTTGGCCAACCCCATCCCCCCTAGGAGGGGTTGGGTGCCCTCACCCAACCCCTACCCTTGGGGGTCGGATTTCTCCCCCCCCAAGGGCCCCTGCGCCATTTTCGGACACCCACATCCCGGCTCACGTCGCCTACCTTCTCTGTATCCTAAGGTCTTAATTGTGCGCTTAAAGGTTAATTAATTGTATTTAAAGGTTAACGATGTCATTAAGACACCTTAATGACACCTTTGCCTATAAATACCCCACCTTCACAACTCATTTGATCATCTTGGCAATTTAGATTATTTTGCTCTGACATCTCTCTAGCTTTATCTCTCTAAAAACGATACTGACTTAGGCATCGGAGAGGGTTCATCAGGCACCACCCCCCCCCCCCCCTCTGTGCCTGGTACTGCCCCTTCTGCAGGGCGAAAGGAGAAGAGAAGCTAAGGAAGGAAAGACGAAAGCTAAGACAGTACAACCTAAGAGAACCGGATCATCCACATCTCCAGTGAGGAACGAGATTTGAGCCGACCACCCGTTGACCCAGATCCCGGAACCTAACAATACCGGTATTAGGATATCGCAATACCTAAATCTCTCATTTCTAATTTCGTTGGTATTTATCAAGCATCCCTATTTAATTGCAGGATCTTTCCATTTTAAATGTCTGCGACTTCTCATGTAACGTTCCCTCTTAATTACTGTATCATTCATTTCTAAATATTTTCTACATGTCATGTAACACTCATATCTTTGTAACACTCCTCTCTTTATGAGAAAATCATTTGGATTTCTTTTATATAATGCTCAAATTTCATGCTCCAATTTCCTTCTCTCATATATTTACAATCGACTGCTCGTGAGGCTGGATGGAGTCAGTGAAATCCATTTCCTGGTGGACGAGGTGGGAGACACGACAGTAGAAATATAAAATATTTGGTTGGTTTCCTCTCAGATTTATGGTATTGATTTAGTAGTTTAACGCATTTACTTTTTTTTATTCTTCTCATTTTGAACACCCTACGTTTCTGTCAGGCTGTTATTGTATCTTCATCAGGCATTCCAATTGGCATATGGTTTTCATCATGCTGATTTTGATTTCAGAACGGTAGGTTCCATTTACATATCATTTTCGATTTTCAATTTCATATCGTTGTGGTTACAATTACATATCAGTGTTTTGGATGGTTGGGCTTTCACATCGGCCTTTTGAATAGTCTTCACTTGAATGAATATTTTGAGGGCTAGCGTCGATTTGTATTGTTTTTGGCTCTATTTGGCGTGTATGTCATTATTATTGTTATTATATAAGTTGTCTTGCTTTAGTTGACGGCAATAAAAGTGGATTACTAGGGTTTGGCTTGTTGTTGTAACTTCACATAAAGCTAAATGGATCTTTATGTTGTTTTCGACTATCTCCATTAATGCCACACAGTCTTTAGATTTGACTTGATTTCCATAATTATTTAAGTTTGTCACACTGTGTTGTATAAGGAATTGATAGTTGAAGGCACACTTCGTATTGGTTTAACATAATGAGTGGTTCTGTTACTTCTGGGAGTACTCTGTTAGTCTGTTGAAATTTCGGTATACCTATGTTCGTAGTACACTTATTGGAACCAAATCTTATCATTAAATATTCAATGTTACTTTGAAAATGTGAATAAACTAAATTTTGTTTTTAGTTTTTTTTTAGTTTTTTTAGTTTTTTTAGTTTTTTTTGTTTTTCTTTATCTCTTTGTTTGAAGAGAATGATGTTGTCAATGCAAACAACATCATAAATTCACGCTGGAATTGATTTTTTAGATCGAAGCTTAATATGGGCTTTTCAACTTGTTATTCAAAGGGATATCTAAAGCGGAACCCAGATGCTATGACTATGTATCTCCTCTATGTAATAACAGGCGCTGAGGAAACAGTGATGATAGTCTGTTATTTTTATATAAATAACCAACAAATTGCTAAGATAGAAAATTGTTCCGTTGTTAGATATAATGTATTAGATGATACAATAAGATGTTTTTTTTTAATAATCGGATTTTTTGAAGGGTCTTCGGCACGACTCCATTTTAAAAATTTATGTTCATGAGACGCACCTTTTGGGTTAAGGGACGGCTATACTCTTATAGATGTAATAGATGGTAAATAGATAGTAGATTTAAATGAATCACTTAAAAAAATCAACAATAAAAGTTTTCTTTTATTAATGTATATACTTAAGATTAAACAGTCACATTTTTCTTTACATATTCATCATGACTTTTTTAAGAAAATTTTATTATTTTTAAGAGATAAATATATTTTAATTGATTTAAATCTATATAAGTTGAAAAGTGTTTTGTTTAGTTACTTGTGCCGATTTAACAGTCATTAGTATTGTATTATTCTTTTGTGAAATATGGATATAAAAATAGTTTATATTGAAGTATTCTATTTTCTTAATTATTATAATTCCACTCAACAAAACTTACTGAAAAAGTGGCAACATGACATTTTTCATGCATAATGTCACAAAAATTAAATGGTAAAAGATTTAATTTTCTAGCAAAGTGTTTTAAAAATAGATCATCAATTTGAAATTCATGTAAAAATTATGGTACCAAATATTATTATCCTAGATTAAAATAATAAAATGCCTCTTTTATCTTTTAGCATGTAGACATTTTATTTAAATCTTCATTCATTATATTTTTTAAATAACAAATTTAATTTATATCAATAATTTCCATATAAAAATATATAATTAATCATGGAGTTAGCAAATGTAACTTTATAAAGATATCCAAAATGGAAATATACTATCTATCTATATGTAATATAATTTGTGTTAGTTTAATAAATGAACGACACATAACATTTTATGTAACTTAGTTGTCAAAAAGAAAAACATTCTATTGGTTGATCAAAACTTTAAGTTACAAATAATTAAATTTTTATTCCAAATAGACATCAACAAGCTCTAAAAATGCACAAACATCTCTTATTTATCCTCACAGACCATTTTTTTTTTTACATCTTCTTCCCCACACCAAAATTTCATTCTCTCATCTATTTGATAATATCTTTTAAAGTGACTATTAATATTATTAGATTTAATATTATCTTTTTTTCTCAACACCAAAAGTTCATTATCTCATATATTTAATAATATCTTTTGAAATGACTATTCATATGATTATATTTAATATTAGTTATTATGATCTTAGGTATAAACTAATTTATACTTTTTTATCACAAAAATCCAATCTTCTGAAAAAAAAACAATTAATATAACTAAATTTAATTTTAGTTATGATATAGATAGAAATTAATTTATACATAATTTAATATTAATTAAATAGAACTTAACTTTTATTTTAGTATATTTTATTTATTCGTTAAATTTGCATGCTAATTTTTTGAATGAGTCATTTGTTAGCATATGGTGACGTGACGCCGTAATAGGAGCTCGTTAATTAAGGAAATTACCTAAGTTAATTAGGTAATTGTCAATCTGGGCTAATTGGGCCAAATCCAATTAGTAATTGACAAGGGAGGCCCAAAATGGGCCTCCCCCCTTATTATGCATGGTTCGGCCAAAACTATAGTACCACATTGGTTGGAGTTGCCTTTTAGCAACTCCACCCAATACTATATATAGGGGTGACTCCTAAGGGTTTAAACACACAATTAAGAACAAGGATATCCATTGAGAAAACTTGTCACCCTAGTCTAATATTTTGGCACCTTCAACATCAAGTCCGAGGTTCCATCACCGTTGAAGAATCGATCAGAGGTCTTGTTGTGGAGCTACATCGCGTGGGACCTCTTCTAACGAAGAACTTGCACGTGGTTCCGACCGGAGGACCAGAACTCCCTCCACATCGTTCTTGGGCAGGAAAGCTAAAAGATATGTGTACTAATTCCGCTGCGTAGATTAGATTTCTTGCTAGTACACGTTTAGCATTCCGTAGTATTACGTCCCCGTAATCCAACAGTGGTATCAGAGTCTAGGTTAGGAGTTCTTAATTTTTTTTTTTGATAAACTGATGTTCTTGAATCTAAGAAAAATCCGAAATTTTTAGGTTGATGAACATCAATATGTGTTCCGAAATTTTCAACATGAAATCATGTGTTTGATCTTTAAAAACTTTAAATTTTCAAATTTTACATGTTTTTATAGATCATAGCCGAAAATTTGGGTTTAAATATGAGTTTGATGTTCATAATCATCAAGAACACCATGAGTTTTATCAAGAACACCTTTTGGATTCATGATCAAGTTAGAGTTTGATCTTAAAATTTTCCAACTTTTCCAACTTTGCACGTTTGTGCCGAAAACCCTAGGGGTATTTTAGGTAAATTTTTTAATTTTCTAGGTCACCAAGACTTTAAAATTCGGCACTAATATAAAAATATATAAGTTGCCATTTTTAAATGTTATTAATAGGTAACTATATATCTATAAGTTGGAAAATATGGATAGGTTTATAATATAATATTATAACAGATATTAACTATCAATATATATAGCTAAAAGATAGGGAAAAATATATATTGATAGGATTTAGTTACTTAAAAAGATTAAGAAGATATATTGTCTATATATTTTATCCCTAAATATATTTTTGACAATATTTATATATATATAGAGATTTGGCCGAAAATTATATATATATGTTTATATTGTTAATTGATTTACATCTTATAGATAGAATATTGACAATATTTATATATATTAATAATATATGTGCCGAACTATATATATATATTAGCAATATTGGAAATTATTTTAAATAATTAATATTTCTTGGTGGCTAAGTTAAGTTTTTAGTGGACTTTAAAACACTACTTAGCCCACAAGACATATTTCGGCCGTACCCTAGGGTTTATGGGCCGGTCCAATGGCTAAACCGGAACGGATAAAACCAATCCGGGTTTTCTTAATCGGGTCGACCTAGTCGGGTCGGGTCGGACCGTAGTAACTAAATTGAACCTAACCTAACCGGTTTTGAGTGATAAATCGAACCACTATCATATTTTATTGAACCGTTTCGGACCAAACCGGAATTTTTAAAATTAGACCAAGTTGAACCGGATTTTAAAATTTGGACCGAACCACTCTAAAATTTTCGGAAATTTTAAAATGTTCAATAAAATAGGATGTCACATTTTAAATCCAAAATGTTTTCGAACTTTAAAATTAATCTAAACAGTGCTCTTAGGGTTTGTGTTTTAAGACACGGTTTCAGTCAAAACCCTAATTCCTGGTTTCGATTATGGGGATGGATCTCGGACTTGCATGTTTTTGGGACTGGATTAAATTAGTGGGCTGATTTGCAATTGTTTACTATCAACATTATATATTTTGATATAGAAATATCGTCTTGACTTAGTCAAGCTAACTGGATATTATATTGCGAGCATTGAGCTCAGGGATTTAAATATATGGTTTGCGCAATAGGATAGACATGCTATGCTGATTGAAAGTGCCTAGAATTCATATCTAGAAATTCGCATGATTGATTGTAAGCATGAATTGCAAAATAGCCCCTAATATTTTCAAAGCGTTTTATAAAACTGAAAATTCCAGTCGCCAATTATGCATGATGTGTGCGGATATTGCATGTTTTGACGCGTATGCTAGGATGTTCATGATAGAACGCATGTGAAAATTTACTTTACGTAGAATTATGTATGCTAGGAACATTAGACGCATGACGCGTAAGCATGTTGTGTTCGATATTTATGGCATGGTATGATGATTTGCTAGATGTAGTATAATTATAAATATGAATGCGTAAATTGTCGGATAATTTTACAAAATCATAAGGGCCTTGGGAAAGCCAAGATCGGGTATGCTTATTTGAAAATTCCCGTTCCGGTAACTTGCAATAGAATAACTGTTTTCAAAGATTGATCTATCAGATTGAACACGACGGTAGTGTGAACTCTTTCACAGACCCCCTTTCCTCGGTTTACTGACGGTCGGTTTAGTCTAGATGACTGAAGGATCACTATTTGTCGTATTCCATCTTAGTAGATAATTCGATGTTTGCAATTCTGTCAAAATGTCATTGTCTTCCTGAATTTGCATAATTATCAATGTACTAGTTTTCATGGTTAAGTCGGTACGCTTCTATGAACCTTGCAATCTTGATGGTATAAATTATGATGAACGTAAGGAATATGTATAGGACTCCTCTCTGCTACGATTCCGAAAAGCAGAAAGGACAATTACGAATGAATATGGTAGTTCGTATGATTTTGACAGTGAGAAATGAACGTGATAGTTTGTTTCCTAAATATTGAAGTAGATTATTTGATGATCTAAATGCGTATGTGGTGATACATTCAACCTTGAATAAAAGGGGTTGAAGAAGACTTCAAATTGCAACCAGACAATGTCAAAGCTTGGTATCCCTTTGCATCTGCCTCGGTAGAAGCAAGGATGTTAAAGCTAGAAATGTTTCGGTTGAATGTGATGACCTTTTATTTTTATGGATGCTGGTGTAATAGCCACTCGAGACCTTCGCAATAAAAGGGTCAACATGAAAAGACGTATATGGTTGCCTTACATTGACAAGATTCAATAACCTTGAGTCTAGTCAAGTACGGTAACCAAGGTAGTGAAGCGACAACCTTCTCAGCTCACCACAATAGATCGAATGAAGTAAATTGTGATCCATATATATGGAGGGAACTTGACCGTAAAAGGTTTTAAACGATTATCCGGTGGGTTAAATCCCGTTGATAAAGTGCGTCTCAAACACGCCTCGTATGTCATGTATGTAAAGCCGTAAACGTTTTACTTGAACACAAATCATTTTATGTGATTCACTAGTGAAATTAATCATATGTGATGTTCAACATGACTTAAAGTTCTTGGCTATCTATGCGGTAAACATGGATCAAATATGTGACCTTCAGATTAAGAATCCTACCATTGTCATTTATTGTTCGTTGTTCGTTTGAATTACTAAATTTTGGTTATTTCGAAATTCAGTATTATTGATTAAAGTAATTGTTGCTCGATTCAAAGCTTGGGAGAATTCCGAGAAACAATTTACTTATCAATTTAACGTTCCGGTCAAATGAAACGATCCGGAACGAAATTTCAAACCCACGGGTTAGAACCAAAATTTCGGCTAAGTAAAAGTGGTCGAACAAAAACGAAACATTTTACATACTTTGTCATCTCAGTTAGGTCAAACTGAACTGAATAAATCCATCGATTGCATAGTTCTGAAAGGAAAACCGACTTACCTCATCCTTATTTGTTGAAGTACTCCATTAAACATTTGTATCCCAAAATAATATGCATGTTAAAACCGATTTAATTTTAAATTCGGAAATTAACACGGTTTCAAAACGATTTCAAAACCACGGTTTAGACCTGGTATAATGCGCATGGTGCATCTCGAGAGACGGGACACATCGTTTTAAAAGTACGAATTTAATGATGAAGTACTTTTGTGAATGCTGAATTTTTCGTTTATAATCATTTGGATATAACTCATTGATAACTTAGATTAAAAGTGTGCTTCAAGGCTACTGTATTCTAATAAGAACATCAACTATGGCATTAAAGTGAGTGCTTAAATGCATAATCCATAAGATGGATAAGTCTATGGATGAGTTAAAAACACAAAACGAAAAGAAGTAGTCGGTAAAACAACTCTCCCACCATTAGCCTTGAACGAAGAGTAATATGAATCCTCTGCAACCTCTTCGACCAAGGTTGACATTATCAACATGCATGCTTCGTGATCATCCAAGAACCTTTTCCCTTGAATGGGATGAGGATTAGCAAATTCATCCAACATTTTCCTCTTGTCTTTAGCATCAATACATTCCTAGATACCCCTAGCATCGAGTTGATCCCTCACATACACATTCCAAGCATTATAATTCATACCATCAAGATTGTGTGATATATAGAAGTGCACTGATCCAGCCATATATGCTTAAAACACATGTTGGTAATTATGAGACTATTAGGGAGACATCAACATTTTGTAAAGAAATTGCATACATTGGACATCTATGAGATAAAAGGCGACATGCAATGATTCCTCAGACGTCTAACCAACCCGACCACCAGTAAACCAATGAAAGGAGGTTGTGAAAGAGTTCACATTACTGACGTCTCATTTCTAATAGATCAGTCTTTTAAAACGGTTTAATCGCTCTCACCGGAACGGGGAATAAGAACATACACCCGATCTTGGCTTTCCCAAGGCCCTTTTGAAAACGTTTTGGGGAATTCATGCGTACATACAATTATACTACACCAGCAAATTATCATATGTAGCCACACCCAAGAAACACACCAATCTTCATGCATACGCGTCATGCGTCTAATGTTCCGAGGAACTCATCCTTGCATATATAATTCTACTACCCAAGTAAATTATCATATACAGCTACATCCTCCACATTCATGCATACGCATCATGCGTGATTACTCCACAACAAACATCCATATTTGACAATTGAATATCGATTTTAAAACATTTGGGGCTGACTTGCAAGTCATGCATATAATCAATCGTGCGAACTTATAGACATGGATTCTAGGTAATATCAACCATTACATCATGTCTATCCATGTGTGCAACTCATTAATTGAAAACCAGGGCTCTGCCCACAACATGCAATTTCAGCTAGCTTGATATAGTCAAGACGTAATTCTAATCATGCAATAATATCAATTAAATAAGCAATTGCAATTCAGCCCACTAAATGATTCAGTCCCAAAATCATGCATTTTTGAGATCCATTCCCATAATCGACAACATGTATCAGGTTTTACTAAAACGTGAAAATTTCAAACCAATTCGCGTTGTGTATGTAATTTTAAAGTTAAAAAACATTTGGATTTTAAAATTTGACCATCCTATTTTTCAGTTGACTCGGGTCGGTCCTACCAAAACGGCCCGATTAATATTAATTCGGTTTGACCGGTCCGGTGAAAAAACAGTCTGACCGGTTCGGTTCGGTTCAATAGGAATTCAGTTCGGTTTGGTCCTTCACTCAAACCGGGTCGGTTTAGTTCGACCCATTAGTTACCCGGTCCGACCCGACCTGGATGTTTCGGACCGATTCAGAAAACCTGGATTGGTTGACCCTCTCCGGTTTGACCCGTGGAACCCAACCCGGTTCGGTTCGGTTGACCCAGTTCGGATTCCTTTGGGTTTTCCGGGTCAGTTGACCCGACCCGGATGTGCAAAATAGGACCGGCCCATGACCCACTAGTGGTCCGGCCGAAATTATTACTTGAGGACTAACTAGGGTTTTAACATCCACTAAAAACTTAACTTAGCCACCAAGTAATATTAACTATAGATGTAATTTCCAATATTTGCACAATGAAGGGCGGCCCAAATTCCAATATTAACATCCACTACCATGAAGGGCGGCCCAAATTCCCTAATTGCCAATAAAATTTACAAATTGAACGAGTCGAGATCAATAATATAGCATGAGTTGAAGAACCGGTTGCTATCTTAAAATGATGAAAGCGATGAAATATAAGTTGAAGAACCTGTTGCTGTCTTGAAATGATGAAAGTAATGAAACATAAGTTGCAATCAATGCACTTAAAACCATGTGTGGGAATTAGTAGATCTACCTAGAGAACATAAGGCTCTCGGGACTAAGTGGGTCCTGGGATGAAAGCCTATGTCCGATGGAAGCATAGATAAGGTTTAAGGCCAGGATGGAAGCAAAAGGTTTGTCTGACTAATTAGGGATATGTTTTGTTGAAACATACTCATCTACGATGTCGTATACCATAATATGAATGATACTTCGATCACCCCTAGTTTAGATCTTGAATTGCACAAAATGGATTTAAGACAGACTTCCTCCATGGCAAGTTAGAGGAAGATATCTTTATGGAGCAACAAGAAAGATTTGTCCAACCGAAAAACGAACGTAACGTTTTTAAACTCCAAAAGATATATTTATGATTCTAAGTAATACTCGAGGCGATGGTACCTCTAGTTCCACGAGGAAATCGTGTCTAACTGATTCGTAGAAACCTACTAATGCCCATGTGTGTCCTTTAAAAGATCAATGTCGGGATTTGTGATCTCAACGACGTATGTCGATGACATACTACAAAATTAAAACGATAAGGATTATTCACACGAGGTTAAATCTTGGCTAACTTCATTTTTTTTATAAAAGATATGGGCAAAGGTACGTACATCCTAAGCATGAAAATTTCTTGAGACCTTGCGACGCGATGCCTATGGATCTTTCAAGGTGGTTGTGATGTTTAGCATGAAAGATAGTAAACCTGATACACCGTTAGCAATGGGTTATAAGTTGAGTTAACAAATGTGCCCTAAAATCAAACTGGAACGTGAACAAATGATGAACGTGCAGTATGGAAGCACAGTCGGGAGTATCATGTATGCAATGGTGTACATGAGATCATACATTAGTTACGCAGTCGGGTTAGTGACGAGATACTAATTGGACCCTGGTCACGGATATTGTTTAGTTGTTAAGCGAATCATGAGATAATAGAATGGTACTTCCAATTACACGCTTTGCTATCACAGAAATAGCTGCTACACGCTTTGCTATCACAGAAATAGCTGCTTGAAATTACTAGGCTTTAGTGATGCTGATTTTTCTGTGGACATTGATAAAAACAAGTCCACGTCATGTTTAACTTTTACAATTGCAAGTGGTGAAATATCCTTGTGAAGGAAAATGAAAACATTTGTAGCATTCTCTACCATGGAAGCCGAATTTGTAGCCCTTTCTGAAATAGCAAAGGAAGTCGTAAGGCTGAAGCGAATCTTCAAAACGTTGGTAACTACTAGGGACCTGACTCGCCCATTCCTAGTGTATTTCGAAAATCAATTGACTTTAGCATCGACGAAATAACATAAGTACCATTGAAGGATTCACCACATAGATGTGAAATACAATTATGTAAGAAAGACGTTCAAGGACGGGCTGATAGATTTAGAGTACATAATGATGGACGATATGATCGCAAATCCCATGACTAAAGCTTTACATGCAAGGTTGTTTATGCAGCATGTACGGGCAATGGGATTGCGACGACCTGTTTAGAAATGCACTTAGTTCTATTGGATAATATTGAAATGGTTTGATATGATGATTATTAGTCATTGAACAAAACTGGATCTTGTGTAGAACGAAAGTATCAAATTCACCATAAAAGAGTTATGCATTGGATTTTTTGCGGTCTATAATGATAACCGTTGTGAGTGGTATGATACTCCACCTTTAAATATGTGGAATGTGGAAACACTTCTTAATGGATATACATTCAATTAGGACCCGTTTTAGTTCGGATTATATTATTACAGTAACCCCACACACGATTGTAAACCGAAACATTGACAAGAGCGCACTACCCACAACAGAGAACGGTCCGGGCGGAAAAAACACTCGCCTTGACCGTAGCTGGTCCAATCTCCCCTAGAGGAGATCAGACAAGCTGTCCGACCTCAGGTCTATGAGATCGGACTATTTAGTCCGATCTTAGAGGCCTCGATACCACCCTCGGACGACATAGTATGCCCGACCAAAGGGTGTACGCATGTCCGGAAGACAATCATCCGGATCACGCCTCGCTGAGACCCGACATCATTTTACACGTCCAACCCTTACACAATACCACGAACTCTCCCATGCTTATAAGGGTTTAAACCCTTCATTATCCATTAATAAAGCATGTATAGAGGTTAACGGCGTCATTTACCGCCTTAATCTCCCTTGAGGCCTATATATAGTGCTCAAGTTCTTCTCATTTGAGACTTGATGAATTATTAAACATTTGAGCTCTGCCTTCTCTCTCTAAAATACTGTACTAATTTAAGCATCGGAGAGGGTTCGCCGGTTCCACCCCCTGCTTACCCCCTGTGCAGGTCAGCGAAGGAGCGGGTTACGAGAATAGTGAAAGGGAACATATTGGAAGACGAGATTATTTCACACGTGGGACTGAGATTCGAATCGACATCTACTCGCCCCAACATACACGTCCTAACACTTTGCGTCGTCCGTGGGTTTCGAACAAAACAAGCCTAGCTATTACGAGACAGATGGATAATAGTCAACAATCAAGGGAGGATGGTCCCCTTGAAAGAAATCCTCCACCAACCAATCAAGAGAGACTGCATGTACCTCCGGCTAGACAGCCAACTCCACAAGCACCGCAGAGAAACCAAGCAGGACCTTAACACTCAGTTGGGGCTCAATCTTCCACAGCTTCAACGCCAATAGCTGGACAACAACCATAGGCATAAGGACCTCAACAGGGATTACCATCACAAGAGTTCCAACAAAATACACCCCCACCGGGACTTTCCTATGGAATGCACTCTTAGCAGTTCTCCTATGGAATGCCATCCCAAAACATGCCTGGAAACCACCAATATGCTTACACGCCCCATCCCAAGCCGATTACTCGCAGGGGGCACAAATAGTGACCCCGAGATTTATGTCAGCATTGGATGAGGAAGGCAACAACCACCAATGGAGCAATACCCACATGCTCCGACTGGACAATGTGAGAACCAAAGGCAGAATGAAAAAGTGCCACCTCAAAATGGAAGACAACCGTCTACACCCCCAATACAATATCAGAACCAAGCACCACAAGGCGCATGGTCATACACCTCAGCACCACAAGGCGCATGGTCATACACCTCAGTGAGGGAGGACGCATAGCCTTAACAACAGTAAAGGCAATCATTCCAGCAACCACCCCAGCATGGATACCCACAGTATGAGTACTGCCCGTACAACCAAGGATATTAGGGACATGGCATCCCCTCAAGCCCTATTGTAAGCTATGGTATGCCGCAAAGGAATTATAGTTCATCACCAATGATACTAACTCAAGAGGAAGTGGAAGCAATGATAACAAAGAAAATGAATGAGTCCATGACAAAGGTAATGCATAGCCTGAATGAAAATGCCAGCCACCCTTTCACAAGGGAGATGGTAAACACTCGCATCCCGGATTCTTTGGTTGCGGAAAGAGTTGAGAAATACAACGGGAAAGGTGATCCTCTGGAACACATACAGCAACATGAAGCATCCATCTTGGGAAGAACAAGCGATGACCAACACACGGTGCTCTTATTTCCAACCATGCTAATAGGAATGGCATCCCACAGGTTCTTTAGCTTTCCAAATGAAAGTGTCTCCTCGTGGGCGAATCTAAAATCCAAGTTCCTCCAAACATACTTGGGAGAACGAAAGTTGTTGAAAGAATCAAACTCAATTCACGACGTTCGTCAGGAAAATGACGAGATGTTGGCAAGCTATTATACCAGGTTCAACAAAAACTTGGCAGATATACAAGGAGTCATGACAGATGGAGAGATAGTAAGGGCTTTCATAAAAGGAAAACATGGGCAAACCACCCCAAGCGCAAATATTCAGGTTTCGAAGGATGAGAACACAAGGCCAAACATGGGCAAACCACCCCAAGCGCCGCCGGCCATCAGACAACAGGACTGGAGTTGTCCTCAAGTGAAAAATCAAGCAGGCAAATTTTAGTGACCAAGGGACGTCAATGTCATCAAGTTTGTGCCACTAAATGCACTACATGCGGTTGTTTTAAGAGAAACGAGGCAATCGAAGATATGGACACCCCCAGCAAGGTGGAGAAATCCACATGTTGGAAATGAGAAAGATAAGTGGTGTGACAACCACAAGGCATGCGGTCATGACACAAACGACTGCTTTAGATTGAAGTTGAGCATTAACAATGCGATACAAAAGGGAGTACTAAAGCAATTTATAGATCATGGAGGCAGCAGTGCACCTGCAAGGCTGACAGCTAAAGAAAATGGCAAGGAGAAGGTAGATTACAATCCTCCTCCTAACAAAAGAGGAACAATAAATATGATCCATGGAGGAGAAGCAGCAGGTGGCCCAACGGCAAACGCAACAGAGGTGTATGCCTCCAAGATCGACATGATGCCAAGATGGAGGAAGACACCAAGAGAAGACTAAGTAATGGTGAACGAGTTTTCCGAGAAAGATAAGAGCCATATCATTTTCTCGCATGATGATGCGTTGGTAATCACAATTGACATCGATAACTTCGATGTAAAGAGAATACTCGTTGATGGAGGAAGCTCGGCAGAAATACTGTATATGCGAGTGTTTGAAGAGATAGGGAAAACAAACATGGATCTCAGACCAGTGAACTTCCCCCTTGTTGGCTTTTCTATCCCTTAGGAATGATCACCGTGCCAGTGACTTTGGGACATGGATGGACACATATAAGAATAAATGTGAACTTCGTGGTTGTAGAAACCTAGGAGCCTATAACGGGATCCTTGGTAGAACTACAAACAACCCCTATGATATAGTGCCTTCAACAGTACACCAAAAAATGAAGTTCATCACAGAGAATGGGATAGGTGAAGTTCTTGGAGATAAGCGCACCGCGAGACAGTGCTATGTAAACGCAATGAGGTGCAAGTTACAACAGCTTACCACCAATGCAATGGTGGTGACATGTAAGACAAAGACTGAAAAGTCTCCACATGGAGAAAGAAAGCAACAACTTGTCCATAAACGGAGGGTCGAAGTCACACTTCGTCTGAGTAGACAGATCTTCAGAAGGTTTGCAAGGAAAACAAGAGGTGGTATGGTTGTAAGGGTCACAAGAATACCCCGACAGCCGAACAATAAAGAAGAAAGAAGAGCTTCTGTGGGCAAAGATACCAAGGAATGGTGTGGATACCATGAAACGTGGAGGCACAAGACAAACAATTGCATGGTGCTAAAGATTGAAGTCAAAGAAATGATTCACAAGGGAGAGTTAGAGAGCTACACAACTCTTGAAAGAGCTAAGCACGATTGAGATGTCACCCTCAACAAAGAAAACCATATCCTTGGATTTATCTAAAGCATATCTATCTTATTAGTTTCTTGAAAAGACTCCTCATGAGGAAAAAATTCACTTAGTTTTTCCAGTTTATCCATTTAGCATCGTTTTTCCAAAATAATGTCTTAGGACTCCAATAGAATGCTCTTTTGTAAATAATGCATGCATGCATCAAATGAAATGAATTTTCATTCTAATATTTACAAGTTCAGATAACACCCTCACTGAACAAGCCTTCCTCAGATATGACAACCAAGTGTATGTCACTTCCGACGCCCCCAAGAGCGTATCTTGCGAACACTTTCGACGCCCCCAATAGCGTATCTTGCGAACACTTTCGACGCCCCCAATAGCGTATCTTGCGAACACTTTCGACGCCCCCAAGTGCGTATCTTGCGAACAATTTCGACGCCCCCAAGAGCGTTTCTTGTGATCACTATTCGACGCCCCCATGAGCGTATCTTGTGATCACACGATCATTTTCATCCTACAAGAGCGTATCTTGCAAACAATTTTAAAACGTCCCTAGGAGCATATCCTGCCCACACACTAGACACCCCTAGGAGTGTATCCTAGGAAAAAATTTACAACGTCCCCAAGAACGTATCATGAGAAAACCTTCTTTTATACAAGTAAGGTTATATGATATATGCAAGAATGACTATGATGCAAATATAGGTATGAAAAAATGGAGGATGACAAGAAGGGTACTCCAACAAAGAGATTATTTACAAGGATTGAACTTGTGGAAAAATGATAAAAAATACTACGATGGATAAGCATGCCATTCTACAACACGCAAACATAGAAATGACGCAATCTCCCAAGCATAGACAATGTGGAAAAACAACCATAACATAAAGGTACCAAAACATAACAAGTCATAAAGATAACCATACTAAGCAGTCAAGACATATACGATAAAGGTAGAAAAGCTACGACACATACGTCTAGTAGCAAACCACAAGCACCAGTGTAAGAAGTTATGAAATCAAACTCGACCCAACACGGGGAGGAAAGCAAGGAAATATATACGAATGATAAATGAGGTGAATGGTCAGCCGGACGCCTCGGGAGAATCCTCCAATCTTGATGCTCAGAGGAAGTCCCACCAATAGAACTGGAAGAAGAGGGGGAGGAACTCAACTCATCTTCATCATCTGAATAATGATCACACCCGCGGGGATAGGAACCTCATTTTCATAAACTGCAGCTTGTCCAATCAAGACAGCGACATAGCCTGTGGCAAAGTCAGAAAAATCACCCAAATCACCAAAGGGGAATGTCGGCATGAGGTTATAAATACGCTCAACAATGGTCTCCCCGAAATCGCGCATTCCGGTGTTGCACCGACACTCAATATCAGTAGCAAAAACATGAGAGGATTTATACTCTGCGACAGCAGCAAACTTCTCGTCAGCACGACACGCCTCCTCAACACTCTTCAATTCTGCAGCATGACGCAGTGCGTCAATCTCAGCCTGTCGAGGCAAATGAGCAATGTTACTCTCAAGAGAAGTAACTTGATCTCGGAGCTTCCGCGTTTGCACGTCAGAAAGACATGCCTTCTCCAGTGCTTCAACGAGATCGGCCTTCAGGGAAATCTGACTATCCTGAAGCGTTTTCTTCTCTTCCGACAGCTCAATCACAATGGATGACAAGTAAACAATGTCGGAAATGCCCTAAAACAACAAGAAAACATCAAAACACATAGTAGACAACACACATGACAATGTCATGAAAAGAGGTGAAAACACTCACAGGAGAAAAACGAGACAACACTCCATGAACCAAGCTGCATCTTCCTTAGGGGAAGATGAAGGCAATACGCGATCACCAGGAGCGACAGCACCATGTAAAAAATGGACCCCAACCTCAGGGGTGTGCAATGAAGAACGACTGCCAAAATGATACTCCCGCGGATCGGAAAATGGGATCTATCCAGCTCCAACAATATCCCCATTAGTGGGGTGAAGCAAGTCCTTACGACTTTGAGTAGGGAGCCGAATCCTTCCGGCAATTAGCATAAACAAGTAAGGCACAACAACACAATATATTCGAAATTTAAAAGAGATACAAACCTGAGCGGCTTAGTTCGTCCACCGAAGATGTACCCTTGATTGGGGGGCAGGGGATACATGAGACGCGTCAACATCATTGGCAACTCCGCCATCTCCCACAGGTCGCTTTCCCTTATCAGATAAAGGAGTCACCTTTTCAACTGCCTTCCTTTTATCGCAAGAAGGAGTCGGTAAACGAATACCAGCAGGGGAGTCCATTTTCTTCTTAGCAATCGAGGGCCCTCATTTTGGGCTTTCCTGAACCCTTATCGACTACAACAACCCGTTCAGTTATCAGTGGGGATCGCTTTAACAACACAAAGAAAACAACACAAGGACAGTTATAAGCATATTTACATAAATTAAGGGAAACAAGGAAAAGAAACGTACTGGAGTCCTCAGCTGCCTTCCCTGACTTCGAGGATTTAACTGCTTTCGGAGTAGCACTAGAAGATGTCTTCTTCTCAGAGGTGACAATGCGATCGGAGAGATCTGCCTGCACATGATATGTTTTGCCATGAAAACAACCTGCAAGGCGAAACAAAAGGGTGAATGAATAACAGAAGAATCAACGACATACCAAATCTTTAGAAGGAGCGGTCAACCAAATCCCTGCCTCAAACAAGTCCATCTCGGATATCCAGGAAACCGAGCACTAAGAGCTAGTCTTGTTACTTCAATAAATGTCCTTCATTTGTGCGATTTCCGCGAACAATTGGCCAAGTGACATGTCAATCCTTGTTGAAGACATAATGTCTATCCGAATGACCCATGGAGCGGTCTATGGGAGTCACAAAACGAAGGCCATTAGTCCACAGGACCTCGCCTAATCCCAATTCACTGAACCTGGGGTCACTCAGAGGATGATAGCGAGTAACCATAGTAACCATTGAAACCGATAGAAGCATCGAAACAAAACGAGAGAATACTTCCAAGAATACTAATGGCATAATGCTCGAAACCCAACCCAAACTCGAATGGCGGTAGGGGCAAGGTCAGTAGGGGAAATTCCAAAGAACCGAAAAAGCTCCACAAGATCATCACAACAGGGAAAGCGTAGACCGTACCGTATCTGAGCAGTGTATACGACAACCATCCCATCCGGGGGCACAGTCACGGCCCGCGGACAATGCCCAATGAAGGAGGAAAGATATAGAGCCTCGTCCAAGGGACTAAGGTCGGCCAGTTCGACGTGGAGATAAAAATCTTGCCACCTCAACATGTTTCCGGAACCCGTCCGGTTCGAAGTCCCGGACTCAGGGACAACCTAACTCGAAATCAGTAATAGGTTCTAAACTTGAGATAGACCCTAACTTGGACGACTATTCTGACTCAGAGTCCGACTCAGAACCTGAATCTGAACTAGTATCTCGAAAGAAAACGGTACGACGAACCGAAGGGATGAAGAACTTACTCATCCTTCGCAAGATGTATCGCCTCTGAAAAGTCTGAGTCTTGCTACACCACCACGAGTACAAAACCTGCGACACCAAAGAGAAGAAAACATTCAACACATCAAATGTCAAGGAAAAACAACGTCTCAAGTACGTACAACATAGAAATAGCCAAACTACAACATGTCAACAATCGCATCACATACTAATTGTCGAGTAACGGCAAAAGGGCGACTGCATCTACCATGACAACGGCCACGTACGTACGACTATATCTACAATGACAACGATCGTGTATGTACAACTATATCTACCATGACAATGGCCACGTACGTACTACTATATCTACAATGACAACGACCGCGTACGTACGACTCGGGAACGACATGATTATACAAGTAAAGGCTACTCACATAAAGGTCACTTTCGAGCAATACAACTACCCGACCAATACGACAACAACAATTCATGCAATCGGAAAATTAATACAATTCAAGTATGAGAAATCAAGATATAGGCATAAAAAATAGGCGCAAAAGAAATAAAGATCGAACCTTCGAAAAACCCGAGCTAATACGAATAGTTGGTTCGGAATCTGACCCTGGTCGTCGTCGGAATGGTATCCCCGTCGCCGGAATGGAGTTGCTGCTGCCCTTTCGCCGAAAAATCACCCGCGCCACCGGCCGGAATTTTTCGCCTCGCCTGGCCGGAAATGGCCTTACCTCCCCCTTCGCCGCCCGTAAACGATGCCGCTAGATCGTGTCGTCCAATGCTTCCCCTCCCGCCGTCGTCGGAAGAAGGCGCCGCTGGTCCCGAATTCACTCTTCCTCGTCGGCGTCGTTGCTCGTTCTCCCGGTGCTGTCCGAGCTGCCCTCCGCCGTGGGTCCCACCTGCTAACCGGAGCTCCCCTTTCTCCGCCGTGACAAAATTTCGGCCACCCTCCACAAACCAAGTCAAAGGTTACTTAACCTCCAATAAAAATGCTTAAGAGTGAAAGTGACGGTGGCTACTAAAATGGGTAATCTCCTTTCTCTCTCTTTATAATAAGATGGTGTAGGGTTTTTAAAATCCCTGTTATCTCCACCCTCAGTTTGAAATAGGGAGATCTAATGGCTAAGATTAAAACTGACACCTTTACATTTCTAACTATGGTTATCATGCTTATATTCATGTTAACGCTTTTATACACCCATATCATGAATTTAATACTTAGGGATTTTTATAAATGATTAGCACATTTTTTACATATGAAATTATCCCGCACGTACATCTCCATGATTATGCCGGCACGGATTCGAAATTTTACTTATCTACAATCATGATCACATCATACCACTATCCATGTTCATATTTTTTGACATACACATAGGAAGACATGATTTTTGTCATACCCACATTTTTCGGATATATATCTGAATACAGGCATGTTTACGCTAATGTTTATGTTTCCTCTGTCTCAGGAGACAAAAAAGAAGCGCTGCGACATGCCTATGGATATATGATTGGCTCGCCAAAAGGTAAAACAAATGATACAAATTGAGTGTCTCATCCCATCGTAAAATAGAGTCAATCAACGGTTAGGCCATTGTTTGACTCGGGGAAACAAATTGATATACGCCTAATTTGGACCCGTTTTAGTTCGGATTATATTATTACAGTAACCCCACACACAATTGTAAATCGAAACATTGACCCGAGTGCACTACCCGAAACAAAGAACGGTCCGGAGGGAAAAAACACCCGCTCGGACCGTAGCTGGTCCAATCTCCCCTAGAGAAGATCAGACTATTTTGTCCGACCTCAGAGGCCTCGATACCACCCTCGGACGACGTAGTATGCCCGACCGAAGGATGTACACAACGTCTGGAAGACAATCATCTGGGTCACGCCTCGCTGAGACCCGACATCATTTTACACGCCCGACCCTTACACAATACCACGAACCTTCCCATGCTTACAAGGGTTTAAACCCTTCATTATCCATTAATAAAGCATGTTTAGGGGTTAACATCGTCATTAACCGCCTTAATCTCCCTTGAGGCCTATATATAGTGCTCAAGCTCTTCTCATTTGATACTTGATGAATTACACATTTGAGCTCTACCTTCTCTCTAGTTTCTCTCTCTAAAATACTGTACTAATTTAAGCATCTGAGAGGGTTTTCCGGTTCCACCCCTGGCTTACCCCTCGTGCAGGTCAGCGAAGGAGCGGGTTACAAGATGAACGAAAGGGAACAAATTGGAAGACGAGAGAATTTCACACATGGGACTGACATTCGGATCGACATGTACTCGCCCTGACATACACGTCCTAACACTTCTTTTCGCACATGCACAGCGATCACTAGAGCTTGATTAGCCCAGGGCAAGTGATTGCCAAAAATATTTTCGTATTGTTAAACTATTCGGGAATGGGGATTAAGGAGCCTAGTTTTTGTTTTTGTATAGCCTAGGTGGCTCTGTTAAAGACCACATTCTTGGCTAGTATGTCGATATGCAAAGATACATACATACTTAGCTCTGTAAATAGGGTCGTATCAATGAACTGTGATTCATACCGCGTGTGCCATTTTGACCATGTGGTCAAATGCTCAGTTGTGTTAGGCGTATTCATGTAATCCGTAAAAGCGCAATATTAACAGTACCGAGCGTGCGAAACCGATCTCGGTAGTTAACAACAGTTGACTACCAAAGTATCCTTAGAAATTGAATCCTCTTCCTACGACCCATTTTAATGTTCGTAAGTATGGTTTTGGAGCGCCAAGAAAATAACACATCGATAGTAAAAATTCTGGGTAAGAGAGTTGGATTGGGTCAAAGGAATTGGATGAGATGGATGGGTCAGTAATCATCGTGAGATTCTAACTTTTACGCTCACTAGGTGGCCACCAATCTGATAAGTTTATTACGTTGTGAACATTTTTGCGGATGGTCATAGAGTTTATAATACTATGGGATTAGACCTTAGAAACATACCAGATTGATCAAGGATACAAAGCGAATTTTATTTTGACAGGAACAAAGACAATCGCACTGTTGCGTACACGTTACAACACTCCAAATAGATGAGTAACACAGTTATGTTAGTGTTCGTCTGTCGCACGACTAACCTCGTATGAAAACGGGTGGAAGGTAATTGACGACAAGCATTACAGGTATAATAGGCGCCCTCCTATTCGGGCGAGTGGGGGTTGTTGGCAACTATAGCAATTGGACCACCCTTCAGGCCCATTAATTATGCTTAATTGAGTGTAATTGAATTATAAGAAACTAATCCTAATTAGTGGTATATGTGCCGAATAAACTAATGGTTAGGGCCCTATTGGAGTTGCTCACTAACTATAAGGATTAAGGTCCATTAAAAAGACCAATATATTATATTTCGCTCGGCCTATATATTAGGTTACTTAGTGGTTAAGTTTTGACCACTTTGATTTAAGGAAAGTTGATATTATATTCAATCACTAAAGATATATATGATAATTATATTATATTATATTATATATAATTGTCTATTATATATTATATAATATATATATATATATACATATATATATACATTATATTTATATTATTTTAGGAAACATGTATATAATCATAGGTGATTATATATATATATATCTATAAGAAAATTATATATTTCTTCATGTATCTTAGTAGATGTATAATTTGGAAACAAATCACATCCTCCCTATATAAATAGTCGTTCGACCGAACATGTTATATAATTCCTTGGTGTGTAATTAATCATTCGCACAACCAACAATGAGAAAGAGCAGCCTTAATCCTAGTAATCCCCTAGTTTAATCCTCCAATTTGTAAGGTATAGCCCATGGTGACCTAAGCCTTCTTTTTTTGTGGTGAGAAAGATTGAGGGACCTCGTCCGGCAAACCGCGATACAATCTTGTTCAAGGATCTTGGGGTATGGACTTGAAGATCTTGTGTAGTTAACTACACATATGGACCTTCTTCTTCTTCAAGTCAAGACCTGTAGGGATTTATCTCGTCAACCGGTTAGTATTCTTGATCGACATGAGGTCGTTGTTCGTGATTTATCCAGTTATTTCCTACAGATTGATTACTCGGGGGTAAGGGGAAGAGAGAGAGAGACCATGGGAGGCTGATAGATTTAGTAGAGGAGATTTGGGATCAACCTCAATGGCATGCATTGGCTTCTTCCCTTTATCCTTAGAAGTAACCCTTGAAATCATCAAGGAGACATGATGTTGTCCTTATGTAAGATTAACAACCAACGTCTTACCTAGATAAGAGAAATGATGGATGAGTGAAAATTCATATAGAAATGTGTTGGGTTAAGATTCAAGAGAGTATGTACTATGACAACTACCAAGGCTAGTTCATCAAAATCAGAACCGCAAAAGTAAAAGTCGACAACCATCTGCATTCAGAATGAGTAGATGACGATAAAAGGTCAGCACATCTTTCTTGATAGACGGCGACAATCAAGACGACATCTGAGCAAATGGTGGTATCCCTCAACAAGACCCTTCCTCCTGAGGAACGGGAAGAGTTAACGACTCAGTCTTGTAAAGAGTTGGAACTTGCTCGTCCGGGGGTCCGATCTTGGCGGCCTTGAGTCGAGTCATGTTCCTACAATCTTCGGGTTACTGTCAATCCAACTTCGTGCCTGGCGGACCTGCACAAAGGGCAGTGCCAGAGAGGGGGGATGTCTCCGGCGAACCCTCTCCGATGCCAAAGTAAGAATATAATTCTAGAGAGAGAAAGTAGAGAGAAGTCAGAGCTTCGGTGTCTCAATCCGAGATTAAGTTTGAAATGAAGGACCTAGGCCCCTGTTAGATATCTGTCCAATTCAGGTCCGTATTTACATTTCGGGCCTCGCAAAATACCCCAAACCCCGTAAAAGAACTCTTCCGCAGACACCCAAGTCCAAAACGGTCCGGAATACGCGCAGTACCTGGACCGGGGGACTTCCGGATTGCCCTAAGGCAATCCGGACCCGGTCCGGATTACCGACATGCTCCACGCGCTTATCCCGATTATTTTGCCAAGTATAAGAAGTCAGTGCACGCATAGCCCCCCTTGATGACGGTATACATTTTCCTTTAAACCCGCATCAAACCATATAAAACCGGGCACGATCCTTTGGTTTCCTATAAATAGGGACCTAGGTCTCCCATTTTAAACAACTCTCTCATTCTGGCTTTTCGAGCTCTGACTTCTCTCTAAACACTTTCTCTCTCTAAAGACTATGACTTGAGCGTCGGAGAGGGCCAACCCAGCATTCCCCCCCCCCCCTTCCACGCTGGTTACTGCCCCTTGTGCAGGACCCGAAGTTCGAGAGATCAAAGTTGGGAAGTTGAAGACTGGTTCGAGGATCGTGTCTCAAGGTTCGCAGCATACAGAGAGATACCTGTTCCTGTGCACACATCCAGAGCCTGTCCGTGGGAGAGAATCCCGAATTTACCCAAGTGGAAGCGAACTTAACATTTGGCGCCGTCAGCGTGATTCGAACAAAAAGCCGTTCCATACCGCAAGCTATGACAGGAAGACGAACGAAGAACGCGGGTGCAAGCAAGCCGAAGCCGACAAGAAGCCAACCAGGACCTTCTCACACTCCAGACGCAGACTCTACCGCCTCATCCGTGCCAACCGCAAATGTGCCTTCCGCACAGCACGGTCCCGAAGTTCAGAATAATGCATCAGCACACGAGTTCGAGCGAAGGACGGGGATCAATGAAGAGTTCCCATACGGGATGCCAGCTGACAGAGTGCAGCAGCAAGCTATGGCATGCAATCAACCTCTTCCTAATGACGTCAGTCCATCGGAAGAAAGAAGAAATCATGTTCGTTGGAAGAAAACAGCAGCCAACAAACAGAAGCAGGCAACAAGTCAGCAGGATCATTTGCACGTGCATAAAGACATGTTCGCTGCATCCTCCATGCCAACAAGCAGTGTGCCTTTCGCACAGCATGGCCTTAAAGTCCAAAATACAGCATACATTGCATCCCATCAGGAAAAGATGGCAAATATACATATGATCCATGGAGACTTTGATGGTGAAAGCGAGAAGTCATACGAGCAAGAAGTGTACGTTGTAAAGACAATGCACAAATCCCATGATACCAACATGGAGTATGTCGACATAAAGGATGCTGCCTTTAAAGATGTCATTGGTTTTTCATCAAAGGACAAAGAGCACATTGCGTACCACGACGCCTTGGTCATAACCACGCAGAAGCCGACACGATGTCGACTTGGATCCTCCCACATGCCTGTTGCCACATCCAATGCTTTCTTCATGCCAACAAGAAGTGCATCCTTTGCACAGTATGACCAAGGAGTCCTCCAATACAAAGATGTCAACCCGCCACCACCTGTCACTCCTACCATGATGACCGCGCTCGAAGAGCTGCTTGCATTCCGAAAGATGTTAAGGAACCAAGGATATGCCTCGGCACCACCACCTCAGCCTCTAATCAACGGACAAGTCGAGGAGACAAGAACAAAGTCCCGAGTTACAAGTCATCTAGACACACCACACCAAACAATAGAGGGGCAATACACGGAAGGTACCTTCCAGTACCAACAACCAAGGCAAGGAGCTGCACGCTCATACAACCCGTATGTGATAGCACAACACTAAGAAGGGGCATGGAAACAACCTCCAACCTCCCGCTCAAAAATACACAAGGAAGGTTCTTCCACGAGGAAAAACCAAGACGATGCTGACATCCGTCACAAGGAGGGATGGAAAAAACCTGTTAATGACGATGATGTCCCAATCACGGGACTTACAACAAGAACCTTGAAGGCAATAATTGAAAAAAATATAGACGCTTCCTGAGAAAAGAGACAACCGCAACAAAAGAGGTCATTCCAGTCAGACGTCCAAAGGCTTAAAAAGACCAATCTCGCCAAATGTGTTCCATTCGGGTAGTCCGAATTACCGACATGCTCCGCGCGCTTATCCCGATTATTTTGCCAAGTATGAGAAGTCAGTGCTCGCATAGCCCCCCTTGATGACGGTATACATTTTCCTTTAAACCGGCATCAAACCATATAAAACCGGGCACGATCCTTTGGTTTCCTATAAATAGGGACCTAGGTCTCCCATTTTAAACAACTCTCTCATTCTGGATTTTCGAGCTCTGACTTCTCTCTAAAGACTTTCTCTCTAAAGATTATGACTTGAGCGTCGGAGAGGGCCCAACTAGCAATCCCCCCCCCCCTTCCACGCTGGTTACTGCCCCTTGTGCAGGACCCGGTGTTCGAGAGATCAAAGTCGGGAAGTTGAAGACTGGTTCGAGGATCGTGTCTCAAGGTTCGCAACATACAGACAAATACCCGTTCCTGTGCACACATCCAGAGCCCGTTCGTGGGAGAGAAGCCCGAATTTACCCAAGTGGAAGCGAACTTAACAGCCCCTATTAATAGAGTTTTGGATCCAGGAACCGGAGGGGCTCACATTTTTATGTGGGGCCTGCACAGAGATTAAGAGAGTAATCGGATATACGCGCGCCCCGGGTGTAAGTACCCGGGGATCGGGGGCCGACGCGAGACACGTCGGCCTCGTTTCTTCCGGAAAAGTCCGGTGTCAACACACCGGACTTGTCCGACTGTGCTAACACGCAACCGGACATCCGGTTGCTGTGTTAACACATGCAACCGGACTAATTCGGTATGTGTGCTAACACGCAACCGGACTAGTTCGGTATGTGTGTTAACACGCAACCGGACTAGCGCGTGAAAAAAATAGAGGACTTACCATGGGGTCGGCGGGGCGACCGAGTTTGAGCCTTAGTGAGGTCCAATCGGGTGTATATTCATCATTTGCCTCCGAGTCAAGAATTGGTTTACCACTACTTGACTCTATTTATTTAGAAGGATTAGACGCCCGCATGTACCTCGGCTACTAGTTTACCTTTACTCGTCTATTTTGAGTGGTCTTTCTTTCATTCTAGGAGGGTTTGACCTATATCATCGTTGAACTCATAGAAAAATTCATATATGTAAGGGGTTAATCATAAACGTGTTATCATATGACGACATGAATGCAACCGATGACATGGATCACATGTGTTTGTAATAGATCATATGTAATAGATCATATGTAATAATGTAAGTGCATATGGACATGCTATCATGGGTATGAGTATGTGTAGTCCATATAATAGATATGAATGAATGGCAATGTGACACGTTGTGCACCTATGAGGGTGTTGCAAGGTAGTGACATGCGACTGTGTCAGTGGCGATAGATGTAGTCATGCTTAGTGATGAAAAAATTTATAACTGACATGATACTAGTAAGTATGCATGTATGTGTGCACATGTAATCAATAGTGAGCAAAGTGTTCTACTACACTTATTGTAATGCATATGAATACAACCATGGTAATGTATTGACAAATTTCTATCTTTTATGGGAAACTATCGATGATGTATATCAATGTGCATCTATCAATGATATGTATATGTTCTAGTGTACAAATCACTAATCATGAATAGTAATGGCGATAAATGCACAACCATGTCGGGTGATAGAAAACTCATAAGTGTTATGAAACTATAGTTATGATGCACCTAGATGCACACATGGTAATGGGTGAGGAAATTGCTAAGTGTTTGATAACACTAGTGGTGATGAATATGGATGCATGTATACATATCATTAAAATATGCCTAAGCATGTAACAATTTCTTGCAATATCTGGTTAAGTCAAGGACAATTGAATCGTTGTATATAATCGGAAAGGGTTTACCTCCATTCCGATTTTGAAAAATTTAGATTTTTTTGAAGATTTCACATGTTGGCCGCATAGGAATGCCATTACTTCCATTCAGGTTTATAGTTGGCAGCGTAGGAATGCCATTGCTTCCATTCGGCTTGATAATCATGTTGATCAATATGGTGGTAACCTGTAATCACTTGAAAACATTTATATAAAAAATTTCCCCCGAAGTGGACTTGTTGATACCTTAGACGTGAGGTGTTGGGTCTCGCGTCGATGGCGTCGTATGCTATGCTTGCATTGGCATCATATTTTCATATACCTGACATAGGGGGTTACCTTTAACGCCTTGTCACGTATCACTGTTTCAGACATGGGTGGTCTCCCTACATGTCTGCCATGTATCATATTGAAAGGTGTAAGGTTGCCCCCTAGGGTAGGCGGAGTGATCATCACATGGTGAATGGAGTGTCAGTCCCTGTATCAGGCGTTGTTTCCACCTAGTAGTTGTAGTATCCGCTACTGGTGCTTGATCTCTTTGCATACACTATACTGCTACCCTTATGTTGTTATACTGCCCCCGAGGTGACGTTGTCACCCTTGTGGTTGCATTTGTAGTATTTCGTATACTTGGTGGTAGATTCATTTTCAGATGTATCATTACCCCCCTAGGGTAGGCGTAGTGATCATCCCACGCTTAGGGGGTTACCCATTGCATTGTAATACTCATTTACATTGGTACCATATGACATTGATCCTGAAGAAGACGTCAGTGATGTATTGTAGGTGGGGTTCCGACCCCTATATCAAGCGTGTCGCCTAGTATGCACATGTCGTTGTGCTCATCAAGTAGTTGTAGGAATCAATGTAAGTACGTATGGGGTGTTGATCTCTACGCCTGCACTACACTATAGCGCATATATTGTTGAACTACCCCCGAGGTGACGTTGTCGTCTTTATGGGTGTGGGTTGTTAACCCATGTATTCATCATGCTGCCCCCTTATTATGCCTGCTGATCATTATAAATATGAGATATTGACCTTTGCGCCTGTCACTCCTCATGACACTGTCTTCTTCATGAGCATAGGGTGTCCACCCTTGTGTTCATTGCTCCTTGTAGTGTGCGTTCATCATATTGCCTCCCAAGTAGGCGTTGTCATTGTTATGGACCTGTGGTGTCGACCCTTGAGTCCGTCTCACCTTATAGTGTTGGTTATCTTGCCTCCGTAGTAGGCGTCCTCTTGATGATAGGTGTATGGTATCTACCCTTGCATCCATCCCTTGTGTCTATTACACTTCATGGCGTGTTGTTACCCCCTAGGTGGGCATTGTGGTTGTCATGGACATAAGGTGTCTGCCCTTATGCCAGTTTCATCTTTTATTGTGCTTTTCTTGAGTTACCTCTATACTAAGTACTGTCCCTGTCACGGACATAGGGTGTCAACCCTCGTGTCTGTATCGCACTTCATATTGCTGTTTCTATGACATGTAAATGTTCTTCATCTATAGACCATGTTGTTATGTTTCCTGTTCGTTACTTGACATCGAGCTCGACGAGGATTGGGAATGCTCTCACGAGACTGTGTCGGTGTCGGGGTTATTACCCGTTACTTCAGCAGAGCTTAATATCTCATTTGGACATGTACCTTCCTTTGATCATGAGTCTCACGAGGACTTATTCTTCTACCGCGGGTTCATTCCGGAGGTCTTCCTCTAGGGAGGGTGTTCTAGTAGAGGATTCAGGGTCGGTGTCTGAGGTAGATCTCCATGAAAGAAAATTTATTGGGGATGCCTTTCACTTAAAGGATTGTGTGACCATCATTGCTATGGCGGGTTTGATCGAATCAGAACAAGTTGTGTTTCCCTTTGAGCGGTATTCACAGTCCGAGATTGGAACTATCACTCCCTTTGTATGCTGGCATGAAACCATGGTCACAAGTGGATCACTCCTCCCAGGGTGTCGCTGGGCGAGGTAAGGAGGTAGCTCCTCCTTCTGTTGTTCAGAGAGCATCTAAGTCTTCCAAGGTGTGTAAGGATGTAGGTGTGTAAGTACACCTTATTATTATGATAGTTGCCTACTTCATGGCGTAGTTGTTCTCACATGTCTGCCTTGCTTATTTCAAGGCGCTGCTGACGAGGTCACTAGCCCTTTGTTTGCCAAGAGGCCTGTCACCGTGGCTGGAGGCTCTCGGAGTTCCTCTAATCGAATGAGAAAAGTGATCTTGATGATCCAGTGCCAATTCTTCTCCGTGACAAAGGGAGGGGGATGTTGATTCTGTATCTGCTAATACTGCACTTGCAGCCGCTGGTGCTGGCACTGCAGCCACTGACGCTAACGCTGCCGCCACTGGCGCTGATGCTGTAGCAACTGACGCTGTTGTTGTTGTCAACCGGTGTAAGGCTCATGCTTTTATACGAGAGATCGCTTTCTATGATGACGGCATATCCAGCCCTGTCGAACTTGGTTCTTAGGCGTACTTTGAAGTTACGCATTCTTCTTACTTGTATGTTTATCTTTATATTATACATTGCTTTCTTATTGATACACAACGCGCATACAGCACCATATATTATCCCGAGAGGTCTTGATGCAACCTCTCGGTGATGACCTTGTCTGTTCCGCCTAGGTGCCTTTTGCTTCCACTAGAAGCTATCATTTTGATCAATGATCCTCCTTGGTAACCCCGGAGATCGGTGTTCGCATGATGAATGCTATTGTTGCCCTTGACGATCGTAGGGCGTTACCTGACTCTGTCTTGGCCGGGTTTCAGTTTGTTAACGGAGCCCTGTCTTTATTTGCCCCCGTGAGTATGATTCACTGTTATATTGCCCTTATTAGACTTTCACTTCTAGCATGTGCCCATTATTTTCAAGCTGTTGCCGACGCGGTCAACCTGGGCTTCTTCATAGTCGAGCTGACCGAGAAGGTCGATATCTAGAGAACTGAGTTGGAGCAACTAAGAGAGACTATTTGCGTTATGAAGGAGAAGGCTTCCGCCTTTGGCCCCTCCGAGCTTGTTTAACAGGGTCGCATTGCATCCCTTAAGTCGAGGTTAGCCGACTTTGGAAGGAGAAGGAATAGAAGGCCAGAGCTGTATATGAGCACTTGGCGTAGGCACTTGCGAAGAACGTTGGCGAGGAAACTGTTCACAGTATCGCTCAGTATAAGGCATCTCCCGAGTTTTGAGGTGGATGCCAAGGTGAAGTGTCTGGTCATCATTGAGACCTATGGTGAATATCTTGCTGCGAAGATATATGATATCAACCATTTACTTGGCTTCAATGAAGCTGGCGACTTTATCAGGTTTGTTTCTGCACACATAGCAGCGCTCTTTGGTGAGGATTGTACCCCTCCTATCAAAGGGAGGTGTGCTCTTTCTTCGATTTTCTCAAGTAGAGCTGTGGGTACTGTTAAGTTATGGGATCTCGGTCAACGGAGTGTCGGCTTTGATCCCACTTCTTACGGGGGATGTGTACGATCCGGTCTTCTCGAATTGCCTTGTCTTTGTCTATGTCCTTCTTCCTTTCCTTCTTCCCTTGGTTCCTTCTCTTCTTCTCTCCCTTTGCCCTGCAAAAGGGGCAATACCAGACACGGAGGAGGGGGGGTGGTGCCTGGTGAACCCTCTCCGATGCCTAAGTCAGAACTATATTTCTAGAGAGATAAAGCTAGAGAGATGTCAGAGCTAAATTGTTCAAATAGCCAAGATGTTCAAATGAGTTGTGAAGGTGGGGTATTTATAGGCAACGGTGTCATTAAGGTGGCTTAATGACATCGTTAGCCCTTAAACACAATTAATTAACCTTTAAGTGTATAATTAAGACCTTAGGATTCGGAGGAGGTAGGCGGAGTGAACCGAGCATGGGCGTCTGAAAGGGGTGCCGGGGCCCTTGGGGGGGGAGAAATCCGACCCCCAAGGGTAGGGGTTGGGTGAGGACACCCAACCCCTCCTAGGGAGGGTGGGGTTGGCCAACCCCATCCCTCCTAGGAGGGATCGGGTTGGCTGACCCGATCTCTCCTAGGAGAGATCGGGTCGGCCAACCCGATCTCTCCTAGGAGAGATCGGGTTGGCTGACCCGATCTCTCCTAGGAGAGATCGGGTTGGCCAACCCGATCTCCCCTAGGGGAGATCGGGTCGGCTGACCCGATCTCCCCTAGGGGAGGTCGGGTGTGGCCACCCAACCTCACCTAGGTGAGTTCGCCTCTATCGGACGGGCGCTTCGGCCCCGTCCGAGCCGTCGATGTTCTCGCGAAGTGTCCGGGTTGAAGTTTCGATTTGCAATCATAAATGGGACGATAAAAATACAACGGTTTGGAAGTCAACGGGTTCAAATTGGGCGTATATCCATCACATGCCCCCGAGTCAACCAATGGCCTAACCCTTGATTGACTCTATTTTAGGATGGTATGACACGCGCAATTTGAAACCGGGATTTTACCTTCTTTGTCTGAGTGCCTGCTTACCCATGGATGCGTGCCTCTGACTCTGCCCCCCTGTCTAATGAGATAGAGGAATTGTAAACGTCAGAGTAGTACGGACGTGTGCCTAGGCACGCGTCCGTCTGAGGCGAGAGTAATAAACTTATCTCTGCTACAGGTATATACTCAAAAAATACAAACTTGCACAGGGGTGTGATACAAATGCAACTAAATGACTTACGCTTCAAATTTGTGCCGGGATTCCATCTAAATAAGGAGAAATTTTAATTTTGGCCAAAATTTTCCTAAGTATGAAATGCCCAAAAATAAAACTATCTTAATAATTTTTCTAAGTATGGGAATATACTTAGCTATAGGTGAAAGGGATAAAAAAGATGATCTTTCCTTGGCCCTTAGATTTTACTTAAGGCTAGATGGATGGTGGTGATTAAAACCCCTCAAAAAACCCTATCACCCTTTTAACATAAAAGAAGAGAGTTAGAAAAATACCTCCAAGAGTCACCATAGCCACCATCTTTCTTTTCCACTTACCCTTGGAGAGCAAGAAAAGGTTGGAGAGCACCCCCAAGGTAAGGGCCGGCCGGAATTTCCACCGAGGAGCAGAAATCTAGCCAGCCACCTAGCCGGAATCGACGACGGGAGGGAGCCTGGCCGGAGGCGACGACGCAGCTCCAGGCGGGAAACAGCTGACGGCGACGCGGAGACGGCGAGAGCTTGGCTGACGACGGCGAGGCACGGCGACGACGACTGGACGGCGTGGAGGATCGATTGGTGACGACGACATTGGCCGGACATCACCGGCAGGGCACGGCGGGTGAGCGACTGGGCTTTTCTCCGGCGACGGCGACGGTGGGGCGAGCAAGGTCACCTCCGGCGACGGCAAGGCTCAAATTCCGGCGAGGGACTGATTTTCGGGCGTCTTCCAATTCGAAATCCGGGCCCGTTTACCATATCGGGTCGGGTTTTCCGAAGGTCCGCTCTTTTCCTTTTCATTACCGCGCAAAACGTTGATTTTTGAATCGTTGATATTTGATTGCCGATGCTTGATTGCCGATGTTTGATTGCCGAAATTTGATTAAATGTGGGATTACCGTAGATAGCCGTTGGTAGTTGTGGATTTTGGGGAAAAATGTTTGTCGGTTGTCCGAATATGGTTTCTTGTCCGATTGGGCTATCCCGGTCTTGAATTTGATGTCGTGCCGCCGTTGGTGTGTTAATCTTTGTTGGAGGGTATAATGGTAATTTTTTCCAAAACCCGACCTTAGGCTTGGATAAAACTATTTGACTCGGTTGTTGTCGTTGGTTGAGTGTCGGGGTATTTCCGGTTCCTCAGAAATTTTTCTTATCTTGATGTTCGTCGTGTCATGGTAGGTACTATACTCCTGGTGGTGTCCACGTACGCAGACTCTTCAGAGACGCCGTATTCTCCGAAGGATGAGTGAGTTCCTTTTTCTCTTCCTTTTCGGCCGCGTTATTTCCTTTTCCATTGCTAGCTTAGTATCGTGACCTTCATTGGGGTGTTAGTCGAAATTTGATTCGTGCTTTGGGGTTTCTTGCCATTTTTGCCTTAGGTCTTGCTATTCTGTCAGAGAACCATATCACTAGGTCCGATTACAACGAACATGTCACCCTAGGAGATATCAGTCCCCTAGATGAGCCTCTGTATCCTTTTCTCCCCTCCTTGGGGAATACTCGCGGGACGGCGACGGAGCCTCCTATAGGGAAGGTCGCCGTGTACCCCTCTCAGATCCGATTCGGGCTAAGGCTACCTTACTGTGACGAGCTTATAGAGTTGAGCAGGTTCTTCAGGATTTCTCCTGTGAACCTTGCCCCCAGTGCCCTCCGCGTCTGGGTGGGCTTCCGGGTATTGTGCCATTGGTACTCCTGGAAGTACTCTCTCGTTCTATTCCGATGTTTCTATCGGTTCCAGTACCGGACGAGGGTGGGGTTTGCGAGTTTCGTAACTCGCCATCCGACCTTCAAAGATCCCCGATTCTCTGATTTCGGGTTGAGTGGGGTCGAGTGGGATACCTCCCTCCGTTTTGTGACCCAGATTGACAATTCGGCCAGTCACTGGGCTAAGCACTACTTCTTCATTACGGACCGATACGTCACCTGGTCGGTCCTGAATGAGGATCGGTCCGATGGTTGGCCTGCTTTCGGAGAGTTCTCTTCGGATGATTTGAAGACTATGAAGATCATTCACGAGAGCAACAGGACCCGGTCTTACTGCCCCGTGTCTTTAATAACTGAGACGGATCTTTACGAGGCCGGGATCAGTCTGACTCCTGACTCCGGGGGTTCGGTATGTCACTTGGTCTTTCCATCTTTATTTACCTTCTTCTCTTCCTTTGTAGGTTGGTTTCATGGAAAAACCTATAACATGCAGGGAGCTCCTGTTGACCTGAGCAAGAGGAAGGCTCCTTCTAGTTCTGCTTTGAAGAAATCCCCCCTGCCTGGGAAGAAGGCTGGGGCCTCTGGTATGCTTTCTCCTATTTGCTTCTTTATGATATAACTTATGTTTTCCTTATCTTGTTTTTCTTACCTTGCTAGTGCACTCCCCCTTGGTGACTGAGAGGGTCGTCTCCGTTGGCAGAGATTCTGGACCTTCCAAGTCCAAGCCGCGGCGATCTGATTCTGAGGCCGGGGCCTCGGCTGCTAAGAGGAAGAAGGCTGTGGATCCTGCTTCGCCTACTGCTCGTCCTCCGACCCTATCTCGTGATAAGGAGATGGTGGTCGAAGAGGTGCCTTCCCTGGCTGACAAAGGGAAGCGACCTGCTGGTGGTGGTTCCCCTGCCCCCCAGCCGAGGGCACGGTCCTCAGGTATGATCTCTACCTTGTGCTGATCCTTGTATGTTTATATTCTCCTTTGACTTGCTTTGCTTGTGTAGGTGGGCCTCCGACTTTAAGTCGGAAGGATTTCGCACGGCTCACTGATGAAGATGTTATTGGGTCTGAGTGGACTCCCTTCGCTGGTCTGAAGGAGTTCCACCTCGATAGCACTTCCTCTTTGCGGACTCCTGAGGTTGGTGTCCGCGTCCTTCGCGGTGCCGTTCCCCCTGGGGATCGTGTTGCTCCGCCCAAGTCTCCTGGGGAGACTCGGCGCTTTGTTCAAGGGGTACTTTCTCGTTATGCACCTGTAAGTTGTTCTTTGCTTTCCTCTTATTTCTTTCATAATGTCTATCTTTCGGTTATTCATCCCTTGTTTGAATTGTTAGGGCATATCTGACATGGTGAACATGTCCTCGCTCGTACTCGAGTTATCTGACGAGAGGAAGACCCTTGAAGACAGCCAGGTTTCTCTCAAGGCGGAGGTCGCCACTGCTGCCGAGAAGGCGCGTATATCTGATTTGAGACTGCAGGAGCTCCAGGACCAGGTGTCCTTGCTTGAAACCACTGTGGGCAGTTTGCGCCGGGAAGCTGAGGTTGCCGCGTCTGTCCATTCTGAGGAGCTGCGGAGGTTGGAGACTAAGTGTCGGGCGGAGGAGAGGGCTGTCGCGGTATCTGAATACAAGGCCTCCTCTGCCTTCACCGCCGACTATAGCACGCGTCTCACCCAGGAGATGAACCAGTTCGGTGAGTATCTGGTTGATCACATATACCGGATTGATCCTCAGTTCCCCTTTGGTGACCTTGGTGACTTTGGGCCATATGCCACTGGCTACGCGACTGTTCTGATGGGTCAGGCTGCCGTTGCAGACGAGCCTGCCCCTGCCCAGGTGGATGCTACACCTGTGGAGATTGGTACCTCAGACTCCTCCTCTTCATCCATTTCCGCTGGCGGTTCAGCTTCAGGGGGTGAGGGTGACTCCCCTGAAGGTTCTGACTGACGTGTTTATCTCATGCTATCCTTGTATATAATTACACTCCTTCTCCCCTTGCATGGGTTGAGTGTCCTTTCAGATTGTGATGGTGTTTGTTGTTACTTTCCTTTGCCGTATTATGTTGTTGACTACGTGGTTCGTTTGCCTTTACATTAGTGCTTCTCATGCTTTTGTATATATCTCTTCTCATTATGGCTCCCTATGCCTTGTGTATGGCTCTTTGGGTATGGACTCTTTACTTGGTGTGTCTCCTTTACTTATCCTTCTTTCGTGTTTTCCTTCATGTCTTACCTGCCATTTCATAAAGAAAAAACATTACTTGTTCTTCACATTACTTTACTTAGAAATTTCTTTCTCATGTTACCCTTCCGAGTATGATATCCTTCTAAGCATGGTATCCTTTCAAACATGGTATGATGATCTCTTCTGATACCCCTTACACGGTATACGTTATACTGTTAGACCAAAGATACGCTCTTGGTGGGCGTCGAAATCTTTTCACGAGACAGGCTCTCGGACGGCGCTTAACGTTTCACAGGATAGGCTCCCGGAGGGCACAGGTTAGTCCACCGATACCTTCTTGACGGGTGTCAAACTGTTCACGAGACAGGCTCTCGGACGGCACTTAACGTTTCGCAGGATAGGCTCCCGGAGGGCACAGGTTAGTCCACCGATACCTTCTTGACGGGTGTCAGACTGTTCACGAGACAGGCTCTCGGACGGCACTTAACGTTTCGCAGGATAGGCTCCCGGAGGGCTCAGGTTAGACCAAAGATACGCTCTTGGTGGGCGTCGAACTGGTAGTTTGAAATCTACCTCAAGATACGCTCTTGGGGGCGTCGAACTGGTAGTGTTTTTTCTACCTCAAGATACGCTCTTAGGGGCGTCGAATCTGGTAGGTTGCAAATCTACCTCAAGATACGCTCCTGGGGGCGTCGAATTCGTAGTTTTTGGAAACCACTCTCAAGATACGCTCTTGGTGCGTCGAAGTCGTAGTGTAATAACTACTCTCAAGATACGCTCTTGGGGGCGTCGAAGGTTGTAGTATGAACACTACTCTCAAGATACGCTCTTGGGGGCGTCGAAGTTCGTAGTTTTTGGAAACCACTCTCAAGATACGCTCTTGGTGCGTCGAAGGTCGTAGTATGAACACTACTCTCAAGATACTCTCTTGGGGGCGTCGAAGGTTGTAGTATGAACACTACTCTCAAGATACGCTCTTGGGGGCGTCGAATGTCGTAGTACGAAGACTACTCTCAAGATACGCTCTTGGGGGCGTCGAAGGTTGTTGACTTGAAGTCATATCTGTGTAAGGATAACTTGGTGATTGTAACATCACATTCACTGGTAAATACTTTTGAATAACTACTACTCTCCTAGGAGCATTCATGTTTTTGTACACTCGGGATGCCTTGGTGCACCAAGACATCCTTTGTAGGAAATTGAAGATAGTTGTAGAGTTGGAGTAACTTCGTGAGTTCTCCTTCTCAAGAGTTGTTTTTTGAAAAGCTTGTAATGTTAAAACATGCGAAATGCTAGATATGAAACTAAGGATATGGGGTGGTCACTGTGTCTGTTGCCACGTACTCTTTGAAGCTTCCACTGTAGATCATTTCTTCCACTTCCACCTTCAACACCATGCAGTTGTTGGTTTGATGCCCCCAGGTCCCATGGTACTCACACCAACCCTGTGCATCTCTACCTAGGAAGGCCTTGCCTTCCTCCCTGCATGCTGGCAGCTCTTGCTTGAGGCGCTTGTGGAAAATTTCTTCTATGCTCAGCGTGAGGGGTGTGAATGTGAAATTGACACCTCCTCCCAATGTGTCTGCTTCTCTTCCTTTCTCTGGAACTTCATCCAACTGTTCCGCCTCTTGTTCAAATGCCCTGTCCAGTTTCGCCTTGAGCTCTCTCATTGTGCTCGTCATGACCATCTCATAGAGCCCTCCATAGGCCTCGAATGAGCTTGGATGCATGTGTCTGATGAATGCTCTGACTGCTTCTCCCCTTGTGATGTCCATGTTGGCACCATAATTGAAGAATCTCTGGAAATAGCTTGATATGGGCTCCTGCGGCATTTGCTTGATATCATCTATGTGGCGGAAGCCTCTTAGGATGGAGTCCCTTGTCCTGCTCCTTATTATGGTGTCCGGCTGCCAAGGTATGGATGTCACCTTCACAGCCTTGCTCCTGTGTTTCCTTGTAGGCACTGTTTGAAAAAGCTGCCTGCTCAAACGGAGTGTCACTCCACTCCTCCTCCTTCCTTGCCTTTGTCTTCCTCCCCTCTTTCTTCTTTCCTGGTTGCCTCCTGCCATGACCATAGCCACTGTATCTGTCCTGTGTGATCCATGTCTCATTGAATTGACATAGCATTGTCTTGCAGTGCGTTGATCACCCAGGACCTCTCCAACTCCGTTCTCTGTGATGTACTTCAGCTTCTGGTGAACAGTGGATGGTACTATTTCATATGGATTTATGGTTGTCCTTCCTAGGATCCCGTTGTAGGCTCCCAGGCTTTCAACCACCAAGAAATTGACATTTACCTTCAGCTGGGTCCATCCTTGGCCCATGGTCACTGGCAATGTTATCATCCCCAGGGGGTAGCTTGTTGCCCCTGAGAAGCCAACTAGGGGGAAGTTGACCGGATTGATGTCTGCTTTGGTTTTCCCTATCTCTTCCAACACTCTCAGGCTTAGGAGGACAGCTGAGCTGCCCCCATCCACCAAAATTCTCTTTACATCAAAATTATCAATATCTAAAGTAATAACTAGAGCATCGTCATGTGGAAAGACGATGTGGCTTTTGTCCTTCTCCGAGAACTCTATCTTCACTTCTTCTCCTTCTCTTGGTCTTTTCCTCCACCTTGGCACTGAACTTAGCTTGGATGCATAGACTTCCCTTGCATTAGCAGTTGGGCCACCTGATGCTGCTCCTCCATGTATCATATTGATGACTCCTCTTTTGTTAGGTGGAGGGTTATAGTCTACCTTTTCCTTGCCCTTGTCTTTCTGTGGTGGCCCCAGCTGCATACTATTGCCCCCATGGTCTACGAACTGCTTCAGTTCTCCCCTCTGGACGATGTTGTTTATGCTTAGCTTTAAGCTAAAGCATTCATTTGTGTCGTGACCATAAGCCTCGTGGTTATCACACCATCTATCCTTGTGATTTCCTACCATTGGGGCTCTCCACCTTGCAGGGGGTGACCATAGCTTTTGGTTTCGCATCTCTCTAAGTACGGTGGCTGGAGTGGCGTTCAGTGGGATGAACTTAATGACATTGATTTCTCTAGCCTTTAAGGGTTCACCCATTTGGTTTCTTTGCTGTGGCGGACGCCACTCTTGTTGTCTTGCCTGCTGCGGCGGACGCCACTCTTGTTGCCTTGCTTGATGTGGTGCCTGGGGTGGCTTGCCTTTGTTTGGCCTTTGATTATCCTCCTTGGCTGCCTGGATTTTGGCCTTCTTGCTTGCCCTGTGCCTCTCAAGGTCAATATGCGTTTTAACTCTCCCTGCAAGCTCCTCCAAGGTGCTTGCTGGCTTTTTGGCCATCTTTTCGGCCAATGTTGACCCAAAGCGACCTAAGTTTCTGATAAAGGCTCGGATTATCTCCCCTTCAGTAATGTCTCCCTGGATGTCTGCAATATTCTGGTTGAACCTAGTGTAGTAGCTGGCCAGGGTTTCATCGTATTCTTGTTTTACGTCATCAATGGAGCCTGTTCCCTTGAGGAGTTTCCTCTCCCCTAGGTATCTCTGCAGAAACTTAGCTTTTAGCTGCTCCCATGAGTGGATGCTCTCAGAGGGTAGGCTGAAGAACCAATGTGAGGCCACCCCTGATAGGGTGTTTGGGAAAAGGAGTGCCTTGTATCTTTCGTCAGTTGTTCTCCCGAATAGAGAGGCCTCATGCTGTTGGATATGCTCTAGGGGGTCTCCCTTCCCGTTGTACTTTGCAATTTGCACAGTGTGCAGGGAGTCTGGCACCCTGTTCATCTCCAGTTCCCTTGTGAAAGGGTGGTTCGTCTTGTCACTTAGACAATGCAGGCTGGGTTTCTTTGACTCATTCAATTTCCGGGTTATGATGGCTTCTATCTCCTCCGGGGTAATCATCACCTGTGCCGGAGTATAATCCCTCTGATATCCATTGTAGTTGTAGACTGGGCTTACTGGGTTCCCTTGTCTCTGCTGGTATGGACTGTAGGTGTACTCTTGATACGCCTGCTGGGGTGCTTCATAGAAGTCCTGCCTCCTTGGAGGTCTTGCTTGTCTTTCCTCCCCAAGCGGGGTGTAAGCCCTGTTGTTCTGCTGTTGCCTAGGAGGCACAAATTGTTGCCTGCCCTCTGGGGGTGGCTCCTGGTGATATCTTCTTTGTTCCTCTCGCTGCCCTGCTCGAGGGTGCGAGTAGTACTCTTCTGCTGGGATCTGCTCCTCCTCCTGAGCTTCAGTGTAAGTCCCTTGGGTGTATGCTTGCCTTGCATATGCTGTGTGGGCGCGGTTGCCACCTCTCTGTGCTGGCATCCCATACGGGTACCCTTGGGGTTGCTCTTCATAATAGTATCCCTCAGGGGGTGCCGTGTTGTGGGAAGGCACTCCCTGTTGTCCTCTTTCTCTCTGTGGCCTTCTTGCCCGGGGGGTGGAGGCTGTGGAGGACTCAGCCCCAGCTGGGCGTGAAGGTCCTCCCTCCTGGTTGTTCTGTTGCTGAGGAGGTTGTGGTATTTCTTGGGGCTCTGGATGCATTGGCTGCTTCCCAGGGTCAGGCCGCCTCCCTGGAGGTATGGGTTCTCTTCTCCGCCCATTGCCCCCGGGTGGGTGTTGGGGCCTGGACACCCTACTGTTCGTCATAGCTCGTGTAATAGCCAGGCTTTCTGTCCGAAGCCTACAGACGGCGCCAAGTGTTAAGTTATGGGATCTCGGTCAACGGAGTGTCGGCTTTGATCCCACTTCTTACGGGGGATGTGTACGATCCGGTCTTCTCGAATTGCCTTGTCTTTGTCTATGTCCTTCTTCCTTTCCTTCTTCCCTTGGTTCCTTCTCTTCTTCTCTCCCTTTGCCCTGCAAAAGGGGCAATACCAGACACGGAGGAGGGGGGGTGGTGCCTGGTGAACCCTCTCCGATGCCTAAGTCAGAACTATATTTCTAGAGAGATAAAGCTAGAGAGATGTCAGAGCTAAATTGTTCAAATAGCCAAGATGTTCAAATGAGTTGTGAAGGTGGGGTATTTATAGGCAACGGTGTCATTAAGGTGGCTTAATGACATCGTTAGCCCTTAAACACAATTAATTAACCTTTAAGTGTATAATTAAGACCTTAGGATTCGGAGGAGGTAGGCGGAGTGAACCGAGCATGGGCGTCTGAAAGGGGTGCCGGGGCCCTTGGGGGGGGAGAAATCCGACCCCCAAGGGTAGGGGTTGGGTGAGGACACCCAACCCCTCCTAGGGAGGGTGGGGTTGGCCAACCCCATCCCTCCTAGGAGGGATCGGGTTGGCTGACCCGATCTCTCCTAGGAGAGATCGGGTCGGCCAACCCGATCTCTCCTAGGAGAGATCGGGTTGGCTGACCCGATCTCTCCTAGGAGAGATCGGGTCGGCCAACCCGATCTCTCCTAGGAGAGATCGGGTTGGCCAACCCGATCTCCCCTAGGGGAGATCGGGTCGGCTGACCCGATCTCCCCTAGGGGAGGTCGGGTGTGGCCACCCAACCTCACCTAGGTGAGTTCGCCTCTATCGGACGGGCGCTTCGGCCCCGTCCGAGCCGTCGATGTTCTCGCGAAGTGTCCGGGTTGAAGTTTCGATTTGCAATCATAAATGGGACGATAAAAATACAACGGTTTGGAAGTCAACGGGTTCAAATTGGGCGTATATCCATCAGGTACTACTCCCTTGTGTGATGATGACGGCGACGATTCTGTCGCTCTTGATTAATGGACTGACTACCTTTATCACACTTGTAGATAGCCGCCCCTTCTATGCTTATCATGAGTCTTTGTGTGGAAACACTTGCTTTTGGGACTTAGGCATGCATGCCATTCATCTATCTTTCGTATCATACCTGTTCAAGACATAGGTAAATGTATGGTTATATAAGCATGAGTAGGATATCATACCATTGTTATTATGGATGCCCCCACGCCTGCTAGGTTGTGTATGTTTACACTTCCTGTTGTGACCTCTTGTTCTTGAAGTTGTTAACGCCATACCGGTTGTATGTCGGACTTAGGACGCTATCTATCTTGTCATGCCGGTGGAGTGCCGGACTTGACGTTCATCACAATCATTACCAATGGTACCTGTATTTATCAAGCTCACACATGCCCCTCTTGGTTGCTACCAAGGTATGGCGTTGCTTTGAGATGTTATCTATACTTGACGAAGACCACTTGCTTGTCGATGCCTCGACATAGCATTGTTTGCAAGACGTTACTTGCGTTGTGATGACACGTTTTGTGACCGCATATCCGATGCCTCGAGATAGAGTTGTTGGCAAGACGCTACTTGCTTAATTTGTTGTGTTTTTACCACTTACCCGATGCCTCGGGGTAGTGTTATGGCAAGACGTTACTTGCATAATTTGGTATGTTTTAAGACGCTTACTCAATGCCTTGAGATAGCGTTATGGCGAGACGCGACTCACGATTGCACTTTACCGCTTTACTTGATGACTCTAGATAGCGTTGAGGCAAGACTTTACTTGCTCGGTTTGGTACGTTTTAAGCCGCTTACTCAATGCCTTGAGATAGCGTTGTGGCAAGACGCTACTTGCAAACATGCTACTACAAATGTTAGTGCGTTTTCGGCCTATTGATGTCCTAAGATAAGGCGTTGTGGCAAGACGTTACTTGTTTGGTATGGTACGTTTTATTCCGCATACCTGATGCCTCGGAGTAGCGTTATGGCAAGGTGCTACTTGCAAATGCGTTTTTTCGCCCTTGGTAGTCCAAGATGTGGCATTGGTGCAAGACGCTACTTGCGATAGTGCAATGCGTTTTTTGATTGTATGACCGTTACTTGGCTTGTCCGATGTAAGGTCGCGACGGTATTGACTCCGCCGTAGTGGTGTATCCGTTACTTGATTTTCTCAAGCTTACGTTTTGGCGAGGTGCAACTCGCATGGTATTCAGCGCTTTGGGGTGTGTAGGCGTCGCCTTGTTATCATAAGGGTTGCCTCTTTATCGGTATAGCCAGCGGTCGCGGAAACATAACTATCCGTGGTAGTGTCACTGCTTCTTAAGAGACTGGACATAGTGATATTCAAAATATCTCCTTAGAGTTAGCTCCCAAGGATTGGAGGCAATCACATCACATAAGTGTCGGTGTCGCTGGAGTATCTGAGATGATACCTGGTTTTCATTTTCCAGGTACCTGGTGCTATCATATCATCATGACCTTAGCGCTAAGTTATTGTGATGATAATGGTCTCTGTCAGTCACGCCACTGTGAATCAGTACCCTAAGGTACAACGGCCGTGAAATTGGTGTTGGTTCCAACCACGACGCATTGAGTATTTCCCTAAGGCACAACTATCATGGATTTGGTAGTAATTCCAACCATGATAATTGAATAACACTGTTGGGTGATCAGCCCAAGACAGCTTGGAGATTGTATGTAACCTTGATGGACGCTCACGCTGTTGTATAGATATCACTACTTGGTGTTTTTCCATAGTAGAGTGTATAAGATATGACCTCGTCTTCCATTTATATAGTCTTCGTAAATTAGAGGTCACTTGATGGACTTGATTATCTTCATAAGGTTGCCACTACTTGGTGATTTTTCCAAAGTAGGGTATGAGTTGCACTAATAGGTGGCTTCTGGCCATTAGATAATTGGTATAGGTCAGATGTCGTTGTAAGACTTGCCTATCCATATGACATTGTCCGTATTTGGAGTTGTTCCTGAAGTAGGACGTTTGCTGTACCCTGCAAGTCTTTTGCAAATTCTTTGACATTGAATCAAGATGTTAGCTAAAACAGATTATGTGATTATGCATCATTATGTAGGACTATCTTGCCCATTATATTGTCCATTTTGACTAGTTTATCAATGTGACTGGGCTGAACTATTCGATCCTTGTATTGGGTTCGATTAGTTCGTTCCGTTCTCATTAGATCCAATTCGACGAGATCAGACTATGCGAACCGGATCATTGGTTCGCGTAGTCTGCTCCATTCGCACTGTTTTTCTCATAGGGGTGTTATCCCTTAACTGGGTTTTCCCGTGGAAATTTTTTTATACCTAGATATATACCAAGTGTGAAGGTCGCCTTGTCAAGAGCGATCCTTGTTGTCGCCACCCTTGGGCGGATAGTACGGAGGGTTCCCGTTGTTGTTTCCTCTTTGTGCCTTCCTTTTGGAAGGTGTAGTGCCATGGGCTTATGTGGCCAAACATCATCATACACCAAACGTCTTTGTCTATCTCTAGGTGGAGTGTCGGTCATTTGTTCATGTGGCGCCCCCCTAATTGCCCGGTAGTCACACCGTGCTTTGTGCCCTATGGATGATAATCCACTTAGGGTTTCCTTGTTCGGTGCCCTTTGTTTCTTGGGCTCCTTCTTCGTTTGTTTGCTCGATAATGCTTGTTTGCTCTGATCACGATCACGTTTCTGAGTAAACCCATTTTGGTTGTGCCCTTGGGGGAGTTGGGGGGGTGGGTAATGGAGACTTCTCCCATTTCATCATTAGATCCTGTTTCTTCAATTGACTCATTGTAAAAGTCAGTTTGGAGTATTACCACTGGTTTTGTGCTATTCATATTTGCTTCGAGATTGTTGTAGAGATCTCTTGATCTGAGTCAGCCCCATATATATTCTCCTACTATGCGGGTAGAATGTTGATTTCTAAGTGTCGCTGCCTTCCCCCTTGGTATGAGGGTTGGCACGCTGCAGTTGTTTTTTCCACATATGTGTGTTCGGTGTTTTAGACATTTCTTCTTATTGAGCCAAGTAGCGGTGCTCGCTCTTGAAGGGGGCTTGTAACTTGTTTTCCCCCTTTTTTCCTTTAACCGGTAATACTTGTCGAGAATAATATGTTTCAACTATTCCTTAGAGGATTCTCCAAGGCTCTGGAGTATTTTCGTTTTAAACGCGATCCCCCTATTGTTATGAACAGAGGGTTGCCCCCGTAGTAGCCATGGCTTGTCGCTCGGCTTTCTTGAGATTTGTATTCGTGTTTTGTATGCACACAATGATAAGGGATGTTGGAATGATGGGATTCTCCCCCTTCTTCCTTTTTAATAGTTGTCATTCACTCAGTGCTTGGTGCGTGATGCCAATGGTAGGATTTTCTACCGGCGTATTTTTTGTTAGTACTTCTATCCTTGGTTGTCTTTCTTCCTTATGAGATGGCGAAGGAGTGTTCCTGACCACCCAAGTGTGTTGAACTTGGTAGAGGTGTGCGCCTAACTTGATGGCGCGATCTCGATCTTCATGTACCTATCTTGATAAACATGTCATTCATTGTAAATATAATGCGGAGTCCAAGGATCTCCGGTTTAGGATCATAATTTGAAAATGAAAACGTGATCATCTATATATGGCTTCTCCGCATAAGGAGTCCATTTTTGCAGGGATAAATGCAAGGATACTTATAAGGATACGTCCTCTATCCTTGCGCCCGCCTTATTAGTAGCGTTATCCTCTCCCATGGGTATGTTGATGTTTCTTTGAAGCTTACCAGTAGGGGGTCCCCTGGTATTAGGTATGTCAGACTCTTTCCTAGTATCGTCAATAGCTGGGCATGGGGGGTGTCTGTCGAACTCCCTTCATGCACTATAATTCTCTTCGTGTCAAAGCTAGAGATTCCCCCTGTTATGACCAATACATCGCTGTGTGGAAACACTATGTTTTCATATCCCTTTTGGAGAGCTGGATGATGGTGTCGCCCTTCTTCCCTTGCTAGGCTTGGGGCCTCTGAAGAGTTCTTAATGGAAGCGTATTCCATTACCTGAGATGATCTTACTAGGTGTAGTCGCATCTCCTGGTTATTTTGTGAAATCATACAGATTCACTGGAGGTGTTTGCCCATGAAGGTGGGTGTTGTCCATGTGATATGGTTTCCCCAGTTTTTGGAGGGATGTGCTCGCGACTGCCCCCTCTTATGCCAATAGGTATTCTCTTTGTTTTTGCGGGAAGGCATGTTGTGACTTGGATGATGCCCCCTTGCATATCAACGCCCGATGGTGTCTTTCGACGAACGTAGCACTAAGATACTTTTTGGATAGTTGTAGTGGGGGTAGTCCTTTATGATCCTCATGGTAATTCTTTTTATAAGATGTTGAGAGTGCTCAACTCATTTTTGGAGGTGCGCCTTCCATCTTAGTGGTCTTTTCCTAAAGTCTTAACCTTATAGGTGTCCTTTCAGAATGATCAATCTGTTCCTCATGCGTTCCTTTGAGGAGCTTAAGTGAATGGTAGTGCCGATCAAACATGTTTGAACAAGACAGTTTGTCGGCGGCAGTGTTTTGATCGGTGACGACGCTTTTGTTCGTCAGTGACTTGTAGCCTTGGCGACGACTCTCTTGGTCAGCGACGACTTTTGATGGACTCTCGTAGTAGTCAACCTGTGTATATATATATAATGCGGAGTCCGAAGACATTCGGCAGAATTATTCTTGGAAAACATGATAATATCAAGTATCAAATATCTATCCCTTTTAGGGAGTTGAATTGTTATGTAGTTAAATTAAATAAGAGGATATGGGTGTGGTGGTGTTGATACCCTCTGCCTCCATTGTAATGTAACTGTCATCCTCCATTGGTTTGTGTGTATTCCTTCCACTTGAGCAATATAAGGTCTCATCCTTGCCAAGGTGGACTAGGTGGAGGTGTATCCTCCGTTCACGCTATGTGTGATCTCATCCCACTGCGTCTGTGTATGAGACTCCTTGTTGTAGTAGCGATGTAGTAATATAGTGTGAAAACACTCCATGAGTTCCATGCTCAAGGCCTTGTCTTTCAAACTGTCCCCTTGCTGACTCCTTGAGAGGTGTACCGAGGGTTGTCTTGCACGAGGTGTTGGAGCTTGTCGCGCTGCATCATGGATAGGCGGTTGCCTTGTTGAGTTGTCGGGACGACGTCCCTCACTTTGAGCTCTTCTTGGAATATCCCTTGGCGGGGCTTGGTCAATCGGAGCCACTGGTGGTGGTCCATATCTTCTAGCTCTCCTTGCCTTACGGTAGGCTATCAATTCATCTATGGTTGACATGAATCCTTCTTTTACTAGAGGTTCGCGTTGGCGTAACATGTTATGGGATTGTGTTGGCGGTCATCCCGAATGGTTGATCTTATGGCGGCATGCCATAAGGAAAACATTGAGGGGGGATCCTTTGGTAGGTCCTCCTAGGATGCGAGGTAGCACTAGTCGCAATGCTCTTTCTTGGATGGCGTCATGTTGATGGCGTAGATGCATCATACGAATCTTCTTGTGGTATCCACACCGGAGGTACCTGCTGAGCATTGGGAAGTGGCGGTTCCTGTTGCGTCTCTTGGACTGGCGGTATCTCTTTTAGGAGCGGGCATTGGTGGCACTTCCTGAGGGGCTGTATAGGTGGTTCCACTACCAGCCTTACTGTCCTTGGTACCTTGTTACTTGTATGGCGTGGTGGTCTCGAATCCTTGGGAGGAGGGCCGTTAGCTATCCTTGTTTTAATGACCGACACATTTGTATGTGGGTGCATCGTATACTCCATCTTTTCTTTGGAAAACTGAGTTACGCCTTCCAACATTGCGATGCATCCACGGCTTCTATCATGTCACCTTCTGTCTGTGAGGCATAGTCATCGCGTTTACTGGACGACTCACCTCTTGCACTGAACCCTCCGTGCATGAAAATCGCGGCAGGCACTTGGGTATCTTATTAACGGATTTTTTTTTCAAATCACGCGAACAACGCCAATGTTGGAACCTTCTCTTCCGGGGGTCCGATCTTGGCGGCCTTGAGTCGAGTCATGTTCCTCCAATCTTCGGGTTACTATCAATCCAACTCAGTGCCTGGCGGACCTGCACAAAGGGTAGTGCCAGAGAGGGGTGGGGGGTGTCTCTGGCGAACCCTCTCCGATGCCAAAGTAAGAATATAATTCTAGAGAGAGAAAGTAGAGAGAAGTCAGAGCTCATGTGTCTCAATCCGAGATTAAGTTTGAAATGAAGGACCTAGTCCCCTATTTATAGAGTTTTGGATCCAGGAACCTGAGGGGCCCATATTTTTACGTGGGGCCCGCATAGAGATTAAGAGATTAATCGGATATACGCGCGCCCCGGGTGTTAGTACCCGGGGATCGGGGGCCGGCGCGAGACGCTTCGGCCCCGTTTCTTCCGGACAAGTCTGGTGTCAACACAACGGACTTGTCCGGCTGTGTTAACACACAATCGGACATGTCCGGTGGCTGTGTTAACACACAACCGGACATCCGGTTGTTGTGTTAACACACGACCGGACATCCGGTGGCTGTGTTAACACACAACCGGACATATGGTTGCTGTGTTAACACACACAACCGGACATGTCCGGTGGCTGTGTTAACACACAACCGGACATCCGGTTGCTGTGTTTACACACACAACTGGACATCCGGTTGCATTAACACAGCAACCGGACTAGTTCGGTATGTGTGTTAACACGCAACCGGACTAGCGCGTGACAAAAATAGAGGACTTACCACGGGGTCGGCGTGGCGACCAAGTTTGAGCCTTAGTGAGGTCCAATCGGGTGTATATCCATCATAAAGAAATCCTTCCTTTAACGAATAGGGCCACATGGTGACCTACTTGTCATCAAGTATCTAGGGAAACCTTCTCTCTTAAGGAATAATGAGGTGGGGAGCAGCTTATACCGACTTCACCAAACCTTCACTCTTAAGGAATAGTTAGGTGGCAACCTACTTGTCACCTGCTTGTAGCGACTCAGGAGAAAACCCCTTCCAAAGGGTAGCGACCATTTTAAGTCATTAAACTCCCCTTATAAATACCATTGAGTATTTTTATACATTTATATGCACAATTATTATTATTCTTGCAAATCCATTAATGACTTAAGCTTCATAATGGAATCAGGGGAAAAAGCCCACCCCTTTTCAAGTTAACGCCACCAGCCTTACAAAGGAATATAAGTACCCAGCGAGGTCAAGATAAATATCTAATAGAGCACAAGGTGACATCCTGATGTTCATTTCTGAAGATTAGGCCTGGACGATCCTTGATCCAACATTTGGTGCCGTCTGTGGGAACAGATCGAGAAGTCATGGCTCAGTTGAAAGATCAGATAAAATGAGTAACAGTTGTAGTAGAGGAGATATCAAAACGTCAAACAAATCATACTAACTTCGAGCAAGTTAATGAAGAAGAGAGGCGGCACCCTCCCCTACATAACAGTGATACTACCAATGAAGAACAACCTCCTCGCTTTGTGCCGTCCTCATATCCGGAAAAAGTAAGGACAACATTTGTGGCTGTCCCACTAGAGGTATAGCAGAATTCACAGCGTTCAGGAATCAGGCCCAAGCTGGGACTTTCCCAGTCACTATAGAGCCAATGCCAGAAGCATCTCTAAATGAAGGAGAGGCATCAAGTGTGAAGACCACTGATACAAAACACCCAGCCCACCAAGAAACAAAGAAGGCGACAACGGTTGACGTCCAAACCAAAGAAACAACGTTATTTACACTAGGTCAAGTAGAAGAACTGTCGGAGAAGAGAAGAAATGGATCTAATGACATGGTGACCCTCAGGGATTACGCATTTCATCCCTTCTCTAAAATGACTACTCGATACTCGAGTACCGCCTCAAGTTTTTGCAATAAACATTGACGAATATACGGGAAAAAAGGATCAAGTGCGCCACATCAATGCCCACAATTCTTCTTTATTAAAGAGGGGCATCGACAGATCACTATGAGGCACTCTTCCCGACTACCCTCAAAGATGAATCCTCAACTTGCTTCAATGAACTTCCTGACAAGTCCATACACTCATGGGAAGAGCTGAATGCCAAATTCATAGAAGGGCATATAGGGCAAAGATAAAGCCTTAAAAATATGGATTTCTTGGATAAAATTGAGCAAGGTTCGAACGAAACTTTGGCTAGTTACTATACTAGATACCATAATATGTTGCAACAACTGAATGAAGACGATACTGATGGCGAGCTTATCAGAGCCTTCTAGAGGGATCTTAGGCTACAAATCCAAGCATTAAAGGACATCATGGTGATGAAGCCGATCAGAAAAATTGATGCCCTCGCCATCGAGGTAAAGCGATACATCGACCTTGAAAGATCGCATGAAAAACCCATTTCAGTTACGGGAAAACAAATAGTCCGGCCCAAGAAAGAAGAGTATTCTCACTCTAGGCCTCAAAAAAGGAAGATAGACTGGATCAAAATTTTCGACAAGCCTTCCAACAAGATATAAAAAAGGGATCTAAATCCTTACTTGGCACGATACACACCCCTTATAAGTAACATTTCCGTAGTTTTACGAGAAATGGAAAATCTAAACTTGGACGAACCTCCTCCAATAAGGAAGAGTCCAATGGGGCAACATGTAAACGACTACTGTCGTTATCATCGGGTTAAATGCCACATCACGGATTATTGCACCATCTTGAAACAAGATATAGAGGTCCTCATTCAGAGAGCCAAACTCCAAAAATTCGTGAAAAACCCTCCCAAGGCTCTAAAGAAGAGAATTAGAAGTCCTAGAAGGCAATCTCGCTCTCCTCCACCACCTAACAACCCCGCTCCTGCTCAAAGGAAGACTATCAACGTCATCGTAGAAGGATTTGCGTCGGGAGGAGAGAGGTATATTCCATGCAAATATCCACATCGACTATAATGGGAAAGATACCACGAGATCCCGACCAAATAGTTATCAGCTACACCAATGACGACCTCATGATGGTGACTCAACCTCAAGAAGATTCCTTAGTAATCACAGCTACAATGGTGGAGTACAAAGTCAAAAGGGTCCTCATTGATGTCGTGAGCTCAACAGGCATCCTTTTCTATGAAGCATTCCTGGACCTAGGACTGTCCAAGAAGGACCAAAGGAAGGTTGATTTCCCCTTAGAAGGTTTTGCGAGAAAACCACCTATCCTATGGGTGCCATTCGACTCCCGGTAACATTTGGAAGGGAATAAAAGGTCTTGAAGATCAACATACTTTTCGTAGTCGTCGGCGCCGCCTCCTCCTACAACGCCATCATCAGAAGGACTACCCTTAATCTTACTTCATAGTCTCCTCGACTTCTCATCAAGTCATGAAGTTCCCAACCCAATATAGGATAGGAGAAGTCAGAGGGGACCAGTTGACGTCTCGACACTGTTACGTCAATTCAATGAGACGCCGCAATCAAAGAGAAGTCATCGAAACAACGCCAAATTAAATATCTTTATATTTCTTATGTGGCCTAAACGACATTGAAGACCTAAACAGAATCGATTGTCAACACTGTAAGCCCAAAATGGTCATAATATCTAGGCTTGTCGTCGATACGAAAGAAGTTAGGATTCAAAGATAAAAAGAGATCATTTAAAATATTGACTCCTCGACTCCCCAGAGTCGCCATCTACAAATGAGACCAGTCAAAATACTGACTCCTCGACTTCCTATAGTCGACAACATTGAAGACCTAAACAGAATCGATCGTCGGCACTATATGCCCAAAATAATCATAATACCTAGGCTTGTCGTCGATACAAAAGAAGTTAGGCTTCGAAGATAAAAAGAGATCAGCCAAAATACTGACTTCTCGACTCTCTAAAGTCGGCATCTACAAAGGAGATCAATCAAAATATTGACTCCTCAATTCCATAAAGTCGGTATCTACAAATGAGATCAGTCAAAATACTGACTCATCGACTCCATAAAGTCGGCATCTACAAAGGAGATCAGTCAAAATACTGACTCCTCAACTCCACAAAGTCGGCATCTACAAAGAAGATCAGTCAAAATAGTAACTCCTCGACTTCATAATTTCGGTATCTACAGGGGAGATCAATCAAAATATTGGCTCCTCGAGTCCATAAAGTCGGTATCTACAAAGGAGATCAGTCAAATACTAACTTCTCAACTCCATGAAGTAATCGTCAACGACAGAGATCAGTCAAAATATTGACTCCTCGACTACATATAGTCGGCAACATCGAAGACAACAAGGTCCTAAACAGAATCGATTGTCGACATATTGATCCAAAAATGGTTGTAAAACCTAGGTTCGTCGACAAATTAAAAGAATTTAGGCAATCGAAGATAACTCAATGAAGGATCAACTGACGACGGAATAAACCCAAGATCGTGACAACACCTAGGTCCGTCAACAAATTGAAAGAAGATAGGTAAGTACAACGATAAATCCTAAAACGTGTATAGCCGTCAGCCTTATAAGCTAAAAGTATCATAAAACCTAATGCTTGGCAACAACATGAAAAGAAGATAGGCGTTGCCTTTGAAAGACTTGAGAATTAATCGTTGTCCTGTTAAGCTGAAGAAGATGAGATATCAAAAAAGATTAGCGACGACTCCACGTATGATAGGCGACATTACAATTCCAATAAAAGTGAATTGGAGATCGAAGAGGCAAACTGTTAAAAAGAAAATTCCTTTCATTGATAAACTCTGGTTTACAATGCAAAAGGAAACTTACAAAAAAGAACAACATCTCAAAACTAAGCCTCATCTTCAGAGTCATCATCTTCACCTGCTTGGGCCTTGAGATATTGTGTAAGGAGGGTCACTTTCCCAAATTCAAAGTCGGGATGAAGGGCTTTTATGTCCGCTATCAACCGACTTAAAAGAGGAAAGTACCATATCATAAGCTACAGAGGTGGCGTCGTCTTAGTCGGCAACATCCTTCTCCAACGAAATCCTGAGCCCCTCTTCCTTAGCATTCAAAGCCTCAGCTTCTCCATGAATGGCTGTCATTTCAGCATGAACAAGATAATTATTTTTTTATCAACTTCTCTTGAAGTTGGTGGGACTCCTCATTAAAAATAAGGGAAGCCTTCAAAGTAACTTGGCAGTCCCGAAGTTCCTTCTCCCTATTAGTGGCGGTATCCGAGAAATGAGTGATATCTTCTTTTAGTTGAGAAAAATCCTCTTGAAGGCGTTGATTCTCTCATCCATTTACTTCAGCCTGAAGATCCTGAAGATTCCTCTTGGCGGATGTTAACTCGTCAACAAGGTTGAGAACCAACTGGGAGAACTGAAGAGATTCTCTGGATGCCTATCAAGCAAATAACTGCAGATTTGTCAAAAAAAAAAAAAACGGAAGAGTTGAAAGCTTCAAAGAAGCACAATATCATCCTTAGCTTGGCTTGCCTCTGGAGAAAGATACGAGTGGCCATCTCCACCTCATCGACATTCGTCTTCAGGCGTGAACGATTATGTGGTTGCACTGTTGCATTCAGAAGATGAAGGGCTAGGTCATGATTAGCGATAAAGTGACCTTCCTTCAGGGATTTTACGCCCTGCCCAAAATCCCTAATGTGACAGTACCCAATTACCTTAACTGTTGGGCTTATATTAAAGGGCTCCTATTATGGCGACCCATTCACCAAATTGCAACAGCTCCCACTCGCCGGAATGTGATGGTGCTTGTTAATATTTTGTCGACCAACACATCAACATTTATTCTTCGATCAATGCCCTTCTTCGGAATAGTTCATACGAGGTTTGCCGTGCTACCGGCAGACACAACGGATATCGTGCTACACATCGGTAAAGAGTGTTGTAGCGTCCACGGAACGTTGATTCCAAACCTGTTATCAACCTGTAATCATATATGTGTCGCGTTGTATCCATGGTCAACTATTATTCTCCAATTACCTAGATTCCACATAGGAACACTTATCCAAGGCATTCGCACAAGTATTCAACACCTTCAACTAATATCCGGTTGGTGGCCACCTAGTGAATACAAGAGACGGAGAATTATAGGTGAAATTAACCATCCCCATCGCTCATACCCTTAGTCAAACTCATTCGGTTCCCGAAACGTGGTCACTAGGCCTTTTTGTTCAGCACAGCGTTCGTACGTCTGGAAGCGACCATTGAATTTCGCCTTAGATAAGAGTTCTGATTCCGTAAGGATACTTCAGGTGATCATTCATTAAGTACCCGAGATTAGTCACACGCTCAAGATGAAGAAGTTTGCGGCCATCTGAATCATGAAGATTCTACCTAGCAACCGAACCCTGTGGTCGAACGTGGCACGCGCAATATGAAATGTGCGTCGATAGCATAACCTAAACTTACATATTGTCAGGAGTGGGAAATGTCATACGCTATCGCAAATTCCCATATGGCCCAGAGTGTGGTTTCCGATGAACTGAGTTCATCACAGCGATATGAAAAACAAGATCATGTCGTGTTACCCCGGAACCAAATGATCATTTGCTTAACCAGGTTTTTCAAAAGCACGGTGGTTCTTAGCCGGTCTTGACATGGTAGAGGTTCCTCCTCCGTCTAGACGACCTAGCCTGTGTGACGAGACTGGCCCACATTCGACATATTTTATTGGGAGGTTTTACGCTCCAACGACTAGTTTATAGACCGTAAAATCCGATGTAAGCCAATCATTATGTCGTCGTAAGATCATAAACTAAAATTTAAATTCTTTATATTCAAATATTACTTCAAAACTCAAAATTTTATTTGACACAGTATAATCCTAGTAAAGCCTACGCAGTCCATGCATTTAAACATGCTTTTCGAAAACATCCCTGCATAGTGGTTTAGTTAATGGGTCTGACACCATATTTTCAAATGATAAGTATTCTAATGTGATCATTTTTTCTTCTACCACACTTTTCGCATAATTGTATTTAACATCAATGTGTTTCATCCTATTATGGTACTTTGGATTCTTGACTGCTGCATTCGGTGCTTGACTGTCAGAGTAAATCCTCACAAGTTTACTCCCGTCCTTGACGTCAAGAAGAGCAGTCAGGAGTCTCTTTAGCCAGACAGCCTCCTGTGCATTCTTAGAGAGTGCCACGAATTTGGATTCCATCGTAGACAGTGCGACACATGATTGCTTCTTGCCCATCCATGAAATGACGACATTAGCAAGGGATAATACTCCTCCTGAGGTGGACTTACGATCATCCAGATTGCGACCATCGTCGGCGTCACTGAACCCAGACAATTCTAGCTTCCTACCCTCATAGCAGTGTCCATAGTCGGCAGTACCTTTTAGGTATCGAACAATTCGTTTAACAGATCGTAAATGTTGATTTCCAGTGTATGATTGGAAATGTGCTACTAGGTCCACAGCATAATAGATATCCGGACGAGTGCATTGCATGACATACATCAGACTACCAACCATACTGAGGTACTCTGCACTTTTCATCTCTTCACGCTCCGCCTGGTCTCTCGCACCAATACACAACGGCGTATCCACTAGTTTGGCATCTTGGAGATTGAACATTTTCAACAACTTGTTGATATAGGCTTCTTGGGAAAGACATAATTTCTGAGCAGCCCGATCCCTAGAAATCTTAAAGCCTAGGATGTACGTGGCTTCTCCCATGTAATTCATCTCAAAAACATATGCCAGTCAGGACTTTGATTCATTTAAAAACCTCGTGTCGTTCGCGGCAATGAGTATGTCAAAGTCGTACAACATCAAGATAATGTAATTAGACCCAAAGGTCTTTGTGTACACGCAGGGATCCTCGTGAAGATTCACGAATCTGTTTCCAAAGATTTACTCGTGGAACCCACGGTACCATTGGAAAGACGATTGTTTAAGACCATAGACTGACCTTTGGAGTTTACAAACTTTACGTTCGTTTCCAGGGGTAACGAAACCCTCCGGTTTCTCCATATAGATCTCTTCCTCCAGGTGTCCGTGTAGGAACGTGGTCTTAACATCCATTTGGTGCAGCTCCAGATCGAGGCTCGCAACCAGGGCCAAAATAGCCAGGACTGTGGTGTATATCCTTTCGCAACTAATCGAGCTTTATATCGCCCAACGTTTCCACCAGCAGTGAGTTTCAATTTCAGAACCCACTTAGCCCCTATTGCTCTGCGGTTAGCAGGAAAATCAACTCACGACCACACCGAATTAGCTTTCATAGAGGCAATCTCTTCCTCTATTCATTCGCTTGAGGTCCATCCAACGCTTGCTTAACCGTAACCGGTTCATCAACCGAAGTCAGAGTGAACAATTCACCCTTCTCGATGGGATACTTCTTAGGAGAAGTTCGGTGCCTTTGACTACGTCTAGGCTCAATATTCCCATCTTGAATTTGAACTATACTCCCACTGGGAACAATGCTCCCACTCGGAACAACACTACCACAGGGAACAAGGGCGGTGCTTCAACCTTCACCAACAACTTTTCATGGACGACCTCTTGGTCTCGGGATCCCACCTCTTAGATTAATTCCAGGGTTACTAGGACCCGGAACCAAGACGGTTGTCTTACACCCACTCTTTCCAACAGGCTGTTGAGGTATTATAGGATTCTCATCCTGGGGTTCAGCAACGTGATGATCAGGTTCTACTTGATTTGCACATACAACAACAGTGATCTGCGTGGTCGGATTGACTCCTACCACTGGATTAATTATAAAAAAAGTCATCATTCTCATTTACCTTGTCGTTCACTGGTGTTGCTGCCTCAAATCTCCCACTCGAAGTAAGTGGGACGTGAATATCACCATCATGTTCTAGTTCAATTAAGACTTTATTGGTTTTGATGTTACCAAGCGTTGGAAATTCGTCCTCAAGGAACATAACTTCTCTGGACTCATGTTCAACTTCTCCATCATTCTCTTGAACCGCAAAAAACACGTATCCGTTAGAGTTCTCAGAGTACCTTATAAAGATACTCTTCAGTCCTCTAGGTCCCAACTTGCCGAATCGGCTGTCGGTCTGATGCGTGTATGCGTCGCACACCCAAGGTCGCAGCCTGGTAAGATCCATCTATTTACCAGTCCACGGCTCATATGGTGTCGTGTCCACCAATTTTTTTAGGAACAAGGTTTACTACATGAGTAGCGGTCAACAACATATCATCCTAGAAGGAGATCAAAAGTTGAGCTCGTGATATCATGATACTGACCATGTTTTGAATAATGTGTGATTATGATGCTCCGCCAATCTGATTCGTTAAAGCGTATTTCAGATCGTCGTTTAACAGACAATCAATTTTATTGCATACTCAAGTTCAGAGGTTTCGACCACCTCAGATCGTGCAATTACAATTCTCGACGAGAAGTTGTATGAGTATTAGACCCGAAATGGGTATTCGTGCAATGAAAATGTATTTCCAGCATTAAATCACATTGCATTAAATTTGTACTTTGAAACGATGTTTCCTATCTATCGAAGGAGTTACGCGTCACGCGCGCATCACTAGCTATTACCCGTGGTGAAAACATTTCGTTTTCAAAATTTAATTTAATCGGTTTATCACATGTTCGTCGTTACGGTTTATTAATTTTACTTTTAATGGATTACTAATAAATAAGGAAGTTAAAATTTATTCTAAGCACGCGATCGATGAAGAATTGATGAATTGGAATATGTGTTTGTGTTTTATTTCGGCTTGTCGACCTGGCCGAAAAGAATTTCAGTATTATTCTCATTTATCGGATATGAAACGAACCCGTCGACCGATTCGATATATATTGATAAGTGAATTGTATTCCGAATTGAATTGACTTCAACAAATATCAATTACCAAAATTATTAGAACAACGAAAGTTAAAATGACATAAACAAGTATCTCATAAAGATTAACAAAGAGAAATCGTTTATGTAGAATTTTCAAGCCATGTAGAACACCACACCTAAAAATAATTCACAAGTGAATCAGATCAAATGATTTTTGTTGTATAAAACGTTTTATAGCTTTATATACATGGCAAACGAGGCATACCTGAGACACACTTTCATCAACGGTGTCTTGACCCACTAGATTTTCGTTCAAGCCTTTTACCGCTCGATTCTAGCAGTTTGCACATATGAGCAAAATCATCCTCCTGCTTATAAATTTCCTTAGTGTTCACCCTCAAATAGTCGCATAATCGCCTTGATCGATCTGATTAGCATTTGAGTCCATTTTCATTGGCGAACCACGACAAAAGAAAATTTTTCATGATATGATAATTTTTTCCCATGCATCCCTTTAATTATATGGGACATGATCTTTCATTATGTCGGCATCCATGCGTAGAATACCATCATACTCCAAAATGAGGTATCTAGCTTCAATTGCATTTCTTTCACTGAAGCGAAGGTGCAAAGCACACCAAAGGTGTAATGCACTGACATTCATGAACTTTTCATCAATTTATGTTGTTAAGGTCGAAAAGATCAACCATGCTGCTTTTTAATCCTTGCTAGTCCTTTCGTCGTCCAAGAAGCGCGGACTACCATATTCATCCGTCATCATCCTGTCTCCGTTCGGATTCAAATAATCCTCAACCTCTGCCGCAGAGAGGATTTTCCACACATAATTTATACATTCATCATATCTGATTCCATCAAGATCGCGAGGAACATAGACTTGCACTCTATAAACCATCTAAATTAACACATTGACAATCATGCGACAATCAGGGAGACAATAACATTTTGGAAAACGAATTGCATACATTGGATATCTATGAGATAGAAGGCGACAAGTAATGATTCCTCAAACATCTAACCAACCCGACCACCAGTAAATAATGGAAAGAGGTCGTGAAAGAGTTCACACTTCTGACGTCTCATTTCTAATAGACCAGTCGTTTAAAACGGTTTAATCGCTCTCACAGGAATAGAGAATTTTAACATACACCCGATCTTGGCTTTCCCAAGGCCCTTTTAAAACGTTTCGATGATTCATTCAAGCATATACAATTCTACTACACAAGTAAATCATCATACGCAACCACATCTAAGAAACAATCCAATCACATGCATACGCGTCATGCGTCTAATGTTCCGAGGAACTCATGCTGGCATATATAATTCTACTATCCAAGTAAAATTTACACATGCAGCTACATCCTCCACATTCATACATACGCGTCATGCGTGATCACTCCTTAATAAACATGCATATTTGGCGACTAATTTCCAGTTTTAAACATTTGGGGCTGACTTGCAATTCATGGTATCAATCAATCATGCGAACTTCTAGATATGGATTCTAGGCAATAACAACCATCACAGCATGTCTATCCTAGTGCACAACTCGTTAATTGAAATCCAGGGCTCTGCCCACAACATGCAATATCCAGCTAGTTTGACATCGTCAAGACACATTTATAATCATGCAATAATATCAATTAAAATAGCAATTGCAATTCAACCCACTAAATGACTCAGTCCCAAAATCATGCATATCCGAGATCCATCTCCATAATCGAAACTTGACATCAGGTTTGATTAAAACGTGAAAATTTCAAACCTATTAGCACTATGTAGGTAATTTTAAAGTTCGAAAACATTTGGATTTCAAATCTATTTTCAGTTGACTCGGGTCGGTCTGACCAAAACGGTCCGGTTCATATCAATTATGTCCGAACGGTCCGGTCCGGTTCGTAAAAATAGGTTCGGTTCGGTTTTCACACAAACCGGGTCGGTTTGGTTCGACCCATTAGTTAACCGGTCCGACCCGACCCAGATAGGTCGGACCGATTAAAAAAAACCCATATTGGTTGACCCGCTTCGGATGGACCCGTGGAACCCGACCCGGTTCGGCCAGTTCGGGTTCCCATGGTCCTCCGGGTCAGTTGGCCTGACCCGGATGTGCAAAATTGGATCGATCTGGTACCCTAGTGGGTTCGGCCGAATTCTCCTTGTGGGCTAAGAAGGGTTTTAAAATCCACAAAAAATTTAACTTAGCCACCAAGTAAGAATAATTATACACATAATTTCCAAATTATGCACAATATATATATGAACAATGATATACATGCCGACCCAGACGTTCCTCCATGTGCCGAAATGTGTCTAAGTGGCACTGCTGTAATTATTAGCAACTTTTAGGTTTTATTAATTACCCCACTGTCGGCAGAGGGAGGAACACCAGAGTCGGAATTGGAATCATTTTCCTATATAAATATATATATATATATATATAAATTCGGCCCCATTATATATATATATATATATATATATATATATATATATATATAGTTATTTATTATCAAGATTCTATATTTAGAGATATAAATCGATCAACAATATATTTTCCCAATCTTTAAGGCAACTAAATCTATCAATATTATAAATATTCCTAATATTCTGCTAAAATATATTGATAGATATTATCACAATTATCATGTGAATCTTGTAAGCATATGGTGTTAGGCGCCGTAAATGAAAGCTCGTTATATGTATATGTTACCTAAGTTAATTGGGTACATGTCACATTAAGACTTTGGGCCAGACCCAAATCCCAATTGCTATGAAAGGCCCAAAATATGGGCCTCCCTATATAAGTGGCCGGCCGAATATTAGTGAGGGGGTAAAGTGGACTTTTGTCCACTTTACTCCTATATATATGTGGTGTTAGGGGTTTTATTAGGGTAATCCTTAATCCATCCTTGGAATTTTTTAGAGAGAAAAACTCTCATTCCTAGAGATAACTTTGATCGTGTAGAGGATAATTGAACTCAAGAATAATAAATTTTGAAAGAAAAATAGGAGGAACAACTTTGAAGGAGGGGATACAGATCTCCTACCCCACTCGTCTTGTCCCAGATTGTGCCTCGCGGTAAAGATCTTGACACATATTCTAGGTGTAATTAATTTTGTGATTTTTTTTCTAAAACCTTATTGGAATTGGAAAACCCTAGAAGGAAAATATTAAATGTAAGGACATGTTCCAAAATCTTAACGGTGAGACTCGATCTGGGGCAGAAATAGTGAGGCAGATCTGAATCCTGAAGGAGGAATGTAAAAAGGAGGAAGCGAAAAATATATTTCTTTATAAGGGGAAGAGTTAGGGATTTTACCTTCTTCAACCTCCACCCTTAGATCACCCTTTCATGAAGTGCTAAGATTAATCCTCCCATAACTCCACTTGTTAGAGAAAAAGAATGAAAAGTATCGCGGTCGACGCGTCTTACAAACGCACGAAATCAATGGAAAGTCTGATTAATTAAGGATACAAATGAGGTTAAGTTCCTAATGAAGGAGAATCATCTGGACCAGAGAACTATACACCATCTCGATCCGAGCAGAACGACCTGCGTGGATCGTTTGCTTCAAGTAGAACATTCCGCTCGACCAAACAATGTTTTAAAAATAAAAAATGAAATTTTAAAATAAATTTAATTACTAAAATTTAACTTTTTTAAATGTTACGGTTGTATTTCAATTATGTATATTGAAATTCTAATAATTTTATAGTAATTTTAAGTTTATAACATTTTTATTTTTTACAAATATAAATACAAGAATTGAAAAAAAAAAAAAAAAACATAACAAGTGCTGTGAAAGGGAATAAACTCAGGCAGCGACGACGTTTGTATTAGTTAATACTCATTTATATAGTAAATAATGTATTAGCTAAATTTCACAAAAAATATGGTATTATAAAAAAAGTGACTAATGACCAAAATTAAAATACCCTTACTTAGTGGATAATAACTACAACAACTCCAAGCCGCACTCTAGAGACCTCGAGCCGCGCCCCGGCGACCTCGGATCGTACTAGTAATAATTTAAAAAATGGTATAAATATATAATAAGTGACATATTTATTGTTGGATTACGGGGCAGATTACTACGGATACTTAAACACAAGTACATGCCAGTAATCAGAATTACGCAGCGGAAGATGTGCACATACCTTAAACCCTCTGCGTAGTCTCCAGGGATCCTGCTGAAGGAGTTCACGACCCACAGGATGGAACCCGTAGAAGTTCTTATTAAGGAAGTCCTACGCGGGATAGTCTCCACAGTAAAGCCTCTGATCGATTCTTGGCAGGGACGGACCTCCGAAGTGATTTGCTCTAAGCAAATTGGCACACGCTTGGTGGTGCGGTATGGTTCGGCCGAAACTGTGTATTAGGGGGATGGTTTTCTCTCAAAATACCACTTAGGAGGAATTGCTAATTACCCCAAATAAAACCCTAACACCCTTTATTTATAGGAGGAGCAAAGTGGACATAAGTCCACTTTGCCCCTACACTTAAGTTTCGGCCGGCCATGTCAAAGGGAGGCCCAATATTTTGGGCCTCTCATGTCAATTGGGATTTGGGCCAAGCCCAATTTCCCTAATGTGACATTTACCCAATTTCTTAGGTAACGTATACATATTAATGGGCTACCAATTACAGCTCCCAGTCACCATATGCTAACAGCTCCCACTCGCCGGAATGGGAGGGTGCCTGTTAATGTATTGTTCTATTAATCGCAACAACATTTCACTCTTTCGATCCTGCCCCTCATTCCGAATAGTTCATACGAGGTTTGCCATGAAACCAGCAGATACAACGGGCATTGTGCTACTAATCTGTTAGGACTGTTGTAGCACCCGATGAACGTTAATTCCCTATCTCAAATCAACCTGTTAAAAACACCAATTTATATCGCGCTGTATCCTAGGTCAACTGATAATTCTCCAATTGCCCAGTTTCCACATAGGAATACTTCTCCAGGGCATCCGCACAAGTATTCACAACCTTCAACTAATATCTGGTTGGTGGCCACCTAGTGAATACAAGAGTCGGTGAATTACAGGTTTGTAAACACTTGATTTTGACCCGGACGTAACGACGTTACACATGATACGTCAAATTCCGGACGCGTCAAGCCACAAAGTCTCCAAAAATGCTCAAGGGCACATTAGGGAAATTATTATAAAATATATTTTAAATTATTTCGAATACATTTAATATTTTCGGAATTTTTAAAAATATACATATAATAATTAGTTTTTTTTATTTTTAGAAAATTATCTGTAAGATATTTATCTCCAGGTATTATTTTTTGTTCAAAAAAAATAATTATCTGTAAAGATAAATATCCTTAGGAATATTCTCTAGAATAATTATATGTTAGCAATTTTTTATTTAAATTTTATCTGTAAACTAGACTAGGGTTTTAGTATAAATAGGGATCTAGGTTACATTGTAAAACACACGGAAAACACATCAGAAAATAATAGACTACTTTCCTTGGGATCCGTGCGAATTTTGTCATTTTGTGCTTTATTTAAAAAAAAAATCAAAATTACCTACAGATTCAAGGTTTTCCTCAGCTGACTGGGACGGCGGGTGACGGACAGCAGGGACGGCGGACGGGACGGCAGCACAGACCGGGACGGCAGCAACGGCGGACGGCGGACGGCTCGGAAAAACTCAAAGTGTCATTCGTTCTTATCCAAAATGTGTCATTCATTTCATAATTTTGATTACTTTTTTGAAAAAGAATCAAAATTTATATCAAATGTGTTTTGCACTATCATGGAGTTTACTGAGTTTGCTGAGTGCATTATCTGGCTCGAACACAGGACAAATGCTCAAAACAAAGTTTTTTTCAAAAAAGTTTTATAGTCCTTTGTTTAAACTCGAATAGTAGCACTCAACTGCACAGTTAAACAATTTTCTCAAAAAAGAATCAAAACTCCCATTTTTTAAATGCTCGCTCATGCGAATGTTGAAAAGACGATCTTGCCAAAAAAGTGCAATACACCTTGGATAAGAACGAATGACACTTTGAGTTTTTTTTTTTTTTATTAATAGTTTATTATTAATATTTTGTTATTATATTTTCTGTTTTATATTACAATTAATTAATAATTTAAATGTAATTAGTTAGATTTAATTAATAGTTTAAATATAGTCGGTAAAATTTAATTAGTAGTTTAATTTAAAGTGATTAAGTTTAATTTTTTAGCATGTTAAAAGTTTTTTAGTATTTTAGAATTCATTTTTAATAGGAGTTATAGGTTATAATTAATTTTTAGATTTAGGATTATATTTGGTAATATCTTTTGCATATGATGAAATTTGATTAATTTTGACATTGTTGGATTAATTTAGTGTAATGTATGTATAAGCAATAAAATTGGCAAATTTGTGAATCGAGTATCGAGAGGGCGTGATTAATTTCATGAATTTTAATTCATAACAGAACCCCCGAACTCGTATTTCTAATCGTAGACTGATTTAATACCTAGGTGTTTAATTAGTTATTCGCTTAGGTAATTTAAGATTCTAGTTAGCCTAATAATTAACTAGTGGTGACTCTTTTCAAATTCGCAGGTTAGATTTAGGTCCGACAATTTGACGACTCTGCTGGGGACACTTGAGTGTTCGGGCTCTTACATATTTGCTTGTTTGCCATGTTTAAGTTTTTTTTTATATATTCAACTTTGTCGTCCTAATTTGATTGCTTTTGGGTGATTTCAGGTGTAAATATATTTTATAACTGACTATTTTTCTTTGTTGTAGTCTATACTGTATAAATTCGCGCACACATCACTTTAGAATAAGGACCAAACGCCTAAAACCCAGGGCGACTAGGAACCCCGCAGGTTTAGTACGGTACGACCGGAGCGGCTGGGCCGCCGGTATGGCTCGGAAAACTCTACTCGCTTGTGTAGGTCCTGTGATCCCTATAATGGGGTGAGGAAACCACCTTGTCGGGAACCTATCAGTGGAACCAACCATAGAGCAAAGCAAAACGCACACTACCTGAAGCTTCAATCCGGCTGATATGTATGCATGCGTGATTTTTTTTGCTTCGCTTTATCATTCTCGACCCCTAGATTTTATGATGTATAGGATATGGGTCCATATATAATCTTCATGTTATAGTGTTGTAATTGTAAATGTGACATGGATATTAGTGGAAACTTTACTTTTAAAGCATGCATCATCATTTTAAAAAACAAACTTATGTGCCATTCATTTTACCAACTCTAAAGTGTTTTACACTCCATTTTGGTAAGGATGGAGGGAGTACACAAATGCCCGCACCTCATGACTTTGCCGGCTCCCAAGGAAGATATCAATCGAATATGGAATGCCATGCTAAGCACGGAACAAGGTTATGTCATCAAGATCATTGGGGGAATTCAACGGCTCCCCGACTACAAAATAGAGTGGCATATGCTTGAAGCTTTAACCGACTTTTGGGACCCGGAAAAAGCGGTGTTCATCATCAATGGCGTAGAGCTCACCCCCACACTAGAAGAATACGGACAACTAGTGCAAGGTGTCGAGTGGAATAGGAAGATTATACTGCCGCAATTCGGAGCCCCGGAGAGATGTATCATGTCCGCACTTTTGCGAGCTAAAAAAGGGAGGGTGGTTAACGAGCTTATGGTGAATATAGAGCATGGCATATCTATCGAGCGTTTAATAAGATGGATCGATTTTAGAATGAAAGATGAACGAACGATTCGAGGTGCAACTCACGCCTATCTCTTACTTTTTTTTGGGACCGTCTTATTCCCCCGCTCCAAAAGCCATATAGACGTGGCATTAGCACATGTCGTCCTTCAGGTGGTCGAAGGCAGAGGTTACATAAAGGCGTTGCTTGCTGAAACAATCACGTCACAAAATCTCATAAAGGCTAAAGGAAAAGGGGTAATTAGGGCAAGTCCAGCTTTGCTACAAATATGGTTTTTAAGTCATTTGATCGAGATCGGCGCGTGTTTCCCCAAATTTCGTTTTCTCATTGACCAAAAAATTATATCAAGGATGATAGATTATTCTCGCCATGTAGATAGATGATGAAGCGCCCTTGAATGGAAAAAACATTTTTCAAAACTTTTACCTAAAGATATTTTGTGGGTAGCTCGTTGGTTTTCGCCAAAACCCGTATTTCTAAAATGCAAACATTTCGAAGGTATTCCTCTTATCAGTCACCTAGGCTCAGTAGTCACCTACCCAGCTCGAGTCACACGACAACTGGGGGGCCTCCAAGGTATACCGGCGAGTGTGAAGGGAACCTCTCTCGTGTTCAAATGGCATGACAACAAAGTCACTCAAGCCACACTCAAGGAAGGTGCCAGACAGATTCAAAAGATTTGGGAAAACCAAGTCGAGGAGAAGGTTCATATGCCGGATGATCTCGGAGAAGAGGAAAAGATGTATTGCGCTTCCAAGGAATACATTTACCGATTTCACATGACTCCAAGTGAGCCACTCATTGAACCCACAGAGATCCTCGGGCAAAGGCCCCAAACTCAACATCATTCTAGCGAAGATGTGTACGACACACTGGCGGCTCGGATAGAAATTCAATGCACGACATGGGTCCAGGACTGTGCAAGGGCTAGGGAAGAGGTCAAGCGGCTACAAAAATACCTTGATGAAGCAAATGCCACCGTCATCCACCAGCAATGGGCTCTCAATGTGAAAGAGAGACAGAAGACGCGACTAAGTGCTGAGCTTGGAAAGTTCAAACGAAGAGCGAGAAAACTCAAATTTTTTTCAAAGCATTTATCTGTCGCTTTCATTAGAACTAAAGAGCAAGCACTCGACACACTCGGCGAGATGCTCAGTCGTGTAAAGCATTTTAGAGTTTAAATTTTAGTTGTAAAACTATCTCTTTTATGAACAATATGTTGGAATGAATGGCACATAGATTTAAAAAAAAATCATTCATGGAATTGTTTGTCCACATTTTGAATCGTCATTTTTTTTCCAATTCCAGGACTAGCTAGTACTGGCACGTACGCGAAAAATCACTAATATGGAGAACACGCAGCAAATCCAGCGACATGAGGAACGAATGGTCGAAACCGAGGCAGCTAACGCAAAAATGCATGAAGATATGGCAACCATGTCAGCAAACAAGGAACGCATCATGGCACTCCTCGAGGCTCAGTCAACAATCAATGCTCCAAACCCGCCCTTGCCAATAGGGACCTCGACTCCAGGCCCCTCAGCGAATATAGGAACCGCAATTCCAGCTACCACTGTACCTCCCAACACCACGGTGGAGCCCTCTCGAAACCACCCTACTTTGATCAGCCCCGATCAGACTCTACCAATGCCATGTGTCAAGGGAGCGCAACCGGCACGAATGCTTTCACATCATCGCCTGTCATCGAGACTGAACATGATCGCCGCTTGAAGAAAATGGAGGAAAAGATGAAGGCGTTCTCCGGTCTCGAACAATATGGGGGCATTGGTTACTCTGACCTGTGCCTTTTTCCTAAGATGTCAAGACCGGAGAAATTCAAGGTCCCTGAGTTCGAGAAGTACGATGGCCTCGGTAATCCTATAGTCCACCTGCGGATTTACCTTACAAAGATGGCCCCTTACCAACAGTATGAGGAGTTCTTGGTCCAAACATTCCAAGAAAGCTTGAAAGGAGCAGCTTTGGTTTGGTTCGTCAGCTTGAAGGCCGGCGATATCTCAACATGGGAAGAAATGGCCAACGCTTTCGTTCGCCAATATAAGTTCAACCTGGACACCGCTCAGACCCGCATGGATCTCCAGAGCATGGAAATGAATGCGGGACAGTCCTTCAGGAACTATATGCAGTCTTGGAGGGAAAAGGCGGCCGGAGTCCGACCACCTCTTGAGGATGCGGAAGCGGTATCCATGTTTATTGGAACTCTGAAGGGAGCATATTACTCTCATTTATTAGGACATGTTTCTGCAAATTTCGCTGACTTGGTAAAATCCGGAGACATGATCGAGCAGGGAATCCGGACAGGGAGGATTGAAGATCCCCTCAAAAGCTACCAGGGGGACGGTTTAAGAAAGAGTGGTGCCAAAAAGCTGCTCCCAAAAGACGCAACTGTCAGCGCAGTCTACCCAATGCAGTTGGCGGCACCTGTGACTTAGCCAATGACTCAAATACCCCCGGCTCCACAACCTTCCTTCACGGGTGGACAAGGAAATCAAGTTAATTACAAGCAGAGGGACATAAGATCCTTTACGCCCTTACCTGTGTCAATGGTCGAGGTGTACCAGAAGATGTTAGAACAAAACCTCATCGGCCCCGAGTTCATGAGGCCAGATTCAAAAGTACCCAACGACGACCCAAGTTCGAGATGTGAGTTCCATATGGGGATAGCAGGACACTCCATAGAGAAGTGCACCTGCCTGAGGCACACGATTCAAGACCTCATTGACAACAAGCTACTTATTCTCAACCCGATCCCTCCTCAAAATGTTAAGACGAACCCTTTACCGCAACACAGTGCGGGTTCATCATCGTCTATCAACATGATCTGTCTTGAAGATGAGTCGTCAGAAGATGTCGCTATCGCGGTAATCACGCCATTCGTACTAAATTATGTGCCCGAACAGCTAGCCAGGCTGCCGCTAGTGATGCAAGGGCCAGCTCTTTTCCAATATGAAAGCAACAAGAAGGTCCCTTGGATCTACGAAGCTCAAGTAATCGGGGCACTAAAACCAGATGATCATGTTATGATCATGACACGTTCGGGTCGTGTGTACGCGGAGGATGTTTCTAAAGACAGGGTTGTAGAAGTGGCACCGAAGAAGATGGTAACCGACGACGAAATTGAGGACTTCGTAAAGTTCATGAAGGAAGGAGAGGACAAAGTGATTGATCAGCTCCGCAAGACCCCGGCTCAAATTTCTTTGCTTGCCCTCCTCTTAAGCTTAGAAAGTCACCACGAGGCTCTCATGAATGTGTTCAAGGAATCGCTAGTTCCAATAGAGACCTCTGCCGAACAAATTGGCAATGTTATTGGCTCCATATTCTCGAACGAAATTTATTTCGGGGACGATGATCTGGGAGTCGACGGCCAGAACCATGTAAAAGCCCTTCACATTATCTGCAAGTGTAACGGGTTTGTGCTCTCGAAGGTCATGATTGACGGTGGTTCGGCAGTCGATGTTTGCCCATTATCCACGCTCAAGCAAATGAAGATTGACCTGTCACATATACGTACAAGCAAGTCGGCGGTTCGAGCTTTCGATGGCACAAAGAAGGAAGTCTACGGAGAGATCGAATTACAGCTCGAAATCGGTCCAAATTTTTTTGATGTAACCTTTAGGGTCATGGATATCCCGAATGTTTTCAGCCTTCTCTTGGGAAGATCATGGATCCACGCGGCTGGGGCAGTTCAATCCACCCTACATCAGAAACTGAAGTACGTGATTAACAACCGCCTTGTGGAAATCAGGGGGGAAGGTGATCACAACATTAACCAGGAAACGGCAGTGCCTGTCATCAACACCAGCAGAGATGAACCACCCGCATTCCATTCCTTTGAACTAGTCACTGTCATCAATGATTGGGGAGAGCCAACACTAAGCAAGGCAGATATCATGGTGGGAAGGTTCATGTTGAAGAATAATTTTGTCCCGGGTCAAGGCCTGGGTATCAGGTGTCAAAGAATCCCGCGCCCACTTCAGCTGAAGGAAAGTGTATGCAGACACGGACTGGGATATTCCCCTTTCCAAGAAGATGGTCAAAGTGCACATGGAGAGCAACAACTGATGGACTTCCAGAGGGGACGATTCGCTAGAAAATGGAGGCGTATGAACATTCCACCACTGTCAGTCACTTTCCCAGTACCAGCTCACGTCATTCGAATCGATGAAGATGAAGCATTACAAGCCTTAGCAAGACTGTTCATCACCGACAACACAGTCGGAGCCGTCCTCGAAGAAGCGCCCCCAGGCATTTATGTTCGACCCTCTGTTGAAGGAGAAGCAATCAACAATTGGTTTTCGATTCCGTTTATGCTCTTTCGCTTAGCGATGAGTAAGATTTATGAGTTTCTGTTGTACTCCTTTGCGCGGCAAGATCATGAGCCTCGCATAGGAAAGAGGGATATTGTCATGATCTTATCAATATAAATAAATCCCTTCATTTCCGGTTATTCTCCTTACCGTAGGAAAAATACAAGAAAACACGAAAACCATGACGATGTGATTCAATCAGAGGAATATAGTGATGACCATGTTCTGATCGAAATGAGAGAGAGTCTCGAGAGATTCGAGGAGAGGAAGCCATCAACTGCCGAAACTATCGAGATAGTTAACATCGGTACAAAGGAAGAACCCCGAGAGCTCAAAATTGGGGCAACTCTTTATCCCTCTCAGAAAGCCCAGATGATCGAGCTACTAGACGAGTACAAGGAGATCTTTGCCTGGTCATATTCCGACATGCCAGGTTTAGATACATCAATTGTGCAACATACTTTTCCCATAGATACTGAGAAGTTCAAGCCCAAAAGACAACATTTAAGGCGACAAAGTCCGGAGTTACTCCTCAAGATCAAGGAAGAAATCATCAAGCAGATTAACGCAGGATTCCTTGAGGTGTGCAACTACTCTGAGTGGGTTGCCAATATTGTCCCTATACCGAAGAAGGATGGTCGTGTTCGAGTCTGTGTTGATTATCGAGATCTCAACAAGGCTAGTCCGAAGGACAACTTTCCACTCCCTCATATTGACATGTTAGTCGATAGCACGGCACGACACAACATGTTCTCATTCATGGATGGGTTTTCTGGATACAATCAAATCAAGATGGCGGAAGAGGACAAGTCAAAAACCACTTTCATCACGATGTGGGGCACGTTTTGCTACAAGGTCATGCCTTTCGGACTCAAGAATGCGGGGGCAACTTACCAGAGAGGGATGGTGACATTGTTCCATGACACGATGCATAAGCAGATAGAAGTGTACGTCGGTGATATGATCGCAAAATCTCGCGAAAATGAGGACCACCTTGTCAACTTGCGGATGCTCTTTGAATGGCTCAAGAAGTTTAAACTCATGCTAAATCCAGCAAAATGCACATTCGGGGTAACATCCTGTAAGTTGCTGGGCTTTATAGTCAGCAAGAAGGGTATAGAAGTGGATCCCGACAAGGTCAAGGCGATACTAGACCTTGCAGCACCGTCTACCGTCAAGGAAGTCAGAAGCTTGCTCGGACGTTTGAATTACATTGCGAGGTTCATCGCCAATATGACGAACAAGTGTCAGCCTTTGTTCCGCCTCCTGCGGAAAAATGCATTGATTGAATGGGATGAAGAGTGTCAGCATGCCTTCAATTCAATCAAAGAATATCTCGTCAATTCACCAGTCCTGGTCCCACCCACTCCGGGTCGGCCGCTTATTTTGTATCTGGCGGTTCGAAAAGGCTCATTGGGATGCATGCTGGGGCAACTAGATGAAGATGGCCAGACAGAGCACGCCATTTATTACCTCAGCAAGAAGTTCACTGAAGGAGAGGCTAAGTACACGGAAGTTGAAAGGACGAGTTGCGCATGGGTATGGGTGATGCAGCGACTCTGACAGTATACGCTGTATTACACCATACACCTCATTTCTAAGCTGAATCCCTTGAAGTACATACTAGAAAAGACGGCGTTAATGAAGAATGTCGCCAAATGGCAGGTCCAGCTTGCTGAATACGACATACAGTTCATTCCTCGTACTTCTATAAAAGGGCAGGCTGTTGCAGATCATCTAGCTGAGTTTCCCATTGATGACGATCATCAAGCAAGCTGATGGGTTCGATTATACCCGTCAGGCCCTTTAACGGGGAGGAAACGGCAAACAGGCCCACCAGGCCCAAAATGAAGGTCACGACGACCTAGGAGAAGGGTCCCGGCAAAGGGAGTCCCGATGATGAAAGGTCCCGACAGAGTCGGTCCCGACAGAGTCGGTCCCGACAGTGGAGCTAGAAGCTCCCGATGAGAAGCCTTTAAGTAGGCCCCGATGATGAATCCCTAAGAATGATTGGCCCTGTCACGATGACGAGGGGCCCCGAGCGGTGACACAACGAGACAACTCTGGAGTCCCCGACGGGAGTCGGGACTCGTTACCAGAGGATAAGGCCAAGATATGCGGGGCGTGGCCGAGATACGCGGGACGTGGTTAAGATACACGGAGCGTGGCCGAGATACGCGGGGCATGGCTAAGATACGCAAGATCACACCCGAGATACACGGGATACAGGCTAACCACCCCTAACGGTTCACCAGGTACCTGAGGCATCTCTTTGCCTATAAAAGGGCAGGAGATCACCTCAGAAGAAGGACGTTGAATTCAATACACTTTGAAATTACTTGCTTGCCAGTCATACGAGACACTCATTTAAGCATCGGAGAGGGATTCTGGGTCACCGCCCGGTCTATCCCCTCTTGCAGGATTGCGTGGAGCAAAGGAGCTAGGATTGCCGTCAAAATCCGTACCGGAGTTCCACCGTGATCCAACACAAGCCACGAGCTTCCGGATAGTGACATACTTCACGTGGAAGAAGAGACAGAAAATGGAAGCATGTGGAGAATGTATTTTGATGGGGCCGCAAACTCCACCAGCTGTGGTGTAGGGGCAATACTCGTATCCCCAAAAGGTCACTATTTTCCTGTAGCAGTAAATATTACTTTCCCATGCACCAACAACGTGGAGGAATACGAAGCGTGCATTCTCGGGTTGCGAGCGGCAATTGATTTCAAGATACATGAACTGGAGGTTTATGGAGATTCCATGCTGATCATTCTCCAAACCTTAGGAGAATGGAAAACAAGAGATCCCAAGTTGCAGCCATATCATCAGCATATTGAAGAGTTGAGCCAGAATTTTGAAGAAATAACGTTCACGCAAATGCCTCGGAGTAAAAACCAGTTCGCAGACGCGTTGGCGACCCTCGCCTCAATGGTGAATATTTCAGATGCGAGTTCCATAGAGCCTCTTTAGATCGAAGTAAACAAGCGTCCTGCATATTGTTGCACTCTTGATGAATCAAATGGCGAACCCTGGTTCATCGACATAAAAAGATACTGCAGTCAGGCGAGTTTCCCGAGGGCGCAAGTAGCAAGGATCGGAAAACCATTCGCGGGATGGCATGTAATTACTTTCTTAGTGGTGAGATTCTTCATAGAAAATCTTTTGATGCCACCCTTTTGAGATGTGTAGGTTCGGAAGAGGCAAAGCGATTGATGGAGGAAGTCCACGAAGGAAGCTGTGGATCGCACATGAGTGGTCACATGCTCGCAAGAAAAATCATGAGGATGGGCTATTTTTGGACTACCCTGATGTTAGACTGGGTCAAGCACGTCCAAAGATGCCACCTATGCCAGGTGTACTCTAGTCAGATTCATGCGCCGCCAAACGAGTTGCATCCAATGTCTTCTCCGTGGCCTTTTTCAATGTGGGGAACTGATGTGATCGGTCCCATTTCACCAAATGCCCGTTATAGGGTGCCCGAGACGGTAATCACAGACAATGCCAAGAACCTTAACAACAAGTTGAATTCGTCCCCATATCGCCCTCAGATGAACGGCGTGGTGGAAGCAGCGAATAAAAACATAAAGAAGATCATTGAGAAAATGACAGTCACATACAAAGATTGGAATAATATGCTACCTTGGGCACTCTTGGCATACAGAACTTCGATTCGTACTTCAACCGGGGAACTCCGTTTTCTCTCGTATACGGAACCGGAGCTGTTCTACCCGTGGAAGTAGAGATCCCCTCTGCAAGGATCCTGGCAGAATCAGGGCTCGACGAGGCAGAATGGGCTAGAAAAAGGTGTGAACAGTTGAACCTCATTGAGGAAAAGAGGCTCACGGCACTATGTCACGGGCAATGTTACCAACAACGGATGGCTAGGGACTTTGACAAGAAGGTACGACCACGTAATTTCCAACCGGGGGACCTGGTATTGCGTAAAGTACTGTGTATCAATCCTGATTCGCGAGGGAAGTTCGCGCCAAAGTACGAAGGACCCTACGTGGTCAAAGAGGTGTTCGAGGGAGGTGCGCTGATCATCACGGATATGGACGGTCAAGACCTTCCTAGTCCAATCAACGAAGATGCACTTAAAAGGTACTATGCCTGAAAAGGGCAGTTTCTCCATGTAAAGCTTTAAAAAAAAATCCCGCTAGGTCGAAAACCGGTAAAGGCGACTTAGGCAAAAGTTAGGGATGAGAGGCGTGATTGAAAATCTGAAAAGACAATCATGGTAAAAGGAGAGTTGAAAAAAAAAAACCAGGGCCTTAAGTAGTGATGACGACAAGCTTCATAGCGCATCCTGAGCTACTTACCTGAGATTTTCAAACTGCATTCTTGAAAGGGCCACAGTCGTCCCTAAAACGACTACAAAATAAAGGGCCACAACCACCATTCAAATGGTTACAGATAAAGAGCGCTCCCGCAACATCAAAAGCGGAGAATAAGTGAAAGGGCCACAGCCACCCTCCAAACGGCTAAAGATAAAAGAGTGACCCTGCGGATCCTATGATGGCGGGAAAATAAAAAGGGGGCACAGTCGTCCCTAAAACGGCTATAAAATAAAGGGCCACAACCACCCTCCAAACGACTACAAAAAAAGAGTGACCCCGCGAATCTTGTAAGGGCGGGAAAATAAAAAAGGGTCACAATCGTTCCTAAAACGACTACAAAATAAAAAGGGCCACAATCGTCCTTAAAACGACTACAAAATAAAGGGCCACAGCCACCCTCCAAACGGCTACAGATAAAAGAGTGACCCCGCGAATCTTGTAAGAGCGGGGAGATAAAAAAGGGTCACAGCCATCCCTAAAAACGACTACAAAATAAAGGGCCACAGCCACCCTCCAAATGGCTACAATCAAAGAGCTCCAACCACCCTCCAAACGGTTACAAATACTCCCGCATCGAGGCGGAAAATAAAGAGGGTCTCAGCCACCCATTAATTGGCTACCAAATAAAGAGTGATTCCGCTGGGCTGAAAACCCGAAAGGGCGGCCTAGACCAAATCAGGAAATGAGGGGCATGATTGCGAAATCCATAAAGTGCAATCATGGCAAAAGGAGAGAAGATTGAAAAAAAAAAAAAAAACCGAGGGGCACAGTCGGAAATTTCTCAATCGACCATGGAAAAAAGAGAGATTGAAAAAAAAAATTAAATAAATAAAGATCCTGCTAAGTTGTCGTGTCATGCACAACTTAGGCAAAAAATAGGGACAGACATTCAAGATCCCTTTCCAACGGACGCCACTAGAGGCTCTTCTCCAAACGGACGCCACTAGAGGCATTTCTCAGAAATAGGAAGCTTTACTTTTATGCACGCCACTGGAGGCTTTAATTTTCTACACGCCACTGGAGGATTTAGTTTTCTGCACGCCACTGGAGGCTTTACTTATCTGCACGCGCTGAAGGCTTTACTTTCCCGCATGCCAGTGGAGGCTTTACTTTTCTGCACGCCGCTGGAGGCTTTACTTTTCTGCACGTCCCTGGAGGCTTTACTTTTCTGCACGCCACTGGAGGCTTTACTTTCCCGCACGCCACTGGAGGCTTTACTTTTCCGCACGCCACTGGAGGCTTTACTTTCCCGCACACCACTGGAAGCTTTAATTTTCTGCACGCCACTGGAGGCTTTACTTTCCCGCACGCCACTGGAGGCTTTACTTTTCTGCACGCCACTAGAGGCTTTACTTTTCTGCACGCCACTGGAAGCTTTACTTTCCCGCACGCCACTGGAGGCTTTACTTTTCTGCACGCCACTGGAGGCTTTACTTTCCGCACCGCCACTGGAGACTCTTTACTTTTCCGCACCGCCACTGGAGGCTCTTTACTTTTCCGCACCGCCACTGGAGGCTTTACTTTCTGCATCGCTAAAGGAGGCACCGCCAACAGGCGTCCCGCCGACAGAAGTTTTATCGTTTCCGCACCAGAATAAGCGTATGAGCCACCTTGAAGACTTCAAAGAATTGGAAGAGAATATACTTTCTGGTCAAAATCAATGTTTCTTCGTCTTTGGACAAACCCCTTCGAACACCTTCTACGGGAGTCCGTCCAAAGAGGGGCAAACTGTAAACACTTGATTTTTACCCGGACGTAACGACGTTACACATGATACGTCAAATTCCGGACGCGTCAAGCCACAAAGTCTCCAAAAATGCTCAAGGGCACATTAGGGAAATTATTATAAAAAAATATTTTAAATTATTTCGAATATATTTAATATTTTCGGAATTTTTAAAAATATATATAATAATTAGTTTTTTTATTTTTAGAAAATTATCTGTAAGATATTTATCTCCAGATATTATTTTTTATTCAAAAAAAATAATTATCTGTAAAGATAAATATCCTTAGGAATATTCTCTAGAATAATTATCTGTTAGCAAATTTTTATATAAATTTTATCTGTAAACTAGACTAGGGTTTTAGTATAAATAGGGGTCTAGGTTACATTGTAAAACACACGGAAAACACATCAAAAAATAATAGACTACTTTCCTTGGGATCCGTGCGAATTTTTGTCCTTTTGTGTTTTATTTCAAAAAAATACTTTTTTTTTCTGTTGAGTCCGGCCACATCCACCGCCCGTCCGGCCAGATCCGCTACCCCTACTCCGGTGTCACGCCACGCCTGCTCCGGTGCCACCACCCGTCCGCCGCTGCTGCCGTCCGCCGTCCCTGTCCCTACTGCCGTCCCTATCCCTGCCCTTGTCCATCCGCTGTCCTCTGCACTCGACTTCGCTCCGCTGTCGTTCACCACGCCTGCTCCGGTGCCACCACCCGTCCGCCGTTTGCCGTTGCTGCCATTCCGGTCTGCGCTGCCGTCCCGTCCGCCGTCCCTGCCGTCCGTCGCCCGCCGTCCCAGTCTACAGAGGAAAACCTTGAATCTGCGGGTAATTTTGATTATTTTATTTAATTAATAGTTTATTATTAATATTTTGTTATTATATTTTCTGTTTTATATTATTATTATATTACAATTAATTAATAATTTAAATGTAATTAGTTAGATTTAATTAATAGTTTAAATATAGTCGGTAAAATTTAATTAGTAGTTTAATTTAAAGTGACTAAGTTTAATTGGATAGCATGTTAAAAGTTTTTTAGTATTTTAAACTTCATTTTTAATAGGAGTTATAGGTTATAATTAATTTTTAGATTTAGGATTATATTTGGTAATATTTTTTGCATATGATGAAATTTGATTAATTTTGACATTGTTGGATTAATTTAGTGTAATGTATGTATAAGCAATAAAATTGGCAAATTTGTGAATTGAGTACCGAAAGGGCATGATTAATTTCATGAATTTTAATTCGTAACGTAACCCCCGAACTCGTATTTCTGATCGTAGACTGATTTAATACCTAGGTGTTTAATTAGTTATTCGCTTAGGTAATTTAGGATTCTAGTTAGCCTAATAATTAACTAGTGGCGACTCTTTTCAAAATCCACGTTTTCTAAAACGTTATTCGCCGTAGGTTAAATTTAGGTCCGGCAAGGTTAACTTGACCATCCGCATCGCTCATACCCTTAGTCAAACCCAACCGGTTTCCAAAAACGTGGTCACTTGGTATTTTCTTCGGCGCTACGCTCGTACGCAGGGAAGCGAATATTGAGCATGAGCTTAGGTATGAGTTCTGAGTCCCTGAGGATACTTCGGGTGCCACTTCATAAGGCTCCCAGGATCAGTGACACGCTCGAGGTGAAGAAGTTTGTGCCTGTCCGAATCGCGATGATTCTATCTAGCACAACCGAGCATGACCCCGTGGTCAAACGTGGCACGCGTAGTATGAAGCACGCGCCGATAGCATACCCGAGCATCGTCAGGTGTGGGATATGTCAATAATGCTATCGCAGATTTCATCTGGCCCAGAATGTGGTTAATGGTGAACATAGTTCATCACCAGCGAAGTGCAAAACGAAGATCTTGTCGTGTTACTCCGAAACCAAATGATCGTTTTGCATAACCAAGTTTCCCAACTGGTTCTTAGCCAATCTTTTTACGGAAGAGGTCTCCCTCTCCTACAAGACGATTCTGTCCGTGTGACAAGGCAAGGCCCACATTCGACATAATTAATGCAGAGGATTGCGTCTTCCTACGACTTAGTTTATAGACCGTACAACCCGATGTAATCAAACATTATGACGTCGATGAATCATAAACTCAAACTGCAATTCTTTCATTTATCAAAATGTAACTTTCAATTCATCAAAATGTTATCACAGATACATGTCCACTTTTAAACCCTACCCAATTCAAGCAGTTTAACATGCTTTTCAAATGTCTCCATGCGTAATGGTTTAGTTAGTGGGTCTGCCACCATATCATCAGTGGTCGAGTATTCTAAAGTGATTATATTATCTTCTACCATAGATTTAGAATAATTATATTTCATATCAATGTGTTTAGTCCTACTATGGTACTTTGGATTCTTTACTGCCGTAATCGCTGCTTTACTGCCAGAGAAAACCTTCATGCAGATTCATGCATAAAACTCACATCGTTCGCTGCAAAGTTAGGATTCATCGACGTATAAAGTTAGGATGACGTACTTAGACCCGGAGGTCTTTGTATAAACGCATGGATCCTCGTTGAGATTCACGAATCTGTTTCTAACGATTTCCTCGTGGAACCTGCAGTACCATTGTCGAGACGATTATTTAAGACCATACAAGGAATTTTGGAGTTTACAAACTTTACGTTCGTTACCAGGTGTAATGAAACCCTCTGATTGCTCCATATAGATCTCTTCATTCAGGTTTCCGTGGAGGAATGCGGTCTTAACATCCATTTGGTGCAGCTCTAAAACGAGGCTTGCGACCACGGCTAGGATTGCCCTGACTGTGGTATACCTCACAGTCGGTGAGTAAGTCTCATCAAAGTCCACTGCGTGAAGCTGGGTGTATCATTTCTCAACCAGTCAAGCTTTGTATCGCTCGACATTTTCATCAGCAGTGAGTTTCAGTTTCAGAACCCACTTCGCCCCTATGGCCCTGCAGTTAACGGGTAAATAAACTAAAGACCACATAGAATTGGGTTTCATTGAGGCGATCTCTTCCTCAATTGCTTTCCTACATTCTTTCGCTTGAGGTCCTTTCAACGCTTGTTGAACCGTCACTGGTTCGTCAATAGAAGTTAGGGTAAATATTTCATCCTTCTCGATGGGATGCTTCTTGGGAGAAGTTCGATGCATTGGACTTCGTCTAGGCTCGTTAATCCCATATTGAGTCTGAACATTGCTCCCACTCGGAATAATTCTTTCTATCGGAGCATCACTCCCACTGGGAACAAGGCAAGTGCCGGGACCTTGACTCACAATTTTTCTTGGACGACCACTCGGCCTCGGAACCAATTTGGTTAACCCACTCCCACTGGGAACAATGGGTAGTTGTGGTATTATTGGATTTTCATTTAGCGGTCCCTCAATGTGATTATCAGGTTCAACTTGATTCGCACCTGCAGCAACAGTTATTTGTGTGGTAGGATTATGTCCTCCAACTGGATTTATTATGAAAATGTCCCCATCTTCATTTACCATTTCATTCACTTGCGTTGCTGCCTCAAATATCCCACTCGAAGTAAGTGGGACCTGACTATCATCGTTATCCTGCTCAAATTCGATCAAGACTTCGTCTGTTTTAATTTCATCAAGCGTTGGAAATTCGTCCTCAAGGCGTGTAACGTCTCATGTTCTACCACGGTACCATTATCACAAGCTAATTTAAACATGTATCCTCTAAGAGTAGTCACCATACTCTCGGTCCAAATACTTATTTAATGCGCATGTTAATGTCGCATGATGATAAGAATTAACTCATTATCATTTCTTTTAGCTTTTATGACGTCGTGTTTGACCAATTTTTTCGATGAAGTGTGTTATCGATGTGAATTTCTTGCCAATAGTCTCGCTCAAGGCATTTAGTGGGAGAGTCATTTTACCTACATCATCCTTTTCATTGGCAAATTAATCCCAAAGATTTGGACATCTTTGAACCGTGCAATGGCCTTTCGCCTTATGCGTCAGTTTATACTTTACGAGTTCGTGGTATCTTGTGAACATACCTCTTTCCATCGTGTAAGCATTGAATGAATAATTCCCAAAAAGAGGGAGGATAATGAAAAATTCAGCATTCATTTACACTTCATCATTAAATTCGTACTTTCAAAATGATGTGTCCCATCTTTCGAGGTACACGCGCCTGTGGCGCCTATTCCAAGTTTAACCCAAGGTTTAAATCGTTTCGTTTAAAAAATTCAATTTAATTTAATCTAATCGGTGTCGAACATGTTCATCATTACGGAATTTATCATATAATGGATTACTAACAAATAATAAATAAATAAATCGGTCCGCCCTTAGAACTACGCAATCGATGGACATTAATGGCATTTCGGTGTTCCGTGATATTTAGATGAATGAGTGTGTGTATTCATGTTTGATCCGACCTTCCTGGTGGATTTTTTTCGGTTTTAACTTCGTTTCGGATCGATCCATTTTATTGGATCGATTAATTTTGACAAGTAGATCTCATTTCAAATCGAATGGAAACTACTTTATTCAATAAATCCGAATCTTTAACCAACCAAAAATTCAAGGGTTAACAGGTCTTTTGGTCCATGATGTTTGACAACTTTTGGGTTTTGGTCAATGATGTTTTTTTTACCTAGTTTTGGTACCATATGTTTGCAGATTTTTTCTAGTTTTGGTCTAACCGTTACATTCCATCCATTTTTTGACATGTTCAAGTCACGTGATCCACTCTAACCTTTAAATTTAGTCCCTCTAATACTTTCTTAACCTTTTTTTTTGTTCAATTTAGTCCCGAAGTTTCAAAATTGACCCCAATTGGACAATAGGTCCAATTGAATTTTTAAAACTTCGGGACTAAATTGAACAAAAAAAAGTTAGGAAAGTATTAGAGGGAGCAAATTGAACAAAATTGAAAGTTTAGGGTGGATCACGTGACTTGTACATGTCAAAAAATGGACGGAATGCAACGGTTCGACCAAAACTAGAAAAAATCTGCAAACATATGGTACCAAAACTAGGTAAAAAAAAACATCATTGACCAAAACCCAAAAGTTGTCAAACATCATGGACCAAAAGACCTGTTAACCCAAAATTCAAATATTAAACGAACAAATAGGAAATCCATCAACAACAAAATAAGGTTTCTGATCGTAGAATGAAATCTCGATGAAGTTAAGATAGACAAGCAGTCACGAAAACGTTCAGCGTTCCACCTGAAAAGAATTCACAAGTGAACTTGGTCAGATGTCTTGTATCAAATTAAAAGTCTTTCAGTTCTATATGTGTGGTAAAGGCATACCTATTAGGGCATGTTGGATCACGGGCGAAGCTCCGTTACGTCCTTGACGGAATGCTTGGACTCCTGGGCTCCGCGTGGTCCTGCAAAAGGGGATGACCTGGGTGGTGACCCAGAATCCCTCTCCGATGCTTAAATGAGTACGGTGATCAATGGAGTGGTAAGCAGAGTCTAAGTTCGTATCAGAATGAATGATTTTCTGGGGTAACTTCCTCTTTTATATAGGAGGAGAAGTCACCCAGAGTTACCTGAGGCCAGGCTCGGCCGTTATAACCACGATTCCGTATATCTCGCCACGATTCCGTATATCTCGCCCCACGCTCCGCGTATCTTACCCATACTTCCGCGTATCTCGGGCACGCCCTGCGTATTCTCGGGGAAGATTATCTATATCCTAACCGTCTTCCCACTACTCTCATCCAGTAGGCGGGTTTCTCGGTCTTATCCTCTGATCACAAGTCTCGACTCCTGTCGGGGACTCCAGAGTTGTCTCATTCTAGATCACCACCCAGGACCTTCAGTCTCTACGGGACAGGTCCAGCCTCTGCGGGGCTTTATTATCGGGACCTTTACTAAGCCATATCGGGGCCTACTCAGAGGCTTCTCATCGGGAGCATTCAGCTCCTACATCGGGACTATTAGAGTCGGAACCCTTCGTGTTGGGCCTCTGGGCCTTCTAGGCTTTTACGAGGCCCACTGGACCTACTTGCCGTCCATTGGCTGTTAACGGGGCCAACGATTACATCGGAACCCATCATTTGCCCCCAAGACATGGGGGACTTTAGTTCGCCGTGTCTTCTAATTCATGCTTTTTGACCTCGTTATCGGAGGTTTCCGTGTTCGCACCCTCCGATACCACCGTCGGGGGTTTTGACCTTTGCAATTTTTGATGTCTCAGTTAAAGGCTTTTGTCTTCATACCTTCCGATACCACCGTCGGAGGTTTTGATCTTCGCGTGTGATCGTTACATGTCAGAGTCTCTTTCTTATGATTATTCTGGGCCCACCAGGCCCCATGGGTAGTTGCCAAATCCGAGAAGACTCCTCGGTTACTGCAGCATTAAATGCCTGAGGATAGAGAAACGACGTTTAAATCAGCGTGACTGCTGTTTTCTGAAAAAGCAACTATGACGTCATACACGTCCCTTCCGTGCCTATCATCTCGTCGATTAAGATCGTGTCGTTTCCTCTTCAACGGTGCAGATCCAGCCCATCCAGCTGTCTCCTCCGTATCGTCTCCCCAGTTCAACGGTCATGATCAGATCGTTTCGCCTTCCACGGTCACGATTATGTCCCTTCAGTTGCCCTTTGGCCTATAAAAGGGAAGACCTTGGTCCCATTCACTTCTTCTGCACTCTCTTGCTTTCAGACCTCCTTGCATCCGAAGTTCTCTCCTAAATTCTCCTGGTGCTTCAAGTGATCAAGGCCACTTCGACTTCTCCGATCTTCTTTTTCCTCACTTTCCGACCACCGATCATGTCTGTTAAGGACTTCTTTTCCATGTTTTCGTAATTTGATTATTGTTTACTCCTCCTTTCTCAATTCTTCTTGTCTGCAATTGTTTTAGACGAAGCTAGTTCTGAGGTTAGGGCCCCCTTCTTCTTTGAGTTTGCTGTCAATGAGATATCCGAGGGTTCGTATGAGGTGGCCCTTAGAGAGGGGTGTATCACCTCGGATTGGGAGCCTCGTTTCCCTTATGAGTCCCAAACTGCTGGTAGGAGGAAGCACATTATCACGCCTCCTCGGGCCGGGGAGGTGTTTGTTTCCACTGGACAGATAAGTGCGGGGATTCGGTTCCCCTTCTGTGGAAACATGGTGGAAATGTGCAATTTTTACAAAACGCACCCTTGTACTTTCTCTCCACACGCCATCCGCGTGTGGAATGCCTTCCAGCTCCTGTGCCATCGCCAGCAGTGGACATACAATCTTCTGTTGTTCCGCACTTTTTACGGTATGAAGTGCAATAAATCCGGTGTCTGCTCCTTCTCTCCCCGACTCCCCAAGTGGACAAAGGAGCAACTCTCCCGTTTCGGCTGGGACAGCGAAACTTGGAAATTTCACAAGGATCGGATTCTGATCCGCGACTCGGGCTCCGACAACAGTGGCTGGAAGAAGTACTACTTCTTTATCCAGCATAGCTCTATCCCCTGGCCTCGATGGGAGGTTGTGGCGGACCCTGCCCCCAAGCTCCAAGATTATTCCGAGGATGACCTCAACACCCTCCAGATGGTTCAACTCTACCGCTGGGGGGACAACTTCATACCTATGGATGCCAACAAGCTTCAAGAGCGGCATCTGATTGCCATCGGAGTTCGGCTCCTAGATTCCGTTTCTGCAGATTTAGTCGTCTGGGTAATATTTCTAACCGTCTTATTTTTACCTTTGCAGCCAAGAAGGCTTCTCTGTTGACTCATCTCGTTATGAAGCAGGGCGAGACTGATGCCATCCAGGGCGGTTCCAAGCGGAAGCGCAAGGTGGTGAAGAAAGGGGCTTCCTCCTCCACTCCCCTAGCTGTTGCTCCTCCGACTGAGGAGCAGGTCGTGGCCAAGAAGGCCAGACGGGAGGAGATGGATCAGGCCTTTGGGGCCACCACCGTCGAGGAAGGTAAGCGCGTTCGTCGTGCAATTACAAAATATAAAGAATTAATTCCCAAGGAGTTTATCCCCGCTGATCGGAAGACACGGGTTCAAGAGATTAAGCTCGTCCTTCAAGGAGAGATTCCCCACGTTATTGAGGCGGGATATTACAACGTCCTTGGGAAGAAACGATATTTCGATCGTCAGATCATCTGGTGCCCTGAGGGTACTCTCCCTGACTTCATTCGTCCCGCTGCCGCAGGTCCTTTGGAGATTCCTCCCCCGACAGAGGCTATTATTCCTGTGGAGACGGCGGCTCCGCAAGAATTGATGCTGGAGGACGCCCCGGCGGGAGCTCAGTTCCGCCAGGTGACCGACTTGGAAGTTTCTCCTTCCATCGAGGAGCCTGAAGAGGGGGGCCTGCTTCCTCGTGGCAGGTCGAGGTCCAGGAGCGCACGGCCCGCTGCTAGGGACGTGTCTAAAAGTCCTCCTCCTATTCTTCGTACCCCGACTCCCGAGCCGCGCGTTGAGGTGGCTCCTCCGGCTTCGAGTTCTGGGGTCATCCCCCCGCTGCCTGTGGATGAAAACCTTTACAAGGTTTTTACTCCCGAACAGGGGATGCTGCCCTGGAAGCCGATCGAGTCTCTCCGAGGAGTTCCACTTCGGCGGGGAGACCTTGATCCTAGCTTGGCCCTGCATCTGCTGGCGGGGTCAGTTCCTCCGGCCTTGAAGCGGCCCCTGTCCTTCGCGCAGGAGGACCTTGAGGAGGAGATTCGTGACATGGCCATCCGACGGATGGAGGTAAAACTTCTATTCTCATTTCATTCTCTTCACTACTTTTATCTTCAATTGTTTACATCTTGATCTCTTCTTTTTCTCAGGACACCACCAACCAGCAGCGCCGTTTTGGCCTTATCCTGGCCTTGAAGAGTGCTTTGGTGGAGGCCCAGGCTCAGGCGAACCCTGAAGCCTTAGCCAAGCTCCAGATGGAGCGTGACGAGGCGGTGGCGGCCGAAAATAAGATGGCCAAGGAGAAGGCTCTCCTCGATGACATGGCCACAAGCCTGCTCAAGAAGGTCCACGACCATGAGGCTGTCATGCGTCGAGAGCAGAAGATGGCCCGAGTGGAGCATCAACGGAACGAGGCGGAGAAGAAACAGCTCATTCATGAGAAAAACGTCTTCGCTGATCTCCTCGCGGAGGCCAAGGCGAAGTTTGAGGTGGAGAGGACTGAGTTCTCTGCCAAGCTAGCTGAGGCCAAGGCTCAGGGCCTCGAGGAAGGCCACCTGCGGGGCGTGAGGAGGGCCGCCTTCAGGGTCACAAGGAGTATCGGGATTCTGAAGAATTCAAGCTGGCTGCTGTGGAGTTCTGCAAGTCCGAGGTGGAGGACGTTTTATTCAACGCCGTCGAGGAACTCTACACAGTCTACGCGGACTCCATCGACTTCACGAAGTCCGAGACCCTTGCCCATGTCGCGGAGAAGTACTTCAACCTCCTCGCGGAGAGTGAAGAGGCTGCTGCCGTGGACCCGACTCTGTCAACTGCGGAGCCTTCTGCCCAAGCCCCTCCAAACCTTGCTCCCTCCGACGCCGCTGAGGGCCCATCTCCTAACAAGGACCAAGTTTAATGCTTACATCTTTTAGTCCTTGTTATCTTTCTCCCTTATCTCTTGTAATGAACTCCTTTGGCTTTCGAGCCTTTATATGAATAGTTTTCTTTCCATCTGTCTTGGCTCCGATACTTGCTTGCACTTTATCTAAAGTAGCTTTAAAATTCGTTACTTAGAACGTTCCGATGCACCCTTGTAGATGACTTCATACGTCCTTCCGACGTTTTATTCGAGACTTTGCCATTTAAGGCTCTTCATAAAAAATCGGGATTTCACCACTTAAGGCTTCTCATCCAAAGTCGGGACTTCACCACTTAAGGTTTCTCGTTCAAAATCGGAACTTCACCACTTAAGGTTTCTCGTTCAAAATCGGAACTTCACCACTTAAGGTTTCTCGTTCAAAATCGGAACTTCACCACTTAAGGTTTCTCGTCCATGCCTTTTAAGGTCATTTTCATATCCCTTAAGGCTTCCATTGCGTCTCTACTGGACGGCTTAGTCGTACCCGTTAAGGCTTTTAGCCGCATCATATAGACGACTTATGCGGATCCATCAGGATCTTTTCATACCTAGGCTTTTGGTTGCATCATATAGACGACTTACGTGTACCCCGTAGGGCTTTTGTCCGTACCTGTTAAGGCTTTTGGCCGCGTCATATAGACGACTTACGCATCCCCTGCGGGGCTTTCATCGTACCTCGGAAGGCTTTTGTTGCGTCACTCAGGACGTCTTATTAACAGTAAGAATAAATTCGAAAGCAATTTGATCGGAAGGCAACTTCTTTTATTCACTAATAATTCAAAGTAGGCTTACATCGGATTTTATTGATAGACAATTTGCGCCATTCGTGGCGGCTTCATATCAAACATGATACTTCTTCAAGTGTTCACCACTGAAGGAATGCTTCAACGTCTTGCCTTCGAGATCCTCTAACTTGTATGCATTGGGCACTGGCATCCCCACGATCTTGTAGGGTCCTTCCCATTTTCGTGACAGCTTGTTGATCTAATCTTGATGAACAAACTCATTCCTCCGCCAGACAAGTTCTCCTACGAAGAATTGTCGGGACCTGACACGCCGATTATAGTATCGGGCTGTTGCCAGACGCATCCGGGCCTGGACTTCATCGGCTTTCCACCTCTTTTCCTCGAGCAAGTCTAAGTCTAGACGTCTCATTTCCTCATTTGTCAGAGGCTCGTAGTATTTCGCGCGATGGGATGCCACCGCTATCTCCACGGGAGCAACTGCCTCCGTGCCATAAACCAGGCCAAACGGAGTTTCTCCTGTTGACTGCTTGGGTGTTGTTCTCACAGCCCATAGCACATTCTCGAGCTCATCCAGCCAATGGCCCTGCAAAGCATAGACTCTCTTCTTCAAGCCGTCCATCACGATCTTGTTGGCTGACTCTACCTGGCCATTGGTCTGGGCGTGACGGACTGACGCGGTCCGATGCTCAATGTTTAATTCTTCCAGGTATTCCTTCAACTGAGCCCCATTGAACGGAGGTCCGTTGTCGCTGATCAATACTCGCGGGATCCCGTACCGGGATATGATTTGAGTCTGAAGGAACTTGAGGATCTGCTGCCCCGTCGTTCTAGCCAATGCTTTGGCCTCTATCCACTTTGAGAAGTAGTCGATAGCCACGAGTAAGTATTTGCACTGACCTCTTGCTTGAGGAAGTGGTCCCACCAAGTCAATTCCCCATTGCGCAAAGGGCCATGCACTTCTGATGGGCGTTAGGTCCGCGGCGGGGGCCACGATATTCGGGGCGTACCTCTGGCATGCATCACAGGATCGGACCATTGCGGTTGCTTCTTTGTTCATCGAGGGCCAGTAGTAGCCTAAGTTCAATGCTTTCCTCACTAGAGATCGGGCTCCTTCATGGCAGGCCGCGACTCCTTCATGTAGCTCCCTCAAGATCCGATTTGTGTCGGGTTCTGCTACGCATTTTAGAAAAGGCTTTACGTACCCTTTTTTGTACAACTGGTTCTCAACCATTGCATAGTTGTCCGCAATCCGCCGCAACCTGACAGCTGCCACTTTGTCATCGGGGAGTACCCCCGTAGTCAGGTACGTGACCATCGGGGTCATCCAAGTGGACTTCTCTTCTTCCTCCGATCCTGTCTCAATGGCACAGATCTCTACCGGATCGATGTTTGAGATAATCACCTTCTCTAGGAAGTGCACCTTCCGATTCTCCTTGGGAGCCACTCCCAGAGCGAACTTGCTCAAGGCATCTGCTTCCGCGTTTTCTTCCCTTGGGATCGCCTCGATATCAAAACTTTTGAAGCTTCCCTTCAAAGTTTGCACCTCGTGCAAATATTTCTTCATTGTCGGGTTCTTAGCTTCATAATTCCCCTGGACTTGATTTACAACCAAGCTAGCGTCGCACTTCACTTTTAAATGGTCAACCCCCGTACCTTTGGCAATCTTGAGGCCTGTGATGAGAGCCTCATACTCTGCTTCGTTGTTGGTGGCTTTGAATGTCAACGCCAGGGCATATCGTAAGGGCTCGCCTCCGCCGGGCGGTATCAACACGAATCCTGCCCCCGAGCCTTCTACACTCGATGAACCATCAGTGTACATCTCCCACGTATTCTCCTCATTTGGCTGTTCTGGCTGCTGTTCTGTTGTCGGGACTTCCTCCATGGCTGCCCCCTCTGCGGGACCCGTTACTTCCAGATCGGGTGCCGTAGACTCAGCTATAAAATCTGCCAATGCCTGGCCCTTAATAGCGGTTCTCGGAGCGAAATGAATGCGGAACTCCGTCAGCTCGATGGCCCATTTTACCAATCTCCCCGACGCCTCCGGTCGGTTCAAGAAGTGTTTCAAGAGCTGATTAGTCAATACCGTGACTTCATGGGCATGGAAGTAAGGTCGCAGTTTTCGAGCGGCAATAATCAACGCAAAGAGATACTTCTCAATGGCGGGATAATTTATTTCAGACTTGGAAAATGCCTTGCTTACATAATAGATAGGCACTTGGTTGCCCTTGACAATCTTAATCAAAACAGAACTAACAGCCACATCAGAAACAACCAAATAGAGATAGAGCGGCTCGCCTGGAACTGGTTTCGCCAACGGCGGAAGGGTGCGGAGGTGCTGTTTTAGTGCCTGGAACGCCTCCTCACACTTGTCGGTCCACTCGAACTTCTTGTTGGCCCTCAGCACATCAAAAAATGGCATAGCTCGATCGCTCGCCTTGGATAGAAAGCGATTCATCGCGGCCAACCGGCCATTCAGCACCTGGACCTCCCGATGATTCTTCGGGGACTGCATCTCCTCGATTGCTCGCAGCTTCTCAGGGTTCACCTCGATTCCTCTCTGGCTCACCATGAACCCTAGGAACTTCCCCGAGTTCACCCCAAAAGCACATTTGTCGGGGTTCAGTCGGACCTGATGGAACTTCATCCGCTCAAATGCCGCCGCCAAATTCTGGACATGGTCTCCCGCCTGTCGGGACTTCACCAGCATGTCGTCCACATATGCCTCCATGGTTTTCCCCAGCATGTCCCCGAACAGCTTGTTCACCATCCTCTGGTAAGTTGCTCCGGCATTGATCAATCCGAAGGGCATCACGTCATAATGATAGACATCACTGTCAGCATAGAAGGCCGTATGGGGGGCATCCTCCTTCGCCATCTTAATCTGGTTGTACCCAGAGTACGCGTCCATGAAGCTCAGCAGCTCATGTCCCGATGTAGCATCCACTAACTGGTCAATCCTCGGGAGCGGATAACAGTCCTTCGGGCAGGCTTTGTTCAGGTCACGGAAATCGACGCACATCCGCCACTTTCCGTTACTCTTTCGCACCAGCACTGGGTTAGCCACCCAAGTCTGGAATCGGAGCTCCTTGATGAATCCAGCATCGAGTAGCCTGCCCACCTCCTGCTGGATCGCGATCCTCTTGTCCGCACCCATCGGACGCCTTCTCTGCGCGATAGGCTTGATCGCGGGGTCTATCTTCAGTTCGTGCACTATCACGTCGGGGCTGATTCCTGGCATATCACTTGGGGACCAGGCAAACAGCTCCTTAAACTCCTTCAAGAGCTCGATCAACTCTCGGGCTCTTTCGTCCGACAAAGCAGAGCCGATTTTCACCCTCCTCTGAGGTCCATCGATTTCCACTTCCTTCAAATCTTCCATGGGGGCAGGACGCCCATACTCCTCTCGAGGATCAGTATCCGTCTGGAGAATAGTCATGGTCTCCCTCCTTCTTCGTCGGGTGGCATTAACGTAACATTTCCGCGACGTCACCTGGTCACCCTTGACCTCTCCAACTCCGTTATCAGTCGGGAACTTCATCTTCTGTTGGACGGTTGAGGCGACTGCCATAAGAGGGTTGATAGTGGTCCTCCCGATGATCGCGTTATATGCCCCCGCAGACTCCACCACAACGAAATCCAGGTTTCGCCTCTCCATCTTCCAGCCACTACCAAACTCTACTGGTAAGGTAATCATTCCCAACGGGTAGGAAGTGGAGCCAGAGAATCCCACCATCGGGAAGTCCACCTGCGTCAGATCCTTCTTCGTCTTTCCCATGGCTTCCAGAGCATCCATGAAAAGAATATCGGAGGAGCTCCCTCCATCTATCAGGATCCGCTTCATCTCGAATCCATCCACATCCTGAGTCACGACCAGGGCGTCGTCGTGAGGGCTCTCCACGCCAACTAGATCCTTCGCTGAAAAAGAAATCTCCATCTCCTCCTTCAGGGTCCACGACCGGGACCTTTTCCCCAACACCACCGCGGCAGATATGCGCGAGGCATAGTTCTCTATGGAAGAGGAGGTATCACCTCCCGCTGCCATTCCTCCATGGATGACGTTGATAGTTCCCCGCCTCTCCTTGCGGGCACCTGATCCTGAAGCCTCATGCTCGACCTTCTTTTTCTTTGGGGATCGGTCACGGGACTTGGAACGGGATCGGGACCGACTTCTGGAACGGGATCGGCACCGTCCCTTCCCGACGAACTCTTTCAGCTTCCCCTTCTGGATCAGCTTCTCAATCTCCTTCTTCAGCTCCCGACAGTTCTCAGTGTCGTGACCATTAGCCCGATGGTAGCGACAGTAACGGTCCGGGCGGCCTCCTAGAAATTCGCCTTCTTTCCTCGGGGGATACCGGACGAGACCCTGTCGGTCCATCACAGCTAGCACAGAGGCCATCGAGCTGTTGATGGGGGTGACCCGACCTTCACGATTATCCTTCTTCGGAGGACGTCTGTCCTCCCTCTTCTCGGGGCGACCACGGTTCCTATTTCCCTCCGTCTTGTCGCTCCCCTTGCGATCCTCCGACAGCTTGGACGACGGCTTTCCTCTTCCCGTCCTCGGGGGATCGAGCTCTCCCGCAGCGATCTTCGACTCCTGGACGTCGATTTGCTGTTTCACCCTCGCCTGCAGGGCTTCCATACTCCATATAGCCTTCGCGGCTACACTGTGCATCAGGTCGGAGCCATACGGAGCACTCAGGTTCCGCAGGAAAGTGCGGATCATCTCTCCCTCTGAGATTTCTTCATCAATCTCCGCAGCACTGGCAGTGAACCGTTGGTAATAATACGCCAACGATTCGTCGGGTCTCTGCACCACCTGGGTTAGGGTCCTCACGCTTTTCAGGAGGCGTCTCCGACCTTGGTACTGTTTGATAAAGCGGTCGTGCATATCAGCCCAGCACGTGATACTCCCTGGCGGAAGGCTGAAGAACCAAGTCATGGCCCTTTCTCCCAGAGTTATCGGGAACAACGAGCATATGAGATCTTCGTTTGAAGTCCTACCCATGCAAGCCTGAACATGCCTCTGTACATGGCGGACTGGGTCTCCTTCCCCATCGTATTCTTTGATTGTCGGGATGCCTATCCCAGGCGGAGCGACGGTGTCGACCAATCGCGGTACGAAAGGATGACTGGACCGATCCCTCAGCTCGGACGTCATCTGCTTTCGGTCACCCATGTAGATGCTAACAATCTTTACCACCTGGTCAGCGGTGAGTGGACCATTCAGGGGGATGGTCCTGTTCTGCACTGGTCCTGGGCCGTCGACCACGAATTTCTCGGAATGCATAGGTTTTTTACCCTTGTCCCGGGGCGGAACCTCTTGCATTTCCTGTTCTTCTGGGGCCACCCTCGGTAGGGGTGGCGGCAACTCCTCTTGCGGGGGCAACTCCTCCGCTCTCCAGGTGGCCTCTCTCTTGTCCAGCAAGGCTTCCCACAGACGGCGCCAATGTTGGATCACGGGCGAAGCTCCGTTACGTCCTTGACGGAATGCTTGGACTCCTGGGCTCCGCGTGGTCCTGCAAAAGGGGATGACCTGGGTGGTGACCCAGAATCCCTCTCTGATGCTTAAATGAGTACGGTGATCAATGGAGTGGTAAGCAGAGTCTAAGTTCGTATCAGAATGAATGATTTTCTGGGGTAACTTCCTCTTTTATATAGGAGGAGAAGTCACCCAGAGTTACCTGAGGCCAGGCTCGGCCGTTATAACCATGATTCCGTATATCTCGCCACGATTCCGTATATCTCGCCCCACGCTCCGCGTATCTTACCCATACTTCCGCGTATCTCGGGCACGCCCTGCGTATTCTCGGGGAAGATTATCTATATCCTAACCGTCTTCCCACTACTCTCATCCAGTAGGCGGGTTTCTCGGTCTTATCCTCTGATCACAAGTCTCGACTCCTGTCGGGGACTCCAGAGTTGTCTCATTCTAGATCACCACCCAGGACCTTCAGTCTCTACGGGACAGGTCCAGCCTCTGCGGGGCTTTATTATCGGGACCTTTACTAAGGCATATCGGGGCCTACTCAGAGGCTTCTCATCGGGAGCATTCAGCTCCTACATCGGGACTATTAGAGTCGGAACCCTTCGTGTTGGGCCTCTGGGCCTTCTAGGCTTTTACGAGGCCCACTGGACCTACTTGCCGTCCATTGGCTGTTAACGGGGCCAACGATTACATCGGAACCCATCAGGGCACACGAATCAATGGTGGTTTGCACCGGACCATCGTTTAGACTTTTTATTGCTGGGATTAGCCAAGCATTTCCGAAGACTGTCGAATCTGCCATCGGTTGTCTCGGGTTCTTTGAAGGTGGTTCCTTCCTCTTGGCTAGCCTCGTATAGATCTACGATTATCTTAATCGATTTGATCAGACGTGCGAGTCCATTATCGTCGGCAAATCATGATAGAGGAAACATCTTCATTACTTTCCGAGCTCTTGTCCATGCGTCTACTTTGTCAACGGGATCATGAGCAGCCATAACACCGTCATCACTGCATACAATACTATAGTATTCTGCCATAAGGTATTTTGCTTCAGCGGCCTTTCCTCCTCCGTAGGCGGAGGCGAATGGCACACAAAATATGCAATGCGCTTCTCTCCATAAACTCCTCATCTACTTCAACTGACAGTTTCGATCAATTCTCGTGTTGTCCGATCGTTCCTTAACCTTTCATTGTTGTTGTAGGGGTATGGTATTACATACTTTTCCGTCTCGATCCTTCTTGATTTTGGACTGATATGATCATCAATATCCACAGCAATAAAGAGTTCCTCAACACTATCTTTCCATTCATCATAATTCATACCATCCGGATTGTGAGGTTCATAGAAGCATACTGACCAGGCCATGAAAACTAACACATTGATAATCATGCATAATTAGGGAGATAATAACATTTTGAGAAAGAATTGCATACATCAGATATCTATTAAGATGGAATACGAAAAATAATGATTCCTCAGCGATCTAAACCAACTAACCGCCAGTAAACCGAGGGAAGGGGGTTCGTGAAAGAGTTCACATTACCGATTACCGTCGTATTCAATCCAATAGATCAGTCTCTTAAAAACGGTTTTATTCCCAAAGTATCGGATGGGAACTTTGAAATAAGCATACCCGATCTTAGCTTTCCCAAGGCCCTTTTGTATTCTAAAATTGTTCCGATGAACTTACGCGTGCCTATATAATTCTACTTCACAAGTAAATTATCATAGCAAGCCAAAAATTCATCAACCAAACCACACATCATGCATACGTGTCATGCGTTTAATGTTCTGAGGAACTCATGCTAGCATATATAATTCTTCCAAGTAAACTATCACATGCAGCTACATCATCAACATTCAGGCATACGTGTCATACATGAACACTTCAACATCAATCATGCATATTTGGCGACTGGGTTTTGTTTTTAAAATATTAGGGGCTGACTTACAATTCATGCTTATAATTAATCATGCGTGTTTCTAGACATGAATCCTAGGCAATCACAACCATCACAGCATGTCTGTCCTAATGTGCAAACAATATATTTAACCAGAGCTCCGCCCCAACATCCAGCTAGCTTGACGTCGTCAAGACAAAAATTCTAATAAATATATGTGACGAAAAGTAAAAAATTGCAATTCAGCCCTCTAATTAATCCAGTCCCTAAGGGCACATTTGATTTCCGGTATTGCGATATCCTAATACCGGTATTAGCTAATAGCGTGTTTGTGTCAACTTGGTATTGGTATTAGCTAATACTTGGTATTAGCTAATACTCAATTAGAGAAGGAATTTAGTATTAATTAATACCATCTAAAAGTAAAGCATTAGCTAATACCAATCTCCTAATTACAAATTTACCCTTGTAATATATGGCAAACTCTCACTGTTTACATCGTAGCTTCGGGCCGGACCCCGTTTACATCGAAACTTCGGACACGGGTCGGGCCGAGTCCTGTTCGGGCCGGGCTGGGCGGTTCGGGCCGGACTGGGCAATTCGGGCTGCTCGGGTCTGGCTGGGCGGTTCGGGCCGGGTTGGGCGATTCGGTTGGGCTGGTCAGTTCGGGCCGGGTTGGGTGATTCGGGCTGGGCTGGTCAGTTCGGGCCGGGCTGGGTGATTCGAGCTGGGCTGGTCACTTCAGGCCGGCCTGGGTGGTTCGGGCCAGGCAGGTCAATTCTGGTCGGGCTGTGTGGGTCGGGTTGTTCGGGTCGGGTTGCTTTGGTTAGTTCGGGCTAGGCCCGGCTAGAACGAGCCGGGTCGGGCTAATCACTTTTTTCAATTGTTTTGTACTATTTTCTTTATATATATACATAATTATACATTAGCAAAAATAGTTTTTACTACTTATACATAAATTTGATTTTTTTTATGAAAAATATTATTTTAAATAATTGAAGTTACTTTTTTTTTTGTTAAATTTTATCTTTGTTAAATTAATTAATCATATGTAAAATATATCTTCATTGAAAATACAAGTAAGGGTACTTAGGTCTTTTAGTCATTGTATTAGGATATCCTAATACAAAGTTCATTCAAACATTGCATTAGGATATCCTAATACATGGCTCAATCAAACATTGTATTAGCTAAGCATGTATTAGCTAATATCAGTAATAGGATATCCCAATACCGGCAATCAAACGTGCCCTAAATCATGCATTTCCGAGATCCATCCCCATAATCGAAACTAGGCATTAAAGTTTAATAAAAACAATGAAAGTTTTAAACTTTTGAGTACTGTGTAGACTAATTAAAGTTCAAAAACAGTTGGATTTTAAAACTTGACCATCCTGTTTTATTAATTGACTTTAATTCGATTTTGAAAAAATATGGTTCGGTTCAATCAATTTCGGTCCGGTTCGGTACAGTAAATCTGGTTCGGTTCGGTCCGGTTTTATTTCCAAAATCAGGTTCGGACCGAACCGGTCCAATAAAATAGGGTTCGGTTCAACACACAAAACCGGTTCAGTTAGGTTCACTTAGTTACCCCGGTTCGACCCAACCCGGCTATGTCGAACCGATTAAGAAAATCTGGTTTGGTTTTATATCTATCCGATTTTGCAAATTGGACCGGCTCATTAAATACATAGGGTTGGGCCGTAATAATCTGTGGGCTAGGTAGGGTTTTAAAGTCCACTAAAAACTTAACTTAGCCTCCAAGAATTATTAACTATATAAAATAATTTCCAATATTGCATATATATATATATATATATATAAATCGGCACACATCTATATATATATATTTATTGTCAAGATTCTATCTATAAGATGTAAATCAATCAACAATATATTTACATATATATAAATTTTGGTCCAACTATATATATATATATATATATATATATATATATATATATATATATATATATATATATTTATTTATTTATTGTTAATATCTTTAATAGGGAAACAAATTTACTGACAATTGATGGGTTCCGCTATGGCCGTTAGGCCCTTTAACGGTGTGAGTAAACGGTGAATAGGCTCCACTGGGCCCTAAAAGAGGTCAAGAAGACCAATGCGAAGGGTCCCGATGAGAGGAGTCCCGATGGAGAAAGGTCCCGACAGAGTCGGGCCCGATAGACGAGCCAGGTGCTCCCGATGAGATGCCTTTGAATAGGCCCCGATGATGAATCCCTGAGAATATTGGCCCTGTCACGATGACGAGGGGCCCCGAGCGGTGACACAATGAGATAACTCTGGAGTCCCCGATACTGGTCGGGACTTGCTATCAGAGGTTGAGGCCGAGATGCGCGGAGCGTGGCCGAGATAGGCGAGATCATGGCCAAGATAGGCGGGATCGTGGTCGAGATACGCGGAGCGTGTCCGAGATACGCGGAGCGTGGCCGAGATAGGCATGATCATGGCCGAGATAGGCGGGATCGTGGCCGAGATACGCGGAACGTGGGCTAACCGCCCCGGCGGTTCACCAGGTAATTGAGGTAGCTCTTCGCCTATAAAAGGGCAGCAGTTACCTCAGATCGCATACGTTTTTGAATACTGAGACTTGCTTGCCAGTTTATCGAGATACTCATTTAAGCATAGAAGAGGGATTCTGGGTCACCGCCCGGTCTATCCCCTCTTGCAGGATTACGTGGAGCGAAGGAGTTCGGATCGCCGTCAAGACCGTGCCGGAGCTCCAACCGTGATCCAACATTGGCGCCGTCTATGGGAAACGCAATGAAAAGCCTAACATGACTTCTACTCGTTCAATGGTGGCTGGCAAGCAGAGAAGACAAGGACAATCTGGTGGTTCCCGTCATCCTGCTGGAACATTGAATTCGTCACCGGAGCGTGCTGAGGACCAAAATCTCCCTACTGAGGTTTCCCGAACAGGGGGGCACAACGAAGTTCCTGAAGATACGGCTAGACACCAAGAGAATAGAGAGGAGGATGCTCCCGCTGCTCCTCCAAACGAGGACCTGGCAAAGGCTGTGGCAGATGCCATGCCGATGTTCTTAGAGGCCATGGAGGCTCTCATAGAGCGAAGAGAGGCTGCCAAGAGACAGGAGGAGGTGCCTCCGCCAAGGGAGGTTCAGAATCCACAGGAGACCCGACCCTTGCCTGCTCAGTTGGAGCGATTTGTGATCGATGGGCCAGGACCAGTGCAGCACAGGACCATTCCCCTTAATGGTCCCATCACCCCCGACCAGGTGGTGAAGATCGTGAACATCTGCATGGGGGACCAGAAGCCGATGATGTCGGAACTGAGGGATCGATCTTCTCATCCCTTTGTTCCCCGACTGATAGACACCCTTGCCCCACCAGGGCTGGGGATCCCCACGATTAAGGAGTATGATGGCGAAGGAGATCCAGTTCGCTACGTCCAGAAGCACCTCATGGCCTGTCTAGGCAGGGCCCCGAACGACGACATTGTGTGTGTGCTGTTCCCAGGTACACTTGGGGAGAGGGCCCTGACATGGTTCTTCAGCCTACCCCCAGGATGCATCTCCAGCTGGGCCGACATGCATGACCGCTTTATCCAGCAGTATCAGGGTCGCCGACGCCTCTTGAAGAGCGTGAGATCCCTGGCCCAGGTGGTGCAGAGGCCCGATGAATCACTGGCGCATTATTACCAGCGGTACACTGCCAGTGTGGCCGAGTGTGAAGAGATATCAGAGGGAGAGATTATTCGCACCTTCCTTCGGAACCTGACAGCCCCCTATGGTTCCGACCTGATGCACAGCGTGGCTGAGAAGGCTGTGTGGAATATGGAAGCACTGCAGAAGAGAGTGAAGCAGCAAATCGATGTGCAGGAGTCGAAAATAGCTGCTGGAGAGCTGGATCCTCCAAAGGTCGAATAGGGGGAAACAGTCGCTCAAGCCATTGAACGACCATAAGCGGAAGGATAAGTCCGAAGGCTGTCGGAGCCGAGGTCGTTCTGATCGAAGGGAGGACAGACGACCCCCGAGGAAGGACAAGCGGGAGGATTATAACATCCCTCTAAATAGCTCCATGGCGGAGGTGTTAGCGGTCATGGATCGACAGGGTATCTCACGGTACCCCCCGAAGAGAGTTTTTGGGATCCCGCACTGATCGTTACTGTCGGTTCCACCGCGCCAGTGGTCATGACACTAACCATTGTCGGGAGTTGAAGAAGGAGATTGAAAAGCTGATCCAGAAGTTCTGAGGGCCAACAAGAAGTTTGAGTGGACTGCCAAGTGTGAAGAGGCGTTCTAGGCACTCAAGCAGCACCTTAGCACCCTCCCGCCATTGGCGAAACCGAACCCAGGCGAGCCGCTTTATCTATATTTGGCTGTTTTTGAATTTTCCATTAGCTCTGTCTTAGTGAAGATTGTCGAGGGTAATCAAGTCCCCGTGTATTATGTAAGCAAGGCGTTTGCCAAATCTGAAATGAATTATCCCGTCGTTGAGAAGTATCTCTTTGCGTTGATCATTACTGCTCGGAAGTTGAGGCCTTACTTCCATGCGCATGAGATTATTGTGTTGACGAATCAACCTTTGAAGCATTTTTTGAACCGACCTGATGCGTCGGGGAGATTGGTGAAATGGGCAGTCGAGCTTAGTGAGTTCCGCATTCACTTTGCTTCGAGAACGGCTATTAAGGGCCAGGCGTTGGCGGATTTCATAGCAGAGTCTACAGCCCCCGATCTGAAAGAAGCGGGCCCTGTAGAGGGGGCAACCATGGAGGTCCCGATAGCAGAGCGACCAGAAATGGCAGAGCAATCAGAACAGCCAAATGAGGAGAATACTTGGGAAATGTATACGGACAGCTCTTCGAGTTCAGACGGATCAGGAGCAGGGTTCGTGTTGATACCACCAGGCGGGGGTGAACCCCTTCGATATGCTTTGGCCTTAACGTTCAGAGCCACGAACAACGAAGCTGAGTTTGAGGCTCTTATCACAGGCCTCAAAATTGCCAAAGGTACGGGAGTTGGTCACTTACGGGTGAAATGCGACGCGGGCCTATTGTGAATCAAGTCCAAGGACGATATGAGGCGAAGAGCCCGATGATGAGGAAGTACCTTCGCGAGGTGCAAGTCTTGAGGGAGAGCTTCAAAAGTTTCGACATTGAAGCGATCCCGAGGGAGGAAAAGGTGGAAGCGGATGCCTTGAGCAAATTTGCCTTGGGGGCACCCCTAGAGGAAAATCGGAAGGTGCACTTTCTGGAGAGGGTGATCTTGCCGACCACCGACCCGTCAGAGGTGTGTGCTATTGAAGCAGGATCAGAGGAGGAACCCACTTGGATGACCCCGATAGTCGCGTATCTGACTACGGGGGCAGTCCCTGATGATGGAGTACTAGCTGACAGGATACGTCGGATCGCGGTTAATTACGTGGTGGTGGACAATCAGCTGTACAAAAAGGGGTCATTCTCGACTCCTTACTTGAAATGTGTGGCTGAGCCCGACACAAATCGGATCCTTAGGAAAGTGCACGGAGGGGTCGCGGCTTGTCATGAAGGGGCCCGATCCATTACGAGGAAAGTGCTGAATTTGGGCTATTACTGGCCTTCGATGAGCAAGGAGGCGACGGTGTTAGTCCGATCCTGTGATGCGTGCCAGAGGTACGCCTCGAATATCGTGGCTCCGGCTGCTAATCTGATGTCCATCAAGAGTGCTTGGCCCTTCGCGCAGTGGGGGATCGACTTGGTGGGACCTCTCCCACAGGCACAAGGTCAGTGTAAATATTTGCTTGTGGCTATCGATTATTTTTCGAAATGGATAGAAGCTAAGGCATTAGCCAAGACGACGGGGAACCAAATTGTCAAGTTTCTCCAGACCCACATTATATCCAGATACGGGATTCCTAAGGTGGTGATCAACGATAATGGTCCACCGTTTAACGGGGCTCAAGTGAAGGAGTATCTGGAGGAGTTGAATATCGAGCATCCGACAGCCTCTGTCCATCATGCTCAGACTAATGGCCAGGTGGAGTCAGCCAACAAAATCGTGATGGATGGCCTGAAGAAAAGGGTCTATGCCTTGAAGGGCAAATGTCTGAACGAGCTGGAAAATGTGCTTTGGGCTGTTAGAACGACACCCAAACGATCAACTGGGGAGACTCCGTTTGGCCTTGTTTATGGCACGGAGGCCGTTGTTCCTGTGGAGATAGCTGTGGCGTCCCATCGGACGAGGTACTACGAGCCTTTGACGAATGATGAAATGAGACGTCTGGAATTGGACTTGCTCGAAGAAAAGAGGCAAGAAGCCGATGAAGTCCAGGCTCGAATGCGTTTGGCGACGGCCAGATATTACAACCGGCGAGTTAAGTCCCGACAATTCTTCGTCGGAGAACTAGTTTGGCGTCGGAACGAGTTTACCCTTTTGGAACGGATCAACAAGATGTCACCAAAATGGGAAGGACCTTATAAGGTCGTGGGGATGCCAGCTCCAAATGCGTACAAGTTGGAAGACCTCGATGGCAGAGTATTGAAGTATTCTTTCAGTGGCGAACACTTGAAGAAATGTCATGCTTGACGAAAAGTCGCCTTAAGTGGTGCCCGATGAAAAGTCCTCGGACCCCCGATAATCTTCTTGGCCCTTGGTCTCAGCCGTGGCCAGCTGTGCGGGAACCTCAGCAATTTGCTCCTCCAGAGCCTTCTTCTCAAGGACAAGTTTGTCACGAGCTTCTGCACCCTTTTGTCGCTCCTGCCGCTCCCGCTTCAGCAGCCCCTCGAAGTCACGAACCTGCTTTTGGAGGACCCGAGTCTTTCGGTCGAGGATGGCCTGCTCCTTGGCCAGTTTTCCCCGCGAAGACTCGGAGGCCGCGAGATCCTCCTCAAGCTTGGCTATGACCGCGGGAGCCCCCTTTGCCCGCGCCTGCTCCAGGGCCTCCTCGAGGGCGAAGATGTACCCGAAGCAGAGGTTTAATTCCGCCAGCTCCTGCGAAGGAAAGAAAATAAGGGTTAGCATATGAACAGTCTGCCTTATTGATGAAGAGGAGAAAAAGAAGAACCTCACCTCTATCCGACGGATAGACATTTCGTGAACATCCTTACGGATGCTCTCCCGATCCAAGGGAATCGGAAACCTCAGAGACGGTAAAATTGAGCCTGCCAGCAGATGCAGACCCAGCTCTGGGTACGTGTCCCCCTGTCGGAGCTTGATCCCTTGCAGCGTTTGGATCGGGGTCCAGGGAGCCTCCTTCAGCGCGGGGTCGTAGACCTTGTAAAAACTCCCGTCCAGGGGGAGAGGGGAAGGGCCGACTCAAGTCGTGGAGGGGCGCACCTCCGTCTTGCCCTGAGTCGGAGGTGAAGTTGTGAAGAAGGTGAAGGGGGCAGCCCCTTGAAGGTTGGTTTCAGTGGGGACTGCCCCGTCCTCCGACGATGAATCAGGGAGCCGCCCTCTTCTGTCTCCTCGGAGGAGTCCAGATTCTCCACCCGACGAAATTGATCGCCGGTCGGGGTGTCTCCAGCCCCGAAAAGTGGTGCCCCTGCTGAAGGAGGCGCCCCTGCTGAAGGTGGTGCCCCCGCTGAAGCTCCAGCACCCGACGGAGTTCCCGAGTGACCTGCACCTAGAGGATGAGAGGCTTCAGAAATATAGTCAGGAAGGTGATCAGGGTCCTTAAACCAAAGGACGCGCCGAGAAACATATTGATCTTTCCCGTGGAAGTTGTAGTAGCCCGCCTTTAGGACGCGAGGAGTTTCCCCTCGGAGGACACGCTTAACCTCTTCGATGCGGGCCTCCATGGTCGAAGGGATCAGATCCTTAGGAACTTGCTTACTGTATGATTTAATAGTTAGGCGGAGCTGTTTACCTTCTTCAACATTCTGGACATCGAAGAGTTTGTCCTACTCCACCCGGCTCCGCTTTGTCCTCTCCGCGGAGGGAGATCCCGACGGAGCAGCAGCCTTCTTCGCCGACTTCCTCTTCCGCGCGGGGGGGACAGCGTCGGTCTCCCCCTGCTTAAGGATGAGATTGGTCAGCATGGATACCTTCTTAGCTGCAAACAATGGAAAACAGAGATCAGAAACATTACCCAGGGAACCCTATTGGAGGGGCCGTCGAAGAGTTGACCCCCAGAGACTATGTCGAGGAGACGGATCCCGGCATTCACCAGGTCCCGCTCCGTTAGAGAATTAGCATCGAGGGGAGTATAGGACTCCCCCCATCGGTAAAGCTGGATAAGATGAAGGGTCTGGAAGTCTTCATCAGAGTAGGTGTGATAAGCGGGAGGAGAGTCCGCTTCCACCAACCATCGGGGCCATGGGATCGAAGAGTTCTTGATGAAGAAGTAGCTCCTCTTCCACCCGCTGTTATCGGACCCCGTGTCGATCAGGAGTCCCCGACCCTTGACAACCTTCCAGGTGTCACTGGTCCAGCTGCACAGCGCGAGTTGCGCCTTGTTCCACTTGGGCATCCGGGGATAGAAGGCACAAACCCCGGCCACGTTGCACTTCATCCCGTAGAAGGTTCTGAACAGTTGGAGGCTGTAAACCCACTTCTGTCGGAAGCAGAGGACTTGGAAGGCATTCCATAGGCGGATGGCATGGGGAGAGAAGGTAGTCGGATGCGTCTTGTAGTGTTGGCACATCTCAACCAGGTTGCCACAGAAGGGGAATCGAATCCCCGCCGATATTTTCCCCGTGGAGACAAATACCTCCCCTTTCTGGGGACGGGTAACCTCAAGGTTACTCGGGAGGCGGGGCCAAGGATAAGGGAAGCGAGGCTCCCAGGTAGAAGTAATGCATCCCTCCCGGAGAGCGGCCTCATAGGCAGTGCTGGAAATGTCGTTGGGTGCATAGTCGAAATTGAAGGGTTTTCTCCCTTCGGAACTGGATCCGCTGTCTGAAAATCAGCCATGGCAAGGAAAGGCACATTGGGTTTTTTCGGAAAATTGCAAGCAACTAATCGAAGAAGAAGGAAAAGATATACAAGCATCAGGGAAGGAGGTCTTACCAGACATGATGACTTGAACTGAAAGGGATGATCTTAAAGGTCGCCGGAAAGTTGATCGGAGAGCAGAAAGCCAAGGAAGAGCTTGAGTTCTCAAAGTTGCAGAGCTTTTCGAAATTTCGGAAACGGTAAAAAAGAAATAGTGCCCAGGGTTAGGGTTTTATTGGAGAAGAGGACAAGTGAAAGGACGTTCTAATCTGGGTCGTCGAAGTTGAAACGTTTTAATCTGAACCGTTGAGATGAAACGTGCAGAATGGCAAGAGGCGTAATGATGAAACGGCCTGAAAAGCACTTTTTCAGAAAAAGCAGGCGCGAAAAATCAGGCACGGGTGCCAAAGACGTCACTTCGTCATCTGCTGCATTTAATGACTGAGGAACCGAGGAGTCTTCTCGGATTTGGTGATTATCCTCGAGGTATCGAGGAAACGTGGACAAGAAGATCCGTATCAAGTGACTTTATCAAGGGAAAGGTCCCCGACTCCGATGTCGGGAGGTCGGGAGTTGAAAGACACGACGAACTGTAAGTCCCTCATGTCTTGAGGGCAAATGATGGGTTCCGCTATGGCCGTTAGGCCCTTTAACGGTGTGAGTAAACGGTGAATAGGCCCACTGGGCCCTAAAAGAGGTCAAGAAGAACAATGCGAAGGGTCCCGATGAGAGGAGTCCCGATGGAGAAAGGTCCCGACAGAGTCAGGCCCGATAGGCGAGCCAGGTGCTCCCGATAAGATGCCTTTGAATAGGCCCCGATGATGAATCCCTGAGAATATTGGCCCTGTCATGATGACGAGGGGCCCCGAGCGGTGAAACAATGAGATAACTCTGGAGTCCCCGATACTGGTCGGGACTTCCTATCAGAGGTTGAGGCCGAGATGCGCGGAGCGTGGTCGAGATAGGCGAGATCATGGCCAAGATAGGCCGGATCGTGGCCGAGATACGCGGAGCGTGGCCGAGATAGGCGAGATCATGGCCGAGATAGGCGGGGTCGTGGCCGAGATACGCGGAACGTGGGCTAACCGCCCCAGCGGTTCACCAGGTAACTGAGGTAGCTCTTCGCCTATAAAAGGGCAGCAGTTACCTCAGATCACATACGTTTTTGAATACTGAGACTTGCTTGCCAGTTTATCGAGATACTCATTTAAGCATATGAGAGGGATTCTGGGTCACCGCCCGGTCTATCCCCTCTTGCAGGATTACGTGGAGCGAAGGAGTTTGGATCGCCGTCAATACCGTGCCGGAGTTCCAACCGTGATCCAACAACAATATATTTTCTTAATCTTTTAGGTAACTAAATCTATCAATAATATCACAATCCCTATAAATTAGCTAGATATATTGATAGTTATATATATATATATATATATTTCCATATATTTAATGTGAACCTATCCTTATGTTTCAAATTATAGACATATTGTTACAGTTAATTAAAATCAAAATATGGTAAACAATAACCCTAAAGTTTTGGCCGAAATACACATTACTTGGGGCCTAAGAAATTAAAAAATTTCACATTGAAAATCCTATAGGGTTCGGCCGAAAACACCAAATTGGAAACAAGTGGTCAAATTTCAAGATCAAATTTTAATAAATCTACAATTCAATGTTTGATTTTGATAAAAGTTCCATTTTTCTTGAAGATAATGAACATCAAATTTTACTAAGAACATCATGAAAATTTCACACACCCATTAAAAATTTCAAAAATTTCAAAAGTCACAATTTTAAAATTTTCTGCCAGAAATTTTAAATTCTCGATAACATCAATTTTTTAAAATCAAGAACTTCTAACACAGGCTCTGATACCACTGTTGGATTACGGGGCAGATTACTACGGAAACTTAAACACAGGTACATGCCAGTAATCAGAATTACGCAGCGGAAGATGTGCACATACCTTAAACCCTTTCTGTAGTCCCCAAGTATCTGCTGAGGGAGTTCACGACCCACCGGACAGAACCCGTAGAAGTTCTTGTTAAGAAAGTCTACCCGGTATAGTCTCCACAGCAAAGCCTCTGATCGATTCTTGGCAGGGACGGATCCCTGGAGTGATTTACTCTAAGCAAATTGGCACACCCTTGGTGGTGCAGTATGGTTCGGCCGAAACTTTGTATTAGGGGGAGGGTTTTTTTCTCAAATCACCACTTAGGAGGAATTTTGAATTACCCCAAATAAAACCATAACACCCTTTATCTATAGGAGGAGCAAAGTGGACAATAAAAGTCCACTTTGCCCATACACTTAAGTTTCGGCCGTCCATGTAAGGCCCAATATTTTGGGCATCTCATGTCAGTTGGGATTTGGGTCAAGTCAAATTTCCATAATGTGACATTTACCCAATTTTTTAGGTAAAGTATACATATTAATGAGCTACCAATTACGGCGCCCACTTACCATATACTAAAATTTATGTCTTTTAGTAATTTTATAAGTATGTCTTAATGACAAATTTAATCCAAATATCGTGTTAGAATATTTTATACAAAAGTTTCATCCAAACATTAATTAGATAAACATGTACTAAAATATAGATACTTAACTAATATATATATATACCCTTTAGATTGTTTATAGAAAGAGAAAAATAAATTACTTAATGTATGTGTATTATGTCGGTTATCGTTTTCCTAGGAGAATTGTTTCATCAATAACATAGTGATTACTGATTGTATGAAGGTGAAAACTCTCGACAAATGTATTTGTCTACAGCGAACCGAAACATTGTTATAATTCATAGGGTCAATTATCAAACTGGTAATCCCATTTCCGCCTGCGAACAAATTACTTGCCCATATTTCTTTTGGATAAATAGTTATTTCAGATTTTTCTATATGAGCAAATAACTAGTTCTGTTTACTTTTTTTTGTTATTTTTTAACGAGATTGGCACGACATATCACATGATTACATAATAGTAGTTTTATTTGGAAATAGATATATTATGTTTTCCATATAGTTTTAAATAGAAAGTTGATTTGAATGTGTAAAAACATATTATTTTTGGTGGATATGGGAACAAAGATCAGCATGCATGAATTACAATTAATTGCATGAATTGATGTTAAAAATAAAGCTTAGAAAGAAAGACATGAAGAGAAGAAAATATTTTTAAAAAAACATAAACCATAAAACGTTGAAAAAAAATAAGTATCAACTCAGGTTTCTATTCTAAGAGATTGGGTCAGCAATATTAGAAGATAATGGTTGAGAACATTTTAGTCATTTTGCATAAACATATACCGTGCACGTAACGATACCTGAACTAGCTATTTATTCAGAAAGAAATGTGAGTTAGTAATTTATTCGCGGGCTAGCAGTTTGATAAGTAACCCTAATCCCCTAATACCTAGGATCTCAAGCGATTTACTAGTTTCTAGGTAATAAGTAGGTCGTTCAATTCGAGCCTGGGTTTTGTTGAGTAGGTTATTGAATATAAAGAAAGTGTGTATTATGTAGGTATCCATTATCCCCTTGACATTAGTGTACTTATGTAGACCTCCCACTACTTGTTGCTTTTGCTCATCAAACTCTCTCATAGTATTGGTATAAAATTACACTAAGTGTATTTTAGTGCCATTTCATGTGTGCCATATCATCTTTTTACCCTTTTTCCCCACTAAGAGCACTAGAGATATCTGAATCTACATTAATAATTGGGTGATATTCTCAAATTTGCACCGTATTATTTTAGGTATTGCCAAATTTAAATTATTAATAACAGATGTCTTAGATTTTGTTTTAGTTATTTTTTGTTTTGTATTTTTTTTCTATTAATTTGACGGATTTTTGTCGAATTCCTCTATAAAATTCAACGACAATAGCATTTAAATAAGAGAAATGAACAAAATTGCAATTTTGCTTCGCTTTAATTTATGTCAATTAGTGTGTACATATAGTGAAATTGAATAAATTATGCATAATTGAGTTTCAATTTAATTTAATTGACATAAATATACATGAATTGAAAAAAACTTATAGGCAAATATTTAAATTTAACAGAAAAAAAGACGTAATACAAAACACCAACGAAAATAAAATTGGAACACCTAGTAGCAACAATTTAAACCTGAAATATTTAAAACAATATTGTGCAAACTCAAGAACCCTTAATATTAAGGTTAGAGTCATAACTTAAATGCAATATCAATTAGGGAAGGGAGTGTTTTGGTTCGCGCGCTACAATATATTAACTTATTCTAGTGCATGTATTAATGAATAACGTTTTTAGATTTATTATTTGTTCGTATTAGCTAGTACATATTTATTATCTAATAATACTCATTAAGAACAAATTATGTATCAACTAAATATTGCCTAGACCATGACATAATAATATAATAGTTAGTAGATAATGACAAAAATACGCTAACCCTTACCTTACCTAGTGGATAATGATGAATCAAGCGACCTCCGGCTGAACTCGTCGGCCCCGACCAAATTATAATAATAATAATTATTATTATTATTATAAAAAAAAAAAGGTATATATGTACATAAGGACTTTACGTCTTTTAGTTAGTTACTTTACAAGTATATATTGATAGATAAACACTCGATTGGACCTCACTAACGCTTAAACACGGTCGCCCCGTCGACTTAGAGGTAAGTCCACTTGGTCCCGAGAAACATACACGACTTGACCGGTTACTATAAAGCAATTGGGCTTGTCCGGTGGTGCCGGCCTCGCCCGGAGCAACTGGACAAGTCCGGACGCGACGTTTCCGGACCCGTCCGGTGTCCTACGGGGCCGACGCTCCCGTTACGACCCCTCTACCTCCGGACACTACTGTCCGGGGTACCCGCGTATATTTAATTTCTCCTTATCTCTGTGCGGGCCCCATCCAAAAATGTGGGCCCCTCCTGTGCCTGGATCCAAAACTCTATAAATAGAGGCCTAGGTCCTTCATTTCCAAATTAATCTCGGATTGAGACACCGGAGCTCTGACTTCTCTCTACTTTATTTCTCTAAAAATATATCCTTACTTTGGCATCGGAGAGGGTTCGCCAGAGACACCCCCCCCCCCCTCTCTCTGGCACTACCCTTTGTGCAGGTCCGCCAAGCATGGAGTTGGATCGACCATAACCCAAAGATCAGAGGAACGTGACTCGACGTAAGGCCGCCAAGATCGGACCCTGTTGGATCACGGTTGGAACTCCGGCACGTTCTTGATGGAAGTCCAAACTCCTTTGCTCCAAGTAATCCTGCAAGAAGGGGATAGACCGGGCGGTGACCCAGAATCCCTCTCTGATGCTTAAATGAGTATCTCGATGTAGGCAAGCAAGTATGAAAGTATGAGTATGTGAATCTCTGTCCTGGGGTAATTCCTTCCTTTATATAGGGGAGGAGTTACCCCAGTTACCTGTCGCGATAACTGCCAGAGGCAGTTAGCCCACGTTCCATTTATCTCGGCCACTTGCCCATGTTCCGTATTTTCAGGCCACTTCCCCACTAAGCTGATAGTGGGCGTGTTTCTCGGCCTCATCTTCTGGTGGCAAGTACCGACGGATGTCGGGGACTCCAGAGTTATCTCCTTTGGTCACTGCTCGGGGCCCCTCGTCATCGGGACAGGGCCAATATCCTCAGGGATTCAATATCGGGGCCTACTCAAAGGCATATCATCGGGGCCTACTCAAAGGCATATCATCGGGGCCTACTCAAAGGCATTTCATCGGGGCCTACTCAAAGGCATATCATCGGGGCCTACTCAAAGGCATATCATCGGGGCCTACTTAAAGGCATATCATCGGGAGCGTACAGCTCATATGTCGGGACCGACCTTGTCGGGACCCCTCGTATTGGTCTTCTAAGCCTCTTTTGGGGCCCAGTGGGCATACTTCACCGTTTAGTCGTCGTTAATGGGCCTAACGGCTATATCGGAACCCATCATTTGCCCTCAAGACGCGAGGGACTTACAGTTCGTCGTGTCTTCCATCTCCGGACCTCCCGATATTGGTACCGGAGGCTTTTAACTTTACAAACGATCTTCTGAAGCGGATCTCCTCATCCAAGATTCTCCGATATTCCGAGGATAACCACCGAATCCGAAAAGATTTCTTGGTTACTCAACTATTAAATGCGATGGGTGATAAAGCGACGGCTTGGGTGCCCGTGCCTGCTTTTTCTGAAAAAGCGCTTTTTAGCCGTTTTGTCGCTAGCATCTCAACGACTCAGGTTGAAGCGTTTCATCTTCAACGGTCCGGATTGCAACGTCTCTTTGGCTACCCTCTCTCCTTTAAAACCCCAAATCTTGGCACTATTAAGTTCTCCTCCACCATTTCATCCTCTGTGATTTCAAAAGCTCAAGCTCTCCTTTCTGATTTCTAATCATTACTCCGGCATCCAGGATCTCCGACCATCAGAATCATCTTCTCTTCCCCGCTTCAACATGTCTGGTAAGATTTCCTCCTCCGATTCCGAAAAAACTTGTTAGCATAGTTTTTCTTTTTATCTCAGTCAACTTACCCGGACTTTTCCAAAAATCAACTGTGCCTTTTCTTGCCGTGATCGTTTTCCAGACTGTGAATCCAGTTCTGGGGGGGAGAAAACCCTTCGAGTTTGATTATGGTTGTAATGAGATTTCGGAAAACGCCTACGATGCAGCTCTCCGGGAAGGATGTATCACTTCCACCTGGGAGCCTTGCTACCCCTATCCTCGCCCTCGCATCCCAGGCGACCCTGTGGTCACTCGTCCCCGGGAAGGGGAGGTATTTGTCTCCACCGGGCAAGTATCGGCAGGGATCCGATTCCCTTTCTGTGGGGATCTAGTCGAGATGTGTGAATATTACAAAACACATCCGACTACTTTTTCCCCCCACGCCATCCATGTGTGGAATGCCTTCCGTGTCCTTTGCCTCCGCCAAAAATGGACCTATAGCCTCCGACTTTTCCAGACCTTCTATGGAATGAAGTGCAATGATGTCGGGGTCTGTGCCTTCTACCCGCGGATGCCTAAATGGAGCAAGGCGCAGCTCTCCCGATGTAGCTGGACTGGTGACACCTGGAAGGTCGCCAAAGGTCGGGGGCTCATCACTGACTCAGGGCCTGACAACAGCGGTTGGAAGAAGAATTACTTCTTCATCCGGAAAAGCTCCATCCCATGGCCCCGATGGGAGGTTGAGGCAGACCCTCCTCCCACTTATCATATTTACTCCGAGGAGGATTTTCTGATTCTTCACTGCATCCAACTCTATCGCTGGGGGGATTCCTTCGCTCCCCTCGATGCCAACTCCATCGTGGAGCAGGATCTGGTTCTGGCCGGGATCCGTCTCCTCGATGTTGCCTCCGGGGGTCAACTCTACGACGGCCCCTCCAATGTCGTTCCTTGGGTAATATTCTAATTGCACCTTTGTTTTCGTCTTTGCAGCTAATAAGGTATCATTGCTGACCAATATCATGCTTAAGAAGGCGGAGACCGATGCCGTCCAACGCCCCGCAAGGAAGAGGAAGTCCTCGAAGAGGGCCGCCTCCTCATCGGCACCTCCAACTGCGTAGGAGGTCAAGCGGGCCCGGGTGGCGAAGATGGAGAGGATCTTCAACACCCAGACTCCCGAAGAAGCTAAGCAGCTCCGATTAGCCATCCGATTATACAGAAAGCGTATTCCCGAGGAGTTAATCCCCTCCGATAAGAAATCCAGAATTGAAGGGATCAACCGTATCCTGCAAGGAGAAACTCCCCGTATCCTTAAAGCGGGTTATTACAATTATTACTGGAAAGACCAGTATCTCTCCCGTCGCGTCATTTGGTGAAAGGATCCCGATCAACTCCCTGATTATCTTTCTGAAGCTTCTCGTCCTCCAGCTGCAGGTCAATCGGGAGCTGGAGCTTCAGCGGGGGTGCCAGCCTCCGACGCCCAGGTCGGAGAGCCCCTCCTTCCACTTCCTGCCCCGAGAGGATCGGGGACTGAAGATTCCCCGACGGACGGTCAGTTCCGTCGGGTGGTTGACCTGGACGTTTCTCATTCTTCCGAGGAGGTGAGTGAAGGTCCAGCCCTGATTCGCCGTCGGGGGGTGAGGCAGACCCCATTAGAGCCAACTCCCGAGGGGCTGCTTCCATCTTCCCCAACACAACAGCATTCGCCAATCCTGAGCCTGACTCCTGAAGGGACGACCAGGTCTCATGGCGGCTCGGAGGCGCGCACCTCCGACACTCCGGTCGTCCTTCCCCCTCTCCCCTTAGACGGGAGTTTCTATCAGCTTTACACCCCCGACCAGGTGGCGGCTCCCTGGACCCCGATCGAGTCATTGCAAGGGGTCCCGCTCCGTCGGGGTGATGCACCACCGGAACTGGGTCTGCACCTGCATGCAGGTTCAGTTCCGCCATCTCTGAAGCTTCCGCTCTCCTTAGCTCGGGAGGACATCCACACGGACATTCGCGAAATGGCCGTTCGTCGTGTGGAGGTAAGGTTTCCTGTTTTTACACTTAGTATATAAGGTAAAATATTCTCATGTACTAACCTCTCCCTTTTTTTCACAGGAAATGGCGGACCAACACTGCTGTTTCGGGTACATCCTGGCCCTGGAGGAGCCCCTGGAGCAGGAGCGAGCCAAGGCGGCCCCCGAGGTCTTGGCCATGCTCAAGGAGGATTTGGCTACCTCCAAATCGTCGAGGGGTAAGCTGGTTAAGGAGCAGGCCCTCCTTAACCAGAAGACTCGGGACCTCCTGAGGCAGGTCCACGACTTCGAGCGGCTGCTGAAGGAGGAGCGACAAAAGCTCAAGGAAGAGCAGCGGGGGCGCGCGGAGGATCGGGACAAGCTCGTCCTCGAGAAGAAGGCCCTTGAGGACGTCAAGGCGGAACTGGAGGCTGAGAAGGTCCTTCTCACTTATGGGTTTCGATATAGCCGTCAGGCCCATTAACGGCGACTAAACGGCGAAGTAGGCCCACTAGGCCCCAAAAGAGGCTTAGAAGACCAATACGAGAGGTCCCGATATACGAGCTGAACGCTCCCGATGATATGCCTTTAAGTAGGCCCCGATGTTGAATCCCTAAGAATACTGGCCCTGTCCCGACGACGAGGGGCCCCGAGCGGTGACCAAAGGAGATAACTCTGGAGTCCCCGACTTCCGTCGGGACTTGCCACCAGAGAACGAGGCCGAGAAATACGCCCACTATCAACATAGTGGGGAAGTGGCTTGAAAAGATGGAACGTGGGCTACTGGCCGTGCCGAGATAAACGGAACGTGGCAGTTATCTCAACAGGTAACTGAGGTGACCCCTCCCCAATATAAAGGAAGGGGTTACCTCAGGATTGACACGTTCACAGACTTACATACTTGTTTGCCAGTCTATATCGAGATACTCATTTAAGCATCGGAGAGGGATTCTGGGTCACCGCCCGGTCTATCCCCTTCTTGCAGGATTACTTGGAGCGAAGGAGTTCGGATTTCCGTCAGGAACGTAACGGAGTTCCAACCATGATCCAACATTGGCACCGTCTGTGGGAACGAAGCAAAAAGCAAAAATGGCTTCTACCCGTTCGATGGCTGGCAAGCAAAAGAAGAGACAAGGACAATCTGGTGGTTCCCGTCACCCTGCTGGAACTCTGAACTCAGGGCTGCCGGAGCGCACTGTTGATCGGAATGATCCTCCCCCTGCTGTTTCCCAAACAAGCGGGCATCATGACGATCGTGAAGATTCTATTAGAAACTCGTCGGAGAGCCGGGAAGAGTTCCCAAGGAGGGACCAGGATGCACCTGCAAAGTCGGACTTGGCAAAGGCTGTGATGGATGGCATGCCCGTATTTTTGGAAGCTATGGAGGCTCTCCTGGACCGAAGGGAGGCTGCTAAGAAGAAGGAGGAGGAGTTACCTCCACCTCCGCCGATGGAGAATCAGGACGGGCAGGAGGCCCGACCTGGGCACCAGGACAAGGGCAAGGAGCCAGCCCAGTCGGAACAGTTCGTGATTGATGGGCCTGGACCTGTGCAGCATAGGACCATTCCTCACAATGGCCCTATCACCCCCGATCAAGTGGTGAAAATCGTAAACATCTGCATGGGGGATCAGAAGAAGATGATATCGGAACTGAGGGATCGATCTACTCATCCCTTTGTCCCCCGATTGGTGAACACCACTGCCCCGCCGGGACTGGGCATCCCGACAATCAAGGAGTACGATGGCGAGGGAGATCCAGTTCGGCATGTCCAGAAGTATGTCATGGCCTGTCTAGGCAGAGCCCCAAATGATGATACAGTGTGCGTCTTGTTCCTAGGCACACTTGGCGAGAGGGCCCTGACGTGGTTCTTCAGCCTTCCCCCAGGATGCATCTCTAGCTGGACCCAGATGCATGATCGCTTCATCCAGCAGTACCAGGGCCGTCGGCGCCTCCTGAAAAGTACGAGGTCCCTGGCTGAGGTGGTACAGAGGCCCGACGAATCTCTGGCGCATTACTACCAGAGGTACACTGCCAGCGTGGCCGAGATTGATGAGGAAATGACGGAGGGAGAGACCATCCGTACCTTCATTCGGAACCTAACTGCACCGTATGGTTCCGACCTGATGCACAGCGTGGCTGAGAAGGCTGTGTGGAACATGGAGGCGCTGGAAAAGAGGGTGAAGCAGCAAATCGACGTCCAGGATTCGAAGATAGCTACCAGAGACCTCGACCCTCCAAAATCAAACAAGGGGAAGCATTCGTTCAAACCCTCGGACGATCGCAGGAGGAATGATAAACCCGAGAACAGTAGGGGTCGAGGTCGTCCCAATCGGAGGGAAGACAAGCTTTCCTCAACGTCGGACAAGCGGGAGGACCACTACACCCCTCTCATTTGTTCCATGGGTGTTGTGCTGGCGGTGATGGACCGACAGGGTATCGCCAGGTATCCCCCGAAAAAAGATGGAGAGTCCATGGGAGCCCGCACTGATCGTTATTGTCGCTTTCACCGTGCCAACGGTCACGACACTAACCATTGTCGGGAGTTGAAGAAAGAGATTCAGAAGCTGATCCAGAAGGGGAAGCTCAAGGAATTTGTGGCTGGACAACAGGGCCGATCCCGTTCCCGATCGCGGTCCCATTCCCAATCCCGGGGTCGATCCCCGAAGAAGGATAAGCCCGAGTCTTCCAATGCCCGCAAGGAGAAGCGGGGAACTATTAATGTGATTCACGGAGGACTTGCTGCAGGAGGAGATACTACGGCAGCTCGGGAGGTCTATGCTTCTCGGATTCCCGTTGCAGTGGTGCTGGGCAAGAGGGCCCGAAATTGGACTCCGAAAGAAGAAATGGTGATTCCCTTCTCAGCGGAGGACCTGATAGGTGTGGAGACCCCGCACGATGATGCTTTGGTCGTGACCCTGAACGTGGATGGGTACGAGATGAAGCGAATCCTGATTGATGGAGGGAGCTCCTCCGATATTCTGTTCATGGATGCACTGGAGGCTATGGGAAAAACCAAAAAAACTCGAAGCCCGCAGACTTCCCGATGGTCGGATTTTCTGGCTCTACTTCTTACCCGGTGGGGATGATTACGTTACCGGTTGAATTTGATAGTGGCTGGAAATCGGAGAAGAGGAACGTGGAGTTCGTGGTGGTCAAGTCCGCGGGGACCTACAACGCCATTATCGGGAGGACTACCATCAACCCGCTGGGGGCAGTTGCCTCAACTGTCCATCAAAAGCTGAAGTTCCCGACTGACCATGGAATCGGGGAGGTCCAGGGCGATCAGATAGCTTCCAGGAGGTGCTATGTCAATGCCACCCGAAGGAGGAATCGGGAGGCTACGACTGTTTTCCAGACTGACGCTGATCCCCGAGAGGAGTTTGGGCGTCCCGCCCCGATGGAAGAATTGAAGGAGGTCGAGATTGATGGACCTCAGAGGAAGGTGAAAATCGGGTCCGCTCTGTCGGAGGAGACAGCCCGATAACTGATTGATTTGCTGAAGGAGTTCAAGGAGCTATTTGCCTGGTCCCCGAGCGACATGCCAGGAATCAGCCCCGATGTAATTACTCACGAGCTGAAGATTGATCCCGCGATCAAGCCGATCACACAGAGAAGGCGCCCGATGGGTGCCGACAAAGAGATTGCGATCCAGCAAGAGGTGGGCAGGTTGCTCGATGCTGGATTCATTAAAGAGCTCCGATTCCAGACCTGGGTCACCAACCCAGTCCTGGTGAAGAAGAGCAATGGCAAGTGGCGAATGTGCGTGGATTTCCGTGACTTGAACAAGGCATGCCCGAAGGATTGCTATCCGCTCCCGAGGATCGACCAGCTGGTGGATGCCACATCGTGACATGAGCTGCTGAGCTTTATGGATGCCTACTCCGGCTACAATCAGATCAAAATGTCTAAGGAGGACGCCCCCCGCACCGCCTTTTATGCTGATAGTGACATCTATCATTATGACGTTATGCCCTTTGAATTGATCAACGCAGGTGCAACTTATCAGAGGATGGTGAACAAGCTGTTTGGGGACATGTTGGGGAAAACAATGGAGGCCTATGTGGACGACATGCTGGTGAAGTCACGACAGGCCGAGGATCATGTTCACAACTTAGCCACAGCGTTCGAGCGAATGAGGCTTCATCAAGTTCGCTTGAACCCGACCAAATGCGCCTTCGGAGTGCACTCAGGGAAGTTTCTGGGCTTCATGGTGAGCCAGAGGGGAATCGAGGAGAACCCTGAGAAGCTGAACGCGATCGAAGAGATGAAGTCCCCGACGAACCATCGGGAGGTGCAGGTGCTGAATGGCCGATTGGCCGCGATGAATCGCTTTCTGTCCAAGGCAAGTAACCGATCCATGCCATTTTTTGAAGTGTTGAGGGCCAATAAGAAGTTTGAGTGGACTGCCAAGTGCGAAGAGGCGTTCCAGGCACTCAAGCAGCACCTCCGTACCCTCCCGGCATTGGCGAAGCCCATCCCAGGCGAGCCACTCTATCTGTATTTGGCTGTTTCTGAATTTGCTGTTAGCTCTGTCTTAGTGAAAGTTGTAGAGGGTAGCCAAGTCTCTGTCTATTATGTAAGCAAGGCACTCGCCAAGTCTGAAATGAATTATCCTGCCGTTGAGAAGTATCTCTATGCGTTGATTGTTACTGCTCGGAAGCTGAGGCCTTACATCCACGCGCATGAAATTACTGTTTTGACGAATCAGCCCTTGAAACATTTTTTGAACCGACCTGATGCGTCGGGGAGATTAGTGAAATGGGCAGTCGAGCTTAGTGAGTTCCGCATTCACTTTGCTCCGGGAACGGCTATTAAGGGCCAGGCGTTAGCGGATTTCATAGCAGAGTCTATAGCCCCCGATCTAGAAGAAGCGGGCCCTGTAGTGGGGGCAACCACGGAGGTCCCGATAACAGAGCAATCAGAACAGCCCGACGCCGAAATACATGGGAGATGTATACCGATGGCTCCTCAAATTCAGAAGGATCGGGAGCAGCTTTCGTACTGATACCACCAGATGAAGGCGAGCCCCTCTGATATGCCTTGGCCTTGACATTTAGGGCCACCAACAATGAAGCTGAGTATGAGGCTCTCATCACTGGCCTCTAGATTGCTAAATGAACGGGAGTTGGTCACTTAAAGGTGAAGTGTGATGCTAGCCTGATCGTGAACCAAGTCCAGGGGCGGTACGAAGCGAAAAGCCCGATGATGAGAAAGTATCTTCGCGAGGTAAAACCTTGAAGGAGAGTTTCAAGAGCTTCGATATTGAAGCGATCCCGAGGGAGGATAATGTGGAAACAGATGCCTTGAGCAAGTTCGCCTTGGGGGCACCCCTTGATGAAAGTCGGAAGGTACATTTCTTGGAGAAGGTTATCCTGTCAACCACCGATCAATCGGAGGTGTGTGCCATTGAGATCGGATCGGAGGAGCCCACCTAGATGACCCCGATAGTCGCATATCTGACTACTGGGGCAGTCCCCGATGATGAAGTAGCAGCTTGCAAGATACGCCGAATCGCGCCCAATTATGTGATGGTGGACAATCAGCTGTACAAAAAGGGGTATCTAACTCCTTATCTGAAATGTGTGGCCGAGCCCGACACAGCTCGGATCCTTAGGGAGGTGCACGAGGGATATTTGGCTTGTCATGAAGGGGCCCGATCCATCGTGAGGAAAGTGCTGAACCTGGGCTATTACTGGCCCTCGATGAACAAGGAGGCAACGATGCTAGTCCGATCCTGTGTCGCTTGCCAGAGGTACGCCCCGAATATCGTGGCTCCAGCTTCCGATCTGACGTCCATCAAGAGCGCTTGGCCCTTCGCGCAATGGGGAATCGACTTGGTGGGACCCCTTCCAGTTGCAAAAGGTCAGTGTCGATATTTAGTTGTGGCTATTGATTATTTTTCGAAATGGATAGAAGCTAAGGCATTGGCCAAGACAACGGGGAACCATATCCTCAAATTCCTTCAGACCCATATCATATCCCGATACGGGATCCCCAAGGTGGTGTTTAGTGATAATGGCCCTCCGTTCAACGGGGCCCAGTGGAAGGAGTACCTGGAGGAACTGAAAATTGAGAATCGGACAGCCTCTGTCCGTCATGCTCAAACAAATGGACAGGTGGAGTCAGCCAACAAGATCGTGATGGATGGCCTGAAGAAGAGGGTCCATGCCTTGAAGGACAAATGGCTGGATGAGCTGGAAAATGTGCTCTCGGCGGTTAGAACGACACCCAGACGATCAACGGGGGAGACTCCGTTTGGTCTTGTTTATGGCACGGAAGCAGTTGCTCCCATCGAAATAGCTGTGACATCCCATCGGACGAGGTATTATGAACCTCTGTCGAATGATGAAATGAGGCGTCTGGACTAGGACTTGGTCGAAGAGAAGAGGCGGAGTGTCGAGGAGATCCAGGGTCGGATGCGCTTGGCAACGGCCCGATATTATAATCGACGAGTCAAGTCTCGACAGTTCTTTGTCGGGGAATTGGTGTGGCGTCGGAACGAATTCACCCTTTTGGATCGGATCAACAAAATGTCACCAAAATGGGAAGGACCTTATAAGGTCGTGGGGATGCCAGCTCGGAATGCATATAAGTTGGAAGACCTCGATGGCAATGTGTTGAAGCATTCTTTTAGTGGTGAAAACTTGAAGAAATGTCATTAAGTCGCCTTCAGTGGTGCAAGCTGTTTATTAAGTCGCCTTCAGTGGTGCAAGTTATTTGTTAAGTCGCCTTCAGTGGTGCAAGTTATTTGTTAAGTCGCCTTCAGTGGTGCAAGTTATTTATTAAGTCGCCTTCAGTGGTGCAAGTTATTTGTTAAGTCGCCTTCAGTGGTGCAAGTTATTTGTTAAGTCGCCTTCAGTGGTGCAAGTTATTTATTAAGTCGCCTTCAGTGGTGCAAGTTGTTTATTAAGTCGCCTTCAGTGGTGCAAGTTTTCTATCGTGTTGGGTCATCAATGAATAAAGAGGTTGCTTCCGATTAAATCGCCTTAAGTGGTGTAGATAAGTTGCCTTAAGTGGCACAATTAAATCGCCTTAAGTGGTGTGGTTCCGCCTTAAGTGGCATGATTAAATCGCCTTAAGTGGTGTAGATAAGTTGCCTTAAGTGGCACAATTAAATCGCCTTAAGTGGCGTGGTTCCGCCTTAAGTGGCACGATTAAATCGCCTTAAGTGGTGTAGATAAGTTGCCTTAAGTGGCACAATTAAATCGCCTTAAGTGGCGTGGTTCCGCCTTAAGTGGCGCGATTAAATCGCCTTAAGTGGTGTGGGTAAAATGTCTTAAGTGACGCGTCGAAATTACTCTAAGTGATATGATCGAATTGCCTTAGGTGGCGTAATTAATTCACCTTAAGTGGTGCAAGGGTAATCGGGACAGGAAGGGATTGATATTATAAAGATCCAAAAGGTTCGCGACAAAAAGGAAATTACAAGGATTCGAAAATAAAGCGATTAAGCTTGATCTACGAGATCTGTGGCAGAAAGCTCCGTGACCGGAGGATCGGATCCTGGAAGATCGGCCGCGGGAGGATCGGACTCTGAAGGATTAGCCGCGGGAGGGTCGATCATCGGGGGCTCTGTCGTCGGGATGTCTGCCCTTGGAGGCTCCACCATGCCTTCAGCACCCACAGTCCCCTCGGGGGTGTTGCCCCCGTCATTCTCCTCAGAAAGGCTGAAATACCTCTCCGCGAAGGGGGCGAGAGTCTGAGACTTGGTGAAGTCGATGGCACCACCATACTCCAGATGGAGCTCCTCGACAGCATTAAGCAGGGTGTTTTCCACCTCCGCCGTACAGAACTTCACCGTGTCCGCTTGAAAAGCCTCGGAGCCCCGATAATCCTCCCGACCTTTGGCTTCAGCTTCAGCCAGCTTGGCAGGGAACTCGACGACCTCCCGCTCCAGCTGTCGGGACCGGTTGGCGAGGAGGACTTTCTCAGCCTCCAGCCCCGCCTGGGCATCCTCCAGAGCCTTCTTCTCGAGGACATGCCTGTCCCGATCCTCCGTGCGCCCCTGCTACTCCTCACTGAGCCTTTCGCGCTCCTGCTTCAGCAACCTTTCGAAATCGTGGACCTGCCTCAGGAGGTCCCGAGTGTTCTGGTTAAGGAGGGCCTGCTCCTTAACCAACTTCCCCTTCGACGACTCGGAGGCAGACAGATCCTCCTTGAGCTTGGCCAAGACCTCGGGGGCCGCCTTGGCTCGCTCCTCCTTCAGGGCCTCCTCCAAGGCCAGGATATACCCGAAGCAGCGGTGCTGGTCCGCCATTTCCTGTAGAAAAGAAGGGAGGTTAGTACATGAGAGTATTCTACATTATATACTAAGAGTGAAAACAGGAAGACTTACCTCCACACGGCGAACGGTCATAGCGCGAATGTCCGCATGATTGTCCTCGGGGGCCAAGGAGAGTGGAAGCTTCATAGACGACGGAACTGGACCTGCCAGTAGGTGCAGACCCAGTTCCGGTGATAAATTGTCCTGACGTAGCGGGACCCCCTGTAGTGACTCGATCGGGGTCCACGGAGCTGCCGCCTGGTCGGGGGCATAAAGCCGATAGAAGCTCCCGTCTAAGGGGAGAGGAGGAGGAACGGCCTGAGCGTCAGAGGTGCGTGCCTCCGAGCCGCCATGAGAACCCGGCGAAAGCTGCTGCGCCGGAGAAGATGGAGGCATCCCTTCGGAAGTTGGCTCTAGCGGGGTCTGCCTTGCCCCCCGACGACGAACCAGGGGCTGGCCTTCGTTTGCCTCCTCAGAAGAATGGGAGACGTCCAGATCAACCACCCGACGGAATTGGCCGTCCGTCGGGGCGTCTTCGGTCCCCGATCTTGTCGGGGCAGGAAGCGAAAGGAGGGGTTCTCCGACCTGGGCGTCGGAGGGTGGCGTTCCCGCGGAAGCTCCAGCTCCCGATCGACCTGCGGCTGGAGGACGAGATGCTTCAGAAAGAAAGTCAGGAAGTTGATCGGGATCCTTACACCAGATGACGCGACGGGAGAGGTACTGGTCCTTCCCCGTGATAATTATAGTAACCCGCTTTGAGAATGCGGGGAGTTTCTCCTTGTAGGATGCGTTTGATCCCTTCCTCGGGAGTCTTGGTGTTGAAGATTTGCTCCATCTTCTCCACCCGGGCCCGCTTTATCTGCTCCGAAGTCGGAGGTGCTAAGGAGGAGGTGGCCCTCTTCGAAGACTTCCTCTTTCTCGCGGGGCGTTGGACAGCATCGGTCTCCGCCTGCTTAAGCACGAGATTGGTCAGAAATGATACCTTCTTAGCTGCAAAGACGAAAATGAAAAGTGCAATCAGAATATTACCCAAGGAACGAGGTTGGAGGGGCCATCGTAGAGCTGACCCCTGGAGATAACATCGAGGAGACGGATCCCGGCCAGAACCAGGTCCCGCTCCACGAGGGAGTTGGCATCGAGGGGAATGAAAGAATCCCCCCAACGGTAAAGCTGGATGTAGTGGAGAATCTGAAAGTCCTCCTCGGAGTAAGTGTGAAAAGCGGGAGTAGGGTCCGCCTCAACCTCCCATCGGGGCCACGGGATGGAGCTGTTCCGGATAAAGAAATAACTCTTCTTCCAGCCGCTATTGTCGGGCCCCGAGTCAGTAATCAACCCCCGACCTTTGGCAACCTTCCATGTGTCACCAGTCCAGCTACATCGGGAGAGCTGCGCCTTGCTCCACTTAGGCATCCGCGGGTAGAAGGCACAGACCCCGACGTCATTGCACTTTAGCCCATAGAAGGTCCGGAAGAGTCGGAGGCTATAGGGCCATTGTTGGCGGTGGCAAAGCACGCGGAAGGCATTCCACACGCGGATGGCATGGGGGGAGAAAGTAGTCGGATGTGTTTTGTAATATTTACACATCTCGACCAGGTCACCGCAGAAGGGGAAGCGGATCCCTGCCGATATTTGCTCGGTGGAGACAAATACCTCCCCTTCCCGGGGAAGAGTGACCGCAGAGTCACCCGGGACGCGAGGCCAAGGAAAAGGGAAGCGAGGCTCCCAGGTGGAAGTAATGCACCCCTCCCGGAGAGCTGCATCATTGGCGGTGTCTGAAATCTCATTACAAGCATAATCAAACTTGAAGGGTTTCCTTCCCCCGGAACTTGATTCACCATCTGGAAAAGGATCAGAGCAAGAAAAGGCACAGATGATTCCCGCGAAAGTCCGGGTAAGTTGATTGAAATAAAAGGAAAACTATGCTAACAAGTTTCTTCGGAATCAAAGGAGGAAATCTTACCAGACATGATTGATCGAAGAAGAAAGGATGATCTTGATGGTCGGAGGTCTTGGTCGCCGGAGTGCTGATCAGAGACTATAAATGAGAGCTTGAACTTTTGAAAACACAGAGAATGAAACGGTAGAGAAGAACTGAATAGTGCCAAGATTTGGGTTTTTATAGGAGAGAGGATAGGCAAAGAGACGATGCGATCTGGACCGTTGAAGATGAAACGCCTCAACCTGAATCGTCGAAACACTAGGGACAAAACGGCTATAAAGCGCTTTTTCAGAAAAGCAGGCACGGGCACTCAAGCCGTCACTTCGTCACCCATCGCATTTTATAGTGGAGTAATCGAGAAATCTTTCCGGATTCGGTGGTTATCCTCGGAATATCGAAAGGTCCGAAGTTGGAAGACACGACGAACTATAAGTCACTCGTGTCTTGGGGGCAAATGATGGGTTTCGATATAGCCGTCAGGCCCATTAACGGCGACAAAACGGCGAAGTAGGCCCACTAGGCCCCAAAAGAGGCTTAGAAGACCAATACGAGAGGTCCCGACATACGAGCTGAACGCTCCCGATGATATGCCTTTAAGTAGGCCCCGATGATATGCCTTTAAGGAGGCCCCGATACTGAATCCCTGTGAATATTGGCCCTGTCCCGACGACGAGGAGCCCCGAGCGGTGACCAAAGGAGATAACTCTGGAGTCCCCGACCTCCGTCGGGACTTTCCACCAGAGAACGAGGCCGAGAAATACGCCCACTATCAGCATAGTGGGGAAGTGGCCTTTAAAGACGGAACGTGGGCTACTGGCCGTGCCGAGATAAACGGAACGTGGCAATTATCTAAACAGGTAACTGAGGTGACCCCTCCCATATATAAAGGAAGGGGTTACCTCAGGATTGACACGTTCACAAACTTACATACTTGTTTGCCAGTCTATATCGAGATACTCATTTAAGCATCGGAGAGGGATTCTGGGTCACCGCCCGGTCTATCCCCTTCTTGCAGGATTACTTGGAGCGAAGGAGTTCGGATTTCCGTCAGGAACGTACCGGAGTTCCAACCGTGATCCAACACTCACCAATCGGTCCCAACAGATGGAGCGGGAGATCGCTGAGTTCCCCATCAAGCTGGCTGAGGCTGAGGCCAGGGGTCGGGAAGATAATCGGTGCTCCGAGGATTTCAAAGTGGACGCGGTGAGGTTCTGTAACGCGGAGGTGGAGACCACCCTGCTCAATGCTGTCGAGGAGCTCCATCTGGAGTATGGCAGTGCCATCGACTTCACCAAGTCTCAGACTCTCGCCCCCTTCGCGGAGAGGTATTTCAGCCTTTCAGAGGAGAGCGACGGGGCCAACTCCCCCGAGGGGACTGCGGGTGCTGAAGGCACGGTGGAGCCTCCAAGTACAGACCTCCCGACAACTGATCCCCCGACAATCAACCCTTCACTGGCTGACCTCCAAGGGTCCGATCCTCCTGCGGCCAATCTTCCAGGATCCGATCCTCCGATCGCGGAGCCTTCTGCCACGGGCCTCGTGGACTCTGCTCCCCTCGATGCTGCCAAGGACCAAGCTTAATGCTTTACTTTCGAATCCTTGTAATTTCCTTATTTTGTCGTGAACCTTTCAGGCCTTTATCATATCAATCTATTTTGGTTCCGATTATCGCTGCACCCCTTAAGGTGAATTAACCACGCCACTTAAGGCGATTTGATCATACCACTTAGAGTGATTCGATACGTCACTTAAGACATTTTATCCACACCACTTAACGCGATTTAACCACGCCACTTAAGGCGATTTAATCACGCCACTTAAGGCGATTTAACCACGCCACTTAAGGCGATTTAACCACACCACTTAAGGCGATTTAACCACGCCACTTAAGGCGATTTAACCATGCCACTTAAGGCAATTTAACCACACCACTTAAGGCGATTTAACCACACCACTTAAGGCGATTTATCCACACCACTTAAGGCGATTTATCCACACCACTTAAGGCGAAACCACGCCACTTAAGGCGATTTATCCACACCACTTAAGGCGATTTATCTAGGCCACTTAAGGTGAAACCACGCCACTTAAGGCGATTTATCCACACCACTTAAGGCGATTTATCAACGCCACTTAAGGCGATTTAGCTACACCACTTAAGGCGATTTAGCTACACCACTTAAGGCGATTTAATCGGAAGCAGCCTCTTTATTCATTGATGGCTCAAAACCTTTTTATATCAAATCAAAACGATAAACAACTTGCACCAATAAAGGCGACTAATACAAGACATGACATTTCTTCAAGTGTTCACTACTGAAAGAATGCTTCAACACATTGCCATCGAGGTCTTCCAACTTATACGCATTTCGAGCTGGAATCCCCACGACCTTATAAGGTCCTTCCCATGTTGGTGACATCTTGTTGATCCGATCCAAAAGGGTAAATTCGTTCCGACGCCAGACCAGTTCCCCGACAAAGAACTGTCGAGACTTGACTCGCCGATTGTAATATCGGGCCGTTGCCAAGCGCATCCGAGCCTGGGCCTCCTCGGCATTCCGCCTCTTCTCTTCGACCAAGTCCAAGTCCAGACGCCTCATTTCATCATTCCACAGAGGTTCATAATACCGCGTCTGATGGGATGCCACAACTATTTCAACGGGAGCAACTGCTTCCGTGCCATAAACAAGGCCAAACGGAGTCTCCCCAGTCGATCGTTTGGGTGTTGTTCTAACAGCCCAAAGCACATTTTCCAGCTCGTCCAGCCATTTGCCCTTCAAGGCATGGACCCTCTTCTTCAGGCCATCCATCACGATCTTGTTGGCTGGCTCCACCTGTCCATTGGTTTGAGCATGATGGACAGAGGCTGTCCGATGCTCAATTTTCAGTTCCTCCAGGTACTCCTTCCACTGGGCCCCGTTAAACGGAGGGCCGTTATCACTGATCAACACCTTAGGGATCCCATATTTGGATATGACATGGGTCTGGAGGAATTTTAGGACATGATTCCCCGTTGTCTTGGCCAATGCCTTAGCTTCTATCCACTTCGAGAAATAATCAATAGCCACAATCAAATATCGGCACTGACCTTTTGCAACTGGAAGGGGTCCCACCAAATCGATTCCCCATTGCGCGAAGGGCCAAGCACTCTTGATGGACGTCAGATCGGCAGCTGGGGCCACGATATGCGGGACGCGTCACAGGATCGGACTAGCATCGTTGCCTCTTTATTCATCGAGGGCCAGTAATAGCCAAGGTTCAGCACTTTCCTCACGACGGATCGGGCACCTTCATGACAAGCCGAGTATCCTTCGTGCACCTCCCTAAGGATCCGATCTGTGTCGGGCTCAGCCACAAATTTCAAGTAAGGAGTTAAATACCCCCTTTTATACAACTGATTGTCCACCATCACATAATTGGTCGCGATTCAGCGAAATTTGCCAGCTGCTACTTCATCATCAGCATCGGGGACTGCCCCCGTAGTCAGGTACGCGGCTATCAGGGTCATCCAAGTGGGCTCCTCCGATCCGATCTCAGTGGCACATACCTCCGATTGATCGGTGGTTGACAGGATCACCTTCTCCAAGAAGTGCACCTTCCGACTTTCATCGAGGGGTGCCCCCAAGGCGAACTTGCTCAAGGCATCTGCTTCCACATTATCCTCCCTCGGGATCGCCTCAATATCGAAGCTCTTGAAACTCTCCTTCAAGGTTTGCACCTCACGAATGTACTTTTTCATCATCGGGCTTTTTGCTTCGTACCGCCCCTGGACTTGGTTCACAATCAGGCTAGTGTCACACTTCACCTTTAAGTGACCAACTCCCGTTCCTTTGGCAATCTTGAGGCCGGTGATGAGAGCCTCATATTCAGCTTCATTGTTGGTGGCCCTAAACGTCAAGGCCAAGGCATATCGGAGGGGCTCGCCTCCACCTGGCGGTATCAGTACGAACCATGCTCCCGATCATTCTGAATTTGAGGAGCCATCGGTATACATCTCCCAAATATCTTCGTTATCGGGCTGTTCTGACTGCTCTGCCATCGGGACTCCCATGGTTGCCCCCTCTACAGGGCCCGCTTCTTCTAGATCGGGGGCTGTAGACTCTGCTATGAAGTCCGCCAATGCCTGGCCCTTAATAGCCGTTCTCGGAGCAAAGTGAATGCGGAATTTACTGAGCTTGACTGCCCATTTCACTAATCTCCCCGACGCATCAGGTCGGTTTAAAAAAATGTTTCAAGGGCTGATTCGTCAAAACAGTAATTTCATGCGCATGGAAGTAAGGTCTTAGCTTCCGAGCAGTGACAATCAACGCATAAAGATACTTCTCAATGGCGGGATAGTTCATTTCAGACTTGGCGAGTGCCTTTCTTACATAATAGACGGGGGCTTGGTTACCCTCTACGACTTTCACTAAGACAGAGCTAACAGCAAATTCAGAAACAGCCAAATACAGATAGAGTGGCTCGCCTAGAATGGGCTTCGCCAACGGCGGGAGGGTGCGGAGGTGCTGCTTGAGTGCCTGGAACGCCTCTTCGCACTTGGCAGTCCACTCAAACTTCTTGTTGGCCCTCAGCACTTCAAAGAACGGCATGGATCAGTCGCTTGCCTTGGACAGGAAGCGATTCATCGCGGCCAATCGGCCATTCAACACCTGCACCTCCCGATGGTTCGTCGGGGACTTCATCTCCTCGATTGCCTTTAGCTTCTCAGGGTTCACCTCGATTCCCTTCTGACTCACAATGAAGACCAGAAACTTCCCTGAGTGCACTCCGAAGGCACACTTGGTCGGGTTCAAGCGAACTTGATGAAGCCTCATCCGCTCAAACGCCGTGGCCAAGTTGTGAACATGATCCTCGGCCTGTCGGGACTTCACCAGCATATCGTCCATATAGGCCTCCATCGTTTTTCCTAGCATATCCCCGAACAACTTGCTCACCATCCTCTTATAAGTTGCACCTGCATTGATCAGTTTGAAAGGCATGACATCATAGTGATAGATGTCACTATCAGCATAAAAAGCGGTGTGGGGGGCATCCTCCTTGGACATCTTGATCTGATTGTAGCCGGAGTAGGCATCCATAAAGCTCAGCAACTCATGTCCCGATGTGGCATCCACCAGCTGGTCGCGGAAATCACCACATATCCGCCACTTGCCATTGCTCTTCTTCACCAGGACTGGGTTGGCGACCCAGGTCTGGAATCGGAGCTCCTTAATAAATCCAGCATCGAGCAACCTGCCCACCTCTTGCTGGATTGCGATCTTCTTGTCGGCACCCATCGGGCGCCTTCTCTGTGTAATCGGCTTGATCGCGGGGTCAATCTTCAGCTCATGAGTAATCACATCGGGGGTGATTCCTGGCATGTCGCTCGAGGACCAGGCAAACAGCTCCTTGAAATCCTTCAACAAATCAATCTGTTCTTGGGCCGTCTCCTCAGACAGGGCGGACCCGATTTTCACCTTCCTCTGAGGTCCATCGATCTCGACCTCCTTCAAATCCTCCATCGGAGCGGGACGCCCAAACTCTTCTCGGGGATCAGCATCAGTTTGGAAAATGGTCATATCCTCCCGATTCCTCTTTCGAAAGGCATTGACATAGCACTTCCTGGACGCCACCTGATCGCCCCTGACTTCCCCAACTTCGTGGTCGGTCGGAAACTTCGTCTTCTGATGGACAGTTGAGGCAATTGCCCCCAGCGGGTTGATGGTGGTCCTCCCGATAATTGCATTGTAAGTCCCCGCAGACTCGACCACCACGAACTCCACATTCCTCTTCTCCGACTTCCAGCCACTTCCGAACTCAACCGGTAAGGTAATCATCCCTACCGGGTAAAAGGTAAACCCAGAAAATCCCACCATCGGGAAGTCCGCACGCTTCAGATCCTTCTTGGTTTTTCACATGGCCTTCAGCGCATCCATGAACAAAATGTCGGAGGAGCTCCCTCCATCTATCAAGATTCGCTTCATCTCGTACCCATCCACGTTCAGGGTCACGACCAAAGCATTATCGTGCGGGGTCTCCAATCCTATCAGGTCCTCCGCCGAGAAGGGAATCACCATTTCTTCCTTCGGAGTCCAAGATCGGGCCCTCTTGCCCAGCACCACAGCAATACGAATTCGAGAAGCATAGACCTCTCGAGATGTCGTGGTGTCACCTCCTGCAGCAAATCCTCCATGGATCACATTAATGGTTCCCCGCTTCTCCTTGCGAGCATTGGAAGACTCGGGCTTCTCCTTCTTCAGGGACCGATCGCGGGATCGGGACCGGGACCGCGATCGGGATCGGGAACGGGATCGGCCCCGTTTCCCAGCCACAAATTCCTTGAGCTTCCCCCTCTGGATCAACTTCTCAATCTTCTTCTTCAACTCCCGACAATGGTTAGTGTCGTGACCGCTGGCGCGATGGAAACGACAATAACGATCGGTGTGAGCTCCCATGAACTCTCCATCCTTCTTCAGGGGGTACCTGGTGATACCCTGTCGGTCCATCACCGCCAACACAGCACCCATGGAACAAATGATAGGAGTGTAACGGTCCTCCCGCTTTTCCGACTTCGAGGGACGCTTGTCTTCCCTCCGATCAGAGCGGCCTCGACCCCGACTGCTCTCGAGTTTATCTTTCCTCCTGCGATCATCCGAGGGCTTGAACGACTGCTTCCCCTTGTTCGATTTCGGAGGATCGAGCTCTCCGTCAGCTATCTTCGACTCCTGTACATCGATTTGCTGCTTCACCCTCTTCTGCAGCGCCTCCATGTTCCACACAGCCTTCTCAGCCACGCTGTGCATCAGGTCGAAACCATATGGTGCTGTCAGGTTCCGAATGAAGGTGCGGATGGTCTCTCCCTCCGACATCTCCTCATCAATCTTGGACACGCTGGCGGTGTACCTCTGGTAATAATGCACCAGCGACTCATCGGGCCTCTGTACCACCTCAGCCAGGGACCTCGCGCTTTTCAGGAGACGTCGACGGCCCTGGTACTGCTGGATGAAACGATCATGCATCTGGGTCCAGGGAGAGACGCACCCTGGGGGAAGGCTGAAAAACCACGTCAGGGCCCTCTCACCAAGTGTGGCTAGGAACAGAACGCACACTATATCGTCATTCGGGGCTCTGCCTAGACAAGCCATAACATGCTTCTAGACATGGCGAACTGGATCTCCCTCGCCATCATACTCCTTGATTGTCGGGATACCAAGTCCTGGCGGGGCAGTGGTGTTCACCAATCGGGGGACAAAGGGATGAGTGGATCGATCCCTCAGCTCCGACATCATCTTCTTCTGGTCCCCCATACAGATGCTCACGATCTTCACCACCTGGTCGGGGGTGATAGGACCATTGAGAGGGATGGTCCTATGCTGCACCGGTCCAGGCCCATCAATCACGAACTGCTCCGACGGGGCGGGCTCCTTGCCCTTGTCCTGGTGCTCGGGTTGGGCCTCCTGCCCGTCCCGATTCTCCCTCGGCGGAGGCGGAGGCAACTCTTCCTCCTTCTTCTTAGCAGCCTCCCTTCGGTCCAGGAGAGCCTCCATAGTCTCCAGGAATATCGGCATGGCATCCATCACAGCCTTCGCCAAGTCCACCTTGGTCGGAGCATCCTGGTCCCTCCTCGGGATCTCTTCTCTGGCCTCCGACGAGTTTCGAATGGAATCCTCGTGATCATCATGATGCCCCCCTATTTGGGAAATAGCAGGGGGAGGATCATTCCGATCAACAGTGCGCTCCGGCAGCCCTGAACTCAGAGTTCCAGCAGGATGGCGGGAACTGCCGGATTGTCCTTGTTTCTTCTTTTGCTTGCCAGCCATCGATCAAGTAGAAGCTATCTTTGCTTTTTGTGACATTTCCCACAGACGGCACCAATGTTGGATCACGGTTGGAACTCCGGCACGTTCTTGATGGAAGTCCGAACTCCTTTGCTCCAAGTAATCCTGCAAGAAGGGGATAGACCGGGCGGTGACCCAGAATCCCTCTCTGATGCTTAAATGAGTATCTCGATGTAGGCAAGCAAGTATGAAAGTATGAGTATGTGAATCTCTGTCCTGGGGTAATTCCTTCCTTTATATAGGGGAGGAGTTACCCCAGTTACCTGTCGCGATAACTGCCAGGGGCAGTTAGCCCACGTTCCATTTATCTCGGCCACTTGCCCATGTTCCGTCTTTTCAGGCCACTTCCCCACTACGCTGATAGTGGGCGTGTTTCTCGGCCTCATCCTCTGGTGGCAAGTCCCGACGGAGGTCGGGGACTCCAGAGTTATCTCTTTTGGTCACTACTCGGGGCCCCTCGTCATCGGGACAGGGCCAATATCCTCAGGGATTCAATATCGGGGCATACTCAAAGGCATATCATCGGGGCCTACTCAAAGGCATATCATCGGGGCCTACTCAAAGGCATATCATCGGGGCCTACTCAAAGGCATATCATCGGGAGCGTACAGCTCATATGTCGGGACCGACCTTGTCGGGACACCTCGTATTGGTCTTCTAAGCCTCTTTTGGGGCCCAGTGGGCCTACTTCACCGTTTAGTCGTCGTTCATGGGCCTAACGGCTATATCGGAACCCATCAGACCCCGGATGAGCAAGTTCCAACATTGGTGCCGTTTGCGTGATTCGATCAAAAAGCTGTTAAGAAGATACCCAAATGCCTGCCACGACTTCCATGCATAGAGGGTCCAGTACAGGAGGTGAGCAAAGACACCAAGCGTGTATATGGGTAACAAACCTCTTCCTGAGGATTCGAGACCACCACTACGTCCAAGTAACAAGGTACAAAGGGTAGTGAGGCGGGTAGTGAAACCGCCTACACCAGCCCCTCAGGAGGCGCCACCAGCGCCCACTCTTGAAGAGATACCACTTGTTCAAGAGCTGAAGCAGGAGCCGTCAGTTCCTAATGCCAAGTAGGTACCTCTGACGCCGGTACCACTATAAGAATAGTGTCACCGTCAACACGACGCCATCCGAGTAAGAGCATTGAGACTAGTGTTACTTCGCATTCAAGGAGGAGCTACCATAGGAACCCCCCTCAATGTTTTTCTTACGCCATGCCACCACAAGATCAACCTTTCGAGATGCTTGCAACACAGCCCCATCGAATGATATGCCAATGTTCAATAGGCATACAAACGCCACATCAGGACAACCGATGTCCTCCCAAGTTGAACATCCAGTAATAGAAGGATTCATGTTAGTCATAGATGAAATGATAGCATACTATTAGGCAATGAAAGCTAGAAGAAACGGACCACCACCAGTGGCCCCGACAGACCAAGCCCCACCAAGGGACATCCCAAGGAGAGCTCAAAGTGAGGGACATCGTCCCGACAACACGACAAGGCAACCGCCTACTCAGGAGACAGCGCGACAGGTTTCAACCATTCGTGCAAGACAACCCTCGGTACACCTCCCCCAGGGATAGAGGGGCAGTCTGAAAGACAAAGCTTTGAGAGTGGAACTCATGGAGTCCCATGCTAGTTTACTACATCACAACTACAATGGGGAGACTAGTGAACAAGCGCAGTAGGGTGAGATCACACATAGCGTGTATGGAGGATACACCTCCAGATAGTTCACCTTGGCAAGGAGGCGACCTTATATAACTCAAGAGGAAAGAATACACACAGTCTAATGGAGGAGGACACTTGCATTACCAAGGACGCATGTGGTATAAACACCCCCACACCCATATCCTTCCCATATCGTCTTATTTTATTTAACTGCATAACAATTCAACTCCCTGAAAGGGGTAGATACTTGATACTCGATATTATCTTGTTTTCCAAGAATAACCCTACCGGTTGTCTTCGGGCACCGTAATATATATATACAGGTTGACTACTAGAAGAGTCCATCAAACGCCGCCGCCGACCAAGAGAGTCGTCGACAAAGCTATAATTCACTGACGAACACAAGCGTCGTCACTGATCAAAACACCGCCACGGCGAACTATCTTGTTCGAACATGTTTGATCGGCACTACCGTTCGCTTAAGCTCCTCAAAGGAATGCATGATGAAAAGATTGAGCATTTTCAAAGGGCACATATAAGGCCAAGACTCCGGGAAAGAATCACTAACAGGGAAGGCTCACTTCTAAAAATGAGTTGAGCACTCTCAACATCCTGTAGAAGAATTACCATAAAGTTCATAAAGGACTACCCCCTCAATACAACCTTCCACTAAGTATCCTAGTGCTCGCAGGAGCGGCAACCTACCCATTGGTTATGACTACGCTTCCATTTATCCTTGGAGACGGGTGGAAAGCATTGCATATAGACGTCACATTTGTGGTGGTGGACAACCTGGAGGCATATAACGGCATCCTAGGGAGAACAACGATCAACCCACATGAAATTGTGCCATCTACAGCTCATCGGAAAATGAAGTTCCTAACTCCTCATGGAATTGGAGAAGTGCTAGGTGATCAGACTGTCGCACGAAAGTGCTATGTCAATGCCCTGAGGAAAATGAAACAGGTGTCAATTGCCATGATAGGAGTTGGTGCAAAGAGAAAGCTGTTCGCCTCGAACGAAGATGATGAAAGGAAGAAGGAAAAGTTATCACCAAGGTCCAAACTTGACAGGATTCTTTGTTCACCTAACCGGAGTGTGCTTGATGTCAAGCAGAGAGAAGAAGAATCCATCATGTACTACTTCCGAAGGTTCGCTCAAAATGCAACTGCACTGAGAGCAATCAAGAAGGACGTCATCAACGCATTTTTCCTGAACATGAACGCATCAACATTTTTGCTATTTGGAAGGGAATTTGGGTGGCGTACAACCAAGACAATGGCGTGCTTAAAAGACAAGATGGAGACTGCGATCTCTTGTGAGCGTGAATTGAGATGGGCCACACCTCTCAACACAGGTGGGGAAGCTCAAACTTCAAGGAAACCAGAAGGCTCAAGCATGGATTATGCCAACATCTTCACACCTTTGAACACATAGGTGGAAGAGATATACGTCAAGCTTCTGGAAAACAAGCTTCCAAGACCACTTGAGCCCGAAACCGCCTTCTTAGGCAGGGATGTTGAAGAATGGTGCCGATATCACCAAACTTGGGGGCATAGTACAAATGGTTGTTTGACCTTGAGGATGGAGATTGAAGAATTTATCACGCATGGAGCTCTGGGAAGCTATGTCGCGAACAACAAACTGCCGAGATATATTTGAGGGAGATAGACTTTCCACTTTTAATCTATCTTTTTCAGTGCACCTTTAAGAATATAAATGCAGTTCATGCCTTTGTAATTAGAAGTATTTCGGAAGAAGCAGTCAATAGACGCTTTCCCGCAAAGTTATTGTAAACACGACAAGTATCTAATGATGATCAATTTACTTTCGTAGGTACATCACTACATTATGCATTATACTCTGGATTAACATCAAGTAGAAAACAACATGCATACTACTCATAATCATCACGCCATGCAACTTATAATAGGCGACATCAACAAGTGCATCTTCAACCAATTCAAAAGCAATATCATGCAATATTTCAAAAGTGACATGGTGATATATTCTTCTAAAAGGACAATACCCATGTTCACATCTATCAAAAGTAACATGTTGTGACATCATTTCCAAGAGGGCAAACCTCATGTTTACTTCTAAAAAATGACATGTTGTGAAATCCTTCGGGTAAATCCTCATGTTCATAGCCATTCCCTGAATTAAAACAGGATGCGACAAATGCAATGATGGGACTGATCACCCCACCGTGGCGGAAGTCCTCTTATTAGACGACAACCCACACTTTAAAAGTATGCACACTCTCTTAAGGGTTCATACACCATGAAGACTTAGGCCCGAAAGGGATAACTTCATGTTATACGCTTTTTTAAACAAACCTTGTACAAAACTCATCAAACTTACAAGTCGAGTCTTGTATAACGTTATCTTGCTCTTTAGCATTTAACGCAAAAACAGCAAAATAAGCAAGAAGTACCTTGCAACAATGTCGCCTTAGAGTGGAACTAAGAGACGGTATAAACTAAAGTCTTGCTTCGTCAAGACAACACTGCTATATGTCGAGTGCCAGTGCCAAGTGCCAAGTGCCAAGTGCCCGCGCCAAGTACATTACCTCTTACAACATTGCAAGTACCTAGCGTACACATCTTGCCGTGCCTTGGAATCCAACCAAAATGGACGCTCATAACACTCAACAATGCGCGACATATAGTTGCAATTACGGACATCATGTTCATCATCTGAGGATATCTATCCTATCTCTCATGTCCAAAGCATACGGACAACATGGATACTCAAAGTTTGAAATATTACTAACAGGTTACATGATTTTTATTATTGAAAAACAGGTCCAAAGGACGAAATTCCATACAAAGCAAACACACAAATAAAGGTTTGGGCAAAAGCCTCAAACATATCATCATCTCCAAAGGACTAAGACAACATGTCCAGAAAATCAACACCAAGTTCAACATCAGCATTGTCATATCCAAAGGTCAAGGCAATAGAAGCCGCTTCAGCTGCCTTACGTTGCAAATCCGCAGCATGGCCAACAGCAAAAGAAGAATAAGGACCCAGCTTGTCGAACGGAAACCCGGGGGCAAGTGCATGAACTCTGTCGATGTAATCTTTGGCAAACTCATCAACCAAAGGTGCAAGATCCGCTTTAGCAGCAGCAAGGATGGCGGCAGAATAGGTAGGGGTACTAGGATACTCAGCCAATCCCTTCGTAACTCCTGCTCTGTGGGCCTCGTCATGAACAGAAGCAAGCGCGGCATCATGAACACTGTTGTTCTCCGCAATTTGCTGCTTGATAGCAGCAATCTCGGCCTCAAGTTGTTCAGCATGGACGCGACGAACCGCAATACGCGCGTCAATATCGGCAACCTTGGAGTTCAAATTCTGCACTTCCTCTTCAGACTGTGCAAGCTCGCGGGAAACTGTACTGCACTTCTTGATAGCAGCCTTCCTCTCACTTACAAGCTCCAACACAAAGGAAGACATGTTCATCATCCTTGAAATAGCCTAAGTATAGCAAACAAGTAATCATGATCAACAACGACAACAAAGTATAAGTGTACAACAGGAAGGCAAAAAGTTAGAACAAGATCTACCGGTGCAAATTCAGCTAGGCCATTCTCAACATATGCCTGTGCCTCATCATTAGTAGACGGTTTAACATCATGATCACCGGGAGGAACACATCTTTGAAGCACATGCACACCAACTCCTAGAGTGCTAAGTTTGGAGTCCTTCGGGAAATGAAGACTACCAGCGGAGAAAGGCGACCAATTTTCTCCGGAAACATCAGTCCCGTCAGAAAGGATCAAATCATCACGCTTAATACGTGGCAACGCTACAATAAGAACAAAGTAAGACAAAGAAGAGATTAGCAAAATATACTAAGTGTAAGAAGTATGTCAAGTAGAACAATGCATACCTCGGCGGGAAGAACGCTCCTCCTCGGGCCGGTCCCTCGACCGGGGGCAGAAGGCGCTATCGTGCGACTCTCAATTCTCTTCCCTTTATCGCAAGAAGGAGCTGGAATAGCCGCACTCGGTTTAGAGCGCTTCGGGTCACTCGAGGGACACACCCCTGCGACAGATCTCTTGGGAGGAACACTAGTGGCAGATATACCGCAACAACGCGCTCAGTCACATGCATGGAGTTACCTAAAGGAACAAAGACAACGTGAATATAACAAAACTTGAAAAATCAGTAAGTCAAGCGAAAGATACAAGAAGACGCCTCACTTTTAGGTCCTTTGCCACGATCATGCCCGGAGCCTTCAGGAATAGTGCGGGCAACATTGCGAGCACGACGCCCAACCGACAGGTTGTCACGATCATTAGCTGTCTGCAAAGACGAGCTTTTTCCATCAAAACGACCTACATTGCAACATAGTACATGTTATAAAAAATATCAACATACCAAATCTTCAGAAGGAAGTTTATGAATCCCGGCATCAATCAAGTCTTGATCTGAGGCACGTAATAGACAACGATAGCGGCGCTCTTGCTGACATCGAAGAATGCTCTTCACCGCCTCCCTATCATCCAAGGAAAGGTCAGGAAAAAAATAGGAGCAGTATCAGCCTTCTCCACATTCTCAACATCCCAAATAGTCCAGACATCGCATACGAAGAAGTAGTGATGTCGCCAATGCGAACCAGAACGATCAGCCGGTGCGGCTAGACGTTGTTTGTGATCCCACTCGGCATCTCTAAGACCGAGCTTCTCGAAGCCCTTATCTTGCAAGTTCGGCCAACGCATCTTCATTCCACACAACCCCGTCGTGTCTGGACACATCAATTGATAGAAGCATCGGAAAAGGGTGGTAGAATAGTGCCAAGATTGCTTGTGGAACAAAACTCGAAAACTGCTCCATACACGAAGGCCAGCAGGAGATAGGCTTAAGGGTGATATCTGGTAATAGCGGCAAAGATCCACCAAGTCAGGACAATAGGGAAAACACAGGCCCTCCTTAATCTGCGAGGTATAAACCGCAGATAGATCACTTGGAGGAATAGTAACTTGCCCTTTTCTGGAGTCCGGCAGCACGTCATAGGGAAGAACAGCCTCCAAAGCAGAATCAAGTCCACAGCAAGTCACGTATAGATCAAACATATCTTCATCGATGTAGTTGAAGAAGTAACTCACATTCCTCGTAGGGTCCTTAAGAGACTCAACTGTGTTGATACCCGGCTCCTCTCCAACATCTGAACATAATGTCACTCACGGAACAGGGATAGAAGACTTACTCATGATGACCACGACAAGAAGGCTAACTCTAAAAAGAAGTCTACGTAACTCGGAATCCTGAAAATTACAAGTAACAAGTCAATCAGTGTGCAAGCTCTATTCGGTATATTGCAAGTGGACGTCACGCTACTATGTGTCAAACATATTACTAAGCATTAGCATACAACAAGGTGTTGACATACAACCTGCATTTACATAAAGTATATGGATATAGCATACATAGCCAGGGAAGGAGAAAAAATTCTAAGTACGGGGGCAAGCACACACATACATGTCCGTACATACATGTCGACAGGGATGCATGTCGACAAGTGAAAAATATTTTATAAGTATTTCCATGTACGTACATACATGTCGACAAGGATGCATGTCGACAAGTGAAAAATATTTGTTAAGTATTTACATGTGCGTACATACATGTCGACAAGGATGCATGTTGACAAGGATACATGTCGACAAGTGAAAAATATTTTCTAAGTATTTCCATGTACGTACATACATGTCGACAAGGATGCATGTCGACAAGTGAAAAATATTTTCTAAGTATTTCCATGTACGTGCATACATGTCGACAAGGATACATGTCGACAAGAGGAATATATTTTCTAAGTATTTTCATGTACGTACATACATGTCGACAAGGGTGCATGTCGACAAGAGGAAAATATTTTCTAAGTGTTTCCATGCACGTATATACATGTCGACAAGAGGAAAATATTTTCTAAGTATTTCCATGTACGTACATACATGTCGACAAGGGTACATGTCGACAAGAGGAAAATATTTTCTAAGTATTTCCATGTACGTACATACATGTCGACAAGGGTGCATGTCGACAAGAGGAAAATACTTTCTAAATGTTTCCATGCACGTACATATATGTCGACAAGGAGAAATATTTTCTAAGTGTTTCTATGTGTATACGTACATGTCGACAAGGGTGGATTGCATACATCAATTAGTTACTATCGACTTCTACACAATGCCTCTTGAGTATTCCTACGACGCTTATCGAAAAGCTCATACGACAACATTTATGCTATCATTACTAACATACAACCATGGACGATCGTGTACGTGCAACTATCAATCTTCAATATCGAGCATGCTAGAACAACGACTAAGGCGTGGGAAAACACGTCGGCAATGAACACTATGCATAAGGGAAGTATAATGATTCATTTACACTTTTCTAAAATTTTCAGCACTTAGGAAAATTTTGGCCGATTTGGGGTTAAGTATTCTAATGCATTTTATCAAACAACTTGTATGCATGATAAGATAACTAGGTACATGATGATTTCAAGACTAAATCAAGGCCAAACGAAGTCACGAAAGGTTTAGCCATGTACGAAATTAGACTCACCGACACGAAGCAAGTTCGAATTACTACTCGGCCTCACCCGAAGATCCACGCGCCGTCGCCGTCCACACGCGCTGCCACCACAGCCCTCACGCGCCGCTGCCAATTGTCTCACGCGCCGTCCCCCTTTGCTTCACGCGCCACCTCGATTCCCTCCTTGCCCGGATTCGATCTTGATCGATGTCAAAAGTGATGTGATTACTCCAAATTTACACCTCCATGGATTTCCTCTTCATCAAGAATGGAGAGCTTCTTGAGGATTTATCTATTAAGGATGTAAGATAATGGGTATTCTCTCTCCTAATTCTCATTAATAGTGCCTACACCATGTGCTAAGGACTAAACTAATATTTATTTTCACACAAGTCCTTAGTATCATGTATAAGCATGCTTATACCTTTCTTATGCTTATTTTACATACATGCTCTCTAGTATTGCATAACACGCTTCATAGATCGTCATGCATGTTATCGCTTTTATACGTACATAATGCAAATTCATGATGGTCGCGTGATTATTTTTATAATCTAAGTATGAATTGAATGTTTGCATCATTTTCCATGATTGCATCATACTACATACTTGCATCACTTTTCATACTTACATCATGCTTCATAATTACATATATGTTCTCCAATTTCATATTACTCTAAGTGTTTTGCTTGTTGCATGATTACGTCACTCGTCTACTACGCTGTCATCATTTACATATTGACAACATGTTATATGCTTATTTCATACACCATGGTATTATCACATTGCATGTCATTGTACGCATATTGTCTGTTACGTTAACCTTGTAAACAGATTATGTACGTACGGCAGAAATTAAAGGTTGGTCAAATTTATGATCTCAACATTCGAATTGACAAACAGGCCACCCTGAGATCAGTACCGAACCTAAATTTGACAAATATCTTATCTTTGAAAACGAGTCAAGTACGGGTTCTGAACCACTACTTGACTCGGGGGCAAGTGTTAGATATCTGTCCAATTTGGGTTCGTATTTACATTTCGGGCCTCGTAAAATATCCCAAAACCCGTAAAAACCCTTTCGCGGACACCCAAGTCTAAAACGGTCCGGGATACGCGTAATTCACGGGCCGAAGGACTTTCTGATTGCCCAAGGCAATCCGGACCCGTCCCGAATTGTTAAACAATCCGGGTAGGTCCGGATTACCATTTTACCTCGTACGTTCACTCCGATTAATTTTCCAAGTGTGGGAAGTCGGTGCATACTTAGTCCGCCTTGATGACGGTTTACGTCTTCTTTACATACCGACATCAAGTACTTCAAAACTGAGCAGGATCCTTAGGTTCCCTATAAATAGGGGCCTAGGTCTCTCATTTGGGGGGCCCCCTCACTCTTGGACTTGAAATGCTCTGAATTCTCTCTAACGCTTTCTCTCTCTAGAAGGGCTAACTTGAGCGTCGGAGTGGGCCCAACCAGCATTCCCCCCTCCCATGCTGGTTACTGCCCTTCGTGCAGGACCCGGAGATCAAGAGTTCAAGGTTGAGGATTGAAGTCTAGCTCGGTGATTGTGTATTAAGGATTGCGGCGTTCCCGTCCTTATACATATATCTCGAGCCCGATCGTGAAGGAAGAAGCCTGTTCGTGAAGGAAAAAGCCCGAAGTAGCTCAAGTGGTGAAGCGAACCCAACACCATTGCCGTGATGACTGTTTAAGACGGTAGATGAACCTTTGGAGTTTAAAACTTTACGTTCGTTACCAGGAGTAATGAAACCCTCCGGCTGCTCCATGTAGATCTCTTCCCCCAGGTTTCCGTGGAGGAATGCGGTCTTAACATCCTTTTGGTGCAGCTCGAGATCGACACTTGCGACCAAGACCATAAATGGCCCTAACCGTGGTTTTACACACAATCAGTGAGTTTGTTTTGTCAAAGTCCACTCCGTAAATTTGGGTAAATCCTTTCGCAATAAGTCGGTTTATCCGACCTTTTCCATCAGCGGTGAGCCTTCTTTCAGGACTCACCTTATCCTTGTGCCTCTGTGGTTAGCAGGTAAATCAACTATAGACCATAATGGCTTTCATTTAAGTCGATCTCTCTCTTTAATTATTTTCCTCCATTTCTCCACTTGAGGTCTTTCCAATGCTTGTCAACAGTTATTAGAGTTAGGTTTTCACCCTACTCGATGGGATACTTCTTGGAGAAGTTCAATGCCTTTTACTTTCGTCTAGGCTTGTTTATCCCATCTTGAGTCTGGACGTCTCTCCCACTCGGAATAATACCTCTTATCGGAGCATCACTTCCATTGGGAATTATTCTCCCACTCAAAACAATGCTTCTTATTAGAGCATCGTTTCTATTGGAAACAAGAGCAGTGCTAGAACCTTGACCTACAACTTTCCTTTGACAACCTCTTGGTCTCGGGTTTTCCCTTCCAAGATGAATTCCTTGATCACTAGGATCTGGAACCAAGTTTGGTCGGTTCACTCCCACTGGAAACAATGGGTAGTTTAGGTAGCTGGGTCATTCTTGGTTCAACAATTTGACCATCAGGTTCAACTTGATTCGTCTCAACAGCAACAGTGATTATGTGTGGTAGGGTTTATTCCTCCCACTGGATTTATTATAAAAATGTACCCATTCTCATTTACCATGTCATTCACTTGAGTTGCTGGTTTCAAATCTCTCACACTCGAATTAAGTGGGAACTGATTGTCAGTGATATCCTGCTCCGTTTCGATCAAGACTACATTATTTTGAAAATGTCTCATGTTCGACCACGGCACCATTTACCCCAAGCTTTAAACATGTATTTTCTAAGAGTATGAATCAAACTCCTGACATAAATACGTGTTTAGTGCACATTTTAATGTCGCATGATGATATGATTTAACTCATCATCATCCTTTAGCTTCTAATGGCGTCGGTTTTACCGATTTATTGGAATGCAGTTTTACATGTACGTGAATCATCTATCATTATTATATAGGGAACGTCAGATAGAGTGACTCCAACATTATGTATATAACTGTGCTACTTGAAGTGTGTCATTTAATTTGAATGCCTAGCCTGACTTACCGTTCAAGGTGTTTGGAAGGAAAATCGTCTAACTGACTTTATCCTTCTTCGTGTGCAAACTTATCTCAGAGGTTTTATCCCACCTCTGAACTGATCATCTTAGGTTTTCACCCTATGCTTCAACTGATACTTTTACAAGGTCGTGGTAGCTTCGAAGCCTAATTCGTACCGATGTAAATGGTATCATTAAGTTATTTCCAAGAAAATGCAAACAAAAATTCAGCACATCATCATTCAGACACTTCATCATTAAATTCGTATTTTGAAACGATGTGTTCCATCTATCGAGGTCCACTTACGCGTAGCGCTATTCACCTTAGTTTAAACCCTAGGCTGAATCGTCTCATTTCTGAATTGAATTCAATTTAATCCAATCGGTTTCGCACATTATCAACATTACAGATTATTTCATTCAATGGAGTACTAACAATTAAGAAATACTAAATCTTTCGATCTAGCTACGCAATCGATGTGTATGTTCAGTTCAGTTGTCCCGACTGAGATGACGGAGTACGTGTATAGTTTCGTTTTATTCGACCACTTTTACCTGGCCGAAAATTTGGTTCCAAACGTGGGTTTGAATTTTCGTTTCGGATCGTCCCCTTTCACCGGGCCGTTAAATTGATAAGAAAATTGTGCTTAGAATCGAGCTACAATTAGTTTATTCAATAACTCTGAATCTCGAAATAACCAAAATTTTAGTAATTAAAATGAATAATGATTGATATATGACAATGGTATGGTTCTTGATCTGAAAACCGCATATTTAATCCATGTTAGTCGTGCATATAGTCGAGAACATTGAGTTGGGCACTATATCTGAGTAGATTCACGAGTGAATCACATCAAATAGTTTGTGTCCGTATAAAACATTTCACAGCTTTATACTCACGATATCCGAGGCGTGCTAGGGACGCACTTTATCAACAAGGTTTAAACTTCTGTATTATCGTATAGGACCTATTCTATCCAATTCTCTCCTTGCTATGCAGACCATGGTTGACTTCTTTCGAGCTCAATATGGTGAGCAGATAAGGTTTCCTTTCACTGCTGTGGTTACCGTACTTGATCAGGCTCAAGGTTATTGAGTCCTGTCAACATCAGACAACCATATACATCCTTTTCATGTTGACCTTTCATTGCGAAGGTCTTGAGCGGCTTTTACACCAGCGTCCATAGAAAGAGAGAAGACCATCATGTTCAACCGAAACGTTTAGCTTTTGCATCCTTGCTTCCACCGAGGCTGATGCAAAGGGATACTAAGCTACAACATTGCATGGTTGCAATTTAAGTCTTCTTCAACCCCCTTTTACCAAGGTTGAATGTATCACCACATATGCGTTCAGATCATCAAAGAACCTACTCCCATGCTTGGTAAAACAAATTATTACATTCGTCTCTCATTGTCAAAATCATACATATTACTATATTCATCCGTAGTTGTCATCTCCACTTTTTGGAATCGTAGTAGAGAGTTCAACTGGTGCTCCTTTTATTCATCATGATTCACACCATCAAGATTGCGAGGAATATCGAACTGCACTAAATTAACAAATTCATACTAACACATCGATGATTATGCAAAATCAGGGAGACAATTACATTTTGAGAAAGAATTGCATTCATCAAATACCTATTAAGATGGAATCCGACAAATAATGATTCCTCGGTCATCTAAACCAACCGACCACCAGTAAACCAATGGAAGATAGCTGTGAAAGAGTTCACATTATCGTCGTCTTGCATCCAATAGATCAGTCTTTTAAAACGGTTATAATCGCAAATTACCGGAACGGGAATTTTAAAATAAGCATACCCAATCTTGGCTTTCCCAAGGCCCTTTTTATTTTGGAAAAAATATTATGATGAATTCACTCATGCATATATAATTCTACCATCCATGTAAATTATCATACGCCAGTAACATTCATCAGACAAACCACACTCATGCTTACGCGTCATGCGTCTAATGTTCCGAGGAACTCATGCTTTGCATATATAATTCTACTTCGAAGTAAATTATCAAATGCAACTACATCCTCAACATTCTAGCATACGTGTCAAACATGTAACATTCACATCCATCATACACATTTGGCGACTGATTTTCGATTTTAAAATAATTTTAAACATTAGGAGCTAATTTGCAATTCATGCTTATATTCAATCACGCAACATTCAAGACATGAATCCTAGGCATTTTCAACCATCACAGCATGTCTATCCTAGTGCGCATTTCATATATTTAACCAGGGCTTCGCCCACAATATGTGTAAGCATATGGTGATGGGCGTCGTAATTGGTAGCCCATAATATGTATAGTTTACCTAAGAAAATTAGGTAAATGTCACATTAGGGTAATTAGGCTAGACCCAAATCCCAATTGACATGAGAGGCCCAAATTATGGGCCTCCCTTATGCATGGCCGGCCGAGATACCTAGTGTGGGCAAAATGGACTTTTGTCCACTTTGCTCCTCCTATAAATACATGGTGTTAGGGGATTTTTAGGGTTAATCACTATTTCCTCATTAGAGTGTTTTAGAGAGAAAAGCCCTCCACTCCACACCTAGGTTTCGTCCGAACCTACCTTCACCAAGGGTATGCCAATTTGCTTTCCAAGCAAACACTACCAATAATCGATCAGAGGCTTTGCTGTGGAGCTTGTACCGCGTAGGGCTTCTCTAACAAGAACCTCTACGGGTCCCGACCGGAGGATCGTGAACTCCCTCCTGAGAAGATCTTGGGTCTACGGATCATCTTAAAGGTATGTGTGAATCTTCCGCTGCATACTTCTGATTACTAGCATGTACTTTGTTTAAGTATCCATGGTGATTTCTCCACGTAATCTAACAATATGCAATATCTAGCTAGCTTGACTCAGTCAAGACAACATTTCTAAATATGCATAAATATATATCGAATAATAAACAACTGCAATTCAGCCCACTAATTAAACCAGTCCCAAAACATGCATCTCTGAGATCCATCCCCATAATCGAAAAAAGGCATAAAGGTTAGCAAACCTTGAGCACTGTGTAGGCCTATTAAGGTTCAAAGCATTTGGATTTAAAAACTTGACCTCCCTATTTTAATTGACTTGAATTTGCTTTTAAAAATACAGTTCGGTTCAGTAAATTTCGGTCATGTTTGGTCTGTTCCTGTTCGGAAAATCCGGTTCGGTTCAGTCCGGTAAAATATGGTTCGGTCCGGTCCGGTAAAATCCGGTTCAGTCCGGTTTTAATTTTAAAATAATGTTTGGTCCGAACCGGTCCAATAAAAATAGGGTTCGGTTCAACACACAAAACCGGTTTGGTTAGATCCACTTAGTTACCCCGGTCTGACCCGGCCCAATTAGGTCGAACCGATTGAGAAATCCCGCTTCAATTTAATTTTGTCCCGGTTTGACATATTGGACCGGCCCAATAACTAAAATATAAAAGGTTGGGCCGAAATGTTTACTTGTGGCCCAATTAAGGTTTTAAAGTCCAAAAAATATTTAACCTAGCCACCAAGTAACATTAAATATATAAAAATAATTTCCAATATTAAATATATATATATATATATATATATATATATATTTCGGCCAACATTATTACATTTATATATTTATTGCCAAGATTATATCTTTAAGATTAAATCAATCAACAATATATATATATATATATATGTAAAATTCGGCACATACATATAAATATATATTTTATTTATTGTCAGTATCTTAAATAGGGAAACATATATTAACAATATATTTTCTTAATATTTTTTGTAACTAAAATCTATCAATAATATCTTTAACATATTTAAATATTTATATATATATTGATAGTTATATATATTTCTATATATTAATGTGAATATATCGTAATGTTCCCAATTATAGATATATTGTTACCTAGATTAAATATTAAAATATGGTAAACAATATAATTTTATAATATGGTCGAAATTTGTTTGCTTGGACACCAAGAATAAAAAAAAAAAATTACCTTGTAATTTACCTAAAATTTTCGGCACAAACAAGTAACTGGGAACAAGTGGTCAAATTTTAAGATCAAATTTTAATAAGATCTACAATCCAATGTTTGATTTTGATAAATAACATCCTTTTCTTGAAGATCATGAACATCAAATTTCCTAAGAACATCATGAAAATTTCGGACCATCATAAGCCCTAAAATTCGAAATTTTTAAATCCCTTTTAAATATTTCGGTCCAAAATTATAAATTTTCAAGAACACTAATTTATCAAAATCATGAACTCCTAACACAGGCTCTGATACCACTGTTATACTACGGGGAGTAATCACTACGGAAACTAAATCATGGTACATGCTAGTAATTGAAATTACGCAGCTGAAGATTTATACATACCTCTACAGTTATCCATAGACCCAAGATCTTCGCAGGAGTGAGTTCACGATCCTCTGGTCGGCACCCGTAGGGGTTCTTGTGAAGAAAGCCCTACATGGTATATTCTCAACAGCAAAGCCTCTGATCGATTCTTGGCAAGGGACAGATCTCTAGAGTGTTTGCTCGAAGGCAAATTAGCGTGGGGAGGAGGGTTTTTCTCCAGAGTGGTTCGGCCGAAACTTAGTGTGGGGAGGAGGGTTTTTCTCCCTAAAACACTCCAAGGAAGGATTAAGGATTAACCATAAAAATCCCTTAACACTATGTATTTATAGGAGGAGCAAAGTGGACAAAAGTCCACTTTGCCCACCTTAACAAAATTCGGCCAGCCTATGCATAAGGAATGCCTATATTTTGGGCCTCTCATGTCAATTGAGATTTGGTTCTGGCCTAATTTCCTAATGTGACATTTACCAATTAACTTAGGTAACATATACATATAATGGGCTTCCATTTACGGCGCCCATCACCATATGCTTACACCGGTACCCCGTAGAGGTTCTTGTTAGAGAAGCCCTACGGGTTTGGTCTTCACAGCAAAGCCTCCTTCGATTCTCGCGGGATGGATCTTACATGGAGTAAATTGCTCGTCGCAATGTAGGCACTTCCTATGTGTGTTTCGGCCGAACTAGAGAGGGATTAGGGGGAGGGTTTTAATCTCAACACTTGGGAAGAGAGAATGAGCACTTAATAAGTCACCCCTAGGTCCCTATATATAGGAGTGGAGGTTGGAAAAATCTCACTTCCTTACTCCTTAGGTCGGCGTCGAACTTTTGTGGCAAGGGAGGTCTAATTTTGGGCCTCCCATGTCACATGGGATTTTAGGCCTAGCCCAAAATCCCTAACGTGACTTAGTCCTAATATCTTAGGTACTTAGCCTTTAGTTAATGGGCTACTAATTAAGGCGGCCCTTAACCCCAAATGCTAACAGCTCCCACTTGCTGGAATGGGAGTGTGCCTATTAATATATTGTCGTCCAAAACATCCGCAATTGGTCTTCGATCCAATCCCTGCTCCGAATAGTTCATACGAGGTTTTCGTGCGACCGGTGGACACGACGGGCATCGTGCTACTCATCTGTTAGGAGTATTGTAACACCCGCGGAACGTTGATTCCCCATGTCTAATCAACCTGTTAAGAATAAAGTGTCGCGTTGTATCCTAGGTCAAATGAAAATTTTCCAATTGCCCAGTTCCCACTTTGGGATATTTCTCCAGGGCATCCGTACAAGTATTCACAACCTTTCAACTAATGTAAGGTTGGTAGCCACCTAGTGAATACAAGAGTCGGAAAATTTCAGGTGTACTTTACCATCCCCATCGATCATACCCTTAGTCAAACCCAACCGGTTTCCAAGACGTGGTCACTAGGCCTTTTTGTTCGACACTGCACTCACACGCTGGGAAGCGAACATTTAGCCTGACTTTAGGTATGAGTTCTGAGTGTGTGAGGATACTTTGGATGCTCATTCATATAGCATCTGGGATCAGTGACACGCTCTTGGTGAAGAAGCTTGTGCCCGTACGAAACTCGTGGATTCTATCTAGCACAACCGAGCATAACCCCGTGGTCGGACATGGCCATGTAGTATGAAGCACGCGTCGATAGCATAACCTGAGTTTAGTCGGGAAGTTTGGGAAATGTCATATGTTATCGCAGATTCGTTATCTGGCCCAGAATGTGATTTTATTACGAATGTGGTTCCTAACGGCGATCTGCAGAACTTTGATCATTGTCGTGTTACTCCAAAAACCAAATGATCGTCCTGCCTAACCAGGTTTGCCACCGTGGTTCTTAGCCAGTCTCGACTTAACAGAGAATCCCTTCTCCGTCAAGATAACTGAGCCTGTGTGACGAGGCTTGGTTCACATTCGACATTATTTTATTGTGGAGTTTGGCACTCCTACGACTAGTTTATAGACCGTAAAATTCTGATGAATATTCAAACTTTATGACGTCGTAATAATCACAAACTCAAACTGCAATTTAGTTCCATTATATTTCAAAAAAAATTGATCACGATACAGTCTACTTAAACCCTACGCAATCCCAGCATTTTAACATGTTTTTCGAAGACGTCCCTGCGTAGTGGTTTAGTCAATGGGTCTGCCATCATACTTTCAGTAAACAAGTATTCTAATGTGATAACATTGTCCTCAACCATATTCTAAGCAAACTTATATTTTATGTCAATGTGTTTCGTCCTGTTGGGGTACTTGGGGTCCTTAATAGCCGCAATTGCTGCTTGATTGTCAGAGTATACCTTCACAGGTTTACTCCTGTCCTCGACGCCAAGCAATGCAGTTAGGAGACTTTTAAGCCATACCGCTTCTTGTGCGTTCTTAGTGAGAGCCACGAATTCGGATTCCATAGTGGACAGCGCGACACATGTTTGCTTCTTGCTCATCCATGAAATGACGGCATTAGCAAGGAGGAATACTCCTCCTGAAGTGGACTTACGATCATCCAGATCGCCACCATGGTCGGCGTCACTATATCCTAACAATTCGAGTTTTCCACCCTCATAGCACAGAGCATAGTTGGCAGTAAACTTCAGGTATCGAATTATCTGTTTAACAGCTTTTAGGTGTTGAGTGCCAGGATCTGATTGGAATTGTGCTACTAGGCCAACATCGTAACAGATGTCGGGTCGAGTGTATTGCATGGCATACATTAAGTTGACAACCATACTTAGTATTCTGCACTCTCCATCTGTTTACGCTCCACCAGGTTCTTCGGGCCATCACGCTTCGATAGCGCGCACCCGAGCGCAACCGGCGTATCCACGGGGTTGGCATCCTGTAGTCGGAACCTTTTCAACAATTTGTTGATATAGGCTTCCTGAGATAGAGATATTTTACGATGAGCCCTATTCCTAGCAATCTTAATTCCTAGAATGTATGTGGCTTCTCTCATGTCTTTCATCTTAAATACAGGATCTAGCCAGGACTTTGATTCATTCATGTAACTTACGTCATTTGCGGCAGTCAGTATGTCATCGACATATAATGTCAGGATGACGTACTTAAACTTGGAAGTCTTCGTGTACACGCACAGATCCTCGTGAAGATTCACGAATCCGTTTCTAATGATTTCCGCATGGAATCTGCAGTACCATTGCCGGGATGATTGTTTAAGACGGTAAATAGATCTTTAGAGTTTACAAACTTTACGTTCGTTGCCAGGGGTAATGAAACCCTCCTGATGTTCCATATAGATCTCTTCCTCCAGGTTGTCATGGAGGAATACAGTCTTAACATCCATTTGGTGCAGCTCCAGATCGAGGCTTGCAACCAAAGCCAATATGACTCGTACTTTGGTGTAACGCACAGTAGGTGAGTAAGTCTCGTCAAAGTCCACTCCGTGGAGTTGCGTATATCATTTTGCGACAATTCGAGCTTTGTACCGCTCAACAGCTCCATCAGTAGTGAATTTCAATTTCAGAACCCACTTGGAACCTATCGCTCTGCGGTTAGCAGGCAAATCAACTAAAGACCAAACAGAATTTCATCGAGGCGATTTCATCTTCCATTGCTTTCCTCCATTCTTTCGCTTGAGAACCTTCCATAGCTTGTTTAACCGTTACCGGTTCATCAACTGAAGTAAGAGTGAATAACTCGCTTTTTTCGATGGGATACTACTTGGGAGAAGTTCGTTGCCTTAAACTTCGTCTAGGCTCGTCTGTCCCATCTTGAGATTGAACTTCACTCCCAATGGGAATAATGCTCGTTATCGGTGCAATACTCCCACTGGGAACAAGGGCGCTACTTGAACTTTCACCAACAAATTTTCTTGGATGACCTCTCTGTATCGGAATTCCACCTCCGAGATTAATTCCACGGTTTTTTACCGGAAAATGGTTTAGTCGTACCAGCCATACTTGTTACAGTAGGTAGTTGCGGTAAAATTGGATTTTCATCCATGGGTTCGGTAGCATGATCAGGTCCGACTTGATTCGCGCCCACAGCAACAGTGATTGTTGTTGTCAGATTGACTCCTGCCACTGGATTTACTATGAAAATGTCTCCATCTTCATTTACCATATTATTCACTTGTGTTGCTGCCTCAGTTCTCGCACTCGAATCGAGTGGGACCTGATCGTAAGCTTCCTCTAGCTCAATCAAAAACTTCGTTCGTTGATTTCAACTAAGCTACGGAAAGTCAAATCAATAATGTAATGTCTCATGTTCGACCACGTCACCAATCTCCCTAAGCTATTACACACATGTATGCTTTAAAGATACTTTTCAGTAGCTCATGTGGTACTATATGTGTTTTAGCAACAAGAATGCTGCTATTTTGGTAAGATTCCACCATTACCAATAGCTTGTTTGGTGTCGCGTAACCGATTGTTCATTAATTATGTTCACCACATGACTTGTTAATAATCCAATAACTCACCTTTTGTAAGGGATGTTATAGGTTAGAATTTACTGTTCATGTTACTGACCTTATTAATAGAGTGTGTGTATATCGTTTTAATGCCTTAGCCAATCCCTTGTCGTTAGAGGCTAATAGTGGGAAACGTCGTTCAACGGACGTTCCTTTACATTGCTCGCTCATACTCTAGAGTTTTAACCACCATGGATCGTGCATTTAGGTTCTCACCTTAATTCTCGTTTAAAATTCTCTACGAGAATGTCGTATGAGTAGAACCCCTTTAATAGGTATTCGTGCAAATGAAAATTTATTTCCAACATTAAATCAAGAACACACTTAATGCTGAATTTTGTATTTCGAATCGTTGTATTCCATCTCTCGAGGAATACACGCGCCTCGCGCGTATTTTACCCGGTGTAACCCGTGGTAAATCGTTTCGATTTTCAAAATTTCAACTTTAATCGGTTTCATACATGTTCATCATTACAAAATTTAATAATTGAGTACTAATAAATAAAGATAAATTGTCTAATTGCGTTCTTTCTGACTTGTAGCAATTTTGAATTGGGTTACGTCTTCGTTGTTGTTTTATCCGATCAGATCGAATAACTTTGGTTCTAAGTTGGTAGACTTAGATTATCGTTCGGATCGTTCCCTTTGGCCGGGACGACGATTGATAAGTAAATTGTATTTCGATTCGAATAAAAATTACTTTTATTCAATAACTCCGAATTTTATTAACCAATAATTCAACAACTCTATCGAACAAGTAAACACTTTACAACTAAACAGTACAGTCGCAAGAATTAAAGAATCAGAAAGCGATAAAAAGACATAGAGTCCTTTGCCATCTCGATCACAGTGCATGAAAATAATTCACAAGTGAATTTTGTCAGACGTTGTGTTTCAAGTAAAGTGTTTTACGACTTTATATGGCAAACGAGGCGTATCTGAAACGCGCTTTAATCACGGTGTTTGTCCTACCGGATTACGTTTAGACCTTTTATTGGTGGTTTTACCCATCAAATTACGGAGATGATCGTAAATATCTTTCGTTTCGGATTCGTCAGAGGTGCTTTCTCCTTAATGGTTCTTATGGAATAGCTCTATCGAAGTCTGAATGGTGTTATTCAGACATGAGAGCCCATCGTTTTCTGCGAACCATGAAAGGGGAAACATTCTCATGACTTTCTGAATCCTCATCCATATGTCTATTTGATTGTCTTGATCGTCAGTAGTTAGTTCGCCTCTTTCTCTGCAAAGAATGTCATAATACCTAAGCATTAGGTTTCTTACTTGTGCAGCCAGTCCTCCGCTGTAGCGAAGGCGTATGGTGCACCAGAAGTCTAACGCTCAGACGCTCATGTCGCTTTCCTCGGCTTCTTTAACTAGGTTTGCACGGATTAGATCACGCGCAATTTGATCCCTTTGCGATACCTGACCGTAGTCGTAAATTGGACTACCGAGTTCGTCCGTGTTTACCCTCCATTCAGTTGAGTCTATCCGGTCCTCAACATTTGCAGCAAGGAGAATGTTCGTGACGTAAGTCTCACATACTTCATATTTGCTTCAATCAAGTTCAGCGTAGAAACGCTTTCGATCTGCCATCTAAACTATAACATTGACAATCTTGCATAAGAGGGAAGATAAAACCTTTTTGAAAAATAAATTGCATTCATCGGACATCTATGAGATAGAAGATATCAAATAATGATCCCTCAGACATCTAATCCAACCGACCAACAGTAAAGCCCGAAGGAAGGGGGTCGTGAAAGAGTTCACATTACCGCTATCTTTTTTTCTAATAGATCAGTCTTTTAAAACGGTTTAATCGCTTTAACCGGAACATATATTTTAAAAAAACCCGATCTTGGCTTTCGCAAGGCCCTTTTAAAAATGTTTCTAGGAACTACAGTTTGCACATATAATTCTACTACCCCAGTAAATTATCATGGCATATCACATCCAAGAAACCAAACATACCTCATGCATACGCGTCATGCGTCTAATGTTCCGAGGAACTAATACTTAGCATAGATAATTCTACTTCCTAAGTAAATTATCACATGCTAATACATCTTGAATATTCATGCATACGCATCATGCGTGATCAAACCATACAAACATGCATATTTGGCGACTGATTTCCGCTTTAAAAACATTTGGGGCTGATTTGCAATTCATGTTATAAATCAATCATACGTACTTCTAAATATGAATCCTAGGCAAGTGCAACCATCACAACATGTCTATCCTAGTGCGCAACTCATTAATTGAAAACCAGGGCTCAGCCCACAACATGGAAAATCCAGCTAGCTTGAGATAGTCAAGACGACAGTTCTAATCATGCAATAATATCAATTAAATAAAAATTTCAATTCAACCCACTAAATGATTCAGTCCCAAAATCATGCATTTCCGAGATCCATCCCCATAATCGAAACTAGGCATCAGGTTTAATTAAAGCGCGAATAACTTAAACCTGTGAGCACTGTATAGGTAATTTAAAGTTCGAAAACGTTTGGATTTAAAAAAATTGACAATCCTATTTCAATTAATTAATTCAGCTAGGATTTATTCCGATTCGGTTCAGACTGGTCCGGTTCGGTACTAAAATAGGATTCGGTTCGGTTTGTCACTCAAACCGGGTCGGTTCGACCCATATTAGTTGCCCCGATCCAACCCGACCCGAATGGGTCTGACCAATTGAGAAAATTGGTGTTTGACCCGCTCCAGTCTAACCCGCGTAACCCGAACCGTCTCGGTCCGATTTGACCCGTTCGGTCCGGTTCGGTTCACGTGGTGTTCCGGGTTGGTTGACCCAACTCGGATGTGCTATAATTGGACCGGTATGTAACCTATAGGGTTCGGTCCGAATAATTACTTGTGGGCCAAGTAGAGTTTTAAAGTCCACTAAAAACTTAACTTGGCCTCTAAGTAACTGTCAATAAATATATATTGTCCAATTTTCTGCACATATATATAAATTCGGCACAACCATATATATTTATTTATTGTCAAGATTCTATATTTATGAATATATAATCAATCAACAATATATATATATATATATATATATATAATTGGCATCCACATATATATATATATATATATATACATATAGGAATATATATTTCATCAATAATATATATTTTCTCAATCTTTAGGTAACTAATCTATATATATATATATATATATATATATATATATATATATATATATATATATATATATATATATATCAATATTATCTATATTCCTAAAAATATGCTAGATATATTGATAGTAAATATACTCACAATTATCTTGTGAATATTGTCCTAATATTGGTATCTATAATTTCGGTCGATATATATAAAAATATTTTATTAATATTTTCGGATATCTCTAGGTTACTTGTGGACTAAGAAATCAAAAGAAAAAAAAATCACCTTGAACACCAAGAGTGGTTCGGCTGAAACATCAGTTTTAGGTTTAGTGGTCAAATTTCAAGATCAAATCTTGTCACGATCAATAATCCAAAGTTTAAATTTAAGTCTTGCTTTTCTTTAAGATCATGAACATCAAATTTTACAACGAACATCATGAAAATTTCGGCCAACATGGTGTTACTCATAAAATTGAAAATTTTAAAACTTTGAACCCTAAATTAAAAAAAATCGGTTCGGCACACTTCAAGAAAATCCAAGAACACCAATTTTATCAAAAGAACGAACTCCCTATCACAGGCTTTGATACCACTGTTGGATTATGGTGACTAATCCTATAGAAATGAAACATTAGATACGTGCATGGTAACTAATTACGCAGCGGAAGAAAGTGCACATACCTTTAACGATTTATGTAGCCCAAGATCTTCGAGGGGACTTCTTGATCCAACGACCGGTACCCAGTAGAGGTTCCTGTTAGAGAAGCCCTACGCGGTCTGATGTTCACAGCAAAGCCTCCTTCGATTCTCGCGCGATGTATCTTACTTGTAGTAAATTGCTCGTTGCAATTTAGGCACCTCTTATGTGTGTTTCGGCCGAACTAGAGAGAAACTAGGGGGCGGGTTTTAATATCAACACTTGGAAAGAGAGAATGAGAACTTAATAAGTCACCCCTAGGTCCCTATATATAGAAGTGGAGGTGGGAAATATCCCACCTCCTTACTCCTTAGGTCGGCGCTGTTAGATTACGAGGAGTAATCACTACGGATACTTAAACAAGGTACATGCTAGTAATTGGAATTACGCAGCGGAAGTTTCACACATACCTTTAAGGTGATCCGTAGACCCAAGATCTTCTCTAGAGGGAGTTCACGATCTTCCGTTCGGGACCCGTAGAGAATCTTGTTAGAGAAGTCCTACGTGGTGCAAGCTCCACAGCAAAGTCTCTGATCGATTCTTGGCGCGGGGATAGATCTCTGGAGAGTTTGCTCGAAGGCAATTTGGCACACCCTTGGTGAGGGATATGGTTCGGCCGAACTAAGGTTTATGGGGGGAGGGTTTTTCTCTCTAAAACACTCTAATGAGGGAATTGTGATTAACCCTAAAAAATCTCCTAACACCTCTTATTTATAGGAGGAGTAAAGTGGACAAAAGTCCATTTTACCGCACCTAGGGTTTCGGTCGGCCTATGTATTTGGGGAGGCCCAATTTTGAGCCTCCCATGTAAATTGGGATTTGGGTCTAGCCCAATTACCCTAATGTGACATTTACACAAGTTCATTAGGTAAACTATACATATTATGGGCTACCAATTACGGCGCCCATTACCATATGCTTACAGGCGCCGAACTTGTGTGGCAAGGGAGGCCCAATTTTGGGTCTCCCATATCACATGGGATTTTAGACCTAGCCCAAAATCCTTAATGTGACTTAGTCCTAATTTCTTAGGTACTTAGTCTTTAGTTAATGGACTACCAATTACGGCGGCTCTTAACCCAAAATGCTAACATCGTCATACCCCAATTGTACTTAGCATGTTGGATATTAATGGGCTCCTATTACGGCGACCAATTACTCTAAATGTCAAAACTTTATAATTTCTAAAAAAAATATAGAAAGTAGCAACTTGACATTTTAGCCTATTTACACATACTAAAATTTAAATTTTATTTGTTTTAAAATATTCAAAAACTTTTTTTTGTTAATATATGAATTAATAAAAGCTTGTAAAATTGGAAAACTAACAATCTAATATATTTGCATATCCTTAAATGTAATTTTGCTTTTAAAAATATTTAACTATTATTTTATTTATGAATTCTTAAAAATTAAAAAATTTGGAAACTTGACGGTCTAACATATTTGTGCATCCTAAAATGTAATTTCGACTTTAAAAACAAAATATGACTATTATTTTTAATTCATGAATTCTTAAAAATAGAAAAGTGGCAACTTGACAGTCTAACATATTTGTGCATCCTATGTTGTAATTTCGATTTTTCTAACAAAAAATATTTAACAATGTTTGTTAATTTATGAACTATTAAAATTAGTAAAACTAACTTGACAGTTTAACATAGTTACGCATCATACTTTTTAGCAATGTTACATATGTATGCATATAAACAATATATATGTGTAAAATTGATCGACCCGACTTCGAGCATAATACAAAAATAGAACATTATTAGAAAATTGATTTAAATTATGTAACATAATATTATTATTTAAAATTTTAAAAAAATCTTAAAAAAATCTTAAAAAAAATACTCGAGGGATCGGGAGCCCTTTAATGGCCGTATTTGCTCCCGATCCCGCGAGCATTTTTTTTTAAATTTTTTAGATTTCTTTTTAAATTTTATATAGTAATATTATGTTACATAATTTAAATCCATTTTCTAATAATGTTCTATTCTCGTATGTGTAAAATTTAACGTGTCTGTAGAGGCCTGTTGGGACTTGTTAGGACAATGATTGTTAAATAGTGCAGGGTTACCGACTTTTTTTCGGGCCTTCTGGAGGATCCAGAGCTATTTCTACGACGTTTAGCGACTGAGAAAATTATATTATGCATCATACTTTCAATCATTGTAATTTATGTATACAACCTATTTTTTTAACATTATAACTTATGTAACTATAAATGGACTTGGTGCAGTGTAGCTTGAGTCAAGCTACTCGTGAGCTACTCGGAATAGACTCGGACAAAACTCAAATTCAGCTCGAAATAATTCGAGTCGAACCGAGCTTGAGTCGAGCTTTCTATTATGCCGAGCCGGGCTCGTGCTTGATAATGCTCGACTAGAATTACTCACGAGCCTAAACGAGTTTCGAGTTCAAGTTTATAAGTCAAGTCGAGTCGAGCTCTATTCTTATTGTTAGTCTTATTTAATAATAATTAATTATTATATAAGTCAATCGAGTCGAGTTTAGTCGAGTCGGGCTCTATTTTTTTAGTAATGAGAAATTTAATTTATTGTGATATATAATTAACTAACAAGTCGAGTCGAGCTTGATTATGTCGAGCTTGAATTTGAGTCGAATTCGAGTTTTAAAATTAGAGCTCAACCGAGTTCGAACTCAAATTCGAGCTTGACAAATACTAATCGAGTTGTGTTAAACAGTTTAACAGATAGTTGGCTCAACTCGGCTCAATTACTGCATCGCTGTTAATTACTGCATCGAGCTTAGTGTAGTGTATATAACATTTTGCATCGCTGTTAATTACTGCATCGTTGTTGACAATAGTGGAACAGTAGTTTATCGTTCAACACTAACGACAAACTAGTGCATGTGCTCCCGTCATTATTGGAACCAAACCGATTGAGTTACTTTGATAAATAATTGTTGGATCGGACTATTATTTGATTTTTATGATAGAATTATTAGGGGAAATAAATGAATAATTAGGTGCCTTTATATGCTAATTTTCTATGTCTGGACATATTTTCTCTAACAAATTAGTGATGAATGTTGTTTCAATAATGAAAAGATTACTATATATGTTTTCGTCATTTAGGTTTGTGTCATTGTGTGTATAATAGTTTGTATGGACTAGTACTTGAAATACTTTTCAAATAAAGTGTCATTTTCCGGAAATTGAAATTTCAAGTGGTGTCTTAATTAATAAATAAAACCTATAAAAGTTTGAGAATCACATTAAAGACGCCATCTTCTCATATATCAACTTTGTGCCCCATATTTGATAAGGACTTCCAAGATATTAAGTGGTAAAAGCGTAAAACATCTAATTTGTTAAACTAATAAAGGGATATATATATATATATTACTACATTACGCAAGTTGGATTTCTTCAATTTTATTTTGTATCATCAAGATACACTCCAAGAAATCCTAATCATTTCTGAGAGATTTATTTGTGAGAGACATATAACCTTATTTGTAAGGGAATTGTGAAAATCCCTTACAAATACAATATTCAATTATTTTAAGGGAATGACTCCTAATTAAAATATTGTCTAGAAACTTCCTTTAAAATTCCTTACAAAAATTTTAAGTTTTGTAAGAAATTTCTCTCAAAACGTAATAAATCCTTAGAAAATTCTTATAGTTTGTGAGAGATTTGATTCCTTTAAAATAATACCGTCACAAATTACCAATTTTCTTGTAGTCATATTAGAGTTGGCAATCGTATTATATCATATCACCAATTATACGTACTTCCATAGTTGTATCTTGTTAAAATATATTTAACTTTTTTATGTCATATCGTATCTGTATCACTAAATTCTCGTAACATCTTTGTATGACATGCCTATAACGTTGAAACTATATTCTCAAAAAAATCAATGATAAAACATTACATGTTTAGTCCAAAAGTTTTACAAATTTTATCAAACAATCTATAATCAATTTTTTTTTGCCAAAGAAACATGCATTATAACTAAACCAAATACAATGAAAAGTTAAAGGCGGGATAAATTCTCTGTCCTTTACAATAAGCGAACAAAGAGATGGCGGGGTGTAGTAACCCAGTTGTTATTCATACACGACATCTTTCTAGTGCTAATCAATCTCTCCCAAGTTGTGAGACTAAAAAAAAAACCTCCCTACAACTAAGAGGTTCGGCTGAAGCACTACACACACCAAAGATGTGCCAAATTGCGACGAGCAATTTACTCCGAGTACATCCATCCCGCGGAGAATCGACAAAGGCTTTGCTATGAGGCATAATCCGCGTAGGGCTTCTCTAAAAGGAACCTCTACGAGGAACCGTCCGGCGGATCGAGAACTCCCCTCAAAGATCCTGGGCTAAAGGAAACATTATAGGTATGTGCACCTTCTTCTGCTGCGTATTAGTTACCATGCACGTATCTAGGGTTTTGTTTCCGTAGTATTAATCCCCTAAATCCAACAGTGGCATCAGAGCATGTGTTAGGGAGTTTGTGTTTTTGATAAAATTTGTGTTCTTGGATTTTCTTGTGTTGGCCGAACCGTCAACTTGTGTTCAAAATTTTAAAATTTTCGATTTTTGGGTAACACCTTGTTGGCCGAAATTTTCATGATGTTCTTAGTAAAATTTTATGTTCATGATCTTCAAGAAAAGCAAGACTTTTATCAAATTTAAACGTTGGATTCTTGATCAACACAAGATTTGATCTTGAAATTTTACCACAAACCCTAATTTTGCATGTTTCGGCCGAACCACCTATAGGTGTTCAAGGTGGACTTTTTTTATTTCTTAGTCCACAAGTAACCCTATAGTGAACCGAGATTTTCGAAATTTTTGGTAAGTATAATTCGATCGAAATTTTGTTGTCAGAATTATGAAAATATTCACAAGATAATTGTTTATATATTTACTATTAATATATATCTAGTAATATTAGGGAACTGGACAATATTGATAATATAGTTGCCTGAAGATTGAGAAATATATATTATTTATGAGAAATATATCCCTAATATTGTCAATAATATATTTTCTAAAAGATATATATATATATATATATATATTGTGGGTCCTATTATATATGTGTATATATATTGTTGATTGATTATATATTTGTAAATATAGAATCTTAACAAAATATATATACAATGTGAGCCAATATATATATATATATATATGTGTGTGTATGTGTGTGTGTGTGCAGAAAATTGGACAATATTTAATTATTAATTGTTACTTTTATTACTTGGAGGCTAAGTTAAGTTTTTAGTGGACTTCAAAACCCTACTTGGCCCACATGTAATAATTCGGACCGAACCCTATGGGTTATGGACCGGTACAATTTTAGCACATCCGGGTCGGGTCAACCAACACGGAATACCATGTGAACCGAACCGGACCGAACCGGTCTTACCTAACTGAACTGGGTTCGGGTCAAACGGGTCGAACCGGAGCGGGTCAAACGTCGGGTTTTCTCAATTGGTCCGACTCCCGTTCCATTTATAACGATTAAACCGTTTTAAAAGACTTATCTATTAGAAAGAAGACGTCGGTAATGTGAACTCTTTCACGACCCCCCTTCCCTCGGTTTACTGTCGGTCGGTTAGGTTAGATGTCTGAGGAATCATTATTAGTCATCTTCTATCTCATAGTTAACTGATTGATGCAATTCTTTTCAAAATGCTATTGTCGCTTATGCAAAATTATCAATGTCTTCAAAGTATAGATGGTAGATCGAAAGCGTTTCTTCACTGAACTTGACGGTAGCAATTATTATGAATGGGAGAGATATGTTACGAAACATACTCCATGCTGCAAATGTTGAGGAACGAATAGACTCAACTGCAGGGAGGGTAAACACGGACGAATTCGGTAGTCCAAGATACACCTACGGTGAAATATCGCGGAAAGATCGGGTAGCACGCGATTTAATCAGTGCAACTCTGATTGAAGGAACTGAAGAAAGCGAAGTGAATGTTAGTGCGTTACACCTCTAGTGCACCATACGCCTTCGCTACGGCGTAGGAATGGCAGCACACTTAAGAAACCTAATGCTTAATTATTATGGTATTCTTTGCATAGATGGAGGTGTACTCACCACTGACGATCCCGATGATGAAATAGACATATGGAAGAGGATTCAAAAGATGATGAGGATGTTTCCCCTTTCGTGGTTTGCAAATGATGATGGGCTCTCATGTCTGATTAATACAATTCAGACTGCGACTGAGCTATTCGAAAAGCGACACGAGGATGAATGTTCCTCCAACGAATCCCAATCGGAAGATCTTTATGATCATATCCATAAGTTGATGGGTAAATCCAACAATAAAAGGTCGAAACGAAATCTGGTGCGACAAACATCGTAGATGTAAGCGCGCCTAAAGGTACGCCTCGTTTGCCATATAAAGTAGTCAATACTTTATTTGAAACACAACGTCTGACAAAATTCACTTACGAATTATTCTCAGGTGTGGTGTTCAACATGGCAAAGACTTCTCATCTATTTTATTTCTTTATGCTTCTTTAAATTCTGTGATAATCCCGGTTCAATTGTAAAGTGTTTACTTGTTCAATTAAGTTGTTAAATTTGGTCAATATATGATTCAGAGCTATTGAATAAAAGTAATTTTATTCGATTCAAAATACAAGTACTTATCAATCATCCTCCCAGTCAATGGGAACGATCCGAAATGAAAATCTAAAGCCTCCAGGCTTAGAACCAAACTTTTCGACAAGGATAACTGTTCGAATTACACAACAAAATTGACATATCCCATTCATAATGCTATAAGTCAGTGAGAACGCAAATTATTTAAATCCTTATTTGTTAGTAATCCATTATGAAATAATAATTGTAATCATGAACATGTACAAAAATGATTAAAACTGGATTTTCAAAATTGAAACGATTTCACCGAGGATTATATCTGATGATAAACGCGCGTAGCATGAATGTTCCTCGAGAAACGCGACACATCGATTCAAGGAACAATCGATTTCACCATGGGCCATACCTGGTGATGCACACACGTAGTGCAAGTGCTCCTCAAAAGACGGAACACATCGATTCGAAGTACAAAATTCAATGTGAAGTATGTTCTTGATTTAATGCTTGAAGTAAACTTTATTTTACTCTAATACCCCTATGAGGGTTATCACTCATACAAATTTCTCGTAAGAGAATCAAAACGAGCATAAGGTGAAAACCTAATGCACGATCCCCGGTGGACAAAACCTTGGGATGTGAGCGAGCAATGAAAAGGAACATCTAATAAATGACGTCTCCCACTATACGCCTATCACGACAAAGGATCGGTGGAGCATTAAAACTAACACACTTCATAAATAAGGTCAGTACCATGATATCGTAAGTTTGACTCAAATCCTTTTCTAAGGTGAGTTATAGTCAACTGAAAATCATGTGGTGAACCTAGTTAATGAAAAAATCGGTTACACAACACCATGTGAGCTATTAGTAATTAGTGAATCTTACCGGATTTGTGACATTCGTGTTGCAAATCATACACACATAGTACCGAATGGTATAGTGAAAAGTATCTCTATGCATACACATGTGTAATAGCTTGGGAGCATGGTGACGTGGTCGAACATGAGACGTTACAATACTTGAGGTGAAATTCCATTGCTTTAGAAATATCAACGAACGAAGTCTTAATTGAACTGGAAGATAATGATAATCAAGCCCCACTCGCTTCGAGTGGGAGATTTGAGGTAGCAACAGAAGTGAACGGTATGGTAAATGAAGATGGAGACATTTTCATAATAAATCCAGTGGGAGGAGTCAATCCAACCACACATATCATTGTTGCTGCAGGTGCGAATCAAGTCATACCTGATAATAAAATATTGAACCAATGGATGAAAATCCAATTTTACCTCAACTTCCTACTATACCTAGTGGGAGTGGAACGATCAACTCGGCTCTCGGTCGCCAAAACCGTGGAATGTATCTCAGAGGTGGAATTCCGAGACCGAGAGGTCGTCCAAGAAAAGTTGTTGGTGAAAGTTCAAGTAACGCTCTTGTTCCCAGTGGGAGTATTGTACCGATAACGAGCATTATTCCTAGTGGGAGTGTAGTTCAAACTCAAGATGGGATGATTGAGCTTAGACGCAGTCTAAGGCACCAAACTTCTCCTAAGAAGTATCCCATCGAGAGAGGTGAATTGTTCACCCTCACTTCGGTTGATGAACCGGTAACGGTTAAACAAGCTATGGATGGACCTCAAGCGAAAGAATGGAAGAAAGAAATGGAGGATGAGATCGCCTCTATGAAAGCTAATTTGGTTTGGTCTTTAGTTGATTTTCCTGCTGACCTCAGCGCAATAGGTACCGAATGGGTTCTGAAATTGAAACTCATTGCTGATGGAGCTGTCGAGCGATACAAAGCTCGACTCGTTGCGAAAGGATATACCCAACTTCACGGAATGGACTTTGATGAGACGTTCTCACCCACTGTGCGTTACACCACAGTTCGAGCTATTTTAGCTATGGTTGCAAACCTCGATTTGGAGCTGCACCAAATGGATGTTAAGACTGAATTCCTCCACTTTAACTTGGAGGAAGAGATCTATATGGAGCAACCGAAGGGTTTCATTACTCCTGGCAACGAACGTAAAGTTTGTAAACTCTAAAAATCTATTTACGGTCTTAAACAATCTTCCCGGCAATGGTACCGCAGATACCACGAGGAAATCGTTGGAAATGGATTCATGAATCTTCATGAGAATCCATGCGTGTACACGAAGACTTCCGAGTCTAAATACGTCATCTCGACATTATATTTCGATGACATATTAATTTCCGTGAATGACGTAAGTTACGTGAATGAATTAAAGTCCTGGCTAGCATCTGTATTTGAGATGAAAGACATGGGAGAAGCGACGTACATCCTAGGCATTAAGATTGCTAGGAATTGGACTGCTTGTAAGCTATGTCTATCTCAAGAATCCTATATCAACAAATGGTTGAAAAGGTTTAGACTACAGGATTCCAAGCCCGTGGAGACACCGGTTGTGTTCGGGTGCGCGCTATCGAAGCGTGATGGCCTGAAGAACCTGGCTGAGCGTGAACAGAAGGAAAGTGCAGAATGCTTAAGTATGGTTAGCAGTTTAATGTATGCCATGCAATGCACTCGTCCATACATCTGTTACGATGTGGACCTAGAAGCACGATTCCAATCAGATCCAGGCACTCAACACCTAAAGGCTGTGAAACGAATAATTCGATACATGAAAGGTATTGCTGACTACGCTCTGTGCTATGAGGGGGATTCAGTGACGCCGACCATGGTGGCGATCCGGATGATCTTAAGTCTCCTCAGGGGGAGTATTCCTCCTTGCTAATGCCTCCATTTCATGGATAAGCAAGAAGCAAACATGTGTCGCACTGTCAACGATGGAATCTGAATTTGTTGCCCTCTCTAAGAACGCACAAGAAGCAGTCTGGCTTAATATGCTCTTAACTGCATTGCTCGGTGTCAGGGACGGGAGTAAACCTGTAAAGGTATACTCTGACAGTCAAGGAGCAATTGCAGCAGTTAAGAACCCTAAGTACCATAGCAGGACAAAACACATTGATATAAAATACAGTTATGCTAAGAATATGGTTGAGGACAAAGTTATCACATTAGAATATTTGTCTACTAAAAGTATGATAGCAGATCCATTGACTAAACCATTACGTAGGGATATTTTTGAAAAACATGTTAAAATGTTGGGACTGCGTAAGGTTTAAGTAGACCGTATCGTGATAACAACTTTTGAAACTTTAAAGAATTGCAATTGGGTTTATGATTATTACGACGTCATAATGATTGAAACTTCATCGGATTTTTACGGTCTATAAACTAGTCGTAGGAGGGACAACCTCCAAATTAAAATAATGTCGAATGTGGGCCAAGCCTCGTCAGACAGGCTCGATCGTCTTGACAGAGAAGAGGATTCTCCATCCAGTCAACACTGGCTAAGAACCATGGTGGCAAACCTGGTTAAGAAGAACGATCACTTGGTTTTCGGTGTAACACGAAGTGATCTACGTTTTCCCAATCGTCGTTACGAACTACGTTCGTAATAAAACCACATTTTGGGCCAGATGACAAGTCTGCGATAGCATATGACATTTACCACACCCTGACTAAACTCAGGTTATGCTATCGACGCGTGCTTCATACTACGCGTGCCATGTACGACCACCGGGTTATGCTTGGTTGTGCTAGATAGAATCCACGAGATTCGGATGGGCACAAAATTCTTCACCTAGAGCGTGTGACTGATCCCGGATGCTATATGAAGGAGCATCCAAAGTTTCCTTACGGACTCAGAACTCATACCTAAGGTCAGGCTCAATGTTCGCTTCCCGGCGTACGAACGCAGTGCTGAACAAAAAGGCACGTCTTTGTAAACCGGTTGGGTTTGACTGAGGGTATGAGCGATGGGGATGGTCAAGTACACCTGAAATTCTCCAGCTCTTGTATTCACTAGGTGGCCACCAACCTGACATTAGTTGAAGGTTGTGAATATTTGTACGGATGCCCTGAGAAAGTGTTCCTATATGGAAACTGGGCAATTGGAGAATTACAGTTGACCTAGGATACAGCGTGGCACTTTTGATTTTAACAGGTTGATTAGAAATGGGGAATCAACGTTCTGTGGGAGCTACAACACTCCTAACAGATGAGTAGTCGATGCCCGTCGTGTCCACCGGTCGCACGACAAACCTCGTATGAACTATTCGAAGCAGGGATTGGATCGAAGATCAAATGCCTATGTATTGGACAACAACATATTAATAGGCACCCTCCCATTCCGGCGAGTGGGAGCTGTTATCATTTGGACTATGGGCCGCCGTAATTGGGAACCCATTAATTAAAACCATGTACCAAAGTAATAAGGGTTTGGGTCACATTAGGGATTTTGGGCTAGGTCTAAAATCCCATGTGACTTGGGAGGCCCAAATATGGGCCTCCCTCCTACATGGGTTCGGCGCCGACCTTAAGTAAGGAGCTGGGATTTTTAATCCCACCTCCACTCTTATAAATAGGGACATAAGGTGGTGTTTTCTTGTGCTAATCAATCTCTCCCAAGTTGTGAGATCAAAAAGAAAACCCTCCTCCCTAAAACTAAGAGGTTCGGCCGAAGCACTACACACACCAAGGAGGTGCCAAATTGCGACAAGCAATTTACTCTGAGTAGATCCATCCCGCGGAGAATCGATAGAGGCTTTGCTGTGATGCATAATCTGCATAGTGCTTCTCTAGCAGGAACCTCTACGAGGATCTGTCCGGCAGTTCGAGAACTCCCCTCAAAGATCCTGGGCTACAGGAAACATTATAGGTATGTCCACCTTATTCCCCTGCGTATTAGTTACCATGCACGTATCTAGGATTTTGTTTCTGTAGTATTAATTCTCTAAATACAACAGTTAGTACATACATAATAATTAATATATGATGGATGATTGAAAGAATACTACTATACTAGTCCGTCCTTTTTTAAGTTGTAATGTAACATAATGTTGCAAGTAAGTTATTCAGTCTCTTGTTTGGTACTTTTGTAGGTCAGTAACCATGCAACCTTTTCTATCTTCATTTCACTTCCTTCAATTTCCACCAACTGTGAGAAGGCAGAGTCTACTCTTCTTATTTAGGTTTGAGTCAGGACAATCATGTCCTGATCAACAAACATTATGAGTCTTCTTTTCTAGTTATTTGGAAATATTTGCTTTAATTTTTTTGTTCATTTCATTTGGAAACATAAGTGTTCATATTTAGCGATCTAATTTAATTTGCTACCATCAATTGTCATCCATTCTTTTTATCTGAAAGATATGTCTACTTGGTGTGCTTTGCTGGATACTGTGTATTTTATACTACACTTCTAGTTTAAGAGGATAAATTGAAAATATCAGATACTGTAATATTGCAGCATTTTTTGTCTTTTTCTGTGTTATTGTCTAGTTTAGGTTGCAACATTTGGGAATTTCAGAATTTATGAGAATATATTTTTACAGATAGAGACAAAAGTGTATTATCATGATTCTCGCCTTGTAACTGTTAAAGTTCATCCACAGGCCTCTCTGCAGGTGGACGTGAAAGGCATTGGTTAACATATGGTATGTTGAGACATATATATTCATGTGTTCTATGAGTAGTTTGTGTTGGTTTTCATGGGCAATTGCGGTCTGTACAATCTTGGGCCTTCTTCTTGTGTGTTTATATTATTGGCTTGTTGGTGATGGGCTTGGCCCACTTGTGGTTTGTTTCGTTGTTGGATTTGGTCCCGTTGATTGGTTGTTTGTAATTATTGATGTGGCCCGATTATATTGTGGGGACTAAATTGAGGAGGTTTGCTACCTAGGGGACCTTCGAGTAATTACTTAGGACCCCGCATATTATTTATGGTGAGAGTCAAGGTTTCTGACCTTGATTCGGTGAGCCGCAAATCTAGTTCAACCTTTCTTCTCCTTTCTTACTCTCCACCATATTCTAGGGTTTCATCAATCTAGAGTTTCAGTTTTCACATGGTATCAGAGCGGCGGGACGTTCATGCCGTTCGATCTTGGGAGTAGTTCTTGCTGTTGGAGTCACGGCCTCCCTATCCTTCTTCGTCTTGAAGGATCTGGGATTCTTCGTCGTTTCGCTTCGTTGTTCGATATTCTTCTTAGAGGCTTCGCTTGGCCTCGATTCTTTTGGACGTTTCGTTGCCGCGATCATCTAATTCAGTGTTTCTTTCGATTGAAGAGTCTATTTGTGTTCTTCGATCTCTTTCTCCATCGTGTCGGATAAGAACTCGACGACTCTAGAGGGCAATAACGGAACTGGGAATATTGCAACCATCATTGACGGTGCGAATCAAGATTTTTCTAAGGATATTCATGCTTTTCATCCACTCTATCTCCATAGTTTGGATAATCCAGGTCAGAGTCTAATTTCTTTGAAACTTTCTGGGTCGGAGAACTATAGGAAATGGAACATAGGCATGTAAATCATTCTGTTAGGGAAAAACAAGTTAGGGTTTATAACAGGCTCTTGCAAGAGAGATTCCTGTGATGCTAAATTTCACTTGCTCTGGGAACGTTCTGACGTTGTTGTCCGTGGATGGATTATTAGTTCTGTGACTGATGATATTGCCGACGGTATTCTGTATTTCGAGACCGCCTTTTCTGTTTGGAAAGAACTTCAAGAGAGGTTCATCAAGATGAATGGTTCCAGGATATATCAACTCCACCGAGAAATTTCTCTTGTTCGACAGGGAGCGGATTATGTTTCCACTTTATATACTAGAATCAAGAATCTTTGGGGGGAATATGATTCGGCTTGCTCTTTGCCACACATTGATGGAGACGTTTTCAAAAAGCACCTGGAGCACAGAGAGCATGAAAGGCTTTCTCAGTTCCTTATGGGGCAGAATGAGAATTTCTCCAATGTTCGAAGCAATTTATTGCTTTGGACACCTCTACCATCGCTCAATCAGGCCTACGGTATGCTTCTACAGGAAGAAAGCCAAAGAGACATATCTTCCTCTGTCTCAGGACCTGATGGGAGTTCCTTTTCTAGTTAAAGCCCCAGTTCAAAATGATGGAAAAATTAGAAGGCCTCCAAATCCAAAACTGGAGTGTGACTTTTGTAAGAAAAAAAGTCACACGTCAGATTGTTGCTTTGCAAAGGGATGTAGTTTCTGTCAGAAAAAGGGGCACTATCGTGATATCTGCTTCAAATATAAGGAGTTAATCAAAGATAAGAGTGTGGCTGGGAAGGCAAACATTGTCTCTTCTTCGATCAATGATGGAAAGAATCTTGACAACTGTGTGCCAGAGTCTCAGGATAACGGAGTGTCACAAGGAAGTGTCAAACTATCTCAGGAACAGTTTGATAAACTCCTCCAGAAGGCTGGAGGCGGTGGAGGCTCTGCCAGTATCATCACTGCAACCACCTCTTGTGATGGGGGTTTACAATCTGCTGGTTTGACTACTTCCCTTTCTAAAAATGATGCACTTAAAACTTGGGTGTTAGATACTGGTGCTAGTTGTCATATTACAAATTGTTCCTCCTGGTTATATGATTTTAAAAAACTTACTGATACTAAGGTAAAATTGCCTAATGGGAAATTTTCTTTTGCTACTGCTCGATTTGGGGATTTTGAGATTATAAAAGGAAAGAAACTGAAAAATGTACTTTATTTACCTGATTTCAATTACAATCTAATTTTTGTTTCTCAACTTACTCAAGAGTTGAATAGTGCTGCAACTTTCTTTCCTAAAAATTCTTTTCTGCAGGACCTCTCAAATGGGAGGGCCTGAGCAAATGTGAGCAACAATCAGGGCTTTACATTCTGAGTCCAAGCAGCACATATTCCTATTTACTTTCTTTAAATAGTGTAAAAGCCAAAGACCTTGATTTGTGGCGTAAAATGCTCGGTCATGTTTCAATAAATGTTCTGGAAATGTTACAGATTTCAAATAGTTTGCCCAATAAAATCTCTGGATTTGATTATTGCACTATTTGTCCATTGGCTAAGCTTACAAGAGTCCCTTTTAACCTATCTGATTCAATAGCAGAAACCCCATTCGATCTAGTGCACAGTGATGTGTGGGGTCCATACAGAACACCCACATATGACAACAAAAGATTTTTCTTGACCCTCGTTGATGCTTTTTCTAGATTAACTTGGGTGTTTCTGGTCCAATACAAACATGATGTTTATGAGATTTTGAAAAATTTTGTTCAGATGGTGAAAACTCAATTTGGAAAAATAATTAAAGTGTTTAGAACAGACAATGGTGGGGAATTTTTCAGTGATCATTTGGATAACTTTTTCAAACAAAGGGGCATTCTCCACCAAAGCTCTTGTTCCTACACCCCTCAACAAAATGGTCGTGTTGAAAGAAAATATTTTCACTTATTAGAAGTTGCCAGGGCTTTGAAAATCCAAGGTTTTATTCCAAACAAGTTTGGGGACACTGCATACTTGCTGCTTGCTATCTCATTAACCATTTGCCTAGCAGATTCTGGGTCAAAAATCTCCTTTGGAAACTTTTCTTGGAAAGAAACCTGAAATAAAACATTTGATAGTGTTTGGATGCTTGTCTTTTGCAAAGAAATTGGTTTCCTTGGATAAATTTGCTGCTCATGCTACTCCTGCTGTGTTTATGGGTATTCTAAGACTAAAAGGGTTACATTCTATTTGATCTCGAAAACAAAATTTTCTTTGTTAGCAGAGATGTAAAGTTTTTAGAGCATATTTTCCAATTTCAAAGCAGCAATTTTAACCCTCTACCTTTCTTTTGTGAAGACACTGTGCCAACATCTATTTTGGATAATGATTATGTCCCTGATAGACATACATGTGTTGATGATACTGCTGTTCATATTGATGACCATTCAGAGTCCCTTCATCCACCAGATGATGAACAACCAGATGATGAACAACTGATGGGGATTATAGTCTCATTTATGCACATGATGATGCTGTTCTAGCTTCTGATGCTGCCCCAGCTGAAGTCTGGAAATCAAGTAGAGTTAGAATTACTCCTACTTATCTTGATGATTATATTATATGTTCTGCATCTACTCCTTATCCTATTTCAAACTATGTTGGATATGCTGGTATTTTAAAGGAGTATAAATCTTATCTTTCTAACATATCCAAATTAGTTGAGCCCACCTCCTTTGAGGAGTCTTTGGAAGATGTTGGTTGGGTGGATGCAATGCAGTCTGAAATTAAGGCATTAGAAGAAAATGGGACTTCGGAGTTGGTGCACCTCCCCCCATGAAAGAAGCCAATTGGCTCAAAGTTGGTGTACACGTTAAAGTACCACTCAGATGGTACACTTGAAAGGTACAAAGTCAGACTAGTTGCTAAAGGGTATAAGAAAAAATAAGGTGTTGACTACTTTGAAACCTTCTCTCCTGTAGTCAAAATGAAGACTATTAGAACAATTATTTCTCTTGCCTCTATTAACTGTGGCCACATTTTCAAATGGATGTTTTCAACGCGTTTTACAAGGTGATTTGACTGAGGAGGTTTACCTGACCTTGCCTCAGGGTTTTCGTAATCATGGTGAGATGGCTGAAAATGTTGTATGCAGATTAAAAAAATCCCTTTACGGCCTCAAACAAGCCTCACGACAGTGGAATTTAAAATTAACAGAGGCTTTGATAAATTCTGGTTATTCACAGTCTTTATTTGATTACTCTTTGTTTCTTAAAAGAGAAGGTGATGAGATAGTTGTATTGCTTGTATATGTGGATGACTTGTTGGTCACTGGAAATAGTGAAAGATTGATTTCTGAGCTCAAATTTGTTTTGTTGTCTAACTTCAAAATGAAGGATCTTGGAGAGTTGCAATACTTTCTTGGGATAGAAGTTGCTAGATCCAGTAAGGGTTTAGTGCTCTCCCAAATGAAGTATGCACACTCGAACTTATTTCAAAGGTTGGTTTAGCTGGAAGTAAACCAGCAGAAACCCCTATAGAAGTAAATCTAAAGTCGACCACAAAGAAATATGATGATGCGGTGAAAAACTTATCTTATTCTTTGTTGGATGATGAGTCCAGTTTTAGACGACTTATTGGAAAATTACTTTATCTAACCCTAACCAGGCCTGATATTGCTTTTTTCGTGCAGCATCTAAGTCAGTTCCTTAATCATCCTAAGCAGTCTCACTGGAATGCAGCTATAAGGTTGGTTAAGTACATTAAGAGTTGTCCAGGTAAAGGCATCCTATTAGATTCTGCTAGCAAGTTAGAATTGGTAGGTTTTACTGATTCTGATTGGGGTAATTGCCTTGAGTCACGTCGTTCTTTAACTGGGTATTGTGTAAATTGGGAGACTCATTAATATCTTGGAAAGTGAAAAAAACATGATGTAGTTTCCACTTCATCTGCTGAGGCAGAGTATAGGGCAATTAGACACATTGTCAGTAAATTTTCTGGTTGCGAGGTTTGTTATTTGAACTTGGATTTCCCCAGCTTAGTCCCTCTGTTATTTTCTTTGATAATAAAGTTGCGATTTAAATTGCTAATAATACCATTTTCCATGAGAGGACCAAGCATATTGAGATTGATTGCCATTTTTCTAGGGAAAAACTTTTGGATGGAACTGTTAAGTTTTTACATGTTAGAACTAATGATCAACTTGCATATTTGTTCACCAAAGCTTTGCCAAAAAGACAGCATCAATATCTTGAGGGTAAGCTTGGTTTAAAGGACATTTTCAATGTTACTGATCTAAAATAATTTGATCCAGGATGAATGATCCAGATTGTACAAACCTGCAAGTTGTTGGCTCAATGAAATTTGGAGTTGGTTGAATCGAAGAAGTCCAAGATTGAGGGGGAGTGTTGGGCTATTGCGGACTATAGAATCTTGGGCCTTCTTCTTGTGTGTTTATATTATTGGCTTGTTGGTAATGGGCTTGGCCCACTCGTGGTTTCGTTCGTTGTTGGATCTGGTCCCGTTGATTGGTTGCTTGTAATTATTGATGTGGCCCGATTATATTGTGGGGACTGAATTGAGGAGGTTTGCTACCTAGGGTACATTCGAGTAATTACTCAGGACCCCGCATATTATTTATGGTGAGAGTCAGGGTTTCTGACCTTGATTCGGTGAGCCGCAAATCTAGTTCAACCTTTCCTCTCCTCTCTTCCTCTCCGGTTTCAGTTTTCACACTTTGGTCCTTATGTGATATCATTACTAATGACATTTACTTTATATATACAAAGTTGATGCTCTAGAACTTCCAAATACCTTCTTCAAAAGCAAAATTGCAACTAATAGTCATTGAAATTATATAGTTAGAGACATTGAAGGAAAAAAAAACACATGCAAACTTTTTTGATCTTCGACAGTCAAGAGTTTAGAACGTCTGATTAAGATTACTTTCAAAAGATTATATATTTCTTTACCTAATTATTTAGTTGCTCGAATTTGTTTGTGATTGTTATCTCTGTGTCCTGGTGGTCAGTTTGAGCTAAGTGGAGCACCTTTGGAAACCCATCATCAGACTTGTGCTGAAGTTAATTCCCACATTTATCAAGTAAAGAATGGAAGTACCCTCATGTTTATGTTTAGTGTGTCTCCTTCAGGTCTTACTTGATCTCCATTTCCTAGAGGTAAAGGCATTGCTGAAGAAATGGGTATTTATTTTCTTGAAATTGGCTTCCAACCAAAATGGGTATTTGTTTCCTTTTGCAACTGTTGTACACCACTATATTCTCTAGGTGGTGTACAACCAATTTAGACATTAATTTTATTGATGTCAACAACCAAATTCTTTAGGTAGACAATCAATGTTATTGATGTCAACAACCAACTCATAATATGCATTAATATGTGTTGCTGATATAGTTGTGTATGTGTAATTGTTTTGTAGAGAAGGAATCTTGGACATTATGCGTTCAATAACAACGATGATGGGTGTTTAAGTCTTAATATGTATATTATGAATATTAAGTGAATTAAAGTTGAACAAGTTTATTAATGAATATTTTTTATGATTGATTTTCTTCTATTGAATAAGTTTCTACAACATTGTATCCAAGTTATTTCAAATAATTTTAAAAGTCAAAATTGTTACGAAAGTAGAGAAGTAATAGAATGAGAGAACTTGAGGATGATATTATTATCACATATAGGGGCCCTTATATAGGGATTACATAGACTTGGAGAGGAAGTAAAATCAATATATGGAAGGTCCAAATAAGGAAGATGATATATACACACAATATTGAACATCCACATAATATATTCATAACACTCCCCCTTGGATGTTCATAAGGGAATTGTGCCTCGTTAAAACCTTACTAGAAAAAAAAAAACCCAGTGGGATAAAAATCTAGTGAAGGAAAAAGAGTACACAATTATGGATCCCTTTTGTAAGCTGCCTCGTTAAAAACCTTACCAGGAAAACCCAATGGGATAAAACCTTGGTTAAGGGAAAAAGAGTGCAGCGTTATAGATTCTCCCCCTGATGTCGACATCACATAATTTCATTAAGTCGACGCAGTTCAGTATTATTCAATAATCTTCAAATTTCGCAACCGGTAAACCTTCAGGAGTAAATCCGCAAAGACTTGTTGGATGTTATATTGCTTTCTTCTCAACATCGTGGATGAAGAATAACTTGGAAAAATATGTTTTGTCTCCTTTGATGTAGCATTATTCTTCAATTGGAGCTATATAACCTGCATTATCTTTAAATATACAAAAAAATGGTACATTTCACAATATAACTTGCATTTTGTATAGCCAACTGATTTAGGACTTGATTCTATCCGATAATAAACTCATGTAATTCGTCCCTCAGAGATACATAATTATTTTCTTAACTTTGTTCAAATTTCACTATATTGGAGAACTGAATCTTGCTTATAACCAATAATACATCATGTTCCTTCTAATTAGCAAGATATATTAGCGCTAATGTAGCACTATATAAGGTAATTCTAGACCATTATGTTCTTCATCAATCTCACGAGGACGAAAAATATATTTATTCAAATTTATTATTACAGCCTTTAAGGTACTCAATAAATGTGTTTAGCTATGCAAAATAGCTTTAAGACATTTTTTTATAGGACAAGAATATTTTCAATCTCTTAAGTACTCGATCTTCATGTTGAGCCAAACCTTTGTCCTTTCAATATAATTCGTCTAAATTTTAACATCATCAATAAATTGACTGTATTTAAAACTCATCAAAAGTTTCAATATCTTCAAATTCTCCCCCTCACGCGATGCCCCTTTCAGCTATAGCGTGATCAACTCAGCTTATCAAATATCAATTTTCTTTATTCGTATAGTTATATTAGAATTCGCTACAACTTAGCTCAAATGTTGATATAGTGGGGATAATATACCATAAGCAACCCGTAAATGGTACAATATTTTTATCATCCAACATTCTTGAGAATATTCATGCTAGCATTTTAAATCCTTCTGGGATTTTTACGTGGATTTCACCATCAAATTAGCCACCCAAATAGGCTATAAAATTATTCATATCATGAGACGCATATTAAAACCTTGTATGTACTACCAACAAAATAATGTATTTGAAGGTTATTGCTCCACCAAATGATTCATATAATAATTGTCATCTTTCTGCGGAAAAGTCTTTGTACCACGGGTTGTGCCTATCTTACGAGGAAATCTATTTACGCAGAAATTATTTATATCCACTAGCTATCACATTCTGCATTTTTCATGCTAATACTTGCGTCTTTTCAAACTTTGGCCAATCATAATGATTCTATGACATATTGAGCTCAAGATCCTCGTCTTGTTTTATGATTTCACTCGTGAATAATATTCAAAATTGTTGTCGACAACTTGATATCTTTCATGGTTCCTTCACTTCCCATTAATGACATAACTCATTGAGATCTCTTCATTGTAATTATTACTAGGTACCTGAATCACTTCTGGGGTTTCATATTGAGTTATGTCTTTACTCCTTTTTGGGAAATCACCTCCATAGTAAGACCATATTTATTTATTTTCTTCTCATGCTCCATTCTTTTATCAATAAAATTTCTTTGGAACCGATATCACACGCTTCAGGCGTGAGTTATTTTCATTATGGTTTGTCCTACTGGGACATTTAAAGTGGAGCATTTGCAGCTGTTAATTGACTTATGACTTTTTGGGTCTCATAAAGTCACTTAATAGACAGTATCTAGAAATTTTTATCTCTTTGAACTCCAGGTTCATATTATCATTGTGCGAGGATCTAAATGAGATAATAACAATTTTTTTTTTTCAGTCAATCTTTTTTCTTCCAACTGCTTCTTTTATCCCCCTTGTTGGGAAAAGTTGTTCAAAATTGACATTCAGCACTCTTGCTTTAAATAAATATATCAGTCATTGTTCTCAAATAATTGATTTATAGACAACATATTTTTCTCAACATTCCAGACCCAAATTTGTGCGTTGTGGTGGAGCAATTCAAACATATATCGCACTTCATAAAATTTATATAAGGGAAATTTGTCTCTTCACCAAAAAAATGGTTGTAATAGGGAGAACTGTGATTTAACATTGGCTTGATGATGCGCATGATTTGTACTCAATTTGCTCTAATTGGTAGCAGTTTAACTATTTAATTGGAGGATCTTTGTAACTTTCATGCTAAACTGCAAATCTAGACATGTAATTGTCTGAATCATATATTAAATATCAACTTTCAATATCATCATCATTCTTTATTGCATAATATGGAAATTTTGCTATTGCAATTTCGTGATAATTAAATGCACATGCGACCATATTGTAGATGCATCTTTTTAAATAGTATCGTGGTCCACATGACAGGTGAACGGGCCCATATTCACCTTTTATAATTTCCATAAATAAATGGATTTTATCCCAAACTCGGTTGATGATGATCGCATAATTAATTTTCCTTGAGAGCAAGCATTGTAATGATTTATGGAGAATCTTCAGGTTCATCCAAATAATGTCTCGCACATCGTAATTGAACCGGAATGGTCTGTAACCGGACACGCCAAATATTGTATTATATGGGTAAAACTTTTGGTTTACCTCTTTGCATCAGTAAACTTCTGGTTTAACTGATATGTATATATTTCGTATTTCCGTAGGAGATATGTCATGTATCTCTTGTAACATAATCCGCATATTGTTATTTTATTCATCGTCATCATAATGGTGATTGCGGAGTACTTTCATTCTTTATAATAATAGATAAACTGTATGAAGCATATAAATAACATAAAAAAAATGCATAAAGCGTAAATAAATAACTTCATACAAATGTTCGATTTCATGATCTTCAAGATCATTTCTAGCTCATTTTTTTTATTAAGATCTTTATTATCCTTATTTGTAGCTCAATATCTTTAAGGATATTTTTTTTTTTCGTATCTCAAAATCTCTTAGGATATTCAGGTCTCATTTTCATCATTCAAGATCATGTATTCTAAATAATTTAGGATCTTTAGGATCTCTTTTAATAATTTAAGATCGTCAGGATCTTCAGGATCCTTTACTTATAATTCTATATCTTCTAGGATCTTCAGGATCCTTTATTCATAACTCTTGATTTCTTGGGATCTTCAGGATCCCTTATTTATAATAAATAATTCACGATATACATGATTTCTTTGTATGCATGAAGATCTTTAATTCACAAATACAATGTTTCAGATCCCCGTTTTCGTACATTATAGGATCTTCCGGATCCTAAAATTAATAATCATTGAGCTTCTGAATAACTCTTAATTTTCAGGATCATTTTATAATGAAATGTAATTAGCATAGGAAAAAATGTATATAATAAATAAAATGCAGTGCAATAAATAAAACGGTAACTCTAAATAATGTAATGCGGAATTTTAAAGTAATATAAAAATTTATAAATATTGATCTTCGGGATCGTATTATCGGATCTTCAGGATCTGTCATTCATAAAGAATGTACTTTTCATAGTCATAATATCTCTGAATTAATCATAATATATGCAAAGACTTTTGCTTTCACATAGGACACTTTGCCTAGTGTCATTAGGCTTCATATGATCAAATTTCGCGCTGCATAATGTTGGATCACGGTTGGAACTCCGGTACGATCTTGACGGCGGTCCGAACTCCTTTGCTCCACGTAATCCTGCAAGAGGGGATTGACCGGGCGGTGACCCAGAATCCCTCTCCGATGCTTAAATGAGTATCTCGATAATCTCAATAAACTGGCAAGTAAGAGTCTCAGTATTCAAAAACATATCTGATCTGAGGTAACTTCTGCCCTTTTATAGGAGAAGAGCTACCTCAGTTACCTGGTGAACCGCTGGGGCGGTTAGCCCACGATCCCGCTTATCTCGGCCTCGATCCCGCCTGTCTCGGCCATGATCTCGCCTATCTCGGCCACGCTCCGCGTATCTCGGCCACGATCCCGCCTATCTCGGCCATGATCTCGCCTATCTCGGCCTCAACCTCTGATAGCAAGTCCCGACCAATATCGGGGACTCCAGAGTTATCTCATTGTGTCACCGCTCGGGGCCCCTCGTCATCGTGACAGGGCCAATATTCTCAGGGATTCATCATCGGGGCCTACTTAAAGGCATCTCATCGGGAGCGCCCGGCTCGCCTATCGGGACCGACTCTGTCGGGACCTTTCACCATTGGGACTCCTCTCATCGGGACCCTTCGCATTGGTCTTCTTGACCTCTTTTAGGGCCCAGTGGGCCTATTCACCGTTTACTCACCGTTAAAGGGCCTAACGGCCATAGCGAAACCCATCATTTGCCCCCAAGACATGAGGGACTTACAGTTCGTCGTGTCTTTCAACTCCCGACCTCCCGACATCGGAGTCGGGGACCTTTCTCTTGATAAAGTCACTTGATACGGATCTTCTCGTCCACGTTTCCTCGATACCTCGAGGATAATCACCAAATCCGAGAAGACTCCTCGGTTCCTCAGCCATTAAATGCTGCAGATGACGAAGTGACGTCTTTGGCACCCGTGCCTGATTTTTCACGCCTGCTTTTTCTGAAAAAGTGCTTTTCAAGCCGTTTCATCATTACGCCTCTTTCCATTCTGTTCGTTTCATCTCAACGGCTCAGATTAAAACGTTTCAACTTCGACGACTCAGATTAGAATGTCTTTTCACTTGTCCTTTCTCCTATAAAACCCTAACCCTGGGCACTGTTTCTTTTTTACCGTTTCCGAAATTTCAAAAGCTCTGCAACTTTGAGAACTCAAGCTCTTCCTTGGCTTTCCATTCTCCGATCAACTTTACGGCGATCATCAAGACCATCCTTTCCACTTCGAATCATCATGTCTGGTAAGACTTCCTTCCCTGATGTTAGTGTAGTCTTTCCTTCATCTTCGATTAGTTCGCTTGCAATTTTCCGAAAAACCCAATATGCCTTTCCTTGCCATGGCTGATTTTCAGACAGCGGATCCAGTTCCGAGGGGAGGAAACCCTTCACTTTCGATTATGCTCTCAACGAGATCTCGGTGACTGCTTACAACGCAGCTCTCCGAGAAGGATGCATTACCCAGACCTGGGAGCCTCGTCTTCCTTATTCTTGCCACCGAGCCTCGGGTGACCCTGTGGTTACTCGTCCCGAGGCGGGGGAGATATTTGTCTCTACGGGACAGATATCGGCAGGGATCCGATTCCCCTTCTGCGGGAACTTGGTTGAGATGTGCACCCACTACAAGACGCATCCAACTACTTTCTCCCCACACGCCATCTGCGTGTGGAATGCTTTCCAGGTGCTTTGCTACCGCCAGAAGTGGGTCTACAGCCTCCAACTCTTCAGAACCTTCTACGGGATGAAGTGCAACGAGGCTGGGGTTTGCGCCTTCTATCCTCGGATGCCCAGGTGGAACAAGGCGCAACTCACGCTGTGCAGCTGGACCAGTGACACCTGGAAGGTTGTCAAGGGTCGGGGACTCCTAATCGAAACGGGGTCCGATAACAGCGGGTGGAAGAGGAGCTACTTCTTCATCAAGAACTCTTCGATCCCATGGCCCCGATGGGAGGTGGAAGCGGACTCTCCTCCCGCTTATCACACTTACTCTGACGAAGACTTCCAGACCCTCCATCTTATCCAGCTTTACCGTTGGGGGGAGTCTTATACTCCCCTCGATGCTAACTCTCTAACAGAGCGGGACCTGGTGAAGGCCGGGATCAGTCTCCTCGACATAATCTCTGGGGGTCAACTCTTCGACGGCCCCTCCAATATGGTTCCCTGGGTAATGTTTCTGATCTCTTTTTTCCATTGTTTGCAGCTAAGAAGGTATCCGTGCTGACCAATCTCATCCTTAAGCAGGGGGAGACCGACGCTGTCCGCCCCGCGCGGAAGAGGAAGTCGGCAAAGAAGGCTGCTGCTCCGTCGGGATCTCCCTCCGCGGAGAGGACTAAGCGGAGCCGGGTGGAGGTGGACAGACTCTTCGATGTCCAGAATGCTGAAGAAGGTAAACAGCTCCGCCTAGCTATTAAATCATACAGGAAGCAAGTTCCTAAGGATCTGATCCCTTCGACCATGGAGGCCCGCATCGAAGAGGGTAAACGTGTCCTCCGAGGGGAAACTCCCCGCATCCTGAAGGCGGGCTACTACAACTTCCACGGGAAAGACCAATACGTTTCTCGGCGCGTCGTTTGGTGTAAGGACCCTGACCAACTTCCTAACTATATTTCTGAAGCATCTCGTCCTCTAGGTGCAGGTCACTCGGGAACTCCGTCGGGTGCTGGAGCTTCAGCAGGGGCACCACTTTCAGCAGGGGCGCCGCCTTCAGTAGGGGCACCACTTTCCGGGGCTGGAGAAACACCGACCGGCGATCAATTTCGTCGGGTGGAAAATCTGGACTCCTCCGAGGAGACAGATGAAGGCGGCTCCTTGATTCATCGTCGGGGGACGGGGCAGTCCCCACTGAAACCAACCTCCAAGGGGCTGCCCCCTTCACCTTCTTCGCAACAGCGACAGCCGTCGCCCATTCACAACTTCACCTCCTCTCCGACCCAGGGCGAGTCGGAGGTGCGCCCCTCCACGACTCGAGTCGGTCCTTCCCCTCTCCCCTTGGACGGGAGCTTCTACAAAGTCTACGACCCCGAGCAGAAGGAGGCTCCCTGGACTCCGATCCAAACGCTGCAAGGGGTCCAGCTTCGACAGGGTGACCCATACCCAGAGCTGACTCCACATCTGCTGGCAGGCTCAATTCTGCCATCTCTGAGGTTTCCGATTTCCCTGGATCAAGAGGGCATCCGCAGGGATGTTCAAGAAATGTCTATCCGTCGGATAGAGTAAGACTCTTATTTTTCTCATCTTCATCAATAAGGCAGGTTGTTCATATGCTAACCCTTCTCTTCTTTCCTTCGCAGGAGATGGCGGACATCAACCGCTGCTTCGGGTACATCTTCGCCTTCGAGGAGGCACTGGAGCAGGAGCGGACAAAGGGGGCTCCCGCGGTCATAGCCAAGCTTTAGGAGGATCTCGCGGCCTCCGAGTCTTCGAGGGGAAAACTGGCCAAGGAGCAGGCCATCCTCGACCGAAAGACTCGGGACCTCCAAAAGCAGGTTCGTGACTTCGAGGGGCTGCTGAAGCGGGAGCGGCAGGAGCGACAAAAGGATGCAGAGGCTCGGGACAAACTTGTCCTTGAGAAGAAGGCTCTGGAGGAGCAAATTGCTGAGGTTCCTGCGCAGCTGGTCGCGGCTGAGACCAAGGGCCGGGAAGATTATCGGGGGTCCGAGGACTTCCAAACTGATGAGGTGAAATTCTGCACCGCGGAGGTGGAGAACACCCTCTTCAATGCGGTCGAGGAGCTCCATCTGGAGTATGGCGACGCCATCAACTTCGACAAGTCTGCGACTCTCGCTCCCTTTGCGAAGAAATACTTCGCCCTCTCGGAGGAGCGTGATGAGGGGAACACTCCCACGGGTGTTGAAGACATGGCAGAGCTTCCAAGTGCCAATCCTCCGACGGTTGACCCCCCGATAATCGACCCTCCCGCAGCTGAACCCGTGAAACCTTCTGCCACAGATCTTGTGGATCTTGCTCCCGCTGACGCCAACAAGGACCAAGCTTAAATACTCTATCTTTATAGTCCTTGTATTTTTCCTCTCCTTGTAATGCATCCTCGGGCCTTTGAGCCCTCATCAATATCAAACTATCTTAGTTCCGATTTTCATTGCACTTCTCAAAGCGACTTAACTATGCCCCTTAAGGCGAAACCTTGCTACTTAAGATATTTCAACACATCACTTAAGACGATTTAGCCCACACCACTTAAGGCGATTTAATCGTGCCACCTAAGGCGACTTAATCTCGTGCACCACTTAAGGCGACTTAATCTCGTGCACCACTTAAGGCGACTTAATCTCGTGCACCACTTAAGGCGACTTAATCTCGTGCACCACTTAAGACGACTTAATCTCGTGCACCACTTAAGGCGACTTAATAACACTTAGAACAAATCTAAGAATAATCTGATCGGAAGCAACCTCTTTATTCATAGATGGCACAAAATCTGCTTACATCGAATTAAACGATAAAACTTACACCACTTAAGGCGATTTTACATCGGGCTCCACTTAAAGCGACTTTACATCGGGCACCACTTAAGGCGACTTTTCATCGGGCACCACTTAAGGCGTCTTTTCATCAAGCATGACATTTCTTCAAGTGTTCGCCACTGAAAGAATGCTTCAATACTCTGCCATCGAGGTCTTCCAACTTGTACGCATTTGGAGCTGGCATCCCCACGACCTTATAAGGTCCTTCCCATTTTGGTGACATCTTGTTGATCCGATCCAAAAGGGTGAACTCGTTCCGACGCCAGACCAGTTCCCCGACGAAGAACTGTCGGGACTTAACTCGCCGATTGTAATATCTGGTCGTCGCCAAACGCATTCGAGCCTGGACTTCATCGGCTTCCCGCCTCTTTTCCTCGAGCAAGTCCAATTCCAGACGTCTCATTTCATCATTCGTCAAAGGCTCGTAGTACCTCGTCCGATGGGACGCCACAGCTATCTCCACGGGAGCAACAGCCTTCGTTCCATAAACAAGGCCAAACGGAGTCTCCCCAGTTGATCGTTTGGGTGTAGTTCTAACAGCCCAAAGCACGTTTTCCAGCTCGTTCAGCCATTTGCCCTTTAAGGCATAGACCCTCTTCTTCAGGCCATCCATCACGATTTTATTGGCTGACTCCACCTGGCCATTAGTCTAAGCATGATGGACAGAGGTTGTCCGATGCTCGATATTCAACTCCTCCAGATACTCCTTCACTTGAGCCCCGTTAAACGGTGGACCATTATCGCTGATCAGCACCTTAGGAATCCCGTATCTGGATATAATATGGGTCTGGAGAAACTTGACAATTTGGTTCCCCGTCGTCTTGGCCAATGCCTTAGCCTCTATCCATTTCGAAAAATAATCGATAGCCACAAGCAAATATTTACACTGACCTTGTGCCTGTGGATCACGGTTGGAACTCCGGTACGGTCTTGACGGCGATCCGAACTCCTTTGCTCCACGTAATCCTGGAAGAGGGGATAGACCGGGCGGTGACCCAGAATCCCTCTCCGATGCTTAAATGAGTATCTCGATAATCTCAATAAACTGGCAAGCAAGAGTCTCAGTATTCAAAAACATATCTGATCTGAGGTTACTTCTGCCCTTTTATAGGCGAAGAGCTACCTCAGTTACCTGGTGAACCGCTGGGGCGGTTAGCCCACGATCCCGCTTATCTCGGCCTCGATCCCGCCTGTCTCGGCCATGATCTCGCCTATCTCGGCCACACTCCGCGTATCTCGGCCACGATCCCGCCTATCTCGGCCATGATCTCGCCTATCTCGGCCTCAACCTCTGATAGCAAGTCCCGACCAATATCGGGGACTCTAGAGTTATCTCATTGTGTCACCGCTCGGGGCCCCTCGTCATCGTGACAGGGCAAATATTCTCAGGGATTCATCATCGGGGCCTACTTAAAGGCATCTCATCGGGAGCGCCCGGCTCGCCTATCGGGACCGACTCTGTCGGGACCTTTCACCATCGGGACTCCTCTCATCGGGACCCTTCGCATTGGTCTTCTTGACCTCTTTTAGGGCCCAGTGGGCCTATTCACCGTTTACTCACCGTTAAAGGGCCTAACGGCCATAATATCATTGTTTTTCTGCTAGTGTCACCGCGCTTCTCAAAATTATCATTATTCCAAATCAATTGGACTTTTCATTCTCTTCATGCATTCTCACTTGTATCATCGTTCTTATTGATATCATGATGATACTAAAAATTTCATCACTTTAAACGATTTCCATGCTCATAAACCTGGCAATTCTAGAAAATTTGCACTATTTTTGAATCATTATAACCAGAAACTCCAACACTCACTTCAGGGAGTGTGATATATTCATTGTAATAATACGCCGCAACAAGCACTTCTGGGAGTGGGGGATACACTTGACTTCAGGAAGTGGAGAGTACTATCATTGCATTCATAAATTGTAATACTCAGTTTATGGAGTAGATATTATCATCGTTATATTTTAAATTACAACACTTGCTTCTGGGAGTGTAATATATCCTCGTTATAATCATAAAAAATTGAAACACTCACTTCAGGGAGCGAAACATCTAGTGGGCGATTCGTATAATTTTGCGTTTACTGGTTAGATCGGAATATTTCGTCATTGAGCACTCATGTGCTAAGCCACACTATTCCTTTTTCATGATAATTCATGTGTTACTCATTTCAGGGAGTACAATATATTGATACATACTTTAGGTATGGAACAACCATAAAATAGAGTTCAACGATCTTTGACATATATTGTAATGTCATATGCGGAATCGAGTCGGGCAAATCCAATATATTGCTGTCATATAATAACAATATTGATTAGAATATCAATTAATTCATAAAACTTAATAATTTTGAACAATTCTTAAATATATAGAAAAGTAGTGTAAAAATAATATTCTCCCTTTTCTGTTGTTTCGAACGGTCGAATATGACTATGCGGAACTTTCGAAATCGAGTTCTTTCTTTATTCCTGCAAGCATTGATAATTCGTTATAATAATTAATATTATAAAAGAAGAAAATTATTAAGATATATATGAGCAGTATCAGTTCTCCTCTCTTGTGAATCTTTGACTTAGACAGTGCTCTCGCACAAAACTTCACTTCGGTGGGTAGATCTCGTATAGAGCTTCACTTCATTGGATGAATGGGTGGTAGATCACTTGTTTCTTGCAATATGATGACTTTTGGACACAGAGCACCTAACCATATAATTTAAAGGCCGATGGTAGAAAATGTCTGACACGTAGTAAAAATATTTGAGTAGAATCGTGCTGATTGTTGGACTTGGCCATTATTTGGCTTTGATGGGCTTCACGGGCTTTGGCGCAAGTAGCCTAGTAAAGGTGTGAATGGCAATTTTAATTTGCTATGTAGTGTAGATGTACCACACCGGCCAGAATTTAGTTTTTTGGCTACTTTATAAAGTGCTAAAACTTTACATACTAGTAACTACTTACTAGATGGAAGGCTCTCTCCACGCGCGCAGGGGGGGTCCAGTCGAGTGGATCGGATACCCACCCCGGTAAGCTTGGCTTGTGTGCGTGCCCGCGACGTGCGTACACGAAAGTCGGTCCGGAAAGCTAGCCTTGCGCGAGTCCGGTTTTGCCAAACTTATTTCGAGATTAATATGATGTAATTAATGCGTCCATTTTTGGACAGAATAAATGTCGAAAATATTCTAATGGAATCTCGGAATTAATGCAGAAGGAGCCTGTCTGCCCTATAAATACAGCATCAATCATTCACATTTTAACAACCATCCCGAAAATTCTCTCTAAACTATCTACTACTCTCACATCTTCTTCCTGCTCTCTGCGAGTTTAATATCGGGTGGTTCATACTGGTTTATAGTTCTAATCTGTTTGATTAATTTTATTCGTGTATTCTGCCGTCGTCGTCGGCATCTCTATTAAAATCCTGTTGTGTTTAGGTATTGAGTTCGGTTCGGTCAAGCGTGTTTCATGCATAACACGATTTGACGACATTGTTGAATCCTGGGAGGTGATCGTCCCGTGTTTAAACTCCTATGCATAACCCGAGGGTGGAGTGGGGCGAAATTGCCTTAAGGATACCGTGATCAGCACGGGCCTCAGTATTAAAATCACGTTTTCGTCTTTCTCGAATTTACGTGTAATTTCGGAGTTGTTAATATCTTGCATGATAATTCGGTATACTTACATGTAAGAACTCGAAATTTGACTATTTACATTTTAGTCCCTGAAGTTTCAAAAATTTCAAATTGATCCCTCAACTTTTGTGTTTTGCAATTTTACCCTGATATTTGCCAACAGTCTTAAGGCAATTTTATTGTTGTTTATCAGAGTTGTTGTTGGATCTTAATTTTGAACTTCATTTCCTGCGTGAAAACTAACGTTGTTTTTTAATATCAGATAAGGATCCAAACAACAACACATATGTTCCCTTCTCTAGCGAGATGATTCTCGAGATGGAAGTGCCAAATTAGGGAACTGGAGGTGTACCTCCACCGACAACTGCTGTCAACACCACTGCTGTCACCACCACCGCTGTTGTATGCACCGGACTGAATTTGCTTCCAGGCGGTGGTTTCAACTTTGCTGCTCCAGGTGCTAGTTCATCTCAAACTGTTCCTAATCTCGGATTCGGGAACTTTGTTGGAGCACCATTGGCCGGAGGAGTGGCCATGCCCCGTATTTTAACTTCCCCGGTGGATAAACCAGAAAAGTTTGACGGGACGAACTTCAAGATATGGAGTGAGAAGATGAAGTACTATATCACCTTCCATAGCATGGAGAGATTCCTGACGGAAATACCCCCACCAATTGTCCCAGATGATGCCACATCCTTCCTGGTGTTAGAGGCGTGGAAGCATTCGGACTACCTATGCAGGAACGCTATCATGAGTTGTCTTACCGACCCGTTGTATCATGTCTACAGCAGGACGATGTCTTCAAGGGAGCTGTGGACGTCCATTAATTCAAAATACGAGTCGAAGGATGCTGGAAGGAAGAAATTCCTTGTTAGTAAACTGTTTGATGAGATCCATGATGCGCAGATGGCTTTTACCGAGTCATTCAAGGCGGCTGTGATCATGGAGAAGCTTCCCCCCAGCTGGGATTGGTTCAAGGGCTATCTGAAGCATAAGAAAAAGGAGATGCCGGTGTCAGAGGTGGTCAGCAGGATCGCCACCAAGGAGGGTCTCCAGAAAAATGCCCAGGGAAATCCGGTCGGCCCAATGAGGACGATCAACTCGGCCAAGGCTAATGTGGTTGAGCACAACCAGGGTCCAAGCAAGCAGGGCTCTCGTGGAATAGGAAAGAAGTCGCAAGACAAGGGGGTCAACCTAGGTCCGAAAGGCAGTGTTTCCAACAAATCCAAAGGCGGCCAATCTAAGGGAGGCAAGGGACCTCGAGGAGGACAAGGCTCTCAAGCTCCACAACGTTTTCAAGGTAGCTGTTTCAACTGTGGCAAGATAGGCCACAAAGCTAATGAGTGCAGGTTCCCTAAGAATCATGAAGCCTACGTGGCGACGGTCACCGAGGACATAGAGGACCTGAACTTGATCGCGGTGGTGTCAGAGATCAATATGGATGATTCCAACCCCAAGGAGTGGTGCGTGGACACTGGCGCCACTAAGCATGTCTGCTCGAACAAGGCGGTGTTCTCAAGCTTGGAGGAGGTGGACACCGGAGAATACATGTTCATGGGAAACTCTGCCTCATCAGCGATTAAAGGCAGAGGAACGGTGGTGTTGAAGATGACTTCTGGCAAGGATGTTACACTCACCAATGTGCTGTATGTTCCGGACATCCGGAAGAACTTGGTGTCTGGGGCCCTCTTGAACAAGCATGGTTTTCGTCTAGTGTTTGAGTCTGATAAGTTTGTACTTGATAAGAATAATGTTTTCATTGGTAAGGGGTTTGAGAATAGAGGAATGTTTAAACTTTCTGTAATGGTCGTAGTGCCTAAAAAGAACATGAATAAGAATGCTTCCTCTTCTGCTTACTTGCTTGAGTCTCCTAATTTATGGCATGGTAGGTTAGGACATGTTAATTTTGATTCTTTGCGAAAGTTAATTAACATGGAGCATATTCTTAAATTCAAAATAGATTAGGAACATAAATGTGAAGTTTGCGTTGAAGCGAAACTTACTCGGACTTCGTTTCACTCAGTCGAAAGATTTACCGAACCTCTTGATCTAATACATAGCGATGTTTGTGACTTGAAATATGTACAAACGCGTGGTGGAAATAAATACTTCATCACTTTCGTAGATGATAATACGAAATTTTCTATGTATACTTGATGAAAGGAAAAGATGAAGCAATTCAGAAATTCATGATCTACAAACAAGAAGTTGAGAATCAACTTAATAAGAAACTAAAAAAGTTACGCAGTGACAGAGGAGGTGAGTATGAAGCTCTGTTTGCAGAATTTTGCGCTTAACATGGAATTTTCCATGAGGTCACTACTCCGTTTTCGCCTCAGTCAAATGGGGTTGCGGAAAGGAAAAATCGAACATTGAAGGAAATGATGAATTCATTGTTGATTAGTTCGGGGTTGCCCCAGAACATGTGGGGGGGAAGCTATTTTGACTAGCAATTACCTTTTGAATAAGGTACCCCAAAAGAGGGAAGAGAAAACTCCGTTTGAATTGTGGAAAGGGAGGAAACCTTCTTATAATCACCTTCGAATGTGGGGGTGTCTTGCCAAGGTAATGATACCTCCCCGGAGAAGGTGCGAATAGGCCCAAAAACCGTTGATTGCATTTTCATTGGGTATGCTCAGCATAGTAATGCATATCGGTTTCTTGTGTATGAATCAAAGGTGTCTGATATACACAAAAATACGATTATGGAGTCAAGAAATGCATATTTCTTTGAAAATGTATTTCCGGCTAAGTCCAGAGGAGAAGCAAGTTCTTCAAGAAAAGCATATGAGACTATAGAGGAAAATAGTCAAGACCGAGAACATGAAGGGAATGTTGAGGTCGAGACCGAGGTTGAAACCGAGGTCGAGCCCAGAAGAAGTAAAAGGGCAAGGACTGAAAAGTCCTACGGTCCAGATTTTCTTACCTATATGCTTGAAGCTGAACCTCAGACTTACCAAGAAGCCGTAAACTCCTCTGAGGGTCCTCTATGGAAAGAGGCAATAAACAGTGAAATCGAATCGATCTTGCAGAATCATACTTGGGAGCTAGTGGATCTTCCGCCCGGAAGCAAACCGCTAGGCTACAAGTGGATCTTTAAACGTAAAATGAAAGCAGATGGTTCGATTGATAAATATAAAGCCTGACTTGTCATCAAAGGATACAGTCAAAAGGAAGGACTGGATTATTTTGATACATATTCTCCAGTAACTAGAATCACATCCATAAGGATGGTACTTGCGATTGTCGCGCTGCGAAATCTAGAAGTACATCAAATGGATGTGAAAATAGCTTTCTTAAATGGAGATTTAGACGAAGAAATCTACATGGAACAACCTGAGGGTTTCTCTGCGCGAGGGCAGGAAAAGAAAGTCTGTAAGCTTGTCAAATCCCTGTATGGTCTAAAACATGCGCCTAAACAATGGCATCATAAATTTGACAGCGTTATGATGGAAAAAGGTTTCAAAATAAACGAGTGTGACAAATTTATTTACGTGAAAGATACAGATAGAGGTTATGTTATTTTGTGTCTTTACGTAGATGACATGCTTATCGTTGGAAGTAATGATGAGATGGTCCAGTCTACCAAACATATGTTGAGTTCAAGGTTCTATATGTAAGATATGGGTCTTGCCGATGTGATCCTTGGAATTAAAATCATAAGATCTTCGGAAGGTCTCGATCTAAGTCAAACTCATTATATTGATAAGATTTTGGATAAGTTTAACAGAGATGACAAGAACGAGGTCAGTACCCCTATCGATACGAGTAAGTACTTTTCTAAGAATAAGGGGGAATCCATTTCCCAAATTGAGTACGCTCAAATTATTGCCAGTGTCATGTACTTAATGTCATGCACTAGACCAGATATCGCTCACGCGGTAAGTGTATTGAGTCGATATACGAGTAACCCTAGTGTTGATCACTGGAATGGGGTAATCAGGTTACTTAGGTATCTGAGATATACTCCTAATCATGGTCTACATTACACTAGAAATCCTTCTGTGATAGAAGGCTATAGTGATGCAAACTATATATCCGATTCCAGAGACACGGACTCTTTGAGTACAAGTGGTTACGTTTTCACCTTAGAAGGTGCAGTAGTGTCGTGGAAATCCTCAAAGCAAACAGTCATAGCCAGATCCACGATGGAGTCTGAGTTTATTGCACAAGATAAATGTGCCGAAGAGGCAGAATGGCTACGCCATTTTCTAGAGGATGTTCCGAGATGGCCAAAACCTGTGCCCGCAATTTGTATTCACTGCGATTGTAAAGTCGCGATCGGCAGAACACAAAATTTTATGTATAATGGAAAGTCAAGACATATCAGTCGAAGACATAGTTCCATAAGTTTAACTCTCTACCGGAATTATCACGATCGACTTTACGAGATCGGTTGATAATATTGCGGATCCGCTAACCAAAGGGTTAAACAGAGAGCTGTTTGGCCTAGCATTAAAAGGAATGGGGCTAAAGCCCGTAGAGGAAACACCCTTGAGAAGGAAAACCCAACCATGATGACTGGAGATCCCAAGAACTTGGTTCAATGGGACAACCTAATCACAAGGGTGAGTGTGGTCACTGTAGGGGTCAAACCCCGAGCCCATTCCTATGATGCAAACAGTGATGAAGATGAGGTTAAGCTTTTGCCGTTGTTGATACTCACAAGCAAAGCTTTTAATGATTCGTAAGGAGAACTCAGAGTCGTGATGATGCTCTTGAGACATAGAATCACCTATGCGAGTGAGAAGTGGGGCTGCTTCGAAAGGAGTTGTTGAGGGCGCAACTTTTAGAAACGCTTGCAAAACCAGGCTAGTGATCCAGGGCCTAGGGATCACAGGGCGTGAACCGAACTATACTAGGAAGGTATCTGTGTGGGTTATGTCGTCGTTTACACCAACGACAGTCGGTTCAAGGACATCGCGTCTACCGAACAGTCAGTTCAAAGGGGTTACCCCTACCTATCCTTTGCATTGACCGTTGAACACAACTTTCGAGTCTAGAGTTACCGTTAGGTTTCAAATTTCCATTCATGTGGGGGATTGTTGGACTTGGCCATTATTTGGCCTTGATGGGCTTCACGGGCTTTGGCCCAAGTAGCCTAGTAAAGGTGTGAATGGCAATTTTAATTTGCTATGTAGTGTAGATGTACCACACCGGCCAGAATTTAGTTTTTTGGCTACTTTATAAAGTGCTAAACTTTACATACTAGTAACTACTTAATAGATGGAAGGCTCTCTCCACGCGCGCAGGGGGGGTCCAGTCGAGTGGATCGAATACCCACCCCGGTAAGCTTGGCTTGTGCGCGTGCCCGCGACGTGCGTACACAAATGTCGGTCCAGAAAGCTAGCCTTGCGCGAGTCCGGATTTGCCAAACCGAACCGTGGTCTGTCCAGATACATTGAATCCGAAAATTTATTTTTGGTAACAGTTAAATACGGACATAATATATTTCGAGATTAATATGATGTAATTAATGCGTCCATTTTTGGACAGAATAAATGTCGAAAATATTCTAATGGAATCTCGGAATTAATGCAGAAGGAGCCTGTCTGCCCTATAAATACAGCATCAATCATTCACATTTCAACAACCATCCCGAAAATTCTCTCTAAACTATCTACTACTCTCACATCTTCTTCCTGCTCGCTGCGAGTTTAATATCGGGTGGTTCATACTGGTTTATAGTTCTAATCTGTTTGATTAATTTTATTCGTGTATTCTGTCGTCGTCGTCGGCATCTCTATTAAAATCCTGTTGTGTTTAGGTATTGAGTTCGGTTCGGTCAAGCGTGTTTCATGCATAACACGATTTGACGACATTGTTGAATCCTGGGAGGTGATCGTCCCGTGTTTAAATTCCTATGCATAACCCGAGGGTGGAGTGGGGCGAAATTGCCTTAAGGAGACCGTGATCAGCACGGGCCTCAGTATTAAAATCACGTTTTCGTCTTTCTCGAATTTAAGTGTAATTTCGGAGTTGTTAATATCTTGCATGATAATTCGGTATACTTACATGTAAGAACTCGAAATTTGACTATTTACATTTTAGTCCCTGAAGTTTCAAAAATTTCAAATTGATCCCTCAACTTTTGTGTTTTGCAATTTTTACCCTGATATTTGCCAACAGTCTTAAGGCAATTTTATTGTTGTTTATCAGAGTTGTTGTTGGATCTTAATTTTGAACTTCATTTCCTGCGGGAAAACTAACGTTGTTTTTTAATATCAGATAAGGATCCAAACAACAACACATATGTTCCCTTCTCTAGCGAGATGATTCTCGAGATGGAAGTGCCAAATTAGGGAACTGGAGGTGTACCTCCACCGACAACTGCTGTCAACACCACTGCTGTCACCACCACCGCTGTTGTATGCACCAGACTGAATTTGCTTCCAGGCGGTGGTTTCAACTTTGCTGCTCCAGATGCTAATTCATCTCAAACTGTTCCTAATCTCGGATTCGGGAACTTTGTTGGAGCACCATTGGCCGGAGGAGTGGCCATGCCCCGGATTTTAACTTCCCCGGTGGAGAAACCAGAAAAGTTTGACGGGACGAACTTCAAGATATGGAGTGAGAAGATGAAGTACTATATCACCTTCCATAGCATGGAGAGATTCCTGACGGAAATACCCCCACCAATTGTCCCAGATGATGCCACATCCTTCCTGGTGTTAGAGGCGTGGAAGCATTCGGACTACCTATGCAGGAACGCTATCATGAGTTGTCTTACCGACCCGTTGTATCATGTCTACAGCAGGACGATGTCTTCAAGGGAGCTGTGGACGTCCATTAATTCAAAATACGAGTCGAAGGATGCTGGAAGGAAGAAATTCCTTGTTAGGAAACTGTTTGATTTTAAAATGGTTGATAACAAATCTGTGATGCAGCAGGTGAACGCGCTCTTAAGTCTGCTTCAGGAGATCCATGATGCGCAGATGGCTTTTACCGAGTCATTCAAGGCGGCTGTGATCATGGAGAAGCTTCCCCCCAGCTGGGATTGGTTCAAGGGCTATCTGAAGCATAAGAAAAAGGAGATGCCGGTGTCAGAGGTGGTCAGCAGGATCGCCACCCAGGAGGGTCTCCAGAAAAATGCCCAGGGAAATCCGGTCGGCCCAATGAGGACGATCAACTCGGCCAAGGCTAATGTGGTGGAGCACAACCAGGGTCCAAGCAAGCAGGGCTCTCGTGGAATAGGAAAGAAGTCGCAAGACAAGGGGGTCAACCTAGGTCCGAAAGGCAGTGTTTCCAACAAATCCAAAGGCGGCCAATCTAAGGGAGGCAAGGGACCTCGAGGAGGACAAGGCTCTCAAGCTCCACAACGTTTTCAAGGTAGCTGTTTCAACTGTGGCAAGATAGGCCACAAAGCTAATGAGTGCAGGTTCCCTAAGAATCATGAAGCCCACGTGGCGACGGTCACCGAGGACATAGAGGACCTGAACTTGATCGCGGTGGTGTCAGAGATCAATATGGCTGATTCCAACCCCAAGGAGTGGTGCGTGGACACTGGCGCCACTAAGCATGTCTGCTCGAACAAGGCGGTGTTCTCAAGCTTGGAGGAGGTGGACACCGGAGAATACATGTTCATGGGAAACTCTGCCTCATCAGCGATTAAAGGCAGAGGAACGGTGGTGTTGAAGATGACTTCTGGCAAGGACGTTACACTCACCAATGTGCTATATGTTCCGGACATCCGGAAGAACTTGGTGTCTGGGGCCCTCTTGAACAAACATGGTTTTCGTCTAGTGTTTGAGTCTGATAAGTTTGTACTTACTAAGAATAATGTTTTCATTGGTAAGGGGTATGAGAATAGAGGAATGTTTAAACTTTCTGTAATGGTCGTAGTGCCCAAAAAGAACATGAATAAGAATGCTTCCTCTTCTGCTTACTTGCTTGAGTCTCCTAATTTATGGCATGGTAGGTTAGGACATGTTAATTTTGATTCTTTGCGAAAGTTAATTAACATGGAGCATATTCTTAAATTCAAAATATATTAGGAACATAAATGTGAAGTTTGCGTTGAAGCGAAACTTACTCGGACTTCGTTTCACTCAGTCGAAAGATTTACCGAACCTCTTGATCTAATACATAGCGATGTTTGTGACTTGAAATATGTACAAACGTGTGGTGGAAATAAATACTTCATCACTTTCGTAGATGATAATACGAAATTTTCTATGTATACTTGATGAAAGGAAAAGATGAAGCAATTCAGAAATTCATGATCTACAAACAAGAAGTTGAGAATCAACTTAATAAGAAACTAAAAAAGTTACGCAGTGACAGAGGAGGTGAGTATGAAGCTCTGTTTGCAGAATTTTGCGCTTAACATGGAATTTTCCATGAGGTCACTACTCCGTTTTCGCCTCAGTCAAATGGGGTTGCGGAAAGGAAAAATCGAACATTGAAGGAAATGATGAATTCATTGTTGATTAGTTCGGGGTTGCCCCAGAACATGTGGGGGGAAGCTATTTTGACTAGCAATTACCTTTTGAATAAGGTACCCCAAAAGAGGGAAGAGAAAACTCCGTTTGAATTGTGGAAAGGGAGGAAACCTTCTTATAATCACCTTCGAATGTGGGGGTGTCTTGCCAAGGTAATGATACCTCCCCGGAGAAGGTGCGAATAGGCCCAAAAACCGTTGATTGCATTTTCATTGGGTATGCTCAGCATAGTAATGCATATCGGTTTCTTGTGTATGAATCAAAGGTGTCTGATATACACAAAAATACGATTATGGAGTCAAGAAATGCATATTTCTTTGAAAATGTATTTCCGGTTAAGTCCAGAGGAGAAGCAAGTTCTTCAAGACAAGCATATGAGACTATTGAGGAAAATAGTCAAGACCGAGAACATGAAGGGAATGTTGAGGTCGAGACCGAGGTTGAAACCGAGGTCGAGCCTAGAAGAAGTAAAAGGGCAAGGACTGAAAAGCCCTACGGTCCAGATTTTCTGACCTATATGCTTGAAGCTGAACCTCAGACTTACCAAGAAGCCGTAAACTCCTCTGAGGGTCCTCTATGGAAAGAGGCAATAAACAGTGAAATCGAATCGATCTTGCAGAATCATACTTGGGAGCTAGTGGATCTTCCGCCCGGAAGCAAACCGCTAGGCTACAAGTGGACCTTTAAACGTAAAATGAAAGCAGATGGTTCGATTGTAAGCTTGTAAGCTTGTCAAATCCCTGTATGGTCTAAAAACATGCGCCTAAACAATGGCATCATAAATTTGACAGCGTTATGATGGAAAAAGGTTTCAAAATAAATGAGTGTGACAAATGTATTTACGTGAAAGATACGGATAGAGGTTATGTTATTTTGTGTCTTTACGTAGATGACATGCTTATCGTTGGAAGTAATGATGAGATGGTCCGGTCTACCAAACATATGTTGAGTTCAAGGTTCTATATGTAAGATATGGGTCTTGCCGATGTGATCCTTGGAATTAAAATCATAAGATCTTCGGAAGGTCTCGATCTAAGTCAAACTCATTATATTGATAAGATTTTGGATAAGTTTAACAGAGATGACAAGAACGAGGTCAGTACCCCTATCGATACGAGTAAGTACTTTTCTAAGAATAAGGGGGAATCCATTTCCCAAATTGAGTACGCTCGAATTATTGCCAGTGTCATGTACTTAATATCGTGCACTAGACCAGATATCGCTCACGCGGTAAGTGTATTGAATCGATATACGAGTTACCCTAGTGTTGATCACTGGAATGGGGTAATCAGGTTACTTAGGTATCTGAGATATACTCGTAATCATGGTCTACATTACACTAGAAATCCTTCTGTGATAGAAGGCTATAGTGATGCAAACTATATATCCGATTCCAGAGACACAGACTCTTTGAGTACAAGTGGTTAAGTTTTCACCTTAGGAGGTGCAGTAGTGTCGTGGAAATCCTCAAAGCAAACAGTCATAGCCAGATCCACGATGGAGTCTGAGTTTATTGCACTAGATAAATGTGCCGAAGAGGCTGAATGGCTACGCCATTTTCTAGAGGATGTTCCGAGATGGCCAAAACCTGTGCCCGCAATTTGTATTCACTGCGATTGTAAAGTCGCGATCGGCAGAACACAAAATTTTATGTATAATGGAAAGTCAAGACATATCAGTCGAAGACATAGTTCCATAAGTTTTACTCTCTACCGGAATTATCACGATCGACTTTATGATATCGGTTGATAATATTGCGGATCCGCTAACCAAAGGGTTAAACAGAGAGCTGTTTGGCCTAGCATTAAAAGGAATGGGGCTAAAGCCCGTAGAGGAAACACCCTTGAGAAGGAAAACCCAACCATGATGACTGGAGATCCCAAGAACTTGGTTCAATGGGACAACCTAATCACAAGGGTGAGTGTGGTCACTGTAGGGGTCAAACCCCGAGCCCATTCCTATGATGCAAACAGTGATGAAGATGAGGTTAAGCTTTTGCCGTTGTTGATACTCACAAGCAAAGCTTTTAATGATTCGTAAGGAGAACTCAGAGTCGTGATGATGCTCTTGAGACATATAATCACCTATGCGAGTGAGAAGTGGGGCTGCTTCGAAAGGAGTTGTTGAGGGCGCAACTTTTAGAAACGCTTGCAAAACCAGGCTAGTGATCCAGGGCCTAGGCATCACAGGGCGTGAACCGAACTATACTAGGAAGGTATCTGTGTGGGTTATGTCGTCGTTTACACCAACGACAGTCGGTTCAAGGACATCGCGTGTACCGACCAGTCGGTTCAAAGGGGTTACCCCTACCTATCCTTTGCATTGACCGTTGAACACAACTTTCGAGTCTAGAGTTACCGTTAGGTTTCAAATTTCCATTCATGTGGGGGATTGTTGGACTTGGCCATTATTTGGCCTTGATGGGCTTCACGGGCTTTGGCCCAAGTAGCCTAGTAAAGGTGTGAATGGCAATTTTAATTTGCTATGTAGTGTAGATGTACCACACCGGCCAGAATTTAGTTTTTTGGCTACTTTATAAAGTGCTAAACTTTACATACTAGTAACTACTAAATAGATGGAAGGCTCTCTCCACGCGCGCAGGGGGGCTCCAGTCGAGTGGATCGAATACCCACCCCTGTAAGCTTGGCTTGTGTGCGTGCCCGCGACGTGCGTACACAAATGTCGGTCCAGAAAGCTAGCCTTGCGCGAGTCCGGTTTTGCCAAACCGAACCGTGGTCTGTCTAGATACATTGAATCCGAAAATTTATTTTTGGTAACAGTTAAATACGGACATAATATATTTCGAGATTAATATGATGTAATTAATGCGTCCATTTTTGGACAGAATAAATGTCGAAAATATTCTAATGGAATCTCGGAATTAATGCAGAAGGAGCCTGTCTGCCCTATAAATACAGCATCAATCATTCACATTTCAACAACCATCCCGAAAATTCTCTCTAAACTATCTACTACTCTCACATCTTCTTCCTGCTCTCTGCGAGTTTAATATCAGGTGGTTCATACTGGTTTATAGTTCTAATCTGTTTGATTAATTTTATTCGTGTATTCTGCCGTCGTCGTCGGCATCTCTATTAAAATCCTGTTGTGTTTAGGTATTGAGTTCGGTTCGGTCAAGCGTGTTTCATGCATAACACGATTTGACGACATTGTTGAATCCTGGGAGGTGATCGTCCCGTGTTTAAACTCCTATGCATAACCCGAGGGTGGAGTGGGGCGAAATTGCCTTAAGGAGACCGTGATCAGCACGGGCCTCAGTATTAAAATCACGTTTTCGTCTTTCTCGAATTTACGTGTAATTTCGGAGTTGTTAATATCTTGCATGATAATTCGGTATACTTACATGTAAGAACTCAAAATTTGACTATTTACATTTTAGTCCCTGAAGTTTCAAAAATTTCAAATTGATCCCTCAACTTTTGTGTTTTGCAGTTTTTACCCTGATATTTGCCAACACTGATAACGTGTTATGAAAGTAGAGAAGTAATAGAATGAGTGAACTTGAGGATGATATTATTATCACATATAGGGGCCCTTATATAGGGATTACATAGACCTGGAGAGGAAGTAAAATCAATATATGGAAGGTCCAAATAAGGAAGATGATATATACACACAATATTGAACATCCACATAATATATTCATAACAAAAATGAAAGTTTACGAATCAAAAGATATAACACTAATTGTGCAACATAGGTTTTACATGGAACTTACTAAATCCGACTTTTTTGGAACAACAAATGCAATGCTAAGTGTTATAAATAGAGTTAAAATGTTAGTTACTAATTGTCTCTTTTTTCAAACAAAAAATGCAATACTAAATGTTCTAAATAGAGTTTAAGTTGTTAGTTACTAAATGACTAGTATTTGGAACTACAAATGTAACACTAAAGACCTACATTTGAATCAAAAAATTTGTATCTAAATGGGATAGTTTGTATGAAATATGAACAATTCCATAAGAGAGCATTAGTTATGGAGAAGTTGGTCCAATATCTGTCAACATAACAAATTCTTATGTTGACATTCCACTCTGATTCCATACGGTAATTGGAATGTCGATGTGGAATGTGACAGTACTTGATTTCGGAGTAAATACAAGACTTAATGTGTGTACACTACACAACGAAAATGTCCATACAACCTACAAACTATATTTTAGTGTGCAATGTGTTATCACACCAAGATTTCGGTGTGCAATTTAAGCACTGATTACCTCCTCTAGATTCCACACGGGTTTTTTTAGTGTGGAATCCCTTTATATACATGTGTACACACTACTTGCATACCAATTTATATGTGTGCAAACATGCATTTTCTTGTGGTGATAGCGCGACATCTTTCCTTTCATATGTTCCAACACGTCGTTCCGATTAGTGACCAACGTATGTTTCTATCATTCTTGCTTAGGGGCATCGCTTAATGTCATATTTTAATAAATAATAAATTTAAAATAGTGAAAAAAAAAAATCAAAGTAGAAACCGATTCGAACAGACTGAGAACCAATTTAAACCAATTCAAAACAATCACCCCTAATTTTCAAAATAAAAATTGTATCAAACATGTTAAAGAAACTGAATCAATCACCGAACTAATATTAAAAAGAGGTATAGGATTAGCCGGTTATATATATATATATATATGATATATCACATCAGTTCTACTTCTATGTATTTTAGGTATCCGGGTGGATAGGAACTTGAACTTAATAGACTTATTTCTGAAAATATTTTTTTCGAAGCCTATACGGCTATACTTGTTGGATTAAGCCCGTCGAGGTTCATCTGTAGAGTGCGCCTTCAAGATCTTGATCCGTGAATGTGCTCGCATTCTCTTTATGCTCCCGTAGACCTGCAAAAAGGATTGCGCCGGAGGGGGGTGGTTTGCGGCGAACCCTATGTGATGCTTAAGTAAGAGCTCGGATTCTAGAAAGATAAATTAGAGAGATGTCAGAGCGTTCGGGATTCACTTACCTGGAATGAAGGATATGATGGGGTATTTATAGAGTTTGGGGATTTGGCCACGACCGCTGAAATAAGGTGGGGTCCGCCGAATATTCCCTTTAGGATAGGGTGAAAGGGCGTGCACATAGGTCAAGAGTGCATAAATCAGGTGTGTTGAAGTCCGGGGGTTTTTGGTATTACCCGGGGTTAGGGGGCCGACGACCAGAGAGCGTCGGCCCTATTGGGTCGGACTAGTCCGGCTCCTCTGGCCGGACTAAGGTGGCTTTCGTGCTGGAGTGTCCGTTTTGTCAAGTTTTGTTTGTTAACCGTGTTTAGGTTCAGTGTTCATAAGATAGGTGAGCCCAAATGAGGTCCAACTGGGTGTATATCCATCACTTGCTTCCGAGTGAAGAAATGGTGTAACCCTTTCTTGACTCTATTTTTGATTGGATTTAGACCCGGGTTGTGACCTTTGGCGATGTAGTACCTTGTTTTGACGAGTTTATTCCCTGTTGGAGTGACCTGACTTCCTCCTTTCTATCTTTTGGTGATACTAAGTTGTGAAATCCGCAACGTTTAACTACTTGAAAAACATAAGTATAGACAAATTCGTGTTTTGATCTAGCGCCACTGTTTGTGTGGGTGTTCCTGCTACAGTGTTAGTAAAATAGTTCTATAGGCATGTTGTTTTGTTCAACTTATGCTATCAGTGTGTGTCATGTGTACCGTGTATGTATGTGTATGACAATTCATTGTTTTGTGTTTAAATGCACCAAAGAGGAAGAGGGTGTATCCTTAGCTGTTGATCTTATTTTTTGGAAACCAACGGTTGAGATTGAATTTTTTTTCTCAAAACCATAATTCATTTCCTATATAAACAATTCCTTATGCCTCCCATTATCATACCTCCTTCCTCTTCTTCTTCCTCAAGTGCTTAATGTTTTTAGAGTGAGATTTAGTACTATCCTCCTTCTACTTTTGAACCTAAAAAACCTATATGGTTTACCCGGGTCCTAACCTTGGACCACGCGTTGGTCCGTTTGGTTTGCATCGGTTTAGGGGAGGCGGTCGACGACGGTTCTTGCGACGTGTGCGCGGCGAGGCTTGGTTCGACCAAGAGGCTGATCACTGACCGGCGTGAGGTGGCAGTGACAGCGGTTCCGGGGGTTATCTGGTGCCGGACCGGACCGTGCTTGGACGCAGTCTCGTCTTCTTGTATTGTTGTCTTTGATTTTTCCTTGAATGTCCAATATTTCTCATTTAATTTTTCCTATTTGTTGGTGTGTCACGTGAAATTGGAGTTCTATGTCTCCTTGAGCAAGTGTGTTGCTTTGTGTTGTTCTTGTTACAACTTGCATTGGTTGGCTAGTATATGCCTTTAGTTGATGGTGGCCTTTGGTGCATAATTTTCTTGTAGTATAAGATTGAAAGGGGGTTAGCATTAGGGGTATGGGTTTTATCTTTCATGCTTGTCACCTGTTGGTGCTACTGTTTTGCTCCTGTATTAGGCACATTGTTAATTGAAACGGGGTAACCCTTATGTCTTTGCCCTGGTAATAGGTTTTATAATTGCTTGCAATACACATTAGTGTTGTGTGTTATGAATATTAGCGTGTGTAGGAGGCGCCTTTCCTCCGTTGTACGCATCTCATTTGTAATAAACTTGTTGCCATGTGGTAGATGTTGGAGCATATTGCTTCTTAGATATTTGTTTTTGTAGCTTGCCCCCCTTTTAGTCAACGTTTGAGGCCTATCTCGTTGATGCTTGTCGGGAAAGGAGGCCCTAAGGGCTACGTAATGATAACACTCATTCGCTTTTGTGTTGTAGGTTGCTTGTGTTGCGTTGGCCTTTGAGTTTGCTACTTCTACCTGTCATCCTACTTGTTGATATCTTGGAGATACCGCTGTTTTATTATGGGTAAGCCTCCCTTTTTTCGGGGTCTTGTTGTTAGTTTCCCTGCTTATTGCTGGACATCAGGTTCTTGTGAAGATAGGGAGGTTTCGGCTGTGTCAGAATCGATTTCTGGACTTGAGCCCTTGTCTGACACTGAGCTAGGTAACTTGTTAGAAATTGGATTATAATTTTCATCTGAAGCCTAGTCAGGTACTGAGACCTCATCTGACTTGGAATCCGATGGAGAGTTAATGTCAGGAATTCTGGTCTCCACCGATTCGGATTCTTCTAGCTATGTTGAGCGTTTAGGTTGTCGGTATTTAGGCAACTTTCTTCGTATGAAGACTTATCGATTTTATGTTGATCTGGCCGGCTTGGATTATCCTGGAGAGTTTGTTTATCCTTTTGATCATTATGTGGGTCGCAAGGGGGGAGATGTTACCTCTCCTCCTCCTGGCATGGCCGCGTTGTATGTCGCCCAGGTTCGTAGCGGGTTGCGCTTCCCTTGTTGTTCGGACTTGATGAAACTAAGTCATTTCTTTGGTGTTTCTTCCCTCGATCTTTCTCCTCATGCTATTCGTGTTTGGGTTGGTTTCCGAGTGCTATGTTATCGTCAAGGGTGGACCTATTCCCTTGCTTTTTTTCGTTGTTTCTTTAGGCTTCGATATCATCGAGTGACTCGAATGTTTGGCTTTATCATTCGCTTTCCCTTGCTGCCGTGGTCTCATTCCGAGGAGATGGATGGGTTTGATTGGGATCCTCGATTTCGTTTTGTTAGCCTTGCCGATGAGATGAACTATAAGTGGAGGAGTTACTATATGTTTGTTAAGGTTATCCATCTTCCTAAGTCAGCCCAACATTGCTCCATTAGTGACCCCGCTGTGGATTATTCTGAGCTTTTTCTCGAAGATAAAAGGATGGTCAGAGCTATTATTTCTCATAAGTCTCATGGTTATGCGACTGTTGGTGCCTTCTCGGAATCTGATCTCCGTGGTGCGGGGATTCTATTGACATCTACTTTGGTAGGTGTTATTAGCCTCTATCTTTATATGTTTCTTGTTGTTTTTCTTGCAGATTGGTTTGTTAACAAAACCTCCCGCTTAAAGGTGGGTGACTCTATCCAGGGTGCCCCTTTTTCCTCTAAAGGGAAGGGGCTTCGAGATGCTACTACCCGAGTTCCTCAGGGGTCTAGGCACTTAAGGTGTTCTAGAGCTTTAGGTACGTAAACCTCTGTATGTCATATATATGACGTCTAAATGTTATCACTTTCTTTGTCATGATGTGCTCTATGGTTGTCGCTGTTGATGAAGATGGGGAGCCTGGGGTTGATCGCCATTTCCGATCATAGCCCCGATTTTGGGGATGCCTCTTGAAGGTACTCTATTTCATTTGCATGTTGTATCCGTTTAGTGCTAATTATATATGTATTAATATGCAGCATGTATGCGTCTTCCCCCGATCACACGCGATGAACTTGTTCGCCCCTTGGTGGGAGACCTTAAGGGTATGGAGTGGAAACCCTTTGCCCGCTATCGCTTCGATCAACATTCTTCGCTTCGCACCCCTGAAGTTGGCGTACGTATGTTGAATGACTTCGTTGGACCCTCTGATCGGCGATCAGTTCCTAGTTGTCGCTTTGCAGCGAACACTTATGTTAGAGAGACGTTGTCTCACTTTGCCCCCGTATGTGTTTTTCATTTTATGTTTTGCACATATTGTGCGTTTGACTTGATTTCCGTTCATGCTTTCAGTGTGTGGCTGACATGGTGAATATGTCCTCCTTCGTTGTTGAGCTTGCTGAGAAAGTGAATGTTCATCATGCTGTTTTGGAGAAGTATGAGGAGCCTATGTGTCAGCTGAATGATGAATTGGATCATTATAACTCTCTTTATGACCTTTCCGAGGAGCGGGTGGAAGCTTTGGAAAACGAGGTTGAACGTCTTCGTGGTGATGGGAGAGGTTCTAAGGTTATTGAAGATAAGGCCGTAGAGACTGAGTTTGCTTCCATTATTTAGGAGAGGGCAGCCCATGGTCTTGCCGATTAAAAGTTGTCCTCTGTTGGATCACGGTTGGAACTCCGGCACGTTCTTGACGGAAGTCTGAACTCCTTTGCTCCAAGTAATCCTGCAAAAGGGGATAGACCGGGCGGTGACCCAGAATCCCTCTCCGATGCTTAAATGAGTATCTCAATGTAGGCAAGTATCAGTGTATATGAGTATGTGAATGTGTCAGACTTGAGGTAATTCCTTCTTTTATATAGGGGAGGAGTTACCCCAGTTACCTGTCGCGATAACTGCCAGGGGCAGTTAGCCCACGTTCCATTCATCTCGGCCACTCGCCCACGTTCCGTCTTTTCAGACCACTTCCCCACTACGTTGATAGTGGGCGTGTTTCTCGGCCTCATCCTCTGGTGGCAAGTCCCGACGGATGTCGGGGACTCCAGAGTTATCTCCTTTGGTCACCGCTCGGGGCTTCTCTTCATCGGGACAGGGCCAACATCCTCAGGGATTCAACATCGGGGCCTACTCAAAGGCATTTCATCGGGGCCTACTCAAAGGCATTTCATCGGGAGCGTCCAGCTCATATGTCGGGACCGACCTTGTCGAGACCCCTCATATTGGCCCTCTAGGCCTCTTTTGGAGCCCAGTGGGCCTACTTCACCGTTTACTCGTCGTTAATGGGCCTAACGGCTATATCGAAACCCATCATTTGCCCCCAAGACATGAGGGACTTACAGTTCTTTGTGTCTTCCAACACCGGACCTCCCGATATTGGCATCGGAGGCTTTTAACTTTACAAAAAATCTTCTGAAGCGGATCTCCTCATCCAAGGTTCCCCGATATTCCGAGGATAACCACCAAATCCGAAAAGATTTCTCGGTTACTCAACTATTAAATGCAATGGGTGATGAAGCGACGGCTTGGGTACCTGTGTCTGCTTTTTCTGAAAAAGCACTATTTAGCCATTTTGTCGCTAGCGTCTCAACGACTCAGGTTGAAGCGTTTCATCTTCAACGGTCCGGATTGCAACGTCTCTTCGGCTATCTTCTCTCCTATAAAACCCCCAAATCCTGGCACTATTCGTTTCTCCTTCACCGCTTCATCCTCTGCAATTTCAAAAGCTCAAGCTCTCCTTTCTTATTTCTGATCAACGCTCCGGCAACCAGGATCTCCGACCGTCAGGATCATCTTTTCTTCCCCGATTCAGCATGTCTGGTAAGATTTCCTCCTCCGATTCCGAAAAAACTGTTAGCATATTTTTCTTTTATCTCAATCAACTTACCCGGACTTTTCCAAAAATCAACTGTGCCTTTTCTTACCGTGATCATTTTCCAGACGATGAATCCAGTTCTGGGGGGAGAAAGCCTTTCAAGTTTGATTATGGTTGTAATGAGATTTCGGAAAACGCCTATGACGAAGCTCTCCGGGAGGGACGTATCACTTCCACCTGGGAGCCTCGCTACCCCTATCCTCGCCCTCGCATCCCGGGCGATCTTATGGTCACTCGTCCCCGGGAAGGGGAGGTATTTGTCTCCACCGGGCAAGTATCAGCGGGGATCCAATTCCCTTTCTGTGGGGATCTAGTCGAGATGTGTGATTATTACAAAACACATCCGACTACTTTTTCCCCCCACGCCATCCGTGTGTGGAACCCCTTCCATGTCCTTTTCCTCCGCCAACAGTGGACCTATAGCCTCCGACTTTTCCGGACCTTCTATGGCATGAAGTGCAACGATGTCGGGGTCTGTGCCTTCTACCCGCGGATGCCCAAATGGAGCAAGACGCAGCTCTCCCGATATAGCTGGAATGGTGACACCTGGAAGGTCGCCAAAGGTCGGGGGCTCATCACTGACTCAGGGCCTGACAACAGCGGTTGGAAGAAGAATTACTTCTTCATTCGGAACAGCTCCATCCCATGGCCTCGATGGGAGGTTGAGGCAGACCCTCCTCCCGCTTATCACACTTACTCCGAGGAGGATTTTCAGATTCTCCACTGCATCCAACTCTATTGCTGGGGGGATTCCTTCGCTCCCCTCGATGCCAACTCCATCATTGAGCGGGATCTGATTCTGGCCGGGATCCGTCTCCTCGATTCTGCCTCCGGGGGTCAACTCTACGACGGCCCCTCCAATGTAGTTCCTTGGGTAATATTCTAATTGCACCTATGTTTTCGTCTTTGCAGCTAAGAAGGTATCAATGCTGACCAATATCATGCTTAAGCAGGCAGAGACCGATGTCGTCCAACGTCCCGCGCGGAAGAGGAAGTCCTCGAAGAGGGCCGCCTTCTCATCGGCACCTCCATCTGCGGAGGAGGTCAAGCGGGCCCGGGTGGACAAGATGGAGAGGATCTTCAACACCCAGACTCCCGAAGAAGGTAAGTAGCTCCGATTAGCCATCCGATTATACAAAAAGCGTATTCCCGAGGAGTTAATCCCCTCCGATAAGAAAGCCAGAATCGAAGGGATCAACCGCATCCTGCAAGGAGAAACTCCCCGCATCCTTAAAGCGGGTTATTACAACTATTACGGGAAAGACCAGTATCTCTCTCGTCGAGTTATTTGGTGTAAGGAACCCGATCAACTCCCTGACTATCTTTCTAAAGCTTCTCGTCCTCCAGCTGCAGGTCAATCGGGAGCTGGAGCTTCAGCGGGGGTGCCACCCTCCGATGCTCAGGTCGGAGAGCCCCTCCTTCCCCTTCCTGCCCCGAGAGGATCGGGGACTGAAGATGTCCCGACGGACGGTCAGTTCCGTCCGGTGGTTGACCTGGACGTTTCTCATTCTTCCGAGGAGGTGAGCGAAGGTCCACCCCTGATTCGTCGTCGGGGGGGTGAGGCAGACCCCGTTGGAGCCGACTCTCGAAGGGCTGCTTCCATCTTCCCCGGCACAACAGCATTCGCCGGTTCTGAGCCTGACTCCTGAAGGGACGACTGGGTATCACGGCGGCTCGGAGGCCCGCACCTCCGACACTCAGGTTGTCCTTCCCCCTCTCCCCTTAGACGGGAGTTTCTATCAGCTCTACACCCCCGACCAGGCGGCGGCTCCTTGGACCCCGATCGAGTCATTGCAAGGGGTCCCGCTTCGTCGGGGTGATGCACCACCGGAACTGGGTCTGCACTTGCTGGCAGGTTCAGTTCCACCATCTCTAAAGCTTCCGTTCTCCTTAGCTCGGGAGGAGATCCACACGGACATTCGCGAAATGGCCGTTCGCCGCGTGGAGGTAAGGCTTCCTGTTTTTACACTTAGTATATAAGGTAAAATATTCTCATGTACTAACCTCTTCCTTTCTTTTTCATAGGAAATGGCGGACCAACACCGCTGTTTCGGGTACATCCTGGCCCTGGAGGAGGCCCTTGAGCAGGAGCGAGCCAAGGCGGCCCCCGAGGTCTTGGCCAAGCTCGAGGAGGATTTGGCTGCCTCCGAATCGTCGAGGGGCAAGTTGGTTAAGGAGCAGGCCCTCCTTAGCCAGAAGACTCGGGACCTCCTGAGGCTGGTGCACGACATCGAGCAGTTGCTGAAGCAGGAGCGGCAAAAGCTCAAGGAAGAGCAGCAGAGGCACGCGGAGGATCGGGACAGGCTCGTCCTGGAGAAGAAGGCTCTTGAGGACGTCAAGGCGGGACTAGAGGCTGAGAAGGTCCTTCTCACCAATCGGTCCCAACAGATGGAGAGGGAAATCGCTGAGTTTCCCACCAAACTGGCCGAGGCTGAGGCCAAGGGTCGGGAAGATTACCGGGGCTCCGAGGATTTCAAAGTGGACGCGGTGAAGTTCAGTAACGCGGAGATGGAGACCACCTTGCTCAATGCTGTCGAGGAGCTCCATCTGGAGTATGGCAGTGCCATTGACTTCACCAAGTCTCAGACTCTCGCCCCCTTCGCGGAGAGGTATTTCATCCTTTCAGAGGAGAGCGACGGGGCCAACACCCCCGAGGGGACTGCGGGTGCTGAAGGCACGGTGGAGCCTCCAAGTACAGACCTCCCGACAGCTGATACCCCGACAATCGACCCTTCACTGGCTGACCTCCAAGGGTCCGATCCTCCCGCGGCCAATCCTCCAGGATCCGATCCTCCGATCGTGGAGCCTTCTGCCACGGACCTCGTGGACTCTGCTCCCCTCGTTGTTGCCAAGGACCAAGCTTAACGCTTTATTTTAGAATCCTCGTAATTTCCTTCTCTCATTGTGAACCTTCAGGCATTTATAATATCAATCTATTTTGGTCGCGATTATCGTTGCACCTCTTAAGGTGAATTAACCACGCCACTTAAGGCGATTTGATCATACCACTTAGAGTGATTCAACACGTCACTTAAGACATTTTAACCAAACCACTTAAGGCGATTTAACCATGCCACTTAAAGCAATTTAACCACACCACTTAAGGTGATTTAACCACACCACTTAAGGCGATTTAACCACACCACTTAAGGTGATTTAACCACACCACTTAAGGTGATTTAACCACACCACTTAAGGCGATTTAACCACACCCCTTAAGGCGATTTATCCACACCACATAAAGCGATTTATCCACACCACTTAATTCGATTTATCCACACCACTTGAGGCGATTTAATCGGAAGCAACCTCTTTATTCATTGATGGCTCAAAACCTGTTTATATCAAATCAAAACGATAAACAACTTGCACCACTAAAGGCGACTAATATTAGGCATGACATTTCTTCAAGTGTTCACCACTAAAAGAATGCTTCAACACATTGCCATCGAGGTCTTCCAACTTGTACGCATTTCGAGCTGGCATCCCCACGACCTTATAAGGTCCTTCCCATTTTGGTGACATCTTGTTGATCCGATCCAAATGGGTAAATTCGTTCCGACGCCAGACCAGTTCCCCAACAAAGAACTGTCGAGACTTGACTCGCCGATTGTAATATCGGGTCGTTGCCAAGCGTATCCGAGCCTGGGCCTCCTCGGCATTCCGCTTCTCTTCGGTATTATGAACCTCATCCGATGGGATGCCACAGCTATTTCAATGGGAGCGACTGCTTCCGTGCCATAAACAAGGCCAAACGGAGTCTCCCCAGTCGATCGTTTGGGTGTTGTTCTGACAGCCCAAAGCACATTTTCCAGCTCGTCCAGCCATTTGCCCTTCAAGGCATGGACCCTCTTCTTCAGGCCATCCATCACGATCTTGTTGGCTGACTCCACCTGTCCATTGGTTTGAGCATGATGAACAGAGGCTGTCCGATGCTCAATTTTCAGTTCCTCCAGGTACTCCTTCCACTGGACCCCGTTAAACGGAGGGCCGTTATCACTGATCAACACCTTAGGGATCCCGTATCTGAATATAATATGGGTCTGGAGGAATTTGAGGATATGACTCCCCGTTGTCTTGGCCAATGCCTTAGCCTCTATCTACTTCGAGAAATAATCAATAGACACAAGCAAATATCGGCACTGACCTTTTGCAATTGGAAGGGGTCCCACCAAATCGATTCCCCATTGCGTGAAGGGCCAAGCACTCTTGATGGACGTCAGATAGGCAGCTGGAGCCACGATATTCGGGGCGTTTGCAACTGGAAGGGGTCCCACCAAATCGATTCCCCATTGCGCGAAGGGCCAAGCACTCTTGATGGACATCAGATCGGCAGCTGGAGCCACGATATTCGGGGCGTACCTCTGGCAAGCGTCACAGGATCGGACTAGCATCGTTGCCACCTTGTTCATCGAGGGCCAGTAATAGCCCAGGTTCAGCATTTTCCTCACGACGGATTGGGCACCTTCATGACAAGCCGAGTATCCTTCGTGCACCTCCCTAAGGATCCGATCTGTATCGGGCTCAGCCACACATTTCAAGTAAGGAGTTGATGGAGTTGAATACCCCTTTTTATACAACTGATTGTCCACCATCACATAATTGACCGCGATTCGGCGTAATTTGCTGGCCGCTGCTTCATCATCGGGGACTGCCCCCGTAGTCAGGTACGCGGCTATCGGGGTCATCCAAGTGGGCTCCTCCGATCCGGTCTTGATGGCACATACCTTCGATTGATCGGCGGCTGACAGGATCACCTTCTCCAAGAAGTGCACCTTCCGACTTTCATCGAGGGGTGCCCCCAAGGCGAACTTGCTCAAGGCATCTGCTTCCACATTATCCTCCCTCGGGATCGCCTCAATATCGAAGCTCTTGAAACTCTCCTTCAAGGTTTGCACCTCACGAAGGTACTTTTTCATCATCGGGCTCTTTGCTTCGTATCGCTCCTGGACTTGGTTCACAATCAGGCTAGCATCACACTTCACCTTTAAGTGACCAACTCCCGTTCCTTTGGCAATCTTGAGGCCGGTGATGAGAGCCTCATATTCAGCTTCATTGTTGGTGGCCCTAAACGTCAAGGCCAAGGCATATCGAAGGGGCTCGCCTCCACCTGGCGGTATCAGTACAAACCCTGCTCCCGATCCTTCAAAGTTTGAGGAGCCATTGGTATACATCTCCCAAGTGTCTTCGTCATCGGGTTGTTCTGACTGCTCTGCCATCGGGACTTTCATTGTTGCCCCCTCTACAGGGCCCGCTTCTTCTAGATCGGGGGCTGTAGACTCTGCTATGAAATCCGCCAATGCCTGGCCCTTAATAGCAATTCTCGGAGCAAAGTGAATCCGGAACTCACTAAGCTCGACTGCCCATTTCACTAATCTCCCTGACGCATCAGGTCGGTTCAAAAAATGTTTCAGAGGCTGATTCGTCAAAACAGTAATCTCATGCGCATGGAAGTAAGGTCTCAGCTTCCGAGCAGTAACGATCAACGCATAAAGATACTTCTCAACGGCGGGATAATTCATTTCAGACTTGGCGAGTGCCTTTCTTACATAATAGACGGGGACTTGGTTACCCTCTACGACTTTCAATATGACAGAGCTAACAGCAAATTCAGAAACAGCCAAATACAGATAGAGTGGCTCGCCTGGAATGGGCCTCGCCAATGGCGGGAGGGTGCGGAGGTGCTGCTTGAGTGCCTGGAACGCCTCTTCGCACTTGGCAGTCCACTCAAACTTCTTGTTGGCCCTCAGCACTTCAAAGAACGGCAGGGATCGGTCGCTTACCTTGGACATGAAGCGATTCATCGCGGCCAATCGGCCATTCAGCACCTGCACCTCCCGATGGTTCGTCGGGGACTTCATCTCCTCGATCGCCTTCAACTTCTCAGGGTTCACCTCAATTCCCCTCTGGCTCACCATGAAGCCCAGAAACTTCCCTGAGTGCACTACGAAGGCACACTTGGTCGGGTTCAAGCGAACTTGATGAAGCCTCATCCGCTCAAACGCCGTGGCCAAGTTGTGAATATGATCCTCGGCCTGTCGGGACTTCACCAGCATATCTTCCACATAGGCCTCCATCGTTTTCCTTAGCATATCCCCGAACAGCTTGTTCACCATCCTCTGATAAGTTGCACCGGCATTGATCAGTCCAAAGGGCATGACATCGTAGTGATAGATGTCACTATCAGCATAAAAAGCGGTGTGGGGGGCATCCTCCTTGGACATCTTGATCTGATTGTAGCTGGAGTAGGCATCCATAAAGCTCAGCAACTCATGTCCCGATGTGGCATCCACTAGCTGGTCGATCCTCGGGAGCGGATAGCAATCCTTCGGGCATGCTTTGTTCAGGTCGCGGAAATCAACACACATCCGCCATTGCCATTGCTCTTCTTCACCAGGACTGGATTGGCGACCCAGGTCTGGAATCGGAGCTCCTTAATAAATCCAGCATCGAGCAACCTGTCCACCTCTTGCTGGATCGCGATCTTCTTGTCTGCACCCATCGGGCGCCTTCTCTGTGCAATCGGCTTGATCGCGGGGTCAATCTTCAGCTCATGAGTATTCACATCGGGGCTGATTCCTGGCATGTCACTCGGGAACCAGGAAAACAGCTCTTTGAACTCCTTCAACAAATCAATCAGCTCTTGGGCCCTCTCCTCGGACAGAGGGAACCCGATCTTCACCTTCCTCTGAGGTCCATCAATCTCGATCTCCTTCAAATCCTCCATCGGGGCGGGACGCCCAAACTCCTCTCTGGGATCAGCATCAGTCTGGAAAATAGTCATAGCCTCCCGATTCTTCCTTCGAGTGGCATTGACATAGCACTTCCTGGAGGCCACCTGATCGCCCCTGACTTCCCCGACTCCGTGGTCGGTCAGTAACTTCATCTTCTGATGGAAAGTTGAGTCAATTGCCCCCATCGGGTTGATGGTGGTCCTCCCGATAATTGCATTGTAAGTCCCCGCAGACTCGACCACCACGAACTCCACGTCCCTCTTCTCCGACTTCCAACCACTACCGAACTCAACCGGTAAGGTAATCATCCCCACCGGGCAAGAGGTAGAACCAGAGAATCCGACCATCGGGAAGTCCGCATGCTTCAGATCCTTCTTGGTTTTTCCCATGAACAAAATATCGGAGGAGCTCCCTCCATCAATCAAGATTCTCTTAATCTCGTACCCATCCACGTTCAAGGTCACGACCAAAGCATCATCGTGCGGGGTCTCCACACCTATCAGGTCCTCCGCTGAGAAGGAAGTCACCATCTCTTCCTTCGTAGTCCAAGTTCGGGCCCTCTTACCCAGCACCACAGCAATAGGAATTCGAGAAGTATAGACCTCTCGAGATGCCGTGGTATCACCTCCTGCAGCAAATCCCCCATGGATCACGTTAATGGTTCCCCGCTTCTCCTTGCGGGTATTGGAAGACTCGGGCTTCTCCTTCTTCGGGGACCGATCGCGGGATCGGGAACAGGACCGCAATCGGGACCGGGAACGGGATCGGCTCCGTCGCCCAGCCACAAATTCCTTGAGCTTCCCCTTCTGGATCAGCTTCTCAATCTCCTTCTTCAACTCCCGACAGTGGTTAGTGTCGTGACCGCTGGCGCGATGGAAATGACAATAACAATCGGTGCGGGCTCCCATGAACTCTCCATCCTTCTTCGGGGGGTACCTGGCGATACCCTGTCGGTCCATCACCGCCAACACAGAACCCATGGAGCAAATAAGAGGAGTGTAACGGTCCTCCCGCTTGTCCGACTTTGAGGGACGCTTGTCTTCCCTCCGATCGGAGCGGCCTCGACTGCTTTTGGGTTTATATTTCCTCCAGCGATCGTCCGATGGCTTGGACGACTGCTTCCCCTTGATCGATTTCGGAGGATCGAGCTCTCCGGCAGCTATCTTCGACTCCTGTACGTCGATTTGATGCTTCACTCTCTTCTGTAGCGCCTCCATGTTCCACACAGCCTTCTCAGCCACGCTGTGCATCAGGTCGGAACCATATGGTGCTGTCAGGTTCCGAATGAAGGTGCGGATGGTCTCTCCCTCCGACATCTCCTCATCAATCTCGGCCACGCTGGAAGTGTACCTCTGATAATAATGCGCCAGCGACTCATCGGGCCTCTGTACCACCTCAGCCTGGGACCTCGCGCTTTTCAGGAGACGTCGACGGCCCTGGTACTGCTGGATGAAACGATCATGCATCTGGGTCTAGGTAGAGATGCACCCTGGAGAAAGGCTGAAGAACCACGTCAGGGCCCTCTCACCAAGTGTGGCCGGGAACAGAACGCACACTATATCGTCGTCCTTGGCTCTGCCTAGACAAGCCATAACATGCTTCTGGACATGGCGAACTGGTTCTCCCTCGCCATCATACTCCTTGATTGTCTGGATACCAAGTCCTGGCGGGACAAGGGTGTTCACCAATCGGGGGACAAAGGGATGAGTGGATCGATCCCTCAGCTCCGACATCATCTTCTTATGGTCCCCCATACAGATGTTCACGATCTTCACCACCTGGTCGGGGGTGATAGGACCGTTAAGAGGGATGGTCCTATGTTGCACCGGTCCAGGCCCATCAATCACGAACTGCTCCGACTGAGCGGGCTCTTTGCCCTTGTCCTGATGCTCGGATTGGGCCCCCTGCCCGTTCCGATTCTCCCTCGGGGGAGGCGGAGGCAACTCTTCCTCCTTCTTCTTGGCAGCCTCCCTTCGGTCCAGGAGAGCCTCCATAGTCTCCAGGAATATCGGCATGGCATCCATCACAGCCTTCGCCAAGTCCACCTTTGTAGGAGCATCCTGGTCCCTCCTCGGGATCTCTTCCCTGTCCTCCAACGAGTTTCGAACGGAATCCTCGTGATCGTCATGATGCCCCCCCTGTTTGGGAACCAGCAGGGGAGGATCATTCCGATCAACACTGCGCTCAGGCAGCCCTGAATTTAGGGTTCCAGCAGGATGGCGGGAACCGCCGGATTGCCCTTGTTTCTTCTTTTGCTTGCCAGCCATCGATCGGGTAGAAGCTATCTTTGCTTTTTGTTACGATTCCCACAAACGGCGCCAATGTTGGATCACGGTTGGAACTCCGGCACGTTATTGACAGAAGTCTGAACTCCTTTGCTCCAAGTAATCCTGCAAAAGGGGATAGACCGGGCGGTGACCCAGAATCCCTCTCCGATGCTTAAATGAGTATCTCGATGTAGGCAAGTATCAGGGTATATGAGTATGTGAATGTGTCAGACCTGAGGTAATTCCTTCCTTTATATAGGGGAGGAGTTACCCCAGTTACCTGTCGCGATAACTGCCAGGGGCAGTTAGCCCACGTTCCATTCATCTCGGCCACTCGCCCACGTTCCGTCTTTTTAGGCCACTTCCCTACTACGCTGATAGTGGGCGTCTTTCTCGGCCTCATCCTCTGGTGGCAAGTCCCGAGGGATGTCGGGGACTCCAGAGTTATCTCCTTTGGTTAGCACTCGGGGCCCCTCGTCATCGGGACAGGGCCAACATCCTCAGGGATTCAACATCGGGGCCTACTCAAAGGCATTTCATCGGGGCCTACTCAAAGGCATTTCATCGGGAGCGTCCAGCTCATATGTCGGGACCGACCTTGTTGAGACCCCTCATATTGGCCCTCTAGGCCTCTTTTGGAGCCCAGTGGGCCTACTTCACCGTTTACTCGTCGTTAATGGGCCTAACGGCTATATCGAAACCCATCATCCTCCACATTCCATACTGATGCCGTGGAGAAATGCCACGAAATGCTTTATGACCTAGGTTAAGATCTGGCCTTCAAAATACGTGATGTTGATCCTTCGTTTGATTTTGGGGCTCATGGTGACCTTGTTAGGTTTTCTTGCTTTGACGTGGATACGTTATTTGGCGAGAATGCCACCTTATTAGATAGAGATGGATTTTCCTCCTCTCCTTCCTCTTCATAGGCTGCCTTTGACTTGGATACCTTTTTTGCCGGATAGGTTGATAACCTTGTCGTGTATGTTTGTTGCTCTTATTTCTGATGTTTTTATTGTAGGCTTTCTATGTCCTATTCAAAAGAATTTATCGTTATGGCCCTTTGCTTTTGCTTGGGACGTGTTCTTAAGATACTTAGTTAGTATTGTTGTGTATAGGGCATTACCCATATTTTGTATACAATTGCATGCCATGCATTTGGTTTTTTGTTAAGCATTTCCTGATTTGAGAGTATTTGTATCATCCTGTGTCGCTTTAGATAGCGATCATATGTAGGACTGTATCAACCAAGTTTGTATTGCCTGGAGTTTTTTGGGGCGGCGTTAAGGTCGGGCTCTTCATGCTATCTTCTCCTTGTATCCCTCTGGTTACCCTTATATAGTGTCTTTATTTTTATGACACGAATGTGGTGTGAGCTTAGCAAAGTACCATATGCATTTTTATGAAATGCATATGTTTTTACTTAGCTTTAATGGTGTAGCTCGAATGTCGATAAGACATGGCTACCCATGTATTACCATTATAGGTGTTGTGGTTTCAGTCTCTTGGATTTGAGACCTTGCGCCTCTTGGCTTGTTATGCCAAGGGCGTTTGTTTTATGCAAAAGCATTTACTCGGCGTACAACCCCAGGTTATCGCGCTATTTGGTTTCTTATCCAATTAGTCGTTTATTTAAGGTCCGATTACATTATGTGGTTTCTTATCCACGATAGATGCGTCGTCAATGGTGTTTCATGTACTCCTGGGTGATCAGCTCAGAGTGTAGTGAAGGTTCTGTGAACTTTTATTTGTAAGAGTGAAGCTACCCATGGATGTTCTCTCCCCGGGGTGTTTTGACTTCATGGAGTACCTGCCCACTTAATGAAACACTTTTATTTTTGATACGTTAGAACTTGTCTGCTATAAGGTGCAGGGCACCCATAAGCTAATGCTTATAAATATGTAGTGTGAGTCGTATGTTCCATCAAATAAACATGTATTATATATCTTTAGTAAGATAAGAGGATACTGCGGACCTTTTCGATCTCTTGTTTTATGAGTAGTACTTTTTCAAGTGCCCCCCGATGAATGTGTTTGTCGAGATTCTCCCTTCCGCGTCCCCTAGGCGATATGCATTTACTGCTGGGATTGAAGCTATCTTGTATGGCCCTTCTCACTTTGGTGACAGCTTGTTTATTTTTGTCGAGGTGTGAGAAATCATTTCTCCTTAGGACCATTTCTCCCACGTAGAATTTTCGTGCTCTAACTCGGCGATTGTAGTAACGCGTCGTTGCTAGTCGCATCCTTGCTTGTATTTCTTCTGAGTGTCATCCTTTCTCATCTACTAGGTCCAACTCGAGGCGTCTTGGGTCCTCGTTTGTTTTCTCGTCGAAGGGTGTCGTCCTATAGGATGTCACCGCTATTTCGATAGGTGCTGATGGGTTTCGATATAGCCGTTAGGCCCCTTAACGACGACTAAACGGCGAAGTAGGCCCACTGGGCCCCAAAAAGAGGCTTAGAAGACCAATACGAGAGGACCCGACAAAGTCGATCCCGACATACGAGCTGAACGCTCCCGATGATATGCCTTTGAGTAGGCCCCGATGATATGCCTTTGAGTAGGCCCCGATATTAAATCCCTAAGAAGACTGGCCCTGTCCCGATGACGAGGGGCCCCGAGCGGTGACCAAAGAAGATAACTCTGGAGTCCCCGATATCCGTCGGGACTTGCCACCAGAGAACGAGGCCGGGAAACACGCCCACTATCGACATAGTGGGGAAGTGGCCTGAAAAGACGGAACGTGGGCAAGTGGCCGAGATAAACGGAACGTGGGCTAACTGCCCCCAGCAGTTATCGCAACAGGTAACTGGGGTAACTCCTCCCCTATATAAAGGAAGGAGTTACCTCAGGATTGATAGGTTCATACTTACATACTGATACTTGCTAGCCTACATCAAAATACTCATTTAAGCATCGGAGAGGGATTCTGGGTCACCGCCCGGTCTATCCCCTTCTTGCAGGATTACTTGGAGCGAAGGAGCTCAGACTTCCGTCAAGAACGTACCGAAGTTCCAACAGTGATCCAACATTGGCGCCGTCTGTGGGAATCGTAACGAAAAGCAAAAAATGGCTTCTACCCGATCAATGGCTGGCAAGCAAAAGAAGAGACAAGGACAATCTGGCGGTTCCCGCCACCCTGCTGGAACTCTGAATTCAGGGCCGCCGGAGGCGCACCGTTGATCGGATTGATCCTCCCTCTGCTGTTTCCCAAACAAGGGGGCATCATGATGATCGCGAAGATTCCATTCGAAACTCGTCGGAGAGCCGGGAAGAGATCCCAAGGAGGGACCAGGATGCACCTGCAAAGCCAGACTTGGCAAAGGCTGTGATGGATGCCATGCCAATATTTTTGGAAGCTATGGAGGCTCTCCTGGTTCGAAGGGAGGCCGCCAAGAAGAAGGAGGAGGAGTTGCCTCCGCCTCCGCCGATGGAGAATCGGGACGGGCAGGAGGCCCAACCCGAGCACCAGGACAAGGGCAAGGAGCCCGCTCAGTCGGAGCAGTTCGTGATTGATGGGCCTGGATCGGTGCAACATAGGACCATCCCTCTTAGTGGTCCTATCACCCCCGACCAGGTGATGAAGATTGTGAACATCTGTATGGGAGACCAGAAGAAGATGATGTCGGAGCTGAGAGATCGATCCACTCACCCCTTTGTTCCTCGATTGGTGAACACCACTACCCCGCCAGGACTGGGTATCCCGACAATCAAGGAGTATGATGGCGAAGGAGATCCAGTTCGCCATGTCCAGAAGCATGTCATGGCTTGTCTAGGCAGAGCTCCGAATGACGATATAGTGTGCGTTCTGTTCCCGGGCACACTTGGTGAAAGAGCCCTGACGTGGTTCTTCAGCCTCCCTCCAGGGTGCATCTCTACCTGGACCCAGATGCATGATCGGTTCTTCTAGCAATACCAGGGCCGTCGGCGTCTCCTGAAAAGCGTGAGGTCCCTGGCTGAGGTGGTACAGAGGCCCGACGAGTCTCTGGCACATTACTACCAGAGGTACACTGCTAACGTGGCCGAGATTGATGAGGAAATGTCGGAAGGAGAGACCATCCGCACCTTCATTCAGAACCTGACAGCACCATACGGTTCCGACCTGATGCACAGCGTGGCTGAGAAGACTGTGTGGAACATAGAGGCGTTGCAGAAAAGGGTGAAGCAACAAATCGACGTACAGGAGTCGAAGATAGCTGCCGGAGACCTTGACCCTCCGAAATCAAACTAGGGGAAGCAGTCGTTCAAACCCTCAGACGATCGCAGGAGGAAAGATAAACCCGAGCGCACTCGGGGTCGAGGCCGTCCCGATCGGAGGGAAGACAAGCGTCCCTCGAAGTCGGACAAGCGGGAGGACCACTACACTCCTCTCATTTGTTCCATGGGTGCTGTGTTAGCAGTGATGGACTGACAGGGTATCGCCAGGTACCCCCCGAAGAAGGATGGAGAGTTCATGGGAGCTCGCACCGATCGTTTTTGTCGTTTCCATCGTGCCAGCGGTCACGACACTAACCATTGTCGGGAGTTGAAGAAGGAAATTGAGAAGTTAATCCAGAAGGGAAAGCTTGTGGCTGGGCAACGGGGCCGATCCCGTTCGCGATCCCGATCGCGGACCCGTTCCCGATCCCGTGGTCGATCCCGAAGAAGGATAAGCCCGAGTCTTCCAATGCCCGCAAGGAGAAGCGGGGGACCATTAATGTGATTCATGGGGGACTTGCTGCGGGAGGAGATACCACGGCATCTAGGGAGGTCTATGGTTCTCGGATTCCCATTGCTGTGGTGCTGGGCAAGAGGGCCCGAAATTGGACTCCGAAAGAAGAAATGGTGATTCCCTTCTCAGCGGAGGACCTGGTAGGTGTGGAGACCCCGCACGATGATGCTTTGGTCGTGACCCTGAACGTGGATGGGTACGAGATGAAGCGAATCCTGAAAGATGGAGGGAGCTCCTCCGATATTCTGTTCATGGATGCACTGGAGGCCATGGGAAAAACCAAGAAGGACTTGAAGCCTGCAGACTTCCCGATGGTCGGATTTTCTGGCTCTACTTCTTACCCGGTGGGGATGATTACTTTACCGGTTGAATTCGGTAGTGGCTGGAAGTCGGAGAAGAGGAACGTGGAGTTCGTGGTGGTCGAGTCCGCGGGGACCTATAATGCAATTATCGGGAGAACCACCATCAACCCGCCGGGGGCAGTTGCCTCAACTGTCCTTCAGAAGTTGAAGTTCCCGACCGACCATGGAATCGGGGAGGTCCAGGGCGATCAGATAGCCTCCAGGAGGTGCTACGTCAATGCCACTCGAAGGAGGAATCGGGAGGCTATGACTGTTTTCCAGACTGATGCTGATCCCCAAGAGGAGTTTGGGCCTCCCGCCCCGATGGAGGACTTGAAGGAGGTCGAGATCGATGGACCTCAAAGAAAGGTGAAAATTGGGTCCGCTCTGTCTGAGGAGACGGCCTGAGAACTGATTGATCTGTTGAAGGAGTTTAAGGAGTTGTTTGCCTGGTCCCCGAGTGACATGCCAGGAATCAGCCCCGATGTGATTACTCACGAGCTGAAGATTGACCCCGCGATCAAGCCGGTTACACAGAGAAGGCGCCCGATGGGTGCCGACAAGAAGATCGCGATCCAGCAAGAGGTGGGTAGGTTGCTCGATGCTGGATTCATTAAGCAGCTCCGATTCCAGACCTGGGTCGCCAACCCCATCCTGGTGAAGAAGAGCAATGACAAGTGGCGGATGTGTGTTGATTTCCGCGACCTGAACAAAGCATGCCCGAAAGATTGTTATCCGCTCCCGAGGATCGACCAGTTGGTGGATGCCACATCGGGACATGAGTTGCTGAGCTTTATGGATGCATACTCCGGCTACAATCAGATCAAGATGTCCAAGGAGGATGCCCCCCACACCGCCTCTTATGCTGATAGTGACATCTATCACTATGATGTTATGCCCTTTGGACTGATCAATGCAGGTGCAACTTATCAGAGGATGGTGAACAAGCTGTTCGGGGACATGTTGGGGAAAACAATGGAGGCCTATGTGGATGATATGCTGGTGAAGTCCCGACAGGCCGAAGATCATGTTAACAACTTGGCCACAGCATTTGAGCGGATGAGGCTTCATCAAGTTCGCTTGAACCCGACCAAGTGTGCCTTCGGATTGCACTCAGGGAAGTTTCTGGGCTTCATGGTGAGCCAGAGGGGAATCGAGGTGAACCCTTAGAAACTGAAGGCAATCGAGGAGATGAAGTCCCCGACGAACCATCGGGAGGTGCAGGTGTTGAATGGTCGATTGGCCGCGATGAATCGCTTTCTGTCCAAAGCAAGTGATCGATCCATGACATTCTTTGAAGTGCTGAGGGCCAACAAGAAGTTTGAGTGGACTGCCAAGTGCGAAGAGGCGTTCCAGGCACTCAAGCAGCACCTCCGCACCCTCCCGCCATTGGCGAAGCCCATCCCAGGCGAGCCACTCTATCTGTATTTGGCTGTTTCTGAATTTGCTGTTAGCTCTGTCTTAGTGAAAGTCGTAGAGGGTAACCAAGTCCCCATCTATTATGTAAGCAAGGTACTCGCCAAGTCTGAAATGAATTATCCCGCCGTTGAGAAGTATCTTTATGCGTTGATTGTTACTGCTCGGAAGCTGAGACCTGTTGGATCACGGTGGAACTCCGGTACGGACTCGAACGGCAATCCTAGCTCCTTTGCTCCACGTAATCCTGCAAGAGGGGATAGACCGGGCGGTGACCCAGAATCCCTCTCCGATGCTTAAATGAGTATTTCGTATGACTGGCAAGTAATAATCTCAGAGTGTATTCAACTCAGCGTAAGTCTTTCTGAGGTGATCTCCTGCCCTTTTATAGGCAAAGAGATGCCTCAGGTACCTGGCGAACCGTTAGGGGTGGTTAGCCCGTATCCCGTATATCTCGGACGCGATCTTGCGTATCTCAGCCATGCCCCGCGTATCTCGGCCACGCTCCGTGTATCTTAACCACGTTCCGTGTATTTCGGCCACGCCCCGCATATCTTGGCCTTATCCTCTGATAACGAGTCCCGACTCCCGTCGGGGACTCCAGAGTTATCTCGTTGTGTCACCGCTCGGGGCCCCTCGTCATCGTGACAGGGCCAATCATTCTCAGGGATTCATCATCGGGACCTACTTAAAGGCTTCTCATCGGGAGCTTCTAGCTCCACTGTCGGGACCGACTCCGTCGGGACCTTTTGTCATTGGGACTCCCTTCGTCGGGACCCTTCTCCTTAGGTCATCTTAACCTTTATTTTGGGCCTAGTGGGCCTGTTTGCCGTTTCCTCTCCGTTAAAGGGCCTGACGGCTATAGTCGAACCCATCATTTGCCCCCAAGACATGAGGGACTTTTAGTTCGTCGTGTCTTCTAACTCCCGATCTTCCAATACTAGAGTCGGGGATCTTTTCCTTGGTTCAATTATTCAGTTTCAGTCTTCTCCTCTACGTTTCCTCAGGGTTTTGTAGATAACTGTTATATCCCAAGGGTCTCCTCGGTTTCCCAGTGCATTAAATGCAGTAGATAATGGAGTGACGTTTTCGGCCCACGTGCCTGATTTTTCGCGCCTGTCCTTTTCTGAAAAGTGCTTTTCAGGCCGTTTCATCATCACGCCCGTTGTCCTTCTGCACGTTTCATCTCAACGGTCCAGATTAAGACTCTTCGACTTCGACGACTCGGATCGAAGTGTCCTTTCAACCATCTTCTTCGACTATAAAACCCTAGCCATGGTCACAATTTAACTTTTACCGTCTTCGAATTCTCAAAAGCTCTCTGCGATTCCAAGCTCTGTGATTTCGAAGGTCTTTGGAGTTTTCCCGATCATCTTTCCGGCGACGTTTCGCTTATCTCCTTCAACCTCTACTTCATCATGTCTGGTAAGGAATTCCTCTTCGTTGCTTGTTCGTCTTTTCCTTTCTAATTTTCCAAGAGTCCCACTGTATTTTCTTGCCCTGGTTGCTTTTCAGACAGCGGTTCCAGCTCTGAGGGGAGAGATTTCCAACACTGCCTATGATGCAGCTCTCCGAGAGGGTTGCATCACTATCACCTGGGAACCTCGTTTCCCGTATCCCCGGCATCGTCCCTCGAGTAACCCTGAGGTTACTCGTCCCCAGAAAGGGGAGGTATTTGTCTCTACGGGACAAATATCAGCGGGGATCAGGTTCCCCTTTTGTGGTAATCTGGTCGAGCTGTGCCATCATTACAGAACACACCCCACTACCTTTTCCCCCCATGCCATCCGCCTCTGGAACGCCTTTCAAGTCCTCTGTCTCCGACAGAAGTGGGTCTATAGCCTCCAACTCTTCAGAACCTTTTATGGGATGAAGTGCAATGAGGCGGGGGTTTGCGCCTTCTACCCCCAGATGCCCAAGTGGAGTAAGCAGCAGCTTGCCCGGTACGGTTGGACCAGTGACACCTGGAAGGTGGTCAAGGGTCGGGGACTCTTGATTGATACAGGGTCTTACAACAGTAGCTGGAAGAAGAGCTACTTCTTTATCCGTCACTCCTCAATTCCCTGGCCTCGTTGGGAGGTGGCAGCGGACCCTCCGCCTGCTTTCCACACTTATGCTGATGAGGATTTCGAGACTCTCCAACTTATCCAGCTCTATCTGTGGGAGGAGTCTTACACTCCTCTCAACGCCAACTCACTCGTGGAGCGGGACCTGGTGCACGCCGGGATCCGACTCCTTGACATTGTTTCTGGGGGGCAGCTCTTCGACAGCCCTTCCAATATGGTTCCTTGGGTAAACTTCTAATTCTTCTTTGTTTACTGTTTGCAGCCAAGAAGGTATCTGTGCTGACCGATCTGTTCCTTAAGCAGGGGGAGACCGATGCTGTCCGCCCCTCGCGGAAGAGGAAATCCGCCAAGAAGGCTGCTGCTAGGTCGGGGTCTCCTTCAGCGGAGCAGCCCAAGCGGAAGCGGGTGGATCTGGACCAGCTCTTCGATGTCCAAAACGCTGAAGAAGGTAAACAACTTCGACTTGCTATTAAATCGTACAAGAGGATGGTCCCGTCAGATTTGATTTCCTCGACCAAGGAAGCCCGCATCGCTGACGTCAAAAGAATCCTTCGAGGCGAAACTCCCCGAGTCTTGAAGGCAGGCTACTATCATTATCGTGGGAAGGATCAATACGTCTCCCGACGTATCATTTGGTGTAAGAATCCCGATGAACTTCCTGACTACCTTTCTGAAGCTTCTCATCCTCCAGGTGCAGGTCGCTCGGGAGCTTCCTCGGGTGCTGCAGCTTCCGCAGACGCACCGCCTTCAGCGGGGGTGCCTTCCTCAGCTGGAGAGAAGGCTCCAACTGGCGAACAGTTTCGTCAGGTGGAAACTTTGGACTCCTCCGAGGAGACTGACGGGATTGACCCCCCTCAACAGCGTCGGAAGGCGGGGCAATCCCCCTTGAAACCAACCCCTCAAGGGCCGCCTTCTTCATCTTCTCCGCAGCAGCGGCAACTCTCGCCCATCCATGACTTCTCTCCTTCCCCTGTTCGGGTCGAGACGGAGGCCTGCCCTTCCATTCCTCGTCCTCTTTCTCCTCTTGCTCTCGATGGGAACTTCTACAGGCCCTTTGATTCTTCACAAGGGAATGCCCCCTGGACTCCTATCCAGACGCTTCAAGGAGTCCCGCTCACACAAGGGGAGCAGGATCGGGAGCTGGCCCTGCATCTGCTGGCAGGCTCGATCCTGCCTACTATGCGGCATCCGATTTACCTCAATCGGACGCATATGCAGCGGGATATCAGGGATATGGCTGTGCGCCGCATAGAGGTGAGACTTCGCTTCTTTCTTTTGATGATAAATCGGGTCGTCTGTTCATTAACACTTTTCCTTCTTATTGTAGGAGCTTGGGGACTGCAACCGCCTCATCGGGTACGTTATTGCCTATGATGCGTCCCGGGAGCGGGACCGAGGGGTCCGCGAGCAGCTTCAGGCGGATCTCAAGGCCTCCCAGTCTCTGCGGGGGAAGCTTGTCAAAGAGCAGGCTGCCCTCAATCAGAAGATTCGGGACCTTCAGCAGCAGATCGCGGACTTTGAGGGGCTCCTGAGGCAAGAGTGGCAGGAGCGGGGGGCGATTGTGGACAGGCTGACCCAGGAGAAGAAAGCTGCCGAGGACAAACTGGTCCTTGAGAAGAAGGCTTTGGAGGAGCTAATCGCGAGATTTCCTGCGCAGCTGGCCGAAGCGGAGAAAAAGGGCCGGGAGGACTATCGGAGGTCGGAGGGCTTCCAAGCTGATGCCATGAAGTTCTTTGGCGCAGAGGTGGAGAACACTCTCTTCAACGTGGTTGAGGAGCTCCACCTGGAGTATGGCGACGCCATCAACTTTGACAAGTCTCCTTCCCTCGCTCCTTTTGCGAAGAAGTATTTTGCTCTTTCCGAGGAGAGTGATGGGGGGAGTACTCCCGTAATTGTCGAAGACGCTTCTGAACTTCCAAGTGCGGACGCTCCGATAGCCAATCCTCCCGAAGCCAATCCTGTGGATCCCTCTGCTACCGACTCCGCGGACCCAGCTGCTGCCAATGCTGCCGACAAGGACCAAGCTTGAATATTTACTTTTAGAGTCCTTGTATCTTCTTTTCTTTTGTCATCGTCGGGCCCTTGAGCCCTTATTAATATCAGACTTCTTTAGTTCCGATTCTTTCGTTGCACTTCTCCGAGTGACTTTACTATACGCGCTTAGGTCGAAACTTCGACACTTAAGACATTCTCGTACGTCCATCCTGACGATTTTATCTCGCGCGCCCCTTAAGGCGACTTAATATCGTGCACCACTGAAGGCGACTTTACATCGTGCACCACTTAAGGCGACTTAATTATTACTTAGGATAAACCTAAAGATCGTGCACCACTCAAGGCGACTTTACATCGTGCACCACTTAAGGCGACTTCTCACGCGCCCCTTAAGGCGACTTAATATCGTGCACCACTGAAGGAGACTTTACATCGTGCACCACTTAAGGCGACTTGATTATTACTTAGGATAAACCTAAAGATCGTGCACCACTCAAGGCGACTTTACATCGTGCACCACTTAAGGCGACTTTTTGCTACTTAGAATAAATCTAAGGATCGTGCACCATTTAAGGCGACTTAGTCCCGCGCATCACTTAAGATGACTTAATATCGTGCACCACTGAAGGCGACTTTACATCGTGCACCACTTAAGGCGACTTAATTATTACTTAGGATAAACCTAAAGATCGTGCACCACTCAAGGCGACTTTACATCGTGCACCACTTAAGGCGACTTTTTGCTACTTAGAATAAATCTAAGGATCGTGCACCACTTAAGGCAACTTTTTGATACTTAGAATAAATCTAAGGATCGTGCACCACTTAAGGCGACTTTTCTCGTGCACCACTGAAGGCGACTTTTACACTTAGCATAAATCTAAGGACAACTCTTATTTGGAAGCAACCTCTTTATTTATTGACGGTATAAGATTGGCTTACATCGAATTAAACGATAAACAGCATACACCACTTAAGGCGATTTTACATCGGGCACCACTTAAGGCGACTTTATCGGGCACCACTTAAGGCGACTTTATCGGGCACCACTTAAGGCGACTTTATCGGGCACCACTTAAGGCGACTTTCTTCAAGCATGGTGTTTCTTCAAGTGTTCGCCACTAAAAGAATGCTTTAACGTTCTGCCATCGAGGTCTTCCAACTTGTATGCGTTCGGAGCTGGCATCCCCACGACCTTATAAGGTCCTTCCCATTTTGGTGACATCTTATTGATTCGATCCAAAAGGATGAACTCGTTGCGACGCCAAACCAGCTCCCCGACAAAGAATTGTCGGGACTTCACTCGCCGATTGTAGTACCTGGCCGTCGCTAAGCGCATTCGAGCTTGGACTTCATCGGCTTCCCGCCTTTTCTCTTCGAGTAGGTCCAAGTCCAGACGTCTCACTTCATCGTTCGTTAGGGGCTCGTAATATCTCATCCGATGGGACGCCACAGCTACCTCCACAGGGGCGACAGCTTCCGTGCCATAAACGAGGCCAAACGGAGTCTCCCCTGTTGATCGTTTGGGTGTCGTTCTAACAGCCCAAAGCACATTTTCCAGTTCGTTCAGCCACTTGCCCTTCAAGGCATAGACCCTCTTCTTCAGGCCATCCATCACGATTTTGTTGGCTGACTCCACCTGGCCATTAGTCTGAGCATGGCGTACAGAGGCGGTCCGATGCTCAATGTTCAATTCTTCCAAATACTCCCTCACTTGAGAGCCGTTAAACGGTGATCCATTGTCGCTGATCACCACCTTAGGAATCCCGTATCTGGACACGATATGGGTTTGGAGGAACTTGACGATCTGGTTCCCCGTTGTTCTGGCCAATGCCTTCGCCTCTATCCATTTCGAAAAATAATCGATAGCTACAAGTAAATACTTACATTGTCCTTGTGCTTGTGGAAGAGGTCCCACCAAATCGATGCCCCACTGCGCGAAGGGCCAAGCGCTCTTGATGGATGTCAGGTTGGCGGCTGGAGCCACGATACTCGGGGCGTACCTCTGGCACGCGTCGCATGATCGGACCAACGCCGTTGCTTCTTTGTTCATCGTGGGCCAATAGTAGCCCAAGTTCAACACCTTCCTCATAATGGATCGGGCCCCTTCGTGACAAGTCGCGACCCCCTCATGCATTTCCTTCAGGATTCGACTGGTGTCGGGTTCTGCCACACACTTCAAGTACGGAGTCGAGAACCAGCCCTTCTTGTACAGCTGATTGTCCAGCATCACATAATTAGACGCGATCCGACATATCCTGTCTGCTGCTACCTTATCCTCGGGGACTGCCCCCGTAGTCAGATACGCGACTATCGGGGTCATCCAGGTGGGCTCTTCCTCCGATTTTGTCTCAATGGTGCACACCTGCGTTGGGTCGATGTTCGATAAGATCACCTTTTCCAGGAAATGCACCTTCCGATTTTCTTCCAGGGGTGCCCCCAGGGCAAATTTGCTCAAGGCGTCTGCCTCTACGTTCTCCTCCCTCGGGATAGCCTCGATATCGAAGCTTTTGAAGCTCTCTCTCAGGGCTTGAACCTCTCGCAGATACTTTTTCATTATCGGACTCCTTGCTTCGTATCGCCCTTGAACCTGGTTCACGATTAAAGCTGCGTCGCACTTCACTCTCAAGTGGTCGATTCCAGTGCCTTTAGCGATTTTTAGGCCCGTTATAAGAGCTTCGTACTCCGCTTCGTTGTTTGTGGCCTTGAATGTTAAAGCCAAAGCATATCGGAGCGGTTCACCTTCACCCGGTGGTATCAACAAGAAGCCCGCTCCTGATCCGTCTGAACTCGCGGAGCCATCCGTGTACATCTCACAGGTATTTTCCTTGTTTGGCTGTTCTGATTGCTCTGCCCTCTCTGGTTGTTCTTCTGTCGGGACCTCCATGGTTGCCCCCTCTACAGGGCCCGCTTCTTCCAGATCGGGGGCTGTAGACTCTGCTATGAAATCTGCTAATGCTTGGCCCTTAATGGCTGTCCTTGGAGCGAAGTGTATGTGAAATTTGCTAAGCTCGACTGCCCATTTCACTAATCTCCCCGACGTATCCGGTCGGTTCAAAAAATGTTTCAAAGGCTGGTTCGTTAGCACAGTGATCTCGTGTGCGTGGAAATATGGCCTTAGCTTCCGAGCAGTAATAATCAACGCAAAGAGGTACTTCTCAACGGCGGGGTAGTTCAATTCAGATTTGGCAAATGCCTTGCTTACATAATAGACGGGGACTTGATTACCCTCGACAATCTTTACTAACACAGAGCTAATGGCAAATTCAGAAACAGCCAAATAAAGGAAGAGCAGCTCGCCTGGAACCGGTTTCGCCAGCGGCGGGAGTGTGCGAAGGTGCTGCTTGAGTGCTTGGAACGCTTCTTCACATTTGGCGGTCCATTCGAATTTTATGTTGGCCCTCAAGACTTCAAAAAAACGGCATTGATCGGTCGCTGGCTTTGGACAAGAAGCGATTCATTGCAGCTAGTCGGCCATTCAGCACTTGCACCTCCCGATGGTTTATCGGAGACTGCATCTCCTCGATTGCCCTCAGCTTCTCAGGATTCACTTCAATTCCTCTTTGGCTCACCATGAAGCCCAAGAACTTCCCTGAGTGGACCCCGAAGGCGCATTTCGTCGGGTTCAAACGAACTTGATGGAGCCTCATCCGCTCAAACGCCATGGTAAGGTTGTGCACGTGATCCTTGGCTTGTCGGGACTTCACCAGCATATCATCCACGTAAGCTTCCATGGTTTCTCCCAGCATATCTCCAAACAGTTTGTTCACCATCCGTTGGTAGGTTGCCCCGGCATTGATCAACCCGAAAGGCATGACATCGTAGTGATAGATGTCACTGTCTGCGTAGAACGCTGTGTGGGGGGCGTCTTCCTTGGCCATCTTGATCTGGTTGTAGCCTGAATACGCATCCATGAAACTTAACAACTCATGTCCCGATGTGGCATCCACCAGCTGGTCGATTCTCGGGAGTGGATAGCAGTCCTTTGGGCAAGCCTTGTTCAAGTCGCGGAAGTCCACACACATTCGCCATTTCCCGTTAGTCTTCTTCACCAGCACTGGGTTGGCAACCCAAGTCTGGAATCGGAGCTCCTTAATGAACCCAGCATCGAGCAACCTGCCCACCTCTTGCTGGATCGCGATCTTCTTATCCGTGCCCATCGGACGCCTTTTCTGGGTGATAGGCTTGATCGCGGGGTCTATCTTCAGCTCGTGCACGATCACATCGGGGCTGATTCCTGGCATATCGCTAGGGGACCAGGCAAACAGCTCCTTGAACTCCTTCAACAACTCCACCAATTTTTGGGCTGTCTCTTCAGTCAGAGCAGACCCGATTTTTACCTTCCTCTGGGGTCCATCGATCTCGACCTCTTTCAGATCTTCTACGGGGGCGGGACGCCCAAACTCTTCTCTGGGATCTGTGTCTGTCTGGAGGACAGTCATGGCCTCTCGCCTCCTCCTCCGGGTGGCATTAACATAGCATTTTCGGGAAGCCACCTGGTCGCCCTTGACCTCTCCAACTCCGTGGTCGGTCGGGAACTTCATCTTCTGTTGCACAGTCGAGGCAACCGCCATCGGAGGATTAATGGTGGTTCTCCCGATAATCGCGTTGTAGGTCCCTGCGGAATCAACCACGACAAACTCCACGTTCCTCTTTTCTGATTTCCACCCACTACCAAACTCCACTGGTAAGGTGATTACTCCTAGCGGGTAGGAGGTTGAGCCAGAGAACCCGACCATCGGGAAGTTTGCTTCCTTCAGGTCTTTCTTTGTCTTTCCCATAGCTTCCAGTGCGTCCATGAACAGAATGTCGGAGGAGCTCCCTCCGTCGATTAGAATTCTCTTCATCTCGAACCCGTCTACATCCAAAGTTACCACTAAGGCATCGTCGTGCGGGGTCTCTACGCCTATGAGGTCTTCCGACGAGAAGGAGATTATCATCTCTTCTTTCAAGGTCCAAGATCGGGACCTTTTACCCAGTACCACTGCCGTAGAAATCCTAGAGGCGTAGACCTCTCGGGCGGATGAGGTATCACCCCCAGCAGCAAATCCTCCATGAATCACGTTGATAACTCGTCTCTCCTTGCGAGCACCGGATGACTCTGGATCAGTTCTCTTCTTTTTCGGGGACCGATCGCGGGATCGGGAACGGGACCGCGATCGGGACCGAGAGCGGGATCGGGAACGGGACCGCGATCGGGACCGAGAGCGGGATCGACACCGTTTATCCCCGACGAATTCCTTGAGCTTCCCCTTCTGGATTAGCTTTTCAATCTCCTTCTTCAGTTCCCGACAGTGATTGGTGTCGTGACCATTTGCGCGGTGGAATCGACAGTAGCGATCCGTACGGGATCCGAGGAATTCTCCTTCTTTCTTCGGGGGGTACCTGGAGATACCTTGTCGTTCCATGACCGTCAGCACCTCCGCCATGGAGCAGTTGAGATGAATATCAAGGTCCTCCCGCTTATCTTTCCTTGAAGAACGCCTATCGTCCCTCCGATCCGGACGGCCTCGATTCTTGCCACTGTCGGATTTACCCTTTGACTTACGATCGTCGAAAGGCTTAACCGACTGCTTCCCTTTATTCGACTTTGGGGGCTCCAGTTCTCCCGCGGCTATTTTTGACTCCTGGACATCGATCTGCCGCTTCACCCTCTTCTGTAATGCCTCCATATTCCACACAGCCTTCTCAGCCACGCTGTGCATCAAGTCGGAGCCATAGGGGGCTGTCAGGTTCCGAATGAAGGTACGGATGGTTTTGCCCTCCGAGATTTCTTCGTCTATCTCTGCTACGGTGGCTGTGTACCGCTGGTAATAATGAGCCAGCGATTCGTCGGGCCTCTGCACCACCTGGGTCAGGGACCTCACGCTCTTCAATAAACGCCTCCGACCCTGATACTGCTGAATGAATCGATCGTGCATGTCTGCCCAGCAAGTGATGCAGCCTGGGGGCAGACTAAAGAACCAAGTCAGGGCCCTTTCTCCCAGTGTGTTCGGGAATAACGTACACACTATGTCTTCACTTGGGGCTCTTCCCAGACACGCCATGAGGTGCTTCTGGACATGGCGAACTGGATCTCCTTCGCCATCATACTCCTTTATCGTGGGGATGCCTAGCCCAGGCGGGGCTAGGGTGTCAATGAGTCGGGGGACGAAGGGATGAGTGGATCGATCCCTTAGCTCCGACACCAGCGGCTTCTGCTCTCCCATACAGATGTTCACGATCTTTACCACCTGGTCGGGAGTGATGGGACCATTCAGGGAAATGGTCCTGTGCCGTACTGGTCCTGGTCCATCAACCACGAACCTTTCCGGCTGACCGGTTGCCCTACCTCTGTCCTGGCCTCGGGGCGGGGCTTCCTGTGCGTTTCGACCCTCTGTTGGTGGGGTCGCTTCCTCCAATGGGGGCATCTCCTCCTGCCTCCTCGCAGCCTCTCTTCGATCCAAGAGAGCCTCTACAGCCGCCAGAAACATGGGCATGGCTTCCGCCACGGCCCTCGTCAAGTCTGTAGCCGGGGGAGCCTCCTGCCCCCTATTGCCCTGGTGCTGAGGAGCAATATCTTCGGGATCTCCGTTGTGCCCCCCTGTCTGGGAGAGCTCAGCCGGAGGATGATTCTGGTTTTCCTCCTGTTCCGGTACTGAATCCAGATTCGTTGCAGCGGGGTGGCGGGAACCACCGGATTGTCCCTGTCTTCTGTTCTTGCCAGCCGCCATCGATCGAGTAGAAGGCATATCAGCTTTTTGTTTGATTCCCACAGACGGCGCCAATGTTGGATCACGGTGGAACTCCAGTACGGACTCGAACGGCAATCCTAGCTCCTTTGCTCCACGTAATCCTGCAAGAGGGGATAGACCGGGCGGTGACCCAGAATCCCTCTCCGATGCTTAAATGAGTATTTCGTATGACTGGCAAGTAATAATCTCAGAGTGTATTCAACTCAGCGTAAGTCTTTCTGAGGTGATCTCCTGCCCTTTTATAGGCAAAGAGATGCCTCAGGTACCTGGCGAACCGTTAGGGGTGGTTAGCCCGTATCCCGTATATCTCGGACGCGATCTCGCGTATCTCAGCCATGCCCCACGTATCTCGGCCACGCTCCGTGTATCTTAACCACGTTCCGCGTATTTCGGCCACGCCCCGCATATCTTGGCCTTATCCTCTGATAACGAGTCCCGACTCCCGTCGGGGACTCCAGAGTTATCTCGTTGTGTCACCGCTCGGGGCCCCTCGTCATCGTGACAGGGCCAATCATTCTCAGGGATTCATCATCGGGACCTACTTAAAGGCTTCTCATCGGAAGCTTCCAGCTCCACTGTCGGGACCGACTCCGTCGGGACCTTTTGTCATCGGGACTCCCTTCGTCGGGACCCTTCTCCTTAGGTCATCTTAACCTTTATTTTGGGCCTAGTGGGCCTGTTTGCCGTTTCCTCTCCGTTAAAGGGCCTGACGGCTATAGTCGAACCCATCAAGACCTTACTTCCATGTGCATGAGATTACCGTTTTGACGAATCAACCCTTGAAACATTTTTTGAACCGACCTGACCCGTCGGGGAGATTAGTGAAGTGGGCAGTCGAGCTTAGTGAGTTCCGCATTCACTTTGCTCCGAGAACGGCTATTAAAGGCCAGGCATTGGCGGATTTCATAGCAGAGTCTACAGCCCCCGATCTGGAAGAAGCGGGCCCTGTAGAGGGGGCAACTATGGAAGTCCCGATAACAGAGCAGTCAGAATAGCCCGACGCCGAAAATACTTGGGAGATGTATACTGATGGCTCCTCAAATGCAGAAGGATCGGGAGCAGGTTTCGTACTGATACAACCAGACGGAGGCGAGCCCCTCTGATATGCCTTGGCCTTGACATTTAGGGCTACCAACAATGAAGCTGAATATGAGGCTCTCATCACTGGCCTCAAGATTGCTAAAGGAACGGGAGTTGGTCACTTAAAGGTGAAGTGTGATGCTAGCCTGATCGTGAACCAAGTCCAGGGGCGATACGAAGCAAAGAGCCCGATGATGAAAAAGTATCTTCGCGAGGTACAAACCCTAAAGGAGAGTTTCAAGAGCTTCGATATTGAGGCAATCCCGAGGGAGGATAATGTGGAAGCAGATGCCTTGAGCAAGTTCGCCTTGGGGGCACCCCTTGATGAAAGTCGGAAGGTGCATTTCTTGGAGAAGGTGATCCTGTCAACCACCGATCAATCGGAGGTATGTGCCATTGAGATCGGATCGGAGGAGCCCACTTGGATGACCCCGATAGCGGCGTATCTGACTACAGGGGCAGTCCCCGATGATGAAGTAGCAGCTGGCAAAATACGCCGAATAGCTCCCAATTATGTGATGGTGGACAATCAGCTGTATAAAAAGGGGTATTTAACTCCTTACTTGAAATGTGTGGCTGAGCCTGACACAGATCGGATCCTTAGGGAGCTGCACGAAGGATACTTGGCCTGTCATGAAGGTGCCCGATCTATCGTGAGGAAAGTGCTAAACCTGGGCTATTACTGGCCCTCGATGAACAAGGAGGCAACGATGATAGTCCGATCCTGTGACGCTTGCCAAAGGTACGCCCCGAATATCGTGGCTCCAACTGCCGATCTGACGTCCATCAAGAGTGCTTGGCCCTTCACGCAATGGGGAATCGATTTGGTGGGACCCCTTCCAGTTGCAAAAGGTCAGTGCCGATATTTAGTCGTGGCTATTGATTATTTCTCGAAGTGGATAGAAGCTAAGGCGTTGGCCAAGACAACGAGGAATCATATCCTCAAGTTCCTCCAGACCCATATCATATCCCGATACGGGATTCCCAAGGTATTGATCAGCGATAACGGCCCTCCGTTTAACGGAGCCCAGTGGAAGGAGTACCTGGAGGAACTGAAAATTGAGAATCGGACAGCCTCTGTCCGTCATGCTCAAACCAATGGACAGGTGGAGTTGGCCAAGACAACGAGGAATCATATCCTCAAGTTACTCCAGACCCATATCATATCCCGATACGGGATTCCCAAGGTATTGAGCAGCGATAACGGCCATCCGTTTAACGGAGCCCAGTGGAAGGAGTACCTGGAGGAACTGAAAATTGAGAATCAGACAGCCTCTGTTCGTCATGCTCAAACCAATGGACAGGTGGAGTCAGCCAACAAGATCATGATGGATGGCCTGAAGAAGAGGGTCCATGCCTTGAAGGGCAAATGGCTGGACGAACTGGAAAATGTGCTTTGGGCTGTTAGAACAACGCCCAAGCGGTCGACTGGGGAGACTCCGTTTGGCCTTGTTTATGGCACGGAAGCAGTTGCTCCCATCGAAATAGCAGTGGCATCCCATCGGACGAGGTATTATGAACCTCTGTCGAATGATGAAATGAGGCGTCTGGACTTAGACTTGGTCGAAGAGAAGAGGCAGAGTGCCGAGGAGGCCCTGGCTCGGATGCGCTTGGCAACGGCCCGATATTATAATCGACGAGTCAAGTCTCGACAGTTCTTTGTCGGGGAACTGGTCTGGCGTCGGAACGAATTTACCCTTTTGGATCGGATCAACAAGATGTCGCCAAAATGGGAAGGGCCTTATAAGGTCGTGGGGATGCCAGCTCGAAATGCGTATAAGTTGGAAGACCTCGATGGCAATACGTTGAAGCATTCTTTTAGTGGCGAACACTTGAAGAAATGTCATGCTTGATATTAAGTCGCCTTCAGTGGTGCAAGTTGTTTATCGAAGTCGCCTTCAGTGGTGCAAGTTATTTATCGAAGTCGCCTTCAGTGGTGAAAGTTGTTTATCAAAGTCGCCTTCAGTGGTGCAAGTTGTTTATCGTTTTGATTCGATGAAAACAGGCTGTGAGCCATTAATGAATAAAGAGGTTGCTTCCGATTAAATCGCCTTAAGTGGTGTAGTTAAATCTCCTTAAGTGGTGTAGTTAAATCGCCTTAAGTGGCGTAGTTTCGCCTTAAGTGGCGTGGTTTCGCCTTAAGTGGCACGATTAAATTGCCTTAAGTGGCGTGATTAAATTACCTTAAGTGGTGTGATTGCCTTAAGTGGCAGCGGTACGATTAAATCGCCTTAAGTGGTGTGGGAAAAATGTCTTAAACGACGTATCGAACCACTCTAAGTGGTATGATCAAATCGCCTTAAGTGGCGCAGGTAATTCACCTTAAGTGGTATAGCGATAATCGGGACCAAAAGGGATAGATATTATAAAGCCTGAAAGGTTCACGACAAAAGAAGGAAATTACAAGGATTCGAAAATAAAGCAACTAAGCTTGATCCTTGGCAGCGTCGAGGGGAGCAGGGTCCACGAGGTCTGTGGCAGAAGGCTCCGCGGTCGGAGGATCGGACCCTGGAAGATTGGCCGCGGGAGGATCGGACTCTGGGAAGTCAGCCGGTGAAGGGTCGATCATCGGGGGCTCAGTCGTCGGGAGGTCTGCACTTGGAGGCTCCACCGTGCCTTCAGCACCCGCAGCCCCCTCGGGGGTGTTGGCCCCGTCGCTCTCCTCAGAAAGGTTGAAATACCTCTCCGCGAAGGGGGCGAGAGTCTGAGACTTGGTCTAGTCGATGGCACCACCATACTCCAGATGGAGCTCCTCGACAGCATTAAGCAAGGTGGTCTCCACCTCCGCCGTACAGAACTTCACCGCGTCCACTTGGAAGGCCTCGGAGCCCCGATAACCTTCCCGACCCTTGACCTCAGCTTCAGCCAGCTTGGCGGGGAACTCGGCAATCTCCTGCTCCATCTGTTGGGACCGGTTGGTGAGAAGGACCTTATCAGCCTCCAGCCCCGCCTTGGCGTCCTCAAGGGCCTTCTTCTCGAGGACAAGCCTGTCCCGATCCTCCGCGCGCCCCTGCTGCTCTTCATTGAGCCTTTGGCGTTCCTGCTTCAGCAACCTCTCAAAGTCGTGGACCTGCCTCAGGAGGTCCCGAGTCATCTGGTTAAGGAGGGCCTGCTCCTTAACCAACTTACCCCTCGATGATTCGGAGGCAGCCAGATCCTCCTTGAGCTTGGCCAAGACCTCGGGGGCCGCCTTGGCAGGCTCCTGCTCCAGGGCCTCCTCCAGGGCCAGGATGTACCCGAAACAGCAGTGCTAGTCCGCCATTTCCTGTGGAAAAGAAGGGAAGGTTAGTACATGAGAATATCTTACATTATATACTAAGTATAAAAGCGGGAAGCCTTACCTCCACACGGCGAACGGCCATATCACGAATGTCCGCGTGGATGACCTCCCGATCCAAGGAGAGTGGAACCTTCACATACGGCGGAACTGAGCCTGCCAGCAGGTGCAGACCCAGTTCCGGTGATATATTGTCCCGACGCAGTGGGACCCCCCGCAATGACTCAATCGGGGTCCAGGGAGCCGCCGCCTGGTCGGGGGTGTAAACCTGATAAAAACTCCCGTCTAAGGGGAGAGGAGGAATGAAGGACTGGATGTCGGAGATGCGTGCCTCCGAGCCACCGTGAGAACCCGTCGTCCCTTCAAGAGTCAGGCTCAGGACCGGCGAGTGCTGCTGTGCCGGGGAAGATGGAGGCAGATCTTCGGGTGTCGGTTCCAATGGGGTCTGCTCACCCCCCGACGACGAACCAGGGGCTGACCCTCGCTCGCCTCCTCAGAAGAGTGAGAAACATCCAGGTCCATCACCCGACGGAACTCGTCCGTCGGGGCGTCTTCAATCCCCGATCCTCCTGGGGCAGGAAGAGAAAGGAGGGGCTCCCCGACCCGGGCGTCGGAGGGAGGCTCCCCCGCCGAAGCTCCAGCTCCCGATCGACCTGCAGCTGGAGGACGAGAAGCTTCAGGAAAAAAAAATCAGCAAGTTGATCGGGATCCTTACACCAAATGACGCGACGGGAGAGATACTGGTCCTTCCCGTAATAATTGTAGTAACCCGCTTTAAGAACGCGGGGTGTCTCTCCTTGCAGGATGCGGTTGATCCCTTCGATCCTGGCTCTCTTATCGGAGGGGATTAACTCCTTGGGGATACGCCTCCTGTATAATCGAATTGCTAAGCGGAGCTGTTTACCTTCTTCGGGAGTCTTGGTGTTGAAGATCTGCTCCATCTTCTCCACCCGGGCCCGCTTGATCTGCTCCGAGGTTGGAGGTGCCGATGAGGAGGCGGCCCTCTTCGAAGACTTCCTCTTCCTCGTGGGGCGTTGGACAGCATCGGTCTCCGCCTGCTTAAGCACGAGATTGGTCAGCAATGATACCTTCTTAGCTGCAAAAACGAAAACAAAAATGCAATTAGGATATTACCCAAGGAACGAGGTTGGAAGGGCCGTCGAAGAGTTGACCCCCGGAGGCGACATCAAGGAGTCGGATCCCGGTCAGAACCAGGTCCCGCTCCCCAATGGAGTTGGCATCGAGGAGAGCGAAAGAATCCCCCCAGCGATAAAGTTGGATGCAGTGGAGAATCTGGAAATCCTCCTCGGAGTTAGTGTGAAAAGCAGGAGCAGGATCTGCCTCAACCTCCCATAGGGGCCATGGAATGGAGTTGTTTCGGATGAAGAAGTAATTCTTCTTCCAGCCACTGTTGTCAGGCCCCGAGTCGGTGATGAGCCCCCGACCTTTGGAGACCTTCCAGGTGTCACCATTCCAGCTGTACCAGGAGAGCTGCGCCTTGCTCCATTTAGGCATACGCGGGTAGAAGGCACAGACCCCGGCATCATTGCATTTCATCCCGTAGATGGTCCGGAAAAGTCGGAGGCTGTAGGTCCACTGTTGGCGAAGGCAGAGAACAAGGAAGGCATTCCACACACGGATGACGTGGGGGGAAAAAGTAGTCGGATTTGTTTTATAATATTCATACATCTCGACTAAATTCCCACAGAAGGGGAATCGAATCCCCACCGATACTTGCCCGGCGGAGATAAACACCTCCCCTTCCCGGGGAAGAGTGACTACAGGGTCACCCGGGAGGCGAGGGTGAGGAAAAGGGAAGCGAGGCTCCCAGGTGGAAGTAATACATCCCTCCCGGAGAGCTGCATCATAGGCGGTTTCTGAAATCTCATTACAAGCATAGTCAAACTTGAAGGGCTTTCTCCCCCCGGAACTGGATTCACCGTCTGGAAAATGATCATGGCAAGAAAAGGCACAGTTGATTTCCGCAAAAGTCCGGGTAAGTTGATTGAGGTAAAAAGAAAAACTATGCTAACAAGTTTTTCGGAATCGAAGGAGGAAATCTTACCAGACATGTTGAAGTGGAGAAGAGAAGATGACCTTGATGGCCGGAGATCCTGACTGCCGGAGCGCTGATCGGAAATTAGAGCTTGAGCTTTTGAAACACAGAGAATGAAACGGTAGAGGAGAACTGAATAGTGCCAAGATTTGGGGTTTTATAGGAGAGAGGATAGCCAAAGAGACGTTGCAATCTTGACAGTTGAAGATGAAACGCTTCGTTGAGGCACCGACAAAGTCGGGCCAAAAAGAGGCTTAGAAGACCAATACGAGAGGACCCGACAAAGTCGGTCCCGACATACGAGCTGAACGCTCCCGATGATATGCCTTTGAGTAGGCCCCGATGATATGCCTTTGAGTAGGCCCCGATATGCCTTTGAGTAGGCCCCGATATTAAATCCCTAAGAAGACTGGCCCTGTCCCGATGACGAGGGGCCCCGAGCGGTGACCAAAGGAGATAACTCTGGAGTCCCCGATATCCGTCGGGACTTGCCACCAGAGAACGAGGCCGGGAAACACGCCCACTATCGACATAGTGGGGAAGTGGCCTGAAAAGACAGAACGTGGGCAAGTGGCCGAGATAAACGGAACGTGGGCTAACTGCCCCAAGCAGTTATCGCAACAGGTAACTGGGGTAACTCCTCCCCTATATAAAGGAAAGAGTTACCTCAGGATTGATAGGTTCATACTTACATACTGATACTTGCTAGCCTACATCAAAATACTCATTTAAGCATCGGAGAGGGATTCTGGGTCACCGCCCGGTCTATCCCCTTCTTGCAGGATTACTTGGAGCGAAGGAGTTCAGACTTCCGTCAAGAACGTACCGGAGTTCCAACCGTGATCCAACAGGTGCCACTGCATTAGTTCCATATACTGAACTGAAGGGGGTTTCTCCCGTCGTCTTAAGGTGTCGTTCTCACGGACCATAAGACGTTTTCCAGCTCTTCAACCCATTGCCCGCCCAGGGCGTGGACTCTTTTCTTTAGCCCATCTAGGAATATTTTATAAGCTGATTCAACTTGGCCATTTGTTTGCGCATGTTTGACTGAAGCAAAGCAATGATCAATTCCTAATTGCTCACAGAGATAGGCCAACTTTTTACCTTTGAATTGCGGCCCGTTGTCGCTTATTAAGGCTTTTGGGACACCATATCTTGAGATAATGCGTGCATTTATGAATTTGATGATTTGTGCCTCTGTTGTCCTTGCCAATGTCTTTGCATCTATCCATTTTAAAAAGTAATCTATTGCTACGAGTATGCAAGTTCTTTGTCTCGTTGCCTTTGGGAAAGGTCCGACTATATCAATTCCCCATTGTGCAAATGGTCATGCACTTGTGATGCTTATCAGTTCTGTCGCCGGTGCTATTATGTTTTTGGAGTATCTTTGACATGAATCGCATGATTGGACCTTTTCTTTTGCCTCCATGTTCATTGTTGGCCAGTAGTATCCCAAGCTTAACGCTTTTCGTATCAATGATTTTGCTCCTTCATGACAAGTCGCGTTTCCCTCATGGAGTTCCCTCAGGACCCTTTCCGTTTCTGGATGTGCTATACATTTCAGATATGGGGTGGAATAGCCTTTTTATATTAGGTTGTCTACTATCGCGTAATTGACCGCTAGCCTTTGAATTTTGGTTCCCTCCGTTGTGTCCTCTGGTAGCGTCCCATTGGATATATACTTGTGGATTGGTGTCATCCAAGTGATCTCAGGGTCTATCGCCAATACTTCCAATTTGTCGATGACGGAAAAAAGCTTTTGCTCTAGAAAGTGTACCTCTCTTGGTTCCTTATTGCCTTGGGCGAACTTGCTCAACTCGTCAGCCTTTTTGTTTTCCTCCCTTGGTATTGCAGTGATCTTGAAGGTGTTGAAACTTGTGAGCACGTTTTTTTCTTGTTGTAGGTATCTCTGCATTGTTTCTGATTTGGCCTCATAGCCTCCCTGATAGAGTATGATAGAATAGTATGCTTTATGATATAGTTATATTAGTCCTCCATGTATAAGAGTCTTACATTCTAGTACATTAGGATCCTATATATAGGACCTCACCTCTTGTAGTTCAAATCACTTTTAGCATTCAATACAATATGTTCAACATTAGTATTGCTTTGCTTACATCATTCTCTCCTACACATGTGATTCACTCACATGGTATCAGAGCCACCGATCAAACTTCCGCTGCAATGAAATAAGTTCCTTCTTCGTTCCTTATGATTTCAGCTCAATTGAACTTGAATCTTCATGCATTTATGTTCGAATTCAGCATCAAATCTTCATCTCCTTACTTGCTCTTCATTGATCTACAAGCTACCAGCATCATTCAGCTTCTGGAAATTCTACACGATTCAGTTATTCAGCAAGCTCTAGCAAACTTCTGCAAGTTTTCAGCAAGTTTCTGCAATTTCAGCATTCTGTTCATCATCAAATCTTCAAATCGAGCTCCTGCTTCAAGATCGACACCTGCTTCCATTCAATCGACAGCTCCTGCTTCCAGATGGATACCTACTACTTCAGCTGTCATCCAATCAGCGGCCAATTCAAGCAATCAGATCAACATCAAATCACAAATCAGCAATCAGAGAAGCGCAGCGCCGTTCTTCTTCTCCTTCAATCGGCGTCTCGCTGATCGGTGCCTTTTCTTCCATCGGCATCAGAGAAGCGTCGTTCTTCTTCTCCCTCTATTGGCTTCAGAGACGCTGGTCCTTCTTCTCCAGCAGCCTCTCCGAATCTGCGAGTGTCCTTCTTTCCATTGGCATCTGCTTAGCATCTCGGATCTCTCTGTTCTCCTCTCCGATTTTGTTAGTTTCCTTCTATCGAGCAGCTCGTCCTTCTCTGAGCAGCTCCGCCCCGGTCTTCTCCAATCAACTCCGTCGTCGGAGCACCGGTTCTATCATCTACTACTTATTGCGACAGGAGAGGCATCGATTCCAACAGATTACAACCTTTTGAGGTATCGATTGATCTGCCCTGGCGTTCTTTTGATGCGATTTACCGATTCTGTCTCAGTTCAAGCTAGGAATCTCTATAATATGCTGCTATCTGGTTCGATTAAGTTTCGATTGATGATTAACTATGGATTACAAGCTGTGATTGGGGATTGTAGCTGCAAATTGGCTCGGTTAAGCTCAGGAAATGGGTTTCTGCTGCCAATTAGATATTACAAAGCTCTGTTGGTGATTGATCTGAAGGTTAAAGTGGTTTCGATGCTATGATTGGACTCCCCTTTGTTTTCTTTGATGAAGCAGTGACAGATGCCAAAGTTTTGCACGGCTGCATTGTTTTTGTTGTTCTTTTACCGCCATGAACAGCATTCTGGAGTCATGGAGATTTGTAGATTGAAATTCAGCAAGGATTAGTGGATTAGTGGATTAGTGAAATTCAGCAAGGATTAGTAGATTGAAATTCAGCAAGGATTTGTAGATTGAAATTCCAGATTGTAGGACAGAAAATTCAATAAAACTTCATCACCGGAGTTGGAGCATCAAGACGATTGCAGATCAAATCCTCAAAGGGATGGAAACAGCTCAACGATATATTTTTGCATGGAAGCATGAGGTGTCCAGCATCATCAACAAACACATGAAGCATGAGGTGTCAAGTAAAATGAAGCTGGAGCTACAGTTTTTTCAGCTTCGAGATGTCTCCAGTGATTTGTTCGGTTCGTTTGGAGCTTTTGGAGCACCCGCTTCTTCTCCGTCCTCTTCTACTTCAGAACGCCACAACGATCTGTGGTTCCTACACAGCACCGATCTGTGAAACTTCTCAGCAACGATCTGTGAGTCTCTCTTTCCATCGGCATCCGAGCAGCTCCGTTCTTCTCCAAGCAGCTCCGATCCGTTCTTCTCAGCAGCTCCACTTCGTTCTTCTTCGAGCAGCTCCGCTGTCAGAGCACCGATTCTTCTTTAGGTCCTCTCTGATCTGGCTTGTGAAATCTATCTGTTATATTCACACTGCATCTGCCACCTCATGCTGCTGCTATATGAATTGTTGATCTCCACCTCATGCTGCCATTCATCAGTTCTGATTACATTCTGAGTTTTGCTGCTATATTCTGATTTGCTGAAGTTTAGTCTGGCTGACACTGATTGAGGTTTAAGCTGTTGCACCCTACCTGTTCGACAGAATTCCTCAGTGAGGTAGCTGAAGTCTTGTTTTACTGTTATATCTGCTGCGTTATTCTTCCTCTAGTATTGCTACTTGCTGCTTCATTTGTTCTTGCTGCCACCTCCTCCTGCAATTTCTGAGCTGAATTTGTACTGGAAAATAATTCGTCTGCCTCATTTTGGTGTTCCGAATTGTGATGAGGTTCAGTTTGAAGGATTCAAGTGACTTTGGTGCACAAATGGACTCTGATTTTATCTTTTGAGCAGTGACAGATGCAAAGACACGGCTGCCATTCTTAGTTGTTTTTGTTAGATTTTTGCCATGGAAAGCAACTGGAGTCATCGTGTTTCAAGCGAATTGGATTTCACCAACGTTTGTTCAACAATTTGAGGTTGAGAGTTGTGTTTTCTGGTTCACATACAGCAACTATTTTCTTCTTACTGGATTTTCAAGCTTTTGTGACTGATTTGATGAAGTTGATTCTCAAGGGCTGGAGTTAATGAAATCAAACTTCGATGATGAATTTAGAAGATAGGAGAAGCATAGGGAATGTTAGAGATATAGTATATGTTAGACTCATAAGTTTCTAATAGAGTAAGTCCTTATTGTTTAGTTACTTGAGTAACACTTTAGAAGTCTTCTATATATAGAGACTATCTACTCTTGTAATCATAACTTTGAGCGATCCATTATGTTTTCCATAGCTATTGGTTTGCTCTCTACATTCTCTCCACATCTCAATTACTCACACTCCCTTTACCTGATTGACGACTAGTTGTGAGTCACATTTTGCCCTTAAGTGTTTCATGCCTATTCCTCTAACTATTCTCAATCCTATGATGAGAGCTTTATACTCCGCCTCGTTATTCGTTGCTCTGAAGGTTAGTGCCAATGCGTAGCGCAAAGGTGCAACCTTGTTTGGTGGTATTAGTAGCAATCCTGCCCCTGACACTGCATTGTTTGATGATCTGTCGGTGTATGGGTCCCATATCTTGTTGGGATCTATCTCGGATGTGGAGGCTTCTCCGCCCCCTTTTGTTTGCTCCTCACTTTCTTCTGGGTCAATGCCTGTGAATTCTGCTATGAAGTTTGCCAGTGCCTGTCACTCAATGGCTGTTCTTGGTTCGAAGTTGATTCTGAATTCACTAAGCTCCATGGCCCATTTGATCAGTCTTCCTGCTGCATCTGGCTTTTGCAGGAAGTGCTTCAAAGGTTGGTTTGTGGGTACAGTTATTTCGTGTGCGTGGAAATATGACCTCAGCTTTCTTGCCGCTATTACTAGGGCGTAAGAGGTACTTATCAATAGGCATGTAATTGAGCTCGTACTTTGCCAAGGCTTTGCTGACAAAGTATACGGGTAGTTGAGCGCTGCCTTCCTTTCGTATGAGTACTGAGCTTACTGCCACGTTACTCACCGATATGTATAGGTAGAGTGGCTCCCCTGGGGTGAGTTTTGCAAAGGATTGTAGTGTTCGCAGGTGTTGAAATGCATGTTCGCATCTGGGAGACCATTCGAACTTCTTGTTTGCTCTTAACACCTCAAAGAATGGTAGTGCCTTGTCTCCTATTTTTTATAGAAATTTATTTAGTGCTGCAAGGCACTCATTTAGCTGTTGTACCTCCTTGTGCTTTTTCGGGGACGTCATGTATTGCTTGTAGTTTTTCGGGGTTTACCTCAATTCATCTTTGGCTCACCATGAATCCTAAGAATTTTCCTAATTGACCTCTGAATGCATATTTTGAAGGGTTCAGTCTGACTTGGTATTGTCGCATTCTTTGAAATGCCCTTCGCAAATCTCTTACGTGGTTTGGCTTTTTTATTGATTTGACAATCATGTCATCTACGTAGGCCTCCGTTGTAATACCTAACATGTCCCCGAATAGTTTATTGACCATTCTGTGGTATGTTGCACCTGCATTTATGAGACCGAACGGCATCACCGTGTAATGGTAAATATCCCCGTCTGCGTAGAATGTCGGATGTGGGACATCGTCCGGGGTCATTTTGATTTGATTGTATCCTGAGTACGCGTCCATGAAACTCATCAATTCGTGGCCTGACGTTGCGTCCACCAATTGATCTATCCATGGCAGCGGGTAAGAATCCTTTGGACATTCGTTGTTTAGATCTCGGAAATCTATGTACATTCTCCAAGTTTCACTTGATTTCTTTGCAAGCACTGGATTTGCCACCCATTTTTTATATTTGCATTCTTTGACGAAACCTGCTTTTATAAGCTTGCCTACCTCTTCGCGGATGGCCACTTTTTTGCTGCCGCCCATTGGTCTTACCTTTTGGGTTATTGGTCTATTGGAGGGATTGATGTTTAACTTGTGAGAAATAACATCTTCACTTATCCCCGACATGTCACTTGGGGACCATACGAACAGGTTCTTATACTCTTTGAGAAGCTCTATCATTGATGCTTCTTCTTATTGTGTTAGCGAGACCCCTATATTTACCTTCCTTTCGTGGTCATCAATTACGACCTCTCGCAATTCCTCCATGGGTAGGGGGCGTCTGTGCTCTTCCCTTGGTTCTACATCTATTTCCATATGTGCTTCCTCTATTGTCGAGGCTTTTGGTCGCAACGCTATTGTATAGCATTGTTTGGCTGAATCTTGGTCGCCTAGGACCTCCCCCACGCCTTTATCTATTAAGAATTTCATCTTTTGGTGTGTTGTTGAGGAGACCATCCCATACTTGTTTATCGTGGTTATCCCTAGGATGTCGTTGTATGCAGAGAGGCGTTCGACTATTAGGAAAGGCTCTTCAATGCGAAGCTTAACTTTGCTTGTCCCTATTGCCAATGGCAGGGTGACTACTCCTGTTGGGTAATCCATGTCCCCTGCGAAGCCTATCAATGGTGTGTGTACTGGTTTCATATCTTTTTGTTTTTTTTCTAGGGCCTTGAGAGTCTCCATTGTGAGTATGTTTGGTGAACATCCCCCGTCTATCAGAATCTTTCTACCTTGGTCTTGTTGATCTCCATTGTGAGTACCAAGGCGTTGTCATGCGGGTATCGAATGTGTTCCATGTCCTCTTTGGAAAAGGATATGGGGTCGCTCGACGTATGTTTTGAATCTTCGCTCTGTGTTTCCAGGGCGTAGGCTTCTCGTCCTTCGGGTGATTCGCCTCCTGAACCGAAATCCCCATGAATGAAGTATGTTGTTACCATCTTTTATTTTGAGTTTTTACACATGGGCTTTTGTTTGAGTCGTGCAGACGGCGCCAATGTTGGATTAAGCTTGTCAAGGTTCGGCCGTAGAGTGCGCCTTCGAGGTCTTGATACGTGAATGTGTCTGCCTTCTCCTTATGCCCCCGTAGACCTACAAAAAAGATTGGCCGGAGGGGTGGTTTCCAGCGAACCCTCTCTGATGCTTAAGTAAGCGCTCGGTTTCTAGAGAGATAAAGTAGAGAGAGTTCAGAGCGTTCGGTATTCACTTACCTGGAATGAAGGATATGAGGGGGTATTTATAGAGTTTGAGAATTTGGCCACGTGGGGCCCGCCGAAATAAGGTGGGGTCCGCGGAATATTCACTTTAGGATTGGGTGAAAGGGCGTGCCCGTAGATCAGGAATGCATAAATCGGGTGTGTGGAAGTCCGGGGGTTTTTGGTATTACCCGGGGTTAGGGGGCCGACGACCGAAGCGCGCCGGCCCTATTTGGCCAGACTAGTCCGGCTCCTCGGTCCGGACTAGTCCGGCTCCTCGGTCCGGACTAGTCCGGCTCCTCGGTCCGGACTAGTCCGACTCCTCTGGCCGGACTAGGGTGGCTTTCGTGCTGGGGTGTCCGTTTTGTCAAGTTTTGTTTGTTAAGCGTGTTTAGGGTCAGTCTTCATAAGATAGGTGAGCTCAAATGAGGTCCAACTGGGTGTATATCCATCAATACCCATAAATAAATAAATATATACATAAAAAGTCATATCGCCACCCTACTTGAAAGATAGGTTCGTCGTAGGTTTCGAACCGGGTTCAGACAGATAGTCTCTCTGAAAACGGCTAAATGTCGCGGTTCTATACTCCATGGTGTACTAAGTAGGAGTAATAATGTAAATATATGTTCATTAAGGTAGTAATATTTGTAAAGTTATTTGATTTATAAATAAACATTAAATTCTAAATACTAGTGTCCATTTGTTTGTGTATATCGTGGATATGCACTTATGAGCTATAGTGACATGTTCAAAAGTCGTGGTTGTTCGAATCAGTGAGTTGTTTAGACACTGATAATTTTGTGTCTATTAGGAATGTGAAGAAAGTAAATGCATCATAGTTATGTATTTGTGTAGTGTCAGAAATTGATTAACTGGTTTATCCAATCAAAATAAAAATGGATCATATTCATCACAATATATGTTATATATGACACATAGGTCGATAATTAAGACCAAAACATCATTATTTGGCGGGTTGGACGGATTGGGTCAAATGACCCGTGTATTAGAAAATATCTATCTAACTGAAACACAACAACTCATGGCGGGTTATTCACTTATCCACGCACGGGTTAGATTGAAAATTCATAGGTTATATATTCACAATATGAAGTTCTAATTATAAACCATCAATTTGTCTCTGTAAACCACAATCTATGATTATTTCAACTTTATCTATTAAGTTTATAGATTTTTTTTTCAAAATAAAATAAATGCATAAATTTATTAAAAACTCATAAAAAATATTTAGAATAATTGTATGCCAAAATAAAAAATAATATATATAATGAACATTTATTTTTCTTAAAGAAAAAACTTAATCCTTGAGTTTTTTTTTGTATAAAAATGATTTTCATGTTTAAAACTTATATATGATTTTTTTGTATAAAATTTAATTCGAAATATTTTTTTTCTATTTTTAGATTGAATTATCTTTTTTTTTTTTTTGTTATTTTTTAGAACTAAAAACAAATAAAACTTAAAAAATAACATAGTAAACTTTACGATTGGTATAAAACTTTTTGGACATTTTTACCATGCTCTTGGAGCACCATGCTTTTGCCACTATTTTTTTTTCTCTTGCCCTAAAGGTGAACCCAATAGTGAAATTGATATTATTTATAGTATGATACATATCTTATGTGTAGTTAAAAAAATTCATACTTTTTCATACTTTTAAAGTTTTACTTATGTTACAATTAAATCCACCATAGTATTAAAAAAAGCATAAGTATGGTGCTCAAAGAGTATGGTAGAAAAATCCAAACTTTTTTGTAGAAAATAGTGCACCCATATGGGGTGCTCTTGCACGGCTCGGTAAGTCCGGGAATAAAGTTACACACTACGGAAGTGTGTAATCGCCAAGTGCCTATATATATCCATCTATATTGATGGTTATGTATTAGACCTACAAATATAGATTTGTGAGTGATAGTGTGTGAGACTAGTCAAAAGTTGCCTTCGACGTCGTCCTCTCGTATCGGAACTCCGGTGCCCGACTACCTCGTCTTTGGGTCATCAACCGTGGAAACCGAGGTACGCTCTGCCTTAGTGACGTACCTCTCCAACCGGCATCCCCACCGCCGTGATTCCGACCCGACACCGACGATCTACACTTCCGCAACCGCACGCCGCCACACCGAACGAAGTAAGTGTCGTATCCTTATTACGATCTCATGTCTTACTAACGTGTGTGTTTTAGTGTGCATGTAGTTCGAATTCCTACATTGGTATCAGAGCTTAAGGCTCGGTTTTCGGCATTCACCACGTCGTCGTAGTGACGATCGTTTCGTCGGTCTTAAATTCGACGATTTTGAGCGTCCGTTGCTCGGTTCATTTCCTATGCTTTCGACCTTTTATCCATGAGTTTTTGGCGCTCATTCCACTCCCGAAGAGTCGTGTTCGCAAGGGCTACGGTCCCGAGCGAACCCGACGATAACCGACCGTGTTCGTGGCCAAACGTCGCCGTGAAACTCCCACTCGATATCACGACGTTTGGTAGCTCTAAAAGGTCTGTCCTGAGCGTGGAACATGGTTGTGCCATCTCCATGCTAAGAGTGACAGCCATGGCCGCTCCATCGAGCTCAAACGTGAAAAATGAAAATTTTGGTTTTGTTGCCGGAAATTAGTTTTCAGACGACGGTTATCATGAGTGTTGCCTGAGATGAGTTCCGGTGACGGTTACAAGTGATGACGGTTTCTTAAGAGTGGGAGTGGCAAGAGAAACGTGGGAGTTTAGACATGGACGTGGGTGGGTATGAACATGGGTGCATGAAGAAGTTGCAGAAGTTTAGCATGACAGTTTTTTTCTTCACGTTGAAGAAGATGAACTGTCTGGCCGATCTGGTTCATTTTGGTCCGACCGCAATTTTTTTTAAAGCTGGTTTAATAAACGGACCGTCGTTCAGTTTACTTAAGTGAAGAGGCCTACATTTTTTTTTTTGGAAAGCAGGCCTCTAATTTAATAGTAAAGGGCTGCATTTTTTTAGCTAGTGGGCTTATTTTAGTGAAGTGGCCGATAGTTTTTTTAATAGGCCTGTTTTATTAAAATAAACCCACGACTTTTTTTCTAGTGGTTGACTTAAGTCAATAACATTTAAACTAAAATTTCAGCCCAATGTTTCAAAATTGTAAAAATGGTCCTCAACTTTTTTAGCAAATTTGTTTGCAAAGAGGTCCATGAAACTTTTATAAATAGTGCAAATAGCTCCTATATAAGTTTTAAATTGGGTGCATAAGGTCCCAAATATATTTATTAGGTGAATTTAAGAGAATGAGCTTTTCTAAATTCATGCTAGCCATCATAAATATTAAGTGAGAGCAAATGGCTCCCTTAGTAAGGGTAACTCGGTGAATTTAGTAATTATAGTTTTACTAAGTGTCGGTTTAACCCCTAAACACTAACGAGTGTTAAGTTATTGTGAATTAGTTCACATTAACTAATATGTAGAATATGTTTCCCATAATACAATATCATTTTCCACGTACGCACATGGATGTCAAGTAAGTACGCTTTATAATATTAATTAGTTTAATCCTAAAGCATGCGTAGGTTTTATTTAAATCTATTAGTATCATGCTTAGGGTGCTATTATATTTTTAATTGCATGTTGGCCCCCGTAGTTTGAATGTGTTTCAACTACAAGCGAATATGTTTCGCAAAGTCTTATGAGACGTGATTGTAATATTCTTGAGTTGAAATTGAGGAAATAAATTATGTCTAGGAAGACCGAGTTTGAAGTGAAAACTTGACGCCGCGCCCCCTCCTCCCCGGCCTGGGAACTACGTTCTGTCTAGAAACGAGAGTGTTGGGACCTGTCTCGCAAACCCTTCGGTCCACCTGGGAATTTTCCTCTAAACGTAACTTTTGAGAATTTACATGAAGGTCCCTAAGTCTTTACAACCGATTTTTTATGCGAGATGTGTCTTGCTAAATCCGTATGGGGTGCTAGTTTTTAGTTATGTGTTAAGCATGATCCATGTTAATTTGTTTAACATCCATGTGTTGGTGCATATCTCGCATGCATGTATTGCTTATTATGACATGATATTTATTTTGCTAAGCATGATACATGTTGATTATATGGTATCCATGTACTAAATATTTGATATCCATGCTAGCATGATATATTGGATTGATTTCATATCATTGCAAATCATTCACGTAAGCATGCTCGTACATTTGATATTTCTTGTGTACCAAACATGTTGCATGATGATGATTTGTTTAGAATCCTTGCGTAAGTCAACACATGTTTTATTAGTCATTCATGTATTTGTAATCATGATTGCATGTTGGCTTTATCAATGTGATCAGAACTTGACTTGATTATTGGCTAAAATTAATTATCGCTAAGCCAGTACTTTGGACGATGATTGGGAACATAGTGAACTTTTGACTCCGGGGCATGCTTGCTTTAATTAATTTGGTCAATAAGAAAGTTGAGTGTAACATGTGTAAGTATAATGAATAATGATTCTTGCATGCCTTGTTGAATGATCATGATATGGTGTTATCTCTTTTTGTGTAAAAGAATGACATTGGTCCTCCAAATGATTGTCACCAAACTTAGTTGTGCGTTAATGTTGAATGGTGATAACTCTGAGGTCTGGCAGGAGAAAGTTATGTACTTGCTCCAAATTCTAGAAATTCTGGAGACCATATTCAATGACATGGAAAATCCTAAAGCAGGGAATGTTGCCCAGCAGAGGTGAAACCTAAGAGTCTATGAAGTATGAAAGTGCAGAATTGCACCGCGTGTATCATTTTGTTGAGTGCTACGAATGATAGTATGTTCAAGAAATTTCAAGGTTATCAGAGTGCTACGACGCTTTGAAACGAATTGAATAAGAAATTTAGTTTTCATCCCACATAAAGGAAATTGTTCTTGACTGTGTGATTTACCTCTTATAAGAAGCATGGCATGTGGCTGATATGATAATTGAATTCAGGCACGCTGGTAATATATTCACTGAAAGGCAGAAACTCTAGGTTGTAACTAGCTCCTTACACGATTCGTAGAAGCATGTAAAAATGCAGTTGTCTCACTCTTATTGGGCTACCACTCTAAAAGAAGTTGAACGACTTCTAAAGCTAGAAGAGGAAAGGCATAAGAGTAGGAGAACTCTAGCCGAGTTGCATGTGGTGACTTCCTCCAAAAGCCAAAAAGAGACCAATGAGACAATATCGTGGTAAGAATGATGAGCATGATGGGTCCAATCAGTTATCAAAGATGAATGAAATTAACGAGCGGAACCGTCCGCACTATGTCCAAATGGCTAAGAAAAGTGCTATAATTGTAGTTGATAGGTTACTACTCAAATAAATGCACTACTCTGAAGCGTCATGTATGTCTTGATGCTTGAACTAGTAGACTATTGAGTTTCTAGTTCGAGCAATTAGTCTATGAGTTGTGACTCGGGATCAAGCCATGGACAAGAAGATTTGTAGTTGATCTTCAAAAATTCAACTAAATCATGATAGGTACAGAATCTCGAGCTGCAGCCGAATGAGTTGGCATCTGCAAGCTATGTCTATGAGACAATCGAGTCCACAATGCCTTACTATATGGTGAATTGCTGATTTCATTCTTTGTTTCTATTAGACCTAGTTGTTCGATTAATGTTTCCATGACATTGAATTTGTGTATATATGGTCAGTTCCGGTGGATTTATTGTATATCACAGTTGCATCTAGCAATGATTTCAATATATCCAAAATTTGTCGCAAGTTTGCTAGCGACGAGACCGGAAGCCTTGTGTAGGCAACCAGAATAAGTTCAAATTAGACATCTACTAGCCCATATTTTTTGTGGGAAGGCTTAAATATGTTTCGTATCTTGTATATTTTTTTGATATTCTATAGATGGCTAAGTGAGTCTTGTAGATGAATTGAATAGATAAAGAACTTGTGGTTCTGATCATATACGTTAAGACGGCGGTAAGCTCATCGACTTGACTTGTAAATATACGTCATATAAAGAAACAGTTCATTTCGTTGACTATTTTTTTTGGCACTATGCAACACGATTTTGTTGCTAGAAGACGTAGGTGAAGATGGTTGAGTCAGTGACAACATTGGTCCAATAATACATTACCTATGGTAATTTTCGGGTCTCTCCACAAGGAGGACGTACCTTATATCGAGACGAATGTTTGTCAACTTGATCAAGTGCCTAAATATTAGTTGCATACCACTTCATATAAGTTATGATCCAGAAAAAATCCGAAAGTGGGAGCAAAATTTGAGCCTAAACTAAGAGATGTTGAAATGAACATGTTTATCCTTATAAAGTGAAAAATGGGTTGTGACCTATTTTTTAGTTCTTGAGCTAAATTTACCAAGATAACTTCATTCGAGTGGGAGGATTTTTGCAGATGTTGAATAAGTTTCTCATCATGCTCACAGATGTTGAACAATTTTCTCGTGATGCTCGCATCTTCATCATCAGTTGCGAATGTAGATGATCTTGGTCATGATCTTAGTTCAAGTGGGAGCAAGAACTTTCATGTTTATACTCGAATGAGTAAAGGTTGTCGTTCTAGGGGGAGCGTGTACAAAATGTTATTAATCCTAGTGGGAGCTTATTGTGGCTTCTAATACCCTTTAAGGAAAATGGAGGACAGGATGGAAGACGCGAAGCGCAAATGGATCGGTGAGGTCCTAAAAGTCATGAACAATTTGAGATGTGTCTCGAATAATTGCGAATGTGATATTCGGATGATCCCATCCACGTTGATCTTGGATGTAGATATTGCCTTTGAAATATCGTAGTAAAGCACTTCACCATATTGTGGTATGAGAATGAAGCTTTTGGACTATGGTGGTCCGTGAGCATTCTACTTTCTTCCCTCGAGGCAATATTATTAATGATGATGTGTTAGTCATGTCAGATGTTTTAGTCACTACGGACTAAGACTATTATTAAAACATCGACAAGATCATGTAAACTAAATGTGCTTGACACATAGTACATGCTGGTAGTTACGGAGTTAATCAAATGAGTACGAGACTTAGTTGATATCTGGAGGGTAAATCAATATAATCTTGGAATTGTGTTTCTAAGAGATCATTTGAGAGAATATGTTTCTTGGGTGATTGATCATATTATTACCTCGATAAGCTAACTCTGTATAAATGTCATGACTTGATGCGCTAAATGTCTTAATTAAGATGAGCTCACTCGGGTGTCTTGTGCATGTTGTGACGTTCACTACACCCACTATTAAATCGGGCATATGGCTCGACTTGGATTGATGCTCAAGGATCAAATAACGATGGTTGTTGAGGTGTCGTACATATGTGTATGACAAAATAAAGTGAAGTTGTTCCTAGTGGGAGTAACGACCTCCTTAGGAAAATGTTTCTTACTGACTGGCCATCAGATACTGAGAAACGAGTGCAAACTTCATTATATGCGAATGAAGCTAGTGCTCTCGCAACAACAACCGAGGATTAGATTTGGTCTATAAGGTTCATATATATATTCCGGACGATGCACATTATTGCTTCAGTGTTAGTCTACTGGTAATTGTGTTGTAATATTTTTCCGAAGAGGATCCTAACAATGTTTGAACATTCAGTAGACCAATATAACTATGCATAAGACATGGTTTCATGCAAGAGGGTGAATGTGAAGTGATAGTCAATGAATGATGGATAAACGGTATGTCCGTAAAGCCCTTGCATATGTGCAATTCATCGACATTTGATCACAATGAAGACAAATGGTCTTGAACATTGTGTAAAAAGCGAGGTAGCTTGCTTATTTTTCCTAATGATCACATCACAATGTTCATTTTTATCAATACGTTTGATTTGAATACACACATGTTTATTGTGATTTTTATGTGCATTCACTCGAATTTTAAATGTATGTCGGGTAAATTAGAGGTTAGCTCTCTCACACGAGTAACCGCCTCCGCGTCCTAGGGGACGTTACGTCTTTGTGACGATTGGGAGAGGAGACATGATTTTGAGCTTAAAATCGTCAAGTGGATGATTGGAGAGCTAACTGCTCGAATTCATAAGTCGCTCGTTGACATGCGGTCATCGATGATTAAAGTGGAATTTGTTTCCACGTAGTTTACCTTAGAGCCGGATGGGAGTTAGTGGACTCTTTTTCGAGTGCATGTGGCATTTGAAATGACATCCGCACAGCGCTGTCTTTGAGTAAGACAAATGACATACGCTCTAGGGAAAAGGAGAAGAGTGTTGTGACACACGTTTCATACCGTGTGTGCTATGCGACCATGGGTTTACACAAGCATGATCTCAGCTTGTTGTAGTGTGAGACCCAGGATCCTTATGAGGTTCCTAAATTGTGTGCCCTCACGACTCCGATCAGAGACTTGAGACCTGACACGATGTTCGCTAGGTTAGTGTGTTTCCAAATGGCCACCTACAGATTCGGCCTGGCGGGAAATGTCTAGAAAAGCGAGTCGGGTTGGTGTTGAAAGGATCATGAGAAAAGGAAGATTGTCAACGGAATCTCTTTTAGAACTGTATTCACGGTGCGCACCAATCATGAATTAGTTTCGTGGTTGTGAATACAAGGTATAACTAATGAGCTCTTTGTAGATACCTGAATGAGGTTCCACAATCTAGGGTACAAGCATACTTCATTATTGCAGGTTGTACTCAATGAGCTGTTGTATACTCCTAACAGATATACAACAAATAGCTCTCACAAAGTATATCGGTCGCACGGTTGAGCCCTGTATGAAAGACGAAGGAAATGTAGAGAGGTATATCACTATCCACGCAACTGAGCACTCATGTGTGAGTGAGATGTAGGAAATAGTGCACCCATATGGGGTGCTCTTGCACGGCTCGGTAAGTCCGGGACTAAAGTTACAAACTTCGTAAGTTTGTAACCGCCCCGTGCGCATATATATCCATCTATATGGATGGTTATGTATTAGACCTATAGATATAGATTTGTGAGTGATAGTGTGTGAGACTAGTCCGAAGTTTCCTTCGACGTCGTCCTCTCGTGTCGGAGCTCTGGTGCCCGACTACCTCGTCTTTGGGGTCATCAACCGTGGAGACCGAGTTACGCTCCGCCTTAGTGACGTACCTCTCTGACCGGCATCCCCACCGCCGTGATTCCAAGCTGACACCAACGATCTACGCTATCGCAACTGCACGCCGCCACACCGAACGAAGTAAGTGTCGTATCCTTGTTACGATCTCATGTCTTACTAACGTGTGTGTTTTAGCGTGCATGTAGTTTGAATTCATACACTTTTCGATTTGTGATCTATGAAAAATTTAATGATCTATAAAAAAAAATTAACTAATAGTCTATAAATAAACTGAAATGAAAAAAAATATAAAACCTACTGAACCCTAGAAAAAAAAACCTAAAATATAGATTTGGTGCAAGTTGCCTCCACACTCTAAACCTGAGGGTGCTTGGAGTAATTTTCCGAAAATAGAAAGAAAACAGTGATATGACGTCTTTCGCGCGCTTTGTCTGCCACGTGTCGGTGTCTTCTCTCGGGATCTCCGAGTCACTGGGACCCATCATTCGTATCAATCTTATCTTGAGCCACTGAAAGAGTGTTTAGATCTAGATCAACGGTCCAGATTGCCTCCAGTTTCCTAAGGGTTGTTCGTCATTGAATGCATTCCCCACCAATAAATAGCAGTGCAGCTCCCTCTTCTCTACCTCTCAGAAGGGAAGGCAGACTGATCTCTCTGTCTGTACGCTGCGCGCAAGATCTGCTAGTGTAAGCCGCCTTAGCTAACGTGCGCCCATGGGCCTCCTTGACCAGCTCTGGGATGACACCGTCGCTGGTCCGCGGCCGGATAACGGCCTCGGAAAGCTTCGGAAGAACCATACTTTCAGCTTCCGGCCACAGATTCCCGGCAAGGGTACGCAGTTCTAGCTATCTGCGCCTATGGATCTGTTAAAACCCTAAATTTCGTAATCTCAACTTCTTCGAATCGAACTAGTTTGAGCTTGAATTCAAGCTTGTAATCGAAGTTTATTTAACGTCTGGAAGGATCAAAGTTGATTTGAATTATGAATTGCGCCCTTTCGTGATAAATTGGATTTCTCCGAACTTCTCGGTGCTTAAATATGAATTTCGGATAGGAACTTGTTGGTTTATTACTATTAGAATTGATGATTGCAGATCGTGAACTGCATGCGTACGGAATAGTTTTTGACTGATGCGAATTTGAAACGGTCGTTGCGTTTCTTGGATCGTCTACTGATGAAATCCACTCTTGTGCTTCAATACTTGTTCATCAGAATCCGATGGCGACAGCATGAGGCCTTCCGGTGATGATCCAAAAGATGGAGCCGTGAAGGTGACGAGGAGCATCACGATCGTCAAACCACCTGGCTACGGTACCAGCTCCCCGCCGGCTTCTCCAGCTGGATCGTCCACACCTGGTTCCCCCTTTGCAGGTACACTTCCCTAAGATTTCAAACATGGAAAACTCTGAAAAGTGAAATCTAGTCATAGATCCAAGCTTCTGCTGCAGAAATTGATGAACAGTTTTCCTTGAATTCATTTAAAGATGGAAGAAACTGAAATTCATCAAACTTGCCATGAATTCATAAATAGTGTGATTAATTTATTTATATTATAAAGAAAATCATCGAAAATATTATTATAAATGCAAGTGGATGATGAATGATTAAATGCTCATAATATATACATTTCTAGAGATATCCGGAGGAGACTGGAGAGGGGCCTTTCTGTCTCATTCCCATTTGTGGGCCTGGCTTCAGACTTGAGTGAGTTGGGATGTCGAAATTGAAAGGTTCTTCTACCAGAAAACATTGTTGTTGTATGATTGTCGCCTTACATTAAAATGACTTATCTGCCCCCCTTGCCCCTTCATGTTTGTAAACTACTTTACACACTGCTGACCTCAAATGTTATGTTACAATTTGCAAAGATTAAAACACAGAGTCAAACAAATAGCATGTAAAGTTGGTTGGACCCATTAACAAACCTTGCTTGGATTGGATCTTTAGATGATTGTGTATGGAATGGAAGTTGAATAGGTAGGTCATTTTTGTTGGACTGTTGTTATTTATGGTGTGTGCTGATAAAGGAAGGAACCACCTTTTGATGGTGTTGTGGCATAGGAAGCAGAGAGCCCTTCAGGTTTCGAAGGAGATCTGCGTCGGACGCGTATGAGAAGACAGGCAAAGTTGGACCAAAAAGCCCCTCTTCTCCTTAAGACCACTGATATATAACATATGAGCTGCCAAATCAAATATCAGTGAGAGTGCAGTCGATGCGGATCGGGTGTTGTAGTTTTGTATCGGAGACGGAGCAAAGTAGTGGTTTGGTTATGAATGATGTGTGTTATGTACTATGTGTTCTACTCTATCTCTATAGTAGCAGCAATAATCAGTGAAGGTTCTTCTACACTAGCAGTAATAGCGACTAGCAATAGTGCAAGGAGCAACAAGAGTTGTATGTTTGTTATAATGTGTGGCCTATGTTGTTTGTTACTCTACTACCCTCCCCATGTATATAGGTCTTTCTCCTTGTGAGTTAGTTGATGAATAATATTGTGTTTTCCTTAACTTTCCACTTATGAGATTTTGCTAGCTATTTAAAAAAAAATAGTTCAAATGATTGGTATAGACAATCTTCCATCTGCATCTTTTAGAAATCGAAATCGTTTCTATAGAACTTTTCGGTTCCATCCTTCGACATCTCCATTTTCACTGATCGTGTTGAATCTCATGAGCTTTAATACCAGTTGTTAATATCGGTTCTCTCAACACTCACAAGCAATTAAGAAAGAAAGCAGTAGAGAAGACTATTTAACGTGGTTCGGTCAATTCGACCTACGTCCGGGCAATGACGGGTGGCAATTAATTGATTGTCTCTATGTTACACATTACAGAGAATACAAAGCTATAAATAGTTGCAGAGAATAAACTCATAAACCTTAATTAGGGTTGGTCCAAACAATTTGGTCCAATTGTTGAATCAGGATCCATAACTCAATAAAAGTAGATAATTAAACATTAATGTTTGGACCAAACGATCATATTGGCAAATGTAGGTAACCAAATTATGTATTAACCCATCTTTTTATGAAAAAAAAAATTAAAAAAAAATTTTTTTTGATTTTTTTTCCATTGCCTTATCTTTATTTGTCATAATTGATGAACGAAAAGGGCATATTTGTACAAATAAAGAGAATTTAGTCGTTATTAATGGGCCTCACTTGTTGTAGATATTCTTGAACTTTTTTAGAAATTTCACTATTATTTTAACAGCCTCTAACAAAGCCCTCATCACATTTCATCTTCAATTCTTCTCAATGGCACTATTCAGAAGCTCGCTAGCTTCTGAATAGATTTGCTTCGGCAGAAGTTAGATAACTCCCTCTCAAGATCCAAAAACCGTTGGGAAGTCACTGCTGTTTTGCAAACTCTCTCGTCGGTCACGAGCATTGAGCAACTCTTCCTCCAGCATACATCTAAGCCTAAGCCAAAGCAGGAAGCCCCATCACAGCGGATGGCCTTTTTCAACCTCGCCTTCATCCCACTCTCCGCCTCAGCCTCGCCAAATCGTGGAGTCCGCCTCCCCCTCCCCCCTCAAGCCCCCCCCCCCCCCCCCCCCTTCACTGTCACTATCACTACCCCCGAGCCAGCACAAAAACCCCCCACCACCACCTCCACACACGCCTCCACACACCCGCACACGTCGCCACACGCGCCGCCACACACGTTACACGCGCTACCCACACGCCCACACGCGCCGTCCAAACCACACCCACGCACTCATTACAGCGGCGCGTGCAGACCACGCGTCGCCTTGTGCGGTGACACACGTCGCCGCGGTCCACCTCCACTACCAACATGTCGTGCGTCGGTCGTCAACGTCCCTCCACACACTGTCGTGGATGCACCGTTTTAAGCTCAAACTTGACTATATCTTGGCGGTACAGCCCACTACCCCCCCCCCCCCCCCCCCCTCATCTACCCCTTCCAGCTGAATCCATGGTTTGCCAGAACCAACGGTCCGTTCTCGGAACAAACCACTGCATGATATTCTACCCTTCGGAGTATCCACGATACGACCGCAGACGCGGTCGTATCTCATTTCCTTTCTCCAAACAGGGAAGCGAAGCATTTCTTTGGCACCCCCGAAGTGCGCTAGTCCTTCGCGGATGTTCCACAGGCAGGGGGTGTTTCGGTAGACTGGTTTCATACATCCCCTACCACTCAGAAATCTCTGCACCGGTCATGCGGTCATCTTTGTTTGTTTATGGAGTTGTGTGTGTTTCCGATTCTATTGTGGGTCTTGTCCGGTATTGTTTGGTGTGCAGGTCCTCTGTTAGCTATGTCGCTCTTGAGGGAGATTCTTCTACCCTACGAAGGGCTACGGGTGCTGCTGTATCAGTGGATTTCCTCCTCTTCAAGCTATTATTATTTGACTGGGGTCATCTCTACCGTTAAGCCGATCTGGTGTTTTAGTTTTTTTACTATCGTTTGCATTTCTGTTTCTTGCATTGCTGTATTTGCTTATGTTGTTTTGTTAGTACCTGCTCTACTAGTTCCGGTTTTGGGTGTTAACCAACCCTTCCAGAGCAGGTATTTTCTATTTTGTATTGTGTAATCGTTATTATTTCAAGTTCGGGTTTTATAAAAAAACAGCCCTCATCAGAATCTAATTTTCCTAATCTATTTTTAATAACTACTTTTAATATAATAAATAAAAATCTAAAATAAAAGCACTGGTTAATGAAGCCGCCTTTCCTTGTAATTTAGAGCATAGAGTTAGAATGTGTAGATATTAGTTGGAACTGGTAAAGGATTATCATCATTATATTAAAGAAAATAAATATCATTGCATTGGTTTTGTGGTTAAGCAACATCAACTTTGACTTGGTAAACGATAATTATTGACTGGTCCCTGAAAAATGTGGATGAGGATTAACTTCAAACTGACAGTGACATGTGATGGGTCAATCTCAATCTTCTTCATTACAACTTTGTCGTGCTTGTATAATCTATGGGTGTTTGGATAAATGTACGTAGGATGTAATTTCACATTATATTACGTCCCAATTATATTTACAGTACGTTGTTTGGTTTGTTAAATGACGTAATGTGCATTGTAATGTAATGTGTATTATAATATGAGGTTATATTCAAACTTTATTCAACGTAATATGAGATTAAATCAAAAAACGAATGTTATTATTTATTTAATAGATAAAATATTGTATTATGTTTATGGTTTTTTGTATAAACATATTTATGGTTTATTATAATAATAATATTATTATTTTTAGTTTATTTTATATAATTTAAAATTTATTATTATAATAAATAATAATGTATGTAATGTTTGTATAATATGAGTAAAATATTTTTTCGGAACATTTTTTTTATAAAAATTACATAAAACTATTTAAAATATTCTAATTAATACAATTTTATTAGTTATGTGTATTATGTTAAAGTATATAGTTTTTAGAAATCATAAATGACTATATTATTAACCATAATTTTTTTAGGAAATTAGTTGTTGTAAAAATATGGATTACTTAAATCTGATCATATTAAGATATAATATACTTTTATATATATATATATATATATATATATATATATATATATATATATATATATATATAGTAATAATAATAATAATAATAATAAAGTCACATTACAATGCACATTACAGCACATACTAAATATTGTAATCTAACATTACACTCTACATTACTGCACAACCAAACACTGTAATCTAACATTACATTACGTAACTCACATTATTTGTAATCTCACATTCCAAGCAATCTAACCATCCATCCAAACGCCCTTATTATCTTTGTCCCTCTCCTTTCTCTACAAATCTTTTGCATGAAGAATAAACAAAAAAAAATTATTATATCATCAAATGTTAAACAAAAAAGGCTAAAGCTACTATTATTTTCTAGGCAACCAAAAAGTTAATAAGAAAACAGCAAAGTTCTAAGAGTGGAATTTGATTACAACAAGATGGATTAACAGCAGATGATTCAAGAATTACAATATTAACAGGTTGCTTGCTTGCTTGATTCACAAAGAAACTCTTGCAGACATTATGCGATCCACGACACTAAATAATAATGTACAGAACAGAACTGAACATAAGCCGAGTTCAAAACCAAATCCGAACCAAGCTTACGTGCGGTCGTGTCCACAACCTGCCCCTCCTGCACTCTTTCACTCACAGATTAGCATAGATTCTTCGTCATAACAAGGGCCATCCGTGTGTAAAGGCAGGGTCAATCCACACTCCTCTGTTGCTTTCTCTAATTATTTGCAAGGTAGCTTCTTTTCGATTTTCAAAATCCCACCACTTCATCACATAAGTTTCGGAGGCTGCTCAAACATTTTTTAGATAAAGATTGTCACAAATCGATATCAAATTGCGTCCGTGCACTAAATTAGATTAAGGCTTGTCAATAGTAAATTTACCTTCTTGAGGGGCTTGGACGAGCCGGAGCTGCCTGGTGATCCTCTGTTTTCAAACTGTGGTTTCAATATCTCAAAGGAACATACTAAGGATTTGTCTACACTCAACAACGCACCTACGTTGTCAAACTCACCGCCGTAGTTTGGGGCTGAAAATATCGTGACTAGCCTCCGTTTGGCAAAAAATTCATATCCATCCTCCACCACCTGAAGATAAATACAACAAACTTATGGTTTTATTATGTTTATAATCGAAAAATAGAAGAAACCATGCAACAACAAATTATACTTCGTCAGGTTATCTCCAAGAGATTTTTTTGGATATTCTTAGTCTTTCGAAAGGGTTTTTGAGTTAATGGTCCTCTATTTCCCGTTTCCATGAGAAATTTGTGTATATTCGGCTTCTGATTTTGGGTTTTGGAGAAAAGCATCGAGTAAAAAATAAATAAAAGTCTTGAGAAAACCTGTACTTCTGATCTGGGTTTGAAAACCCTCATTTCCTTAAAGAATTCTGAATATTTGACTTCTGATTTGGGAATATAAGTTAGTGTCCAGTTTCCTCATTTCTGAGAAAAAAAATATGTATTTTAGTATTTGGATTTTGGAAAAATTGTGGAATATTAGTTTTTCATTTGGTTCGTTTAGACTTTAGAGCAGACAGTCCAATTTTCCACATTTTCATCAAACCTCGTGGATAATACAGGATTTTTAGCAAAAGCTTCGTTTTTCTTAATTGTAAGCAGAAACTATAATACTATATCTACCATTTGCAATTGTAATTGGGATTTTGTATAAATTTTACCTGATGACCTCTGCAGATGAGATCAAGGTCATTCTTGTCCAAGAACTCATGAACTTTATCCGCTCCAAAAGTACATGAAACACCTCGATCGCTATCCCGCCAGCCATCTACACCTGGGTGTGGATCTGACCACAACAGATCACAAAGAAGTCCATAATCAGGAATATCAGTTGGCCTTTGAAGCTGTCTGATTTGGTCCAAATTTTCCAACTCTGGGGAAAGCCCTCCATGCATACATAGTATTTTCTCATCGATCAATGCAGCCACAGGCAAGCAATTGAAACAATCGGTAAACATCTTCCACAGCCTTACATTGAACCTTCTCTTGCATTCATCGTAGAAGCCATAAATACGGTTTATTTTTGCATCCTCGTGGTTGCCTCTAAGAAGATAAACTTTGTCTGGGTATCTGATTTTATAGGCGAGGAGCAAACAAATCGTTTCTAAGCTTTGTTTGCCACGGTCCACGTAATCTCCGAGAAAGAGATAGTTTGCTGACGGAGGGTAACCACCAAACTCAAATAATCTAAGCAGATCGCGGTATTGTCCATGAATGTCACCTGCATCATAAAAGGCAGGCAACGTTAGCTGAATGAAAAGGGAAGAACACGAAGCATGATCATGTTGTCAATGGGGGAAATACCCCATGTATGCGCAGAATTAAGTATTTCAGAGACAACTAGGCAATACTGTAAAATAATACGGATTTCAGTCGTCCTTTAATCAGAAAGTCGGTAGAGGACAGAATCATCATAGTTTTGCATTATAATGCGTTCATCTGTTAAACAAGATCCAGTGACCTCCGCACAAGGAGCTCAATCGGCCTTCCTAGTGATTTCAATCCAGAATGAATCTTCCTAGATCAAAATTCCTCTTGAAGTTCATACCATCCTAATTGAGCATACAAACGCTCAAGAATTCGAATATCAGCTAAAAACTGAATCAATTGTTCTACCAAAATATTTATTAATTTGTTAGAAAAGCTATGCTTCATCCGGAATGTTATTCCATATGCTACCGAAGGATCGAGATTTCTACAAATTTCCCATTTGAAGTCACAAGCTCCAGTTCACACAAACTTTTTACAGATTCGTAAACAACCCGCAGAGCACCCCTGCCAATGATTCTCCAATCCCTAATCCTAATAGAAGATAGCTAACGATTGTACAACGAAGATCAAAGCATGAAGATACCAAAAATCGGATCTCAAATAGGAAAGAGAGAAAGAGGGCTAACCGCAGACTCGAACAGGAGCGTGAACCTCGACGAGATTAGGCTGGGAGAGGAAGATTTGGCGAGCGTTGATACAGAGCTGACGGATCTCAGCTTCGGAGAGCTGAACCTGCTTGCCTCCTTTGCCATCAAGTAACCTCCTGATTATGTCATCCAAAATCGCCGTATCCATCATCCCCTCCATCGTCATCTTCATCATCGTTGGGATGAAAGGGATCCCGGGGGATGGAGGATTAACTGATGAATTGAGTGACTGAGCTAATTGATGGATTGATTGATCGGAGGATTCTACAGGGTGGAGGTTCGTAGGAGACGATGACGGAGATTGGAAGCAAGGGGAAGAAAGAAGAAGTTGCGGCTGCTGCTAAATGATGAACAGAAAATGAAAAAGAATGGAGGGAGCACAGAAAATGAACAAGTAGACGGATTTATTATGGCTGTCTGTCTGTCTGTTGACGCGGAAATTGGATTTTCTATAACAGTTCTCCAGAAAAAAAAAAAAAAAAAAATGTATCTACCAATCGAATTCCAACATTTTTTTGAGAGACAAACATGGTTTCATTCATAATTTATTAATAATAATCTGATTGCCAAAAAAATCTAAATTAATCTAGGATTAGAGATAATAGATTTTTTTTTTCATTTGGTGCCAAAATTTAATAGAGTTATTTTCGTTTTGGAGAAGAGAAGTTGTCCCAATTCAAAATATTCAATACTCACATAAATTCTTACTATTACTAAACTCGCACTTTACACATTTTATATAGTTAAAAAAAATTGTATTCTACTGCCAGATTTTTTTTTATTTCATTAATTCGTTTTTTACGAAAACTCGTTTTTATGTTAATATGTATTTTGTTCTTAAATAATTTATTATATTAAATGCATTAGTTAAAAATATATATTATTATATATTATTGTATAGCTCTTTACATTTATTTTCACATTAAAAAAATTATTTTTAAATTAAATTACCATTGAAAATTTTATAGTTTTTTTATTACATTATCCAAGATTACAAAATACTACAATAAACATAAAAGAAAACAAAAAGTTATATTATTGTAGGGTTAATAACTAAAAAACTGTCAAATGTTTACCCTATGTTAAAATTAGGTGTCTGAAGTTTGAAATGTTAAAATGGACTGTCCCAAGTTTCATTTTTGTTGAAATTTGGTGTCTCGGTGTGATTACTTTAGAGAAGTCAATTCCGACGAAACCGTCTGTCAAATTCGAGCTCTCATACACGCTCCCTGCTCGTCATCTTGCCGGGATCGTCACCTAAAAAGTTGGTCACATCCGGGCAAGTAAATCTCGCTATATTGTCCTTGGAAAATGGCTCCACACCACTCTTCTAGAAACTTTTTTTTTAATGTTCAATTTTTAGGTGAAGTTTGACGATATTGTGGAAAGTAAAGAGTGATGGATTATGAGTGGGTTGGTGGGTTGATGAAAATGATTGAATGGAGATGAAAAGACGCATAGAGACACCAAATTTCAACAAAAATGAAACTTGGGACAGTCCATTTTAACATTTCAAACTTCAGACACCTAATTTTAACATAGGGTAAACCTTGGACAGTTTTTTAGTTATTAACCCTATATTGTAATTATTTAATGATGTGGATAATTTAGTGTTTTCTAAACTCAGAATCGTCAGTTGTGTCATGTGGCACAACAATACACGTCTAGGGTCAGAAGCTTTAGAATTGATCTAAAACCTCAAAATTCTCTAGTTTAATCAAACAAAATTGATGGGTTCCGATGTAATCGTTAGCCCCGTTAACAGCCAATGGACGGCGAATAGGTCCAGTGGGCCTCGTGAAAAGCCTGGAAGGCCCAGAGGCCCAGCATGAAGGGTCCCCGACTTTAGCGGTCCCGATGAATGAGCTGAATGCTCCCGATAAGAAGCCTCTGAGTAGGCCCCGATGTGCCTTAGTAAAGGCCCCGATAATAAAGCCCCGCAGAGGCTGGACCCGTCCCGCAGAGACTAAAGGTCCTGGGTGGTGATCTAGAATGAGACAACTCTGGAGTCCCCGACAGTAGTCGAGACTTGTAATCAGAGGATAAGACCGAGAAACCCGCCTACTAGATGAGAGTAGTGGGAAGACGGTTAAGATATAGATAAACTCCCCGAGATACGCAGGCGTGCCCGAGATACGCGGAGTACGGGTAAGATACGCGGAGCGTGGGGCGAGATATACGGAATCCCAACCGAGATATGTGGAATCGTGGCGAGATACACGGAATCATGGGCAAAACTGCCAGGCGCAGTAACAAGTAACTGAGTAACTTCCCCTCCTATATAAAGGAGGAAGTTACCTCAGAAAAACCCTACACTGATACGAACATATACTCTTGCTTACCACCCATTGATTACCGTACTCATTTAAGCATCGGAGAGGGATTCTGGGTCACCACCCAGGTCATCCCCTTTTGCAGGACCACGCGGAGCCCAGGAGTCCAAGCATTCCGCCAAGGACGTAACGGAGCTTCGCCCGTGATCCAACATTGGCGCCGTCTGTGGGAAGCTTACGAAAAGCCAAGATAGCTTCTACCAGATCAATGGCCGGTGGTGGCAAGAAGAAGCAAGTTCAGGCTGGCAGTTCTCGTCCCGTAGGAACTGTGAATTCCCCGTTGCCGGAACGCATCGCTGAACAAGGTGGTGAGAACCCTGCTCTCTCCCAGACAGGGGAGCAAGGTGATGGATATGAGGTCTCAGTCCGAGACGCTGAGATGAACAGGCAGGATGTCCCGCGTAGGGAAGTGGATGAGGCTCCCCCAAACCCGGTGGGCCGTGGAAGAGAAGGAGTCCCGCGAAGGGAAGAAGGGTCGTCTTCGAACTCGGAGTTGGCCAAGGCAGTAGCGGAGGCTATGCCCATGTTCTTGGCCGCCATGGAGGCCTTGCTGGATAAGAGGGAGGCCGCTAGGAAAGCGGAGGAGTTGCCTCCGCGAGAAGAGTTACCACCACCCCCGCCGAGGGTGGACCCGGAGGGACAGGAGGTTCCGCTCAGGAATAAGGGTAAGGAACCAGCACACCTGGAGAAGTTCGTGGTTGACGGCCCCGGACCGGTGCATAACAGGACCATTCCCCTGAATGGCCCCATCACCCCCGATCAGGTGGTGAAGATCGTGAGCATCTGCATGGGTGATCAGAAGCAGATGACATCGGAGCTGAGGGATCGGTCCAGCCATCCTTTTGTGCCGCGGCTGATCGATACTGTAGCCCCGCCTGGACTAGGTATTCCAACCATCAAGGAGTATGACGGTGAGGGGGACCCAGTTCGCCATGTGCAGAGGCATGTCCAGGCCTGTATGGGACGAACATCGAACGATGACCTCATATGCTCATTGTTCCCGATAACCCTGGGAGAAAGGGCCATGACTTGGTTCTTCAGCCTTCCGCCGGGGAGCATCACGTGCTGGGCTGATATGCACGATCGCTTCATCAAGCAATATCAAGGTCGGAGACGCCTCCTGAAGAGCGTGAGGACTTTAACCCAGGTGGTGCAGAGGCCCGATGAATCGTTGGCATACTATTACCAACGGTTCACTGCTAGTGCTGTGGAGATTGACGAAGAAATCTCGGAGGGAGAGATGATCCGTACTTTCCTAAGGAACTTGAGTGCTCCGTACGGTTCTGACCTAATGCATAGCGTCGCCGCGAAGGCTGTGTGGAGTATGGAGGCCCTGCAGGCGAGGGTGAAACAGCAAATCGACGTCCAGGAGTCGAAGATTGCTGCTGGAGAACTTGATCCCCTAAAGTCGGGAAGAGGAAAGCCATCGTCCAAGCTGTCGGACGATCGCAAGGGGAGCGACAAGTCGGAGGGAGGTAGGAACCGTGGTCGTCCCGATAAAAGAGAAGACAAGCGTCCTCCGAGGAAGGACAACAGAGAGGGTCGGGCTGTTCCCATCAATAGCTCGATGACCTCTGTGTTAGCTGTGATGGACAGACAAGGTCTCGCTCGATACCCCCCGAGGAAAGAAGGCGAATTCCTAGGAGGCCGTCCCGATCGTTACTGTCGCTACCATCGAGCCAATGGTCACGACACTGAGAACTGTCGGGAGCTGAAGAAGGAGATTGAAAAGCTGATCCAGAAGGGAAGGCTGAAAGAGTTCGTCGGGAAGGGTCGGTGCCGATCCCGTTCCAGAAGTCGGTCGCGATCCCGTTCCAAGTCCCACGATCGATCCCCGAAGAAGAAGAAGGTCGAGCATGAGGCCTCGGGTTCAGGTGCCCGCAAGGAGAGGCGCGGAACTATCAACGTCCTCCATGGAGGAATGGCGGCGGGAGGAGATACCTCTGCCTCTCGGGAGAACTACGCTTCCCGCATATCTGCCGCGGTGGTGCTAGGCAAACGGTCCCGGTCGTGGACCCTGAAGGAGGAAATGGAAATTTCGTTCTCGAAGGAGGATCTAATAGGCGTGGAGAGCCCTCACGACGATGCCTTGGTCGTGACCCTGGACGTAGACGGATTCGAGATGAAGCGGATCCTGATAGACGGAGGGAGCTCCTCCGATATTCTTTTCATGGACGCACTGGAAGCCATGGGAAAGACGAAGAAAGACCTGACGCAGGTGGACTTCCCGATGGTGGGATTCTCTGGATCCACTTCCTACCCGTTGGGAATGATTACCTTACCAGTAGAGTTTGGTAGTGGCTGGAAAATGGAGAGGCGAAACGTGGATTTCTTCGTCGTGGAGTCCGCGGGGGCATACAACGCGATCATCGGGAGGACCACCATCAACCCTCTCATGGCAGTCGCCTCGACGGTCCACCAGAAGATGAAGTTCCCGACTGACAATGGGGTCGGAGAGGTCAAGGGCGACCAGGTGGCATCGCGAAAATGCTATGTTAACGCCACCCGACGAAGAAGAAGGGAGGCCATGACCGTCCTTCAAACCGATACCGATCCTCGAGAGGAGTATGGGCGTCCCGCCCCCATGGAGGATTTGAAGGAAGTGGAGATCGATGGGCCTCAGAGGAAGGTGAAGATCGGATCTGCTTTGTCGGAGGAAAGAGCCCGAGAGTTGATCGACCTCTTGAAGGAGTTTAAGGAGTTGTTTGCCTGGTCCCCGAGTGATATGCCAGGAATCAGCCCCGACGTGATAGTGCACGAGCTGAAGATAGACCCCGCAATCAAGCCTATCGCGCAGAGAAGGCGTCCGATGGGCGCGGACAAGAGGATCGCGATCCAGCAGGAGGTGGGCAGACTGCTCGATGCTGGATTCATCAAAGAACTCCGATTCCAGACTTGGGTGGCTAACCCAGTGCTGGTGCGAAAGAGTAACGGAAAGTGGCGGATGTGCGTCGACTTCCGCGACTTGAACAAAGCCTGTCCGAAGGACTGCTACCCGCTGCCGAGGATCGACCAGCTGGTGGATGCCACATCGGGACATGAGCTGCTGAGCTTCATGGATGCCTACTCCGGGTACAATCAGATCAAGATGGCGAATGAGGATGCCCCTCACACAGCTTTCTACGCTGACAGCGACGTCTACCAGTACGACGTGATGCCCTTCGGATTGATCAATGCCGGAGCAACTTACCAGCGGATGGTGAACAAGTTGTTCGGGGACATGCTGGGGAAAACCATGGAGGCATATGTGGACGACATGCTGGTGAAGTCCCGACAGGCAGGAGACCATGTCAAGAATTTGGCGGCGGCATTTGAGCGAATGAAGTTCCATCAGGTTCGGCTGAACCCCGACAAATGTGCTTTCGGGGTGAACTCGGGGAAGTTCCTAGGGTTCATGGTGAGCCAGAGAGGAATCGAGGTGAACCCCGAGAAGCTGCGAGCAATCGAGGAGATGCAGTCCCCAAAGACTCATCGGGAGGTCCAGGTGCTGAATGGCCGGTTGGCCGCGATGAATCGCTTCCTATCCAAGGCAAGTGACCGAGCCATGCCATTTTTTGAGGTGCTGAGGGCTAACAAGAAGTTCGAATGGACCGACAAGTGCGAGGAGGCGTTCCAGGCACTCAAGCAGCATCTCCGTACCCTTCTGCCGTTGGCAAAACCAGTTCCAGGCGAGCCGCTCTATCTCTATTTGGCTGTTTCCGATATGGCTGTTAGTTCTGTTCTGATTAAGATTGTCAAGGGCAACCAAGTGCCTATCTATTATGTAAGCAAGGCGTTTGCCAAGTCTGAAATAAAATATCCCGCTATTGAGAAGTATCTCTTCGCGTTGATTATTGCCGCTCGAAAACTGCGACCTTACTTCCATGCCCATGAAGTCACGGTACTGACTAATCAGCCCCTGAAACACTTTTTGAACCGACCGGAGGCGTCGGGGAGATTGGTAAAATGGGCCATCGAGCTGACGGAATTCCGCATTCATTTTGCTCCGAGAACCGCTATTAAGGGCCAGGCATTGGCAGATTTTATAGCCGAGTCTACGGCACCCGATCTGGAAGTAACGGGTCCCGCAGAGGGGGCAACCAGGGAGGAAGTCCCGACAACAGAACAGCAGCCAGAACAGCCAAATGAGGAGAATACTTGGGAGATGTACACTGATGGTTCATCGAGTGTAGAAGGCTCGGGGGCAGGATTCGTATTGATACCGCCCGGTGGAGGCGAGCCCCTGCGATATGCCTTGGCTTTGACATTCAAAGCCACCAACAATGAAGCGGAGTATGAGGCTCTCATCACAGGCCTCAAGATTGCCAAGGGTACGGGGGTCGACCATTTAAAAGTAAAGTGCGATGCTAGCTTGGTTGTAAATCAAGTCCAGGGGAACTATGAGGCCAAGAACCCGACTATGAAGAAATATTTGCACGAGGTGCAGACTTTGAAGGGAAGTTTCAAAATCTTTGATATCGAGGCGATCCCGAGGGAAGAGAACGCGGAAGCAGATGCCTTGAGCAAGTTTGCTCTGGGAGTGGCCCCCGAGCAGAATCGGAAGGTGCATTTCCTAGAGAAGGTAATTATTTCAAACATTGATCCGGCGGAGATCTGTGCTATCGAGACAGGATCGGAGGAAGAAGAGAAGTCCACTTGGATGACCCCGATGGTTACGTACCTAACTACGGGGGTACTCCCCGATGACAAAGTGGCAGCTGTCAGGATACGACGAATTGCGGACAACTATGCAATGGTGGACAACCAGTTGTACAAAAAAGGGTACGTAAAGCCTTTTCTAAAATGCGTAGCAGAGCCTGACACAAATCGGATCTTGAGGGAGCTACACGAACGAGTCGCGGCCTGCCATGAAGGAGCCCGATCTCTAGTGAGGAAGGCATTGAACTTAGGCTACTATTGGCCCTCGATGAACAAGGAAGCGACCGCGATGGTCCGATCCTGTGATGCATGCCAGAGGTACGCCCCAAATATCGTGGCTCCCGCCGCGGACTTAATGCCCATCAGGAGTGCATGGCCCTTCGCGCAATGGGGAATTGACTTGGTGGGACCTCTTCCCCAAGCGAAAGGTCAGTGCAAGTATTTACTCGTGGCTATCGACTACTTTTCAAAGTGGATAGAGGCTAAGGCATTGGCTAGAACGACGGGGCAGCAAATCCTCAAGTTCCTTCAAACTCAGATTGTATCCCGGTACGGGGTTCCTCGAGTGTTGATCAGCGACAACGACCCTCCGTTCAATGGGGCTCAGTTAAAGGAGTACCTGGAAGAACTAAACATCGAGCATCGGACCGCTTCAGTCCGCCACGCTCAGACCAATGGCCAGGTAGAGTCAGCCAACAAGATCGTGATGGATGACCTGAAGAAGAGAGTCTATGCCTTGCAGGGCCATTGGCTGGATGAGCTCGAGAACGTGCTGTGGGCTGTGAGAACAACACCCAAGCAATCAACAGGAGAAACTCCGTTTGGCCTGGTCTATGGCACGGAGGCGGTCGCTCCCGTGGAAATAGCGGTGGCGTCCCATCGCGCGAAATATTACGAGCCTCTGACAAACGAGGAAATGAGACGTCTGGACTTAGACCTACTCGAGGAAAAGAGGTGGAAGGCTGATGAAGTCCAGGCCCGAATGCGTCTGGCAACAGCCCGATATTACAATCGGCGTGTCAGGTCCCGACAATTCTTCGTGGGAGAACTTGTCTGGCGGAGGAACGAGTTCGTTCACCAAGATCGGATCAACAAACTATCACCAAAATGGGAGGGACCTTACAAGATCGTAGGGATGCCAGCACCCAATGCATACAAACTGGAAGACCTTGATGGCAAGACGTTGAAGCATTCCTTCAGTGGCGAACACTTGAAGAAGTATCATGTTTGATATTAAGTCGCCGCGAATGGCGCAAGTTATCTATCAATCCGATTAGGACGTCCTGAAGGGCGCGACAAAAAGCCTTCCGAGGTACGACAAAAAGCCTTCCGAGGTACGATAAAAAGCCTTACGAGGTATGCGTAAGTCGTCTATATGATGCGGCCAAAAGCCTTAACGGGTATGGACAAAAGCCCTACGGGGTACACGTAAGTCGTCTATATGATGCAACCAAAAGCCTAGGTACGAAAAGGCCCTGATGGGTCCGCGTAAGTCGTCTATATGATGCGGCCAAAAGCCTTAACGGGTACGAAAAAGCCTTAAACAGGTCCGCGTAAGTCGTCTATATGATGCGGCAAAAAGCCTTAAAGGGTACGATTAAGCCGTCCAGTAGAGACGCAGTAAAAGCCCTAAGGGGTGTGAAGATGGCCTTGAAAGGCAGGGACGAGAAACCTTAAGTGGTGAAGTCCCGATTTTGGACGAGAAACCTTAAATGGTGAAGTCCCGATTTTGGACGAGAAACCTTAAATGGTGAAGTCCCGATTTTGGACGAGAAACCTTCAATGGTGAAGTCCCGATTTTGGACGAGAAACCTTAAATGGTGAAGTCCCGATTGGACGAGAAACCTTCAGTGGTGAAGTCCCGATTGGACGAGAAACCTTAAGTGGTGAAGTCCCGATTGGACGAGAAACCTTCAGTGGTGAAGTCCCGATTGGACGAGAAACCTTAAGTGGTGAAGTCCCGATTGGACGAGAAACCTTAAGTGGTGAAGTCCCGATTGAACGAGAAACCTTCAGTGGTGAAGTCCCGACGGCGGTATCGGGAGGTATGAAGACAAAAGCCTCTGGCTGAGGTATCAAGAAATATAAAGATAAAAGCCCCCGACGGTGGTATCGGGAGATACGAAGACAAAAGCCTCCGATGGAGATATCAAAAGGCCTGAAGATAAAAGCCCCCGACGGCGGTATCGGGAGGTATAAAAACAAAAACCTCCGACAACGAGGTCAGAAGAGCTGAATTAAAAGACATGACTAACTAAAAGTCCCCCATGTCTTGGGGGCAAATGATGGGTTCCGATGTAATCGTTAGCCCCGTTAACAGCCAATGGACGGCGAATAGGTCCAGTGGGCCTCGTGAAAAGCCTGGAAGGCCCAGAGGCCCAGCATGAAGGGTCCCCGACTTTAGCGGTCCCGATGAATGAGCTGAATGCTCCCGATAAGAAGCCTCTGAGTAGGCCCCGATGTGCCTTAGTAAAGGCCCCGATAATAAAGCCCCGCAGAGGCTGGACCCGTCCCGCAGAGACTAAAGGTCCTGGGTGGTGATCTAGAATGAGACAACTCTGGAGTCCCCGACAGTAGTCGAGACTTGTAATCAGAGGATAAGACCGAGAAACCCGCCTACTAGATGAGAGTAGTGGGAAGACGGTTAAGATATAGATAAACTCCCCGAGATACGCAGGGCGTGCCCGAGATACGCGGAGTACGGGTAAGATACGCGGAGCGTGGGGCGAGATATACGGAATCCCAACCGAGATATGTGGAATCGTGGCGAGATACACGGAATCATGGGCAAAACTGCCAGGCGCAGTAACAGGTAACTGAGTAACTTCCCCTCCTATATAAAGGAGGAAGTTACCTCAGAAAAACCCTACACTGATACGAACATATACTCTTGCTTACCACCCATTGATTACCGTACTCATTTAAGCATCGGAGAGGAATTCTGTGTCACCACCCAGGCCATCCCCTTTTGCAGGACCACGCGGAGCCCAAGAGTCCAAGCATTCCGCCAAGGACGTAACGGAGCTTCGCCCGTGATCCAACAAAAAGTATATTTCTTTAGATTGCTACTATGTATCGTATCGGCTATGATAATAAAAGCTAGTTATTTACTTGCGCGTTACTCAGGGTTTTACTTCGATAAAAACTTATATAATAATAATGTCATTGATTCACTTATTGTGTAGAAATTCATTTTTTTTTTTTAAAATTAAACTAATATATGTATCATATTGTTGATTAATTTATTAATATATTGTACCTAAATTTGATATATATAATATCATATCTCATTTAAAATGCATTCACATCTACTTTCACATTACAAAACAGATCATAAATCAATATATAGTAGAAAAAATTATTATTTTTTTACTATGATATTCAAGAGTAGATAATAGAATATATAGTAAACAAAATATTTTTAGAAATTAAAATTATATAATATTGTTTAATGACATGGATCAATCTATTATGTTTTAAAGTTCAAAATTGTTGGTTATGCAATGATAATATGAAGGGTTAAGAACACAGGAAGGGCCTGAATTTTGGCCCATGTTGACGGAAGAGGTCTGAATGTTCAAACGTTAATATTAAGGTTCTGAATTTTCAACTTTGTTGATATAAGAGGTCTCCGTCAATTTTTGCCGTTAAAACTAACGGAATTTGGTCACATGCTTGGCATGTAACCGAAAATAAACTTAAATCCCGAAAATGCCCTCCGACCAAAGTGTGCCCCTCAGATGCTTGACCTGAAAAGACGAAAATGCCCTTAAAGCCACCACGGCTCCGGCGACCACCACCCCAGCTCCGGCGACCACCACCCAACTCCGGCGACCACCACCCAACTCCGGCGACAGCCACCACGGCTCCGATTGGGCCCAAATCGGAGCTACCAGACCCGATTGGCCCGATCGGAGCAAAAAAGCTCCGATCGGGCCAATCGGGGTCGATTGCTCTGATATGGGCCCTATCGAAGCCGTGGTGGCGGTCGCCGGAGCCGAGTGGTGGTCGGCGGAGTCAGGGTGGCGGTGGCCGGAGCCGTGGTAGCTTTAAGGGCATAATTAGTCGGCATGGGTATTTTAGACATTTCATATTTGACGTATTTTTGAGAACGAAAGTCGATAGTAGATGGTCAAATTGTTCAAAAAACAACGCAGATCATGATTTTAACCCCTAAGATATTAAATGTGGCCAAAAAACAGCGCAAATCACAGCGTAGCCGTGAATTTGGACCGGAACGATGTTTCCGTCCGAACAAACTATTCACGCCCCAAAATCCCAACATTGAAATTCCCTAACTATAAATCGCCAAATCTTCGAAACTAAATTACCCTTTCAACTCAGTTTTATATTTTGGCAAAAAAAAAAAAAAAAAAAACTCAGTTTTATTCATTCAAGTTATTTTTTCATGTTTTCCTTCATTTACTGTTTCCTGTATGCATTTATGCCGTATTCAATTTTAAACGTTATATATGTCTTTTTGAATCTCAACAAATTAAATTAAATCATATACAAACAATCTGTTTCATCCTGAATATAATATTAGTATGATCTTATTTTTCCAGAACAAAACAACTCATTTTCATTATATTGTCACCTGCATCCAGATTTCAGTAGTGATTACTATGGTTCATCCTAAAGATGTAAGGCACGCTCGAAGATTGAAAGTTAAATTCAAAAGACTTCAGAAATTGTATGTGCAGACGGTTCAATCTACAGAAGTGGTAAATCGGTTAAAATCAACAGAACCTGAAGAACGCATGGCTGAAGTATATACTGCAGAAACTCAATTACTGTTACAGATATATTCAACCACTGCAGTTGAAAATCTTGATGTTGGATACACGTTGCTCACGAAATTAGCTGATTTATACAAGCAACCACAACCATCGTGTATGCATTACTTTAACGCGCGTATAATTCCAACAAATATTTGTATATATCTAAACGACCAACTTTTGAAAACATTTTTGCTATTTTACAACAACCTTGGATGTTAGGTTTATCCATCGGATGAACCAAACCGATACAATATACGATTTACCAGCGACAATTCCAATAATAAAACCACGGTTTTATACCCGTAAGTCATGCTAACTTTTATCATTAATTTGTTCATGTGATTTAACTAACTTGACACTGTTTATAATTTTTTAAAACATACAGGTAAACGAAGACCAGAACAGTAGAATTGGGAAGTTGTTCCCAATTACCAATCGAACGTGCTGCTATGAATGGTAATATACCATTAATTCGTTTAATACTGCACTTTTATTATTATGTTGATATTATTACTTGTGATTTATTACTGCAAACACATATAATACTGCAAACACATTTCTAATTGATTTGATTTATTATAAACAAATAATTACAGAAAATTCACAAAAGCCAATTAGGAACTTTGAAGCACTTGATGAATGGGTTAATGAAGCGTTCAACTTTGGAAAGCCTACAGTTTTTTGTGAACATTGTAGTGCAATTCATTGGTTAGAAGAAAAAACAAGCAAATCACCCAAATCAAGACCGACATTCAATATGTTTTGCTTGAGTGGCCGGGTTCAACTTCCTTTGCTACAAAGTCCTCCAACGCCCTTGTGCAATCTTCTACAAAATGCAGATTTTAAAGTGAATATACGAAAGTATAACTTTATGTTTGCTTTCACGTCAATGGGAGGTCAAATAGATAAATCACTCACTGATAGAGGGCAATATACTTTTCGAATTACTGGCCATAATTACCATAGAATAGGATCATTACTGCCTGTCGAAGGAAACCGTCCTGCATTTGCTCAGATGTACGTACATGATACAGTGCACGAAGTGGAAAATCGAATGAGTGTCGTCTCAAAGAAACAGGGGTCTTCGGATATAAATGAAAACATTGTACGGTGTTAATACAAATGTTGAATCAACATAATCCTTTGGTTCAAGTTTTCAGGTAGGCGCGTGACCGTTTCAGAGATTCCCCTCAATCAGAAATACGAATCCAGTTAATTGCAGGTCGTGGTAAAGATGCTCGAGTGACAAACCTTCCCACTGCTTCAGAGGTAGCAGCTATAATTGTCACTGATCCCCAAACTGGCACGTATGCAAGAGATATCATCGTTGAGCATAAGAAACAAGGCGTCAAGCGAATAAGTGAACGACGTCCTAGCTTTATGGCACTCCAATATCCTTTACTATTTCCATATGCAGAGGATGGTTTTACAGATGAGACGGAGCATAAACAATTTTGCCTAGGAATGCAATTTAAAAGGAGTAAATGCAGTGAATGAGAGTACTTTGCATATAGAATCCAACAACGAAGATGTGAACCATCGACACTTATGCAAAGTGGTCGTCTACTTCTGCAATACATGGTTGATGCCTTCACGTGCATAGATGAGAGAATGTTTAACTGGTTTAGGCAAAATCAAACCAAACTTCGTTCTGATCTCTACAAAGGTCTTTTTGATGTTGTCTCGCGCGGGGATCGAAATGCTTCTGAAGTTGGTAAAAAAGTTGTGTTACCGTCGAGGCATGTTGGTAGTCCTCGATACAGGGAACAAAACTACCAAGATGATATGGCGATTTGCAGATTTGCCGGCTTTCCCGATTTATTCATAACATTTACGTGCAATCCTAAATAGCCGGAAATCAAAGCCTTCCTTGATGAATTACCAGGGAAAAAAGTAGAAGAACGCATTGACATAGTCAATAGAGTTTTCCACATTAAGTTGAAAGAACTCCTTAGAATAAGGAAATTTTTGGGAAGACAACTGGAGGTAACACACTTACAAATTATGTTCACTTCTTTCTCATAATTCATTATTTATAATTTCACTTACAAAGGCTAATCTATATAAACCGTGGCATTTACCCTTTTTTCCCAGTTGTGTATACAGTCGAGTTCCAAAAGCGAGGGTTACCACATGCACACATTTTATTATTTCTGCATCCAGATTCAAAAATTAAAACGGCATCTGACATCGACGAAATAATATTAGCTGAAATACCATATAAGATTTCTGATCCCGTTGCTTATGATGTTGTTCAACAACACATGGTCCATGGTCCGTGTGGACTTCGTAACTCTAAATGTCCATGCATGGTAGACAATCGATGTTCAAAACTCTATCCGAAATGCTACAATCCTGTTACTACTATTGATGACGATGGTTTCCCCGTCTATCAAAGACGTGAAGACAACCGCGAAATCAATCGAAATGGAGAGTTATTTGATAATCGTGATATTGTACCTTATAATCGTTCTTTGTTAGTGAAGTATCGAACTCATATTAATGTGGAAATTTGTAATCTGTCCATTGCTGTGAAATATCTTTTCAAGTACATACATAAAGGACCGGATAGAGCCGAATTTTTTCTTTCAGATGCAGATTTGAATGACATCCCATCAACTTCCGCTGGAAAATCATACGACGAAATCATAAGATTCGTCAACTGGCGATACGTCGGAGCAAGTGAAGCATGTTGGCAGATATTTTCATTTGATATGTTTTATCGTGAACCTTCTGTTGAGAGACTATCTGTGCATTTACAGGATGAGCAGATGATTCGCTTTAACGAGGATGACAGTATTGATCAAATTCTTGAGGATCCAAAAATTCATAAGACAATGTTACTTAAATGGATGGAGACAAACAAGATAGACAATTCTGCCCAACAGCTCACATATCCTCAATTCCCATCATAAGAAAAATATTACCCTCTCAACATTAAAAATGTCGTTTACTCAAACAAAATATAGCAAATGAACCAAACAACAATAATAGACCTTCCGATGGATATATACGGACGTACCCATAGATATATCTAGAAAAAGTAATACACACTGATTCACAGCCAGATGACATCCATTACTGCAGTGAATGCTTTATACAAATACAAATATATAAACTTAAATATGATTTGCCTTAGTTTCTATATTATTGTATCGGCTTTCTATGTTAAACAATAAATAATATAGAATTTTAAATAATATATACTTTATCATCTACATTATAATATCATCCAAATACATTATATTAAACAAATACAAACAAATACCATTAACTTAGCTGATAAAAAAAGGACAAATAAATAAATTAACAATAAAAAAATAAACCCAACACCCATAACGAAATGATTTAATACATTTCATACATTACAAATAAGCTTCAAAATTTAGAATTCACCTTTACGAAATACAGTTTGTTATTAACAAAAGTACTGTTAATATCATGTGAAGTAAAATTAACAAATATAATCAATATAACATATACGCAACCTAACAAAACATATATGAACCTAATACTTATAAAAACATTTCAAAATATAAATTTAAACAATATACTATTTAACATACAAAAAACAATTCAATTATATATACAAAAAAAACATTGAATATTCGTTACAAACTAAATTACTCTCAAAAAAAAAAAATACAAATATTAACAATTAACGTGCCCCGCGAGTAGTGCAGGTCAGCACCTAGTTATACATTTAATCAAGTCAATATTCATCTGATTGAGCGATTATGAAAAAAATTATGTAGTTAAGACTTTTTTTTCCCAAGTCATACAAGTGGTGCTACGCTAGTCTTCTAATCTTCAAAAGAGATTCAAAATTAATCACCTCTGCCTATTATATCATTCCTCATTAATACGAGGAAGACCTATTTCACACAGAAAAATAGCACCAATCGGTCCTTCACTTTTCTAAGTTACCTAATTGAGTACTTGAAGCTTCCTTTTCTTCAGTTCGGGTGGAAGGATGCAAATTTGAACCTTGGCAAAACGCGTAGTTAGAAGAGTTCAATGCAAGTGTGAGGTCTGAGTTCCAAACATATACGCATTTTTTATGTTTATTATTAAAAATCGCTCTCTTTTACTATGATGATAGCCAATTAGATGCTGACACATCACCATTCGTATGAACAAGTCACCTTTATATGAAGCTTAATCTCACAATCCTGACTTGGCCAATGGAAGGCTAGTCAAGATATGCATGTTGTATGTAAAATATAAAGAACCAAATTGAACAAGAAGATCCAACAGCCTTAAAAACATGTTTTTGAACAAAAATCAAATATAGTATAATGTTTTCCAACAATCTATTGAGAAACAATAATACCTCATTGGTAATCAAATCTAACTCAAACTCTGAATCCTCTGCTGTTCCTCCTTCCTCTGGCCCTTTCAAATTTCCTACCCTTTGCCCTCACATATGGCTTGCTGTGGCTGTGGGGTACACCCGGAGCTGGACCAAAATGCTTCACTGCTTCACGAGCGTTCTTCGGGCCTCGAAGAAGGATCTGAAAATTAACATGGTGTCCCTAATTAAGAGATGAAAAAGGTGGCTTCTTCGAAAGGTGCTCCAAAATCATATATAATAATAATTACCCAAAATGGACACAATAACAAACAGTTTTTTTTTTAAAAAAAAATAGCAAATGGATGGGCAGAGTAAGCAAAATCACTATATTTTAACCAATTTGCAGTAGTGTTATGATAAAAAGCTAAGGCAATGAGTCATCTTTTACAATATATGTTGTACCGTGTTCTGGCCTAGTGGAGCTCGGAGGGCTAGCTGATCGAATGTCAAGCATTCACCACCTGCCTTTTCGATCCTTGCCCTAGCTGTCTCTGTGAACCTCAGTGCAGTGATCTTCAGGGCAGGCACTTCGTACACCCTTGTGTCATCAGTGACAGTTCCCACCAGGACAGCAATTTTATCTTCCTGTAGGTAATAGCTTCATTGGTACATTCTAAATGGTGGATAGTTTTATATTATATACTATTGATGTTAATCGCTGACAGGTAATATTACTGACCTTGCCCTTTGTATAGCGGATGAGCCTCGAGAGAGATAATGGGGCTTTGTTGACCTTGCTCATAAACAAGCGCTTCAAGATTACAGCATTGAACTTGCTTCCGGTCCTCCGAACAAGGAATTTGTACAACTGCATAGCATACATTTCTAATCAACATACAAAGCAATGTAGAGAACAAATACTGCTTCAACTAGGAAACAACATTCATCCACCAAAAAAACAAAGATTTTGAATAATTCTGCAATAAGCAACATTAACATCAACAAATTATCCAATTTCTCTATCTCTTGCACATTGAAGAATCACTATCTGTTTCTAACTATATAGTTGATATTCTACCATCAGCAATTCGTAGGATTAATTTCATTTCTTAAGAGCTAGAGCTTCAATATCTTAGACTTGTAGTTGTGCAAATACAAAACCTAACATTCATTACACAGTGTAGCTCACCTACAAGAAGAACTGAAGTTCAGCTAGATAGAATACTGAAAACGGATCACTGTGGAAGAACAAGGAGGAATTGCAGAACAGACCTTAACGAGGAGCTTAAGATAGATGTCATTGCTCTTAGGTGCAATACGCTTGGTCTTCTTGCTCTTGCCTCCGGCCTTAAGGTCGATTCCCTACGATATTCATCGAGAAACCACCGAAATCAGATCGATCGCTTACGTTAACCTAGAAATCTAAAATGCATAGACAGATATGGACACAAACCATGGCGCTTCTGGCGAGGAGCTCTGCGCGGTGGCTGCTGGGAGGGAAGGACTGTGTTACTGGGGAGGACGAAGATGAACGGAGCTAGGGTTTACAAAATTTAAGGTTGGTCCAAGGCCATGAAGAAGACGACGACCCATTATGGATGCGTGTCAGGCCGCTGATGATAAGTGAAATGGAAGGCCCAACAGCTATTTATTTTCATGGGCCTTAAGATCCATATTTAAACGCCAATGTTTTTCTAGGCCATGAATGACGTTGCTTTTCGCACGCTGTCAATCGTGTGTCGTGTTTCTAGTAACACGCGTGTGTTAATACAGCTCTGGTGTCAAAACACATTACCGCCTAAACATGTCACAAGTTTTTCAAATACAATAATTGGCACAGGCACCTCCCGTATCACACGTGAAACGATTTTTTCGTGTCAAATCAGATTCCATTTTGACACGCAATCTGTTTTGTCACGAAAAATATTACACTTTTTAGGGTAAATCTTCTACAAATGCTACAAATTATCCTAAATCAATCATTTTCATATTTTGACAAATAAGTTGAAGTCTTCAAATTATACTATAACAAGTTCATAAAGAAAAACTACTTAAATATAAAAAATTCAACATTACAAACTAAGCCATCATCTAAATTCCAAATGAGCTTCAAGATAAAACATATAATAAAAAATTGATGTTTGTTCTTAAAACATGAATTACTCAAACCATCGATAACTAAAAAGAAGATAACAATAAAAATTCCAAACATCAACATAATAATAATTTAAACCGGAAAAGAGATCATTGTAAGACCGATGTATATATATATTTGAAATAATATTGTACTAGGTGCATTTACCGCGCATCGCGCGGGGTGATTTACCAAATATGTATAATTAACAAACTAATATTCGATGAAATTTATACTGACTATTTGTAATATGTTGAAACACTATTTTTAAATAAAATATCAGTCTAAATTTTGAACCATAAAATACCATTGCGCAAATTCACGAATAAATTTTAGATGCCCTTACCGCATGCTACCTTTGGTCGTCATATCAGTGTCAAGCGTCTGTTCTTCAACAGTTATGACTTCGATGACCACCGGAGATAGAGATGGCTCTGCCACTGAGACTGTCACCCGCCCGTACCGCCTGGTATCTTCGTTCGCCGGCTCCGCGACAAGCGTCTGTTAAAAATCAGCAAAATTTTAATTTCGATTAATTACATACATTGAATCTTGAATGGTCTGAAATGTTAATTGCGATTAATTGCATACATTGAATCTTGAACGGTTTGAAATCAGGGAAATTCCAATTGCGATTAATTGCATACATAGAATCTTGAATGATCTGGAATTTTAATTGCGATTAATTGTATACATTGAATCTTAAACGGTTCGAAATCAATGGAATTTTAATTGCGATTAATTGCAACTTAAAAACCCTCAGGTCCCTAGTGCAATCAATGCTATGAAGTTCATGACTACAAACCCTTAGCTCAATTGTCATAAATGCATCGATTAACGTAAAAAACAAAATCAACAGCTCTACATCCACTCTGTTATTATCTTTCCTTCAGAATTTATAATATATATAGATACTAACCCCAGTGTTTGTATTATGATAAGATAACTCATAAATTTTTATATAACATTGTATATATCTATATGAATAAATAAAAATTAAAAGTTAGTTGGTTTGAACGCTAAATTGAGTATTTGTAATAATGTAATTATATATGTTAATATAATGACTTAGTTGTAATATTTTTAAAATTACTGAATCTATATATAAATATTAAGTATTAGATAAACCGTGTCTATAATTGTTTATTTGCACTTACAACTCTCAACTACGCGAATTTGCTTAGAAAAGTGTCTAGCCCTATCCGAGAGTTGTCAGACACAGATATATTTTCGTACATGACAAAAATAACTCTGTTACAACTAGTATTTTCTTATTGTATAAAAAATTGTGAATACATATTATATATAGAGTTGGCAAAAGAATATATTATATAGATGAATGATTAAATAAAGATAAGTAGTGTAATAGGAATCTACGTTATGATAAGACTTGTAATGATGATAACTTTATGATTTTTCACATGATGCAGAACCAATGGTCGTTCCCGATCCCATACCAGATTTCACGATCAAAGCCCAGCACTCACAACTGGTATAGCACTTCTGGAAGATTAGATGGAGTAATAACGTAAACAAGATTGCTGCTGTAACTGTTACAAGAAAGCCTATATTCAATCCATTTTTTACTGAGGGTCTTGCTTGTAAAATAGGATTACTATTAGCAGCCATCAATCCTTAAGTTCTGTGGTTCATCTTCTCGGACTCCCTTTCACTTATAAACTGATACAAGCTTTCTCTACATCATCGCTCTCATTGTTGGGTGTCCTCCTAGTCCTAAATATTGCAAAGCTAGTATGGATCTACCCTACTATTTATGTTCTGTTTGTTAATCCTACTTATGTTAATCTTGGACACATACTTGTAAATATTAGAAACCCTAACCCTAATCGCATCGCATGAAGAAATTAGTGCAACGAACACTACAAGAAATACAACATTTTTCGGCGATGGTTAGTGGCCGGTAAAAGTCCTATTTTCGCCGGTAAAACATATACCGATGATGTTTTTCTCCGATAGAAGTCGCCGTGCTAGGGTCCGCCGGTAAATATTTTACCGACAAGTTAGAGATGGCCGGTAAAAATAATAACCTTTTACCGGTGAGATATTTTGCCGAGAAAGACTTATTCAAAAAAATAAAATAATAGTTCTTCTCGACAAGTTATTTCACCGGTAAAAAGATGAAATTTTACCGACGGGTTTGGCGCTGGTAAAATAGGATTTTATTGGCGGGTTGTTTCACCGGTAATTTTTTTTTTTTTTACCGGCGAGTTATATTACCGGAGAAAATGTGCTTTAACGACGATAAAATTAGCCGGTAAAATACATGACTTTTACCGGCGATTAATATAGCCAACAAAAATAGTTCTACCGGCAAGAAAAATCATAGACAAAGACACATTTTTACCGGCAACAAAAGAATCAAATGCAAATCATCATAATTTGAATTTATAATTATGATAACTAAAGAACAATTCAATATCTAGCAAATTACATATACAAATTAATGTTGTTGTCATTTGGGGATTGGACCGCCGTAAATAGGAGCTTATTAATATGAGACTGTTACCTATGTCACATTAGGGATTTTAGGCTAGGCCTAAAATCCCAATGGTTATGAGAAGCCCAAAATTGGGCCTCCCTTTCTCACTATAGACCGGCCGAAATACATAGAGTGGTGATGTAGGTTTTGCCACTTCCTCTTATAAATAGGGAGTGTTAGGGAACTAATAAGGGTTAATCAGTTTCTTCCTTTGTGGTGAGAAATAAAGAAATCCCACTTCCCTTTACTCTAGTGTTTCGGCCGAACCACCATGTGCCCTAGGAGGTGGCAGTTGCTTCAAGCAATAACTCAGGAGATCCAACCCTGCAGAAGAATCGATAAGAGGTTTTGCTGTGGAGACCGATCCGCGTAGGTATTCCTTAACCAGAATCCTTACGGGAACCGTCCGACGGATCGAGAACTCCACTAGAATATCTTGGGTCTACGTAAAGCATTGTAGGTATGCGCCCTTAATTCCGCTGCGTAATTCGTTTACATGGCATGTACCTTGTTTTGTTTCCATAGTATTTATCCCATATAATCCTACAGTGGTATCAGAGTTTGTGTTAGAGAGTTCATAATTTTGATAAATTGGTGTTCTTGAGATTTTAGTAAAACTGATGGTTTTAGTAAAACTAATATTCATGAAATAAAGTGTTTTTGTTAAAACCGATGTTCATGATTTTTTTCAAGAAAAACGCGACCTTTATCAAAATTGAACATTTGATTATTGATCTAAGTAAAATTTAATTTTGAAATTCTACCTCTAACCCTAAAATTAAAAGTTTCGGCCGAACCCTATACATGAAATTACAAAGTAAAATATTTAATTTCTTAGGCCCCAAGTAATTGAATTTCGGCCAAAATTAATTAAATGTAATTTTATTAAAATTTTCGGCCACATGTTAAATGTATTTGGCCACAATTTGTGTTAGATTCACAAGATAATTGTGATAATTACTATTGATATATTCTAGCATGATTTTAAGAATCTTGAATATTATGGACAGATTTTATTTGCCTAAGATTGAGGAAATATATATTGTAGATAGATTTTATCCTAATATAGAATCTTCACAATAAATAATATATACATATATATATATATTTATATTTTAGTTGGGGCCGAATTTATATATATATATATGTGCAAATATTCGATATTATTTTTATAATTAATGTTACTTGGTGGCTAAGTTAAGTTTTTAGTGGATTTTAAAACCCTACTTAGCCCACAAGAAACATTTCGGACGAACCCTATAGGGTTAATGAGCCGGTCCAATTTTGCACATCCGGGTCGGGTCGACTTACCCGGAAGACATAGGGAACCCGAGCGGACCGAACCGGGTCAACCCAACCGAACCGGATCGGGTTCCTGTTAGCATTTGGACAATGGGCCGTCGTAATTAGGAGCTCATTAATATAAATTAATTACCTAAGTAATTAGGTAATGTCACATTAGAGATTTTGGGCTAGGCCTAAAATCCCAATTGACATGGGAGGCCCAAAATTGGGCCTCCCTAGCTTATAGTAGGCCGGCCGACTTACATGAGGGCAAAGTGGACTTTTGTCCACTTTGCTCCTCTTATAAATATGGAGTGCTATGGGATTTATTAAGTGCTAATTCTCTCATCCTTTGTGGTGAGATCAGAAGAAATCCCTCCTCCCTATTACCACATAGGCTCGGCCGAAACCCTAGTATACCTAGGAGGTGCCAAATTGTGTTAAGGAATTTACTCCGGCGATCCATCCCGCGAAGAATCGACTAAGACGTTGCTGTGAGGCATATTCCTCGTAGGCCTTCTCTATCAGGAACCCTCCAGCGGATCCAGAAATCCCCTTCGAGCGATCTAAGGTACACAGAAGCTAAGTAGGTATGTGCAGTATCTTCCACTGCGTATTAGTTACCTATCACATATCTTGATATTTTTCTGTTGTATCTACCCCCGTAATCCTACATTGGTATCAGAGGCTGTGTTAGGGAGTTCATGATTCTGATAAAATTGGTGTTCTTGGATGTTGAGATCGTTTCCACTTAGGATATCTCGGGTTGCTTTTCACGGACCTCGATCCACGAACTGACTTTGGCTTCTAACTCGATCCTCGAACTAACTTTGGCTTCTACCTCGATCTTCTATACGCCAGGTCCTGCAGAATGGGCGATAACCAGCATGGAGAGGGGGGTGGCGCTGGTTGAGCCCTCTCCGATGCTAAAGTCAGGATCTTAGAGAGAGAAAATGTATAGAGAGAGGTCAGAGCACCAATAGCCAATTCTGGAGAGTTTCGAGTTAACTTATCAAATGGGAGGTCTAGGTCCCTATTTATAGGAAACCTGAAAAACGTACCCGGTTTGTTGTCGGTTTACAGGAAAACGCTTACCGACATCGAGGTTGGTTATGTGCGCACTGACTTCTCATACTTAGTAAAAATAGGGGTAAACGCGCAGTACTAGTTTGTAATCCGGACCTCTGGATTGCCTTATGGCAATTCGGAAGTCCCCGGTCCGGGTGCGGCGCGCATCCGGACCGTTTTGACCCGGGGTGACTGCGGTAAGATCCGTTTGTGGTTCTAGCGTGTTTGTGAGGTCCGAAACGTAAATACGAACCCGAATTGGACAGATATCCAACACTTTCCCCCGAGTCAAGTAGCGGTTCAAAACCCCTTCTTGACTCTATTTAAGATTGGATATTCGTCCAAATTAGGTTCGACACTGACCTCAAGGGTGGCATGTTTGTCAATCGAATGTGCGGAGCACAAATTCGTCCATCTTTATTTTTTCGATGAAGGTACATAATCTGTTCGCGGGGTTAGCGTAACAGACGGTATACATATAACAATGTGCAGTTAACGACTTATTCGTAATAACATGCAATAAGTGAAATACTTGTAATAATAAATAATCATGCAACGCGTTGTCATCATGGTACGTGATGTAAACGTGTAACATGATGTTAACATGGAGATGACAACATAGCACATGGATGACGTAATCACGCAATAAGCAAAATACTTAGAGCAATTTAAAATTGGAGAACATGCTTGTCAACATGAAGCATGATGTAAACATAGAAAATGATGTAAGCATGTAATATGATGTAAATATACAACATGATGTAAACATGCAATTCATACCTAGATCATAAAAATAATCTTTTAGCAATCATAAGTTAGAATCATGCATATATAAAAATAATATCATGCATAATAGCCTATATGTAAGCAACATGCGATAATGATCGTACGTAGCGCGTCATGCAACATTAGAGAGCATGTACGTAATGTAAGCATAGGAGAGATGTAAACATGCTCATACATGTTGCTAAGGACTTGTGTGAAAATAGATATGAGTTTATTCCTTAGCACATGGTGTAGACACTATTAGTGAAAATTAGGAGAGAGAGTAGTCATTAGCTTACATCCTCCCTTGATAGTTTTCCAAGAAGCTCTCATTGCTTGTTGAAGAAGGAGTTTATAGAGGTGTAAATTTGGAGTAGTCACATCATACTTGACATCAATTAAATTCCGACCAAGCTCGAGGTGGAAGTCGACGGCGCGTGGTGTGAAGAACGATGACGTGTGGGACACCAGTGGAGGCGCGTGGCGGCGGCGCGTGCGACATTCCTGGGCGGTGCGTGGAGCTTCGGTGACGACGTGTGACAATTCGGACTTGCTTCGTGTTGGTGAGTCCGATTACGTACATGGCTTGACATTTTGTGACTTCGTTTGGCCTTGATTCCATCTTGAAATCACTATGTACTTAGTCACCTTAACATGCATACAAGGTGTTTGATGAAATGCATTAGAATACTTAGCCTCAAATCGGCCAAATTTTTTCTCTAAGTGCTGAAAATTTTAGAAAAGTGCAAATGAATTGTTATACTTCCCTTATGCATAGTATTCGTTGCCGACATGTTGCTCCATGCCTTAGCTGTTGTTTTAGTATGCTCGATGTTGACGAGCGGTAGTTGTTCGTACATGGCCGTCAATGGTTGTATGTTGGTAGTGACAACTTAGGCAGTGTATGTTGAGCATCATGTATTGATCGTCGGTCATTGTCTGCAAACATGCTAAAACACTTAGAAAATATTTCAATAATATCTAGTGCTTGTTACCATTGATGTCGTCATATGATTCTTGTCGACCGCCGGCATAGAAACACTTAGAAAATATTTCGTAGTAGTTGATGTTTGCCACTTGATGTACGTTATCCGTCATCATGCTAGTATACTTGGAGAATGCTCCTAGATAGTTGATTCCATGCCGCTTGTTGATTGTTGACATCAAGGAAATACTTAGACAATATTTTCTGACGGTTGATTTCTTGTCGCATATAGTCCCATGTCGTAAGCGAAATACTTAGAAAATATTTCAGCCATATTTTGCTGCATGTCGACACCTTGTCGTACGTAGATATTTGATGGTATACTGACAGCTTGTTGTATGTCGACACGTAGTAGTATGTTGACACTTAGTAACATGCTGACAACTTGCAATATGCTGACTGTCATCTTGAGCAAAACACTTAGAAAATATTTCGCCCTTGTAATCATGTATGCTGCGAGCATGAGCTTGATGTCGACATGTATGTCAATGAGTTGAGAGGTTTGCCCCCCTTGCATGATAGTTGTCACTTGTTGCACGAAGACTATTAAGTCATTCCGTACATAGTTATCTCACACGGAGCGTTTATTGCATAGATGTTTGCATAAGAGTTTGATGCGTGCTCGTGCACTGATTGGATTGTCGGTTGTACTTTTCAGGATACCAAATCTCGCTGTCGTCTTCGTGTACTTAGCCTTCTCATAGCTGCTACTATGAGTGAGTCTTCTATCCCCATTCCAAGAGTGACACTATGTTCGGATACTAATGACAAGTTAGACACTAATAGCCTTTGTAATCTTGTTTGTATCATACTTGTAGATTGGTTTATTGGGAAGAGCTCTTCCCTGCACGTGGCGTCTACACATAGCACCCCTCCTTCCGACAAGTCCGCTTCATCAGTTGTTCTTGCTGCCCCCGTGATTTCCGGATATGGTCGCGAGAAGGGTCTTACCACTCTCACTGCCTATTCTTTTTGATAATTCAGCTCGTTCTTCTGCATTTTACGTTCCCGTGGCTGATTCCCAACTTCCCACCAAGCGATCCGAGGCGGCGGCGCATGTCTCGAGCGACCCTAAGCACGCTAAGACGAGTTCTACCATTCCAACTCCGGCTTGCGACAAGGAAAAAGGAGTTATTGGATGCACGACGGTATCTTCTGCCCCCCGGTCGAGAGATCGACCCGTGGAGGATCGCCCTTCTCCTCAGGGTATGAGATAAACTTCTATTTTTTGACCTTGTCTGGATGTTTAACACTTAGTTTTTTTTTTGCAGCGATTCCAGCTTTGAAGCGTGATCACCTACTTCGTCCCTTGGAGGGCGATGTATCTGGTAGTGCATGGAGACCTCTTGGCAATGGCGGTCTTTGCTTTCCTAAGGATGTGAAGCTCGGTATGCCGGAAGTTGGAGTCCGTGTGTTGTACATGAGTGTGCCCCCGGGCGATCAACACGCCTGTCTAATAACTGAAGAAGAAGCCGAGGAATGCGTTGAACATGCTTTGTCCGGCTTTGCCCCTGTAAGTTAACAGGTTATGTTTCTTGATTGCTTACATTTCGCATGCTGTTGTTGTGTAGTGCTTATGCACTTGTCTACTTATGATTCTCAGGCTGTGTCTCAGATATTTAACATGTCATCTCATGTTGTGGAGCTTGTAAGTGCTAAGAGGGCCGCCGTTAGCAAATGCAATACCGCCAGTCTTGAACTTGCACGTTCTAAGGAGAAGGTGTGTGCACTTGGTTTGAAGATTATTGATTCTGAGACCAAGTACCAGGTGCTAGAGACTCAAATTTATGATCTTGAAGCTAAGATGATCGCGCTTGAGAAGCAGATTTCTGGCGACATCACAGTTCGAGAAGCCGCCTTGATTGTTGCACGTGAGGAGCATCATGCACTCGGAGTTGAAGCAGGTTTTGCCAAGTATTTGGATACTCCTTCCTTTAGTCTTGCAGCTAAGGAGAAGTCTGAAGACATGATGGGAAAACGTGCTGAAGACTATTTCCGCCGTGTGAGCGCACTTGCCCCCAACTTTCCTTTTGGTAAGCTTGGGCCTTGTTCTGAATATGTCGTTAACTATCTCAAACATTTCATGCTTTGGGACTTGATTTAGCCAACTATGATGTGATTGATGATGGAGAAGGAGGCGTTGATGTTGTTGTTACCTCCCCTGAGTCTATGGAAGTTGCTTCTCAGCTTTCTGGAGATAGTGGTACTTCTCATGTGGCATCTGGTTGATGTTATGTTGAGGCTTTTGTCCCAACCTTCGTTTATGCGTTTGCTTGCATGGTATTTTGTCACTTGGACCTGTTTTCAATAATAATAAACACGTGATAACTTTCTAGTAATATTTCATACCTTGAGTTATCTTTGTTGTCCGTATGTATTGGACTTGCATGATAAGATTGATCTCCTTGTTATAATGGATAAACATCCAATATTGCGACTTGCGCTTTGCAGGGTGTTATTAGCGCCCCTCTTGAAAAAATTTCCAAGGCATGACATGATATGTACACTTGGTACTTGTAGCATTGTAGATAGTAATGTACTCGGCGCGGGCACTTGGCACTCGGCACTGGCACTTGACATGTAGCAGTTTCGTCTTGACGAAGCAAGACTTAAGTTTATACCGTCTCTTAGTTCCACTCTAAGGCGACGTTGTACAAGACTCGACTTGTAAGTTTAATGAGTTTTTCAAACAGGGTGCGCTCCTGCTAGCGTTTTTGAATGAAGCCTGCCCACTTAAGGTATAGGTCTTCATTATGTCTGCATCCTTAAGAGGATATGCATAGTTTGAGTGTACATGAAGCTATCCTATCAAGGAATGTATCTTCATGGCGTATGGACCCTTAAGAGGGATGTACATACTTTTTAGATGGGGTGATCAGTCCCACCTAAGTACCGCATCCTGGTTTGTATGCAGGGAATGGCTATGAACATGAGAATTTGCCTCTAAGAGGATTTCACAGCATGCCATTTTTTAGAAGTAAGCATGGGGTTTGCCCTTGCAAAGAGGATGTCGTAGCATGCTACTTTTGATAGTAAATCTTGGTGTTTATCCAAGATATTGCTTGTTGTTTGTTAGGTTCCGAGATCTGGGTCCAAGGATGATTGGCTCAAATCCCGTTCCTCACTGGAGATGTAGATGATCTGATGTCTTCGAGTTGCTTTGCCTTGTCTTGCGTCCTTCCTTCCTTCCTTCCTTCCTGCAGAAGGGGCAGTACCAGACACAGAGAGAGGGGGGGGGGGGGTGGTGCCTGGTGAACCCTCTCCGATGCCTAAGTCAGTATCGTTTTTAGAGAGATAAACTAGAGAGATGTCAGAGCAAAATAATCCAAATTGCCAAGATGATCCAATGAGTTGTGAAAGTGGGGTATTTATAGGCAACGGTGTCATTAAGGTGGCTTAATGACATCGTTAACCTTTAAACACAATTAATTAACCTTTAAGCGCATAATTAAGACCTTAGGATACGGAGAAGGTAGGCGGGGTGGACCGAATGTGGGAGTCCGAAAATGATGCCGGGGCCCTTAGGGGGAGGAGAAATCCGACCCCCAAGGGTAGGGGTTGGGTGAGGGCACCCAACCCCTCCTAGGGAGGATGGGGTTGGCCAACCCCATCCCTCCTAGGAGAGATCGGGTTGGCCGACCCGATCTCTCCTAGACCCGATCTCTCCTAGGAGAGATCGGGTTGGTCCACCCGATCTCCCCTAGGGGAGATCGGGTTGGCTGACCCGATCTCCCCTAGGGGAGGTCGGGTGTGGCCACCCAACCTCACCTAGGTGAGTTTACCTTGGCCGGACGAGCGCTTCGGTCTCGTCCGAGCCGTTGATGTTCTCGCGAAGTGTCCGGGTTGAAGTTTTGATTTACAATCGTTAATGGGATGATAAAATGCAACGGTTCGGAAGTCAACGGGTTCAAATTGGGCGTATATCCATCACATGCCCCCGAGTCAACCAATGGCTTAACCCTTGATTGACTCTATTTCAGGATGGTATGATACGCGCAATTTGAAACCGGGGTTTTTACCTTTCGTCTGAGTGTTTGCTTACCCATGGATGCGTGTCTCCGACCCTGCCCCCTGCCTTATGAGATAGAGGAGTTGTAAACGTTAGAGTAGCGCGGACGTGTGCCTAAGCACGCGTCCGTCTGAAGCGGGAGTAATAAGTCTATCTTTGCTACCGGCGTATACTTAAAAAGTTCACACTCGCATAGGGGCGCAATACAAATGCAACTAAGTAACTTACGCTTCAAATTCGTGCCGGGATTCTATCTAAGTGAGGAAAAATTTCAATTTTGGTCCAAAATTTTTCTAAGTATGGGATACTAGAAAATAAACCTATGGGATGTTAACTATGGTGAGTGTGAGTTTAATCGTGGTTAATGGGAACTAGTTTTTGAATCTGTCCCTTGAAATTTTCCTTTCTAAAAATCAACGGTGTCGATTTGGCGACTTTGGAAAAACCCTAATCCTTTGTACTATAAAAGGGGAAGTGATTACCTCATTCTCGTTGTCCTTTTCTCTTCTTTTCTTTTTGACGGTGGGGTTTCTGGTCAGGCTTACTTCTCGGGGCGCGCGTCGCAGTGAGGTACGTGTTTTTTCTTTTTGTGTAAGCATTGCTCTTGAGGGACTTAATCCCGCTTCTCCTTTAATCGTTTCCTTACTTGTTTCGTTCTTGATTTGTATGTCTTCATGGTAACATAGTCCTGTTTGATTCGTCCTTTTTCCATCTTTTTGCCCTCATGTTTCCGCTTGCTGGCGGGCGAAATCTTCTATATTGGGATTATAATTATCTCCTTTTGCCCCCTGCCTCTGCCTGTTGTCCAGTGGGGTCTCTCTATGCTGGGGGTTATGACTATCTCCCCCTGTCCCCCTGCCTCTGCCTACTGGCTGGTGGGGTCTCTCTATGTTGGGGGTTATGACTATCTCCCCCTGTCCCCCTGCCTCTGCCTACTGGCTGGTGGGGTCTCTCTATGTTGGGGGTTATGACTATCTCCCCCTGCCCCCTGCCCCTGCCTGTTGGCTGGTGGGGTTTCTCTTGTCGTCTTTCTATTCTTGTCTTTTGGCTTTGTACCTATCATTTTAGGGAAATGAATTTGTATATTTTGTCCATTGTTCGCTTCCTGTTTTCCTTGGGCTAAACTTGTGTTTTTTCGATCAGCAGAACTCCTCGGCGACTGATGAGGAGTAAGAGGCCAGTACGTGTGGGGGTAGTTAATTCTGGGACCGGACCTTCGATTGCAAAGAGATCGGTTTTCTATGGTGCGGGGAAGTGTCCTCTAATTGGAGGTAAGGGTGGTGATGTTAGGGTGCCGTCTTCTTTCTATATTGATGCCCCCCAATCGAAGGTCCGGGAGCCATCTTTTCCTTCTTCCTTGTTTGGTGAGTCATTGAACATCTGAGTTTCCTTAGTGTACATTGGTTTTTACTTTGTGCTTTGTTATAGGTAGACTTCGTCTTCCGCGTCTGAGTCGGAAGGAGCTGTCTCGCCCACCTGTTGATGGAATTGTTGGGTCTGAGTGGGCGCCTTATTATGGGCGTGGAGCTCGTTTTGATAATCAATCTTCTTTGCAAACTCCTGAGGTTGGAGTTCGTGTTCTGCAGTCTGCTGTTCCTCCTGCCGATCGCGTGTCCCCGTCTAAAGGGTCGGAGGCAACTTATGAATTGGCTCGTGATGTGTTGGCTCGCTATGCTCCTGTAATGTTGTCAACCGTTTTATCCTTTAGCATACTTCTTTTCCGTGCGTTATCCGTCTTATCTTTTGTTTTTGTTGCAGGGTATGGCCGACCTTGTTAATTTATCTTCCCTTGCTATTGATCTTGCTGAGGAGAGAAAAGTGTACGAGGACATTTGTGTCTCCCTTAACTCCAAGCTTATTAGCTGTTTGGAGCATAGTCGCATTACCGATTTGCGGTGCCGAGACTTGGAGGGTCGCATTGCTCTTCTCAATGAAGAGGTTGAGGCCTTGAGACAAAGGTCTTATCGTGATGAGGCACTCCGGGCTGCTGAGTTAGGCTCTCTGGAGGAAATGTTTCGTATGGAGGCGAAGGAGTGTGCCATTGCTGAGTATAAGGCTTCCTCCGCTTATCAGGCTGCTATCGACGTTCGCTGCTCTGTGGCGAAACGTATTTCTTTGAAGGAGATTCTCGAACGTATTTACGTGATTGCTCCTGACTTTCCTTTCTCTCGACTTGGTGATTTGTCAGACTTTGCTATTAAGCATATTGCGAAGATGAAGGAATAGTACCCCTATTTCTTGTAGTGGTCTCGTGTGTTTGTGACTTGAGGTTCTTCTTCTGGTGTCTTCTTACTATTGTTTTTGTTTGTGAGTTGTGGTTGTCTTTAGAGTTTGGAACTCCACCTTTCTTAGTGTTGCCATCTTTGTTTGATACACTTATCTTTACTCGCCGTATACATGGCAGTGTAATTATATCTCTTCACATGATATCTCCCTATGCCTTGTGTGTGGCTCTTTGGTTATGGACCCTTCCTCTGGTGTGTTTCCCTTACTTATCCTTCTTTCGTGTTTTTCATCATACCATACCTGCTGTTTAATCAAGAAAAAACATTATGTGTTCTCCATATGACTTTACTTTGAAATTACTTTCTCATGGGATCCTTCTCAATAATGGTGTAATGTCCTCTTCTGATACCCTTTAAATGGTATACATGGTACTGTTAGACCAAAGATACGCTCTTGGTGGGCGTCGAATCTGATCACGAGACAGGCTCTCGGAGGGCACTTAACGTTTCGCAGGATAGGCTCCCGGAGGGCACAGGTTAAACCAAAGATACGTTCCTGGTTGGCGTCGAAAACTGTTCACGAGACAGGCTCTCGGAGGGCGCTTAACGTTTCACAGGATAGGATCCTGGAGGGCACAGGTTAAACCAAAGATACGCTCCTGGTTGGCGTCGAAAACTGTTCACGAGACAGGCTCTCGGAGGGCGCTTAACGTTTCACAGGATAGGCTCCTGGAGGGCACAGGTTAAACCAAAGATACGCTCCTGGTTGGCGTCGAAAACTGTTCACGAGACAGGCTCTCGGAGGGCGCTTAACGTTTCACAGGATAGGCTCTTGGAGGGCACAGGTTAAACCAAAGATACGCTCCTGGTTGGCGTCGAAAACTGTTCACGAGACAGGCTCTCGGAGGGCGCTTAACGTTTCACAGGATAGGCTCCTGGAGGGCACAGGTTAGACCAAAGATACGCTCCTGGTTGGCGTCGAGACTATTCGCGAGACAGGCTCTCGGAGGGCGCTTAACGTTTCACAGGATAGGCTCCCGGAGGGCTCAGGTTAGACCAAAGATACGCTCCTGGTGGGCGTCGAAGCTGGTAGTTTGAAATCTACCTCAAGATACGCTCTTGGGGGCGTCGAGTCTGGTAGTGTTTTTTCTACCTCAAGATACGCTCTTGGTGGCGTCGAATCTGGTAGGTTGCAAGTCTACCTCAAGATACGCTCCTGGGGGCGTCGAAATTCGTAGTTTTTGGAAACCACTCTCAAGATACGCTCTTGGTGCGTCGAAAGTCGTAGTGTAATAACTACTCTCAAGATACGCTCTTGGGGGCGTCGAAATTCGTAGTATGAACACTACTCTCAAGATACGCTCTTGGGGGCGTCGAAGTTCGTAGTTTTTGGAAACCACTCTCAAGATACGCTCTTGGGGGCGTCGAGGGTCGTAGTATGAATACTACTCTCAAGATACGCTCTTGGGGGCGTCGAAGGTCGTAGTATGAATACTACTCTCAAGATACGCTCTTGGGGGCGTCGAAGGTCGTAGTATGAATACTACTCTCAAGATACGCTCTTGGGGGCGTCGAAGGTCGTAGTATGAATACTACTCTCAAGATACGCTCTTGGGGGCGTCGAGACTGTTGTTGACTTGAAGTCATATCTGTGTAAGGATAACATCATGATTATATCACCACATTCATTGGAAGGTGCCTTTGAAGGAAAATTTACTCTCTTAAGAGTGTTCATGTTTTCTGTACATGTGGGGTGTCTTGGGGGGTCCAGACACCCTTTGGAGGAAATTAAAGATAGTCGTAGAGTTGGAAGGACTTCGTGAGTTCTCCTTCTCAAAAGTTGTTTTTTAAAAATTTGGAAAGCTTGAACATGTAAAGTGCTAGATATGAAACTAAGGATATGGTCTTTTGCCTGTGCTTTCTTCTTAGACATAGTACTTCTTTAGGTGCTCCTCACTGAAGGTGTTTGTGGAGATATACCCCTCCCCATCCTCGAGGCGGTAAGCATTTGCGTAGGGAACCAACGCTATCTTTTATGGTCCTTCCCATTTTGGAGATAATTTTCTGACTTGGTCTAAGTGTGAGAATTCGTTCTTTCTGAGCACAAGTTCTCCTACGTGGAATTGCCTTTCCTTGACTTGGCGGTTGTAGTATCTTGCTGATACAAGGCGCATTCGTGCCTGTGCCTCTTCTGAATTCCATCTCTTATCCTCCACCATGTCTAAGTCTAAAAGCCTTGCTTTGTTGTTCTCATGCTCTTCAAAGTACGTGGTCCTTAGGGATGATACTGCCATTTCTGCTGGCGCTACCGCTTCAGTCCCGTACACTAGGCCAAATGGCGTTTCTCCTGTGGATATCTTTGGTGTTGTCCGCACTGCCCATAGAACATTTTCCAGCTCATCTACCCAACTTCCCTTGGTAGCGTGGAGTCGTTTCTTTAGGCCATCTAGCACTATTTTGTTTGCCGACTCTACCTGTCCGTTTGTCTGAGGGTGCTTTACTGATGCGAAACGGTGGTCTATATTCAGTCTTTCGCAATACCATTGCAGTTTCTTGCTCTTGAACTGTGGGCCATTGTCACTTATTATTGCTTTTGGCACTCCGTACCTTGAGACAATGTGAGATTGGATGAAATTGACGACTTGGTCGTCTGTTGTCTTCCCCATTGCCTTTGCTTCTATCCACTTGGAGAAGTAGTCTATTGCTACAATTATGCAAGTCTTCTGACCTTTTGTTCTCGGTAGGGGGCCTATCAGATCTATCCCCCATTGTGCGAATGGCCAGGCTCCTGAGATGGAGCTTAGCTTTGCTGCTGGGGCTGTTATATTCCTTGAGTATCTTTGGCAGTGATCACATTTTTGTACCAAGTCTGCTACTTCTTTACTCATTGATGGCCAATAGTATCCTAGGTTGTAGACCTTTCGGCTTATAGATCGTGCTCCTTCATGGCACCCCGCATCTCCCTCATGGAGTTCTGCAAGCACTCTCTCTGTTTCTGGGTATGTTATGCATTTGAGGAAGGGCGTGGAGTAACCTTTCTTGTAGAGTTCGTTGTCCATCACTGCGTAATTCCTAGCCATCCTTTCAATCTTGACTGCCTCCACCTTATCTTTTGGGAGCTTTCCTTCCATGATGTATTGACGCATTGGGGTCATCCAGGCTTCTGCTTCATCTATTACTAGAACCTCCATTTGTTCTATCACTGATTGCATTCTTTGTTCTACAAAGTAAACCTCTTTGCCTGCTTCTGTCCCTAGAGCTAGTTTACTTAAGGCGTCTGCTTCTTGGTTTTGTTCTCTTGGGACTGACTCAATGTCGAAGCTTTGGAAGCTCTTTATTAGGTCTCTGGCCTGCTGCAAGTATTTCTGCATGTTTTCAGACTTTGCAGTGTATATTCCTTTCACTTGATTGACAACTAGTTGAGAATCGCACTTGACTCTTAAATGCTTTGCCCCTACTCCTTTGGCTATTCTCAGGCCAGTTATCAGTGCCTCGTACTCAGCTTCATTGTTTGTTGCCTTAAAGGTGAGCGCCATGGCATAGCGCATAGGTGTATCGCTGTTTGGTGGGTATAGTAAGAGGCCTGCCCCTGAACCTCCTCCGTTGGATGACCCATCGGTATGCATCTCCCATAATTCTTCTGGTTGTTTCTCCTGACTACTACTTGCCTCGCTTGTAGTTCTGACTTCTCCCAAGTCTTCGTCTGGATTGATTCCGGTGAATTCGGCAATAAAATCTGCTAGAGCCTGTCCCTTTATGGCTGTTCTTGGGGCAAAATGAATACGAAACTCACTTAGCTCAATTGCCCATTTGGTCAGTCTTCCCGATGTGTCTGGTCTCTGGAGGAGGTGTTTCAATGGTTGGTCTGTGAGGACTGTTACTTCATGCCCATGAAAATACGGTCTCAACTTTCTTGCTGATATAATCAGTGCATAGAGGTACTTTTCTATTGGCAAGTAGTTGATCTCGTACTTTGCCAATGTTTTGCTTACGAAGTATACCGGCAATTGTGCCGCGTTTTCTTCTTTAATTAGGACTGAGCTTACTGCCACGTTGCTCACGGAGATATAGAGGTAGAGGGGCTCCCCTGGTGTAGGCTTTGCTAAGGGTGGTAGTGTCTTTAGATGTTGTTTGAGTTGTTGGAGGGCCTCCTCACATCTTGGTGTCCATTCGAATTTCTTGTTTGCCCTTAGTACCTCAAAGAAGGGTAATGCCTTGTCTCCTATTTTGGATAGGAATCTGTTAAGGGCTGCCAACCTCCCATTCAGTCGTTGAACCTCTTTGTGTTTCGCAGGTGACTGCATTTCTTCGATTGCCTAGAGTTTTTCGGGGTTTACCTCTATACCTCGCTGGCTTACCATGAAGCCTAAAAATTTCCCTGATTGCACCCCAAATGCGCTTTTTTTCGGGTTTAGGCGGACTTGGTATTGCCTCATCCTCTCAAACGTTGAGCGAAGATTCTCCACATGGTCTTTCTTCTCTTTGGATTTGACGATCATGTCGTCCACATATGCCTCCATTGTCTTTCCTATCATGTCCCCGAAGATTTTGTTGACCATTCTTTGGTATGTTGCTCCAGCATTTATGAGTCCGAAAGGCATCACCGTGTAATGGTATATCTCGCTATCAGCATAGAATGCTGTGTGAGGGGCGTCCTCCGAGGCCATTTTTATTTGGTTATATCCTGAGTATGCATCCATGAAGCTCATTAGTTGATGACCCGATGTTGCATCCACTAACTGATCTATTCTTGGTAGCGGATATGAGTCCTTAGGGCATGCCTTGTTTAGGTCACGATAGTCGATACACATTCTCCAACTTCCCCCCAGCTTCTTTACCAGTACTGGGTTTGCCACCCATGTCTGGAATCTGATTTCCTTGATGAAATTTGCCTTTAGTAGCTTTTCTACTTCTTCTTGGATAGCTATCTTTTTGCTTCCTCCCATTGGTCTCACCTTCTGTGTTGTTGGTCGCGTTGCCGCGTCTATATTGAGCTTGTGTGAGATTACTTCTTCTGATATTCCTGGCATATCGCTTGGTGACCAGGCGAACAGATCCTTGTATTCTCTTAGTAAAGCTACTAAGTGGTTTTCCTCTTCCTGAGATAAGGCAGTCCCGATTTTGGCCTTCCTATCGGGTTCTTCTATGAGTATCTCTTTTAGTTCCTCCATGGGGGCTGGTCTTCCATGATCTTTTCTTGGGTCCTCATCTATTAGTAGGAGCTCTCTTGTTTTCTTCCTCTTGCCTAGTGCTATCCTTGCACATTTCCTTGCTACCTTCTGGTTACCTTTTACTTCCCCTATTCCTTGGCCTGTGGGGAATTTCATTTTCTGATGTAGGGTTGATGGTACCATACCCCACTTGTTGATTGTAGTGGTACCCAGGACTCCATTGTATTCCTCCATTTCTTCTGTGATGAAGAAAGGGACATCAATCTTTAGCTGCCTCTGGCCTGTACCCAGTGTCACCGGTAGTGTGACTGCCCCCAGTGGGTATGTTGGCTTTCCTGAAAATCCCACCAAGGGTGAGTGAACCTGTTTTATGCTACTTGGCCTTACTCCTTGTATGTTGAGGACTTTCTTGCTAATGATGTTGGGTGAGCTTCCACTGTCTACTAGGATTCTTCCAATGTCCATATCAGTGATCTTCATTGTTATGACCAGGGCATCCTTGTTGTCTGGTAACACATGCTCCATGTCTCTTCTTGAAAATTCTATTATGTCTTCTCTCTTTCCTTCTGCTTGTTCTTCCTTTGGCTTAGGGTCCCCTAACTCTGCCATATATGCTTCTCTGGCATTCGCTGACTCTCCTCCAGCTCCATAACCTCCATGGATGACATATACGCTTGCCGTGTGCTGGGATGGCATTCCCTGTTGTTCTCTTTCTCTCTGTGGCCTTCTTGCCCGAGGTGTGGAGGCTGTGGAGGACTCAGCCCCAGCTGGGCGTGAGGGTCCTCCCTCCTGGTTGTTCTGTTGAGGAGGCTGTGGTATTTCTTGTGGTTCTGGTTGTATTGGCTGCTTCCCAGGGTTAGGCTGCTTTCCTGGGGGTATAGGCTCTCTCCTTCTCCCATTGCCCCCTGGTGGGCGGTGGTGCCTAGACACCCTGCTGTTTGTCATTGCTCGTGTTATAACCAGGCTTTCTGTCCGAAGCCCGCAGACGGCGCCAAGTGTTAGGTTCCGAGATCTGGGTCCAAGGATGATTGGCTCAAATCCCGTTCCTCACTGGAGATGTAGATGATCTGATGTCTTCGAGTTGCTTTGCCTTGTCTTGCGTCCTTCCTTCCTTCCTGCAGAAGGGGCAGTACCAGACACAGAGAGGGGGGGGGGGGTGGTGCCTGGTGAACCCTCTCCGATGCCTAAGTCAGTATCGTTTTTAGAGAGATAAACTAGAGAGATGTCAGAGCAAAATAATCCAAATTGCCAAGATGATCCAATGAGTTGTGAAAGTGGGGTATTTATAGGCAACGGTGTCATTAAGGTGGCTTAATGACATCGTTAACCTTTAAACACAATTAATTAACCTTTAAGCGCATAATTAAGACCTTAGGATACGGAGAAGGTAGGCGGGGTGGACCGAATGTGGGAGTCCGAAAATGATGCCGGGGCCCTTAGGGGGAGGAGAAATCCGACCCCCAAGGGTAGGGGTTGGGTGAGGGCACCCAACCCCTCCTAGGGAGGATGGGGTTGGCCAACCCCATCCCTCCTAGGAGAGATCGGGTTGGCCGACCCGATCTCTCCTAGGAGAGATCGGGTTGGTCCACCCGATCTCCCCTAGGGGAGATCGGGTTGGCTGACCCGATCTCCCCTAGGGGAGGTCGGGTGTGGCCACCCAACCTCACCTAGGTGAGTTTACCTTGGCCGGACGAGCGCTTCGGTCTCGTCCGAGCCGTTGATGTTCTCGCGAAGTGTCCGGGTTGAAGTTTTGATTTACAATCGTTAATGGGATGATAAAAATGCAACGGTTCGGAAGTCAACGGGTTCAAATTGGGCGTATATCCATCATTGTTGACGCCTTTGTAATAGTCGTCATTTTGATAGTAGATTTTGGTGTTTATCCAAGATATTGCTTGTTGTTGACGCCTTTGGAATAGCCGTCACTTTGAGTAGAGAATTTTTATAAGTCCCTTTTTGTAGATAATCTGCAAGTTGTCATTGCGACATATAAGTTGACTGTGCACATAGCGCGATGGCTTTGTGTTGCCAACATCTTCTTGAGATAGACGCCGCTATAGATGGAGAAATAAACTCCTTGTTGGTGTAGATAATAGATATGTTGGTGTTGTATGCCATAAGTTCCTCATTACACATAGTGTTTAGCTTGTATTGTTGATATGAGTAATATGCTCGTTGTTTGTTACTTGGTGTTAATCAAAAGTAGAGTTTATAATGTAGAGAGGTACCTATGAGAGTAAATCGACTACATTAGATGATTGATGTATTTACATGATTGTAAACATATCTGGAGTTATAAATCTCCTTTATTTGCATACAGGAATTAAGACAAAAAAGCTTGATACAATAGCTCCTTTGGAACATAGTATTCTTCCTTTATCCATGAAATTTCTTCAAGTGCCCCCCCCCCCCCATTGATTGTGTTTGTAAGGATGTTGCCTTCCGCATCTTGAAGGCGGTATGCGCTGACATGGATTGAAATAATATTGTATGGGCCTTCCCACTTTGGAGATAGTTTGTTGATTTGATCTAAGTGTGAGAATTCGTTCCTTCTCCACACCATTTTGCCAACATGGAATTGTCTTTCTTTCACCTTCCTGTTATAATATCTTGCAGTCATCAGGCGCATACGTGCTAGGGTTTGCTCCACTTTTCACCTCCTTTCATCTGCCAGGTCCAAGTCTAGATGCATTTCTGCCAGGTCCAAGTCTAGATGCATTTCTGCTTCGTTGGCTTGGGGATCAAAGTGGGTTGTGCGGTATGATGAGACAGCAATTTCGATTAGGGCTGCTGCCTCTGTTCCATATACCAGTCTGAATGGTGTTTCACCTGTTGACTCTTTTGGAGTTGTGCGCACAACCCATAAGACGCTGCTAAGCTCTTTGCCCATCCTCCCTTCAAGGCGTGGACTCTCTTCTTAAGACCATCCAAGACAATCTTGTTGGCGGATTCGACTTGTCCATTTGTTTGGGCATGACGCACTGATGCGAAGCGGTGTTGAGTCTTTCGTAGAATGTCTGGAGTCTGGAGATCCTGAATTGTGGTCCATTATCGCTGATAAGTACTTTTGGGACGCCATAGCGTGCAATGATATGGGTTCGGATGAAATCCATTATTTGCGCATCCGTTGTTCGTGCTAATGCCTTAACCTCGATCCACTTGGAGAAGTAGTCGATGGCTACCACGATGTACTTTGTTTGACCCTTGGATCTTGGAAGTGGGCCCACCAGGTCGATGCCCCATTGTGCAAAGGGCCAGAAACTTGCGATTGGACATAACTCTGTTGCGGGTGCCGCTATATTCCTTGAGTATAGTTGGCAAGATTCGCACTCTGCGACCAAGTGTGTTGCTTGGTTCTTCATTGTTGGCCAATAGTATCCCAGATTAAGCGCCTTACAGATTAAGGATCTTGCCCCCTCGCGACAAGCTGCTTGGCCTTCGTGTAATTCTTTCAACACCGTTTGGCCTTCTGGGAAGGTTATGCACTTTAGGTATGGAGTTGAGAATCCTATCTTGTACAGCTGGCCTTCGATCAACGTGTAGTTGATAGCGATTCTTCTAATTTTTTGTGCTTTAACTCTGTCTTCTGGGAGTACGTGGTCTGTGAGATATTCCAGGATTGGAGTCATCCATGTTGGCTCTGAGTTGATGTTTAACACTTCTATCTTGTCGATTACGGACATGATCCTTTTTTCGACGAAGTGCATTTACTTGCCTTGCTCCTTTCCTTGCGCGAACTTGCTTAAAGCGTCCTCTTCTTGATTTTCCTCCCTTGGAACGGATGTTATGTTGAAAGTTTCAAAGCTCGTTATGAGCTCTCTTGCTTGTCCCAGGTACTTCTGCATGTTTTCTGACTTGGTCACGTACTCGCCTTTGACCTGGTTGACGACTAGCTGTGAATCGCACTTGATTCTTAGGTGTTTGACTCCAAGGCCTTTTGCAATCCTCAATCATGTTATCAAGGCTTCGTACTCTGCCTCGTTGTTTGTTGCTCTGAATGTTAGGCTTAGAGCATACTTCAATGGTTCTGAACCGTCAAGTGGAATTAGGAGAAAGCCCGCGCCCGATCCTCCTACATTTGAGGAACCGTCAGTGTACATTTGCCACACTTCGGTGTGCTTCTCAATTTGTTCTGTTCCATCTTGAGTGTCAGTTTCTGGGGTTATTCCTGTGAACTCCGCGATGAAGTCTGCCAATGCTTGACCCTTGATTGCTGTTCGCGGTGCAAAGTTAATGCGAAATTCACCTAGCTCAACTGACCACTTTGTTAGCTTTCCTGACATGTTAGGCTTTGACAGAATGTGCTTCAATGGTTGGTTCGTTAGGACTGTTATTTCGTGCACATGGAAATATGGCCTTAGCTTCCTCGCTGCCATTATGAGAGCGTACAGGTACTTTTCGATCGGCATGTAATTCAGTTCGTACTTTGCCAGTATCTTGCTCACATAGTATACTGGGAGCTGTGTAGTTCCTTTTTGTCTGACAAGCACCGAGCTGACTGCAGTGTTGCTCATGGATATGTATAGGTAGAGTGGTTCGCCTTGTATTGGTTTTAAAATAGGATTTAAAGTTTTAAAATTTTTAAAATGGGATTTAAAGTTTTAAAATTTTTGATTTTTACAATTTTCTTGGCCGAGTTTATCATGATGTTCATAGTGAAGTTTTATGTTCATGATCTTCAAGAAAAACAAGAATTTTATCAAAATAAAACATTGTATTCTTGATCATGACAAAATTTGATCTTGAAATTTGACCACAAACCCTAATTTTGCGATTCGGCCAAAACTCACTATAGGTGTTCAAGGTGAAATTTTTTAGTTTCTTGGTCTCCAAGTAACCCTAATAGTAGCCAAGTATCCACGGGTTTAGCATCCTGTAATCTGAATCTTTTCAACAGTTTGTTGATATAATCTTATTGAGACAGACACAATTTCCGGGTGGCGCGATATCTAGCAATTTTAATGCCCAAGATGTACGTGGCCTCTCCCATGTCTTTCATCTAAAATACAGATCCCAACCATGACTTTGACTTGTTCATAAAACTCACATCGTTTGTGGCAATGAGTATGTCGTCCACGTATAAGGTTAAGATGACATACTTAGACTTGAAGGTCTTATAATACACACACGGATCCTCGTGAAGATTCACGAATCCGTTTCCTATGATTTCCTCAAGGAATCTGCGGTACCATTGCCGAGACGACTGTTTAAGACCGTAGATGGACCATTGGAGTTTACAAACTTTACGTTCGTTACCAGGAGTAATGAAACCCTCCGGTTGCTCCATGTAGATCTCTTTCTCCAGGTTTCCCTGGAGGAATGCGGTCTTAACATTCATTTGGTGCAACTCGAGATTGAGACTTGCGACCAGGACCATGACTGGCCCTAACCGTGGTTTTACGCCCAGTCAGTGAGTTTTTTTTGTCAAAGTCAACTCCGTGAAATGGGTATATCCTTTCGCATCAAGTCGGGTTTTGCACCTCCCGACCTTTTCCATCAGTGGTGAGCCTTCTTTCAGGACTCACCGTATCCTTGTGCCCCTGTGGTTAGCAGGTAAATCAACTATAGAATATAATGGCTTTCATTTAAACGATCTCTCTCTTTTATTATTTTCCTCCATTTATTTACTTGAGGTCTTTCCAATGCTTGCCAACAGTTGTTAGAGCGAGGTTTTCATCTCACTCGATGGGATACTTCTTGGAGAAGTTTGATGCCTCTGACTTTCGTCTAGGCTTGGTTAATCCCATCTAGAGTCTGATCATTTCTCCCACTCGGAATAATGCTTCTTATCGTAACATCATTTCTATTGGGAACAATTCTCCCACTCGGAATAATGCTTCTTATCGGAGCATCGTTTCCTTTGGAACAAGAGCAGTGCTTGAACATTGACCATCAATTTTCCTTTGACAACCTCTTGGTCTCGGGGTTTCACTTCCGAGATGAATTCCTTGATCACTAGGATCTGGAACCAAGTTTGGTCGGATCATTCCCACAGGAAACAATGGGTAGTAAAGGCAGTTGTGGCTTTCCTGGTTCAGCAATATGACAATCAGGTTCAACTTGATTCGTCTCTGCGGCAACAGTGATCTCATGTGGTAGGGTTTATTCCTCCCACTGGATTTAATATGAAAATGTTTCCATTATCATTTACCATGTCATTCACTTGAGTTGCCGGTTCAAATCTCTCCAACTCGAATTAAGTGGGATTTGATTGTCAGTGATATCCTGCTCTGTTTTGATCATGACTACTTAGATTTAAATTGCCTATGCATTTGGAATATTCGCCCTCAAGAGATGTAATTTCTTCATGTTTGATCACGACACCATTTAAAAAAAAAAGGCTTTAAACAGGCATTTTATAAGAGCAGTTATTATGCTCTTGTCCTAAATGCGTGTTTAGTGCGCAATTTTTTTTGGCCAATTTAATGTCGCAAGATGATATGATTTAACTCATTATCAATCTTTAGCTTTTATGGTGACGTGTCTTACCAATTTTATTGCAACACAGTTTACATACATGTGAGTCATCTTTTTCATCCCTTAGGGAACACCTGATAGAGTGGCTCCAACATTATGTTCTTGAACTGTGCTTCTTGTAGTGTGTTTTAATTAATTTGAATGCATAGCCTGGCTTATTGTTCAAGGCGTATAGAAGGAGAATTGTTTAACCGGCATCATCCTTCTTCATTTGCAAACTTATCTCAGAGATTTTATCTCATCTCCGAGCTGAGCATCTTGGGTTTTCACCCTATGCGTCAGCTGATACTTTTACAAGGTCGTGGTAGTTTCGAAGCCTACTTCGTACCGATATAAATGTTATCAATAAGTTGTTTCCGAAGGAATGCAAACGAAAATTCAGCACCTAATCATTCAAACACTTCATTATTAAATTCGTATATTGAAACGATGTGTTCCGTCTATCGAGGTCCACTTGCGCATAGCGCTATTCACCGTAGTTTTAATCCTAGGGTGAATTGTTTCATTTTTGAATTTAATTTAATTTAATCCAATTGGTTTCGCATATGATTATCATTACATATTATTTCATTTCAATGGAGTACTTGATAATAAAATAAGATTTATAACCAGTTCGTTCTTAGAACTACGCAATAAATGGATTTTGTTGGCATTTTGATTTTACTCAAAGAATTAGATGTAGGATAAAATGTATGGAGTTGTTTGATTCAGCTATTTCCAATGGCCTTATTGCTTCGGTTTGCTAACATTTCGGATCGTTCTCGTTTCTAGCCGAGGCGATTAATCTTGATAAGCAGAACTCATTTCAAATCGAATGGTAACTACTTTATTCAATAATTCCGAAACAATAATAATAACAACCATAATTCAAACAAATAAAATGAACAGTAAGAGAAATGACCACAATGGCATAAATTCCAGATCATCCAAGAAGCTTTAAGAGATAAAGGTAAAGCATTGGGAGGACATAAACGAGACATTTATTGTACTTTTATCACTGCGTTCATCACACCGGATATTCGTTTGAGGACCAAAATGATGATCCCATTTCCTCTGCATCTCCCCTTGATCTCTTGCGGTGAAGCACAGAAGAACCCTCCGGTTTCTTTTGTTTGCTTTCAACAAACACGACCGTGATAAACTTAATTGATTCAATCAAGTAACCAAGTCCGTTGTCGTCGGCCAACCATCAAAGAGGGTACCTCTGTGCAATACTGAGTATCTTTCTCCAATTCGATCTCTCGTTTGTAAGATCTGATGTGGGTTTTACACCTATGTCACGTGCCTGGAGTTCTCGAACTAGCACCAGTTTTCCAGACACGTGACACTTGCATCTTGGGAAATAAGGGCAACATACTCAAATAGCACTCTTCTGGCTTCAGCTGCCTTTACTCCACCGAAGAGGAGTCTAATGGTACACCAAAGTTAAAGAGCACATAAGTTGAGTTTGAAGTCCTCTGCAACCTTTCTGTCCAAGGTTGCCAGCTCTCCGATCTTCAAGGCTCCTTACCTTATTAGGGTGTGTAAGGACGCCTTGTTCATTCACCCATGTTCTGCCCTTATTCACATCAATACACTTATGTATACTTTCAGCGAAAATGAGTTCTCTCACATATTCACTCCATGCATCCCAATCCATACCATCCAGATTGCGAGGCTCGTAAAAGCGAACCGACCCAGCCATGAAAACTAACACTTTGATAATCACACAAAATCAAGGAGACAATAACATTTTGAGAAAGGATTGCATACATCAAATATCTATTAAGATGGAATCTGACAAATAATGATTCCTCAGTCATCTAAACCAACCGAATACCAGTAAACCAATGAAGATGGTTGTGAAATAGTTCACATCATCATCGTCTTCCATCCAATATATCAGTCTTTTAAAACGGTTTTAATCGCTAATTCCCGGAACGAGAATTTTAAAATAAGCATACCCGATCTTGGCTTTCCCAATGCCCTTTTATTTTGGAGAAATATTTCGATGAATTTACTCATGCATACATAATTCTACTATCCATGTAAATTATTATATCCCAGTAACATTCATCACATTAACCACACTCATGATTTTGCGTCTTGCGTCTAATGTTCCGAGGAACTCATGCTTGCATACATAATTCTACTTCCAAGTGAATTATCAAATGCAACTACATCCTCAACATTCTAGCATGCGTGTCAAACATGTAACATTCACATCCATCATACACATTTGGCGACTGGTTTTCGTTTTTGAAATAATTTTAAACATTAGGGGATGATTTGCAATTCATGCTTATATTCAATCACGCATATTCTAGACATGAATCCTAGGCATTTCCAACCAACACAACATGTCTATCCTAGTGCGCATTCCATATATTTAACCAGGGCTCAGCCCACAATATGCAATATCCAGCTACATTGACCCAGTCAAGACAACATTCTAATCATGAAAAAATATATATTGAATAATAAACAATTGCAATTCAGCCCACTAATTATACCAGTCCAAAAAACGTGTATTTCCTTGATCCATCCTCATAATCGAAACAAAGCATAAAGGATATCAACATTTGAGCACCGTGTAGGCCTACTAAGGTTCAAAACAATTGGATTTTAAAACTTGACCTCCCTATTTTAATTGACTTGAATTCGGTTTTGAAAAATACGGTTCAGTTCAGTCAAATTCAGTCCGATTTGGTCCGGTTCGATTCGGTCCAGGAAATCCAGTTCGGGTCCGGTCTGGAAAATCCGGTTAGGTCCGGTAAAATCCGGATCGGTTCGGTCCGATTTTAATTTAAATTATGGTTCGGTCCAAACCGGTCCAATAAAAATAGGGTTCGTTTTGGTTCAATACATAAAACTAGTTCGGTTAGATCCACTTAGTTACACCGGTCCGACCCGACCCGATTAGGTCAAACCGATTGAGAAAATCCGGTTCGGTTTGACATATTGGACCGGCCCAATAATTAATATATAAAAGGTTGGGCCGAAATGTTAATTGTGGCCCAAGTAGGGTTTTGAAATCCATTAAAATATTTAACTTAGCCACCAAGTAACATTAACTAAATAAAATAATCTCCAATATTATATATATATATATCGGACCTATTTATAACATATATATATATTTATTGTCAAAATTTATCTTTAAGATTAAATCAATTAACAATATATATATATATATATATATATATATATATATATATATATATATATGTAAAATTCGGCACACATATATAAATATATATTTTATTTATTGTCAATATTTTAAATAGGGAAACAAATATTAACAACATATTTTATCAATCTTTTAGGTAACTAATATATATCAATAATATCTTTAACCTATTTAAATATTTAGATATATTGATAGTTATATATATATATAGGGTTAATAACCAAATTGCTACATGAACTTTGGCCCATTTACAAATCGCTACCTCAACTTTTGATTTTGAAAATTAGCTACCTCAACTTTGAAATTCAGATAAAATCGCTACATCAGTCAATTTTTTGTCAATGTAGACAGATTGAACCACATGTGTTTTTTTCAAATATTTTTCTTCCAAAAATGCCCTTGTCTTTATTCCTTGCCTCCTTGCGTGAACATACTTTACCATCTTCTCCCCATTATCATCTTTGCTTTATTATTTTCTTATATGTCGTATATATATCTTCAATTCCAAGATTTCAGACAAACTTCTATATTACAAAAAAGGGTTAACAGGTCTTTTGGTCCATGCTGTTTGACAACTTTTGGGTTTTGGTCAATGATGTTTTTTCTTACCTAGTTTTGGTACCATATGTTTGCAGATTTTTTCTAGTTTGGTCTAACCGTTACATTCCGTCCATTTTTTGACATGTTCAAGTCACGTGATCCACTCCAAACTTTAAATTTAGTCCCTCTAATACTTTGTTAACCTTTTTTTTTGTTCAATTTAGTCCCGAAGTTTCAAAATTGACCCCAATTGGACAATAGGTCCAATTGGATTTTTGAAACTTCGGGACTAAATTGAACAAAAAAAAGGTTAGGAAAGTATTAGAGGGACTAAATTGAACAAAATTGAAAGTTTAGAGTGGATCCCGTGACTTGTACATGTCAAAAAATGGACGGAATGTAACGGGTAGACCAAAACTAGAAAAAATCTGCAATCATATGGTACCAAAACTAGGTAAAATAAAACATCATTGACCAAAACCCAAAAGTTGTCAAACATCATGGACCAAAAGACCTGTTAACCCTACAAAAAAGGCTAACCTCACCACTCTACTTGCTCTGTTCACCTAAAAATTATGTATGAAATTTGCAAATGTCCTATATATCCTAATGAAAATATAACGGAATTCAAATTGTTTTGATGTTATTTCCAAGTATATCAGACATAGATACAGATTTAAAGTTTTCTCTTTCAAGTGTTTCAACTTCTCTTTTATCTCTTATTATTATCTTATCTTTTATCTTTTTGTGCAAATGCTGAAAATGCTAGTAGGTGGAGTGAATTTAACTTAATTTGTATTATACTTTAAGGACGTATTACTTTTTTATGACTTTGATCCACAAATACCCAGACCCCTTTCGCTGGAAGCAATTGAACAACAGAATAACGAAAAATATTCGCTATGATTCAATAACAAAATAACAAAAAGTAAACGTCGTAATAGTGAAAATTGCAGCAGCAAAAAGTGAAAAAAAACAGCAATGATACAACATATTTACTGCAGCAAGATAACACAGCAAAATAACATATAACCTAAACGTAATATAATTAAAACTGAACTAAAAATTGCATAAGCAAAAGCGGAAAAAAACAACAATGAAACAACACCATTACTGCATCAAAACAACTGCAAAACAACTTTTAGATTATGCAGCTTGTTTTGATGGAGGAATTGTTAATTAGTAATGTAGAAGTTTGTCTGAACTTTTGGAATTGAAAATATACATATGACATAGAATAAAATTATAAAGCAATGATGATAACGGAGAGAATATGGTGAAGTATGTTGACGCAAGGAGGCAAGGAAGAGAGACAAGGGCATTTTTGGAAGAAAAATATTTGAAAAAAACACATGTGGTTCAGTTCTGTCTAAATTGACAAAAAAATTGTCTGAGGTAGCGATTTGATCTCAATTTCAAAGTTGTGGAAGCTAATTTTCAAAATTAAAAGTTGAGGTAGCGATTTGTAAAAGGGCCAAAGTTCAGGTAGCAATTTGGTTATTAACCATATTTATATAATAATGTGAATCTATCCTAATGTTCTCAATTATAGATATATTGTTACCTAGATAAAACATTAAAATATGGTAAACAATATCATTAAAATTTTGGCCGAAATTCTCTTACTTGGTGCCTAAGAAATTAAAAAAAAATTACCTTGTAAAATACTTAGGGTTTCGGCCAAAAACACAAATTTGGGAACAAGTGGTCAAATTTTAAGATCAAATTTTAATAAGATCTACGATCCAATGTTTGATTTTGATAAATATCATTCTTTTCTTGAAGATCATGAACATAATACTTCCTAAGAACATCATGAAAAATTTCGGTTTTACCAATAACAAAAAAAAAAAAAAAAACTTAAAATTTTTCTTTTAAAATTTTCGGTCAAATTAATGACTAATAACGACAATTTATCAAAATCATGAATTCCTAACACATGCACTGATACCACTGTTAGATTACGGGGAGTAATCACTACAGAAACTAAATTATGGTACATGCTAGTAATCGAAATTACGCAGCGGAAGATTCGCACATACCTCTCATGTTGTTCGTAGTCCCAAGATCTTTGCAGAAGGGAGTTCACGATCCTCCGGTCGACACCCGTAGGGGTTCTTGTGAAGGAATCCCTACCTGGTATATTCTTCACAGCAAAGCCTCTGATTGGTTTTTGGCAAGGGACGGATCTCCGGAGTGTTTTCTCGAAGGCAAATTGGCACACCCTTGGTGAGGTAGTGGGTTCGGCCGAACTATGGTGTATTTGGGGGGAGGGTTTTCTCTCAAATCACCACTTGAAGGGAATTGTGGTTAACCCTAATAAAACCCCTAACTCCCCATATATATAGGAGGATTAAAGTGGACAAAAGTCCACTTTACCTCCTCACTAATATTCGGCCAGCCACTAGTATAGGGAGGCCCAATTTGGGCATCTCATGTCAATTGGGATTTGGGTCTGGCCCAATGTCCTAATGTGACATGTGTTGGATTACGGGGACGTAATACTACGGAATGCTAAACGTGTACTAGCAAGAAATCTAATCTACGCAGCGGAATTAGTACACACACCTTTTAGATTTCCTGCCCAAGAACGAAGTGGAGGGAGTTCTGATCCTCCAGTCGGAACCACGTGCAAGTTCTTTGTTAGAAGAACTCCCACGCGATGTAGCTCCACAACAAGACCTCTGATCGATTCTTCAACGGAGATGGAACCTTAGACCAGATGTGATGGTGCCAAATTTTAGACTAAGGGAAACAAGTGTTCTCAATGGAGATCCTTGTTATTATGAATGAGTTAATAAACCCTTAGCAGACACCCCTATATATAGTATTGGTGGAGTTGCCAAAAGGCAACTCCAACCAATATGGTACTATAGACCGGCCGAATTACATGTTAAAGGGGGAGCCCAATTTTGGGACTCCCTTGTCAATTACTAATTGGATTTGGCCCAATTAGCCCAAATTGACAATTACCTAATTAACTTGGGTAATTCCCTTAATTAACGGGCTCCTATTACGGCGTCACGTCACCATATGCTAACAGCTCCCACTCGCCGGAATGGGAGGGTGCTCGTTAATCTACACGGTTACGCAATAGTATCAACATATCAGTCTTCAGTCTTCGTCTCCGTCTCCGAATAGTTCATACGAGGCTTGCCGTGCGACCAGCGGATATGACGGGCATCGTGCTACTCATTTGTTAGGAGTATTGTAGCGCCCGCAGAACGTTGATTCCCTTTCATGAACCAAACCTGTTTGAAATAAAACTATGTACCGCATTGTATCCTTGGTCAACTGTTAATTCTCCAATTGCCCAGTTTTCCACAAAGGAATACTTCTCCAGGGCATCCATACAAGTGTTCACAACCTTCAACTAATAACCGGTTGGCGGCCACCTAGTGAACATGAGAGTCGGTGAATTAAAGGTGAACTTGACCATCCCCATCGCTTATACCCTTAGTCTGACTCAACCGGTTTCCAAGACGTGGTCACTTGGCCGTTTTCTTTGGCACTACTCTCGTACGCCGGGAAGCGAGCATTGAGCCAGACCTTAGGTAAAAGTTATGAGTCCATGAGGATACTTTGGATGCCTCTTCATAAGACTTCCGGGATCAACCACACTCTCAAGGTGAAGAAGTATGCGTCCTTTGAATCACAAGGATTCTAGCTAGCACAACCGAGCATGACCCCGTGGTCGTATATGGCATGCGCAGTATGAAGCACGCGTCGATAGCACACCTAGTAAAGCCAGGGATGGGATATGTCAATAATGCTATTATAGAATCTCTCATCTGGCCTTGAATGTGATATAGTGATGGATAAAGTCCAACTCGGCGATTTACAAAACGAAGATTAAGTCATGCTGTTATGCGTGACAATGTTATTGTTTTGTTTAATCAGGTTTATCCCCCTGATTCTTAGCCAATCTTGTTATAGTAGAGGTCCCTCTCTCCTTACAAGATGACCGTGCCTGTGTGACGAGGCAATGTTCACATTCGACATAATTTTGGTGGAAGAATTTTACTTCTTTCTACGACTTAGTTTATAGACCGTAAAATCCGATGTTGTTATTTAATATGACGTCGATAAATCATAAACTGAAATTGCAATTCTTTTATTCAATTGAAACATAATTCCAAATGTCAAAATTTTATCACTTTTACAAGCCACACAGTTTAAACCCTACGTAATCCAAGCATTTTTACGTGCCTTTCAAAAATCTCCCTACGTAACGGCTTAGTTAAAGGGTCTGCGACCATATTGTCTGTAGGCAAGTATTCTAAAGAGATTATGTTGTCTTCCAGAACAGATTTAACATAATTGTATTTCACATCAATGTGCTTTGTCCTACTATGGTACTTTGGATTCTTAACTGCCGCAATGGCCGCCTGACTGTCTGAGTACACCTTCACAGGTTTACTCTTCTTGTCGGTGCCTATTAATGTAGTAAGAAGCCTTTTCAGCCAGACCGCTTCTTGTGCGTTTTTGGAGAGGGCAACGAATTCCGATTCCATAGTGGAAAGCGCGACACATGATTGCTTCTTGCTTACCCATGATATGGCAGCATTAGCAAGGAGGAAAAATCCTCCTGTGGTGGACTTACGATCATCTGGATCGTCACCGTGGTCGGCGTCACTATAACCGATCAATTCTAGCTGTTTGCCCTCATAGCACAGAACGAAGTCGGCAGTACCTTTCAGATATCTGATAATTCGTTTTACGGCCTTTAGATGTTGATAACTAGGATCTGATTGGAATCTTGCTACTAGGCCCACATTGTAACAGATGTCTGGCCGAGTACATAGCATGGCGTACATTAGACTCCCTACCATGCTCAGATATTCTGTATTCTTCATCTTTTCACGCTCCTGCTGGTTTTTCGGGCTATCACGCTTCGATAGTGCGCACCCGATCACAACCGGCTACCCACGGGTTTAGCATCCAGCATTCTGAATCTTTTCAAAAGTTTGTTGATATATGATTCCTGAGATAGACATAATCTCCGGGTGGCACGATCTCGGGCAATTTTTATGCCTAAAATGTACGTGGCCTCTCCCATGTCTTTCATCTCGAATGCTGATGCTAACCAGGACTTTGATTTATTCATAAAACTCACGTCATTCGCAGAAATGAGTATGTCATCCATGTATAGTGTTATGATGATATACTTAGACCCGGAGGTCTTGGTGTATACGAAGGGATCCTCGTGGAATTTGCGATACCATTGCCGAGACGATTGTTTAAGGCCGTATATAGATCTTTGGAGTTTGCAAACTTTACGTTCTTTGCCAGGAGTAATGAAACCCTCCGGCTTCTTCATATAGATCTCTTCCTCCAGGTTTCCATAGAGGAATGCGGTCTTAACATCCATTTGATGTAGCTCTAAATCAAGACTAGCAACTAGGGCAAGGATGGCCCTTACTGTGGTGTAACGCACAGTTGGTGAGTATGTTTCATCAAAGTCCACTCCGTGAATTTGGGTATATCCTTTCGCAATTGGTCGAGCTTTATATAGCTCGACTTCTCAATCAGCAGTGAGTTTGAGTTTCAATACCCACTTAGCTCCTATTGCTCTGCGGTTCACATGCAAATCAACTAATGACCAAACCGATTTAGCATTCATTGAGGCGATTTCATCTTCCATTGCTTTTCTCCATTCCTTTGCTTGAGGTCCTTCCATCGCTTGTTTAACGGTTACTGATTCATCAACAGATGTGAGAGTGAATATTTTGCCTCTCTCAATGGGATACCTTTTAGGGGAAGTGCGTTGCCTTTGACTGCGTCTAGGCTCGCCTATCCCATTTTGAGTTTGACCCATACTCCCTCTTGGAATAATACTTCTTATCGGGGCACTACTCCCACTGGGAATGTTGGCGTTACTAGAACTTTGAGCAACAACTTTCCTAGGACGACCCCTTCGTCTCTGAATTTCACCTCCGAGATTAGTTCTTTGATCGCTAGGATCTGGAACTGGAGCGATCATCCCACTCCCACTTGAAATAATGGGAATTGATGGTAGTTGTGTGTTATGAATGTCAGGTTCTACTTGATTCGCATTCCCAGCAATAGTGATTTGTGTTTGGGTGGGAGTGAGCCCTCCCACTGGATTTATAATGGGGATATCGTACTAATTAACCGAATCACTTGTTGCTGTGCCGAATCTCCCACTCGAATAAAGTGGGACCTGAGAATCATCATCATTATGTTCTAGTTCGGTCGGAACTTCATCTGTTTTTATCTTTTGAAGCGATGGAAATTCATCCTCAATAAAAGTGACGTCTCTGGATTCATGTTCGTACACACTACCGTTTTCTTGAGTTGACACAAATACATAACATTTTGAGTTCTCGGAGTATCTTATAAAGATGCTCATAAGTCCTCTGGGGCCTAACTTGCCAAATCGGCTGTCAGTTGTATGTGTGTAAGCTGCGCAGCCCCAAGGTCGTAGCCTGGTAAGATTTAACTCTCTACCAGTCCAGAGCTCATACGGTGTTGTAGTAACTGCTTTTGATGGGACAAGGTTTACTACATGAGTGGCAGCAAGCAATGCGTCTCCCCAATAATAAATTGGTAATTTTGCTTGTGACATCATGGTTCTCACCATGTCTAGGAGAGTCTGATTACGACGTTCAGCTACACCATTCTGCTGTGGTGTGTTTGGGATCGTCGTTTGACGGGCGATCCCACTTTCTTTGCATAACTTATCAAACTCATTAGAGAGATATTCTCCACCTCTATCGGTGCGTAGGATTTTCACCTTCCGCTCCTGTTGATTCTCCACGAGCTTCAGAAAGCTTTTAAAGCAATCTATAGCTTCAGATTTGCGAGTAATCAAATGAGTAAACCCAAATCGGGTGTAATCATCAATGAAAGTTACGAAGTATCGCTTTCCATTCCTAGCAGTTACGTTCATTAGTCCACAAACATCGGAATGGATTATTTGCAATGGAAATTCTGCTCGTTTTGCTTCACCGAATGGCTTGCGGGTGGACTTTCCAGCCAGGCAGTCATGACATGTGTGTTTGAACACACTGTTTGTTCCGGGCAGAAGCCCATGTCGAGCTAACGACTGAACTCTGTCATAGCCTATATGTCCAAGCCGCGAATGCCATCCGGTTGCGTCAGTTTCTGCTTCTTTGGAAGACATTGCATACAAAGGATATGAATTTACATTGCCATGTAGATCCATGATTGAAAAACCATTATAAGAAAAGGCATATCCAAATAAAGTATCCCCTTTATTTATACGAACAAAGGATCTCTCAAATGACAAAATAAAGTTTTTATCCATAAGACCAGAAACAGAAACAACGTTCCTACGGATTCTAGGAGCGAAAAGGACATTATCTAGAAGTAAGAATTTGCCATTGCCCATCGGCATTTTGCAAGTCCCTACCCCTATGACTTCAACTTGTGAGTTGTCGCCAATGTATATCCTTTTAGAATCCTTCGGCAATCGTCTAAACTTGGCAAATAGTTCTCGATCGTTGGCTATGTGGTCCGTTGCACCTAAATCAAGAATCCAAGACGGATTTGAGTCAGTTAACATGACAGTTGATGAAACTAAAGCCTCCTCTACATAACCAAATTCGCATACCTTTTCAGGATGCGATTTGCTGAAACCTGCACCATCGCTTATTCGGCGTGGGCTGGAGTTCCTACAAACTATCTCAGATTTTAATCTGGGACTGCCTTGTTTAGGTGAAGTTAACGTTTTACCGTCGACTGCCTGTTGTTTCTTTCCTTTGTTCCTGAATTTCCTTTTCTTGCGGCCAGCTTGTCCTGTGGATTTCGGTTCCTTCGATACCGATTTTAATCGAGCCTGTTCCATCTCGACTATTTTCAGGACATATGCAATATCAAGTACGGAACTGCTGACAGTCAATATGGCCTTGGTTGCTCTCCAAGACTTCGGGAGGATCCCTATTATAGTCTGAAATAATTCGTCTCAACTAATAGCTCAGATTCACATGATAATGCCATCTATTCATCGATAACAACACTAGGTTGGGAAGATAACAACATTTTGACAAAGTTGCATACATCAGATTATCTATTATGATGGAATACGATGAATAGTGATTCTTCAGTCACTAAACCAAACCAACCTTCAGTTAACCGAGGAAGGGGGTGTCGTGAAAGAATTCACACTATAGTCATTTTCAATCTAATAGACCAGTCTTTTGAAAACGGTTATTCTACTGCAAATTACCGGAACGGGAATTTTCAAATAAGCATACCCGATCTTGGCTTTCCCAAGGCCCTTATGATTTTGTAAAATTATCCGATAATTTACGCATGCATATTTATAATTATACTACATCTAGCAAATCATCATACCATGCCATAAATATCGAACACAACATGTTTACGCGTCATGCGTCTAATGTTCCTAGCATACATAATTCTACCTAAAGTAAATTATCACATGCGTTCTATTGTGAACATCCTAGCATACACGTCAAAACATGCAATATCCGCACACATCATGCATAACTGGCGACTGGAATTTTCGGTTTTATAAAACGCTTTGAAAATATTAGGGGCTGTTTTGCAATTCATGCTTACAATCAATCATGCGAATTTCTAGACATGGATTCTAGGCACTTTCAATCAGCATAGCATGTCTATCTTATTGCACAAACCATATATTTAAATCCCAGAGCTCAATGCTCGCAATAAAATATCAAGCTAGCTTGACTAAGTCAAGACGACAGTTCTAATTATATCAAAATATATGATGCAGAAAGTAAACAATTGCAAATCTGCCCACTAATTTAATCCAGTCCCAAAAACATGCAAGTCCGAGATCCATCCCCATAATCGAAACCAGGCATTAGGGTTTTGATTGAAACCGTGTATTAAAAAACAAACCCTAAGAGCACTGTTTAGGCTAATTTTAAAGTTCGAAAACATTTTGGATTTAAAATTTGACATCCTATTTTATTGAACAATTTAAAATTTCCGAAAATTTTAAAGAGGTTCGGTCCAAATTTTAAAATCCGGTTCAACTCGGTCTGTTTTTAAAAAATCCGGTTTGGTCCGAAACGGTTCAATAAAATAAGATAGTGGTTCGGTTTATCACTCGAAACCGGTCAGGTTAGGTTCAATTTAATTACTATGGTCCGACTCGGCCCGACCCGACTAGGTCAACCCAATTAAGAAAACCCGGATTGGTTTTACCCGCTCCGGTTTAGCAATTGGACCGGCCCAATAACCCTAGGGCTCGGCCAGTTTACTCGTGTGGGCTAAGTAGTGTTTTAAAGTCCACTAAAAGCTCAACTTAGCCTTCAAGAAATAATAATTATGTAAAATAATTTCCAGTAATGCTTATATATATATAATTCGGCACACACACACACACACACACACACACACACACACACACACACATATATATATATATATATATATATATATTGTCAAGATTCTATCTTTAAGATGTAAATCAATCAACAATATATGTATATATATTAGTATATTCGGCCGGTTATATATATATATATATATAAATATAAATATTGTCAAATATATCTTTAGGGATTAAAATATGTAGACAATATATTTTCTTAATCTTATATAGTAATTAAATCTATCAATATATATTAACCTTATCTTTAACTATATATATTGATAGTTAATATCTTTTACAATATTATATTATAAACCTATCCATATTTTCCAACTTATAGATATATAGTTACCTATTAATAAAATTTAAAAATGGCAACATATATATTAAAATATTTGTGCCAAAATTTTAATAACTTGGTGACCAAGAAAATTAAATTTTTTTTTTATCTAAAATACCCCTAGGGTTTTCGGCACAAACACAAAAAGCTGGAAAAGTTGTCAAATTTTAGGATCAAATACTACCTTGATCAAGAATCCAAATAGTGTTCTTGATAAAACTCATGGTGTTCTTGAAGATCATGAACATCAAACTTGAATTTATCATGAAAAATTAATTTTTGATCTGTAAAAACATGTAAATTTGAAAATTTTAAGTTTTTAAAGATCAAACACTTGAAATTTACTTAAAATTTCGGATTCTTCATGGTGTTCATGAACTTAAAAATTTCGGATTTTTTAGAGATTCAAGAACATCAGTTTATCAAAAAATTTAAGAACTCCTAACCAGGCTCTGATACCACTGTTGGATTACTGGGACGTAATACTACGGAATGCTAAACGTGTATTAGAAAGAAATCTAATCTACGCAGCGGAATTAGTACACATACCTTTTAGCTTTCCTACCCAAGAACGATGTGGAGGGAGTTCTGATCCTCCGGTTGGAACCACGTGCAAGTTCTTCGTTAGAAGAAGTCCCACGCGATGTAGCTCCACAACAAGACCTCTGATCGATTCTTCAACGGAGATGGAACCTCAGACCAGATGTGATGGTGCCGAATTTTAGACTAAGGGAAACAAGTGTTCTCAATGGAGATCCTTGTTATTATGAATGAGTGAATAAACCCTTAGCAGACACCCCTATATATAGTATTGGTGGAGTTGCCAAAAGGCAACTCCAACCAATGTGGTACTATAGGCCGGCCGAATTGCATGTTAAAGGGGGAGGCCCAATTTGGGCCTCCCTTGTCAATTTCTAATTGGATTTGGCCCAATTAGCCCAAATTGACAATTACCTAATTAACTTAGGTAATTCCCATAATCTACGGGCTCCTATTACGGCGTCACGTCACCATATGCTAACAATATGTACCCAATTAACTTAGGTAACATATACATATAATGCGCTTCCATTTACGGCGCTCATCACCATATGCTTACAGTGTTAGAGTTTTCTTAAGGGTAATTCACAATTCCTCCTAAGTGATGATTTGAGAGAAAAACCCTCCTTCCTAATACTAGTTTCGGCCGAACCATATTCCTACACCAAGGGTGTGCCAATTTGCTTGGAGCAAATCACTCCAGAGATCCGTCCCTACCAAGAATCGATTAGAGGCTTTGTTGTGGAGACTATATGGCGTAGAACTTCCTTAACAAGAACTTCTACGGGTTCTGTCCAGTGGGTCGTGAACTCCCTCAGCAGGATCCTCGGGGACTACGGAAAGGGTTTAAGGTATGTACACATCTTCAGCTGCGTAATTCTGATTACTGGCATGTACCTGTGTTTAAGCTTCCGTAGTAATCTGCCCCGTAATCCAACAGTGGTATCAGAGCCTGTGTTAGAAGTTCTTGATTTTGATAAATTGGTGTTATTGATTTTTAAAGGTGATGGCCGAAATTTTAAAGAATGAAAATTTAAAATTTCCGATTTTTACAATTGTTAGGGCCGAAATTTTCATGATGTTCTTAGTAAAATTTGATGCTCATTATCTTCAAGAAAATGAGGATTTTTTTTTTTTATCAAAATCAAACATTGGATTGAAGATCTTATTAAAATTTGATCTTGAAATTTGACCACTTGTCTCTAATTATGTGTTTCGGCCAAACCTTAGGTAAATTAACAAGGTAAATTTTTTAATTTCTTAGGCCCCAAGTAATGTGTATTTCGGCCGAAATAGGTGCTAATATTGTTTACCATATTTTATTTTTTATTAAAGGTAAAAATATATCTATAATTAGAAATATATGGATAGATTCACATTATATATATAGAAATATATAACTATTATATCTAGCTAAATTATAGGGATTAAATATATTATTGATAGATTTACCTAAAAGATTAAGAAAATATATTGACAAATATTTGTTTCCCTATTAAAGATATTGACAATATATATATTTGTTGGGGCCGAAGTTTATATATATAAATATAAATAGTTGATTGATTTACATCTTATTGATAGAATCTTGACAATAAATATATATATTTAGATGTGTGCCTAAATATATATATATATATATATTTGCAATATTAGAAATTACTTTGTATAGTTAATAATTCTTGGAGGCTAAGTTAACTTTAGTGGACTTTAAAACTCTATTTAGCCCGCAATATTATTTCGGCCTAACCCTTGTGTGATTAATGGGTCTGTCCAATTTGCTAAACAGGATAGGAATAAAACCAAACCGGATTTTCTTAATCGGTTCGACCTAGCCGGGTTGGGTCGAACTGGGGTAACTAATTGAACCTAACCGAACCGGTGTTGAGTGATTGAACCGAACCCTTTTTATTGGACCGTTTCGGACCAAACCAGATTTTGAAAAACCGAATCGAACCGGATTTTCTGGACCGAACCGGACCGAAGTTGACTGAACCGAACCGGATTTTCAAAACCGAATTCAAGTCAATTAATAAAATAGGATGGTCAAATTTTAAAATCCAAATGTTTTTTAACTTTAATTAGTCTACACAGTGCTCGAAGGTTTAAAACTTTCAAGTTTTTTATTAAACCTTAATGCCTAGTGTTAAGTCTGCTTCCACTTGGGTAACTTCGGGCTTCTCTCCCACGAACGGGCTTGGGATGTATGCACGGGAACATGTATCTGCATGTATGCCACGAACCTTGAGACACGATCCTCGAACTAGTCTTCAACTTCCCGTCTTTAGTCTCTCGAACTCCGGATCTTGCACAAGGGGCAGTAACCAGCGTGGGAGAGGGGGGGGGGATGCTGGTTGGGCCCTCTCCGACGCTCAAGTCAAAATCTCTAGAGAGAGAAAGCCTTTTAGAGAGAAGTCAGGGCACGAAATGCCAGAAAATGAGGGAGTTGTTTAAAATGGGAGACCTAGGTCTCTATTTATAGGGAACCTAAGGATCATGCCCAGTTTTGAACGGCTTGATGTCGGTATGAAGGAAAACGTATACCGTCATCAAGGTGGACTATGTGTGCACTGACTTCTCGCAATTGGCAAAATAATCGGGATAAGCGCGCGGAGAACGTCGGTAATCCGGACCTACCCGGATTGCCACAAGGCAATCCGGAAGTCCCCCGGTCTGGGTACTGCGCGTATTCCGGACCATTTTGGACATGCGGAAGAGTTCTTTTACGGGTTTTGGGGTATTTTGCGAGGCCCGAAATGTAAACATGAACCCGAATTGGACAGATATCTAACACTTGCCCCCGAGTCAAGTAGCGGTTCAAAACCCATGCTTGACTCTTTTTAAGATAAGATATTCGTCCAATTTAGGTTCGGTACTGATCTTAGGGGTGGCCTGTTTGTCAATTCGAGTGTTGGGATCATAAATTTATCTAACTTCAATTTTCCGCCGTATGTACGTAATCTGTTTATAGGGTTAGCGTAGCGGACAATATGCGTATAACAACATGCAGTTATATTCGCAATATCATGTAGTGAGTGAAATAAAGATTTATACAACGTGATAATATCATGGTACATGATGTAAGCATATAACACGTCAACATGTAGATGACGACATAGTAAACGGAGGACGTAATCATGCAATAAGCAAAACACTTAGAGCAATGTGAAATTAGAAAGCATGCTTGTCAACATAAAGCATGATGTAAACATAGAAAATGATGCAAGCATGTAGTATGATGTAAGCATGGAAAATGATGCAAACACTCAATTCACACTTAGATTATAAAAATAATCACATAACAACCATGAGTTAGCATCATGTACACACATAAAAATAATAACATGCGTAATGATCTACGAAGCGCGTCATGCAACATTAGGGAGCATGTATGTAAAACAAGCATGGGAGAGATGTAAGTATGCTTATACATGATACTAAGGACTTGTGTGAAAATATATATTAGTTTAGTCCTTAGCACATGGTGTAGACACTATTAATGAGAATTAAGAGAGTAAATACTCATTATCTTACATCCTTTATAGATAAATCCCCAAGAAGCTCTCCATTCTTGATGAAGAGGGAATTCATGGAGGTGTGAATTTGGAGTAGTCACATTGTATTTGACATCAGTCAAGATCGAATCTGGGCAAGGAGGAGACCAAGGCGGCGCGTGAGGAAGGAGGGACGACGCGTGAGGTTGCCGCGGCGGCGCGTGAGGTTGCAGTGGCGGCGCGTGGGTTTTCGGGTGAGGGCGAGTAGCAATTCGAACTTGCTTCGTGTCGGTGAGTTCAATTTTGTACATGGCTGGACCTTTCGTGACTTCGTTTGGCCTTGATTTAGTCTTGAAATCACCATGTACCTAGTTATCTTACCATGCATACAAGGTGTTTAATAAAATGCGTTAGAATACTTAGCCCCAAATTGGTCAAAATTTTTCTAAGTGCTGAAAATTTTAGAAAAGTGTAAATGAATCGTTATACTTCCCTTATGCATAGTGTTCATTGCCGACATGTTGTTCCATGCCTTAGCCGTGGTTTTAATATGCTCGATATTGATGATCGGTAGTTGTACGTACATGGCGGTCAATGGTTGTATGTTGGTAATGATAGCTTAGGCAATGTACGTTGAGTATCATGTATAGACTGTCGGTCATTGTATGCAAACATGATAAAACACTTAGAAAATATTTTAACAATATCTAATGCTTGTTACCATAGATGTCGTCGTATGAGCTTTAGCGATAAGCATCGTAGGAATGCTTAGGAGGTATTGCGTAGAAGTTGATAATAGCTACTTGAAGCACTCAATCCATCCTTGTCGACATGTATGTACTGATGGATAAATGTCCAATTCGGGTTCGTGTTTACATTTCGGGCCTCGTAAACGTGTCGAAAATTACATCTCGGTTTAAAAACACCTCCCACGGTATCAAAACGGTCCGGAAGCGCCTTTACGCGCGTCCGGACCGGACCTCCGGGTTGCATAAAGCAACCCGGAGGTCCGGGTTGCGCGGCAATCCGGACCTCGCCGAATTGTCCAAATCCGACGACGTCCGGATTGCCTTACGGGTATCGCGCCATTACCGTATCCGCGATTACCGTTACGCGTAGAGAAGTCAAGTTCGCACATTACCAACATGGATGACGGTTACCGCTTGTTTTCTTGAACCGTCGTCAAACCGCTTTAAAACCGGGTCCGGTCCCAAGGAAGCCTATAAATAGGAGGCCTTGGCCACCCATTTTCACACATTCTCTCATTTGCCCAACTTTGGTATTTTGAGCTCTGACTTCTCTCTAGAAATTCTCTCTCTCTAGAAATTACCTTTCTGCCACTATAGTGACTTAAGCATCGGAGAGGGCTCCGCTAGCACCACCCCCCCCTCTCCGTGCTAGCATTGGTCCTTTGTGCAGGATCCGACGCCCGAGTCACAACCTTGCCGGGTCACAACCTTGCCGGGTCACAACCTCGCCGGGTCACAACCTTGCCGGGTCACAACCTTGCCGGGTCACAACCTTGCCGGGTCACAACCTCGCCGGGTCACAACCTTGCCGGGTCACAACCTCGCCGGGTCACAACCTTGCCGAGTCACAGCCGTACCGTGACATAATCCTCATACGGGAGCAAGTCTGAACACTCGTTAGTGGCTCAACCTCCGACAGAAGGATCACAGCCCGCACAACCACAGACGCATCCTCGCGACCTTGTTCAATCTGGACGCAACATTGGCGCCGTCTGAGCGATTCGAACAACAAGCTACCGTACCGCAGAAATCATGACGAGTGATCACAACGCTCTCGCTAAGGTCAATCCGTCAAAAACCAGGAAGCGCTTTAGACGCCATAAAAGATCCATAATGACAACAGTGCCAACAAGCAGTGTGCCTTCCGCACAGCACGGTCCAAAATTTCCAGGCATCCACGTGCTACATGGAGGTTTCGGGGCAGGAGGCGAAACATCATATGGGAGAGAAATATACGCTTCCTTGATGATCCATGAATCTAGGGGCAGTCAGCAGGGAAACGCTGTCCTAGAAGACGCCATCGGCTTTTCTTCGGAAGACAAGTCACACATAACATTTCCACATAATGACGCCTTGGTCATAACCATGACAATCGACGGCATGGACATCAAGCGCATCTTGGTTGATGGAGGAAGTTCGCCCAACATAATCACGAAAGACGTCATCCTAGCTTTGGGAAGGAAGAAGGACGTCAACAAAATGAATTCACCCTTAGTGGGGTTCATGGAAGATGCAAGTTACCCATTGGGGTCCATAACACTGCCAGTTATACTGGGAGAAGGCAACTCACGTCTCCAAATTGCAATACCATTTATGGTAGTGCAAAAGCTTGACGCATACAATGGTATCTTAGGATACGCAACCATGAATGCGTGGGGAATGGTTCCATCCATAGCTCATCAGAAGATCAAATTCCCAACTGCATCCGGAATCGGTGAAGCCAAAGGAGATCAACTGTTGTCAAAAAATTGCAACAACGTGGCAATCCAAAATAACGTCAAGCCTGATGACATGCCCATCATTGATGATGACCCAAGAGAAGGCCTTGCCCGACCGGCCCCAGCTGAGGAGTTAAAACAAATAAAGATCGAAGAGCCAGACAGAATGGTCCAAATCGGAGCATCCCTGTCAGAAGATGAAGTGATAGAGATCACATCACTCCTCAAAGAGTATAAAGAGCTATTCGCATGGTCACCAAGCGATATGCCCGGAATCAGCGCATAAGTCATTTCCCATAAGTTAAACATCAAGCCAGGAACTCGAGCAATAGCCCAGAAACTTCGACCCCTCGGGGGCAACAAGAAACTGGCAATCAGAGAAGAGGTAGGAAAACTGCTTGATGCAGGATTCATCGAAGAGTCACGATACCAAACATGGGTCGCAAACCCGGTGTTGGTTCCTAAGTCAAGTGGGAAGTTAAGAATGTGCATCGATTACAGAGATCTCAACAACGCATGCCCAAAGGATTCATATCCTCTCCCAAGAATCGACCAACTAGTCGATGCCACTGCCGGCCATGAATTAATGTCCGTAATGGATGCATACTCAGGGTACAACCAAATCCCGATGTTCAAGGATGATGCGCTGCATACTGCATTCTATGCAGACAGCGAAATATACAACTACACGGTGATGCCATTCGGCCTAATCAATGCGGGAGCGACATACCAGCGAATGGTCAATACCATCTTTGGCGATCTAATCGGAACCAAAATGGAGGCATACGTGGACGACATGGTCGTGAAGTCAACCAAAAGGCGCAATCATGTTAATGACTTGCGGGCAATCTTCAAAAGAATGCGCGAATATCAAGTCCGCCTAAATCCAACAAAATGTGCTTTCGGCGTACAATCAGGAAAAATCCTTGGATTCATGGTGAGCCAGAGAGGGATAGAAGCTAACCCAGAGAAAGTGAAGGCGATTGAAGAAATGGTGTCCCCAAGGAGACATAAGGAAGTCCAGCAACTAAATGGCCGCCTAGCTGCTTTAAACAGGTTCCTTGCCAGAATAGGCGACAAGGCACTACCGTTCTTTGAAGTCTTGCGTGCAAACAAGAAGTTCGAATGGACACCAGCGTGTGAAGAGGCCTTCCAGCAACTAAAACAACACTTGCGCACATTGCCGGCATTGGCAAAACCAATACCAGGAGAGCCCCTCTTCCTATACATATCAGTGAGCAACACGGCTGTCAGCTCAGTCCTTGTCAAACAAAAGGGAACTACCCAGCTCCCAGTCTACTACGTGAGCAAGATACTTGCAAAGTACGAGATAAACTACATGCCAATCGAAAAATACCTGTACGCGCTAATAATAGCAGCAAGAAAGCCGAGGCCATACTTCCACGCACACAAAGTAACAGTCTTAACAGACCAACCCCTGAAGCACATCCTGTCAAAGCCAAATATGTCAGGAAAGCTAACAAAGTGGTCGGTAGAGCTAAGTGAATTCCGCATTCACTTTGCCCCTCGAACAGCAATCAAGGGGCAAGCGTTGGCAGATTTCATTGCAGAATTCACCGGGATAACTCCCGACCCAGATCCCCAAGTTGGACCTCGACAAATTGAAGAACATACCGAAGTATGGCAAATGTACACCGACGGATCTTCAAATGTAGGGGGATCAGGTGCCGGATTCCTCCTAATACCTCCCGATGGATCTAATCCGTTGAAGTACGCTCTAAACTTAACATTTAGAGCGACAAACAACGAGGCGGAATACGAAGCATTGATAACTGGCTTAAGAATTGCAAAAGGTGTTGGAGTTAAACATCTACGAGTGAAATGCGATTCACAATTAGTCGTCAATCAAGTTAAAGGCGAATACGCGGCAAAGTCAGAAAATATGCAAAAGTACTTGGGGCAAGCAAAAGACCTCATCACAAGCTTCGATACCTTCGACATCAGCGCAGTGCCTAGAGAAGAAAATCAAGAAGCTGACGCCTTGAGCAAATTCGCACAAGGCAATGAACAAGGCAAAGAAACACATTTCGTGGAAAACAGAATCTTGTCAGTAATTGACAAATTCGAAGTCTTGTGCATTGATCCAGAACCAGATTGGAGGACCCCAATATTGGCATACCTCAAAGACCACAAGCTCCCCGACGACAAAGTCCAAGCCCAAAAAATACAGAGACAAGCCGTCAATTACGCGTTGATAGATGATGAGCTTTACAAGAAAGGGTTTTCAACCCCATACCTAAGGTGCATCACCTTCAGGGAGGGACAAAAAGTGTTAAAAGATTTACATAAAGGCCAAGCAGCCTGCCATGAAGGGGCGAGATCTTTAATACGCAAAACGCTGAGCTTGGGATACTATTGGCCAACAATGAAGAACCAAGCTACACACTTGGTCACAGAATGCGAATCATGCCAACTTTATTCAAGAAGCATCACGGCACCAGCCGCCGAGCTAAGCCCAATTGCAAGCTCATGGCCATTCGCACAGTGGGGGATCGATCTGGTAGGTCCACTTCCAAAGTCAAAAGGCCAAACCAAGTACATTGTCGTTGCAATCGATTACTTTTCAAAGTGGATCGAAGCAAAGGCATTGGCACAAACAACCGATGCACAAATAATGGATTTCATTCGAAATCACATCATCGCGCTATATGGAGTTCCGAAGGTCCTAATCAGCGACAACGGACCACAATTCAAGAGCTCAAGGCTTCAAACATTTTGCAAAAGACTCAACATTAACCACCGTTTCGCCTCAGTCCGCCATGCTCAAACCAACGGACAAGTCGAAGCCGCCAACAAGACCGTCCTAGACGGTCTCAAGAAAAGAGTGCACGCATTAAAAGGAGGATGGGCAGAAGAACTTAGCAGTGTTCTGTGGGCACTTCGAACAACTCCAAAGGAGTCAACTGGAGAAACACCATTCAGCCTGGTGTATGGAACGGAAGCAGTCGCTCCCATCGAAATTGCTGTCTCATCCTATCGCACAACCCATTTCAACACACAAGCCAACGAAGTAGACATGCGTCTAGACTTAGACTTGGCTGAAGAAAAAAGGCGTAACTCCGAACACAATCAGGCACGCATGCATTTGATCACCGTAAGATATTACAACAGGAAGGTGAAAGAAAGGCAATTCCATGTTGGAGAAATGGTGTGGAGAAGGAATGAATTCTCACATCTCGATCAAATCAACAAGATGTCTCCAAAATGGGAAGGCCCTTACAAGGTCGTATCCATCCCATACATCAACGCATATCGCCTTGAAGATGCAGATGGCAATGTCTCTACAAATACATTTAGTGGAGGACATTTGAAGAAATTCCACGGATAAAAGGATATTCTTCTATCACAAAAGGAGCTGTTGTATCAAGCCCTTTTTCTCTTATTTCCATAATGCATCTACTCTTTTAAAAGACCACTCCCTTATATAAAGTGGCATCTCTGTAATAATCTCACAAACCTAATGAAGTCGTTCTATCTTCGTAGGAACATGACTACTTTATGTACGTTACTTGAAAACAAAACAAAGTAACTACAACAACTATTATCTACACTAACAAGGAATTTATTTCTCCTAAATTGGCATCTATCTCAAGAAGGTGCCGGCAACACAAAGCAATGGCGCTATCCCCACAACCAACTTATATGACGCAAGAACAACTTGCGGAATACCTACAAAAAAGGAACTTATAGCAATTCCCTGCTCAAAGTGACGACTATTCAGGAAGCTGCCATCTACAAGCAATATCTTGGATTAACACCAAGACCTACTATCAAAACAACGACTATTCACAAGCGTCTACCACAAGCAATATCTTGGATTAACACCAAGGCCTACCATCAAAATAGTTTGTCAAGGATAGAAACAAATCCTCACGTTCATAGCCATTCCCGGGAATCAGAACAGGATGGGCAAATACGATAACGGGCTAATCACCCTGCATAACGGATGTCCTCTGTCTAGACGACAATCCCATGGTACGAATTCCTTTTATGGGTTCACTCTGCATAACGGATGTCCTCTGTTTAGACGACAATCCCATGATACGAATTCCTTTTATGGGTTCACTCTGCATAACGGATGTCCTCTGTTTAGACGACAATCCCATGATACGAATTCCTTTTATGGGTTCACTCTGCATAATGGATGTCCTCTGTCTAGACGACAATCCCATGATACGAATTCCTTTTATGGGTTCACTCTGCATAACAGATGTCCTCTGTCTAGACGACAATCCCATAATACGAATTCCTTTTATGGGTTCACTCTGCATAACGGATGTCCTCTGTTTAGACGACAATCCCATGATACGAATTCCTTTTATGGGTTCACTCTGCATAACGGATGTCCTCTGTTTAGACGACAATCCCATGATACGAATTCCTTTTATGGGTTCACTCTGTATAACGGATGTCCTCTGTCTAGACGACAATCCCATGATACGAATTCCTTTTATGGGTTCACTCTGCATAACGGATGTCCTCTGTATAGACGACAATCCCATGGTACGAATTCCTTTTATGGGTTCACTCTGCATAACGGATGTCCTCTGTTTAGACGACAATCCCAAGTTGCAAATTCCTGGTATGGGTGCACCCTTTACAGCGGAAGTCCTCTTACTAGACGACAATGCCGTACTACAGACTTTCAAAGTCGTGATGCGTGATTCCTGGACGCAGAAAATATGCATCACAATTCATACTCTCAAAAGTGCTACATGGTCCCTGGACGCAGGTATCATGTATCACAAATATTTTTACCAAATATTTTGTCAAACACTTTATAAAATATTTTATGTACCAAACACCTTGCCAAACATTTTATCAAACAAGAATTTCAAGGTTCGAAAAACACTTTTTCAAAAACCCAAAAGTTTTTACGTATGCTTCCCCAACGCGGGTTGATACACGCTGGCAGGTGCGCACCCTGTTTAAAACTCATAAAATTTACAAGTAGAGTCTTGTACAACGTCGCCTTAGAGTGGAACTAAGAGACGGTATAAACTAGTATCTTGCTCAAGCAAAGATGACACATTGCGAACATACTACTTGTTAAGTCGCTATACGCGAGTCACTTGACAGGTTTCAACTGATTTAGTGTCAAGCTATGCAGGAAGACGTACAACATGCACAACGCATCGTACAAACAACCTTGAATCAAAAGTGGCTATCGGTCACGATTGCGGGGACTACGTTTACACTACTAGTCATCCACGTTCAGTAAACACAGTAAGCGATAACGGTATGAAATATTACTAACAAGTTATCATGCAAACTACTGTGTATAAAACAGGTTCATACGACGTAGTTCAAAGCGAAACAAGTCACAAGCAACAGTCAAACAACAACTCCAACAAGTTTCTAAACATAGAAGCCAGGAGACAAGCGAACTCATAAACGAGTCCAACATGCTCAATGCAAAACGAGCAGTTCAAATAACAGAACCACCAGGAGGCCCGGGGGCAACCTCCATAAACTCGGGAGAAGTGACAATGACGTTCACATCTCCGCTATCATCGACCAACACCTCGTAGTTTGGACGACCACACTCCAAAAGGCAGCGCCTCAATGTGAGAAAGGGCGTAATTCGCATACGGCCCCAACTCGCCAAAAGGAAACCCAGGGTCAAGATCTTTCACATGGGTGAAATAATCTTCAGAACGCTCGCTCATCAGGTTGTTTATCTTCTCCTCAACAGCAGCTTTAAAATCTGAAGTTCCCAAGTACTTAGTGAAACCCACTTGTGCGCCCTTCTCCCGACTCTCCTTACCGAGAGCAGCTAGCTCCGCTCCTTGAGAATGAAGATCATCTGTAACCTTCTTCTCGAGAGCGATCATCTCATACTCAAGCTTTGACAAGCGAGTATGGCGCGCTTCATAACGACTCTCAGAAGTTGTAGCTTTCAAACTCAACACGCGAGCCTCTTCTTTGGTTCGCAGCAACTCTTGGCGCACATCGTCACACTTATCCATAGCCGCCTGCTTCGCGCTCACCAACTCCATGACAAAAGATGACATGTTCACCATGTCGGCTACAACCTGCACATATCAACGCGATAAGTTAAACATAAATCACAAAAAGCAACAATCTTGGCAGAAAAATCAAGTTACTTACAGGGGCAAATCGGGATAAGGCACCACGTGCATACGCCTCAGCCTCCTCATCAGTTGTCGGGCAAGAATGCCTATCACCTGGCGGAACACACCTACGCAACACGCGAACTCCAACCTCTGGAGTGCGAAGTGAAGACTCCTTGGGGAAATAAATTCCACCATTGTCAAAGGGTGCCCAAGTGTCCCCGGTAATGTCCAATCCTACGGGACACACCAAATGGTCGCGCCTGAGAGGGGGAACCGCTACAACAAAGAAAAAAAAGTGGTTAACAACAAATGACAAAACCACGAAACACACTCATCGAAGTGTACTTACAAAGTCCGCGGCCTTCCACAGGTCGGTTTCCCGACTGGGGGGCAGATGACGCTACATTGCGACTCGCGACTTCCTTGCCTTTACGAGTGGAAGTAGTCGCATTTGGCTTCAAGCGCTTGGGATCAGTCGGTCCATGCGCCACTGTGTCAGTTCGCTTGGAAGACACGTGAGAATCAGACACGGGAGGAGTATTCCCGACCACATGAGTAGAGGTCCCCTTGCCAAGATCACGCCCTGAGTTGGCAGGAGTGACGGGGGCAGGGGTCACCAAAGCCGGATCGGCACGGGAAGCAATACGCGAGGCCGCTGCATGAAGCGACGAACTCTTTCCAGCAAACCAACCTGCAATATTAATTCACAAAAGGCATAATGCCATTCGAAAAGCTATCCATCATGAGTATCAAAATGCCCAAAAAACGTTCAGAGAAAGAATGAAGGGTTTACTCATAGCAACAACTCAGCCGAAAGGAGGGAGATTCCGCAAGAAGCTACTACGACTTCACAACCTGCACAACATCAATGCGCGTATCAAGGTTAACGCGCGTATCAACATCAATGCGCGTATCAAGGTTAACGCGCGTATCAACATCAATGCGCGTATCAAGGTTAACGCGCGTATCAACATCAATGCGCGTATCAAAGTTAACGCGCATATCAACATCAATGCGCGTATCAAGGTTAACGCGCGTATCAACATCAATGCGCGTATCAAGGTTAACGCGCGTATCAACATCAATGCGCGTATCAAGGTTAACGCGCGTATCAACATCAATGCGCGTATCAAGGTTAACGCGCGTATCAACATCAATGCGCGTATCAAAGTTAACGCGCGTATCAACATCAATGCGCGTATCAAGGTTAACGCGCGTATCAACATCAATGCGCGTATCAAGGTTAACGCGCGTATCAACATCAATGCGCGTATCAAGGTTAACGCGCGTATCAACATCAATGCGCGTATCAAGGTTAACGCGCGTATCAACATCAACGCACGTATCAAAAGTCAACGCACGTATCAAAAGTCAACGCGCGTATCAAAAAGTCAACGCACATGACCAAGTTTCACACGCATAGTGAAATTGGTACGTACCATGGAAGGGACTAGCATCCTAAGGGGCTATCATGCAAACGGGGGATTAACGCGATAAACCGTAAGAATCGGATACGGCAACGCTTAAGGAAATTTTTTCTCTAAGGCATCAAGACGACAAGTGACTATGTCCAAAGTGTTAGGTTCCGGGATTTGGGTCAACGGGTGCTCGGCTCAAATCTCGTTCCTCACTGGAGGGGTGGATGATCCGGTCTTCTCGGGTTGCTCTGTCTTAGTTTGCGTCCTTCCTTCTGTCGCTTCTCTTCTCCTTGCGCCCTGCAGAAGGGGCAGTACCAGACACAGAGAGGGGGGGGGGGGGTGGTGCCTGGTGAACCCTCTCCGATGCCTAAGTCAGTGTCGTTTTTAGAGAGATAAAGCTAGAGAGATGTCAGAGCAAAATAATCCAAATTTCCAAGATGATCCAAATGAATTGTGAAGGTGGGGTATTTATAGGCAACGGTGTCATTAAGGTGGCTTAATGACATCGTTAACACTAAAACACAGTTAATTGACCTTTAAATGCATAATTAAGACCTTAGGATACGGAGAAGGTAGGCGGAGTAAACCGAGTATGGGAATCCACAAGTGGTGCCGGGGCCCTTGGGGGGGAAGAGAAATCTGACCCCCAAGGGTAGGGGTTGGGTGAGGGCACCCAACCCCTCCTAGGGAGGATGGGGTTGGCCGACCCGATCTCTCCTAGGAGAGATCGGGTTGGTCCACCCGATCTCCCCTAGGGGAGATCGGGTTGGCTGACCCGATCTCCCCTAGGGGAGGTCGGGTGTGGCCACCCAACCCCACCTAGGTGAGTTTGCCTCGGCCGGACGAGCGCTTCGGCCTCGTCCGAGCCGTTGGTGTTCTCGCGAAGTGTTCGGGTTGAAGTTTCGATTTGCAATCAATAATGGGATGATAAAAATACAACGGTTCAGAAGTCAACGGGTTCAAATTGAGCGTATATCCATCACATGCCCCCGAGTCAACCAATGGCCTAACCCTTGATTGACTCTATTTTAGGATGGTATGACACGCGCAATTTGAAACCGGGGTTTTACCTTCTCGTCTGGATGCCTGCTTACCCATGGATGCGTATCTCTGGCTCTGCTCCCTGCCTTATGAGATAGAGGAGTTGTAAACGTTAGAGTAGCGCGGACGTGTGCCTAAGCACGCGTCCGTCTGAGGTGGGAGTAATAAATCTATCTTTGCTATAGGTGTATACTCAAAAAATACACGTCCGCATAGGAATACAATACGAATACACCTAAGCGACCCATGTTTCAATTTCGTAACGGGATTTGCCTAAGTGGAGAAAAAATTTCAATTTTGGTCCAAAATTTTTCTAAGTATGGGATACTAGAAAATAAACCTATGGGATGTTAACTATGGTGAGTGTGAGTTTAATCGTGGTTAATGGGAACTAGTTTTTGAATCTGTCCCTTGAAATTTTCCTTTCTAAAAATCAACGGTGTCGATTTGGCGACTTTGGAAAAACCCTAATCCTTTGTACTATAAAAGGGTAAGTGATTACCTCATTCTCGTTGTCATTTTCTCTTCTTTTCTTTTTTACGGTGGGATTTCTGGTCAGGCTTACTTCTCGGGGCGCGCGTCGCACTGAGGTACGTATTTTTTCTTTTTGTGTAAGCATTTCTCTTGAGGGACTTAATCCCGCTTCTCCTTCAATCGTTTCCTTACTTGTTTCGTTCTTGATTTGTATGTCTTCATGGTAATATAGTCCTGTTTGATTCGTCCTTTTTCCATCTTTTTGCCCTCATGTTTCCGCTTACTGGCGGGCGAAGTCTTCTATATTGGGATTATAATTATCTCCTTTTGCCCCCTGCCTCTGCCTGTTGTCCAGTGGGGTCTCTCTATGCTGGGGGTTATGACTATCTCCCCCTGCCTCCCTGCCTCTGCCTGTTGGCTGGTGGGGTCTCCTTATGCTGGGGGTTATAACTATCTCCCCCTGCCCCCCTGCTTCTGCCTGTTGGCTGGTGGGGTCTCTCTATGCTGGGGGTTATGACTATCTCCCCCTGCCCCCTGCCCCTGCCTGTTGGCTGGTGGGGTCTCCCTATGCTGGGGGTTATGACTATCTCCCCCTGCCCCACTGCCCCTGCCTGTTGGCTGGTGGGGTTTCTTTATGCTGGGAGTTATAACTATCTCCCCCTTGCCCCCTGTCTCTGCCTTTTGGCCGGTGGGGTTTCTCTTGTCGTCTTTCTATTCTTGTCTTTTGGCTTTGTACCTATCATTTTAGGGAAATGAATTTGTATCTTTTGTCCACTATTCGCTTCCTGTTTTCCTTGGGCTAAACTTGTGTTTTTTCGATCAGCAGAACTCCCCGGCGACTGATGAGGAGTAAGAGGCCAGTACGTGTGGGGGTAGTTAATTCTGGGACCGGACCTTCGATTGCAAAGAGATCGGTTTTCTATGGTGCGGGGAAGTGTCCTCTAATTGGAGGTAAGGGTGGTGATGTTAGGGTGCCGTCTTCTTTCTATATTGATGCCCCCCAATCGAAGGTCCGGGAGCCATCTTTTCCTTCTTCCTTGTTTGGTGAGTCCTTGAACATATGAGTTTCCTTAATGTATATTGGTATTTACTCTGTGCTTTGTTATAGGTAGACTTCGCCTTCCGCGTCTGAGTCGGAAGGAGCTGTCTCGTCCACCTGTTGATGGAATTGTTGGGTCTGAGTGGGCGCCTTATTATGGGCGTGGGGCTCGTTTTGACAATCAATCTTCTTTGCAAACTCCTGAGGTTGGAGTTCGTGTTCTGCAGTCTGCTGTTCCTCCTGCCGATCGTGTGTCCCCGTCTAAAGGGTCGGAGGCAACTTATGAATTGGCTCGTGATGTGTTGGCTCGCTATGCTCCTGTAATTTTTGTTAACCGTGTTATCCTTTAGCATATTTCTTTTCCGTGCGTTATCTGTCTCATCCTTTGTTTTTGTTGCAGGGTATGGCCGACCTTGTTAATTTGTCCACCCTTGCTATTGACCTTGCTGAGGAGAGAAAGGTGTACGAGGACATTTGTGTCTCCCTTAACTCCAGGCTTATTAGTTGTTTGGAGCATAGTCGCATCACAGATTTGCGTTGCCGAGACTTGGAGTGTCGCATTGCTCTTCTCAAGGAAGAGGTTGAGGCCTTGAGACAAAGGTTTTATCGTGATGAGGCACTCCGGGCTGCTGAGTTGGTCTCTCTAGAGGAGATGCTTCGTGTTGAGACGAAAGAGTGTGCCGTCGCTGAGTATAAGGCCTCTTCCTCTTATCAGGCTGCTATTGACGTTCGTTGCTCTGTGGCTAAACGTATTTCTTTGAAGGAGATTCTCGAGCGTATTTACATGATTGCTCCTGACTTTCCTTTTTCTCGACTTGGTGATTTGTCAGATTTTGCTGTTAAGCATATTGCGGAGATGAAGAAATAGTACCCCTATCTCTTGTGGTAGTCTCGTGAGTTTGTGACTTGAGGTTCTTCTCCTGGTGTCTTCTTACTATTGTTTTTGTTTGTGAGTTGTGGTTGTCTTTAGAGTTTGAAACTCCACCTTTCTTAGTGTTGCCATCTTTGTTTGATACACTTATCTTTACTCGTTGTATACATGGCAGTGTGATTATATCTCTTCTCGTGATGTTTTCCTGTGCCTTGTCTGTGGCTCTTTGGTTATGGACCCTTCCTTTGATGTGTCTCCTTTACTTATCCTTCTTTTGGATTTTCCATCATATCATACCTGCTATTTCATCAAGAAAAAAAACATTATGTGTTCTTCATATGACTTTACATTGAAATCACTTTCTCATGGGATCCTTCTCAATAATGGTGTAATGTTCTCTTCTGATACCCTTTAAATGGTATATGTGATACTGTTAGACCAAAGATACGCTCTTGGTGGGCGTCGAATCTGATCACGAGACAGGCTCTCGGAGGGCACTTAACGTTTCACAGGATAGGCTCCCGGAGGGCACAGATTAGACCAAAGATACGCTCTTGGTTGGCGTCGAAAACTGTTCACGAGACAGGCTCTCGGAGGGCGCTTAACGTTTCACAGGATAGGCTCCTGGAGGGCACAGGTTAGACGAAAGATACGCTCCTGGTTGGCGTCGAAAACTGTTCACGAGACAGGCTCTCGGAGGGCGCTTAACGTTTCACAGGATAGGCTCCTGGAGGGCACATGTTAGACCAAAGATACGCTCCTGGTTGGCGTCGAAAACTGTTCACGAGACAGGCTCTCGGAGGGCGCTTAACGTTTCACAGGATAGGCTCCTGGAGGGCACAGGTTAGACCAAAGATACGCTCCTGGTTGGCGTCGAAAACTGTTCACGAGACAGGCTCTCGGAGGGCGCTTAACGTTTCACAGGATAGGCTCCTGGAGGGCACAGGTTAGACCAAAGATACGCTCTTGGTGGGCGTCGAAGCTGGTAGTTTGAAATCTACCTCAAGATACGCTCTTGGGGGCGTCGAATCTGGTAGTGTTTTTTCTACCTCAAGATACGCTCTTGGTGGCGTCGAATCTGGTAGGTTGCAAATCTACCTCAAGATACGCTCCTGGGGGCGTCGAAATTCGTAGTTTTTGGAAACCACTCTCAAGATACGCTCTTGGTGCGTCGAAGGTCGTAGTGTAATAACTACTCTCAAGATACGCTCTTGGGGGCGTCGAAGGTCGTAGTATGAACACTACTCTCAAGCCTGGGGGCGTCGAAATTCATAGTTTTTGGAAACCACTCTCAAGATACGCTCTTGGGGGCGTCGAGGGTCGTAGTATGAATACTACTCTCAAGATACGCTCTTAGGGACGTCGAGGGTCGTAGTATGAATACTACTCTCAAGATACGCTCTTGGGGGCGTCGAGTGTCGTAGTATAAAAACTACTCTCAAGATACGCTCTTGGGGGCGTCGAGTGTCGTAGTATAAAAACTACTCTCAAGATACGCTCTTGGGGGCGTCGAATCTGTCGTTGACTTGACGTCATATCTGTGTAAGGATAACTTCATGATTATATCATCACATTCATTGTAAAATACCTTTGAAGGAAATTCTACTCTCTTAAGAGCATTCATGTTTTTTGTATAGATGGGGTGCCTTGGATGGGTCAAGACACCCTTTGGAGGAAATCAAAGATAGTCGTAGAGTTGGAGTAACTTCTTGAGTTCTCCTTCTCAGAAGTTGTTTTTGAGAAATTTGGAAAGCTTGAACATGCGAAGTGCTAAATATGAAACTAAGGATATGGTCTTTTGCTTGTGCTTTCTTCTTAGACATAGTACTTCTTTAGGTGCTCCCCACTGAAGGTGTTTGTGGAGATATACCCCTCCCCATCCTCGAGGCGGTAAGCATTTGCGTAGGGAACCGACGCTATCTTGTATGGTCCTTCCCATTTTGGAGATAATTTTCTGACTTGGTCTAAGTGTGAGAATTCGTTCTTTCTGAGTACAAGTTCCCCTACGTGGAATTGCCTTTCCTTGACTTGGCGGTTGTAGTATCTTGCTGATACAAGGCGCATTCGTGCCTGTGCCTCTTCTGAATTCCATCTCTTATCCTCCACCATGTCTAAGTCTAAAAGCCTTGCTTTGTTGTTCTCATGCTCTTCAAAGTACGTGGTCCTTAGGGATGATATTGCCATTTCTGCTGGCGCTACCGCTTCAGTCCCGTACACTAGGCCAAATGGCGTTTCTCCTGTGGATATCTTTGGTGTTGTCCGCACTGCCCATAGAACATTTTCCAGCTCATCTACCCAACTTCCCTTGGTAGCGTGGAGTCGTTTCTTTAGGCCATCTAGCACTATTTTGTTTGCCGACTCTACCTGTCCGTTTGTCTGAGGGTGCTTTACTGATGCGAAACAGTGGTCTATATTCAGTCTTTCGCAATACCACTGCAGTTTCTTGCTCTTGAACTGTGTGCCATTGTCACTTATTATTGCTTTTGGCACTCCGTACCTTGAGACAATGTGAGATTGGATGAAATTGACGACTTGGTCGTCTGTTGTCTTCCCCATTGCCTTTGCTTCTATCCACTTGGAGAAGTAGTCTATTGCTACAATTATGCAAGTCTTCTGACCTTTTGTTCTCGGTAGGGGGCCTATCAGATCTATCCCCCATTGTGCGAATGGCCAGGCTCCTGAGATGGAGCTTAGCTTTGCTGCTGGGGCTGTTATATTCCTTGAGTATCTTTGGCAGTGATCACATTTTTGTACCAAGTCTGCTACTTCTTTACTCATTGATGGCCAATAGTATCCTAGGTTGTAGACCTTTCGGCTTATAGATCGTGCTCCCTCATGGCACCCCGCATCTCCCTCATGGAGTTCTGCAAGCACTCTCTCTGTTTCTGGGTATGTTATGCATTTGAGGAAAGGCGTGGAGTAACCTTTCTTGTAGAGTTCATTGTCCATCACTGCGTAATTCCTAGCCATCCTTTCAATCTTGACTGCCTCCACCTTATCCTTTGGGAGCTTTCCTTCCATGATGTATTGACGCATTGGGGTCATCCAGGCTTCTGCTTTATCTATTACTAGAACCTCCATTTGTTCTATCACTGATTGCATTCTTTGTTCTACAAAGTGAACCTCTTTGCCTGCTTCTACCCCTAGAGCTAGTTTACTTAAGGCGTCTGCCTCTTGGTTTTGTTCTCTTGGGACTGACTCAATGTCGAAGCTTTGGAAGCTCTTTATTAGGTCTCTGGCCTGCTGCAAGTATTTCTGCATGTTTTCGGACTTTGCAGTGTATATTCCTTTCACTTGATTGACAACTAGTTGAGAATCGCACTTGACTCTTAGATGCTTTGCCCCTACTCCTTTCATCAGTGCTTCGTACTCAGCCTCATTGTTTGTTGCCTTAAAGGTGAGCGCCATGGCATAGCGCATAGGTGTATCGCTGTTTGGTGGGTATAGTAAGAGGCCTGCCCCTGAACCTCCTCCGTTGGATGACCCATCGGTATGCATCTCCCATAATTCTTCTGGTTGTTTCTCCTGACTACTACTTGCCTCGCTTGTAGTTCTGACTTCTCCCAAGTCTTCGTCTGGATTGATTCCGGTGAATTCGGCAATAAAATCTGCTAGAGCCTGTCCCTTTATGGCTGTTCTTGGGGCAAAATGAATACGAAACTCACTTAGCTCAATTGCCCATTTGGTCAGTCTTCCCGATGTGTCTGGTCTCTGGAGGAGGTGTTTCAATGGTTGGTCTGTGAGGACTGTTACTTCATGCCCATGAAAATACGGTCTCAACTTTCTTGCTGATATAATCAGTGCATAGAGGTACTTTTCTATTGGCAAGTAGTTGATCTCGTACTTTGCCAATGTTTTGCTTACGAAGTATACCGGCAATTGTGCCGCGTTTTCTTCTTTAATTAGCACTGAGCTTACTGCCACGTTGCTCACGGAGATATAGAGGTAGAGGGGCTCCCCTGGTGTAGGCTTTGCTAAGGGTGGTAGTGTCTTTAGATGTTGTTTGAGTTGCTGGAAGGCCTCCTCACATCTTGGTGTCCATTCGAATTTCTTGTTTGCCCTTAGTACCTCAAAGAAGGGTAATGCCTTGTCTCCTATTTTGGATAGGAATCTGTTAAGGGCTGCCAACCTCCCATTCAGTCGTTGAACCTCTTTGTGTTTCGTAGGTGACTGCATTTCTTCGATTGCCTGGAGTTTTTCGGGGTTTACCTCTATTCCTCGCTGGCTTACCATGAAGCCTAAAAATTTCCCTGATTGCACCCCAAATGCGCATTTTTTCGGGTTTAGGCGGACTTGGTATTGCCTCATCCTCTCAAACGTTGAGCGAAGATTCTCCACATGGTCTTTCTTCTCTTTGGATTTGACGATCATGTCGTCCACATATGCCTCCATTGTCTTTCCTATCATGTCCCCGAAGATTTTGTTGACCATTCTTTGGTATGTTGCTCCAGCATTTATGAGTCCGAAAGGCATCACCGTGTAATGGTATATCTCGCTATCAGCATAGAATGCTGTGTGAGGGGCGTCCTCAGGGGCCATTTTTATCTGGTTATATCCTGAGTATGCATCCATGAAGCTCATTAGTTGATGACCTGATGTTGCATCCACTAACTGATCTATTCTTGGTAGCGGATATGAGTCCTTAGGGCATGCTTTGTTTAGGTCACGATAGTCGATACACGTTCTCCAACTTCCCCCCGGCTTCTTTACCAGTACTGGGTTTGCCACCCATGTCTGGAATCTGATTTCCTTGATGAACTTTGCCTTTAGTAGCTTTTCTACTTCTTCTTGGATAGCTATCTTTTTGCTTCCTCCCATTGGTCTCACCTTCTGTGTTGTTGGTCGCGTTGCCGCGTCTATATTGAGCTTGTGTGAGATTACTTCTTCTGATATTCCTGGCATATCGCTTGGTGACCAGGCGAACAGATCCTTGTATTCCCTTAGTAAAGCTACTAAGTGGTTTTCCTCTTCCTGAGATAAGGCAGTCCCGATTTTGGCCTTCCTATCGGGTTCTTCTATGAGTATCTCTTTTAGTTCCTCCATTGGGGCTGGTCTTCCATGATCTTCTCTTGGGTCCTCATCTATTAGTAGGACCTCTCTTGTTTTCTTCCTCTTGCCTAGTGCTATCCTTGCACATTTCCTTGCTACCTTCTGGTTACCTTTTACTTCCCCTATTCCTTGGCCTGTGGGGAATTTCATTTTCTGATGTAGGGTTGATGGTACCATACCCCACTTGTTGATTGTAGTGGTACCCAGGACTCCATTGTATTCCTCCATTTCTTCTGTGATGAAGAAAGGGACATCAATCTTTAGCTGCCTCTGGCCTGTACCCAGTGTCACAGGTAGTGTGACTGCCCCCAGTGGGTATGTTGGCTTTCCTGAAAATCCCACCAAGGGGGAGTGAACCTGTTTTATGCTACTTGGCCTTACTCCTAGTATGTTGAGGACTTTCTTGCTAATGATGTTGGGTGAGCTTCCACTGTCTACTAGGATTCTTCCAATATCCATATCAGTGATCTTCATTGTTATGACCAGGGCATCGTTGTTGTCTGGTAACACATGCTCCATGTCTCTTCTTGAAAATTCTATTATGTCTTCTCTCTTTCCTTCTGCTTGTTCTTCCTTTGGCTTAGGGTCCCCTAACTCTGCCATATATGCTTCTCTGGCATTCGCTGACTCTCCTCCAGCTCCATAACCTCCATGGATGACATATACGCTTGCCGTGTGCTGGGATGGCATTCCCTGTTGTTCTCTTTCTCTCTGTGGCCTTCTTGCCCGAGGTGTGGAGGCTGTGGAGGACTCAGCCCCAGCTGGGCGTGAGGGTCCTCCCTCCTGGTTGTTCTGTTGAGGAGGCTGTGGTATTTCTTGTGGTTCTGGTTGCATTGGCTGCTTCCCAGGGTTAGGCTGCCTTCCTGGGGGTATAGGCTCTCTCCTTCTCCCATTGCCCCCTGGTGGGCGGTGGTGCCTAGACACCCTGCTATTCGTCATTGCTCGTGTTATAGCCAGGCTTTCTGTCCGAAGCCCACAGACGGCGCCAAGTGTTAGGTTCCGGGATTTGGGTCAACGGGTGGTCGGCTCAAATCTCGTTCCTCACTGGAGGGGTGGATGATCCGGTCTTCTCGGGTTGCTCTGTCTTAGTTTGCGTCCTTCCTTCTGTCGCTTCTCTTCTCCTTGCGCCCTGCAGAAGGGGCACTACCAGACACAGAGAGGGGGGGGGGGGGGGTGGTGCCTGGTGAACCCTCTCCGATGCCTAAGTCAGTGTCGTTTTTAGAGAGATAAAGCTAGAGAGATGTCAGAGCAAAATAATCCAAATTGCCAAGATGATCCAAATGAATTGTGAAGGTGGGGTATTTATAGGCAACGGTGTCATTAAGGTGGCTTAATGACATCGTTAACCCTAAAACACAGTTAATTGACCTTTAAACGCATAATTAAGACCTTAGGATACGGAGAAGGTAGGCGGAGTAAACCGAGTATGGGAATCCACAAGTGGTGCCGGGGCCCTTGGGGGGAAGAGAAATCTGACCCCCAAGGGTAGGGGTTGGGTGAGGGCACCCAACCCCTCCTAGGGAGGATGGGGTTGGCCAACCCCATCCCTCCTAGGAGAGATCGGGTTGGCCGACCCGATCTCTCCTAGGAGAGATCGGGTTGGCCGACCCGATCTCCCCTAGGGGAGGTCGGGTGTGGCCACCCAACCTCACCTAGGTGAGTTTGCCTCGGCCGGACGAGCGCTTCGGCCTCGTCCGAGCCGTTGGTGTTCTCGCGAAGTGTTCGGGTTGAAGTTTCGATTTGCAATCAATAATGGGATGATAAAAATACAACGGTTCAGAAGTCAACGGGTTCAAATTGAGCGTATATCCATCACAAAGTTATTGGGCAATCCCCGTCAACCAAAAAACCTGCCAAGAAGGAAAATCATGCATTTCGACCAAAAAGCTTCTACACGAAGATACGGGGAATTCTATATCAAATACCCATGGAAATGGAAAATCGCCTAAATTATGGACAAACGACGATAATGATGGCAATCAATCAGCAATTACTCGACGTATAAGCCTCAGCAAGCAGTCCCACATGCCGACAACGAAAAATGACTTGAACAAGCAACAACACGGTGACATCGACATTCAAGTCGAAGCTGTCCTAAGAATTCGAGTTTCCAAAGTACCTCAAAACGTGACGAAAGGTATTCCAATGGACTCCCCTCGTCGAGACGATTCCGGAAAGGTGTGGACCGAAACGAGGCGAGCCCGGGAAGGCGGCGCGTGGACCACACGCTCCGACGAAGCCACTCCACTCGCGGCGGCGCGTGAGGGCGCGTGCGGGGTCCTCTGGCGGCTCCGAAGGTGGCGCTGGAATCCTTGGGACGAACCGAGTCGAATGATGGTGTCAACTTCCAAAAACAAGCCAATAATCAGACTCGAAATTGTCAAAACGTATCTAGGCTCCACGACGGCAAAGAAATTTTGCACACAAAAGCAATTTTGGGAAAGGGTGAATGAATTACCTGCAAAGGGAGTGGAATGATGAATTCCTAGGATGCTGGAAGGATAAATGGGGATGTGTGTATTTACTAATCCCAAAGAGATGCTTTGTGGATAAGGATCAAAGGATTAGTTTACCTACACTCAAGACTAAACCCCTACGGTATACTCTACCCTCTCCTCCTAAAATATCTATTCCTATACATGTCTTGACATTGCACGTATCAAGTCCATTACTATACTCGTATGTTGCAATCACATAATTCATGATTCGGTAATCACTTAGTCATTTTAGAAACGTACGATTTCTACTTCTTGCATTGCGTAATTACAATCTTGCCATGACTATTACTTATGTACGCATATGGATAGATACATGTTCGCATAGCGCATTACCGTTTGCTCATGTCTCCGACAATAATCATATTCGCGCATATACATTTCCTATTGCACTAATCATGATGATAGGAAACAAAGCCATTCGGCCGGAAAATCAAGCGACGGACGAAATCAAGATGCTTGCGTCCGACCAACGATCAAAACCGAAAGGTTAGCGTCAAACTCAAATTGGACAAATATCCTAACTTAAAATAGAGTCAAGAAAGGTTCCAAACCGTTACTTGACTCGGGGGCAAGTGATGGATAAATGTCCAATTCGGGTTCGTGTTTACATTTCGGGCCTCGTAAACGTGTCGAAAATTACATCTCGGTTTAAAAACACCTCCCACGGTATCAAAACGGTCCGGAAGCGCCTTTACGCGCGTCCGGGTTGCATAAAGCCGGAGGTCCGGGTTGCGCGGCAATCCGGACCTCGCCGAATTGCCCACGCCGAGTATGTTTGCTGTGAGTTGATGTTTGAACTTGGTGTTGATTTCCTGGACATGCTGTCTTAGTCCTTTGGAGATGATGGTATGTTTGCTTGTATGGTACTTCGTCTTTGGTACTTCGTCCTTTGGACCTGTTTTTAATAATAATAATCATATGATAACTTGTTACTAATGTTTCATACCATGAGCTATCTTTATTGTCCGCATGTGTTGGACTTGAATGTTAGGATTGGATATCCTTAGATGATGAACATGATGTCCGTAGTTGTGACTGTATGTCGCGCATTGTTAAGTGTTATGAGCGCCCCTCTTGGTTAGATTCCAAGGCATGACAAAATGCGTACACTAGGTACTTGTAGTGTTGTAATGTACTCGGCGCGGGCACTTGGCACTTGACATGTAGCAGTGTCGTTTTGACGAAGCAAGACTTAAGTTTATACTGTCTCTTAGTTCCACTTTAAGGCGACGTTGTTGCAAGATACTTCTTGTTTATTTTGCTGTCTTTGCGTTAAATGATAAAGAGCAAGATAACGTTATACAAGACTCGACTTGTAAGTTTGATGAGTTTTGTATAAGGTTTGCTTTTAAAAGCATATAACATGAAGCTATCCTTTTTCAGGCCTAAGTCTTCATGGTGTATGAACCCTTAAGAGAGTATACATACTTTTAGTGTGTGGGGTTGTCGTCTATTAAGAGGATTTCCGCCACGGTAGGGTGATCAGTCCCATAATGTTTTTGCCGCATCCTGTTTTTATTCAGGGAATGGCTATGAACATGAGGATTTGCCCGAAGGATTTCACAACATGCCATTTTTTAGAAGTAAACATGGGGTTTGCCCTTTTGAAAAGGATGTCGCAACATGTTACTTTTGATAGATGTGAACATGGTTTATCCTTACAAGGAGGACATTGCACCATGTCACTTTTGAAGCATTGCACGATGTTGCTTTTGAGTGAATATTACTTTGAATTTGTTGAAGATGAACTTGTTGATGTCGCCTATTATAAGTTGCATGGCGTGATGATTTGTTGATATGAGTAGTATGCACGTTGTTTGCTACTTGATGTTAATCCAGAGTATAGTGCATAATGTGGGAAGGTACCTACGAGAGTAAATTGACTTTATTAAATGATTGATGTGATTACATGATTGTAAACAAACTTGGAATTAATGAATCTCCCCCATTTTTTTATATAAGAGTTTAAGACAAAAGAGCTTGATACAATAACTCCTTTGTAATATAATATTCTTCCTTCATCCGTGGAATTTCTTCAAGTGCCCCCCATTGAATGTGTTTGGAAGGATGTTGCCTTCAGTATCTTGGAGGCGGTATGCGCTAACATAAGGGACTGAGACAATCTTGTATGGGCCTTCCCACTTTGGAGATAACTTGTTGATTTGATCTAAGCGTGAGAATTCATTCCTTCTCCACACCATCTCGCCCACATGGAATTGTCTTTCTTTCACTTTCCTGTTGTAGTGTCTCGCAGTTATTAAGCGCATACGTGCTTGGGTTAGCTCCGAGTTTCGCCTTCTTTCGTCTGCCAAGTCCAGGTCTAAACGCTTCCGTTTCGTTGGTTTGGGGATTGAAATGAGTTGTGCGGTATGATGAGACAGTGATTTCGATTGGGGCTACGACTTCTGTTCCGTATACTAGGCTTAATGGTGTTTCGCCTGTTGACTCCTATGGGGTTGTGCGCACAGCCCATAGGACACTGCTAAGCTCGTCTACCCATCATCCCTTCAAAGCATGAACTATTTTCTTAAGACCATCCAGGACGATCTTGTTGGCGGATTCGACTTGTCCATTGGTTTGGGCATGACGCACTGATGCAAAACGGTGATTTATGTTGAGTCTTTCGCAGAACGTCTGAAGTCTTGAACTCCTGAATTGTGGCCCATTGTCAGTGATGAGTACTCTTGGTATGCCATAACCTGCAATGATGTGGTTTCGTATGAAATCCATTATTTGCGCGTCCGTCGTACGTGCTAACGCCTTAGCTTCAATCCACTTGGAGAAGTAGTCGATGGCTACTAAAATGTACTTTGTTTGCCCCTTGGATTGTGGAAGTGGACCCACCAAGTCAATTCTCCATTGTGCAAAAGGCCAGGAACTTGCAATTGGACACAATTCCGTTGCGGGAGCCGTTATGTTCCTTGAATATAGTTGACAGGATTCGCATTCCGTGACCATGTTTGTTGCTTGGCTTCTCATTGTTGGCCAATAATATCCTAGACCTAGGGCTTTTCGGATTAAAGATCTTGCCCCCTCGTGACAAGCTGCTTGGCCTTCGTGCAAGTATTTCAACATTGTCATACCTTTTGGGAAAGTTAAGCACTTTAGGTATGGTGTCGAGAATCCTTTCTTGTATAGCTGGCCTTCGATCAATGTATAGTTGACAGCGATTCTTCTGATTTTTTGCGCTTCAAGTCTTTCTTCCGGCAGAACGTTATCCGTGAGGTATGCCAGAATTGGAGTCATCCAGGTAGGTTCTGTGTTGATATTTAACACTTCTAGTTTGTCGATTACGGACATGATCCTGTTTTCGACGAAGTGTGTTTCTTGGCCTTGTTCCCTTCCTTGCGCGAACTTGCTTAACGCATCTGCCTCTTGATTTTCTTCCCTTGGAACGGACGTTATGTTGAAAGTTTGAAAGCTTATGATGAGCTCCTTTGCTTGTCCCAAGTATTTCTTCATGTTTTCTGATTTGGCTACGTACTCGCCTTTGACTTGATTGACAACTAGCTGTGAGTCGCACTTGACTCTTAAGTGTTATTCTGCCTCGTTATTCGTTGCTCTGAATGTTAGCCTTAGAGCATACTTCAACGATTCCGACCCATCAGGCGGAATTATGAGGAATCCAGATCTTGATCCTTCAACATTTGAGGAACCATCAGTGTACATTTGCCATACTTCAGTGTGCTCCTCACTTTGTTGTGCCCCGTCTTGAATGTCAGTTTCCGGAGTTATCCCTGTGAATTCTGCGATAAAGTCTGCCAATGCTTGTCCCTTGATTGCTGTTCGTGGTGCAAAGTGAATGCGAAACTCACCTAGCTTGATTGACCACTTTGTTAATTTTCCTGACATGTTTGGCTTTGACAGGATGTGCTTCAAGGGTTGGTCCGTCAGGACTGTTATCTCGTGTGCATGGAAGTATGGTCTCAATTTCCTTGCCGCCACTATGAGAGCATATAGGTACTTCTCGATTGGCATATAATTCACTTCGTATTTTGCCAGGATCTTGCTCACGTAGTGTACTGGGAGCTGTGTAGTCCCTTTTTGCTTGACGAGTACCGAGCTGACTGCAGTGTTGCTTACGGATATGTACAGGTAAAGCGGCTCGCCTTGTATTGGTTTTGCTAACGCTGGGAGCGTTCGCAGGTGCTGCTTCAATTGTTGGAATGCTTCTTCACATACTGGTGTCCACTCGAACTTCTTGTTTGCACGAGGCACTTGGAAGAATGGAAGGGCTTTGTCTCCTATTCTTGCGAGGAACCTGTTAAGAGATGCTAAACGTCCATTCAGTTGTTGGACTTCTTTGTGCTTTTTGGGAGACTCCATTTCTTCTATCGCCTTTACTTTTTCCGGGTTTGCTTCGATCCCTCTTTCGCTGACATTGAAGCCAAGAACTTTTCCTGATTGCACGCCAAAGGCACACTTTGTTGGATTTAATCTGACTTGGAATTCTCGCATTCTTTTGAACACCTGGCGGAGGTTATCAGCATGGTTACGCCTTTTTGTCGACTTCACGACCATGTCATCCACGTATGCTTCCATGATTCTCCCGATCATATCTCCGAAGATTGTGTTGACCATACGCTGGTATGTTGCTCCAGCATTAATTAGTCCAAATGGCATGACCTTATAATTGTAGATCTCGCTGTCTGCGTAGAACGCGGTGTGGGTGCGTCTTGTTCCACCATTGGAACTTGGTTGTATCCTGAATACGCATCCATTACCGACATTAGCTCGTGACCTGCGGTGGCATCTACTAGTTGGTCGATCCTTGGCAGCGGATATGAATCCTTTGGACATGCGTTGTTGAGGTCTCTATAGTCGATACACATTCTCATCTTGCAGTTAGGTTTGGGGTACCAAAACTGGATTCGAAACCCATGTTTGGTATTGCGACTCTTCAATTTAGTCCGCGTTCAGCAACTTGCCCACTTCTTCTTGTATTGCGAGCTTTTTGTCTCCCCCCAATGGTCGTAGCTTTTGTGTTATAGGTCTGGATCCTGGTTTGATGTTGAGTTTGTGAGAGATTATGTTTGGGCTTATTCCTGGCATATCGCTTGGTGACCATGCGAACAGCTCCTTAAACTCTACTAGAAGTGCCTTGATTTCTATCACTTCATCTTCTGACAGTGATGCTCTCACTCGAACCAACCTTTCTGGCTCATCGATCTTGATTTTTTGCAATGCTTCAACAGAAGCAGGACGTGCATGATCCATCCTTGGGTCTTCATCAATGATGGGAATTCCGCAATTTTTTGTCTTGTCACTATGTTGGAGTGCAACCTTGTAGCAGTCTTTTGACAGCTGTTGTTCTCCCTTTACTTCACCAACTCCTGCCTTTGTTAAAAACTTGATGTTGACGCTATCATATCCCATTTGTTCATGGTTGTGTATCCCAAGATTCCATTATATGCGTCAAGCTTTTCTACGATCACGAATGGTACGTCTATTTGGAGTTGTTGCTTTCCCTCTCCTATGATGACTGGCAGAGTTACGAATCCTAGCGGGTAGCTTGCGTCTCCCATGAATCCCACCAAGGGTGAGTCCATTCTTTTGACGTGCCTCCTTCTCCCCAGGGCTAAACTGATAGCCTTTGTAATGATGTTGGGCGAACTTCCACCATCTACCATAATGCGCTTAACGTCCATGCCATCGATTGTCATAGTTATAACCAACACGTCGGTGTGCGGGTGCACAATGTGGTCTTTGTCTTTTGATGAAAAGCTAATGACGTCTTTTGTGCAATCATCCTCTTCGTCGGCATCTATCATGACAGTATCCTTCATGTCAGCATCCTGGCATATGCGCTTTGTGTGGGTAGCGTATATTTGTCGTTCATACGACGTTTCTCCTCCGGCTCCAAAGCCTCCGTGGATCACATGCACATTTTCCATCTTCTCCGTAAAGGATGCTTTGTACGCATTTTAGGCTTCGCAGCCATACTGTGTGGAAGGCACATTTGTGAATGGTACGGTTGAAGCGGTAAATCCTGAATCTGGAACGTGAGAATGTCCTGGTTGGCTTCTTGTCGGCTTCGGCTTTCTTGCACCAGCCTTCTTCGTTCGTGTTCCTATCATAGCTTGCGGTATGGAACGGCTTTTTGTTCGAATCACGGTGACGGCGCCAAATGTTAAGTCTGCTTCCACTTGGGTAACTTCGGGCTTCTCTCCCACGAACGGGCTTGGGATGTATGCATGGGAACAGGTATCTGTCTGTATGCCACGAACCTTGAGACACGATCCTCGAACTAGTCTTCAACTTCCCGTCTTTAGTCTCTCGAACTCCGGATCCTACACAAGGGGCAGTAACCAGCGTGGGAGAGGGGGGCATGCTGGTTGGGCCCTCTCCGACGCTCAAGTCAAAATCTCTAGAGAGAGAAAGCCTTTTAGAGAGAAGTCAGAGGGATTGCCTCAAGGCAATCCGGAAGTCCCCCGGTCCGGATACTGCGCGTATTCCTGACCGTTTTGGACTTGGATGTCCGCGGAAGAGTTCTTTTACGGGTTTTGGGGTATTTTGCGTGGCCCGAAATGTAAACATGAACCCGAATTGGACAGATATCTAACACCTAGTTTCGATTATGGGGATGGATCTAGGAAATGCATAATTTAGGGACTGGATTAATTAGAGGGATGAATTGCAATTGTTTACGTTTTGTCACATATGTTTATTAGAACTGTTATCTTGACTATGTCAAGCTAGCTGGATGTTGGGGGCAGAGCCTTGGTTAAATATATGGTTTGCTCATTAGGACAGACATGCTGTGATGGTTGTGATTGCCTAGGATTCATGTCTAGAAACACGCATGATTAATTGTAAGCATGACTTGCAAGTCAGCCCCTAATATTTTAAAAACAAAAGCTTGTCGCCAAATATGGATGATTGATGTGGAAGTGTTCATGTATGACACGTATGCCTGAATGTTGAGGATGTAGCTGCATGTGATAGTTTACTTGGAAGGTAGAATTATATATGCTAGCATGAGTTCCTCGGAACATCAAACGCATGACGCGTATGCATGATATATGGTTTGATTAATGAATTTTTGGCTTGCTATGATAATTTACTAGTGAAGTAGAATTATATAGGCATGCGTAAGTTCATCAGGACATTTTTAAATACAAAAGGGCCTTGGGAAAGCCTAGATCGGGTATGCTTATTTAAAAGTTCCAGTTTCGGTAATTTTCGAATAAAACCGTTTTTAAGAGACTGATCTATTTAATTGAAAACGACGGTTATGTGAACTCTTTCACGAACCCCCTTCCCTCGGTTTACTGGCGGTCAGTTGGTTTAGATGGCTGAGGAATCATTATTTGTCGTATTCCATCTTAATAGATATCCGATGTATGCAATTCTTTCTCAAAATGTTATTATCTCCCTGATTATGCATGATTATCAATGTGTTAGCATCAATGGCTACGATCAGCAATGTCATCTCCCAAATGAATAAGGGGGTTAGATTGCAATGAAAGGCTTGGAACATCTGACTACAAAGCATGGTAGTTACTGAAATGAAAGGTTTGGAACATCTGACTACAAAGCATGCCAGGCCTGAAGGAGACCTCACGACTGATCAGAAGGCATTCTATAATGAATGGGATGCTAAGGATCTGGAAATCCGTTCTACCTTATTGTCAATGCTGGAGGATGATATACTCTATGGGTACGATCATCTGGAGTCTGCCATAGACCTCTGGGATGGTCTTAAGGAAGGGTTTTGTGTATACACCACAGCCTAGAAGCGATCATTAAACATCGCTTTAGACTCCTATAAGTTGAATCCCAAGCAATCGATGAAGGAGCATATTAGGCATATGACTAACATGCTTGCTGAACTCAAGGAGGCAGGAGAAATCCTGTCTGATGAACAGAAAGTCCAATGTCTGATCCTTTCTTTGCCTGACTCTTGGAATAGCATGAAAATGCACCTTACCCATGCCACTCAATCGAACCTCGAGAAATTGCGAGTTCATCTCGAGCTAGAAGAGGATCACCTCATGGCTGAAAAGCCTAGGTCGGAAGTGCATATTGCATCCTCAATACCAGTTGAGCAAAAGGGTAAACGCGAGAGGAAAGGCAAAGGCCTTCATAACAAGGCTGATAAGTCTATGGCTTTGAAACCTCAGAGAAAGTTCAAATTCAAGCAAACTGGTGGCAATAAAAGGCAAGCAAAACAAACACGTAGAGAGGAATCTCGAACGTGTTTCAAGTGTGGTGTGAAAGGGCACCTGGCTGCTGTTAGCATTAGGCGTTACGGGCCGCCGTAATTGGTAGCCTATTGATTAGGGACCATTAACCTAAGTAATTAGGTAGGAGTCAAATTAGGGTATTTGGGCTAGGCCTAAATCTCATGTGACATGGGAGGCCCAAAATTAGGCCTCCCATCCACACTAGGTCGGCGCCGAACATAAGGATTAAGGAGGTTGGATTTTCCCACCTCCACTCCTATATATAGAGGACTAGGGGTGACTTATTAAGTGCTCATTCTCTCTTCCCAAGTGTTGAGATTAAAACCTTCCCCCTAGATCCCTTAGTGTTTCGGCCGAACCCACCTATAGGAGGTTTACTCCAAGTAAGATCCATCAAGCGAGAATCGATGGAGGCTTTGCTGTGAAGATCAAACCGTGTATGGCTTCTCTAACAGGAACCTCTACGGGGTACCGGTCGGTGGATCGAGAACTCCCCTCGAAGATCTTGGGCTATAGAAATTGTTAAAGGTATGTGCACTTTCTTCCGCTGCGTAATTAGTTACCATGCACGTATCTAGGGTTTCGTTTTTGTAGGATTAGTCACCATAATCCAACAGTGGTATCAGAGCCTGTGTTAGGGAGTTCGTGTTTTTGATAAATTTGATGTTCTTGGATTTTCTTTTTTCTTGGCCGAACCGAAATTTTTAATCTAGGGTTCAAAATTTTAAAATTTTTGATTTTATAGGTAACACCATATTGGCCGAAATTTTCATGACGTTCTTAGTAAAATTTGATGTTCATGATCTTAAAGAAAAGCAAGACTTTTATCAAATTTAAACTTCGGATTCTTGATCGTGACAAAATTTGATCTTGAAATTTGACCACAAACCCTAATGTGGTGTTAGTTTTGGCCGAACCTACTATAGGAGTTCAAGGTGAAATTTTTGATTTCTTAGTCCACAAGTGACCCTATAGTGACCGAAATATTTTAAAAATATTTTATTAAAATCGGCCGAAATTTTTTTGTTACCAAAATTAGGACAATATTCACAAGATGATTGTGAGTATATTTACTATCAATATATCTAGCATATTTTTAGGAATATAGATAATATTGATGTATATGTATATATATTATACATATATATATGGGTTAGTTGCCTAAAGATTGAGAAAATATATATTATTGATGAAATATAGGTGTGAAACCGGACCGGTCGGACCGGTTTTTTGCTTGGTTCGGTCGGTTACCCATATTTTCGGTCCGGTTTTTTTTCTTAAAAAAATCCGACCAATAAACCATGTGAGGAAAAATAAACCATCCATTGGTAGTACGGTTTTTTCGGTTTAAACCGAAAATCCAAAAGTACCAATTATTATTTAAAATTCTCGTTATTTTTATGGAATTTATCAAAGCGAAATGAAAAATAACGTCAATTATTATAATTAAATAAATTATAAAACAAAATTAGAAAAAATAATATTCATAAATGCTTATTTCATAATTTTTATAAACCTAATGAATTAATTATATTGATTAATATCAACTAATATAATATATATTATATACATTTAGTTAGCATAACGGTCGGTTCGGTCCCCACGGTCCTCAAAGATTAAAATCCGAACCGGACCGAAAAACTGAATTAGAGTAAAAAAATCCGACCAAAAACAAAACCGTATATTTCAGATTCGGTTTTTTCGGTCCAGACCGGATCGGCTTTCACCGGTTTTTCGGACCAACCGGATTTTGGTTTCACCCCTAATGAAATATATATTCCTAAATATATAATATTGAAAATAATATATTCTAGAATATATATATATATATATATGTGTGTGTGGATGCCAATTATATATATATATATATATATATTGTTGATTGATTATATATTCATAAATATAGAATCTTGACAATAAATATATATATATATATATATATATATATATATATATATACATGGTTGTGCCAAATTCATATATATATATATGTGTAGAAAATTGGACAATATTTATTTATTGATAGTAACTTAGGGCCAAGTTAAGTTTTTAGAGGACTTTAAAACCCTACTTGGCCCACAAGTAATTATTCGGACCGAACCCTATGGGTTATGGACCGGTCCAATTTTGGTCGGGTCAACCAACCCGGAACCACGTGGACCGAACCAGACCGGACGGGTCAAATCGGACCGAACTGGTTCAGGTTACGCTGATTAGACCGGAGCGGGTCAAAAGCCGGGTTTTCTCAATTGGTCCGACCCATTCGGGTCGAGTTGGACCGGGGAAACTAATATGGGTCAAACTGACCCGGTTTGAGTGTCGAACCGAACCGAATCCTATTATAAAACCGAACCTGTCCGGCCGAACCTTAGTACCAAAACGGACCGGTCCGAACCGGTCTGAACCGAACAGGAATTAATCCGAGCTGAGTTAATTAATTAAAATAGGATGGTCAAATTTTTTAATCCAAATGTTTTTGAACTTTAAATTACCTACACCGTGCTCACAGGTTTAAGTTATTCGCGCTTTAATTAAACCTGATGCCTAGTTTCGATTATGGGGATGGATCTCGGAAATGCATGATTAAACCGTTTTAAAAGACTGATCTATTAGAAAGAAGATAGCGGTAATGTGAACTCTTTCACAACCCCTCTTCCTTCGGGCTTTACTGTTGGTCGGTTGGGTTAGATGTCTGAAGGATCATTATTTGATATCTTCTATCGCATAGATGTCTAATGAATGCAATTTATTTTTCAAAAAGATTTTGTCTTCCCTCTTGTGCAAAATTTTCAATGTTATTGTTTAGATGGCAGATCGAAAGCGTTTCTATGCTGAGCTTGATGGAAGCAATTATGAAGTATGGGAGACTTACATCATGAACACCCTCATTGCTGCAAATGTTGAGGACTGGATAGACTCAACTGCAGGGAGAGTAAACACGGACGAACTCTGTAGTCCAATGTACGACTACAGTCAGGTATCGCAAAGGGATCAATTTGCGCGTGATCTATTCCGTGGAAACCTAGTTAAAGAAGTCGAGGAAAGCGACATGAGCGTCAGTGCGTTAGAACTCTTGTGCACCATACGCCTTCGCTACGGCGGAGGACTGGCTGCACAATCTAGAAGCCTAATGCTTAGTTATTATGCCATTCTTTGTAGAGACAGAGGCGAACTAACCACTGATGATCAAGACAATCAAATACACATATGGAGGAGGATTCACAAAGTCATGAGAATGTTTCCCCTTTCATTATTCGCAGACAACGATGGGCTCTCATGTTTGAATAACACCATTCAGACTTCGATAGAGCTATTCCATAAGCACCATCAAGGAGAAAGCACCTCTGATGAATCCAAAACGGAAGATCTTTACGATCATCTCCGTAAGTTGATGGGTAAAACCACCAATAAAAGGTCTAAACGAAATCCGGTGGGACAAACACCGTGATTAAAGCGCGTTTCAGGTACGCCTATTTTGCTATATAAAGTCGTAAAACACTTTACTTGAAACATAACGTATGACAAAATTCACTTGGGAATTATTTTTAGATGCTGTGATCGAGATGGCAAAGGATTCTATGTGTATTTATCGCTTTTTGATTCTTTAATTCTTGCGACTGTACTGTTTAGTTGTAAAGTGTTTACTTGTTCTATAGAGTTGTTGAATTATTTGTTAATAAAATTCGGAGTTATTGAATAAAAGTAATTGTTATTCGAATCGAAATACAATTTACTTATCAATCGTCGTCCCGGTCAAAGGAAACGATCAGAACGATAATCTAAGTCCACCGGGTTAAAGCTGAATTTTGGAAATGGAAACGATTTACATCGGGTTAAACCGGGTAAAAAACGTGCGCGGCGTGTGTATTCCTCGAGAGATGGTATACATCGATTCGAAATACAAAATTCAGCATTAAGTGTGTCCTTGATTTAATGCTGGAAATAAATTTTCATTTGCACGAATACTCATTAAAGGGTTCTATTCATACGACATTCTCGTAGAGAATTTTAAACGAGCATTAAGGTGAGAACCTAAATGCACGATCCATGGTGGTTAATGATGGGTTCTGCTATGGCTGTTAGGCCCCTAAACGGCGAGGAAACGGCGAACAGGCCCACTGGGCCCCAAATGAAGGTCAAGATGACCCAGGTGAAGGGTCCCGACGTAGGGAGTCCCGATGATGAAAGGTCCCGACAGAGTCGGTCCCGATAGGTGAGCTGGAAGCTCCCGATGAGAAGCCTTTAAGTAGTCCCCGATGACGAATCCCTGAGAACGATTGGCCCTGTCACGATGACGAGGGGCCCCGAGCGGTGACATAACGAGATAACTCTGGAGTCCCCGTTGTTAGTCGGGACTTGCCATCAGAGGTTAAGGCCGAGATACGCGGAGCGTGGCCGAGATACGCGGGGCGTGGCCGAGATAAGCGAGATCTGGCCTAGATAGGCGGGATCGTGCACGAGATACACGGGATACAGGCTAACCACCCCAATGGTTCACCAGGTAACTGAGGTACCTCTCCGCCTATAAAAGGGCAGAGGTCACCTCAGGTCATTTACGTTGTGATATACACTTTGAGATTACTGCTTGCCAGTCCATACGAGATACTCATTTAAGCATCGGAGAGGGATTCTGGGTCACCGCCCGGTCTATCCCCTCTTTGCAGGACCACGTGGAGCGAAGGAGCTGGGATCGCCGTCAAAGACCATACCGGAGTTCCACCGTGATCCAACATTGGCGCCATCTGTGGGAAGCGTAACAAAAAGCTGATATGCATTCTACTCGTTCAATGGTGGCTGGCAAGAAAAGAAGACAAGGACAATCTGGTGGTTCCCGTCATCCTGCTGCGACGACTTTGAATTCACCACCAGAGCATGCTGAGGACCAGAATCTCCCCGCGGAGGTCTCTCGGACAGGGGGGGCATAATGAAGCTCCTGAAGATACTGCTGCTCAACACTAGGGGAATAGGGAGCAGGTGGCTCCTCCAACGGCGGACCTGACGAAGGCTGTGGCGGAGGCCATGCCAATGTTTTTGGCAGCTGTGGAGGCTCTCTTAGATCGAAGAGAAGCTGCGAGGAGGCAAGAGGAGATGCCCCCGTTAGAAGAGGAAGCGCCCCCACCAGCAGAGGTTAGGAACGTGCGGGAGGCTCAGCCCCGAGGCCAGGGCAGGAGTGGGGAGTCCGTTCAGCCAGAGAGATTCGTGGTTGATGGGCCAGGACCAGTGCAGCATAGGACCATTCCCCTTAATGGTCCCATCACCCCCGATCAGGTGGTGAAGATCGTGAACATCTGCATGGGAGAGCAGAAGCCGCTGGTGTCAGAGTTGAGGGATCGATCTACTCATCCCTTCGTTCCTCAACTCATAGACACCCTCGCCCCGCCAGGGCTGGGTATCCCCACGATAAAGGAGTACGACGGCGAGGGAGATCCGGTTCGTCATGTCCAGAAGCACCTCATGGCGTGTCTGGGCAGAGCCCCGAATGAAGATATTGTGTGTACGCTGTTCCCGAACACACTCGGTGAGAGAGCCTTGACCTGGTTCTTCAGTCTGCCCCCAGGCTGCATCACTTGCTGGGCTGATATGCACGACCGCTTCATACAGCAATACCAGGGTCGCAGACGTTTGCTGAAGAGCGTGAGGTCCCTGACCCAGGTGGTACAGAGGCCCGACGAGTCGCTGGCGCATTATTACCAGCGGTACACTGCCAGCGTGGCGGAGATTGACGAGGAAATTTCGGAGGGTGAAACCATCCGCACCTTCATTCGAAACCTAACAGCCCCCTACGGTTCCGACCTAATGCACAGCGTGGCTGAGAAGGATGTGTGGAATATGGAGGCACTGCAGAAGCGGGTAAAGCGGCAAATCGATGTCCAGGAATCGAAGATAGCCGCTGGAGAGCTGGAGCCCCCGAAGTCGAATAAGGGAAAGCAGTCGGTCAAACCCTTAGACGAGCGTAAGTCGAAAGATAAAGCCGAAGGAAGTCGAGGTCGAGGTCGCTCTGATCGGAGGGATGATAGGCGTTCCACAAAAAAGGACAGGCGGGAGGATCATGACATTCCTCTCAACAGCTCTATGGCGGAGGTGCTGACGGTCATGGAGCGACATGGTATCTCTAGGTACCCCCCGAAGAAGGAAGGAGAGTTTTTGGGATCCCGCACCGACCGCTACTGTCGATTCCATCGCGCGAATGGCCACGACACCAACCATTGTCGGGAACTAAAGAAGGAGATCGAGAAGCTGATCCAGAAGGGGAAGCTTAAGGAGTTTGTCGGGGAGAAACGGTGCCGATCCCGTTCACGATCCCGATCACGGTCCCGTTCCCGATCCCGTGATCGGTCCCCAAAGAAGAAGAGATCCGACCCGGAGTCTTCTGGTGCCCGTAAGGAGAAGCGGGGCACTATAAATGTGATTCATGGAGGATTTTCCGCAGGAGGTGATACCTCGTCCTCCCGGGAGGTTTACGCCTCCAGAATTCCGGCTGCTATGGTGCTGGGTAAGAGGTCCCGATCCTGGACCCTGAAGGAAGAAATGGTGATCTCCTTTTCGTCGGAGGATCTCATAGGCGTGGAAACTCCGCACGATGACGCTCTGGTCGTGACCTTGGATGTGAACGGGTACGAGATGAAACAGATTCTGATCGACGGAGGGAGCTCCTCCGATATTCTGTTCATGGATGCACTAGAAGCCATGGGGAAAAAGGACCTGAAGGAAACGAACTTCCCGATGGTCGGATTCTCTGGCTCCACCTCCTATCCGTTAGGGGTGATCACCCTACCAGTGGAGTTTGGTAGCGGATGGAAATCAGAGAGGAGGAACGTGGAGTTTGTAGTAGTTGATTCCGCGGGGACTTACAACGCGATCATCGGGAGAACTACCATCAACCCCCTGATGGCGGTTGCCTCGACTGTACACCAGAAGATGAAGTTCCCGACTGACCATGGAGTCGGAGAGGTCAAGGGCGACCAGGGGGCCTCCCGAAAATGTTATGTCAACGCCACCCGAAGGAGGAGACGAGAGGCCATGACTGTCCTACAGACAGATACTGATCCCAGAGAGGAGTTTGGGCGTCCCACCCCCGTGGAGGATCTAAAAGAAGTTGAGATTGACGGACCCCAGAGGAAGGTGAAAATCGGGTCTGCTTTGACCGAAGAGACAACACGAGAGTTGATCGATCTGCTGAAAGAGTTCAAGGAAATGTTTTCCTGGTCCCCGAGCGACATGCCGGGAATCAGCCCCGATGTGATCGTACACGAGTTGAAGATAGATCCCGCGATCAAACCTATCACGCAGAAAAAGCGTCTGATGGGCACAGACAAGAAGATCGCGATCCAGCAGGAGGTGGGCAGGTTGCTCGATGCTGGGTTTATCAAAGAGCTCCGATTCCAGACTTGGGTTGCTAGTCCGGTACTGGTAAAGAAGACCAACGGGAAATGGCGATGTGTGTTGATTTCCGCGACCTGAATAAGGCTTGCCCGAAGGACTGTTACCCGCTCCCGAGAATCGACCAGTTGGTGGATGCCACGTCGGGACATGAGCTGTTGAGCTTTATGGATGCGTATTCGGGCTATAACCAGATCAAAATTGCTAAGGAAGACGCTCATCATACAACATTTTATGCAGACAGTGACATCTATCACTACGATGTCATGCCTTTCGGGTTGATCAATGCCGGGGCAACCTACCAGCGGATGGTGGACAAGCTGTTCGGCGATATGCTAGGGGAGACCATGGAGGCTTACGTGGATGATATGCTGGTGAAGTCCCGACAGGCTGAGGATCATGTTTACAACCTAGCCATGGCGTTTGAGCGGATGAGGCTTCATCAGGTTCGTTTAAACCCGACAAAATGCGCCTTCGGAGTCCTCTCAGGGAAATTTTTGGGCTTCATGGTGAGCCAAAGAGGAATTGAGGTGAACCCCGAGAAGCTGAGGGCGATCGAGGAGATGCAGTCTCCGATAAACCATCGGGAGGTGCAAGTGCTGAATGGCCGACTGGCTGCAATGAATCGCTTCCTGTCCAAGGCAAGTGACCGATCAATGCCATTTTTTGAAGTTCTGAGGGCCAACAAGAAGTTTGAGTGGACCGCCAAATGTGAAGAAGCGTTCCAAGCACTCAAGCAGCACCTCCGCACCCTCCCGCCGTTGGCGAAACCGGTTCCAGGCGAGCCGCTCTATCTTTATTTGGCTGTTTCTGAATTTGCCATTAGCTCTGTATTAGTGAAGGTTGTCGAGGGTAATCAAGTCCCCGTCTATTATGTAAGCAAGGCGTTTTCCAAGTCGGAATTGAATTATCCTACCGTTGAGAAGTATCTCTTTGCGTTAATTATAACTGCTCGGAAGCTGAGGCCTTATTTCCATGTACACGAGATTACTGTGCTGACGAACCAACCTCTGAAGCATTTTTTGAAGTGACCGGATGCGTCGGGGAGATTGGTGAAGTGGGCAGTCGAGCTTAGTGAGTTTCGCATACACTTTGCTCCGAGAACGGCTATTAAGGGCCAGGCATTGGCGGATTTCATAGCAGAATCCACAGCCCCCAATCTGGAAGAAGCGGGCCCTGTAGAGGGGGCAACCATGGAGGTCCCGACAGAAGAACAACCAGAGAAGGCAGAGCAATCAGAACAGCCAAATGAGGAAAATACCTGGGAGATGTACACGGATGGCTCCTCAAGTTCAGACGGATCAGGAGCAGGCTTTGTGTTGATACCACCAGGCCAAGGTGAGCCGCTCCAATATGCCTTGGCTTTAACGTTTAAGGCCACGAACAACGAAGCGGAGTATGAGGCTCTTATCACGGGCCTAAAAATTGCCAAAGGTACGGGAGTTGCTCACTTGAAAGTAAAATGTGACGCGGCCCTGATCGTAAACCAGGTTCAAGGGCGATACGAAGCGAAGAGCCCGATAATGAAGAAGTACCTGCGCGAGGTACAAGCCTTGAAAGAGAGCTTTAAAAGCTTCGACATCGAGGCGATCCCGAGGGAGGAAAACGTGGAGGCAGACGCCTTGAGCAAATTTGCTCTAGGGGCACCCTTGGAGGAAAATCGGAAGGTGCATTTCTTGGAGAAGGTGATCTTATCGACCACCGACCCGACACAGGTGTGTGCCATTGAAGCAAGATCGGAGGAGGAGCCCACTTGGATGACCCCGATAGTCGCGTACCTGACTACGGGGGCAGTCCCCGATGATAAAGTAGTAGCCGACAGGATACGTCGGATCGCGGCTAATTACGTGATGCTGGACAATCAGCTATACAAGAAGGGCTGGTTCTCGACTCCATGCCTGAAATGTGTGGCTCAGCCCGACACAAGTCGAATCCTGAAAGAGGTGCATGAAGGGATCGCGGCTTGTCATGAAGGGGCCCGATCCATTATGAGGAAAGTGCTGAACTTGGGCTATTATTGGCCTACGATGAGCAAGGAGGCGACGGCGTTGGTCAGATCCTGTGACGCGTGCCAGAGGTACGCCCCGAGCATTGTGGCTACGGCTGCTAACCTGACATCCATCAAAAGCGCTTGGCCCTTCGCGCATTGGGGCATCGACTTGGTGGGACCTCTTCCACAAGCACAAGGTCAATGTAAGTATTTACTTGTAGCTATCGATTATTTTTCGAAATGGATAGAGGCAAAGGCATTGGCTAGAACGACAGGGAACCAGATGGTTAAGTTCCTCCAGACCCATATTGTGTCCAGATACGGGATTCCTAAGGTGGTGATCAGCGACAATGGTCCACCGTTTAACGGGTCTCAGGTGAAGGAGTATTTGGAAGAGTTGAATATCGAGCATCGGACAGCTTCTGTACGCCATGCTCAGAATAATGGCCAAGTAGAATCAGCCAACAAAATCGTGATGGATGGCCTGAAGAAAAGGGTCTATGCCTTGAAGGGCAAATGGCTGAACGAGCTGGAAAACGTGCTTTGGGCCGTTAGAACGACGCCCAAACAAGCAACTGGGGAGACTCCATTTGGCCTTGTTTATGGCATGGAGGCTGTTGCTCCCGTGGAGGTGGCCGTAGCATCACATCAGATGAGATATTACAAGCCTCTGACGAACGATGAAATGAGACGTCTGGACTTAAACTTACTCGAAGAGAAGAGGCGGGAAGCCGACGAAGTCCAGGCTCGAATGCGTTTAGCGACGGCCAGGTATTATAATCGGCGAGTTAAGTCCCGACAATTCTTCGTCGGGGAGCTGGTTTGGCGTCACAACGGGTTTACCCTTTTGGATCGGATCGGCAAGATGTCACCAAAATGGGAAGGACCTTACAAGGTCGTGGGGATGCCAGCCCCGAATGCATACAAGTTGGAAAACCTCGATGGCAGAGTATTAAAGCATTCTTTTAGTGGCGAACACTTGAAGAAACACTATGCTTGATGAAAAGTCGCCTTAAGTGGTGCCCGATGAAAAGTCGCCTTAAGTGGTGCCCGATGAAAAGTCGCCTTAAGTGGTGCCAGATGTAAAATCGCCTTAAGTGGTGTATGTTATTTATCGTTTGATTCGATGTAAAAGAATTATTGTGCCATCAATAAATAAAGAGGTTGCTTCCAAACAGAGCTATTCTTAGATTTATTCTAAGCGTTATAAAGTCGCCTTGAGTGGTGCGTGAAAAAAGTCGCCTTAAGTGGTGCACTAGATAAAGTCGTCTTGAGTGATGCACGAGACAAAGTCGTCTTGAGTGATGCGCGAGATAAAGTCGTCTTAAGTGATGCACGAGATTAAGCCGTCTTAAGTGATGCGTGATTCTTGGATTTATTCTAAGTATTGAAAAGTCGCCTTAAGTGGTGCATGATGGTAAGTCGCCTTAAGTGGTGCAAGTTAGTAAATCGTCTTAAGTGATGTATGAGAATATCTTAAGTGTCGAGGTTTCGACTTAAGAAAGTATAGTAAAGCCACTGGGAGAAGTGCAATGAAAGAATCAGAACTAAGAAAGTCTGATATTAATAGGGCTCGAAGGCCCGATGATTACAAAAAGAGGAGAATACAAGGACTCTAAAGATAAGCAGTTAGGCTTGGTCCTTGTTGGCGGCATCAACGGGAGCTGGGTCCACGAGGTCGGTGGCAGAAAGCCCCACAAGGTCAGCCGCTGGAGGGTTGACTATCGGGGTTATGGGATCGAGGAGTTTTCGATGAAGAAGTAGCTCCTCTTCACTCTGAACTTGTGGTATGCATTTCCTGCCTTGAGCATCGGCTTCTCTGGTGGAGATGATGCATCCCTCCCGGAGAGCTGCATCATAAGCAGTGCTGAAAATTTCGTTCAGAGCATAGTCGAAGTTGAAGGGCTTCCTTCCCTCAGAACCAGATTCACTGTCTGAAATCAGCCATGGAAAGGGACATTAGGTTTTTCCGGGAAATTACAAGTAAACTAAGCAGAGATGAAGGCGAACAATAGAGAAGAAACCCTTACCTGACATAATAATTGGAGGCTGGGAGAATGAACTTGACATTGCCGGAAAGATGACCAAAGGAACACTAAGGTCCCAGGAGTTGCAGAGAGCTTTTGAAAATTCGTAGATGGTAAAAGGAAACTGTACCCTGGGTGAGGGTTTTATAGGCGAAGAGGACAGTCGAAGGGGCGCTTTAATCTGGACCGTCGAAATTGAAGCGTTCTGATCTGGACCATTGAGATGAAACGTGCGGAATGACAGCAGGTGCAATGATGAAATAGCTTGAAAAGCACTTTTCAGAAAAAGCAGACACAGAGAATCAGGCACGGGTACTGAGGACGTCACTTCGTTATCCACTGCATTAGATGGCTGGGGAACCGAGGAGTCCTCTCGGATTTGGCAGTAATCCACAAGGTATTGAGGAAACGTAAACAAGAAGACTCATACTGAGTGACCATGCCAAGGGAAAGATCCCCGACTTCGACGACGGGAGGTCGGGAGTTGAGAAGACACGACGAACTGTAAGTCCCTCGTGTCTTGGGGGCAAATGATGGGTTCTGCTATGGCTGTTAGGCCCCTAAACGGCGAGGAAACGACGAACAGGCCCACTGGGCCCCAAATGAAGGTCAAGATGACCCAGGTGAAGGGTCCCGACGTAGGGAGTCCCGATGATGAAAGGTCCCGACAGAGTCGGTCCCGATAGGTGAGCTGGAAGCTCGGGATGAGAAGCCTTTAAGTAGGCCACGATGACGAATCCCTGAGAACGATTGGCCCTGTCACGATAACGAGGGGCCCCGAGCGGTGACATAACGAGATAACTCTGGAATCCCCGATGTTAGTCGGGACTTGCCATCAGAGGTTAAGGCCGAGATACGCGGGGCGTGGCCGAGATAAGCGAGATCTGGCCTAGATAGGCGGGATCGTGCACGAGATACACGGGATACAGTCTTACCACCCCAACGGTTCACCAGGTAACTGAGGTACCTCTCCGCCTATAAAAGGGCAGAGGTCACCTCAGGTCATTTACGTTGTGATATAAACTTTTAGATTACTGCTTGCCAGTCCATACGAGATACTCATCTAAGCATCGGAGAGGGATTCTGGGTCACCGCCCGGTCTATCCCCTCTTTGCAGGACCACGTGGAGCGAAGGAGCTGGGATCGCCGTCAAAGACCGTACCGGAATTCCACCGTGATCCAACAGTTAAAACCTTGGAGTATGAGCAAGAAATGAAAAGGAACGTCCGTTGAATGACGTCTCCCACTATTAGCCTCTAACGACAAAGGATTGGCTAAGGCATTAAAACGATATACACACCATATTAATAAGGTCAATAACATGAACACTAAATTCTAACCTATAACATCCCTTACATAAGGTGAGTTATTGGATTATTTACTAGTCATGTGGTGAACCTAATTAATTTACAATCGATTACACGACACCAAACAAGTTATTGGTAATGAGTAGAATCTTACCAAAATAGTGACAAATGAGCTACTAAAAAATTATCTCTAAAGCATACATGTGTGTAATAGCTTAGGGAGATTGGTGACGTGGTCGAATATGAGACATTACATTATTGAGTTGACTTTCCGTAGCTTAGTTGAAATCAACGAACGAAGTTTTTGATTGAACTAGAGGACGCTTACGATCAGGTCCCACTCGATTCGAGTGGGAGAACTGAGGCAACAATACAAGTGAATGATACGGTAAATGAAGATGGAGACATTTTCATAGTAAATCCAGTGGGAGGATTCAATCCGACCACAACAATCACTGTTGTTGTGGGTGCGAATCAAGTCGGACCTGATCATGCTACTGAACCCATGGATGAAAATCCAATTTAGCCGCAGCTACCTACAATAACAAGTACAGCTGGTCCGACTAACCCGATTTCTGGTCATAATAACCGTGGAATTAATCTCGGAGGTGGAATTACGAGACGGAGAGGTCGTCCAAGAAAAGTTGTTGGTGAAAGTTCAAGTAGCGCCCCTGTTCCCAGTGGGAGTATTGCACCCATAATGAGCATTATTACAAAGGGGAGTGAAGTTCAATCTCAAGATGGGAAAAACGAGCCTAGACGAAGTCTAAGGCAACGAACTTCTCCCAAGAAGTATCCCATTGAAAGAGGCGATTTATTCACTCTTACTTCAGTTGATGAACCGGCAACGGTTAAACAAGCTATGGAAGGACCTCAAGCGAAAGAATGGAGGAAAGCAATGGAAGATGAAACCGCCTCTATGAAAGCTAATTTTGTTTGGTCTTTGGTTGATTTGCCTTCTAACCGCAGAGCGATAGGTGCCAAGTGGGTTCTGAAATTGAAACTCACTGCTGATGGAGCTGTCGAGCGGTACAAAGCTCGACTTGTCACGAAAGGATATACCCAACTCCATGGAGTGGACTTTGACGAGACTTACTCACCTACTGTGCGTTACACCACTGTACGGGCTATATTGGCTTTGGTTGCAAGCCTCGATCTGGAGCTGCACCAAATGGATGTTAAGACTGCATTCCTCCATGGGAACCTGGAGGAAGAGATCTATATAGAACAGCCGGAGGGTTTCATTACCCCTGGCAACGAACGTAAAGTTTGTAAAATCCAAACATCTATTTACGGTCTTAAACAATCATCCCAGCAATGGTACCGCAGATTCCATGAGGAAATCATTGGAAACGGATTCGTGAATCTTCACTACGATCCGTGCGTGTACACGAAGACTTCCAAGTCTAAGTACGTCATCCTGATATTATATGTTGATGACATATTGATTGCCACAAATGACGTAAGTTACATGAATGAATCAAAGTCCTGGCTAGCATATCTATTTAAGATGAAAGACATGGGAGAAGCCACGTACATCCTAGGCATTAAGATTGCTAGGAATAGGACTGCTCGTAAACTATGTCTATCTCAGGAAGCCTATATCAACAAATTGTTGAAAAAGTTCAGACTATAGAATTCCAAGCCCGTGGATACGCCGGTTGTGCTCGGGTGCACGCTGTCGAAGCGTGATGGCCCGAAGAACCTGGTGGAGCGTAAAAAGATGGAGAGTGCAGAATACTTAAGTATGGTTGGAAAATTAATGTATGCCATGCAATGCACTCGACCAGACATCTGTTACGCTGTTGGCCTAGTAGCACGATTCCAATCAGATCATGGCACTCAACACCTAAAGGATGTGAAACGGATAATTAGATACCTGAAAGTTACTGCCGACTACGCTCTGTGCTATGAGGGTGGAAAACTCGAATCGTTAGGATATAGTGACGCCGATCATGGTGGTGATCTGGATGATCGTAAGTCCACTTTAGGAGGAGTATTCCTCCTTGCTAACACCGTCATTTCATGGATGAGTAAGAAGCAAACACGTGTCGCGCTGTCTACTACGGAATCCGAATTCGTGGCCCTCTCTAAGAACGCACAAGAAGCGGTCTGGTTTAAAAGGCTCCTAACTGCATTGCTTGGCGTCGAGGACGGGAGTAAACCTGTGAAGGTATACTCTGACAGTCAAGCAGCAATTGCAGCAGTTAAGATCCCCAAGTACCATAACAGGACGAAACACATTGACATAAAATATAATTTTGCTAAGAATATGGTTGAGGACAATAGTATCACTTTAGAATACTTTATTACTGAAAGTATGATGGCGGACCCATTGACTAAACCACTACGCAGGGACATCTTCACAAGCATGTTAAAATGTTGGGACAACATAGGGTTTAAGTAGATAGTATCCTGATGACACTTTTTGAAATATAATGGAAATAAATTGCAGTTTGAGTTTTTGATTAATACTGTAAGCATATGGTGATGGGCGCCGTAAATGGAAGCCCATTATATGTATATGTTACCTAAGTTAATTGGGTACATGTCACATTAGGACATCGGGCCAGACCCAAATCCCAATTGACATGAGAGGCCCAAAATATGGGCCTCGCTATACATGTGGTCGGGCGAACTGAACCCTATTTTATTGGACCGGTTCGGAACGAACCATATTTAAAATTAAAATCGGACCGAACCGGATTTTACATCGGACCGGACCTGAACCGGATTTTCTGGATCGAACCGAACCAAACCGGACCGAAAATGACTAAACTAAACTGAAGTTTCAAAACCGAATTCAAGTCAATTAAAATAGGTTGGTCAAGTTTTAAAATCCAAATGTTTTGAACCTTAAATGGCATACACAGTGCTCAAACGTTGATAACCTTTACGCCTTGTTTCGATTATGGGGATGGATCTCGGAGATACAAGTTTTTGGGACTGGATTGATTAGTGGGCTGAATTGCAATTGTTTATTATTCAATATATATTTATGCATAATTAGAAATGTTGTTTTGACTGAGTCAAGCTAGCTAGATATTGCATGTTAAGGGCAGAGCCCTAGTTAAATATATGGTTTGCGCACTAGGATAGACATGTTGTGATGGTTGGAAATGCCTAGGATTCATGTCTAGAAAGTTGCGTAATAGAATATAAGCATGAATTGCAAATCAGCCCCTAATGTTTAAAATTATTTTAAAATCGAAAACCAGTCGCCAAATATGTATGATTGATGTGGAAGTTTCATGTTTTACACGTATGCTAGAATGTTGAGGATGTAGCCGCATCTGATAATTTACTTGGAAATAGAATAATATATGCAAGCATGAGTTCCTCGGAACATTAGACACATGATGCGTAAGCATGAGTGTAGTTTCTGTGATGAATGTTACTGGCGTATGATAATTTACATGGATGGTAGAATTATATATGCATGAGTGAATTCATCGGAATATTTTTCCAAAATAAAAAGTGTCTTGGGAAAGCCAAGATCGGGTATGCTTGTTTTAAAATCCCCTTTCCGGTAATTTGCGATTAAAACCGTTTTAAAAGACTGATCTATTGGATAGAAGACGACGATAATGTGAACTCTTTCACAGCCATCTTTCATTGGTTTACTGGTGGTCGGTTGGTTTAGATGACTGAGGAATCATTATTTGTCGGAGTCCATCTTAATAGATATCGGATGTATGCAATTCTTTCTCAAAATGTTATCTTCTCCCTAATTTTGCGTGATTATCAAAGTGTTAGTTTTAATGGTTGGGTCGGTTCGCTTCTACGAGCCTCGCAATCTAGATGGCATGGACTATGATGCATGGAGTGAATATGTAAGAGAACTCTTTTTCGTTGAAAGTATACACAAGTTTATTGATGTGAATAAGGGCAGAACATTGGTGAATGAGCAGGGGAACCTTACATACCCTAATAAGTTAAGGAGCCTTGAAGATCGGAGAGCTTGCAAGGTGATACTGGCAGCCTTGGATATAGAGGATGCAGAGGACTTCAAACTCAACTTCAACGCCCTTCAACTTTGGTAATCCATTAGACTCCGCTTCGGTGGAGGAAGGGCAGCTGAAGCCAGAAGAGTGTTGTTTGAGTATGTTGCCCTTATTTCCCAAGATGCAGGCTGATGGATATACGCCCAATTTGAACCCGTTGACTTCCGAATCGTTTTATTTTTATCACACCGTTAATGATTGTAAATCGAAACTTCAACCCGAACACTTCGCGAGAACACCAACGGACCGGACGAGGCCGAAGTGCTCGTCCGGCCGAGTCAGACTCACCTAGGTGAGGTCGGGTGGCCACACCCGACTTCCCCTAGGGGAGATCGGGTGGACCAACCCGATCTCCCCTAGGGGAGATCGGGTCCACCAACCCCATCTCCCTTAGGAGGGGTTGGGTGGTCTCACCCAACCCCTACCCTTGGGGGTCGAATTTTCCTTCCCCCCCCAAGGGCCCCGGCACCATTCTTGGACTCCCATACTCGGTCTATTTCCGCCAGCCTTCTCCGTATCCTAAGGTCTTAATTATGTATTTAAAGGTTAATTAACTGTGTTTAAAGGTTAACGATGTCATTAAGCCACCTTAATGACACCGTTGCCTATAAATACCACACCTCCACTATTCATTGGATCATCTTGGCAAGTTGGATAATTTTGCTCTGACAACTCTCTAGCTTTATCTCTCTAAAAACCGTACTGACTTAGGCATCGGAGAGGGTTCATCAGGCACCACCCCCCCTTCTGTGCCTGGTATTGCCCCTTCTGCAGGGCGAAGGAGAAGAGAAGCTAAGGACGGAAAGACACAAGCTAAGGCAACACAACCCGAGAGCACCGAACTCGCAATATCTCCAGTGAGGAACGAGACTTGAGTCGACCAGCCGTTGACCCTAGACTCGGAACCTAACACTTGGCGCCGTCCGTGGGTTTCGAATAGAAAGCCTAATTATCACCAGCCAGATGGCAAGCGTATATGTCATTCATGGAGGCTATGGAGCTGGAGGAGAGTCAGCGAATGCTAGAGAAGCGTATATGGCACAGTTAGAGGACCCTAAGCCAAAGGAAGAACAAGCAGAAGGAAAGAGAGAAGATATAATACAATTTTCAAGAAGAGACATGGAGCATGTGTTACCAGACAACAAGGATGCCCTAGTCATAACAATGAAGATCACTGATATGGACATTGGAAGAATCCTAGTAGACAGTGGAAGCTCACCCAACATCATTAGCAAGAAAGTCCTCAACATACTGGGAGTAAGGCCAAGTAGCATAAAACAGGTTCACTCCCCCTTGGTGGGATTTTCAGGAGAGCCAACATACCCACTGGGGGCAGTCACACTACCTGTGACAGTGGGCATAGGCCAGAGGCAGTTAAAGATAGATGTCCCATTCTTCATCACAGAAGAAATGGAGGAATACAATGGAGTCCTGGGTACCACTACAATCAACAAGTGGGGTATGGTACCATCAACACTACATCAGAAAATGAAATTCCCCACAAGCCAAGGAATAGGGGAAGTAAAGGGTAACCAGAAGGTAGCAAGGAAACGTGCAAGGATCGCACTAAGCAAGAAGAAGAAAACAAGAGAGGTCTTACTAATAGACGAGGACCCAAGAGAAGATCATGGAAGACCAGCCCCCATGGAGGAATTAAAATAAATACTCATAGAAGAACCCAATAGGAAGGCAAAAATCGGGACCGCCTTATCTCAGGAAGAGGAAAACCACTTAGTAGCTTTACTAAGGGAATACAAGGATCTGTTCGCCTGGTCACCAAGCGATATGCAAGGAATATCAGAAGAAGTAATCTCACACAAGCTCAATATAGACGCGGCAACGCGACCAATAACACAAAAGGTAAGGCCAATAGGAGGAAGCAAAAAGATAGCTATCCAGGAAGAAGTGGAAAAGCTATTGAAGGCAAATTTCATCAAGGAGATTAGATTCCAGACATGGGTGGCAAACCCAGTATTGGTAAAGAAGCCGGGGGGAAGTTGGAGAATGTGCATCGATTATCGCGACCTAAACAAAGCATGCCCTAAGGACTCATATCCACTACCAAGAATAGATCAGTTAGTGGATGCAACATCAGGTCACCAACTAATGAGCTTCATGGATGCATACTCAGGATATAACCAGATAAAAATGGCCCCTGAGGACGCCCCTCACACAGCATTCTACGCTGATAGCGAGATATACCATTACACGGTGATGCCTTTCGGACTCATAAATGCTGGAGCGACATACCAAAGAATGGTCAACAAAATCTTCGGGGACATGATAGGAAAGACAATGGAGGCATATGTGGACGACATGATCGTCAAATCCAAAGAGAAGAAAGACCATGTGGAGAACCTTCGCTCAACGTTTGAGAGGATGAGGCAATACCAAGTCCGCCTAAACCCGAAAAAATGCGCATTTGGGGTGCAATCAGGGAAAATTTTAGGCTTCATGGTAAGCCAGCGAGGCATAGAGGTAAACCCCGAAAAACTCCAGGCAATTGAAGAAATGCAGTCACCTACGAAGCACAAAGAGGTTCAACGACTGAACGGGAGGTTGGCAGCCCTTAACAGATTCCTATCCAAAATAGGAGACAAGGCATTACCCTTCTTTGAGGTACTAAGGGCAAACAAGAAATTCGAGTGGACACCAAGATGTGAGGAAGCCTTCCAGCAACTCAAACAACATCTAAAGACACTACCACCCCTAGCAAAGCCTACACCAGGGGAGCCCCTCTACCTCTACATCTCCGTAAGAAACGTGGCAGTAAGCTCAGTGCTAATTAAAGAAGAAAACGCTGCACAATTGCCGGTATACTTCGTAAGCAAAACATTGGCAAAGTATGAGATCAACTACTTGCCAATAGAAAAGTACCTCTATGCACTGATTATATCAGCAAGAAAGTTGAGACCGTATTTTCATGGGCATGAAGTAACAGTCCTCACAGACCAACCATTGAAACACCTCCTCCAAAGACCAGACACATCGGGAAGACTGACCAAATGGGCAATTGAGCTAAGTGAGTTTCGTATTCATTTTGCCCCAAGAACAGCCATAAAGGGGCAGGCTCTAGCAGATTTTATTGCCGAATTTACCGGAATCAATCCAGACGAAGACTTGGGAGAAGTCAGAACTACAAGCGAGGCAAGTAGTAGTCAGGAGAAACAACCAGAAGAATTATGGGAGATGCATACCGATGGGTCATCCAACGGAGGAGGTTCAGGTGCAGGTCTCCTACTATACCCACAAAATAGCGATACACCTCTGCGCTATGCCATGGCACTCACCTTTAAGGCAACGAACAATGAGGCTGAATACGAAGCACTGATAACAGGTCTGAGAATAGCCAAAGGAGTAGGGGCAAAGCATCTAAGAGTTAAGTGCGATTCTCAACTAGTTGTCAATCAAGTGAAAGGAATCTACACTGCAAAGTCCGAAAACATGCAGAAATACTTGCAGCAAGCCAGGGACCTAATAGAGAGCTTTCAAAGCTTCGACATTGAGTCAGTCCCAAGAGAACAAAATCAAGAGGCAGACGCCTTAAGCAAACTAGCCCTAGGGGTAGAAGCAGACAAAGAGGTTCACTTTGTAGAGCAAAGAATGCAATCAGTGATAGAACAAATGGAGGTTCTAGTAATAGATGAAGCAGAAGCCTGGATGACCCCAATGCGTCAATACATCATGGAAGGAAAGCTCCCAAAGGATAAGGTAGAGGCAGTCAAGATCGAAAGGATGGCTAGAAATTATGCAGTTATGGATAATGAACTCTACAAGAAAGGGTACTCCACACCCTTCCTCAAATGCATAACATACCCAGAAACAGAGAGAGTGCTTGCAGAACTCCATGAAGGAGATGCGGGATGCCATGAAGGAGCACGATCAATAATCCGGAAGGTCTACAACCTAGGATACTATTGGCCATCAATGAGCAAAGAAGCAGCAGACTTGTGCAAAAATGTGATCACTGCCAAAGGTACTCCAGAAATATAACAGCCCCAGCAGCAAAGCTAAGATCCATCTCAGGAGCTTGGCCATTCGCACAGTGGGGGATCGATCTGATAGGTCCCCTACCAAGAACAAAGGGCAGAAAACTTGCATAATAGTAGCAATAGACTACTTCTCCAAGTGGATAGAGGCAAAGGCAATGGGAAAGACAACAGACGATCAAGTCGTTAACTTCATTCAATCCCACATCGTCTCGAGGTACGGAGTCCCAAAGGCAATAATAAGTGATAATGTCCCACAATTCAAGAGCAAGAAATTGCAATGGTATTGCGAAAGGCTGAATATAGAACACCGCTTCGCATCAGTAAAGCACCCTCAGACAAACGGGCAAGTAGAGTCAGCAAATAAAATAGTACTAGACGGCCTAAAGAAACGACTCCATGCTACCAAGGGAAGTTGGGTAGATGAGCTGGAAAATGTTCTATGGGCAGTGCGGACAACACCAAAGATAGCCACAGGAGAAACACCATTTGGCCTGGTATACGGGACCGAGGCGGTGGCACCAGCAGAAATAGCAGTATCATCACTAAGAACCACGTACTTCGAAGAGCATGAGAACAACAAAGCAAGGCTCTTAGACTTAGACATGGTGGAGGATAAAAGATGGAACTCAGAAGAAGCACAGGCACGAATGCGCCTTGTATCCGCAAGATATTACAACCACCAAGTCAAGGAGAGGCAATTCCACATAGGAGAACTAGTACTCAGAAAGAACGAGTTCTCACACTTAGACCAAGTCAGAAAATTATCTCCAAAATGGGAAGGGCCGTATAAGATAGCATCAGTTCCATACGCAAATGCTTACCGCCTAGAGGATGGGGATGGGTATATCTCCACAAACACCTTCAGTGGGGAACACCTAAAGAAGTACTACGTCTAGGAAGGCGGCACAGGCAAAAGACCATATCCTTGAAGTTATTTCAAGTCATTACATATAATTGTTTAAGTTTTCAACTTTCGAGAAGGAGAACTCACGAAGTTACTCCAACTCTACAACTATCTTTGATTTCCTCCAAAGGGTGTCTGGATCCCCCCTAGGCACCCCATGTGTACAAAAAACATGAATGCTCTTAAGGGAGTAGGATTTCCTTCAAAGGTATTTTCCAGTGAATGTGGTGATATAATCAGGAAGTTATCCTTACACAGATATGACTTCAAGTCAATAACGAATTTCGACGCCCCCAAGAGCGTATCTTGAGAGTAGTTCTAAAAACTACGAACCCTGTGCCCTCCGGGAACCTATCCCGCAAACAGACTTCGACGCCCCCAAGAGCGTATCTTGAGAGTAGTTTTTATACTACGAACTTCGACGCCCCCAGGAGCGTATCTTGAGAGTAGTGTTCATACTACGACCTTCGACGCCCCCAAGAGCGTATCTTGAGAGTAGTTATTATACTACGACCTTCGACGCACCAAGAGCGTATCTTGAGAGTGGTTTCCAAAAACTACGAATTTCGACGCCCCCAGGAGCGTATCTTGAGGTAGATTTGCAACCTACCAGATTCGACGCCACCAAGAGCGTATCTTGAGGTAGAAAAAACACTACCAGATTCGACGCCCCCAAGAGCGTATCTTGAGGTAGATTTCAAACTACCAGCTTCGACGCCAACCAGGAGCGTATCTTTGGTCTAACCTGTGCCCTCCGGGAGCCTATCCTGCGAAACGTTAAGTGCCCTCCGAGAGCCAGTCTCGTGAACAGATTTCGACGCCCACCAGGAGCGTATCTTTGGTCTAACCTGTGCCCTCCGGGAGCCTATCCTGCGAAACGTTAAGTGCCCTCCGAGAGCCAGTCTCGTGAACAGATTTCGACGCCCACCAGGAGCGTATCTTTGGTCTAACCTGTGCCCTCCGGGAGCCTATCCTGTGAAACGTTAAGTGCCCTCCGAGAGCCAGTCTCGTGAACAGATTTCGACGCCCACCAGGAGCGTATCTTTGGTCTAACCTGTGCCCTCCGGGAGCCTATCCTGTGAAACGTTAAGTGCCCTCCGAGAGCCTGTCTCGTGAACAGACTCGACGCCCACCAAGAGCGTATCTTTGGTCTAACAATACCATACATACCATTCAAAGGGTTTCAGAAGAAGAGCACTACACCATACTAAGAAGGATTCCATGAGAAAGTAATTTCAAAGTAAAGTGATATGAAGAACACATAATGTTTTTTCTTGATGAAATAGCAGGTATAGCATAAAAGGAAACACAAAAGAAGGATAAGTAAAGGAAACACACCAAGAGAAGAGTCCATAACCAAAGAACTACACACTAAGGCACAGGGAGATATCAAGAGAAAAAAGATAATCACCCTGCCGTATATACCATGAGTAAAGACAAGTGTATCAAACAAAGATGGCAAAACCAGGAAAGGGGGAGTTTTCAAACTCTAAGAAGAACCTCAATCCACAAACTCGCGAGACCACCATAAGAGACAGGTGTATTACTTCCTCAACTTAGCAATATGCCTAACAGCGAAGTCAGACAAATCACCAAGCTGAGAAAAAGGAAAGTCAGGAGCAATCGTGTACATACGCTCGAGAATCGCCTTTAAAGAAATACGCTTAGCCACAGAGCAGCGTACATCAATAGCAGCCTGATAAGAGGAAGAAGCCTTATACTCAACGATAGCACACCCTTTCGCCTCCACACGAAACATCTCCTCAAGGGAGACCAACTCAGCAGCGCGAAGTACTTCATCACGATAAGACCTTTGTCTCAAGGCCTCAACCTCTTCCTTGAGAAGAGCAATACGACCCTCCAAATCTCGGCACCGCAAATCTGTGATACGACTATGCTCCAAACAACTAATAAGCTTGGAGTTAAGGGAGACACAAGTGTCCTCGTACACCTTTCTCTCCTCAGCAAGGTCAATAACAAGGGTGGACAAATTAACAAGGTCGGCCATACCCTGCAACAAAAACAAAGGATGAGACAGATAACGCACGGAAAAGAAATATGCTAAAGGATAACACAGTTAACAAAAGTTACAGAAGCATAGCGAGCCAACACATCACGAGCCAATTCATAAGTTGCCTCCGACCCTTTAGACGGGGGCACACGATCGGCAGGAGGAACAGCAGACTGCAGAACACGAACTCCAACCTCAGGAGTTTGCAAAGAAGATTGATTGTAAAAACGAGCCCCACGCCCATAATAAGGCGCCCACTCAGACCCAACAATTCCATCAACAGGAGGACGAGACAGCTCCTTCCGACTCAGACGCGGAAGACGAAGTCTACCTATAACAAGGTACAGAATAAATACCAATATACACTAAGGAAACTCAGATATTCGAGGACTCACCAAACAAGGAAGAAGGAAAAGATGGCTCCCGGACCCTCGATTGGGGGGCATCAATATAGAAAGAAGATGGCACCCTAACATCACCACCACCCTTACCTCCAATTAGAGGACACCTCCCCGCACCATAAAAAACCGATCTTTTTGCAATCGAAGGTCCGGTCCCAGAATTAACTACTCCCACCCGTACTGGCCTCTTACTCCTCATCAATCACCGGGGAGTTCTGCTGATCGAAAAAACACAAGCTTAGCCCAAGGAAAACAGAAAGCGGACAGTGGACATAAGATATAAACTCATTTTCCTAAAACGACGAATACAAAGCCAAAAGGTAAGAATAGAAAGACGACAAGGAAGACCCCACAGGCCAACAAACAGGGGCAGGGGGCAAGGGGAGACAGTTATAACCCCCACCATAGAGAGACCCCACTGGCCAACAAACAGGGGCGGAGGGCAAGGGGAGATAGTTATAACCCCCAGCATAGAGAGACCCCACTGACCAACAAGCAGAGGCAGAGGGCAAAGGGAGATAATCATAATCTCAGTATAGAAAACCCCACACGCCAGCAAGCGGAAACGCGGGGCAAAAAGAAGAAAAAAGGATGAACCAAACAGGACTATATCGCCACGAAGATCCGCAAAACAAAAGATGAGACAAGTAAAGAAACAATCGGTAAGTAGAGAAACTATCGAGGGAGAGGCGGGATTACGTCTCCCAAAAGCAATGCTTACACAAAAGAAAAGACACGTACCTCAATGCGACACGCGTCCCAAGAAGCAAGTCCGACCAAGAATCCCACCGTCAAAAAGAAAAGAAGAGAAAAGGACAACGAGAATGAGGTAATCACTTGCCCTTTTATAGTACAAAAGATTAGGGTTTTTTCCAAAGCCGCCAAATCGACACCGTTGATTTTTAGAAAGGAAAAATTCAAGGGTCAGATTTAAAAAACTGATACCCCTGGTTCCCATTAACCGTGGTTAAACTCACACCTACCACAGTTAATATTCTATGGGTATATTTTTTAAGCATCCCATACTTAGGAAAATTTTTAAGCCAAAATTAAATTTTTCTCCATTTAGGCGGAACCCCGGCATAAAATTGAAGCATAAGTCACTTATTTGCATTCGTATTGCATCCTTATGCAAGCGTGTATTTTTCGAGTATACGTCTGTAACAGGGATAGATTTATTACTCCCACCTCAGACGGACGCGTGCCTAGGCACGTGTCCGTGCTATTCTGACGTTTACAATTCCTCTATCTCATAAGGCAGGGGGCAGAGTCAGAGGCACACATCCATGGGTAAGTAAGCATTCAGATGAAAGGTAAAACCCCGGTTTCAAATTGCGCGTGTCATACCATCCTAAAATAGAGTCAATCAAGGGTTAGGCCATTGGTTGACTCGGGGGCATGTGATGGATATACGCCCAATTTGAACCCGTTGACTTCCGAATCGTTTTATTTTTATCACCCCGTTAATGATTGTAAATCGAAACTTCAACCCGAACACTTCGCGAGAACACCAACGGACCGGACGAGGCCGAAGTGCTCGTCCGGCCGAGTCAGACTCACCTAGGTGAGGTCGGGTGGCCACACCCGACCCGATCTCCCCTAGGGGAGATAGGGTTGGCCAACCCCATCTCCCATAGGAGGGGTTGGGTGGTCTCACCCAACCCCTACCCTTGGGGGTCGGATTTTCCTTCCCCCCCCAAGGGCCCCGGCACCATTCTTGGACTCCCATACTCAGTCTATTTCCGCCAGCCTTCTCCGTATCCTAAGGTCTTAATTATGTATTTAAAGGTTAATTAACTGTGTTTAAAGGTTAACGATGTCATTAAGCCACCTTAATGACACCGTTGCCTATAAGTACCACACCTCCACTATTCATTGGATCATCTTGGCAAGTTGGATAATTTTGCTCTGACATCTCTCTAGCTTTATCTCTCTAAAAATCGTACTGACTTAGGCATCAGAGAGGGTTCATCAGGCACCACCCCCCCTTATGTGCCTGGTATTGCCCCTTCTGCAGGGCGAAGGAGAAGAGAAGCTAAGGACGGAAAGACACAAGCTAAGGCAGCACAACCCGAGAGCACCGAACTCGCAATATCTCCAGTGAGGAACGAGACTTGAGTCGACCACCCGTTGACCCTAGACTCGGAACCTAACACAGGCGTAAAACCCACATCTGATCTTACGAGCGAGAGATCAAATTGGAGAAAGATACTCAGTACTGCACAGAGGTACCCTCTATCATGGTTGGCCGATGACAACGGACTGGGTTACTTGATTGAGTCAATTAAGTTTATCACGGTCCTGTTTGTTGAAAGAAAACAAAAGGAACCGAAAGGTTCTTTTGTGCATCACCGCAAGAGATCAAGGGAAGATGAAGAGGAAACGGGATCATCGTTTTGGTCCTCAAACGAGAATCCGGTGTGATGAACACCAGCGATAAAAGTACATTAAATGTCTCGTTTAGTACTCCTGATGCTCTACCTTTATCTCTTAAAGCTTCATGGATGATCTGGAATTTATGCCATTGTGGTTATTTCTCTTATTGTTTAAATTATGTTTGAATTTTTGTTAATAATGTTTCGGATTCATTGAATAAAGTAGTTACCATCGATTCAGAATGAGTTCTGCTTATCAGGATTAATCGTCTCGGTTAAGAACGGGATCGATCCGAAATATAGCAAAACCAAAATAATAAGGCTATTTGAAATGTCTGAATCAAACAAATCCGTCCATCTTCTCCTACATCTAATTCTTTGTGTAAAATTATAATGCCATTAAAATCCATCGATTGCGTAGCTCTAAGAGTGAACCGATTAAGATACTCTCTCAATTGTTAGTACTCCATTAATGAAATAATTAGTAATGATGATCATGTGCAAAATCGATTGTATTAAATTAAATTAAACTTAGAAATGAAACGATTTAACCAAGGGTTAAAGCTTCGGTAAATAACGCAATGCACGAGTGGACCTCGAAAGACGGAACACATCGTTTCAAAATACGAATTTAATAATGAAGTGTTTTAAATGATTAAGTGCTGAATTTTCGTTTACATCGGAAAGAAGTATGCTTCATAAGCTACCACGACCTTGTAAAGTATCAGCTGACGCATAGGGTGAAATCCCAAAATGCTCAGTTCGGAGATGGGATGAAATCTTTGAGATAAGTTTGCACACGAAAAAGGATGAAGTCGGTTAAACGATTTTCCTTACATACGCCTTGAACATAAGTCGGGCTAGGCATTCAAATCAAGTGATACACACTTCAAGAAGCAAAGTTCAAGAACATAATGTTAGAGTCAATCTACCTGGCGTTCCCTATGGGATGAAGAAGATGAATCACATGTATGTAAATTGTGTTCCAATAAAATCAGTAAGACACGTCACCATAAAAGCTAAGGAATGATAATGAGTTAAATCATATCATCGTGCGACATTAAATAGCGCAAAAAACACATATTTAGGACAAGAGTACGTTACCTACTCTTAGAAAATACATGTTTAAAGCTTTTGAAAATGGTGCCGTGGTCGAACATGAGACATTACATCACTTGAGGACGAATTTCCAATGCATGGTCAGTTTTCAAACTGATATAGTCTTGATCAAACCGGAGCAGGAAAACACTGACTATCAGGTCCCACTTAAATCGAGTGGGTGATAATTGAACCGGCAACTCAGGTGAATGACATGGTTAATGATAATGGAAACATTTTCATAGTAAATCCAGTGGGAGAAATAAATCCTACCACATAAGATCACTGTTACCGTAGAGACTAATCAAGTAGAACCTGATAGTCATATTGCTGAACAAGGAATGCAACAACTGCTTAGATTACCCATTGTTTCCAGTGGGAGTGATCCGACCAACTTGGTTCCAGGTCCTAGTGATCAAGGAATTCATCTCGAAAATAAAACCCCGAGACCAAGAGGTCGTCCAAGGAAAGTTGTAGGTCAAGGTTTAAGCACTGCTCTTGTTCCCAATGGAAGTGATGCTCCGATAAGAGGCATTATTCCGAGTGGGAGAAACGTTCTGACTTAAGATGGGAATAAAAAGCCTAGACGAAAGTCAAAGGCGTCGAACCCATTGAGTAGGGTGATAACCTCACTCTATCAAATGTTGATAAGCATTGGAAAGACCTCAAGTGGGGAAATTGGAGGAAAATAATAAAAGAGAGAAATCAGTTAAATAAAAGCCATTATAGTCTATAGTTGATTTACCTGCTAACAATAGGGGCACAAGGATAATGTGAGTCATGAAAGAAGGCTCACCACTGATGGAAAAGGTCGGGCGGTGCGAAACCCGACTTGTTGCGAAAGGATATACCCAACTTCACAGATTTGACTTTGATGAAATAAGCTCATCGACTGTGCGTAAAACCACGGTTAGGGCCAGTTATGGTCGTAGTCGCAACTCTCGATCTCGAGCTGCACTAAACAGATGTTAAGACCGCATTTCTCCACGGAAACCTGGAGGAAGAGATCTACATGGAGCAACCGAAGGGTTTCATTACTCCTGGTAACGAGCGTAAAGTTTGTAAGCTCCAAAATGTCCATCTACGGTCTTAAACATTCGTCTCGGCAATGGTACCGCAGATTCCACGAGGAAATCGTAGGAGACGGATTCCTGAATCTTCACGAAGATCCGTGCGTGTATTATAAAACCTCCGGGTCTAAGTATGTCATCTTAACCTTATACGTGGACGACATACTTATTACCGCAAACGACGTGAGTTTTATGAACAAATCAAAGTCATGGTTGACATCTGTATATGAGATGAAAGACATGGAAGAAGCCACGTACATCTTAGGCATTAAAATTGCTAGAGATCAGGCTACCCGGAAATTGTGTCTGTCTCAAGAAGCCTAGATCAACAAACTGTTGAAAAGGTTCAGATTACAGGATGCCAAACCCGTGGATACCCCGGTAGTATTTGAGTGCGCACTGTCTAAACGTGACGGCCCCAAGAACCTGGCGGAGCGCGAACAGATGAAGGGTGCAGAGTATTTAAGCATGGTTGGTAGTTTGATGTACGCCATGCAATGCACCTGTCTGAATATATGTTACGCTGTGGGCCTAGTTGCACATTTCCAATCAGATCCTGGTTATCAACATTTAAAGGCTGTAAAACGAATAATTCGTTATCTGAAAGGTACTGCCGACTACGCACTGTGCTATGAGGGCGGGAAGTTAGAATTGACCGGTTATAGCGATGTCGACCATGATGGCGATCTGGATGATCGTAAGTCCACTACAGGAGGAGTCTTTCTCCTTGCTAATGCCGCCATTTCATGGACGAGCAAGAAGCAAACCTATGTCGCGCTGTCCACAATGGAATCAGAATTCGTCGCCCTCTCCAAGAATGCACAGGAAGCAGTCTGGCTGAAAAGGATTCTTACTTCGCTGCTTGATGGCGATGTCGAGAGTAAACCTGTAAAGGTGTTCTCTGACAGTCAGGCAACCATTGCGGCTGTAAAGAATCCGAAGTACCATAGTAGGACCAAAAACATTGATGTGAAATACTTTAAGTCTATCGTAGAAGACAATATAATCACTTTGGAATACTTGTCCAGTGATAACATGGTTGCGGACCCATTAACTAAACCACTACGCAGGGAGATATTCGACAAAATGTAAAATTGCTTGGATTGCGTAGGGTTTAAGAGTGGCATGTATCTATGATAGAATTTTGATAATTAAAAGTTATATTTTTGAAACGAAAGAATTGTAATTGAGTTTATGATCGATCGACGTCATAATATTTGAATACATCAGATTTACGGTCTATAAACTAAGTCGTAGGAGGACGCAATCCTCTGCCAAAACTATGTCGAATGTGGGTCTTACCTCGTCACACAGGCACGGTCATCTTGCGGTGGATGGAGGCCTCTACCAAGCAAGATTGGCTAAGAGTCAGGGGGATAAACCTGATTACGCAAGACGGTCATCTAGTCTGGAAGTAACTTGACATGATCTTCGTTTTGCAAATCGTCGTGATGAACTTCGTTCGTCATTAATCCACATACTGGGCCAAATGAGAATCAACGATAGCATGATTTACATATCCCATTCCTGTCAGCTTAAATATTCAGGTATGTTATCGACGCGTGCTTCATACTGCGCATGCCATGTTCGACCATGGGGTCACAGCTCGGTTGTGCTAGATAAGAATCCTCGTGATTCTAGTGGGCGCAAACTTCTTCACCTCGAGCGTGTGATTGATCCCGGGAGCATTATGAAGAGGCACCCAAAGTATCATAATGGACTCGGAACTCATATCTAAGGTCAGGCTCAATGTTCGCTTCCCGGCGTACGAGCGTAGTGCTGAACAAAAAGGCCTAGTGACTACATCTTTGGAAACCGGTTGGGTTTGACTAAGGATATGAGCGATGGGGATGGTCAAGTTCACCTATAATTCACCGACTCTTGTATTCGTTAGGTGACCACCAACCGGATATTAGTTGAAGGTTGTGAATACTTGTACGGATGCCTTGAAAAAGTGTTCATATAATTCACCGACTCTTGTATTAACAGGCACCCTCCCATTCCAGTGAGTGGGAGCTGTAAACATATGGTGATGGGCGTCGTAAATGAAAGCCCATTATATGTATATGTTACCTAAGTGAAGTGGGTACATGTCACATTAGGACATTGGGCCAGACCCAAATCCCAATTGACATGAGAGACCCAAAATATTGGCCTCCCTATACATGTGGCCGGCCGAATATGTGGTGGGGGGTAAAGTGGACTTTTGTCCACTTTACTCCTCCTATATATATGGGGTGTTAGGGGTTTTATTAAATTTAATCATAATACATCCCTAGTGGTGATTTGAGAAAATAAAAAAAATATTCCCCCATAACTCTACCACTTCGGCCGAACCACCTATTCACAAAGGGTGTGCCAATTTGCCTTCGAGCAAACACTCCGGAGATCCATCCCTTGCCAAGAATCGATTTGAGGCTTTGCTGTGGAGAATATACCGCTAAGGGCTTCCTTCACAAGAACCTTTACGGGTGCCGACCGGAGGATCGTGAACTCCCTTCTGCAAGGATCTTGGGACTACGGACTACTATTGAGGTATGTGCGAATCTTCCTCTGCGTAATTTTGATTTCTAGCGTGTACCATGTTTATAGTATCCGTAGTGATTACTCCCCGTAATCTAACATTACGACGTCATAATGTTTAAATATTCATCGGAATTTCACGGTCTATAAACTAGTTGTAGGAGGGCCAACCTCCACAATAAAATAATGTCGAATGTGAACCAAGCCTCGTCACACAGGCTCGGTCATCTTGACGGAGAAGGAATTCTCTATTAAGTCGAGACTGGCTAAGAACCATGGTGGCAAACCGGGTTAAGCAGAACGATCATTTGGTTTTGGAGTAACACGACAATGATTAAAGTTCTGCAGATCGCCGATACGAACCACGTTCGTAATAAAATCACATTCTGGGCCAGATGAAGAATCTGCGATAACATATGAAATTTCCCAACTTCCTGACTAAACTCAGGTTATGCTATCGACGCGTGCTTCATACTACGCGTGCCATGTTCGACCACGGGGTTATGCTCGGTTGTGCTAGATAGAATCCACAAGATTCGTACGGGCACAAGCTTCTTCACCTAGAGCGTGTGACTGATCCCAGATGTTATATTAAGGAGCATCCAAAGTATCCTCACGGACTCAGAACTCATACCTAAAGTCAGGCTCAATGTTCGCTTCCCGGCGTGTGAGCGCAGTGCCGAACAAAAAGGCCTAGTGACCACGTCTTGGAAACCGGTTGGGTTTGACTAAGGGTATGAGCGATGGGGATGGTCAAGTACACCTGAAATTTTCTAACTCTTGTATTCACTAGGTGGCCACCAACCTGACATTAGTTGAAAGGTTGTGAATACTTGTACGGATGCCCTGGAGAAGTATCCCAAAGTGGGAACTGGGCAATTGGAAAATTTGCAGTTCACCTAGGATACAGCGAGACACTTTATTTTTAACAGGTTGATTGGACATGGGGAATCAACGTTCCGCGGGCGCTACAATACTCCTAACAGAAGAGTAGCACGATGTCCGTCGTGTCATCCGGTCTTACGGCAAACCTCGTATGAACTATTCAAAGCAGGGATTGGATCAAAACTGAATGCGGATATGTTGGACGACAACATATTAATAGGCACCCTCCCATTTCAGCAAGTGGGAGCTGTTAGCATTTGGGGTTATGGGTCGCCGTAATTGGTAGCCCATTAAATTTGGGACCATTAACCTAAGTAATAAGGTATGGGTCATGTTTGCACACGAGTGTCCTTCGTGGGCTTCTCCTTCCATTCTCTTCCTCTTATCGGACTTCTCCTTCTAGTAGTCCTGCCTCGTGGGCTTCTTCTTCTCGTATACTCGCAAATGGGCGCCCGGGAGGGGGCTCCCGGTAAGTCAACTATTTGCATATGGTGTTCTGAGTGCCTTCTTGCTTCAGACCTCCGCCTTTCCTTCTTAGTGGGATACCTGCAAAAGGAGCAATAACGAGACCCAAAGGGGGGGGGGGGGGTGGTTCTCGGTGTGCCCTCTCCGATGCTTAAATGAGTATATGCATTTAGAGAGATAAAGTAGAGAGAAGGCAAAGCTTGAGTGAGAGATCATAAGATTAGTTTCAAATGAGGAGAGGAGGTATCTATTTATAGAGTTCCTATCGGACCGTCCCGGTTCCAGTGGTTTCCTGGTCTGGTTGTGGCAGGTTCGTAATATAAGTTAGGCTTGACCGTAAATAAGATTCGTTTGACCTCGGTCCGACCGTAGATGAGCATAATGTGTTTAAATGTGTGGGAATGGCCTCCAAGGGCGAGCCCCGGGTGAAATATCGCTCGGGGGTGGGGGTCCTGACAGAGGGACTAGTCCGGACGGAGGGGGGGGGGGGGGTACCCGGTCAGGTACCCCACTCGGTTTTACCGAGTGTGGTGTGGATGGCACTCGGGTAACCCGAGCGTGGGGTCCACACTTAGTATTTACCAAGTGTGGATGACGCTCAGGGATCCGAGCGTCCCACACTTGGTGTTACCAAGCGTGGTGTCCACACTTGGTGTTACCAAGCGTGGTGTCCACACTTGGTGTTACCAAGCGTGGTGTCCACACTTGGAACAAAGTGTGGACACCGCTCGGATTTTCCCGAGTGATTTTTCCACTCGAGGTCTTCCCGAGTGGATTTGGCCACTAGGGGTGCTTCTGGGCCTAAGTAATGGGCCCCGGGTGTCTGTGTTCTAAGTTTCGAGTTATATTCGGTTGTGGCCCATTTATCGGGTCCAATTAATAATAGCTTGGGCGTATATCCACCATTTTCCCCTGAGTCAAGGAATGATTTTACCTTTTCTTGACTCTATTTTTAGCTGAATATCGCCAAGGCGGGTAAAGTGGTGTACATTCGTGACGATCCCGGCCTTTATCGAGTGCTCGAGGAACGTCGTAATTTTCCTTGCCCCGTGTTTAAAGGATCTTTAAGATGGTCCCGGCCTTCGTTGAGTGCTCGAGGAACGTTGTAATTTTCCTTGCCCCCGTTCAAGGAGCTTTAAGACGGTCCTGTCCTTCGTTGAGTGTTCGAGGATGGATATACGCCCAATTTGAACCCGTTGACTTCTAAATCGTTTTATTTTGATCACCCCGTTAATGATTATAAATCGAAACTTCGACCCAAACACCCCGTCGAAACAACAACGGTCCGGACGAGGCGAAAATACTCGTCCGGACCGCGACAAACTCACCTAGGTGAGGTCGGGTGGCCACAACCAACCTCCCCTAGGGGAGATCGGGTCGGCCAACCCGATCTCCCCTAGGGGAGATAGGGTCAGCCAACCCTATCTCCCCTAGGAAGCGGTTGGGTGGCCACACCCAACCCCTACCCTTGGGGGGTCGGATTTTCTCCCCTCCCAAGGGCCCCGGCACCGTTTCCCGACTCCCGTACTCAATTTATTTCCGCCAACCTCTCCGTGCATTAAGGCTTTAATTGGGCTAATTAATTGTGTTTAAAGGTTAACGATGTCATTAAGCCACCTTAATGACACCGTTGCCTATAAATACAACCTTTCCACCATTCATTTGGACATCTTGGCTAATTGTGAAATTTAGCTCTGACATCTCTCTAGCTTTATCTCTCTAAAAAGACATGTACTGACTTAAGCATCGAAGAGGGCACATCAAGCACCACCCCTCCCCTCCGTGCTTGATATTGCCCCTCTTGCAGGGCACGTGGAGAAGAGAAGGAGAAGGGCGGAAGGATACGGATCAGAACGACCGAACTTAGGAAGCACAGGATCTGCTAGTTCACTAGTGAGGAGTACGATTCAGGTCGGCGACCTGTTGACCTGAAACCTATAACCTAACACTTGGCGCCGTCCGTGGGCTTCGAACAGAAAGCCTGGCAATCACAAGAGCGATAACGAATAGCTTAGCATCTAGACATGACCGCCCACCTGGGGGCAATAGGCGAGAGAGACAACCTATACCTCCAGCAAGACAGCCTAACCCAGAGAAACAACCTGTACACCCAGAGCCTCAGGTAGCCCCACAGGCACCCCAGCCTAACAACCAGGAAGGAGGACCTTCGCGCCCAGCTGCGGCTGGGTCTTCCACAGCCTCAACTCCATTGGCAAGAAGGCCACAAAGAGAGGGGGAGCAACAAGGAGTGCCATCTCAATACACGGCACCTCCTCAGGGATACTACTATGAGGCACAACCTCAAGGATATCCATATGGGATTCCGGCTCAAAGGAACGACAATCGCGCCCATACAACCAACACAAGGCCCGCATACTCACAAGGAGCACATACAGTGACTCCGGGGTTGATGAGCGCGTTGGATGAACTACTAGCCTATAGAGAGACCCTGAAGAACAGGCAGGGAAGGCAACACCAGCATGAAGAAGAAGAAGTTCATGAAGAAGAACAAGCCCCAGAAGAAGAACACCACTCGCACCCTCAAACAGGGCAACGAGAAGAACAAAGGAGAGATAACCAAAGGCCACCCACAGAGGGAAGGCAGCAGTTTGTGCCTCCAAGGCAGCAACAGACACAGCAGGACGCCAGGGCATACACCCCGCTGGGGGCAGATAGACAGGCAAGACGTCCAAGGAGGCAGGAATTCCACCAAGTACCACAGCAGGGATATCAGGGATACGCCTACAGTCCGTACCAGCACGGACAAGGGATCCCAGCAAGCCCAGTTTATAACTATGGAGGATATCAGAGAGACTATACTCCAACGCCGGTGATGATTACCCCGAAGGAGATAGAAGCCATGATAGTGAGAAAGATGAATGATTCAAAGAGAAACGGACTGCACTGCCTGAGTGACAACACGAACCACCCCTTCACAAGGGAGTTGGAAATGAACAAAGTGCCAGACTCCTTGCATACAATACAGATAGCAAAGTACAATGGCAAGGGAGACCCTTTAGAGCACATTCAACAGCATGAAGCCTCTCTATTCGGGAGAACTACTGATGACCGCTACAAGGCACTCTTATTTCCAAACACCCTAACAGGGGTGGCGTCACACTGGTTCTTTAGTCTACCTACGGAGAGCGTCCACTCATGGGCGCAGCTAAAGGCGAAGTTTCTTCAGAGATACCTTGGAGAAAGGAAGCTACTCAAAGGAACAGGCTCCCTAGATGATGTGAAGTAAGAAAATGATGAATCTTTGGCTGATTACTACACTAGGTTCAACCAGAACATAGCAGACATACAGGGCGACATCAGCGAGGGTGAAATAATAAGAGCCTTCGTAAGAAACCTAGGCCGCTTCGGGTCCACACTGGCAGAAAAGATAGCCAAGAAACCGGCAAGCACTTTAGAGGAGCTAGCAGGGAGAGTGAAAACTCATATAGACATAGAGAGGCACAGGGTGAGTAAGAAAGCCAAGATTCAAGCAGCAAAGGAGGACAATACAAAGCAGAATAAGGGCAAACCACCCCAGGCACCTCAACCCATAAGGCAACAAGAGTGGCGTCCGCCTCAGCAAAGAAATCAGATGGGTGAGCCATTGAAGGCTAGGGAAATAAATGTCATCAAGTTCATACCATTGAACACCATCCCAGCAGTGGTCCTGAGAGAGATGAGAAATCAGAAAGTATGGCCGCCCCCTGGAAGATGGAGAGCGCCAATGGTAGGGACACACAAGAATAGATGGTGTGATAACCATGAGGCATATGGGCATGATACGAACGAATGCTTTAGCTTGAAGCTAAGTATCAACAATATCATCCAGAGAGGGGAGCTAAAACAGTTTGTTGATCATCGTGGCAATAGCATACAACTAGGGCCATCACACAAGGATAAAGGCAACGACAAGGTAGATTATAATCCCCCACCTAACAAGAGGGGGACTATAAACATGATACATGGAGGAGTGGCATCAGGTGGCCCAACAGCTAATGCAAGGGAAGTTTATGCATCCAAGTTGGGCTCAGTACCAAAGTGGAGAAAGAGGCCACGAGAAGGAGAGGAGATGAAGATTGAGTTTTCGGAGAAGGACAAGAGTCATATTGTCTTCCCGCACGATGATGCTTTAGTCATCACGATGGACATCGATAACTTCGATGTAAAAAGAATACTGGTAGATGGGGGCAGCTCTGCAGACCTCCTAAGCCTAAGGGTCCTGGAAGAGATAGGAAAAACAAAGGCAGACATCAAACCAGTCAACTTCCCTCTGGTTAGCTTCTCAGGGGCAACAAGTTATCCCCTAGGAATGATAACCCTGCCAGTGACCATGGGACAGGGATGGACACAGCTAAGAGTGAACGTCAACTTCATGGTGGTTGAAAGCCTGAGAGCCTACAACGGGATCCTAGGAAGGACAACCATAAATCCATACGAAATTGTGCCATCTACCGTGCATCAGAAGCTGAAGTATATAACTGAAAACGGAATTGGAGAAGTCTTAGGTGATCAACGCACTGCAAGGCAGTGCTACGTCAACTCCATGAGACGTGGATCACACAAGTCAGACACAGTGGCTATGGTTATGACCGGGGACATCCAAGACAAAGAGAAGATAATGAAAAGAATAAGGCAGGGAAATATGAAAAAGGGAGTTGCACTCCGCCTGAGTAGGCAGTTCTTTCAAGGACTAGCTAAGAAGAAACAGAGAGGTAAGGCTGTAAGGGTAACAAGCATACCTTGGCAGCCAGAAAATGCAGAAGGAAAGAGAACAAGGAAATCCATTGAAAAGGGTTTCCGATATATAGACGACATCAAGCAAATGCCAAAGAAGTCCATATCAAACTACTTTGGGAGATTCTTCAGCTATAGTGCAAGCATGGACATCACAAGAAGAGAGGCTGTAAGGGCCTTCCTTAGAAACATGCATCCAACCTCATTTGAAGCATATGGAGGGCTCTATGAGGTGGTCATGACAAGCACAATGAGGGAGCTCAAAGAGAAGCTGGACAAGGCGTTCGCAAAAGAGACAGGCAATGGGAAAAAGTCCTTGAAGAAGGAAGACAGACTGACACAAAGGAAGGAGGTGTAAACTTCAAATTCACACCCCTTACAATGAAGATAGAAGAAATTTTCCAGGAATACCTCAAGGAAGAGCTACCAACATGCAAAAAGGAGGGCAAGGCCTTCCTAGGAAGAGATGCACAGGGTTGGTGTGAATACCATGGACCTGGGGGCATCAAACTAATGATTGCATGGTGTTGAAGATAGAAGTGGAGGAGATGATTTACAAAGGAGGCCTAAAGGAGTACGTGGCAACAGACACACTCACCACCCCATATCCTTAGTTTTATATTCAGCACTTTGCGTGTTCAAGCATTTTAAGTTTTCCAAAAACAACTTTTGAGAAGGATAACTCAAGAAGTTACTCCGACTCTACAACTATCTTTGATTTCCTCCAAAGGGTGTCTGGATCCATCCAAGGCACCCCAAGTGTACATAAAGCATGAATGCTCCTAAAGAAGTAGAAGTTACTCAAAAGTATCTTTGAAAGAAGGTGGTGATATAATCATTATGTTATCCTTACACAGATATGACTTCAAAGTCAGCAACAGCCTCGACGCCCCCAAGAGCGTATCTTGAGAGTAGTTTTCATACTACGACCTTCGACGCCCCCAAGAGCGTATCTTGAGAGTAGTTTTCATACTACGAACTTCGACGCCTCCAAGAGCGTATCTTGAGAGTAGTTTTCATACTACGAACTTCGACGCCCCCAAGAGCGTATCTTGAGAGTGGTTTCCAAAAACTACGAACTTCGACGCCCCCAAGAGCGTATCTTGAGAGTGGTTTCTAAAAACTACGACCTTCGACGTCCCCAAGAGCGTATCTTGAGGTAGATTTCAAACTACCAGATTCGACGCCCCCAAGAGCGTATCTTGAGGTAGATTTCAAACTACCAGATTCGACGCCCACCAGGAGCGTATCTTTGGTCTAACTTGTGCCCTCCGGGAGCCTATCCTGTGAAACGTTAAGTGCACTCCGAGAGCCTGTCTCATGAACAGATTCGACGCCCACCAAGAGCGTATCTTTGGTCTAACAGTATCATACATACCATTTAAAGGGTATCAGAAGAGATCATTGCACCATACTAAGAAGGATCCCATGAGAAAATAATTTCAAAGTAAAGTTGTATAAAGAACACATAATGTTTTTTCTTGATAAGATAGCAGGTATGATGTGAAGGAAAACACAAAAGAGAGATAAGTAAAGGAAAGCACAAAGAAAAGAAGAGTCCATGATCAAAGGAATATATACAGAAGCATACGAAGTACCCATCAAAAGGCAAGTGTCCCACACACCATGCATACCACCACCAAAGGCAAGTGTTTCACACACTGCCAACATAACCATGCGAAGAAGGAAACCAACACAAAATCTGAAGTATAGCAATCCCAAAATAAACTCGACCCATCAAGGGGAGAAACACTCAACCCATTAAAGGGGAGGAAAAGTAAAGTCATATATACAAGGATAAAGTGATATCAGCATATCAACCAGACCCTGCTGGAGAGTCCTCACGGTCCTGACCCTCTGAGAAGAACCACCAACAGAGACCGAAGAAGAGGAAGAAGAGCCCGAACTATCAACATCAAAAGGTATAGCATCCACCTGTGCAGGGGCAGGCTCATCAGCAACGGCAGCTTGACCCCTAAGAACGGCCATATAACCAGTAGCATATGGTCCAAAGTCACCCAGATCATTGACGGGAAACTGGGGATCAATACCGAAGATGTGATCAACAAGGTACTCGCCAAACTGGTTCATCTCCTGGTTCAGCCGAACGCTGTAATCAGCAGTAAAGGCAGAGGAAGCTTTGTACTCAGATACTGCAACAGCTCCCTCCTCCGCCCGGCACCTTGCCTCAAGCTTTCTCAACTCCTCAGCGTGGAGTGACGATGCAACATCAGCCTCACGGCGCAAACTACCCACGGTAGTCTCAAGAAGAGACACCTGGTCCCTAAGCTCCTGCATCTGCAAGTCAGACAGGCGAGCCTTCTCAGCGGCAGTGGCGAGCTCTGCCTTCAGGGATACCTGGTTATCCTCAAGAGCCTTCTTTTCATCTGACAGCTCAAGCGCAAGGGACGACATGTTCACCATGTCGGACATACCCTGAAAATTCAACAAGGGATAAGTAACTGGAAAAGCAACCACATGAATGTAAAAAGGGAAGAGAGACACCACTCACAGGTACATAACGGGATAACACACCCTGAACGAAGCGCCTGGTCTCCCTAGGAGACTTAGGTTGAGGAACACGATCACCAGGAGCGATGGCACCGCGAAGCGCACGAATGCCAACCTCCGGGGTACGCAAGGAGGAACCGCTGTCAAAGTGGAACTCCTTCAACCCAGCAAAAGGAGTCCACTCAGATCCAACGATATCCTAGTCAGTAAGGCGCGTAAAATCCTTCCGACTCAAAGCCGGAGGCCCACCTATACAAATAAAGCAAGGTAAAGAAAAATACAAGCATAGAAGCATCAACGACATAAAGAAAAACAAACCTGACGACCGTGCCCTCGGCTGGGGGCAGGAGATGGAGAACCAGTAACCACCCCACCATCACCAGCAGGCCGCTTCCCTTTATCAGCCGGGAAGGCGCCTCTTCGACCACTATCTCTTTGTCGCGAGATAGGGTCGGGAGACGAACACCAGGGGGAGGAAGATCTGCAGTCTTCTTCTTCTTGACAGCCGAGGCCCCGGCCTCAGAGTCGGAACTCCGTGACTTGGACTTAGAAGGTCCAGAGCCCTTGCCCACAGAGACGACTCTCTCGGTCACCAAAGGAGAGTGCCCTAATAATAAAAGGAAAACAGCGTAAGAAAAAATACAAGTATACCATAAGAGAAGAAAGAAGGAAGTATACCAGAGGCCCCAACAGTCTTCCCAGGCATGGGGGACTTCTTCGGAGTAGAGCTGGAGGGAGCCCTCCTCTTGCTCAGATCGACCGGTGCTGCCTGCACGTTATACGTTTTCTCGTGAAACCAACCTACAAGGGAAAAACAGAAAATAAATATAGATGAGAAGACTAAGTAACATACCGAACCCCCGGAGTCAGGAGTCAAACTAATCCCTGCCTCATAGAGATCTGTCTTGGCCACCAAGGACACAAGGCAGTAAGACTAGGTCCTGTGGCTCTCATAGATGGTCTTCATAGTCTTTAAGTCCACAGAAGAGAACTCCTCAAAGGCAGGTCAGCCGTCTGATCGATCCTCATTCAAAACCGGCCAGGTAACATATCGATCTGTGATAAAGAAATAATGTTTGGCCCAGTGTCTCGCCGAGTTATCGCTCCGGGCCACGAAACGAAGAGAAGTATCCCACTCAATCCCGCTCAACCCGAAATCAGCAAATCGGGAATCTTTGAGGGAGGGATAGCGAGTCACAAAACTCGCGAAGCCTACCTTCTTCTGATACTGAAATCGGAAGAAGCACCGGAACAAGACCAATGAATACTTCCAGGAGTACCAGTGACATAACACCCGGAAGCCCACCCAGACACGGATAGCACTGGGGGCAAGGTTCACAGGGGAGATCCTAAAAAATCTACTCAATTCTACAAGCTCATCGCAATAAGGCAGCCGCAATCCAAACTGAATCTGGGAAGGATAAACAACAACCTTCCCCCTGAGGGGCTCTGTCACTGTCTGGCGGGTGTTGCTCAAAGAAGGAAGGAAGGGATATAAAGGCTCGTCTAAGGGACAAATGTCACCTAAGTTAACATGCTCGTTATAGTCGGACCTAGTCAGGTAGTTCTCCGACAAAGCAGCGAGACCTAAATCAAAGGCAGTGAGAAATTCCAAGCTCGAATCAAGTTCCGACCAACACCCCGGCTCAGTATACGGCTCAGAATCCGACACTGAACTAATGGCAGGAAAGAAAGCAACACAACGAATAGAAAGAAAGAGAAACTTACTCATCCTTCGAAGGATGTAGCGCCTTTGCCAAGTTTGTGTACGGGGACACCACCACGTGTATAATGCCTGTCACGACATGACAGGTGTCAAGATAAGAAGATTTCCTGAAAAACCGGGCATACCCCGGCACCCAATGAAGGTAATGAACACATGCTAGGGACACTACAACGATGAAATCAGGCAATTTTGCTCGAACCAAAAATCAATTCCCGAGCAAAATTACGATTATGCCTCTCAATGGAAATCAACACACAAATGGTGCCACGACGTCAAATTCAAGCGGGAATAGTTTAAACAGGCAAAAAACTATCTCCGGGCAACCGGCCAAAATTTTTTCCCCAAATCGGCGGCTATCTACGGCAATCACATATTCAATCAAGAATCAAGAATCGAATATCGGCAATTCAAGTATTGACATTTTATACGATAATGGAAAGGAAAAGATTGGACCTTCGGAAAACCCGACCCGATGTGATAAACGGGTCCGGAATGCGAGTTTTGAGGTCGCCGGAAATCAGCCCCTCGCCGGAGACCGCTCTTCGCCACCGCCGGGACCGATCTGCGCCGGGATTCACTTGTCCCGCCTCTGCCGTGGCTCGCCGGAACCACGGTCGCCGTCCTCCGCGCCATCGACGTCCCCGCTACGCCGCTACTGCCCTGCGACCTCGCCGGGCGCCGCCGTGGGCCAGGGTCTGCTCCGCCTTCGCCTTGGGTCGCGTCGCCGCCCCTTGCCGGCCTCCTCCGTCCCTTGCCGGCCTCCTCCGTCGCACTGCTGGCCGGAATTCCACCCCTTCGTCGGAATTCTTGGCCGGCCCCCTCCCTTGGTGTGCAAGAATTCCTCCCTTGGTCTCCAAGTGTGAGGAAAAAAGGAAAATATGATAATGGTGGCTAAGTGAGGTAATTTCTTCACTCTTCTATATATTTGAAAAGGTGTAGGGTTTTTTAAAGTGACATAATCACAACCCTCCATTTAAAATTAGAAGAGATCTAAGGGTTAAAGGAAAAACTATCATCTATACCTCCCTTAAACTATGGTTAGGCATATTTCCACCCAAGTTAACACCCCATAGGCATATTTTTAAGTATCCTATACTTAGAAAAATTTTGGACCAAAATTAAAAATTTTCTCCACTTAGGCTTACCCCGGCATGAAATTGAAGTATGGACTCGTTTAGCTGTATTCATGTTGCATCCCCATACGTGCGTATATTTTCCGAGTATACGCCCGTAACAGTTTTGGATTCATTATTTCCATCTCAGACGGACACGCGCTTGGGCACGTGTCCGCGCTATTCTGACATTTGCAATTCCTCTATCTTATAAGACAGGGGGCAGAGTCTGAGACACACACCCATGGGTAAGTAAGGATTCCGACAAAAGGTAAAATCCCGGCTTCAAATTGCACGTGTCATACCATCCTAAAATAGAGTCAATCAAGGGTCAGGCCATTGGTTGACTCGGGGGCATGTGATGGATATACGCCCAATTTGAACCCGTTGACTTCTAAATCGTTTTATTTTGATCACCCCGTTAATGATTATAAATCGAAACTTTGACCCAAACACCCCGCCGAAACAACAACGGTACGGACGAGGCGAAAATACTCGTCCGGACCGCGACGAACTCACCTAGGTGAGGTCGGGTGGCCACACCCGACCTCCCCTAGGGGAGATCGGGTCAGCCAACCCGACCTCCCCTAGGGGAGATCGGGTCAGCCAACCCGATCTCCCCTAGGGGAGATCGGGTCAGCCAACCCTATCTCCCCTAGGAAGGGGTTGGGTGGCCACACCCAACCCCTACCCTTGGGGGGTAGTATTTTCTCCCCTCCCAAGGGCCCCGACACCGTTTCCCGACTCCCGTACTCAATTTATTTCCGCCAACCTCTCTGTGCTTTAAGACTTTAATTATATGATCAAGGGCTAATTAATTGTGTTTAAAGGTTAACGATGTCATTAAGCCACCTTAATGACACCGTTGCCTATAAATACAACCTTTCCACCATTCATTTGGACATCTTGGCTAATTGTGCAACTTAGCTCTGACATCTCTCTAGCTTTATCTCTCTAAAAAGAAACGTACTGACTTAAGCATCGGAGAGGGCACATCAAGCACCACCCCCCCCTCCGTGCTTGATATTGCCCCTCTTGCAGGGCACGTGGAGAAGAGAAGGAGAAGGGCGAAAGGATACGGATCAGAATGACCGAACTCAGGAAGCACAGGATCTGCTAGTTCACCAGTGAGGAGTAGGATTCAGGCCGGCGACCCGTTGACCTGAAACCTATAACCTAACAAGGAACGTTGTAATTTTCCTTACCCCCTGTTCAAGGAAGCTGGATACACAAAACACTATTGCTAATTTAAGCAAATTTATGCCATGTATATATATATTGTGTAAGGGTAAGAGTTGCGAGCCTTGGTCTTGTTTTACTTAGCCTTAGGACTGTGTCCTTTCATTTGAGTCTTTGTTTCGTCGTAGCTTCTTGTAGAAGCTCTTGGCACAACTCTATATAAGAGAGGCTATACATCATCCCCTGTTAGAAGGACGTTCATATAACATGTGAGCGTTAGTCGACATGAATGTGGGTGTTAGTCCAAGTATATATATGGATGATGTAAATGATTATAAGTATGAAATATGGGCCTTAGTCCCATTTCACTTAGCCTTAGGACCGTGTCCTTATTGGAGGAACCTTCCTTTTTGGTCTCTTAGAGCCGATAGGGTGCTTTGGAAGCGGTGTTGCGCTCCGTTTGGGAGAATGCGAGTATGATCTTCTAGATTTGGCCTTCAATGATCGTGGCATTTTTCTCCCCGTTTGTCGGAGTGTGGGCATGGTCATTTAACCTTATCCCTGCAATTCACTCTATATAGATGGAGGTGAGAGTGGTTAAAATTCCTCCTCTTACCCTTCGTATGAAAGAGTTTTCATGAATATATATAGAAGGTTGTTCCCTTCATATATGTTTGAGCGTTACTCCCTTTCTGTAGGTTAAGGGACTTCTTGCCTTGTAGATATTATTGTGACTTGGTCTCGGGCTCCTCGGACGGTGATTTTGCCTTCGTGGCTCAGTGTTGAGGTTACTTCCACGGTATGCATATCTTGCACCTTTATAAGAGGGGGCTTGGCCCTTGTGTTACTCATGCTCTGTGGCTTGTGCATATAGAGTTGTATGTATATGGTTGCCCCCGTAGTGGGCATGCTTCAGACGAGTGGAGGTGTTTGACGTTTCGGACGGGGGGGGGGGGGGGGGGGGGGGGGGGGGGGGGGGGGTTAACCCTTGAGGTGACTACGCTTGGCAGCCCATGTATGCGTGCCCCCGTAGTGGACATGTTGTTGTACGTAGACGGATACTCCTCGTGTTGACTACGCTTGGTACTTCATATATGCGTGCCTCGTAGTGGACCCGTTGTTTTAGGTAGAGGGATACTCCTTGTATTGGCTACGCTTGGTAGCTCGTATATAAGGTGTTCCTTCCATGCCACTGGTTGATGCGTAGCTCGTTGTAGGTGTTTGGTCCCTCCCCCGACTACCTTGGGTGGTGTCGAGATGATTTTGCTTATCTCCCCCTTAGGGGTGCTTGTGATTTTTGTTTATCCGCCATAGTCCTTCTTTAGCAAGTAGTATCATCCATGCACGTGTGTTTTCCCCCGTAGTAAGCATTTGATCTTTGTGCATTTTGGAACGTACTCCTAGGTAGGTTGGCGTTGATGGCTTAGCATAGTGCGTCGTGGCAGGGTTAATAGTACCTGACGTGTTATTGCTCCTCTTCCTGAGGTACTTTTTGCTATGTGCTTTGTTCCCCTGGTTCGCTATGGCTGACGGTCTCCTTGTGTTTGATTGGTACTTTCTTGAAGTTTCCTTATTTGCTTGTGGGGTGGGCTGGAGGGTGTCTGTTGCTTAATTGGGCGCGTATCCCGCTTTGCCCCCCGAGTTAAGCAATGGTCTTAGTTTGTCTCTTCGACCTCCGACCTTGCAGTTGTTGGTAGAGAGGATGTTTTCATAGTGATTGTATATATGTATGGTACCCTCCTTTGAGATATATGGACATGATAGCCATTGTCGATGTATAGGGGGGATGGTATCCTCATTTGATATATGGGCCTGATAAACCGTTGTTGATGTATAGGGGGTGGTATCCTCCGTTGATATATGGACATGATAGTCATTGTTGATTTGTAGGGGGGTGGTATCCTCCTTTGATATATGGACATGATATCCATTGTTGATATGTAGGGGGTGGTATCCTCCTTTGATATATGGACATGATAGCCATTTTGATGTGTAGGGGGATGGTATCCTCCTTTTAAATATGGACATGATAGTAACCTGTTGAAGTATATAGGGGGGATGGAACCCTCCTTTGATATATATAGACCTGATAGTCACCTGTTGGAGTACTTGCATTCTATATCTTGTTTGATGAGTTGCCCTTTGATTGGGGGACTTATATCTCATATCATGTTGGAATGGTGGACCTGTGGGTCTTATATCCCTTTTCTATTGGAAAGGTGGCTCTATGGGTCTTATGTCCCTTTCCGGTTGTAAGAGTTATCCTTATAGATCTTCCTCTTTCTATAGGTAAGGGTTGTAGATCGCCTTATCATATTTCAGAGTTTTCTTTTTGGATCTTCCCCTTTTCGGTTGGAAGGGTGGCCCTATGGATCTTATGTCCCTTTTCGGTTGTAATGGTTGTCCTTGTAGATCCTCCCATGTTCATATGTAAAGGTTGTCGATCGCTTTATCATATGTCAGGGTTGTCCTTTTGGATCTTCCCATTTTCGGTTGTAAGGGTGGTCATGTGGGTCTTATATCCCTTTTCGGTTGTAATGGTTGTCTGTATAGATATTCCCTTGTTCATATGGAAAGGTTGTTGATCGCTTTAGCATATGTCAATGTTTTCGTTTTGGATCTTCCCATTTTCGGTTGTAGATGACGCCTCCTCTTTGTGAGTGATGGTTCCTTTCTTCTTCCTCTTGTGCCCTGAAAAGCATTTGGTTCATTTAGTGCTATTATCATTTCTTACAGAAGGGAGTGTTTAAGTGGAGTCCGTAGATCTCCTATTGGTAATAATAAATTTGATAATGGAAGTGGATATTCCCTTTTCCCTTCGGATGTAGAATTTCTTCCAATGTTCTCCACTAAAAGTAGGGGTGAAACCAAAATCCGGTTGGTCCGAAAAACCGGTTAAAACCGAACCGGTCTGGACCGAAAAAATCGAATATGCAATATGCGGTTTGGTTTTTGGTCGGATTTTTTTTACTCTAATTCGATTTTTCGATCCGGTTCGGATTTTGAGCTTTGAGGACCGTGGAGACCGAACCGACCGTTATGCTAATTAAATATATACAATATATATTATATTAGTTGATACTAATTAATATAATTAATTAATTATATTAATATAAATTGTAAAATAGTCACTTATGAATATTAATTTTTCTAGTTGTATTTTATAATTTATTTAATCATATTAATGGGACTTATTTATCATTTCGATATGATATTGTCCATGAAACTAAAGAGAATGTTGAATGATAATTGTTAATATTGGATTGTCGGTTTAAACCGAACCGAAAAAACCGTACTACCAATGGACGGTTTATTTTTCCTCAAACGGTTTTTTGTTCGGAACTTTTTAAGGAAAAAAACCGGACCGAAAATTTGGGTACCCGACCGAAACAAGCAAAAATCCGGTCCGACCGGTTCGATTTCACCCCTAACTAAAAGTGTTAGTTGATATCTGCCTTTTCGCATCTCCCAGTCGGTATAAGTTGTGGGTGTCGCCTTATGAGGGCGGTCACTGTAGCTTCCACCATAGGAGTGAATCCTTGTATTGGGCTTATGTTGTATCCTTCCTTTGTGGTTTCCATTGGGAGGAGTCATGCCTCATATTTGCGTCGTCTTCTGTTTCCGGGTGGACTATCAAGCACTAGATCAGGTGGTGCCCCCTATTTGCTTGGTAGTTGCACCGTTTGCTCTTGTTTAGCCTGTTAAGGCTTATCTTCATTTTTCTCAGTTGGGTGCCGAGCACTTGTTTGTTTGGTGCCCCCCAAGTTGCTCGGTCTCTTTACTCTTTTGTTATCTTTGAGCATGCCTTTCTTATAAGATTTTTCCAGAATTGATGACGGGGTGGGTGTCTATCACTTTTGGTCTTCGTTACTACTTCTTCCATTGAATCTTCGTAGGTGTTGGTTTGGCGCGGTGCCCCCATACCTGTGCTAGGCATAGCCATTAAATGATTGACCGTGGACATATCGCTGCCCCCCGTGATGACTTTTAACAATTCTTGTTTGTGACAGTGGTGATTTTGGTTCGGAGTGTCTCCTCATTTTGCCGCTTGACATTGTTTAATGTTGAATTGTTCTTGAGTAGTTCATGTTTATAGTGACACCCTACTTGTTTATCAAGTAGGGTTTTTTACCTCTATGACGACAGCATTACTCTTGTTTGTCAAGTAGAGTGCGCTTCGCATGCATCTTTGGAAATTAAGAGAATGTGCGCGCACCAGCCGCTCTGGTAGTATTAAGTTCATTTTTTTCTCCTTCAAGAAATGTTTGTGGTGCTCCCACCCTTTTTCTGACGAGATGATTAGAGGGAATTTCATCACCATCTAACTGTTACTCCCTTGGTGGAGATGTGCCCCCATTGCGGGGGGGGGGGGGGGGGGGGGGGGGGGGTTGCTCTAAACCTTTATATTCCTATTCTTTTCAAGAGGAGTCTATGTGCTCTTCTATGCCGATGGAAGCACTAGACTTCTGTTGGTGTGATACCTCCACGTGACGTGGTGGTTGCATAGTTCCCAATATTTGTTCCCCAAGAGTACTTGTTCTTCCTTCCGAGGTTATAGGCTGACATTGCCGAGGGCTCTTCAATATGGCTATTTAATATGGGGCGAATGTGGGAGTGATGATATCCCTAGCATCTTGGTTAATATGGCTACTCTCCATGCATAGAAAGTTGGTTTTGCGAATCCACTATCCTTTTAATGTTGAAGTCATTGATGACCCTTGCGATGAGCATAGGTTTGGTGTCGCCCCTCATTTAGTGCTACCCCTCTTTTGATGTAGAAGTGGATTTGGCTTAAAAATGAGTATTATGTCGAGTAGGAGTAAAGGGAGTTGTTTTCCTTGCAGGCTGGTTTGAAATGGTATTCCCTGCTTTCATAGCATGTTGTCCTGTCCCTTGGGCAGTGTCAGACCTAAATCTGACCTACGGCAAATTACGTTTTGAAAATGTGGATTTTGAAAAGAGTCGCCACTAGTTAATTATTAGGCTAACTAGAATCCTAAATTACCTAAGCAAATAACGAATCAAATACTTAGGTTTAAAATTGGTCATTCAGAAATTCGAGTTCAGGGGTTCTATTACGAATTAAAAAATAATAATTTTTAATTACGCCCTTTCGGTACTCAATTCACTTAATTTGCCGATCTTATCGTTAATAAAAAAATATATTTGAGCATGAACATCGATAAAAGTTAAATAATACTAACGATTATCTTATATAATTAAATTGACGCGAACTACATGACGAACATACACAATTACCGTTTTTATTAGTCTAAACTAATCAAAATTTGATGAAAACATGCATAATTAACCCTTTTATTATTTAATTAATTAATTAAATTCGGATTATTTATGTCAAATTAAATCTAATAACCTAGTATAATAAACCATGATTCAACATGTGGTTAGCATTGTTCACCTATAACTAATTTAAATTCAACCTAACCATCATAATACTAAAAATAAAATAAAAATACTAAAAAAAAATGTATTTACTGATTAAATAGTAATTAAAAAAAAAAAGCTTTACATGCAGATCCACGGTGATGGTGGCCAGACACAGAGGAGGGCGGTCGGCGCGTCGAGGCAGCCGGGATGGCACGGTAGGGGCGGCAGCAGCGTCAGGTATTCCGGCAAGGACGGCGGAGGCAGCAGTGGCGCAATGGACAGCAACTGGCGGCCGTCGAAGGGAAGGACAAATCTGGTGCGGTCACGGCAAAGGCTGGCTTTAATGGAGTTGGCCGATCTGACTGGGCGGAAAGGGTGGCACGGATGCGGGCGGTCGGCGCGACGTAACCGGAGGGACGGGGTCGTGGTGGCGGGATGTGGTCGTGATGCGAGCTCCTGCATGTCCTCCGGCAATGGTCTGGTGAGCAGCGAGTAACGAGAATTACAGAAGAGTGAGAGAGGAGAGAGAGAGAGCGGCCGGTGAGCGGCGGGGCGGTTAAAGGCCCGGCGGACAGCGGGGGTCGCCCGGTGCTGTCGGAGAGCCACCGGCGTGGCCGGGCTGCAGAGGAGGTCCTCAAAAATAAAAAACTTTTCTGAGCACTAGAGGACGAAAATCGCCTAGACCCCGAGAAATAATGTATTATTGCTTGTTCTTGTGATTTTCTGTGTGTCCCTTTACAATGTAAACCTAGACCCCTATTTATACTAAAAACCTAGTCTAGATTACAGATAAAATTTAAATAAAATATGCTAACAGATAATTATTCTAGAGAATATTCCTAAGGATATATATCTTTAAAGATAATTATTTTTTGAATAAAAAATAATATCTAGAGATTAATATCTTATAGATAATTTTCTAAAAATAAAAAAAACTAATTATTATATATATACTTTTAAATATTCCGAAAATATTAAATATATTCGAAATAATTTACAATATATGTTATAATAATTTCCCTAATGTGCCCTTAAGCATTTTTGGAGACTTTGTGGCTTGACGCGTCCGGAATTTGACGTATCATGTGTAACGTCGTTACGTCCGGGTCAAAATCGAGTGTTTACTATTTGCCCCTCTTTGGACGGAATCCCGTAGAACGTGTTCGAAGGGGTTTGTCCAAAGACGAAGAAACATTGATTTTGACCAGAAAGTATGTTCTCTTCAAATTCTTCAAAGTCTTCAAGGTGGCTCATATGCTTATTCTGGTGCGGAAAGATAAAACATCTGTCGGCGGGATGCCTGTTGGCGGTGCCTCCATTAGCGATGCAGAAAGTAAAGCCTCCAGTGGCGGTGCGGAAAAGTAAAGCCTCGGTCAGCGGTGCCCCTATTGGCGGTGCAGAAAGTAAAGACCTCGATCGACGATGCCTCCAGTGGCGTGCGACAAGGAAAAGCCTCCAGTGGCGGTGCGGAAAGTAAATACTCTAGTGGCGTGTAGAAAAGTAAAGCCTCCAGTGGCGTGCGGGAAAGTAAAGCCTCCAGTGGCGTGCAGAAAAGTAAAGCCTCCAGTGGCGTACGGGAAAGTAAAGCCTCCAGTGGCGTGCAGAAAAGTAAAGCCTCCAGTGGCGTGCGGGAAAGTAAAGCCTCCAGTGGAGTGCAGAAAAGTAAAGCCTCCAGTGGTGTGCGGAAAAGTAAAGCCTCCAGTGGCGTGCGGAAAAGTAAAGCCTCTAGTGGCGTGCGGGAAAGTAAAGCCTCCAGTGGCGTGCGGGAAAGTAAGCCTCTAGTGGCGTGCGGGAAAGTAAAGCCTCCAGTGGCGTGCGGGAAAGTAAAGCCTCCAGTGGCGTGCGGAAAAGTAAAGCCTCCTGTGGCGTGCAGAAAAGAAAAACCTCGATCGAAGATGCCTCCAGTGGCGTGCGAAAAGGAAAGCCTCCAGTGGCGTACAGTAAAGTAAAAACATCGATCGACGATGCCTCCAGTGGCGTGTGACAAGGAAAAGCTTCCAGTGGCGGTGCGGAAAGTAAAGCCTCCAGTGGCGTGCAGAAAAGTAAAAACATAGATCGACGATGCCTCTGGTGGCGTCTGTTGGAGAAGAGCCTCTAGTGGCTTTGGTTGGATAAGGGTCTCGAGTGGCTTGACGACTTGAATGCATGTCCCAAATTTTTTGCCTAAATTGCGCATGACGCGACAACTTAGCGGGATCTTTTTTTTTTTTTGTTAATCCCTCATATTCTCTCCTTTTAACACGGTCAAAATTTTAGACCGTGCCCCTCGGTTTTCCTAATTTTTGCATGGATTGCCCCTGGGGTTTTTTATTCCATCGGGATTTTATTTTCTCTCCTTTTTCCATGATTGCAATTTGTGAATTTGCTATCATGCCTCTCATTTCCTAATTTTGCCTAGGCTGCCCTTTCGGGTTTTCAACCTAATGGAAGCGCTCTTTTTTGGTAGCCGATTAAACGGTGGCTGTGACCCGTACTTTATTTCCCGTCTCGATGCGAGAGTATTTGTAGCCATTTGGAGGGTGGCTGTGATCCTTTCCTCACCGTCTTCAATTTCGCGAGAGCTCTTTTGATTTGTAGCCATTTGGAGGGTGGTTGTGGCCCTTTTATTTATTTCCATCGTCGATGTTTCGGGTGCTCTCTTTCGATTTGTAGCCGTTTTAAGGGTGGCTGTGGCCCTTTCAAATGATTTACCGGCCTCACAAGATTCACGAGAATACACTTTATATGTAGCCATTTTGAGGGTAGCTATGACCCTTTCAACAATCTCCCATCCTCCCAGGATTCGAGGAACATTCTTTGTAGGTAGCCATTTTAGGGGTGGCTGTGGCCCTTTCACTCATTTCCCTCCTTCAATGTTGCGAGAGTGCTCTATATCTGTAGCCGTTTGAAGGGTGGTTATGACCCTTTATTTTGTAGTCGTTTTAGGGACGACTGTGACCCTTTTTATTTTCCCGCCCTTACAAGCTTCGCGGGGTCACTCTTTTATCTGTAGCCGTTTGAAGGGTGGTTGTGGCCCTTTATTTTGTGGTCGTTTTAGGGACGACTGTGGCCCTTTTTATTTTCCCGCCCTCACAGGATTCGTGGGGTCACTCTTAGGGTGGCAGTGGCCCTTTCACTTATTCTCTGCTTTTGATGTTGCGGGAGCGCTCTTTATCTGTAACCTTTTGAAGGGTGGTTGTGGCCCTTTATTTTATAGTCGTTTTAGGGACGACTGTGGCCCTTTTTTATTTTCCCGCCCTTTCAAGATTCGCGGGGTCACTCTTTTATCTTTAGCCGTTTGGACGGTGGCTGTGGCCCTTTCACTTATTCTCCGCTTTTGATGTTGCGGGAGCGCTCTTTATCTGTAGCTATTTGAAGGGTGGCCGTGACCCTTTTTTTATAGTCATTTTAGGGATGACTGTGACCCTTTTATTTATAGTTGATTTAGGAACAACTGTGACATTTTTATTGCTTCCTTGCTCTCACAAGATTTGTACGAACGCTTTCTTTATTTTTCTGTAGTCGATTAAAAGGCGGTTGCGACCCTTAATGAATTTTTTTTTTTGCTTCTTTTTTCATCTCACCTTTTTCCATGACTGCCCTGCGGGTTTTCAATCATGCCCCTCTCCCTGACTTTTGCCTAGGTTTTCAACCTAGCGGGAATTTATTTTTTTCTCTCTTTTTTCTTTTTTCAAATTGAAAGAAAATCAACAGAAACTAATCAACAACAACTATGTTACATGCCCCTAATAGCAGATTAAACCTTTTAATTTCTCAGAGCTTCACCGGAGGAAAACTTGTCAAATAAGTTGATTATGTCGATGTCTTGAATGGAGGATCTTTTCAATGGGTGGACGACACCGACAATAATTTCTTCTTCTCAAATGCTCTTTTATTAGCATGGTCGATCTTCATGGAATCTCGATCTTTTTTAATAGGAAGATCTCTGGATGTCTTCTATCTTCAACCATGCTTAATCTTAACAGGAATGCCCCACGGCTACATCAGACTGGTTCATAATTCGTCCCATGCTGGACGAATGGCCTGATTAACGAACACACATGGATGGTGTTGAGTTTGGCACAGTAGTCCGCAAATGGTAAACTTGGACAAAGATATCGTCCGAGGTATCTGGGATAAATTCGATAGCTTGCATAATAATGGTCGCGAGTGAAGGGCCGTACACAAGATGTGTTCTTCAGGAGTTTTGATTTGAATGATTATCCAAGCTGCACAATGAGTAAGGAAAAAAAAAAAAAATCAAATTTCGGGGATAAAAATGATCACAACTTCTCTTACCTGGGAGTTGGATTTTTCAGTGGGCAATGTGCTCGCTATGCGACTGGACCTGCTGCATGTCCTGATTCTCCTGCTTCACAACTTGTATATGTACACCTGCTGAAAAGTACATGCCCCTAGTGGCAGACTGAAAATTTCAGAACTTTTTTCGGAAAAGGATTCAGTTGATCGAGTCAACTACATTGATCGGCACATTGAATCTTCACGGGATTCTTGATGATCTCTTGAAATTTTCTCATCTCCTGACATGTCTGATCTCAATGGGAGATGCCCCATGGTTACCACTAAATGGTTTTAACCTGGCCACATAACGGTTGTATACCTCGTCTTGGAAAGCGTATGAATTTCGCACATGGTAGGTGAAATTTTCATGGAAACTTTTCGAAGCACTCACGTTTCACACGGTTGCGGCATTGGTTGAAGTGGTCATCCGACGTGCAAACGAGTAGGGACACTCAAATCTCAAGGAAAAGATTAAGTACAATTTAACGCACCTCAGCGTTAGATATCTCGAGTGTGCAATTTGTTCCTTGTGCAACTGGATGACCGCATGTTTTTGTTGCCCCATTTAGCCGGCATAACTTATGTACATGATACCTTAACCAAGCGTACCTGCAAAGAGTGAATGAAAAATCAGTGTAGAGAATATGAGAACTCATGCATGATTTTTTTGAAAACTCTACTGTCATTCATTTCATAATTTTGATTACTTTTTTTTTAAAAGGAATCAAAATTTATGATCAATTGTGTTTTGCGCCATCATGTAGTTTACTGAGTTTGCTGAGTGAATTATCAGGCTCGAACGCGGGACAAATGCTCAAAACAAAGTTTTTTTCAAAAAGGTTTTCTCGTCCTTTGTTTAAACTCGAATAGTAGAACTCAACTGCACAGTTAAACTATTTTCTCAAAAAAGAATCAAAACTCCCATTTTTTGAATGTTCGCTCATTTGAATGTTGAAATGACGGTCTTGCCAAAAAAGTGCAATCTACCTTGGATAAAAACGAATGACACTTTGAGTTTTTTTTTTTTTTAAATGCTCATGCATGTTCGAAAGTTAAAATTCTATTGTTAAGAAAGTTACAACTTACAATATATTACCTGAATGATGCATATGAAATGCATTTTTGAAAGTTAAAATTCTATTCTAAGAAATTCACAACTTACAACAGTTTACCTGAACAATGTATATGAAATGCATATTTTGAAATGAAAATTTCAGGTGGATTTTTTTAAAATAATGCAATTGAGATGCATGCGTGAATTTGAAAGCTCTATAGCTAAAAAAAACTCACAATTTTTCTAAAATGTTTTTTTATAAAAAATAATGCATATTGAATGCATGCTTAAAAAAAATCAGGTAAAAAAGTTTTTTGAAAATGATGCATATGCAATTCATGTTTGAATTAAAAAAAAAAAAGGGTTAACAGGTCTTTTGGTACATGACGTTTGACAACTTTTGGGTTTTGGTCAATGATGTTTTTTTTTACCTAGTTTTGGTACCATATGTTTGCATATTTTTTCTAGTTTTGGTCTAACCGTTACATTTCGTCCATTTTTTGACATGTTCAAGTCACGTGATCCACTCTAAACTTTAAATTTAGTCCCTCTAATACTTTTTTAACCTTTTTTTTGTTCAATTTAGTCCCGAAGTTTCAAAATTGACCCCAATTGGAAAATAGGTCCAATTGAATTTTTGAAACTTCGGGAATAAATTGAACAAAAAAAAGGTTAGGAAAGTATTAGAGGGACTAAACTGAACAAAATTAAAAGTTTAGGGTGGATCACGTGACTTGTACATGTCAAAAAATGGACGGAATGTAACGGTCGGACCAAAACTAGAAAAAATCTGCAAACATACGATACCAAAACTAGGAAGAAAAAAAACATCATGGACCAAAACCCAAAAATGGTCAAACATCATGGACCAAAAGACATGTTAACTCAAAAAAAAAAAACTCTAAGAGCCAAAATAAATTACAAATTTTCATAATTTAAAAAAAAAATGATGCACATTGAATGCACTAACAGAATTTTACAACTTACATGAAAAAAAATTTCCAAAAAATAATGCGTAAGAAACGCATGCTTGAAATAAAACATTCTGGTAAGTAGTTTTGAAAACAACACATGGAATACATGTTTGAAACTAAAAATTCTACGACTAAGAATGTGTACAGTTTATCAACATATTATTTTTCCTAAACAATGCACACGAGATGCATACTTGAGATGAAAGTTCTACAGTCAAGATAATTTACAAGTTATCTGAAAAGATTTTTGTTTTTTTGTTTTTTAACGAGGGAAAAAAAATCAATGCATCTTGGTTGCTCAAAATTAAGAATCAGGCGAAAAGTTTTTTTTTTTTTTTAAAGGATGCATATGAGATGCACAAAAATAAATACAAGATGCAAACTTAGAAATGAAAGTTCTACAACTGAGAAAAATTTCAATTTACCTGAAAGGGTTTTTTTCGAAAATAATGCATATGACATGCAGGTTTTTTTTATTAAAATTCAGATAAAATGTTTTTTTTTAACCAAAGAGCCCTAACACTAAAACAGCTTACAGTTTATCTAAAAAGTTTTTTTTTTAAATTAATGCATATTGGATGCATTATTAAATTTTTGTTTTTTTAAACGATGCATATGGAATGCACGTTCGAAATTAGAAGCTCTAATAGCTAAAGAGGAATCACAATTTTCCTAAAATGTTTTTTTTTTAATGTATGTTCGAAAGGAGGCTCCAATAGCTAAAGAAATTAATTTTTCTGAAATGTTTTTTTTTAAGTAATGCATACGCAACGCACTAAAAAAATTACAACATACCTGAGATTTTTTTAAAATAATGCGCATGAGACGCATATTTAGAATAAAAATTTAGATAAGGTTTTTTTTTATTTTTTTTTATTTTTTTAAACAATGCATCTGAAACACATGTTTAGAAATAAAAATCTACAACTAAGGGATTAACTACTTAGCTAAAAATGTTTTTTTGTTTTATCTGAAAATAACGTATACAAAATGCATTTTAAAATTAGAAGCTCTAATAGTTAATCATGAATTACAACTTACCTGGGTTTTTTATAATGCGCATGAAACACATATTTTAGAACAAAATTTAGGTAAGAGTTTTTTTAAAACCGTGCATAAGGAACGTACGTTTGAAATGAGAGTTCTACCTAAGAGACATGCTGCAAATATGATTTTTTGTTTTTTGTTTTTTTTTAAAGATATAATGGGATGCATGCTCATAAATAAAAGTTACACAGTTAGAAAAACTTACAGTTTATCTTACAACCTCTTTACAAAAATAACACGGATAAAACACGACATGTTAGGGGGGGTAGGTTCCACTGATAGATTCCCGACAATGTGGTTTCCTCTCCCCATCATAGGGATCATAGGACCTTCACAAGCAAGTGGAGTTGTCCTGAGTCGTTCCGGCGGTTCGGCCGCGCGGTCGTACCCTTACTAACTCTCCGGGGTTCCTAGTTGCCCTGAGTTTTAGGCATTTAGGATATTACACTAAAGTGGTGTGTGCAAATTCAAACAATGCCACAAAAAAGAAAAGAATTAGTTTAAATTCTACGCTTTGTACCTGTAAAAAAAAAAAAACAAAGTTAGATTAATCAAGAGAAAAAAAAAGAATTAGATTAATAAAGAAAAAAGGAAAATAAGCAAATATAATGAGCTCGAACCCTCTAAAACTTCCCCAGCAGAGTCGCCAAATTGTCAGACCTAAATCTGACATACGGCGAATTACGTTTTGAAAACGTGGATTTTGAAAAGAGTCGCCACTAGTTAATTATTAGGCTAACTAGAATTCTAAATTACCTAAGCAAATAAAGAATCAAATACTTAGGTTTAAAATTGGTCTACATTCAGAAATTCGAGTTTGGGGGTTCTATTACGAATTAAAAAAAATTATTTTTAATTACGCCCTTTCGCTACTCAATTCACTTAATTTGCCGATCTTATCGTTAATCAAAAAAATAGATTTGAGCATGAACATCGATAAAAGTTAAATAATACTAACGATTATCTTATATGATTAAATCGACGCGAACTACATGACGAACATACACAATTACCGTTTTTATTAGTCTAAACTAATCAAAATTTGATGAAAACATGCATAATAAACCCTTTTATTATTTAATTAATTAATCAATTTCGGATTATTTATGTCAAATTAAATCTAATAACCTAGTATAATAAACCATGATTCAACATGTGGTTAGCATCGTTCACCTATAACTAATTTAAATTCAACCTAACCATCATAATACTAAAAATAAAATAAAAATACTAAAAAAAAAATTATTTACTGATTAAATAGTTATTAAAAAAAAAAAAAACTTTACATGCAGATCCACGGCGATGGTGGCCGGACACGGAGGAGGGCGGTCGACGCGTCGAGGCAGTCGGGATGGCACAGTAGGGGCGGCAGCAGCGTCAGGTATTCCCGCAAGGACGGCGGAGGCAGCAGTGGCGCAATGGACAGCAACTGGCGGCCGTCAAAGGGAAGGACAAATCTGGCGCGGTCACGGAAGAGGCTGGCTTTGCAGGAGCTGGCCGATCTGACTGGGCGGAAAGGGTGGCGCGGATGCGGGCGGTCGGTGCGACGAAACCGGAGGGACGGGGTCGTGGTGGCGGGATGTGGTCGTGATGCGAGCTCCGGCAATGGTCCGGTGAGCAGCGAGTAACGGGAATTACAGAAGAGAGAGAGAGAGAGAGAGAGAGAGAGAGAGAGAGAGAGAGAGAGAGAGAGAGAGAGAGAGAGAGAGAGAGAGAGAGAGAGAGAGAGAGAGAGAGAGAGAGAGAGAGAGAGAGAGAGCGGCCGATGAGCGGTGGGGCGGTTGAAGGCCCGGTGGACGGCGGGTGTCGCCTGGTGCTGTCGGAGAGCCACCGGCGTGGCCGGGCTACATAGGAGGTCCTCCAAAAAAAAAATTCTGAGCATTAGAGGACGAATATCGGAGAGCCCCGAGAAATAATGTATTATTGCTTGTTCTTGTGTTTTTTCTGTGTGTCCCTTTACAATGTAAACCTAGACCCCTATTTATACTAAAAACCTAGTCTAGATTACAGATAAAATTTAAATAAAAAATGCTAACAGATAATTATTCTAGAGAATATTCCTAAAGATATATATCTTTACAGATAATTAGTTTTTGAATAAAAAATAATATCTGGAGAAAAATATCTTACAGATAATTTTCTAAAAATAAAAAAAAAACTAATTATTATATATATATATTTAAATATTCCGAAAATATTAAATATATTCGAAATAATTTAAAATATATTTTATAATAATTTCCTTAATGTGTCCTTAAGCATTTTTGGAGACTTTGTGGCTTGACGCGTGCGGAATTTGACGTATCATGTGTAACGTCGTTACGTCCGGGTCAAAATCGAGTGTTTACAGGCGGGTGGGGGTCCGGTGGGTGTATTTCTTGTACATAGGTAAACTGTAGGATGGGATTCCATATGGTTTTCCATTGAAAGGCATATCGTTTAGAACCCTTGGATTGCATTCTCTTACAGTAGGCGCGACATGCCCTGTTGGTTGTAGTGGCCCTCCTTGTTTGGGGCTATCCTTTTGCTCATAGTGGGAAGATGAGTATGCATGCACCCTCCTTTTGCTCATCATTGGTGATGCTTGCCCCCCAATGTATGTAGTTGTTCTTACTAATGCCATATTCTTCTTGGGATGGGGTTATTGCTCATCTCTCCCTCCTTAGGGTTGTCATGTCCTTCCCAGAGTGGCTGTCGTTCAGTGGTCACCTCCAGTTGCCTCATATATATGCGCTCTGGAAGAGCTACTCTTGGTGCATTCATGAAGGGATACGAGGATGGTGCTCATCCTTTTTGAGAGGTTGTTGTTCTGCTTCCTCCTCATCTTGCCCTCTATTGGTATACTCTGGAAGAGCTGCCATGGGTGCCTTTTCTTGTAGCCACTTCTTTGGCCATCTGGCCTGTTCTTGGGTGTTTGATTGTTGCCCCCACTAGGTCTTGTTATTTGTTAGGGGTGAGGTAGGTAGTTTTTGATTGACTACCGACTGTGGTGTCTTGGAGGTTGATGGAGTGATTTCCAATGAGTGTTTTTCTCCATTGGTCGACGGATAGCATCCTTTGGTTGTTGCCCCCGGATGCTAGGCTCCCGGAGACCCACCGTAGGTACCTTACTATGCCGCCCCCTTGTTCTCTGATTCTACTTTATTTATTGCCATCGAGCACAAGTAGTAGGTGATGGGTCCGATTATAGCTGTCAGGCCCTTTACCGGCGAGGAAACGGCAAACAGGCCCACCAGGCCCAGAGCAAAGGTCACGATGACCTAGGAGAAGGGTCCCGATGAAGGGAGTCCCGACGAAGTAGGGTCCCGACAAGAGTCGGTCCCGACAGTGGAGCTAGGAGCTCCCGATAAGAAGCCTTTAAGAAGGCCCCGATGACGAATCCCTGAGAATGATTGGCCCTGTCACGATGACGAGGGGCCCCGAGCGGTGACACAACGAGTTAACTCTGGAGTCCCCGACGGGAGTCGGGACTCGTTACCAGAGGATAAAGCCAAGATATGCGGGGCGTGGCCGAGATATACGGAACGTGGTTAAGATACACGGATCGTGGCCGAGATACGCGGGGCATGGCTAAGATACGCGAGATCGTGTACGAGATAAGCGGGATATGGGCTAACCACCCCTAACGGTTCGCCAGGTACCTGAGGCACCTCCTTGCCTATAAAAGGGCAGGAGGTCACCTCAGATCAGGTTACGTCGAAATTGAATACTTTTGATATCTGTTGCTTGCCAGTCATACGAGAGACTCATTTAAGCATCGGAGAGGGATTCTGGGTCACCGCCCGGTCTATCCCTCTTGCAGGATTGCGTGGAGCAAAGGAGCTAGGATTGCCGTCAAGATCCGTACCGGAGTTCCACCGTGATCCAACATTGGCGCCGTCTGTGGGAATCTAACAAAAAGCTGATATGCCTTCTACTCGTTCGATGGTGGCTGGCAAGAACAGAAGGGGACAATCTGGTGGTTCCCGTCACCCTGCTGCAACAAACCTGAATTCAGTACCAGAACAAGGAGAAAATCAAAATCATCCCCCAGCTGAACTCTCCCAGACAGGGGGGCACAATGGATCGCATCCCGAAGAAGTTGCCCCTCGACACCAGGATAACAGGGGGCAGGAGGCCCCCCCGACTGCGGATTTGACAAGGGCCGTGGCGGAGGCCATGCCCATGTTCCTGGCGGCTGTAGAGGCTCTCTTAGACCGAAGGGAGGCTGCAAGGAGGCAGGAGGAGATGCCTCCGCTGGAAGAAGCAACCCTACCAACAGAGGGTCGGAACGTACAAGAAGCCCCACCCCAGGGCCAGGAAGGAGGTAAGATGACCGGTCAGCCGGAGAAGTTCGTGGTTGATGGGCCAGGACCAGTTCAGCACAGGACCATTCCCCTGAATGGCCCCATCACTCCCGACCAGATGGTAAAGATCGTGAACATCTGTATGGGAGAACAGAAGCCGCTGGTCTCGGAGTTGAGGGATCGATCCACTCATCCCTTCGTTCCCCGCCTAATAGACACCCTCGCCCCGCCAGGGCTGGGTATCCCCGAGATCAAAGAGTATGACGGAGAAGGAGATCCAGTTCGTCATGTCCAGAAGCATCTTATGGCGTGTCTGGGTAGAGCCCCGACAGAGGACATCGTGTGTACCCTGTTCCCTAATACACTGGGAGAAAGGGCCCTGACCTGGTTCTTTAGTCTACCCCCAGGCTGCATCACCTGTTGGGCTGACATGCACGACCGTTTCATTCGGCAGTACCAGGGTCGCCGACGTCTGCTGAAGAGTGTGAGGTCCCTCACCCTGGTGGTACAGAGGCCCGACGAATCACTGACACATTACTACCAGCGGTACACGGCCAGTGTGGCGGAGATAGACGAGGAGATCTCGGAGGGCGAAACAATTCGTACCTTCATTCGGAACCTGACGGCCCCCTATGGTTCCGACCTGATGCACAGCGTGGCTGAGAAACCTGTGTGGAATATGGAAGCATTACAGAAGAGAGTGAAGCGGCAGATCGATGTCCAGGAGTCAAAGATAGCCGCAGGAGAACTGGAGCCCCCAAAATCGAACAAAGGGAATCAGTCGAGCAAGCGTCTCGACGACCGTAAGTCAAAAGGCAAACACGAAGGTAGTCGGGACCGAGGTCGCTCTGGTCGGGGGGATGATAGACGTCCTCCAAGGAAGGATAAGAAGGAAGATCTCGACATCCCTCTCAACTGCTCCATGGCGGAAGTGCTGACAGTCATGGAACAACAAGGTATCTCTAGATACCCCCCGAAGAAAGATGGAGAATTCCTGGGGTCCCGCACAGATCGCTATTGTCGGTTTCACCGCGCAAATGGCCATGACACTAATCACTGTCGAGAGCTGAAAAAGGAGATTGAAAAGCTAATCCAGAAGGGAAAGCTCAAGGAGTTTGTTGGAGACAAACGATACAGGACCCGCTCTCGGTCCCGATCGCGGTCCCGCTCCCGATTCCGCGATCGGTCCCCGAAGAAAAAGAGAACTGATCCAGAGTCATCCGGTGTTCACAAAGAAAGACGAGTCATCAATGTGATTCATGGAGGATTTGCTGCTGGAGGGGATACCTCATCCGCTCGAGAGGTTTACGCCTCTAGGATTCCTACTGCGGTGGTACTGGGTAAGTGGTCTCGATCTTGGACCTTGAAAGAAGAGATGATGATCTCCTTCTCGTCGGAAGATCTCATAGGTGTGGAGACCCCGCACGACGATGCCTTAGTAGTAACTCTGGATGTAGACGGGTTCGAGATGAAGAGAATTCTGATTGACGGAGGAAGCTCCTCCGACATTCTATTCATGGACGCGTTGGAAGCCATGGGGAAGACGAAGAAAGATCTGAAGGAGGCAAACTTCCCGATGGTCGGGTTCTCTGGCTCAACTTCCTACCCATTGGGAGTAATCACCTTACCAGTAAAGTTTGGTAGCGGATGGAAGTCAGAAAGGAGGAACGTGGAATTCGTCGTGGTTGATTCTGCTGGGACCTACAACGCAATTATCGGGAGAACAACCATCAATCCACTAATGGCAGTTGCCTCGACTGTGCACCAGAAGATGAAGTTCCCGACCGACCACGGAGTCGGGGAGGTCAAAGGTGACCAAGTGGCCTCCCGAAAATGCTATGTTAATGCCACCCGGAGGAGGAGGCGAGAGGCCATGACTGTCCTCCAGACAGACACAGATCCCAGAGAAGAGTCTGGACACTCCGTCCCCATAAAAATCTGAAAGATACGTTGGGAGAAACCGTGGAAGCCTCCGTGGATGATATGCTGGTGAAGTCCCGACAAACTAAGGATCACGTGCACAACCTCACCATGGCATTTGAACGGATAAAGCTCCGTCAAGTTCGCTTGAACCCGACAAAGTACGCCTTTAAAATCCATTCAGGGAAGTGTTTGGGCTCCAAGATGAACCGAAGAAGAATTGAAGTAAACCCAAAGAAACTGGGGGCAATCAAGGAAATGCAGTCTCCGATAAACCATCGGAAGATGTACTTCCTGGAAAAGGCTTCTCGTATGGTGAACTTGGGCTATTACTGGCCCACGATGAGCAAAGAAGCAGTGGCGTTGGTCCGATCATGCGACGCGTGCCAGAGGTACGCCCCGAGTATTGTGGCCCCAGCTACCTGCCTGACATCCATCAAGAGCGCTGGGCCCTTCGCGCAGTGGGGCATCGACTTGGTGGGACCTCTTCCACAAGCACAAGGACAATGTAAGTATTTACTTGTAGCTATCAATTATCTTTCAAAATGGATGGAGGCGAAGGCATTAGCCAGAACAACGGGGAATCAGATCGTCAAATTCCTCCGAACCCACAACGTGTCCAGATGTAGGATTCCTAAGGTGATGACCAGCGAAAATGGCCCACCATTTAACGACTCTCAAGGGAGAAAGTATCTGGAAGACCTCGATGGCAGAACGATGAAACATTCTCAGTGACGAACACTCGAAGAAACACCATGCCTGAAGAAAGTCGCCTTAAGTGGTGCCCAATAAAATCGCCTTAAGTGGTGCCCAATAAGGTCGCCTTAGATGGTGCCCGATGTAAAATCGCCTTAAGTGGTGTAGGCTATTTATCGTTTAATTCGATGTAAACCTATTTTATGCCAATAAATAAAGAGGTTGCTTCCCAACAAGGGTTGTCCTTAGATTTATGTCAAGTGTGAAAGTCGCCTTCAGTGGTGCACGATGAAAGTCGCATTCAGTGGTGCATGAGGAAAGTCGCCTTCAGTGGTGCACGATGAAAGTCGCCTTCAGTGGTGCACGATGAAAGTCGCCTTCAGTGGTACACGATGAAAGTCGCCTTCAGTGGTGCACGATGAAAGTCGCCTTCAGTGGTGCACGGTGAAAGTCGCCTTCAGTGGTGCACGATGAAAGTCGCCTTCAGTGGTGCACGGTGAAAGTCGCCTTCAGTGGTGCACGGTGAAAGTCACCTTCAGTGGTGCATGAGGAAAGTCGCCTTCAGTGGTGCACGATGAAAGTCGCCTTCAGTGGTGCACGATGAAAGTCGCCTTCAGTGGTGCACGGTGAAAGTCGCCTTCAGTGGTGCACGGTGAAAGTCGCCTTCAGTGGTGCATGAGGAAAGTCGCCTTTAGTGGTGCACGATGAAAGTCGCCTTCAGTGGTGCACGATGAAAGTCGCCTTCAGTGGTGCACGGTGAAAGTCGCCTTCAGTGGTGCACGATGAAAGTCGCCTTCAGTGGTGCACGGTGAAAGTCGCCTTCAGTGGTGCACGGTGAAAGTCGCCTTCAGTGGTGCATGAGGAAAGTCGCCTTCAGTGGTGCACGATGAAAGTCGCCTTCAGTGGTGCACGGTGAAAGTCGCCTTCAGTGGTGCACGGTGAAAGTTGCCTTCAGTGGTGCATGAGGAAAGTCGCCTTCAGTGGTGCACGATGAAAGTCGCCTTCAGTGGTGCACGATGAAAGTCGCCTTCAGTGGTGCACGGTGAAAGTCGCCTTCAGTGGTGCATGAGGAAAGTCGCCTTCACTGGCGCACGATGAAAGTCGCCTTTAGTGGTGCACGATTCTTAAATTTACTCTAAGTAATATAAAGTCGTCTTAAGTGATGCATTCGATATTAAGTCGCCTTAAGTGGTGCAAGTTATTAGATCGTCGGAAGGACATCAGAAGAAATTCGTAAGTATCGAAGTTTCGACTGCCAAGCACTAAGTCGTCTTAAGTGATGCACTCAAGGTTAAGTCGCCTTAGGTGGTGCACGTTGTTAAATAGTCGGAAAAGACGAAAGACAAAAAAAAGATCGGAGTTAAAGGAGTCTAATATTGATAAAGGGCTCGAAGGCCCGACGACGAAGCAAGAGAAGAAAATACAAGGACTCTGAAAGCTAAAGGCATTCAAGCTTGGTCCTTGTCAGCAGCAGCAGAGGGGTCCGCAGGATTGGCTTCGGGAGGATTGGCTATCGGGGCGTCTGCACTTGGAAGCTCAGAAGCATCCTCAACAACTACCGGAGTACTCCCCCCATCACTCTCCTCGGAAAGAGCGAAGTACTTCTTCGCAAAGGGAGCGAGGGAAGGAGACTTGTTAAAATTGATGGCGTCCCCGTACTCCAGGTGGAGCTCCTCAACGGCGTTGAAGAGAGTATTCTCCACCTCCGCGCTGAAGAACTTCAGGGCGTCAGCTTGGAAGACCTCCGACCTTCGATAGTCCTCCCGACCCTTGGCCTCCGCTTCGGCCAGCCGCGCCGGGAACCCCGCAATCAGCTCCTCCAGAGCCTTCTTCTCGAGGACCAGCTGGTCCTCGGCGGCCTTCTTCTCCTGGGTCAGCCGATCCACGACCTCCCCCCGCTCCTGCCGCTCCTGCCTCAGGAGCCCCTCGAAGTCCGCGATCTGCTGCTGAAGACCCCGAATCTTCTCATTGAGGGCAGCCAGCTCCTTGGCCAGCTTCCCCCGCGAAGACTGGGAAGCCTGGAGATCCGCCTGAAGCTGCTCACGGACTCCGCGGTCCCGCTCCCGGGCCTCATCGTAGGCAATGACATACCCGATGAGGCGGTTGTAATCCCCGAGCTCCTGCAGTCAAAAGGAAAAAGTGTTAGAAGGACAAAAGACTCGATTTATTGATCAATAAGGAAAAAGTGAAGTTTCACCTCGATGCGGCGCACAGCTATATCCCTGACATCCCGCTCCATATGCGTCCGATTGAGGTAAATCGGATGTCGCATAGAAGGCAGGATGGAACCCGCCAGAAGATGCAGGGCCAGCTCTTGGTCCTGTTCCCCTTGTGTGAGCGGGACTCCCTGAAGCGTCTGGATCGGAGCCCAGGGGGCATTGGCCTGCGAAGGGTTGTAGGGCCTATAGAAGTCCCTGTCGAGAGCCATGGGAGAGATGGGACGGGGAAGAGAAGGGCACATCTCCTTCTCAGCCCGGACAGGAGAGGGAGAAAAGTCATGGATGGGAGAGAGCTCCCGCCGCTGTGGAGAAGACGAGGGAGGCGGCCCCTGAGGGGTTGGTTTCAAGGGGGATTGCCCCGCCTTCCGACGCTGCTGAAGGGGATCAACCCCGGCGGTCTCCTCGGAGGAGTCCAGGGTCTCCACCTGGCGAAACTGTTCACCAGATGGTGCCTTCTCTCCAGCTGAGGGAGGCACCCCCGCTGAAGGCGGTGCATCCGTAGAAACTGCAGCCCCCGAGGAAGCTCCCGAGCGACCTGCACCTGGAGGATGAAGAGCTTCAGATAGGTAGTCAGGAAGTTCATCGGGATTCTTACACCAAATGATACGTCGGGAGACGTATCGATCCTTCCCGCGGAAGTGATAGTAGCCCGCCTTCAAGACCCGGGGAGTTTCACCTCGAAGGATCCTCTTGACATCAGCAATTCGGCCCTCCTTGGTCGAGGAAATCAAGTCCGACGGAACCATCCTTTTATATGATTTAATAGCGAGTCGGAGTTGTTTACCTTCTTCAGCATTCTGGACCTCGAAGAGTTGGTCCAGATCCACCCGCGGTCGCTTGGGTTGCTCCGTTGAAGGAGACCCCGACCTGGCAGCAGCAGCCTTCTTGGCAGACTTCCTCTTCCGCGAGGGGCGGACAGCATCGGTCTCCCCCTGCTTAAGGAAGAAATCGGTCAGCACAGACACCTTCTTGGCTGCAAACAATAAACGAAGAAAAAGTTAGAGATTTTACCCAAGGGACCATGCTAGAAGGGCCGTCGAAGAGCTGCCCCCCAGAGACAATACTGAGGAGTCGGACCCCAGTATGCACCAGGTCCCGCTCCACCAGAGAGTTAGCATTGAGAGGAGTGTAGGACTCCCCCAACGATAAAGCTGGATCAATTGAAGGGTCTCGAAGTCCTCATCAGCATAGGAGTGGAAAGCAGGCGGAGGGTCTGCTGCCACCTCCCACCGAGGCCAAGGGATAGAAGAATGTTGGATGAAGAAGTAGCTCCTCTTCCAGCTACTGTTGTCAGACCCCGTATCAATCAAGAGTCCCCGACCCTTGACCACCTTCCAGGTGTCACTGGTCCAACCGTGCCGGGCAAGCTGCTGCTTACTCCATTTGGGCATCCGAGGGTAGAAGGCGCAAACCCCCGCCTCGTTGCATTTCAGCCCGTAAAAAGTCCGGAAAAGCTGGAGGCTGTAGACCCACTTCTGTCGGAGACAGAGGACTTGAAAGGCGTTCCAAATGCGGATGGCATGAGGAGAGAAGGTAGTAGGGTGTGTTTGGTAATGTTGGCACAGTTCGACCAGGTTACCGCAGAAGGGGAACCTGATCCCCGCTGATATTTGTCCCGTAGAGACAAATACCTCCCCTTTCTGGGGACGAGTAACCTCAGGGTCACTCGAGGGACGATGCCGATCATACGGGAAGCGAGGTTCCCAGGTGAGGGTGATGCAACCCTCTCGGAGAGATGCATCGTAAGCAGTGGTGGAAATTTCATTCGGAGCATAGTCAAATTTAAAAGGTTTTCTCCCCTCGGAGCTGGAACCGCTGTCTGAAAAGCAACCAGGGCAAGAAAATACAGTGGGATTCTGGAAGAAATTAAAAAGGAAAAGACGAACGAGCAACGAAGAGTGTTTCCTTACCAGACATGGTGGAGTAGAGGTTGAAAGAGATGAACGAAGTATCGCCGGAAGGACGACCGGAGAAGATTCCAAGGATCTTCGAAAGCACAGAGCTGGGAATTGCAGAAAAATCGCAGAGAGCTTTTGAGAATTCGAAGACGGTAAAAGTTAAATTGTGACTGTGGCTAGGGTTTTATAGTCGAAGAAGACAGTTGAAAGGACACTTCGATCCGAGTCGTCAAATTCGAAAGGTCTTAATCTGAACCGTCGAGATGAAACGTGCAGAAGGACAACGGGCGTAATGATGAAACGGCCTGAAAAGCACTTTTCAGAAAAGGACAGGCGCGAAAAATCAGGCACGTGGGTCGAAAACGTCACTCCATCATCTGCTGCATTTAATGCACTAGAAAACCGAAGAGACCCTTGGGATATAGCAGTTATCCATAAAACCCTGAGGAAACGTAGAGGAGAATACTGATAACTTTAAGTAACTGAACCAAGGAGTAGATCCCCGACTCTAGTGTTGGAAAAATCGGGAGTTGGAAGACACGACGAACTAAAAGTCCCTCATGTCTTGGGGGCAAGTGATGGGTCCGATTATAGCCGTCAGGCCCTTTACCGGCGAGGAAACGGCAAACAGGCCCACCAGGCCCAGAGCAAAGGTCACGATGACCTAGGAGAAGGGTCCCGATGAAGGGAGTCCCGACGAAGTAGGGTCCCGACAAGAGTCGGTCCCGACAGTGGAGCTAGGAGCTCCCGATAAGAAGCCTTTAAGAAGGCCCCGATGACGAATCCCTGAGAATGATTGGCCCTGTCACGATGACGAGGGGCCCCGAGCGGTGACACAACGAGTTAACTCTGGAGTCCCCGACGGGAGTCGGGACTCGTTACCAGAGGATAAAGCCAAGATATGCGGGGCGTGGCCGAGATATACGGAACGTGGTTAAGATACACGGATCGTGGCCGAGATACGCGGGGCATGGCTAAGATACGCGAGATCGTGTACGAGATAAGCGGGATACGGGCTAACCACCCCTAACGGTTCGCCAGGTACCTGAGGCACCTCCTTGCCTATAAAAGGGCAGGAGGTCACCTCAGATCAGGTTACGTTGAAATTGAATACTTTTGATATCTGTTGCTTGCCAGTCATACGAGAGACTCATTTAAGCATCGGAGAGGGATTCTGGGTCACCGCCCGGTCTATCCCCTCTTGCAGGATTGCGTGGAGCAAAGGAGCTAGGATTGCCGTCAAGATCCGTACCGGAGTTCCACCGTGATCCAACAGTAGGCTTCGTGCTTTTTGCTCGAATCCGCAGACGGCGCCAGTGTTTGCACCGAGTGTCCTTCGTGGGCTTTGTTTACACACGAGTGTCCTTCGTGGGCTTCTCCTTCCGTTCTCTTCCTCTTATCGGACTTTTCCTTCTAGTATTCCTGCCTCGTGGGCTTCTTCTTCTCGTATACTTGCAAATGGGCGCACGGAAGGGGGCTCCTGGTAAGTCCACTATTTGCATATGGTGTCCTGAGTGCCTTTTTGCTTCGGACCTCCGCCTTTCCTTCTCCGTGGGATACCTGCAAAAGGGGTAATACCGAGACCCAATGGGGGGTGGTGCTCGGTGTGCCCTCTCCGATGCTTAAATGAGCATATGCATTTTAGAGAGATAAAGTAGAGAGAAGGTAGAGCTTGAGTGAGAGATCTTAAGATTAGTTTCAAATGAGGAGAGGAGGTCTCTATTGGATCGTACCAGTTCCAGTGGTTTCCTGGTCCGGTTGTGGCAGGTTCGTAATATAAGTTGGTCTTGACCGTAAATAAGATACGTTTGACCTCGATCCGACCGTATATGAGCATAATGTGTTTAAGTGTGTGGGAGTGGCCTCCAAGGGCGAGCCTCGGGTGAAATATCGCCCGGGGGTGGGGGGCCGAACAGAGGGACTAGTCCGGACGGAAGGGGGGGGGGGGTACCCGGGCGGGTACCCCACTCGGTTTTACCGAGTGTGGTGTGGATGGCGCTCGGGTAACCCGAGCGCCCCACGCTCGGATAACTCGAGCGTGGGGTCCACACTTGGTATTTACCAAGTGTAGACACCGCTCAGATACCCCCGAGTGATTTTTTCCACTCGGGGTCTTCCCGAGTGGATTTCGCCACTCGGGGTCTTCCCGAGTGGATTTCGCCACTCGGGGTGTTTCTGGGCCTAAGTAATGGGCCCCGGGTGTCCGTGTTCTAAGTTTCGAGTTATATTCGATTGTGGCCCATATATAGGGTCCAATTAATAAGAGCTAGGGTGTATATCCACCAGGTACCATTAGGGTATTTGGGCTAGGCCTGAATCGCATGCGACATGGGAGGCCATAAATTGGGCCTCCCACCCACACTAGGTCGCGCCGAACATAAAGAGTAAGGAGGTGGGATTTTCCCACCTCCACTCCTATATATAGAGGACTAGAGGTGACTTATTAAGTGCTCATTCTCTCTTCCCAAGTGTTGAGATTAAAACCCTCCCCCTAGGTCCCTTAGTGTTTCGGCCGAACCCACCTAGAGGAGGTGCCTAAATTGCGACAAGCAATTTACTCCAAGTAAGATCCATCCCGCGAGAATCGAAGGAAGCTCTGCTCGGAAGATCAAACCGCGTAGGGCTTCTCTAACAGGAACCTCTACGGGGTACCAGTCGGTGGATCGAGAATTCCCCTCGAAGATCTTGGGCTACAGAAATTGTTAAAGGTATGTGCACTTTCTTTCGCTGCATAATTAGTTACCATGCACGTATCTAGGGTTTCGTTTCTGTAGGATTAGTCACCATAATCCAACAGCTGCTCCCTGTACTAGTCCTCCCAAGGTACGCACTGAGAAATAATGATGAAAGTCATAAATTCTCCTCGGATTCATCTTACTCGAGAGTATTTCAATTTACAGTTTTGGATTACAGAACCGAGAAGCGGAACAAACGCGGACCTGAAGGAGGATGCCCCTGAACAATAAAGAATTAGACAATAGTCTTTATCTTTACTTGCCAGAACTTTTCAAATTTTAAGTTTAATAGATACTCATCGATAATAATTTACTTGAAACAAGGGAACCATTTCTTTTAAGCGTGTAAAAAATGCTTGGATAGAGTAATGATTATCCATCTTCACCGAGCTATTTGATCTCAATATTGTTGTTCGATGCATTGCTTTAAATATAAATTCACATCTTTCTTATTTGTTAGTACTCCATTATATAATAAATATCCGTAATGATGAACATGTTTGACACCGATCGGATTAAATTAAATTGAATTTTGGAAACGAAACGATTTAAACCATGAGATAAAACATGGAATAAGCGCCAAAAGGTGTGTGTACCTCGAAAGATGGAACACATCGTTTTCAAAGTACGAATTTAATGATGAAATGTTTTAATGTTGAATTTTTCATTAGCCTCCCTCTTTTTGGGAATAATTCATTCAATGCTTACACGATGAAAAGAGGTATGCTTCACAAGCTACCACGAACTCGCAAAGTATAAACTGTCGCATAAGGCGGAAGCCCAATGCACAGTTCAAAGATGATCAAATCTTTGGGATGAATTAGCCAATGAAAAGGATGATGTCGGTAAAATGACTCTCCCAGTAATGCCTTGAGTGAGAATTTTGTCAGGACATTCACATCGATGACACACTTCATCAACAAAATCGGTCAAACACGTCGCCATAAAAGATCAAATGAATTATAACGAATTAATTCATATCATCATGCGACATTAACATGCACATTAAAAAATTATTTGGACCGAGAGTATGGTGACTACTCTTAGAGGATACATGTTTAAATTAGCTTTTAATAATGGTGTCGTGGTCGAACATGAGACGTTACACGCCTTGAGGATGAATTTTCAACGCTTGGTAAGATATAACAGACGAAGTCTTGATTGACTTGGAGCAGGATAATGATGATAGTCAGGTCACACTTACTTCGAGTGGGAGATTTGAGGCAGCAACGTAAGTGAATGAAATGGTAAATGAGGATGGAGACATTTTCATAGTAAATCCAGTGGGAGGACACAATCCTACCATACAAATCATTGTTGCTGCAGGTGTGAATCAAGTTGAACCTGATAATCACGTTACCAGACCGCTAGATGAAAATCCAATAATGCCACAACTACCCATCGTTCCCAGTGGGAGTGGGTAAACCAACTTGGTTCCGAGACCGAGAGGCCTTCCAAGAAAAGTTGTAGGCCAAGGTTCCAGCACTGCCTATATTCCCAGTGGGAGTGATGCTCCGATAGAAAGCATTATTCCGAGTGGGAGCAATGTTCAGACTCAAGATGGGATAAACCAGCATAGACGAATTCAAAGGCATCAAACATCCCCTAAGAAGTATCCCATCGAGAAGGGTGAAATATTCACTCTAACTTTTGCTGACGAACCAGTGACGGTTCAACAAGCGTTGAAAGGACCTCAAGTGAAGGAATGAAGGAAAGCAATGGAGAAAGAGATTGCCTTAATGAAAGCCAATTATGTATGGTCTTTAGTTGATTAACCTGCTAACCGCAGGGCCATAGGGGCAAAGTGAGGTCTGAAACGGAAACTCACTGCTGATGGAAATGTTGAGCGATACAAAACTCGACTTGATTAGACTTACTCACGGACTGTGAGATACACCACAGTCAGGGCAATCCTAGCCCTTGTCGCAAGCCTTGATTTAGAGCTGCACAAAATGGATGTTAAGACTGCATTCCTTCACGGAAACCTAGAGGAAGTGATCAACATGGAGCAACCCGAGGGTTTCATTACTCCATGTAACGAACGTAAAGTTCGTAAACTCCAAAAATCCATTTACGGTCTTAAACAATCATCTCGGATATGGTACCGCAGGTTCCACGAGGAAATTATTGGGAACGGATTCGTGAATCTCCACGAGGATCCATGCGTGTATACAAAGACCTATGGGTCTAAGTACGTCATCTTGACTTTGTACGTAGATGACATACTCATCGCCGCGAACGATGTGAGTTTTATGCATGAATCAAAGTCCTGGTTGGCATCTGTATTTGAGATGAAGACATGGGAGAGGCTACGTACATCTTGGGCATTAAAATTTCTAGAGATCGTGCCATACGGAGGTTATGTCTATCTCGGGAAGCCTACATCAACAAACTATTGAAAAGGTTTAGATTACAGGGTGTCAAACCCGTGGAAACGCCAGTAGTATTCGGGTGCACGTTTTCAAAGCGCGACGGCCCGAAGGACCAGCAAGAGCATGAACAGATGAGGAGTGCAGAGTATTTAAGCATGGTTGTGAGTCTTATGTACGCCATGCTTTGCACTCGGCCAGACATCTGTTACGCTGTGGACCATAGAAGGACTAAACACATTGATGTGAAATTTAATTATGCTAAATCTGTGGTAGAAGATAATATAATCACTTTAGAATACTCGCCCACTGATGATATGGTGGCGGACCCACTAACTAAACCATTACGTAGAGAGATATTTGAAAAGCATGTGAAACTGCTTGGATTGCTTAAGGTTTAAATGTGGGCATGGATCTGTGATAACATTTTGATGAATTGGAAGTTACATTTTGATAATTGAGAGAATTACAATTTAAATTTATGATTCATCGATGTCATAATGTTTGATTACATCGGATTGCGGTCTATAAACTAAGTCGTAGGAGGACGCAATCCTCTGCATAAATTATGTCGAATGTGGGCCTTGCCTTGTCACACGGGCACGGTCGTCTTGTAGGAGAGGTGGACCTCTTCCGTAGCAAGACTGGCTAAGAACCAGTTGGGAAACTTGGTTATGCAAAACGATCATTTTTTTTTTTGGAATAACACGATATGATTTTCATTTTGCACTTCGTCGGTGATGAACTATGTTCGTCATTAACCACATTCTGGGCCAGATGAAATTCTGCGATAACATCATTGACATATCCCACACCTGACAATGTTCGGGTATGCTATCGACGCGTGCTTCATACTACACGTGCCACGTTCGACCACGGGGTCATGCTCGGTTGTGCTAGATAGAATCCTCGTCATTCGGACGGGCGCAAACTTCTTCACCTCGAGCCTGTGATTGATCCCGAGAGCCTTATGAAGAGGCACCTGAAGTATCCTCATGGACTCAGAACTAACACCTAAGGTCAAGTTCAATGTTCGCTTCCCGGCGTATGAGCGCAGTGCTGAAGAAGAAGGCCATGTTACCACGTCTTTGGAAACCGGTTGGGTTTGACTAAGGGTATGAGCAATGGGGATGGTCAAGTTCACCTGTAGTTCACCGACTCTTGTATTCACTAGGTGGCCCCAACCAGATATTTGTTGAAGGTTGTGAATACTTGTGTGGAGTATTCCTATGTGGAAACTAGCAATTGGAGAATTAACAGTTGACCAAAGATACAGCACGATACATATTGATGTTTTTAACAGGTTGATTTGAGATAGGGAATCAACGTTCCGCGGGCGCTACAACACTCCTAACAAATGAGTAGCACGATGTCCGTCGTATCCGCCGGTCGCACGGCTAACCTCGTATGAACTATTCGGAAGCAGGGGCAAGATCAGAATAGTGGAATGTTGATGCGATTTGGACAACAATACATTAACAGGCACCCTCCCATTCCGGCGAGTTGGAGCTGTTAGCATATGGTGATTGGGCGCCGTAATTAGGAGCCCATTAATATGTATACGTTACCTAAGAAATTGGGTAAATTTCACATTATGGTAATTAGGCTTGACCTAAATCCCAATTTACATGAGAGGCCTAAATATTGGGCCTCCCTTATACATGGCCGGCTGAAACTATGTGATAGGGGCAAAGTGGACTTTTGTCCACTTTGCTACTCCTATAAATAAGGGGTGTTAGGTTTTTCTTAAGGGTAATTCACAATTCCTCCTAAGTGATGATTTGAGAGAAATACCCTCATCCCTAATACTAGTTTCGGCCGAACCATATTCCTACACCAAGGGTGTGCCAATTTGCTTGGAGCAAATCACTCCGGAGATCCGTCCCTGCCAAGAATCGATCAGAGGCTTTGCTGTGGAAACTATACCGCGTAGGAATTCCTTAACAAGAACTTCTACGGGTTCCGTCTGGTGGGTCATGAACTCCCTCAGCAGGATCCTTGGGGATCACGGAAAGGGTTTAAGGTATGTGCACACCTTTCGCTGCGTAATTCTGATTACTGGCATGTACCTGTGTTTAAGCTTCCGTAGTAATCTGCCCCGTAATCCAACACACATACCTACAATGTTTCCTGTAGTCCCAAGATCACCAAGGGGAGTTCTCGATCCACCGGAGGGTTCCCGTAGAGGTTCTGGTTAAGGAAGCCCTACGCGGATTAAGCCTCACAGCAATGCCTCTATCGATTCTTCATCGGGATGGCACACCGGAGTAAATTGCTTGACGCAATTTGGCACCTCCTAGGTTGGAGCCTGGTTCGGCCGAACCACTTTGTTTATAGGGAGAAGGGATTTCTTTTAATCTCACCACAAAGGAGGGGAGGATTAGCACTAAATAAAACACCTAGCACTCCCTATTTAAATGAGGAGCAAAGTGGACAAAAGTCCACTTTGCCCTCCTATGGTTCGGCCGAATTTGATGAGTAGGGAGGCCCAATTTTGGGTCTCTCATGTCAATTGGGATTTTAAGCCTACCCAAAAATCTCTAATGTGACACTACCCAATTTCCTTAGGTAACAGACTCATGTTAATGGGCTCCTAATAACGGCAACCAATTCTCCATATGCCAACAGATGCTGCTTCCCATATTGGGTAAAAATGCAAACCAATAGCTGCAGAAATAGGAATAATGGCACCCAAAATAATATTATTTCCTTAAAGAAGAGATCCAAAAACAGGTTCACGAATACCATCAATATCTACTGGAGGAGCAGCAATGAAGGCGATAATAAATACATAAGTCATGGTCAATAGGTGGGGATCATCAAAATACCAAACCATCTGATGTAAAGACGGTTTTCGGTACTGGTTATCGAGTTACAGAAACGACCCCATAAGAAGTAATGTCAGACAAAATCTTATCACCCTCATTTATTCCAAGTGACTTATCAAAAACACAACTGGTAAGTTTGGAATTAAATATAGGGGTTTTAGTCCCTTTTCCTCCTGCCAAACCAACTTGTGAAATCAATTCCAAAGCATATTTCTTTGGCACAAAACAATCCCCTTTTTCAGATCTAACAATCTCAATACCAAGTGAATAATGAAGCTCACTCAAATCCTTCATTTTGAAATTTGTTTGGGAAACATGTTTCAACTCAGAAATAAGTTTACTGTTAATCCCAGTGATCAAAAGATCATCCACATAAACTAATAAAAAAAACTCTATCATTATCAACATGCTTTGTAAACAAGGAATAATCATACATGGATTGCTTATAACCATATCGAATTAAGGAATCGGTAAGCTTCATATTACATTGCCTAGATGCTTGTTTTAAACCATACACAGAATTACGTAATCTACAAACCAAACCAACACCCTCCTAATTACTAAATCCTTGTGGAGGAGTCATATAAACTTCCTCCTCCAAATCCCTTGAAGAAAATCATTGAAAACATCCATTTGAAATAATGGTCAGTTGTAAATAGAAGCTAAAGATAAAACTGGTCTAACAGTATTCATCTTGACAACAAGTGAAAAAGTTTCAAAGTAATCAATACCATGTTTTTGTTTATACCCTTTTTCCACTAGTCTAGCTTTATAGCGTTTTATACTACCATCTGTATGATACATAAGCTTATAAACTCATTTGCACCATATCTTTCTTACCTTTTGGTAATGGAACTAAGTCCCAAGTACCATTCAGTTACAAAGCAGTTATTTCTCCTTCATTGCATTAATCCACCCTTCTTCATTTACAGCTTCCTCAAAACTGTTAGGCTCAGCTAATTTTGAAATGTTAGTCAACAACAATAATCTGAAGAAATAGAGTCATATCCAATAACCTGATTAAGCTGATAAATTGATGAACTATTGTTTACAACATAGTCACCACTGGTCATCCAAAATGGTGGTCTCTTTTCTCTATAAGATTTCTTGACAAGGGAAGCATCAAAGTGTTCAGCAATAACAGGCTCATCATCTGCTAAATGGGTAGGGGCAGAAGCATCAGAAATATTTTCATCACTTGCTCCTTCTAGATGATCAGATCCTTCATCAATCATAGGGTCTACTTCAATTTTAGGTGTGTTCGCAATATCATGATCACCATCATTAATATCATTCTATCACAAAATCATCTTGAAAAAAAATGGGCAAAGGATCAGACTTGCTACTAGAGATAAGGAAAACATTCTCAAAGAATAACACATCACGACTAATAAATTTATTTTTATTCTAAATCATACAATCTGTAACCTTTTTGTTTATCAGAATAGCCCATGAATACAGAGGGAATTCCTGTTGCAGCAATTTTTTCACCGCCAATATTTTCTTAGCAAGACAATAACAAACAAAAACTCTGAAATGTGTAAGATCAGATTTTCTTTTCAACATCACTTCCAAATGAGATTTACCATCCAAAATATTTGTTGGGAGCAAGTTAATCAAATGACAAGTAGTTAGAACACAATCCTCCCCCCCCCCCCCCCCCAAATTGTTTGGAATAGAAGCTTTCAATATTAGAGCTCTGGCAACCTCAAGCAGATGTCAATGTTTGCGTTTCACCCTACCATTCTGTTGTGGGGTGTAAAAAAATTAGCCTAATGGAGTATACCCTTTTGTTTGAAAAAATCTTGCAATGAATCTCCAAAAATTCTCCACCATTGTCATTATGGAAAACCTTAACAGTTTTTTTCAAATTGGGTATATACCATTCTCACAAAAAAATTTAGAATCTCAGACACCTCACTTTTATATTGCATCAAAAAAACTCAAGTTACTATCGAATGATCATCCACAAGAGTTAGAAAATGTATATTTTTTATCAAACATGGCATCTGCTCTGCTATTTGAAATGGAAAAAACAATTCTAGTAAAAGACTAGAGGGGATCAATATTCTGTTAAGCCTTAACAGAGGCATGTCCAAAACGTTTATCCCATAATTTTTTTTTTATGAAAGTCGAACTTTATTGAGTACGAACTATTACAAACCTCGAAATAGAAAAGACATACTCTGGAGAGTTTGGTTAACAACCAATTCCCGACCTAGTAGAGTAGGTACTAACAGAACAACAAAAACAACAACAACAGAACAATACACTGAAAAACAACTAAACATACATAGACTAGAACAAGAAAACAGATAAGCGGAAGAGATGACCCCAGGCAAATGATAGAAGCTTGTAGAGGAGGAGTCCATCTGATACAGCGGCACCCGTAGCCCTTCGGAGGTTAGAGAACCTTCCTCAAGAGCGACATCGCTAACAGCGGACCTGCACACCAAGCTATACCAGACAGCACCCATAATAAATCGGAAACACAAACAACTCCATAGACTAACAAGGATAACCGCATGACTGGTGTAGAGATTTCTAAGTGGTAGGGGCTGGATGAAACAAGGCTACCGAAACACCCCTGCCTGTGGAACATCCACGAAGGACTAGCACACGTCGGGGGTGCCAAAGAAATGCTCTAATTCTCTGTTAGGAGAAGGAAACTAGATACGATCGCTAACGCGATCGTATCGTGAGTACCCCGAAGGGTAAATATCATGCGGCGGCTTGTCCTGAGAACAAAGCGTTAGTTCTGACGAACCATGGATTCAGCTGGAAGGGGTAGAAATGGGAGGGTAGTAGGATGTACCGCCAAGATGTAGTCAAGTTTGAGCTTAAAACGGTGAACAGCATCCACGACGGTGCGTGGAGGGGCGTAGTAGACCGGCGCACGGCATGGTGGTAGCAGAGGTGGGCCGTGGTGGCGAGGGGAGTCGCGTCCTGACATGCGGCGGCGCGGATCGGCGCGTCCATTACACGCGCCGCTGCAGAAGGCGCGTGTGCCTGATGTGCACGGCGCGTGTGGGGCTATGGTTGGCGCGTGGAGCGGAGTGTGGGGCGCGTGAGGCGGTTATGTCGCCGCGTGTGGAGCGTGTGCCGGCGCGTGAAGGCGCGTGGGGGTGCGTGAGGGTGCGTGGGAACGTTCGGAGGTGGTTTTAGTGGTGGTGGGGGGGTCTTTAGGCGGGCTCGGAGGAGGTGGTGGTGGTTGCGCGGCTGCAGTGGGGAACGTGAGGGGTGAATGGGTGAGGCGGACTCTGCGTTTTGGCGATGCGGAGGCGAAGAGTGGAATGAAGGCGAGGTTGAACAAGGCCATCCGCTGTGAAGGGGCTTCTGGCTTTGGCTTTGGCTTAGGCGTATGCTGGAGGAAGAGTTGCTCCATGCTCTTGACCGACGAGAGAGTTTGCTAAGATCAGTGACTACCCTTCGGGTTTTGGATCGAGAGAGGGAGGTTTCTAACTCCGGCCGGAGCAAAACTATTCAGAAGCTAGAGAGCTTCTGAATAGTGCTCATCAAGAGCTCCTCGCATCCTCAATCACTTCTATGCCATAATTGGATAGAGTCCTTATTCACACTACTCAAAGCCAAAGGTAAAACAACTTTGCAGTTGGGACTAAAGAAATACAGTTCAGAATCCTGCCTACCACTTGCAAAGACCCTGCCACTTGAGAGATTCTGTAAAATAGCAACATTTGGATAAAAAATTGGCAGTATTGTTTAGGTCTTTAGTCAACTGAGAAACTGATATAAGATTGAACTTGAAATCAGGTAAATATAAAATTTTTCTCAATAAATTCCCATTTCCAAAATCAAAATCTCCTATCCCAACAACATAAAGAGTTCAGACCATTTGGTAATTGGACTTTGGTGTTTGATACAGATTTAAAATTGCTTAACCAACTAGAATTAATTGTCATATGATTACTAGCTCCAGTGTCCAATATCCAACGATCATGAATATTGTAGTGTGAGATAAGAGAAGTTATACCAAAGTCCACTGTTGTCATCTGATGTGATTGCAGTTGCAACAGAGTTGCTTCCATCTCCATATCTCTTCACGAGTAAATCAAACTGCCTGGTGGTGAATGTCACTATGTTTGCCCACTTTTGGCTTTTGGTACTACATGTTTGGTTTTGCCTATTTTTGGTACTATACGTTTGGCAATTGTATACTTTTGGTCCGACCGTTAGTTGACCGTTAGAGTTGACCGTTAAATAGTCACGTGACTTGCACATGCCTAGCCCCAAATTTTGATTTTGTTCAATTTAGTCCTCAAATTTTTTTTCCTAACTTTTTATTCTTGCAAATTAGCCCTTAAACATTTTCAACCGCACCCTAGGACTAAACTGACCTAGCCATGGTCCGACCCATGGCTAGGGTCGCCGGACCCGGGCAACCCTAACCATGGTCCGACCTAGCCATGGGTCGGACCATGGCTAGGTCAATTTAGCAATTGGGTTCAATCGACCCAATTGAACCCTATGTTAAATTGACATAGCCATGGTCCGGCCCATGACTAGGTCGGACCATGGTTAGGGTCACCCGGGTCCGATGACCCTAGCCATGGTCCGATCTAGGCATGGGTTAGACCATGGCTAGGTCAATTTAGTCCTAGGGTACGGTTGAAAATGTTTAAGGGCCAAATTACAAAAATTAAAAGTTAGGACAAAAAATTTGAGGACTAAACTGAACAAAATCAAAATTTGGGGCTAAGCATGTGCAAGTCACGTGACTATTTAACGGTCAACTCTAACGGTCAACTAACGGTCGGACCAAAAGTATACAATTGGCAAACGTATAGTACCAAAAATAGGCAAAACCAAACATGTGGTACCAAAAGCCAAAAGTGAGCAAACATAGGGTACCAAAAGACCTATAAACCCTTTATTTTGTTTACAACCATCTTCCCCTTTAAACTGTCCATATATTTGAAATAGTTGTCTTTACAATGCCCATTCTTCTTGCAGATGTCACAACCCTTTGCATAACATCTATTTGAGGTATGTCCCTTCTTCTAAAAAAAGTCACATTCCATGTTTGGGATGTTTAACCTCTTTACTTTGGATTCATTCCCTGTTGCTCTAACATTCAAACTAATGTTGGTACCCTTAGAAGAAATGGTGGCAGGGTTGTCTCTCTAACTCTCCTGGATCTGAAATCCGTATGTCTGACTCAAAGAAGGCAATGGACTCCATTGGAGAAAGGTTCTTCGAATATTGGAGAAGTTCACATTAAGCCCATAAGAAACTGGAATAATTTTTTATTGTCCCTATGTTCCAAGTGTTGTTTGAACAAAGGATCTTAATGTGGCAAAGCACACATAGTATCGTATTCAATCCATAGGCTCTTCAATTTTGTAAATAAAATTGAAATTGTATCAACACATGTTAGCATATGGTGATAGGGGGCCGTAAATGGAAACTGTCAGACCTAAATCTAACCTACGGCGAATTACGTTTTGAAAACGTGCAATTTTGAAAGAGTCGCCACTAGTTAATTGTAAGGCTAGCTAGAATCCTAAATTACCTAAGCGAATAATAGATTAAACACCTAGGTATAGAATCGGTCTACGATCAGAAGTTCGAATTCGGAGGTTCTATTACGAATTAAAAATATAATTTTTAATTACGCCCTTTCGGTACTCAATTTACTTAATTTTCCAATTTCATCATTTACATACATTACGCCCAATTAATCTAAAAAATGTCAAAATTAATCAAATTTCATCATAAAAAATACTAATCAGATATAATCCTAAATCTAAAAAGTTAATCATAACCTATAACTCCTAGTTAAAAATGAAATCTAAAATACTAAAAAACCTCTCAACATGCTATTAAATTAAAATTAGTCAATTACAATTAAATTACTAATTAAATTTTACCAATTACATCTAAGCTATTAATTAAATCTAACTAATTACTTTTTAATTTTTAATTAATTATACTATAATAATAATAATTTAAAACAGAAAACCTAATAACCAAATATATTAATAATAAATAAATATATAAAAAAAACTTAACAGCAGCGGGATTCCTCACCTGCAGCCGAGATTGGCTCCGGCAGGACGGCGGCGGGGTCGCGACGGGCAGGCACGGGGGCAGCAGCAGCAGCAGCGGACGGCGGGCGCAACGGCGACAGCGGCAGCAGCGGACGGTGGCAGTAGCAGCGGACGGTGGCAGTAGCAGTGGACGGTGGCAGCAGCAGCAGCGAACGGCGGGCACGACGGCGGCAGCAGCATCAGCGGACGGTCGGCGGGATGGGGTCGTGGCGGCTGAGGGTGGACGGCGGACAGTCAGCGGGATTAAGTCATGGCGGCTGAGGACCTAGGCGGAGCGGCGGATCTGGCTGACGGTGGTGGATTGTGGCGGGAAAAAAAAAAAAATATATATATATATATATATATATATATATATATATATTTTTTTAAATAAAGCACAAAAGGACAAAATTCGCACGGATCCCGAGGAAAGCAGTCTTCTTATTTTCTGATGTGTTTTCTGTGTCTTTACAATGTAACCTAGACCCCTATTTATACTAAAAACCTAGTCTAGATTACAGATAAAATTTAAATAAAAAATGCTAACAGATAATTATTCTAGAGAATATTCCTTAGGATATTTATCTTTACAGATAATTTTTTTTTTTTGAATAAAAAATAATATTTGGAGATAAATATCTTACGGATAATTTTCTAAAATAAAAAAACCTAATTATTATATATATATATTTTAAAAAATTCCGAAAATATTAAATAAATTCGAAATAATTTAAAATATATTTATAATAATTTCCCTAATGTGCCCTTGAGCATTTTTGGAGACTTTGTGGCTTGACGCGTCCGGAATTTGACGTATCATGTGTAACGTCGTTACGTCCGGGTCAAAATCGAGTGTTTACAGTTTGCCCTTCTTTGGACGGACTCCCGTAGAACGTGTTCGAAGAGTTTGTCCAAAGACAAGGAAACACTGATTTTGACCAGAAAGTATATTCTCTTCCAATTCTTCAAAGTCTTCAAGGTAGCTCATATGCTTATTCTGGTGCGGAAAGATAAAACCTCTGTCGGCGGGACGCCTGTTGGCGGTGCCTCCATTAGCGATGCAGAAAGTAAAGCCTCCAGTGGCGGTGCGGAAAAGTAAAGAGCCTCCAATGGCGGTGCGGAAAGTAAAGCCTCCAGTGGCGTGCAGAAAAGTAAAGCCTCCAGTGGCGTGCAGAAGAGTAAAGCCTCCAGTGGCGTGCGGGAAAGTAAAGCCTCCAGTGGCGTGCGGGAAAGTAAAGCCTCCAGTGGCGTGCGGGAAAGTAAAGCCTCCAGTGGCGTGCAGAAAAGTAAAGCCTCCAGTGGCGTGCGGAAAAGTAAAGCCTCCAGTGGCGTGCGGAAAAGTAAAGCCTCCAGTGGCGTGCGGAAAAGTAAAGCCTCCAGTGGCGTGCGGAAAAGTAAAAGCCTCCAGTGGCGTGCGGAAAAGTAAAGCCTCCAGTGGCGTGCGGAAAAGTAAAGCCTCCAGTGGCGTGCGGAAAAGTAAAGCCTCCAGTGGTGTGCGGGAAAGTAAAGTCTCGATCGATGATGCCTCCAGTGGTGTGCGATAAGGAAAAGCCTCTAGTGGTGTCCGTCGAAGAAGAGCCTCTAGTGGCGTATGTCGGAGAAATGCCTCTAGTGGCGTCCGTTGGATAAGGGCCTCGAGTGGCTTGATGACTTGAATGCATGTCCCTAATTTTTGCCTAATCTGCGCTTGACGCGACAGCTTAGTGGGATTTTTTTTTTTTTAATCTCTCATTTTCTCTCCTTTTGCCACGGTCAGAATTTTAGACCGCGCCCCTCGGTTTTCCTGATTTTCGCATGGATTGCCCTTTGGGGTTTTCATTCCATCGGGACTTTATTTTCTCTCCTTTTGCCATGATTGCAATTTCTGAATTTGCTATCATGCCTCTCATTTCCTAATTTTGCCTAGGCTGCCCTTTCGGGTTTTCAACCTAACGGAAGCACTCTTTTTGGTAGCCGATTAAACGGTGGCTGTGACCCGTACTTTATTTCCCGTCTTGATGCGAGAGTATTTGTAGCCATTTGGAGGGTGGCTGTGGCCCTTTCTTCACCGTCTTCAATGCGCGAGCTCTTTTGATTTGTAACCATTTGGAGGGTGGCTGTGGCCCTTTATTTTGTAGTCATTTAAGGGATGACTGTGACCCTTTTTTATTTTTCCGCCCTTACGAGATCCGCGGGGCCGCTCTTTTATCTGTAGCCGTTTGGAGGGTGGTTGTGGCCCTTTATTTTGTAGTCGTTTTAGGGACGACTGTGGCCCTTTTTATTTTCCCGCCCTCACAGATTCGCTGGGTCACTCTTTTATCTCTAGCCGTTTGGAGGGTGGCTGTGGCCCTTTCACTTATTCTCCGCTTTTGATGTTGCGGGAGCGCTCTTTATCTATAACCATTTGAAGGGTGGTTGTGGCCCTTTATTTCGTAGTCGTTTTAGGGACGACTGTGGCCCTTTTAAGAATGCAGTTTGAAAATCTCAGGTAAGTAGCTCAGGATGCGCTATGAAGCTTGTCGTCATCGCTACTTAAAGCCCTGGTTTTTTTTTTCTTTTTTCAACTCTCCTTTTACCATGATTGTCCTTTCGGATTTTCAATCATGCCTCTCATCCCTAATTTTTGCCTAAGTCGCCTTTACCGGTTTTCGACCTAGCGGGATTTTTTTTTTTTTTTAGCTTTACATGGAGAAACTGCCCTTTTCAGGCATAGTACCTTTTAAGTGCATCTGCGTTGATTGGACTAGGAAGGTCTTGACCGTCCATATCCGTGATGATCAGTGCACCTCCCTCGAACACCTCTTTGACCACGTAGGGTCCTTTGTACTTCGGTGCGAACTTTCCTCGCGAGTCAGGATTGATTCGCAGCACTTTACGCAATACCAGGTCCCTCGGTTGGAAATTACGTGGTCGTACCTTCTTGTCAAAAGCCCTAGCCATCCGTTGTTGGTAATATTGCCCGTGACATAGTGCCGTGAGCCTCTTTTCGTCAATGAGGTTCAACTGTTCATACCTCTGTCTAGCCCATTCTGCCTCGTCGAGCCCTGATTCTGCCAGGATCCTTGCAGAGGGGATTTCTACTTCCACGGGTAGAACAGCTTCAGTTCCGTATACGAGAGAAAACGGAGTTGCCCCGGTTGAAGTACGAATCGAAGTTCTGTATGCCAAGAGTGCCCAAGGTAGCATATTATGCCAATCTTTGTATGTGACTGTCATCTTCTCAATGATCTTCTTTATGTTTTTATTTGCTGCTTCCACCGCGCCGTTCATCTGAGGGCGGTATGGGGACGAATTCCTGTGCTTGATCTTGAGTTGAACACATTAATCGTTTATCAACTTGTTGTTGAGGTTCTTGGCATTGTCTGTGATTACAGTCTCGGGCACCCCGTATCGGGCAACAATGTCTCTTCGTAAGAAACGCTCAAACGCTTTTGCAGTAACTGACGCAAGCGTGACCGCCTCTACCCACTTGGTAAAATAATCAATTGCCACCAAAATAAACCTGTGGCCGTTAGATGCATTTGGTGAGATGGGACCGATCACATCGATTCCTCACATTGAAAAAGGCCACAGAGAAGACATCGGGTGCAGCTCGTTTGGCGGCGCATGAATTTGACTAGAGTACACCTGGCATAGGTGGCATCGTTGGACGTGCTTGAAACAGTCTAACATCAGGGTGGTCCAAAAATAGCCCATCCTCATGATCTTTCTTGCGAGCATGTGACCGCTCATGTGCGGTCCACAGCTTCCTTCGTGGACTTCCTCCATCAATCGCTTTGCCTCTTCCGAACCTACACATCTCAAAAGGGTGGCATCAAAAGATTTTTTATAAAGAATCTCACCACTAAGAAAATAATTACATGCCATCATGCGGATGGTTTTCCGATCATTGCTACTTGCGCCCTCGGGAAATTCGCCTGACTGCAAGTATCTTTTTATGTCGATGAACCAGGGTTCGCCATTTGATTCTTCAAGTGTGAAAAAATACGCAGGACGCTTGTTTACTTCGATCTCAAGAGGCTCTATGGAACTCGCATCTGAAATATTCACCATTGACGCGAGGGTCGCCAACACGTCTGCGAACTGATTTTTACTCCGGGGCATATGCGTGAAGGCGATTTCTTCGAAATTCTCGCTTAACTCTTCAATATGTTGATGATATGGTTGCAACTTGGGATCTCTTGTTTTCCACTCTCCTAAGGTTTGGAGAATGATCAGCATGGAATCTCCATAAACCTCCAGATCACGTATCTTGAAATCAATTGCCGCTCGCAACCCGAGAATGCATGCTTCGTATTCTGCCACGTTGTTGGTGCATGGAAAAGTAATTTTCGCCGACCGGAAAATGTTGGCCATTTGGGGATACGAGTACTGCCCCTACACCATAGCCGGTGGAGTTTGCTGCTCCAGCAAAATACATTCTCCACATGCTTCCATTTTCTGTCTCTTCTTCCATGTGAAGTATGTCGCTATCCGGAAGCTCGTGACTTGCTTGGTGATCGTCATCAATGGGAAACTCAGCTAGATGATCTGCAACAGCCTGCCCTTTTATAGAAGTACGAGGAATGAACTGTATGTCGTACTCAGCAAGCTGGACCTGCCATTTGGCGACATTCTTCATTAATACCGGCTTTTCTAGTATGTACTTCAAGGGATTCAGCTTAGAATGAGGTGTATGGTGTAATACAGCGTATACTGTCGGAGTCGCTGCATCACCCATACCAATGCTCAACTCTTCCTTTCAACTTCTGAGTACTTGGCCTCTCCTTCAGTGAACTTCTTGCTGAGGTAATAAATGGCGTGCTCTGTCTGGCCATCTTCATCTAGTTGCCCCAGCATGCATCCCAATGAGCCTTTTCGAACCGCTTGATACAAAATAAGCGGCCGACCTGGAGTAGGTGGGACCAGGACTGGTGAATTGACAAGATATTCTTTGATTGAATTGAAGGCATGCTGACACTCTTCATCCCATTTGATCAATGCATTTTTCCGCAGGAGGCGGAACAAAGGCCGACACTTGTTCGTCATATTTGCGATGAACCTCGCGATGTAATTCAAACGTCCGAGCAAGCTTCTGACTTCCTTGACGGTGGACGGTTCTTGAAGGTCTAGTATCGCTTTGACTTTGTCGGGATCCACTTCTATACCCTTCTTGCTGACTATAAAGCCCAGCAACTTACCGGATGTTACCCCGAATGTGCATTTTGCTGGATTTAGCCTGAGTTTAAACTTCTTGAGCCGTTCAAAGAGCATCCGCAAGTTAGCAAGGTGGTCCTCATTTTCGCGGGATTTTGCGATCATATCATCGACGTACACTTCTATCTGCTTATGCATCATGTCATGGAATAGTGTCACCATCGCTCTCTGGTAAGTTGCCCCCGCATTCTTGAGTCCGAAAGGCATGACCTTTTAGCAAAACGTGCCTCACATCATGATAAAAGTGGTTTTTGACTTGTCCTCTTCTGCCATCTTGATCTGATTGTATCCAGAAAACCCATCCATGAATGAGAACATATTGTGTCGTGCCGTGCTATCGACTAACATGTCAATATGAGGGAGTGGAAAGTTGTCCTTCGGACTAGCCTTATTGAGATCTCGATAATCAACACAGACTCGAACACGACCATCCTTCTTCGGTACAGGGACTATTGGCAACCCACTCAGAGTAGTTGCACACCTCCAGGAATCCTGCGTTAATTTGCTTGATGATTTCTTCCTTGATCTTGAGGAGTAACTCCGGACTTTGTCGCCTTAAATGTTGTCTTTTGGGCTTGAACTTCTCAGTATCTATGGGCAAATTATGTTGCACAATTGATGTATCTAAACCTGGCATGTCGGAATATGACCAGGCAAAGATCTCCTTGTACTCGTCTAGTAGCTCGATCATCTGGGCTTTCTGAGATGGATCAAGAGTTGCCCCTATTTTGAGCTCTCGGGGTTCTTCCTTTGTACCGATGTTAACTATCTCGATAGTTTCGGCAGTTGATGGCTTTCTCTCCTCGAATCTCTCGAGGATTTCTCTTATTTCGATCGGAATGTGGTCATCACTGTATTCCTCCGGTTGAATCACATTGTCATGGTTTTCGTGTTTTCTTGTATTTTTCCTACGGTAAGGAAAATAACCGGAATCAATGCAAATTTGACGGGGAAAAAAATCGAAATAAAGGGATTTATTTATATTGATAAGATCATGACAATATCCCTCTTTCCTATGCGGGGCTCACGATCTTGCCGCGCAAAGGAGTACAACAGAAACTCATAAATCTTACTCATCGCTAAGCGAAAGAGCAAAAACTGGAATTGAAAACCAATTGATGATTGCTTCTCCTTCAACGGATGGTCGAACATAAATGCCTGGGGGCGCTTCTTCGAGGACGGCTCCGACTGTGTTGTCGGTGATGAACAGTCTTGTTAAGGCTTGTAATGCTTCATCTTCATCGGTTCGAATGACGTGAGCTGGTCCGGGGAATGTGACTGACAGTGGCGGAATGTTCATAGGCCTCCATCTTTTAGTGAATCATCCCTTCTGGAAGTCCATCAGCTGTTGCTCTACATGTGTGCTTAGACCCTTTTCTTGGGAAGGGGAATACCCTAGACCGTGCCTGCATACACTTTCCTTCAGCTGAAGTGGGCGCGGGATTCCTTGACACCTGATACCCAGGCCTTGACCTGGGAAAAAATTATTCTTCAACATGTACCTTCCCACCATGATATCTGTCTTGCTCAGTGTTGGCTCTCCCCAATCCTTGATGACAGAGACTAATTCAAATGAATGGAATGCGGGTGGTTCATCTCCGCTAGTGTTGATGACGGGCACTGTCGTTTCCTGGTAAATGTTGTGATCACCTTCCCCCCTGATTTCCACAAGGCGGTTGTTAATCACGTACTTCAGTTTCTGATGTAGGGTGGATGGAACTACCCCAGCTGCGTGGATCCATGATCTTCCCAAGAGAAGGCTGAATACATTCGGGATATCCATGACCCTGAAGGTTACATCAAAAACATTTGGACCAATTTCGAGCTGTAATTCGATCTCTCCGTAGACTTCCTTCTTCGTACCATCGAAAGCTCGAACCGCCGTCTTGCTTGTACGTATATGTGACAGGTCAATCTTCATTTGCTTGAGCGTGGATAATGAGCAAACATCGACTGTCGAACCACCGTCAATCATGACCTTCGAGAGCACGAATCCGTTACACTTACATATAATGTGAAGGGCTTTTACATGGTTCTGGCCGTCGACTCCCAGATCATCATCCCCGAAATAAATTTGGTTCGAGAATATGGAGCCAATAACATTGCCCATTTGTTCGGCAGAGGTCCCTTCTGGAACTAACGCTTCTTTGAACACATTCATGAGAGCCTCGCAGTGACTTTCTGAGCTTAAGAGGAGGGCAAGCAAAGAAATTTGAGCCGGTGTCTTACGGAGCTGATCAATCACTTTGTCCTCTCCTTCCTTCATGAACTTTACGAAGTCCTCAATTTCGTCGTTGGTTACCTTCTTCTTCGGTGCTGCTTCTACAGCCATATCCTCCGTGTATACGCGACCCGAACGTGTCATGATCATAACATGATCATCTGGTTTTGGCGCCCCGATTACTTGAGCTTCATAGATCCAAGGGACCTTCTTGTTGCTTTCATATTGGAAAGGAGCTGGCCCCTGTATCACTAGTGGCAGCCTGGCTGGCTGTTCGGGCACATAATTTAGTATGAATGGTGTGATTACCACGACAGCGACATCTTCTGACGACTCATCTTCAAGACAGATCATGTTGATAGACGATGATGAACCTGCACTGTGTTGCGGTAGAGGGTTCGTTTTGACATTTGGAGGAGGGATCGGGTTGAGAATAAGGAGCTTGTTGTCGATGAGGTCTTGAATCTTGTGCCTCAGGCGGGTGCACTTCTCTATGGAGTGTCCTGCTATCCCCATATGGAACTCACATCTCGAACTTGGGTCGTCGTTGGGTACTTTTGAATCTGGCCTTATGAACTCGGGGCCGATGAGGTTCTGTTCTAACATCTTCTGGTACACTTCGGCCATTGACACAGGTAAGGGCGTAAAGGATCTTACGTCCCTCTGCTTGAAATTGACTCGATTTCCTTGTCCACCTGTGAAGGAGGGTTGTGGAGCCGGGGATATTTGAGTCATTGGCTGAGCCACAGGTGCCGCCAACTGCATCGGGTAGACTGCGCTGACAGTTGCGTCTTTTGGGAGCAGCTTTTTGGAACCACTCTTTCTCAAACCGTCTCCCTGGTAGCTTTTGAGGGGATCTTCAATCCTCCCAGTCCGGATTCCCTGCTCGATCATGTCTCCGGATTTCACCAAGTCAGCGAAATTTGCAGAAACATGTCCCAGTAAATGAGAGTAATATGCTCCCTTCAGAGTTCCAATAAACATGGATACCGCTTCCGCATCTTCTAGAGGTGGTCGGACTCCAGCCGCTTTTTCCCTCCAAGACTGCATATAGTTCCTGAAGGACTGTCCCGCATTCATTTCCATGCTCTGGAGATCCATGCGGGTTGGAGCGGTGTCCAAATTGAACTTATATTGGCGAACGAAAGCGTTGGCCAATTCGGGAGGGATAATGTTTGTCTTATGATTCTTTTTGTGTAAAACTCGGGAGGGATAAATAAATATAAAGCCTCTTAAGGCCCCTTTTATTTCAAGAATTCTGAGTTCTTCCGTCAAAATACTCAAAGAATCGACTATCGAAGATCTGATATCTACTAAATCACTCAGATCGGTCAACTACTCGAAAGAGGGTAAGTATTGAAGAGCTTTTTCCGAATCAAGAGCGACCATCAAAGATCTGATGTCTACTAAATCACTCAGATCGGTCGACTACTCGAAAGAGGTTAAGTATTGAAGAGCTTTTTCCGAATCAAGAGCGACCATCAAAGATCTGATATCTACTAAATCACTCAGATCGGTCGACTACTCGAAAGAGGTTAAGTATTGAAGAGCTTTTTCCAAATCGAAAGCGACCATCAAAGATCTGATATCTACTAAATCACTCATATCGGTCGACTACTCAAAAGAGGTTAAGTATTGAAGAGCTTTTTCCGAATCGAGAGCGACCATCAAAGATCTGATATCTACTAAATCACTCAAATCGGTCGACTACTCGAAAGAGGTTAAGTATTGAAGAGCTTTTTCTGAATCGAGAGCGACCATCAAAGATCTGATATCTACTAAATCACTCAAATCGGTCGACTACTCGAAAGAGGTTAAGTATTGAAGAGATTTTTTCGAATCGAGAGCGACCATCAAAGATCTGATATCTACTAAATCTCTCAGATCGGTCGACTACTCGAAAGAGGTTAAGTATTGAAGAGTGTTTTCCGAATCGAGAGCGACCATCAAAGATCTGATATCTACTAAATCACTCAGATCGGTCATCTACTCGAAAGAGGTTAAGTATTGAAGAGCTTTTTTCGAATCGAGAGCGACCATCAAAGATCTGATATCTACTAAATCACTCAGATCGGTCGACTACTCAAAAGAGGTTAAGTATTGAAGAGTTTTTTTCGAATCGGGAGCGACCGTCAAAGATCTGATAACTACTAAATCACTCAGATCGGTCGACTACTCGAAAGAGGTTAAGTATTGAAGAGCTTTTTCCAAATCGAGAGCGACCATCAAAGATCTAATATCTACTAAATCACTCATATCGGTCGACTACTCGAAAGAGGTTAAGTATTGAAGAGCTTTTTCCAAATCGAGGGTGACCATCAAAGATCCGATATCAACTAAATCACTTAGGTCGGTCGACTACTCGAAAAAGGTTAAGTATTGAAGAACTACTGCCGAATCAAGAGTCGACCATCAAAGATCTGATATCAACTAAATCACTCAGATCGGTCGACTACTTGAAGAAGTACTATAAGCTGATCTTCTCAAAGTCATATATCGATCATCCGGAATCTGATATCAACCAAATCGCTCAGAAGGATCGATGAATCAGAAGACAGGTTTAATTTTCTGAGGATAAAATCCTCCTTAAATATTAATTATCGATTATATGGAGTTTAAACGTTTCGCTCTAGAAAATCGATTAAGAGCCTTATTCTTGAAAAGGTGAATTCTGATCTTGGGTAAATTTATCACAAGAATGATTGGAAGTAAGGATGAATGCACGAGAATTGCCAAAAAGAATGCTCCATTCTATCATTAATAAATACTGATTACATCAATTCGGGATTACATAGGGATTGGAAAAGAAAAAGAAAATCTATACAGAGTTTTTCCTACTCCTATCCTCCTCCGCTAATAATCTCTAAGGAACCTCACCTTCGAGAAACCAAAACTAGGGTCCATGGCCCTGATATCCGCTACCACGGAGGCAAAGCTGGAAAGAAGCATCTGCCCACTGGCCATGGCGGCGTCGGTTTGAAAATCAGCGCTAGCCCTTGCAGTGTCTTCCAGGGAGGCGAGTTCTTTGGCCATATTGGCGGAGTTCTCTTTTAGACGAAGAAGCTCCTCTTCCAGGCGGGTATTTTCTCCTCGGAGGCGTTGCACCTCTTCTGCCTCCGACTCCACCGAGGCGAGCTTCCCCTTTAAAGAGGAAACTTCTTCACTCAAGTCGATGAGCAGCTGACCGACTTGTAAAAAGTCGCGGGTGGCCTGAAAGCATAGCAAGATAAGAACGGAAACAATTTCAGAGAAATCGAGAATATGAGGAGGACAAAATTCTTTACCTTGGCCTGCCGATGTAGAAACATACGAGCAGTCACATCAGCTCATTCCACAGGAATGCGAGGGCAATTTTGAGGAGGAACGGAGCCATTTATAAGATGGAGGGCTAACAACCTATTGGCGATGGAATGTCCCTCCTTCAACTGATAGCCCTTCAAAGAAACCAGGGGATCCCAGTTGGCGACACCCGGGGATGACTCGAGGGCAGTATGAAGCATCTTCCAGGAAAAGGGAGGACCTTCAAACTTCAAGCCAGTCATGGCTTGGGAGCCAGAAGCTTCACCACGACCCCCTTCCTCTGGGGCTACTTCTACAAAAGGAAAATAAGTTAGAAAAAGTTCTAAGGAAATCCAAACAAAGATAAAATTGAGAATGGAAAGTTTCTACCTTTGGGAGTTGGGGAGATAGAAACGGCAGGAGCGGCTAAGGAAGCTGTCTCCTGAAACTCTGTGATAGGAGTGGCGTTGACCACATGACTCTATTTTAAAGAGTAAGTCGAGTCGACCATTAAAAGCTCTTTTAGAAGTAAACCTTCCTCCTAAGGAAAGGTAAAGGTGGCAACCTGCTTCCACCGCCCTAAAAGTAAACCTTCCTCCTAAGGAAAGGTACAGGTGGAGATCTGCTTCCACTGCCCTAGAAGTAAACCTTCCTCCTAAGGTGGCGACCTGCTTCCACTGTTGAAGGAAGAAACCTCCTTGACTAAGGAAGGATGAGCTGGCGACCTGCTTGTCACCTACTTAAGCCGACTCTGGACAAAACCCTCCCCAGAGGGTAACCGCCCCACGAAGTCGGTAACGTTTTCCCTATAAATAGGGGCTCACTTTCATTATTTAAGTTCTAAGATCTATCAATTACTATATATTATTCTCTCGATATCCATTACTGACTTAAGCTTTGGAGTGGAATCAGGGGCCATCCCCACCTCTTTCAGGTCCTCGCCTAGCACAAAGCCACCAAAGGAAACTAAGTGTCCACGCGACCAAGAAAGATACCTGAGTGAGCTAGCTCCCGGCGAGACTTAGAAGTCCACTACTCGAAGTTCCAAGGCCACGTTATTTTGATCCCAACAGGGCCTAACTTGCCAAAACGGCTGTCAGTTGTATGTGTGTAAGCCGCGCACCCCCAAGGTCGCAACCTGGTAAGATTTAACTCTCTACCAGTCCACAGCTCATACGGTGTTGTGTTAACTGCTTTTGATGAGATAAGGTTTACTACATGAGTGGCAGCAAGCAACGCATCTCCCCAATAGGAAATTGGTAATTGTGCCTGTGACATCATGGTTCTTACCATGTCAAGGAGAGTTCGATTACGACGTTCAGCCACACCATTCTGCTGTGGTGTGTTGGGGATCGTCGTTTGACGGGCGATCTCACTTTCTTTGCACAACTTATCAAACTCAATAGAGAGATTTTCTCCACCTCTATCGGTGCGTAGGGTTTTCACCTTTCGCTCCTGTTGATTCTCTACTAGCTTTAGAAAGCTTTTGAAGCAATCTATAGCTTCCGATTTACGAGCAATCAAATGAGTAAACCCGAATCGGGTGTAATCGTCAATGAAAGTTAAGAAGTATCGCTTTCCATTTCTGGCAGTTACGTTCATTGGTCCACATACGTCGGAATGGATTATTTGCAATGGAAATTCTGCTCGTTTTGCTTCACCGAATGGCTTGCGGGTGGATTTTCCAGCTAGACAATCATGACAAGTGTGTTTTACCGGGCAAAAGCCCTCGTCGTGCTAACGATTAAGCTCTGTCATAGCCTATATGTCCAAGCCGCGAATGCCATCCGGTCGCGTCAGATTCTGCTTCTTTGGAGGACATTGCATACATTCTATATGAATTTACATTACCTTGCAAATCCATGATAAATAGACCGTTATAAGAAAAGGCATATCCAAATAAAGTATCCCCTTTATTTATGCGGACCAAGGATCTCTCAAATGATTAAAAAAAAGTTCTTATTCATAAGAGCAGAAACATAAACAACATTTCTACGGATTTTAGGAGCAAAAAGGACATTGTCAAGAAATAAGGATTTTCCATTGCCCATTGGCAATTTGCAAGTCCCTACTCCTATGAATTCAACTTGTGAATTGTCGCCAATGTATATCCTTTTAGAATCCTTCGGCAATCGTCTAAACTTGGCAAATAGTTCTTTGTCGTTGGCTATGTGGTCCGTTGCACTTGAATCAAAAATCCAAGATGGATTTGAGTCAGTTAACATGATAGTTGAGGAAACTAAAGCTTCCTCTACATAAACAAAGTCTCATACCTTTTCAGGGTGCGATCTGCTGGAACCTGCACCATCGCTTATTCGGCGTGGGCTGGAATTCCCGACTACTATCTCAGATTTTTATATGGGACTGCCTTGTTTAGGCGGCGTAGTCAACGTTTTACTATCGACTGCCTGTTGTTTATTTCCCTTGTTCCTGAATTTTCTTTTCTTACGGCTAGCTTGTGCTGCCGTTCTCGGTTCTTTCAACACCGAAGTTAATCGAGTTTCTTCCATCTCGATTAGTTTCAAGACAGATGCAAGATCAAGCACGGAACTGCTAACAGTCAATATAGCCTTGGTTGCTCTCCAAGACTTCGGGAGAATTCCTATTATGGCCTGAATTTTATCCCATTCAGCCATCTGACTGTCATCTTCCAATGGTTTGAACAAGCGAAGGAGACCATATACTTTTTCAAGTACACTCTTACTGTTGTTGTTCAGACAGGTCTCTAGTGTTGGTATAAGTGGGTGCAGTGTAACCGCCATACCACTTCCATATTTCAGAAAGAGGGCATCCCAGATGTCCTTTGATGTCGGATCATCCTTATACCTGTCATAGAAATCCTGTGACATCTCAGACAGTATCATCTCCTTTGCTTTCTTGTCATCTTGTTCCCATTGAAAATGGGTGAATGCTAGATATTTAGTTAATCCGGCATTCGGGAAATTCATGGTCATTAATGTGGTCAATTAGACCTTGTCCCTCCAATATTGTAAACGTGTTTGCTCCACGAGTCATAATTCGTCTCAACTAATAGCTCAGATTCACATGATAATGCCATCTATTCATTGTTAACAATTCAAGGTTGGGAAGACAACAACATTTTGACAGAATTGCAAACATCGGATTGTCTATTAAGATGGAATACGAAGAATAGTGATCCTTCAGTCACTAAACCAAACTAACCGCCAGTAAACCGAGGGAAGGGGGTGTTGTGAAAGAGTTCTCACTATTTTCGTTTTCAATCCAATAGATCAGTCTTTTGAAAACGGTTATTATTATGTTGTAAATTATCGAAACGGGAATTTTCATAATATGCATACACGATCTTGGCTTTCCCAAGGCCCTTTTGATTTAAAAGAATTAACCGATTATTTACGCATGCATAACACTATATCACGCCATAAATATCGAACAAACCAAACAACATGCTTACGCGTCATGCATCTAATGTTCCTAGCATACATAATTCTACGTAAAGTAAATTATCACATGCTTTTAGTCCTGAACATTCTAGCATACGTGTCAAAACATGCAACTTCCGCACACATCATGCATAATTGGCGACTGGAATTTTCGGTTTTGAAATTATTAGGGGCTGGTTTGCAATTCATGCTTACAATAAATCATGCAAAACTTCTAGACATGGATTCTAGGCACTTTCAATCAGCATAGCATGTCTATCCTATTGCACGATCAATATATTTAAATCCCAGAGCTCTAACATATGTTGCAGAAAGTAAACAATTGCAATTCAACCCACTAATTTAATCAAGTCCCAAAAACATGCATATCCGAGATCCATCCCCATAATCGTAACCAGGCATTAGGGTTTTAACCGAAAACGTATTAACAACGCAAACCCTAAGAGCACTGTTTAGGCTAATTTTAAAGTTCGAAAACGTTTTGGATTTAAAATTTGATATCCTATTTTATTGATTATTTTAAAATTTCTGAAAATTTTAAAATTTGGTTCGATTCATTTTAAAAATCCGGTTCGAGTCAGTCCGATTTTAAAATCTGGTTTGGTTCGAAACAGTTCAATAAAATAAGATAGCGGTTCGGTTCATCACTCAAAACCGGTTTGGTTAGGTTCTACTTAATTGCTCCGGTTTGACCCGACTCGAAAATGGTCCACCCGATTAAGAAAACCCGGATTGGTTTAACCCGCTCTGGTTTAGCAATTGGACCGGCCCATAAACCCTAGGGTTCGGTCGAAATATATCTGTGGGCTATGTTGAGGTTGATTCCACTTGGGACACCTCGGGTTGCTCTTCGCAACGGGCTGGATGTGCACGAAGGTACGGTCTCCCGTCAGCACGTCACGACCCACGATCCGCGAACCTCGATCCTCGAACGCCGAATCTGGCTTTGGCTCCTATCTCGGTCTCCTATACGCCAGGTCCTGCAAAACGGGCAATAACCTGCATGGAGAGGGGGGGTGGCGCTGGTTGAGCCCTCTCCGATGCTTAAGTCACAATCTAGAGAGAGAAAGTGTGTTGAGAGAGGTCAGAGCACAAATAGCCAGTTTGGGAGAGTTTCGAGTTATGTTGTCAAATGGGAGGTCTAGGTCCCCATTTATAGGAAACCCGAGAACCTTACCCGATTTTATGCGGTTCAATGCCGGTTTACAGGAAAACGTTTACCGACATCGAGGTTGGCTATGTGCGCACTGACTTCTCATACTTAGTAAAAATAGGGGTAAGCGCGCAGTACTAGTCGGCAGTCCGTACCATGTCGACATCCGACATGGTCCGGATTGCCGGGCAAAAGGGACCAGTCCGGATTGTCAAGGCAATCCGGAAGTCCCGGTCCGGGTGCTGCGCGCATCCGGACCGTTTTGACCCGGGTGACCGCGGTAAAATCCGTTTGTGGTTTTGATGTGTTTGCGAGGTCCGAAATGTAAATACGAACCCGAATTGGACAGATATCAAACACTTGCCCCCGAGTCAAGTAGCGGTTCAAAACCCATGCTTGACTCTATTTAAGATAGGATATTCGTCCAATTTAGGTTCGGTACAGACCTCAGGGGTGGCCTGTTTGTCAATCGAATGCGTGGAGCACAAATTCGTCCATCTTTACTTTTTCGATGAACGTGCGTAATCTGTTCACGGGGTTAGCGTAATAGACGGTATACATATAACAACGTGCAATCAACGACATATTCGTAATAACATGCAATAAGCGAAATACTTGTGATAATAAATAAACATGCAACGCGTTGTCATCATAGTACGTGACGTAAACGTGTAACATGATGTTAACATGGAGATGACAACATAACACATGGATGACGTAATCGCGCAATAAGCAAAATACTTAGAGCAATATAAAAATGAAGAGCATGCTTTTCAACATGAAGCATGATGTAAACATAGAATACGATGTTAACATGTAATATGATGTAATCATGCAATATGATGTAAACATGCAATTCATACTTAGATTATAAAATAATCATACAGCAATCATAAATTAGAATCATGCATACACAAAAATAATATCATGCATAATAGCCTATGTGTACGCAACATGCAATAATAATTGTACGTAGCGCGTCATGCAACATTAGGGAACATGTATGTAATGTAAGCATAGGAGAGATGTAAACATGCTCATACATGATGCTAGGGACTTATGAGAAAATAGATATGAGTTGAGTCCTTAGCACATGGTGTAGACACTATTAGTGAAAATTAGGAGAGAGAGTAGTCATTAGCTTACATCCTCCCTTGATAGTTTTCCAAGAAGCTCTCATTGCTTGTTGAAGAAGGAGCTTATGGAAGTGTAAATTTGGAGTAGTCACATCATACTTGAAATCAATTAAATTCCGGCCAAGCTCGAGGTGGAAGTCGACGGCGCGTGGTGTGCAAAACGGCGGCGCGTGGCAACCAGCGGAGGCGCGTGGAGCTCCGGTGACGGCGTGTGAGAATTCGGACTCGCTTCGTGTTGGTGAGTCCGATTCCTTACATGGCTGGACATTTTGTGACTTCGTTTGGCCTTGATTCAATCTTGAAATCACTATGTGCTTAGTCATCTTAACATGCATACAAGGTGTTTGATGAAATGAATTAGGATACTTAGCCCCAAATTGGCCAAAAAATTTCTAAGTGCTGAAATTTTTAGAAAAGTGCAAATGAATCGTTACACTTCCCTTATGCATAGTACTCATTTCCGACATGTTGCTTCATGCCTTAGCCGTTGTTTTAGTATGCTCGATGTTGATGATCGGTAGTTGTTCGTACATGGTCATCAATGGTTGTAAGTTGGTAGTGATAACTTAGGCAATGTGCGTTGAGCATCATGTATTGATCGTTGGTCATTGTCTGCAAACGTGCTAAAACACTTAGCAAATATTTCAATAATATATTGTGTTTGTTACCATTGATGTCGTCATATGATTCTTGTCGACTGCCGGCATAGAAATACTTAGAAAATATTTTGTAGTAGTTGATGTTTGCCACTTGATGTATGTTATCCGTCCTCATGCTAGTATACTTGGAGAATGCTCCTAGATAGTTGATTCCATGCCGCTTGTTGATTGTTGATATCAAGGAAATACTTAGACAATATTTTCTGACGGTTGGTTTCTTGTCGCATATAGTCCCATGTCGTAAAATACTTAGAAAATATTTCTGCCATATTTTGCTGCAGGCCGACACCTTGTCGTACGTTGATATTTGATAGTATACTGACAGCTTGTTGTATGTCGACACGTAGTAGCATGTTGACATTTAGTAGGATGTTGACACTTAGTAATATGCTGACAACTTGCAATATACTGACTGTCATCCTGAGCAAAACACTTAGAAAATATTCGCCCTTATAATCATGTATGCTGCGAGTATGAGCGGTTGCCCCCCTTGCATGATGGTTGTTACTTGTTGCATGAAGACTATTAAGTCATTGTGTACATAGTTATCTCACATGGAGCGTTCATTGCATAGATGTTTGTATAAGTGTTGGATACGTGCTTGTGCACTCATTGGATTGTCAGTTGTACTTTTCGGGATACCACATCTCGTTGTCATCTTTGTGGACTTAGCCTTTTCACAGCTGTTAATATGAGTAAGTCTTCTATCCTAATTCGAGTAACACTATGTTCGGATATCGATGATGAGTTGGATGTCGACATGATTGAGTCGGATGTCGACGTTGTCGAGCCGTTGAATGCTATACCGAGTGTGGAGGCCGAAGTCGTTGTAAAACCTCTCGTTTTCCCTAAAGTCATAAAGGTTAAGGAAACAGGTGTGAGTTACTTCACCAACCAGATTGATGAAGCTATGTTCGACTTATATCCATCTCGTTGTGGACTTGATCCGGTGCTGGAAGGTATATTGCCTTACGACGTGTTACCCGGCGTCAAACAGGGGCGAGTCACCGTACCTCCCGACGAATTGACCGCGGTTTACACATCATAGATTAGGGAAGGCTTGCGCTTTCCTTATTGTCCCAATTTGATAGACCTTTGTCGCTACTATCGAATCTCGCCCTTGTATCTTTCTCCCGCCGGCTTTCGAGTATGGAGTTGCTTCCGGGTGCTATTTCATAGGCAGTCTTGACACTATTCCCCTACCCTTTTCCGTTGTTTCTATCAGATGTTGTGTACGGACATGACGGGACTATGCGGTATGAAGATGCGTTGGCCCAACTTGCAGGACAGGGGTTTCAAGCAACTTGGGCTTGGGGACGCCGAGTGGGATTATAGACAGCGACTAGCTGCTCCGGCTGATCGCTCGGGTTCTCATTGGCGACATCATTATTTCTTCGTGTGCGATGTCGGCACAAATTGGGAAGTTGAGAAAGTTGAGGGAGCTGATCCTGCTCCTATCTTCTCCGAGCTTTCTTCGGATGACAAGGAGACTGTGAAGGTTATTTATCGATGTCAGTAAGAGCGCATTTTCCGTTGTCTACTACGCGCTTCGGAGCAAGAGTTGATTGATGCCGGGATTTACATACTTTCTTCTGACGGTTTGTTATGTTAATAATCTTTATAACCTGTATCATGTTGCAATGTAGGTCGAACTGATGGAAAAAGCTCATCCTTGTAGACAGCTGATGTTTGCGGTAACCCGCCTGTCGGACGGCATGCTCGTACCACTGCACCCGCTATTCCTGGAGCTTCCGGACATGGTCGCGATAAGGGGATTACAAGTAAGGAACCTTCTTGCATCCTCTTTGGATTTGTTAATTTTCCAAGTTTTGTTGTCTTCATGTTGCTTTCATTTTCAAGTCACTCTGTACTCGTGACTGAACGCGTTGTTGCCGCACCCGTCGCTAGCGCTCTTCTCAAGAGGTCCGCCGCAGGGGCGCATCCCTCGAGTGATCTCAAGCGCTCCAAAACGAGTGCGACTGTTCCAACTCCTTCTTGTGATAAAGGGAAGAAATTCGAGAGTCGCACGGTGGCGCCTTCTGCCCCCCGGACGAGGGACCGGCCCGAGGAGGAGCGTTCCTCCCGTCGAGGTATATGTTGTTTACTTCGACATGTTTCTTTTACTTAGTATTTTTTGCTAACATCTTCTTTGTTTTATGTTGACTTTGTTGCAGCGCTTCCAGGCATCAAGCGTGATGACTTGATCCTATCCGACGGGATAGATGTATCTGGAGAAGATTGGTCACCTTTCTCCACTGGCGGTCTTCACTTACCGAAGGATTTCAAGGTGCGTTCCTCCTGGCGATCATGACGTTAAGCCATCCACTGACGAGGAAGCACAAGCATATGTTGAGAGTAACTTGGCTGAATTTGCACCGGTAAGCATTGCTTTAACTTCTATGTTCGCATGCTGTAAGCATATGCATTGCATTGATCGTCTTGTTGTTTGGTTTGTTGTACTTAGGCTATTTCGAGGATGGTGAACATGTCATCCTTTGTGCTGGAGCTTGTGCGCGAGAAGAGGGTTGCTGTCAAGAAGAGCAATGCAGTTACTCGCGAGCTTGCACAGTCCGAGGAGGAGGGGCAAAACTTGAACTCCAAGGTTGCTGATTTTGATACGCGCATTGCTACTCGTCGCGCCCATGTTGAGAAACTTGAGGCTGAGATTGCTGCTATCAAGCAGCAAATTGCAGAGAGTAGTAGCGCCCATGATGTCGCGCTTTCTTCTATACGTGAGGAAGCGCATAAGGCGGGAGTTGAGAAGGGACTTGCCGAGTATCCCAGCACTGTTGCGCATACTGCTGCCGTCCTTGCTACCGCTAAAGCGAAGTTTTCATCTATGATTGATGAGTTTGCCAAAGATTATATTGGCAGAGTACGCACGCTTTCCTCCGGCTTTCCGTTCGACAAGTTAGGTCCTTATTCTTCCTTTGCTGTTAACCATGTTGCGGATTTACAGCGTACGGAAGCTGAAGCGGCTTCTCTCTCCGTGATCTTTGGATATGGTAATGATGATATTGCACTTGATGTTGACTTCATGAACATGTTGTCTTAGTCTTTTGGGGATGATGTTATCTCTTGGATGGTATCACGTTGTTTGCTTTCAGCATGTTGAACCCTTTGTGAACGGGTTGATGTTATGTTGAGGCTTTTGTCCCAACCTTCGTTTATGCGTTTTCTTGCTTGGTATTTCGTCACTTGGACCTGTTTTCAATAATAATAAACACGTGATAACTTGCTAGTAATATTTCATACCTTGAGTTATCCTCGTTTTTCGTATGTATTTGACTTGCATGATAAGATTGATCTCCTTGTTATAATGGATAAGCATCCAATGTTGCGACTTGTGCATTGCAGGGTGTTATTAGCGCCCCTCTTGAAAAAATTTCCAAGGCATGGCATGGTATGTACACTTGGTACTTGTAGCATTATAGATAGTAATGTACTCGGCGCAGGCACTTGGCAATCGGCACTGGCACTTGACATGTAGCAGTGTCGTCTTGACGAAGCAAGACTTAAGTTTATACCGTCTCTTAGTTCCACTCTATGGCGACGTTGTACAAGACTCGACTTGTAAGTTTAATGAGTTTTTCAAACAGGGTGCGCTCCTGCTAGTGTTTTTGAATGAAGCCTTCCCACTTAAGGTATAGGTCTTCATTATGTCTGCATCCTTAAGAGGATATGCATAGTTTGAGTGTACATGAAGCTATCCTATCAAGGAATGTATCTTCATGGCGTATGGACCCTTAAGAGGGATGTACATACTTTGTAGATGTGTGGGGTTGTCGTCTAAAAAGAGGACTTCCGCCACGATGGGGTGATCAGTCCCACCTAAGTGCCGCATCCTGGTTTGTATGTAGGGAATGGCTTTGAACATGAGGATTTTCCTCTAAGAGGATTTCACAGCATGCCATTTTTTAGAAGTAAGCATGGGGTTTTCCCTTGCAAAGAGGATGTCGCAACATGCTACTATGATAGATGTGAACATGAGGTTTGCCCTTGCAAGGAGGATGTCGCAGCATGTCACTTTGGATAGTAAATCTTGGTGTTTATCCAAGATATTGTTTGTTGTTGACGCCTTTGGAATAGTCGTCACTTTGAGTAGAGAATTTTTATAAGTCCCTTTTTGTAGATAATCTGCAAGTTGTCATTGCGACATATAAGTTGACTGTGCACATAGAGCGATGGCTTTGTGTTGCCGACATCTTCTTGATATAGACGTCGTTATAGATGGAGAAATAAACTCCTTGTTGGTGTAGATATTAGATATGTTGGCGTTGTATGCCATAAGTTCCTCGTTACATAGTGTTTAGCTTGTATTGTTGATAATAATCTTCTTGATGCCGCATAATATAGGCTGCATAGGATATTGAATTGAGTTGTTGATATGAGTGAAATGCTCGTTGTTTGTTACTTGGTGTTAATCCGAAGTAAAATGCGTATTATAGAGATGTACCTACGAAAGTAGATTAATCTTCATTAGAATTTGGTTATGCGTACAATCACTTGCAGGAAGGAGTCTACTGATCGCTCTTTCTGAAATATTTCTAAGTACAGAAGCGTAAACAATACTTAACTTCTCATCTAGAATAGACATGTTGACAAAGATGTAAAGATAGATAAAGAGTGGATAATCTATCTCCCTTTGAGATGTCTTGGTGGCGGACGAGCATCGTCACTTGCAACATAGCTTCCCAAAGCTCCATGTGCAATGAACTCCTCGATCTCCATTCTCAAAGTTAAGCAGCTGTTAGTATGGTGCCCCCATGTTTGGTGGTATCGGCACCAATCTTCGACGTTTCTACCTAGGAAGGCAGTCATCGGCTCAAGTGGACCTGGAAGCTTGTTTTCAAGGAGCTTAATGTATATCTCTTCAACCTCCGTGTTTAAGGGAGTGAAGATGTTAGTGTATTCGACACTTGAGCTTCCTGGTTTTCTTGAAGTCTGAGCTTCCTGATTCGAGCTGAGAGGTGTACCCCATCCCAGCTCGCGTTCACAAGAGATTGCAGTTTTCAACTTATCCTTCAGGCATGCCATCGTCTTGTACGCCATCCATATATTCTTCTGAACAGCAAAAACGTTGGCGCGTTCATGTTCAAGTAAAATGTAGTGATGACTTCTTTTTTGGTTGCCCTTAGTGCGGTTGCATTTTGGGCGAACCTCCTGAAGTAAGTTGTAATGGAATCTTCTTGTCCCTGTTTGAAATCTAGGACGCTTTGTCTTGTTGGGAAGAGCATCCTATCAAGTCCAGCTCTTGGAGTTAACTCCTTCTTTTTCCCTTCATCGTCATCACTTGAAGCGAACAGCTTTCTTTTTACACCAACTTCTATCATGGAAATGGACACTTGCTTCATCTTCATTAGAGCGTTGACGTAGCACTTCCGTGCGGTTTTTTGGTCGCCTAGCACTTCGCCGATCCCATGAGGAGTTAGGAACTTCATCTTTTGGTGAGCGGTGGACGGCACGATGTCGTGCGGGTTGATTGTCGTTCTTCCTAGGATGCCGTTGTATGCTCCTAGGGTGCTCACCACTACAAATGCGACATTGATATAAAGTGCCTTCCAACCTTCTCCCAGGATGACTAGCAATGTGATCATACCCAACGGGTAAGTTTCAGCTCCTGCGAAGCTGACTAGCGGGAATGTGCTTGGAGAAAGATCGGCTTCTGTTTTTCCCAATTTCTTGAGAACTTCTACATGCAGTAAGTCCGCGGCACTTCCACCATCCACCAATATCTTTCGCACGTCATATCCGTTGACATCCATCGTAATGACAAGAGCATCATCGTGGGGGTAGACTATGTGCTTCTTGTCAGCGTTTGAGAATGAGATGACCACGTCTTCCTTCTCTAGTTGGCGTCTTTTTCCATACTTGGGCAAAACTTGTAGTTGTGCACCATAGACATCACGAGCATTAGAAATGCTTCCTCCTGCAGCTGGCCCTCCATGAATCACATTGATGACGCCACGCTTCGCAGGTGGCGGATTGTCGTTCATTTTCTCATTTTCCTTGTTTATATTTACAGATGGCTCAGCATGGTTCTTCTTTTGGCGCTTGTCGCCTTGATCTACGTATTGCTTGAGTTCTCCTTTGAGGATTAAGTTGTTTACACGGAATCTTAAACTGACACAGCTGTCCGTCTTGTGGCCATAGACTTCATGGTTTTCGCACCATTTGTCTTTTTGCTTTCCTAGTGGACCTTTTCGGAAGTTTGCCGGATCCCTCCACATGTTGTCTTCCTTCATCTTTTTTAGGATCACGGAGAGTGGTGTATTCAAGGGAACGCAGTCTGCCAAGTTGACTTCCTTCGGTCTTTGGAATCCCGGCTGGAACGGCCTTTTTTGCGGCAAGAATTGCCTTGCTTGTTGCGAACCTTGTTGAGGTCTCACCTGCTTCTCTTTAGCGCGGACTGCGCTGACTTTCGCTTTATGCTGGTCCCTGAATCTTTCTAGATCCACGAACTCTTTGACTCTTGCTGCCAATTCTTCAAGTGTCTCCGCGGGGCTCTTCGACATCTTCTTTGCTAGGGAATACCCTTTTCGGCCTAAGTTCCCAATGAAAGCACGCACGATCTCTCCTTCAGTGAGGTTGCCTTGAATGTCTGCGACATTTTGGTTGAAACGGATGTAGTAATCCGCTAACGACTCATCATTTTGTTGTACCACCTCGTTCAATGCGTTTGGTCCGTTTAGGAGTGTGTGCTCTCCCATGTATCTTTGAATAAACTTCTCCTTCAGGTATGCCCACGATGTAACACTTCCGCATTGTAGTGAAAAGAACCAGTGTGCGGCAGTTCCCACAAGGGTGTTGGGGAATGTCATGGCGACATGATGCATATTGTCAGTTCGTCCCAGCATGGAGGCATCATGTTGTTGAACATGTTCGATCGGATCTCCTTTTCCTCTGTACTTCTCTCCCCCAATTCGGTAGAGAGCGTCTGGGACGCGGCTGTACACTAGTTCGTCGGAGAACGGATGCAACGCGTTCTCTTCAAGGGAATGCATTCCCTTCATCTTTGACTGCTTCATCTTCTTCTCGATCATCTCTTCCAAAGCCTTAGCCGTAAGTCCTGTGACTGGGATGTCATTGTTGCATGCGGGCTTCCTCTACCCTTCATTGTATCTATGAGCACAGCTTGCTTCCTTGAAATTGCCTTCCTTGTGCATGTCAGCATGGCTTGCTGACTTGAAGTTGCCTTCCTTCTGTGGCCTCTGTGAGTTGTTCACAGGGGGTTGCTTCCATCTTACTCCTTGCTGCTGCTGCTTCACACCATTACTTGGAGTGTATGAATGTGTTGCTTCCTGCCTTGCTTGCCGGTACTGGTAGGTACCATCAGAATATCCTTCGCCTTCTGGATGCTGCGGCTCTTGATGGTTGACATCATGCGACATCTCCCTCGTAGGTGCAGCATGCTCGCTAGCTGGCGGGGGTGCCATGTATCCCTGGTTCTTTAGAGTCTCCCTGAATGCGAGGAGCTCTTCCAGTGCGGCCATCATGGCAGGTGTGACTGGTGGCAGGTTGCTTGCGCCTCTTGCTTGTTGCTGCACTCCGTCAGCTGGCATCCCGTGTGGGAACTCTTCGTTCCTTTCCGTCCTTTGCTCGAACTCGTGCACCGGTACCTCGTTCTGGACGTCGGGACCATGCTGCGCGGAAGGCGCATTTGCGGTTGGCATGGAGGAGGCGGTAGACTCTGCATCTGGAATGTGAGAAGGTCATGGTTGGCTTCTCGTCGGCTTCGGCTTGTTTGTACCCGCCTTCTTCGTACGTCTGCCTGTCATAGCTTTCGGTATGGAACGGCTTCTTGCTCGAATCACGCTGACGGCGCCAAGTGTTGAGGTCGATTCCATTGGGACACCTCGGGCTGCTCTTCGCGAACGGGCTGGATGTGCACGAAGGTACGGTCTCCCGTCAGCACGTCACGACCCACGATCCGCGAACCTCGATCCTCGAATCCCGAATCTGGCTTTGGCTCCTATCTCGGTCTCCTATACGCCAGGTCCTGCAAAACGAGCAATAACCAGCATGGAGAGGGGGGTGGCGCTGGTTGAGCCCTCTCCGATGCTTAAGTCACAATCTAGAGAGAGAAAGTGTATAGAGAGAGGTCAGAGCATAAATAGCCAGTTTAGGAGAGTTTCGAATTAAGTTGTCAAATGGGAAGTCTAGGTCCCTTTTTATAGGAAACCTGAGAACCGTACCCGGTTTTATGCGGTTCAATGCCAGTTTACAGGAAAACGCTTACCGACATCGAGGTTGGCTATATGCGCACTGACTTCTCATACTTAGTAAAAATAAGGCTAAGCGCGCAGTACTAGTCGGCAGTCCGGACTATTTCGACATCCGACATGGTCCGGATTGCCGGGCAAAACGGACCAGTCCGGATTGTCAAGGCAATCCGGAAGTCCCGGTCCGGGTGCTGCGCGCATCCGGACCGTTTTGACCCGGGGTGACCGCGGTAAAATCTGTTTGTGGTTTTGACGTGTTTGCGAGGTCCGAAACATAAATACGAACCCGAATTGGACAGATATCCAACAGGCTAAATAGGGTTTTAAAATCCACTAAAAACTTAACTTAGCCGCCAATAAATATTAATTATATAAAATAATTTTCAATATTGCTAATATATATATATATATAATTCGGCACATATTTAAACATATATATAAATATTGTCAAGATTCTATCCTTAAGATGTAAATCAATTAACAATATAAACATATATATAAAAATTTCGGCCATGCTTATATATATAATTATTGTCAAATATATCTTTAGGGATTAAAATATATGTAGACAATATATTTTCTTAATATTTTTTTATAGCAACTAAATCTATCAATATATATTAACCCTATCTATTATCTATATATACTGATAGTTAATATATATTTCAATATTATATTGTGAACCTATCCATATTTCCAATTATAGATATTTTGTTACCATTAATTAAAATATGGCAACCTATATCTATTATAATTTTAGCCAAAATTTTAATTACTTGGTGCCCAAGAAAATTAATTTTTTTACCTAAAATACCCCTAGGGTTTTCGGCACAAACATGTCTAGTTGGAAAAGTTGTCAAATTTTAAGATCAAACCCTATCATGATCATGAATCCAAAAAGTGTTCTTGATAAAACTCATTGTGTTCTTGAAGATCATGAACATCAAACTCAAATTTAAACTAAATTTTCGGTTTTGATCTATAAATTCCAAAAATGTTAAGTTTTTAATGATCAAACACATGTTTTCATGTTTAAATTTTCGGAAATACTTTGGTGTTCATAAACAAAAAATTTCGGTTTTTGTAAAAATTCAAGAACATCAGTTTATTAAAAAAAAATTAAGAACTCCTAAACCTGCTCTGATACCACTGATGGATTACGGGGACGTAATACTACGGAATGCTAAACGTGTACATGCAAGTAATTTAACTACGCAGCGGAATAATGTACACATACCTCAATAGCTTTCCTGCCCAAGAACGATGTGGAGGGAGTTCTGATCCTCCTGTCGGAACCCGTACAAGTTCTTCGTGAGAAGAAGTCCTACGCGGTATAAGCTCCACAGCAAATCCTCTGATCGATTCTTCAACGGGGACAGAACCTCGGACTGAGATGATGGTGCCGAATTTTCACTACTAAGGGGTGAGAGGGTTTCTCTCAAGTTCATCTATGGAGGTACTTCTTACTTAGATTGATGTATAAAACCCCTTAGGTGAGTCCCCTATTTATAGGATTGGTGGGGTGGACAAAAGTCCACTCCAACCAATGTGAGACTAGGTCCGGCCGAACCACACATTAAGGAGGGGAGGCCCAATTTTGGGCCTCCCATGTCAATTATGAATTAGGTCAAGCCCAATTAACCTAATGTGACATTTACCCAATTATCTTGGATAATATCCTTAATGTTAACGGGCAACAAATTACGGCGCCACGTCACCATATGCCAACAGGGCTTCCTTAACAAGAACCTCTACAGGTTCCGTCCGGTGGATCGTGAACTCCATCAGCAAGATCTTGGGACTACGGAAAGCGATTAAGGTATGTGCGCATCTTCCGCTGCGTAATAATGATTACTAACATGTACCATGTTTATGTTTCCGTAGTATTTAGCCTCATAATCCAACAGTGGTATCAGAGCATGTGTTAGGAGTTCATGATTTTGATAAATTGATGTTCTTAATTTAAACATGTTGGCCGAAATTTTGAATAGTGAAAATTTAAAATTTCCGCTTTTTTTATAATTGTTAGTGCCGAAATTTTCATGATGTTCATAGTAAAATTTGATGTTCATGAAATTCAAGAAAAACGTGACTTTTTATCAAAATCAAACATTTGATTGTAGATCTTAGTAAAAGTTGATCTTGAAATTTGACCACTTGTTTCCAATTACTGTTTCGGCCGAACTCTAGGGAATTTACAAGGTAAAATTTTTAATTTCTTAGGCCCCAAGTTAACATATTTCGGCCGAAATTTGGATTAATATTGTTTACCATATTTTTATTTTTATAGGTGACGATATATCTATAATTGGAAATATATGGATAGGTTCACACTAATATATAGAAATATATACAACTATCAATATATCTAGGTAATTTATAGGGATAAATATATTATTGATAGATTTAGTTACCTAAAAGATTATGAAAATATATTGTCAGTATATTTGTTTCCCTATTAAATATATTGACAGTAAATATATATATATATATATATGGTATGGCCGAAATTTATATATATATAAATATATATTGTTGATTGATTTACATCTTATAGATAGAATCTTGACAATAAATATATAAATATAGATGTGGCCGAAATTTTATATATATATATATATATATGCAATATTGGAAATTATTTTACATAGTTAATATTTCTTGGTGGCTAAGTTAAGTTTTTGGTGGACTTTAAAACCCTACTTAGCCCACAAGATTTATTTTGGCCGAACCCTATGGGTTTAGTGGGCTGGTCCAATTTGCAAAACCGGAGCGGATTGAACCAAACCGGGTTTTCTTAATCGGTTCGACCTAATCGGGTCGGGTCGAACCGGGGTAACTAAGTGGACCTAGCCGAACCGGTTTTGAGTATTGAACCGAACCGAAATCCTATTTTATTGAACCGGTTCGGACCTAACCAGATTTTAAATAAAACCGGCACGAACCGGATTTATAGAACCGAACCGGATTGAACCGAACCGGATTTTTCAAAATCGAATTCAAGTCAATTAATAAATAGGATGGTCAAGTTTTAAAATCCAAATGTTTTCGAACTTTAAATAGTCTACACAGTGCTCGAAGGTTTAAAATTTTCATGTTTTAATTAAACCTTAATGCCTAGTTTCGATTATGGGGATGGATCTCAGAAATGCATGATTTTGGGACTGGATTAATTAGAGGGATGAATTGCAATTGTTTACTTTTCGTCACATATATTTATTAGAAATATTGTCTTGACTAAGTCAAGCTAGCTGGATGTTGGGGGCAGGGCCTTGGTTAAATATATGGTTTGCGCACTAGGACAGACATGTTGTGATGGTTGTGATTGCCTAGGTTCATGTCTAGAAACACGCATGATTAATTGTAAGCATGAATTGCAAGTTAGCCCCTAATAATTGAAAATGTTTTAAAAACAAAAGTCAGTCGCCAAATATGCATGTTTGATGTGGAAGTTACATGTATGACAGCATGAATATATAAGCATGAGTTCCTCGGAACAATAGACGCATGACGCGTGTGCATGATGTGTAGTTTGGATGATGAATTTGGCTTGCTATGATGATTTACTTATGAATTAGAATTGTATATGCATGCGTAAGTTCATCGGAATATTTTTTAAATACAAAAGGGCCTTGGGAAAGCCAAGATCAGGTATGCTTATTTTAAAATTCCCGTTCCGGTAATTTGCGAATAAAACCGTTTTAAGAGACTGATCTATTGGATTGAATACGACGGTAATGTGAAATCTTTCACGAACCCCCTTCCCTCGGTTTATTGGAGGTTGGTTGGTTTAGATGGCTGAGGAATAATTATTAGTCGTATTCCATCTTAATAGATATCTGATGTATGCAATTCTTTCTCAAAATTGTATTGTCTCCCGGATTATGCATGATTATCAATGTGTTAGTAACGAATTACAGCATAGATGGCTTCATCATGTGCTAATGAACTTTTGATTGAGACGAACTACGACTCGTGGACCAAACGCGTCAATACACAGTTGGAAGGTCAAGGTCTTATAGACTATATTCAAAAGACAATGAGCTACCCAGATGCTGGTCTCACGAAGGGACTAGCATTCGCCCATTTCCAATGGGAGCAAGATGACAAGAAAGCAAAGGAGATACTGCTGTCTGAGATGTCTCAGGCCTTCCATGACGAGTATAAGGATGTTCCGATAACAAAAGACATCTAAGATGCACTCTTCCTGAAATATGGAAATGGTATAGCAGTTATACTGCACCCACTTATACCAGCTTTGGAAGATTGTATAAACAACAACAGCAAAAGTGTACTTGAAAAGGTATACAAGCTCCTACGCATGTGGAAACCGTTAGAAGAAGAAAGTAAGATGGGTGAATGGGATCAAATTCAAGCCATCATCGGGATTCTTCCGAGTTCTTTGAGAGCAGCCAAGGCTTTATTGACTGTTAGTGGTTCCGTGCTAGATCTTGCATCTGTCCTGAAATTGATCGAGATGGAAGAAGCTCGATTGGCATCGATGTCGAAAGAAACAAAGATGTCAGGACAAGATGGGCATAGAAAGAGGAAGAACTGGAACAAAGGGAAGAAACAACAGGTTGTCGACGATAAAATGTTAACTAAACCTAAACAGCGCAGTCTCAGATTAAAATCCGAGATAGTCTGCGGGAACTCCAGCCCATGCCGCATAGGCGATTGTGCAGGGTCCAGCAAATCGCACCCTAAAATGGTACGCGATATTGGTTATGTTATGGAAGCTTTAGTTTCCTCTACCATCATGTTAACTGACTCAAATCCTTCTTGGATTCTTGATTTAGGCGCAACGAACCACATAGCCAACGATAAAGGGCTATTTTCCAAGTTTAGACGATTGTCGAAGGATTCTAAGAGGATATACATTGGCGACAACTCACAAGTTGAAGTCATAGGAGTAGGAAACTGCAAGTTGTCTATGAATAATGGCAGGACCATACTTCTTGAAAATGTCATTTTTGCTCCAAGAATCCGTAGAAATGTTATTTCTGTTTCCGCTCTTATGAATAATAACTTTTTTTTATAATTTGAGAATACCCTTGTTCGGATAAATAAAGGCAACACCTAAAATGGACATGGACTTTCCTCTAATGGTCTCGTTATCATGGACTTGAATGGTAGTATAAATTCGAATAGAATGTATGCATTATCTTCCAGGGAAGCAGAAACTGACGCGGCTGGATGGCATGCGAGGCTCGGACATATAAGCTATGACAGGGTTTAGTCGTTAGCTCGACGAGGGATTCTGCCTGGAACTAACAACGTGGTTAAGCACACTTGCCATGACTCCCTAGTTGGAAAGTCCACCCGCAAACCATTTGGCGAAGCACAACGAGCCGAGTATCCATTGCATATGATTCATTCTGACGTATGTGGACCAATGAATGTAACCGCTAGGGGTGGTAAACGATACTTCGTAACTTTCATTGACGACTTTACCCGTTATGGGTTTACTCATCTGATTACTCGCAAATCCGAGGTTATAGATTTCTTTATAAGTTTTCTAAAGCTCATAGAGAATCAGCAGTAGCGAAGGTGAAAACCCTACGCACTGATAGAGGTGGAGAATATCTCTCTAATGAATTTTATAAGTTGTGCAAATAAATGGGGATTTCCCGTCAAACGATGATCCCGAACACACCACAACAAAATGGTGTGGTTGAACGTCATAATCGAACACACCTGGACATGGTCAGAACTATGATGTCACAGGCACAACTACTAATCTCCTTTGGGGGAAACGCGTTATTGACTGCCACTCGCATAGTTTACCTTGTTCCGATAAAAGCGGTAGACACGACACCATATGAGCTATGGACTGGTAGACAATTAGACCTTACTAGGTTGCGACCGTGGGGTTGCGCGGCCTATACACATACAACTGATAGTCGTTTAGGCAAGTTGGGACACAGAGGACTAAAGAGTATCTTCATAAGATATTCCGAGAACTCTAAGGGTTATGTATTAGTGTCAGCTCAAGAAAATAGTGGCATGGTCTAACATGAGTCCAGAGACATTACATTCCTTGAGGACGATTTTCCAACGCTTTGTGAAATGAAAACAGACGAAGTCTTGATCGAAATGGAGCAGAATGACGATGATAGTCAGGTCCCACTTATTTCGAGTGGGAGATTTAAGGCAGCGACGCAAGTGAATGAAATGGTAAATGAGGATGGAGACATTTTCATGATAAATCCAGTGGGAGGAGACAATCCTGCCACACAAATCACTGTTGTTGCAGGTGCGAATCAAGTTGAACCTGATAATCACGTAGCCGGACCACTGGATGAAAATCCAGTAATACCATAACTACCCATTGTTCCCAGTGGGAGTAGATCAACCAACTTGGTTCCAGGTCCTAGTGATCAAAGAATTAATCTCAGAGATAAAATCCTGAGACCAAGAGGTCGTCCAAGAAAAGTTGTAGGTCAAGGTCCTAGCACTACCCTTGTTCCCAGTGGGAGTAATACTCCGATAGAAAGCATTATTCCGAGTGGGAGCTGTTAGGTTCTAAAGTCTCGGGTCAACGGGCGGTCGACCTAAGCCTTGTCCCTCACTGGAGATGTCGCGGATTCGGTACTCTCGAGTCTTGTCGTCCTAGCCCGTGTCTTTCTGTCATTCGCTTCGCTTCTCTTCTCGCCCTGCAAGAGGGGCAATACCAGGCACAGAGGGGGGGTGGTGCCTGATGTACCCTCTCCGATGCCTAAGTCAGTACGGTATTTGTAGAGAGATAAAGCTAGAGAGATGTCAGAGCTAAATTATGAAACTTGCCAAGATGATCCAATGAATGGTGGAAGAGTTGTATTTATAGGCAACGGTGTCATTAAGGTGGCTTAATGACATCGTTAACCTTTAAACACAATAAATTATCCTTTAATCACGTAATTAAAACCTTAAGGCACGGAGAAGGTTGGCGGAAATAAACTGAGTATGGGAGTCGGGGAATGGTGTCGGGGCCCTTGGGGGGAAGGAAAATCCGACCCCCAAGGGTAGGGGTTGGGAGATCGGGTCAGCCAACCCGATCTCCCCTAGGGGAGATAGGGCTGGCCAACCCGATCTCCCCTAGGGGAGATAGGGTTGGCTGACCCGATCTCCCCTAGGGGAGGTCGGGTGTGGCCACCCGACCTCACCTAGGTGAGTTTAACTTGGTCCGGGCGAGTATTTCGGCCTCGTCCGGACCGTTGGTGTTTCCGCGGGGTGTTTGGGTCGAAGTTTCGATTTACAATCATTAATGGGGTGATCAAAATAAAACGATTCGGAAGTCAACGGGTTCAAATTGGGCGTATATCCATCACATACCCCCGAGTCAACCAATGGCCTGACCCTTGATTGACTCTATTTTAGGATGGTATGATACGCGCAATTTGAAACCGGGATTTTACCTTTTGTCGGAATACTTACTTACCCATGGATGTGTGTCTCTGACCCTGCCCCCTGTCTTATAAGATAGAGGAATTGCAAACGTCAGAATTGCACGGACACGTGTCCAAGCACGTGTCCGTCTGATATGGAAATAATAAGTCTATCATTGCCATGGGTGTATACTTGAAAAATATACGCTCGTGTGGGGATGCAATATGAATACAGCTAAACGGGTTCATGCTTCAATTTCATGCCGGGATAAGTCCAAATGGAGAAAAATTTTAATTTTGATCTAAAACTTTTCTAAGTATGGGATGCTTAAAAATAAACCCATAGGGTGTTAACTTGAGTGGAAATATGCCTAACCATAGTCTAAGGGAGGTAAAGATGATAGTTTTCCTTTAACCCTTAGATCTCTTCTAATTTTAAATGGAGGGTTGTGATTATGTCACTTTAAAAAACCCTACACCTTTTCAAATATATAGAGGAGTAAAGAAATTACCTCACTTAGCCACCATTGTCATCTTTTTCCTTTTTCCTCACACTTGGAGACCAAGGGAGGAATTCTTGCACACCAAGGGAGAGGGGCCGGCCAAAATTCTGGTGGTGGACCAGAAAACCGACCGGCACGGACGAAGGGGAAATCACCGGCACGGCACGGGGCTGCGACGTCGACGGCATGGAGGACCAGCGGCGGGCCAGCGAGGGACCAGCGGAGGACCAGCGGCGTGGCGGTGACGTCGACGGCGCGGAGGACGGCGACTGGAATTCCGGCGGGTGACGGCGGAGGCGGGATTAGTGAACTCCGGTGCGGCTCGGTTCCGTCGGCGACGAAGGGGGATCTCCGGCGAGGGGCTGACTTCCGGCGACTTTCCAACTCGAATTCCGGACCCGTTTATCACATCGGGTCGGGTTTTCCTAAGGTCCACTCTTTTCCTTCTCGTTATCGCGTAAAATGTTGATTTTTGAATTGCCGATACTCGATTGCTGATACTTGATTGAATATGTGATTGTCGTGGATAGCCGTAGATAGTCGTGGATTTGGGGAAAGAAAATTTGGCCGGTCGTCCGGATATAGTTTTTTGTCCGGTTGCACTATTCCCGTTTTAAATTCGATGTCGAGACGCCATTTATGTGTTGATTTCCGTTGAGGGGTGTAACTGTAATTTTGCCCGGGAACCGATTTTTGGTTCGAACAAAATTGTCCGATTTGGTTGTCGTGGTGTCCTTGGCAGATGTTTGTTACCTTTGTTGGATGTCTTCGAATCTTTGGTTGTTGTTGGTCGAGTACCGGGGTACTCCCGGTTTTTTCGGAAATTTTCTTGTTTTGACATCCGACATGCCGTGGCAGTACTGTATTCGTGGTGGTGTCCCCGTACGCAAACTCTGCAAAGGCGTTACATCCTTCGAAGGATGAGTAAGTTTCTCTTTCTCTTCTATTCGTCGCATTACTTCCTTTCCTGTCATTAGCTTAGTGTCGCAATCTGAGCCGGGGTGTTAGTCGAAACCTGATTCGAACTTTGGGATTTTCCGCTGCCTTTGACTTAGGTCTCGTTGCTTTGTCGGAGAACCACCTGACTAGGTCTGACTATAACGAGCACGGTACTTTAGGTGATATTTGCCCCTTAGATGAGCCTCTATATCCCTTCCTCCCTTCCTTGGGGAATACCCGCCAGACGGTGACAGAGCCTCCCAGGGGGAAGGTCGTTGTTTACCCTTCCCAGATTCGATTTGGATTGCGGCTGCCTTATTGCGATGATCTTGTAGAATTGAGTAGGTTCTTTAGGATCTCCCCTGTGAACCTTGCTCCTAGTGCTATCCGTGTCTGGGTGGGCTTCCGGGTGTTATGCCACTGGTACTCCTGGAAGTACTCACTGGTTTTGTTTCGATGCTTCTATCGATTCCAATATCAGAGGAAGGTAGGCTTTGCGAGTTTTGTAACTCGCCATCCATCCCTCAAAGATTCCCGATTTGCTGACTTCGGGTTGAGCGGGTTCGAGTGGAATAATTCTTTTCGCTTCGTGGCCCGGAGCGATAACTCGGCGAGCCACTGGGCCAAACATTATTTCTTCATTACGGATCGATATGTTACTAGGTCGGTCTTGAATGAGGATCGGTCAGACGGCTGGCCTGCCTTCGGGGAGTTCTCTTCTGCGGATTTAGAGACTATGAAGGCCATCTATGAGAGCAACAGGACCCAGTCATACTGCCCCGTGTCCTTAGTGACTGAGACGGATCTTTATGAGGCAGGGATCAGTTTGACTCCTGACCCCGGGGGTTCGGTATGTTACTTAGTCTTCTCATCTGCATTTACTTTCTGCTTTTCCCTTGTAGGTTGGTTTCATGGGAAAACATATAACGTGCAGGCGGCACCGGTCGATCTGAGCAAGAGGAGGGCTCCATCTAGCTCTACCCTGAAGAAGTCCCCTATGCTTGGGAAAACTGCTGGGGACTCTGGTATACTTCCTTCCCTTTGCCCCTTTATGGTATACTTGTGTTTTTCTTACCTTTTTTTTCTTGTATTGCTAGGGCACTCTCCTCTGGTGACCGAGAGGGTTGTCTCAGTAGGCAAAGGCTCTGGACCTTCTAAGTCCAAGTCGCGGAGGTCCGACTCTGAGGCTGGGGCCTCGGCTGTCAAGAGGAAGAAAGTTGCAGATCCTCCTCCGTCTGTTGTTCGTCCCCCGACCCTGTCTCGCGACAAAGAGATGGTGGTTGAAGAGGCGCCTTCCCGAGCTGACAAAGGGAAGCGACCTGTTGGTGATGGTGGAGTGGTCACTGGTTCTCCATCCCCTGCCCCCCAGCCGAGGGCACGGCCGTCAGGTTCGATCTCCTTCCTGTCACTGATGCTTCTATGTTTGTATGTTTCTTTATCTTGCTTTGTTTGTATAGGTGGGCCTCCGGCTTTGAGACGGAAGGATTTCACGCGCCTTACTGACGAGGATATCGTTGGGTCTGAGTGGACTCCTTTTGCTGGGTTGAAGGAGTTCCACCTTGATAGCGGGTCTTCCTTGCGCACTCCGGAGGTTGGTATCCGTGTGCTTCGCGGTGTCATCCCTCCTGGCGATCGTGCTGCTCAGCCTAAATCTCCTGGGGAGACCCGGCGCTTCGTTCAGGGTGTACTATCCCGTTATGTGCCGGTGAGTGGTGTCTCGCTTTCCCCTTTTTACTTTCATATGATTGCTTTTCCAGTTACTCATCTCTTGTTTAAATTTTCAGGGTATGTCTGACATGGTGAACATGTCATCCCTTGTGCTCGAGCTATCCGACGAGAAGAAGGCTCTTGAAGACAGCCAGGTATCCCTGAAGGCGGAGCTTGCGACTGCCACTGAGAAGGCACGCCTATCCGATCTGAAGATGCAGGAGCTCAGAGACCAAGTGTCTTTACTTGAGACTACCGTAGGTAGCTTACGCCGGGAGGCTGAGGTCGCATCTTCACTCCATTCTGAGGAGTTGCGGAAACTTGAGGCAAGGTGCCGGGCAGAGGAGAGGACTGTCGCAGTGTCTGAGTACAAGGCTTCCTCTGCCTTTACTGCTGACTACAGTGTGCGGCTTACTCAGGAGATGAACCAGTTTGGTGAGTATCTCGTTGACCATATTTTTCGCATTGATCCTCAGTTTCCGGTTGGCGATCTTGGTGATTTTGGACCGTACGCTACTGGTTACATGGCTGTCCTTAGGGGTCAGGCTGCTGTTGCAGATGAGCCTGCCCCTACACAGGTGGATGCTACGCCTGTGGATATTGACACTTCGGACTCTTCCTCCTCTTCCTCTATCTCTGCTGGTGGTTCGGCCTCAGGGGGTCAAGGTGACTCCCCAGAGGGCTCTGGTTGATGTATTGACATCGTTCTATCTTTGTATATACGACCATACTCTTCCTCCCCTTTGATGGGTTGAGTATCTTTTGGAATTGCTGTGGGATTTTGTGTTGCTTTCCTTTTTCGTATTGTGTTGTTGGCAGTGTGGTTCACTTGCCTTTTGATGGGTACTTCGTATGTTTTTGTATGTATTCCATTGATTATGGACTCTTCCTTTGGTGTGTCTCCTTTACTTATCCTTCTTTTGTGTTTTCCTTCATGACATACCTGCTATCTCATCAAGAAAAAACATTATGTGTGCTTTCTACAACTTTACTTTGCAATTATTTTCTCATGGGATCCTTCTTAGTGTGGTGCAATGATCTCTTTTGATACCCTTTAAATGGTATATACGGCACTGCTAGACCAAATATACGCTCTTGGTGGGCGTCGAAACTGTTCGCGAGATACGCTCCCGGAGGGCGTCGAAAATTGTTCACGAGATACGCTCCCGGAGGGCACCAGTAGTTAGACCAAAGATACGCTCTTGGTGGGCGTCGAAACTGTTCGCGAGATACGCTCCCGGAGGGCGTCGAAACTGTTCACGAGATACGCTCCCGGAGGGCACCAGTAGTTAGACCAAAGATACGCTTTTGGTGGGCGTCGAAACTGTTCGCGAGATACGCTCCCGGAGGGCGTCGAAACTGTTCACGAGATACGCTCCCGGAGGGCACCAGTAGTTAGACCAAAGATACGCTCTTGGTGGGCGTCGAAACTGGTAGTTTGAAATCTACCTCAAGATACGCTCTTGGGGGCGTCGAATCTGGTAGTTTGAAATCTACCTCAAGATACGCTCTTGGGGGCGTCGAATCTGGTAGTTTGAAATCTACCTCAAGATACGCTCTTGGGGGCGTCGAAGGTCGTAGTTTTAGAAACTACTCTCAAGATACGCTCTTGGGGGCGTCGAAATTCGTAGTTTTTGGAAACCACTCTCAAGATACGCTCTTGGTGCGTCGAAGGTCGTAGTATAGTAACTACTCTCAAGATACGCTCCTGGGGGCGTCGAAGGTCGTAGTATGAACACTACTCTCAAGATACGCTCTTGGGGGCGTCGAAGGTCGTAGTGTAAAAACTACTCTCAAGATACGCTCTTGGAGGCGTTGAATCTGTTCGCGGGATAGGCTCCCGGAGGGCACAAGGTTCATAGTTTTTAGAACTATTCTCAAGATACGCTCTTGGTGGCGTTGAAGGCGTTGTTGACTTGACGTCATATCTGTGTAAGGATAACTCAATGATTATATCACCGCATTCATTGGAAAATATTTTTTGAGTAACTCCTACTCCCTTAGGAGCATTCATGTTTTTTGTACACATGGGATGCCTTGGGTGGATCAAGACACCCTTTGGAGGAAATCAAAGATAGTTGTAGAGTTGGAGTAACTTCTTGAGTTCTCCTTCTCAAAAGTTGTTTTTGGAAAACTTAGAATGCTTAAGCATGCAAAGTGCTAAATATGAAACTAAGGATATGGGGTGGTGAGTTTGTCTGTTGCCACGTACTCCCTTAGGCCACCATTGTAAATCATCTCCTCCACTTCTATCTTCAGCACCATGCAGTTGTTAGTTTGATGCCCCTAGGTCCCATGGTACTCACACCATCCCTGTTCATCTCTTCCTAGGAAGGCCTTGCCCACCTCCTTGCATGTGGGCAGCTCTTCCTTGAGGTACTTCTGAGAAATTTCTTCTATCTTCGCTGTAAGGGGTGTGAATTTGAAATTTACACCTTCCAGCGTATCAGTCTCTCTTTCTTTCTCCAGGACTTCCTCTGGTTGTTCCATCTCCTTTGCAAACGCCTTGTCTAGCTTTTCCTTGAGCTCTCTCATCGTGTTTGTCATGACCATCTCATAAAGCTCTCCATATGCTTCAAATGAGTTTGGATGCATGTTTCTAATGAAAGCTCTGACGGCCTCCCTTCTTGTGATGTCCATGTTGGCACCATAACTGGAGAACCTTTTGAAGTAGCTTGACATTGGCTCCCTCGGCATTTGCTTGATGTCATCGATGTGTCGGAAGCCTCTTATGATGGAGTCCCTTATTCTTTTTCCTTGTACGCTTTCTGGTTGCCAAGGTATGCTTGTTACCTTTACAGCCTTGCTCATGTGTCCCTTCTTAGCCATTCTTTGAAAAAACTGCCTGCTCAGGCGGAGTGCAACTCCGTTCTTCATCTTTGTTTGCCTTTGTCTCCTCCTCACCTTCTTGTTGTCTTGGTTGGTCCCTACCATGACCATTGCCACTGTGTCTGTCCTGTGTGATCCACGTCTCATGGAGTTGACGTAGCACTGCCTTGCAGTGCGTTGGTCACCCAGGACTTCTCCAACTCCATTCTCAGTGATGTATTTCAATTTCTGGTGTACGGTAGATGGCACGATTTCGTATGGGTTTATGGTTGTTCTTCCTAGGATCCCATTGTAGGCTCCCAGGCTTTCAACCACCAAGAAGTTAATGTTCACCTTCAGCTGTGTCCATCCTTGGCCCATGGATACTGGCGGGGTTATCATTCCCAGGGGGTAACTTGTTGCCCCTGAGAAGCCAACCAGAGGGAAGTTGACTGGTTTGATGTCTGCCTTCGTTTTTCCTATTTCCTCTAGGACCCTTAGGCTTAGGAGATCTGCCGAGCTGCCCCCATCTACCAGTATTCTCTTTACATCAAAATTATCAATGTCTATTGTGATGACTAACGCATCGTCATGTGGGAAGACAATGTGGCTCTTGTCCTTCTCCGAGAATTCAATCTTCATCTCATCTCCTTCTCGTGGTCTTTTCCTCCACCTTGGCACTGAACTCAGTTTGGATGCGTAAACCTCCCTTGCATTAGCAGTTGGGCCACCTGATGCCACTCCTCCGTGTATCATGTTTATGGTCCCCCTCTTGTTGGGTGGAGGATTGTAGTCTACTTTGTTTTTCCCTTTGTCCTTGTATGATGGCCCTAACTGTATGTTGTTGCCCCCATGATCCACGAACTGTTTTAGCTCCCCCCCTTTGGATGATATTGTTGATGCTTAGCTTCAGGCTAAAGCATTCGTTCGTGTCGTGCCCGTATGCTTCATGGTTATCACACCATCTGTCTTTGTGCGTCCCCACCATTGGGGCTCTCCATCTTGCAGGGGGTGACCAGAGTTTTTGATTTCGCATCTCTCTTAGGACAGCTGCTGGGGTGGCATTCAATGGGATGAACTTGATGACATTTATTTCCCTAGCCTTCAATGGTTCGCCCATCTGATTTCTTTGCTGAGGGGGACGCCACTACTGCTGCCTTGTGTGTTGAGGTGCCTGAGGTGGCTTTCCTCTGTTCGGCTTTGCATTGTCTTCCTTAGCTGCTTGAATCTTGGCTTTCTTACTTGCCCTGTGCCTCTCCAGGTCTATATGAGTTTTTACTCTCCCTGCTAGCTCCTCTAAGGTGCTTGCTGGCTTCTTGGCCATTTTTTCTGCCAGTGTGGACCCGAAGCGGCCTAGGTTTCTGATGAAGGCTCTTATTATCTCACCCTCAGTGATGTCGCCCTGTATGTCTGCTATGTTCTGATTAAACCTAGTGTAGTAATCAACCAGAGATTCATAATTTTCTTGCTTCACATCATCGATGGAGCCTGTTCCTTTGAGAAGCTTCCTTTCTCCTAGGTATCTCTGAAGGAATTTCGCCTTTAGATGCGTCCATGAGTGGATGCTCTCAGTAGGTAGGCTAAAGAACCAGTGTGAGGCCACCCCTGATAGGGTGTTTGGAAATAGGAGTATTGTATCTTTCGTCAGTAGTTCTCCCGAATAGGGAGGCTTCATGTTGTTGAATATGCTCCAAAGGGTCTCCCTTGCCATTGTACTTTGCTATCTGTATAGTATGCAGGGAGTCTGGCACTTTGTTCATTTCCAACTCCCTCGTGAAGGGGTGGTTCGTTTTGTCACTCAGACAATGTAAGCCGTTTTTCTTTGACTCATTCATTTTTCTCGCTATCATGGCCTCTATCTCTTCCGGGGTAATCATCACCGGCGTCGGAGTGTAGTCTCTCTGGTATCCTCCATAGTTGTAAACTGGGCTTGGTGGGATCCCTTGTCCGTATTGGTACGGACTGTAGGCGTATCCCTGATATCCCTGCTGGGGTACTTGGTGGAATTCTTGCCTCCTTGGAGGTCTTGCCTGTCTGTCTGCCCCCAGCGGGGTGTAAGCCCTAGCGTCCTGTTGTGTCTGTTGCTGCCTAGGAGGCACAAATTGCTGCCTTCCCTCTTGGGGTGGCTCTTGGTAATTCCTTCTTTGTTCTTCTCGCTGCCCTGCTCGAGGGTGCGAGTGGTGTTCTTCTTCTGGGACTTGTTCTTGTTCATGGACTTCTTCTTCTTCATGTTGGTGTTGCCTTTCCTGCCTGTTCCTCAGAGTCTCTCTATAGGCTAGTAGCTCATCCAACGCGCTCATCAGCCCTGGAGTCACTGTATGTGCTCCCTGTGTGTATGCTGGTCTTGTGATGGTTGTGTAGGCGTGATTGCCATTCCTTTGAGCCGGCATCCCATATGGATATCCTTGAGGTTGCGCGTCATAGTAGTATCCCTCAGGAGGTGCCGTGTATTGGGATGGCACTCCCTGTTGCTCCCTCTCTCTCTGTGACCTCCTTGCCAATGGGGTTGAGGCTGTGGAAGACTCAGCCCCAGCTGGGCGTGAGGGTCCTCCTTCCTGGTTGTTGGGCTGGGGTGCCTGTGGGGTTACTTGAGGCTCTGAGTGTACAGGCTGTTTCCCTGGGTTAGGCTGCCTTGCTGGAGGTATAGGCTGTCTCCCTCGCCTATTGCCCCCAGGTGGGCGGTGATGCCTAGACGCCAAGCTGTTCGTCATCGCTCTTGTTATTTCCAGGCTTTATGTTCGAAGCCCACGGACGGCGCCAAGTGTTAGGTTCTAAAGTCTCGGGTCAACGGGCGGTCGACCTAAGCCTTGTCCCTCACTGGAGATGTCGCGGATTCGGTACTCTCGAGTCTTGTCGTCCTAGCCCGTGTCTTTCTGTCATTCGCTTCGCTTCTCTTCTCGCCCTGCAAGAGGGGCAATACCAGGCACAGAGGGGGGGTGGTGCCTGATGTACCCTCTCCGATGCCTAAGTCAGTACGGTATTTGTAGAGAGATAAAGCTAGAGAGATGTCAGAGCTAAATTATGCAACTTGCCAAGATGATCCAATGAATGGTGGAAGAGTTGTATTTATAGGCAACGGTGTCATTAAGGTGGCTTAATGACATCGTTAACCTTTAAACACAATTAATTATCCTTTAATCACGTAATTAAAACCTTAAGGCACGGAGAAGGTTGGCGGAAATAAACTGAGTATGGGAGTCGGGGAATGGTGTCGGGGCCCTTGGGGGGAAGGAAAATCCGACCCCCAAGAGTAGGGGTTGGGTGTGGCCACCCGACCTCACCTAGGTGAGTTTAACTTGGTCCGGGCGAGTATTTCGGCCTCGTCCGGACCGTTGGTGTTTCCGCGGGGTGTTTGGGTCTAAGTTTCGATTTACAATCATTAACGGGGTTATCAAAATAAAACGATTCGGAAGTCAACGGGTTCAAATTGGGCGTATATCCATCAGGAGCAACGTTCAGACTCAAGATGGGACTAACGAGCCTAGATTAAGTCAAAGGCATCAAACTTCTCCCAAGAAGTATCCCATCGAGAAGGGTGAGATATTCACCCTAACTTTTGTTGACGAACCGGTAACAGTTCAACAAACATTGAAAGGAGCTCAAGCGAAGGAATGGAGGAAAGCAATGGAGGAAGAGATCGCCTCAATGAAATCCAATTCGGTATGGTCTTTAGTTGATTACCTGCTAACCGCAGAGCCATAGGGGCTAAGTGGGTTCTGAGACTGAAACTCACTGCTGATGAAAATGTCGAGCGATACAAAGCCCGACTAGTTGCGAAAGGGAACACCCAGCTTCACGGAGTGGACTTTGATGAAACATACTCACCGACTGAGCGGTACACCACATTTAAGGCAATCCTAGCCCTGGTCGCATGCCTCAGTCTAGAGCTGCACCAAATGGATGTTAAGACCGCATTACTCCACGGAAACCTGGAGGAAAGATCTATATGGAGCAACCGGAGGGTTTCATTACTCTTGGTAACGAACGTAAAGTTTGTAAACTCCAGAGATCCATTTACGGTTTTAGACAATCATCTCGGCAATGGTACCGCAGATTCCACGAGGAAATCGTTGGAAACGGATTCTTGAATCTCCACGAGGATCCATGCGTGTATAAAAATACCTCAGATTCTAAGTATGTCATCTTAACTTTATACATGGATGACATACTCATTGCTGCGAACGATGTGAGTTTCATGCATGAATCAAAGTCCCGGTTGGCATCTGTATTTGAGATGAAAGACATGGGTGAGGCAACGTACATCTTGGACATTAAGATTGCTAGAGATCGTGCCGCTCGGAGGTTATGTCTATCTAAGAAAGCCTACATCAACAAACTGTTGAAAAGGTTTAGATTACAAGATGCCAAACCCGTGGATACGCCGTTTGTATTCGGATGAGCGTTGTTAAAACGTGAAGGCCGGAAGAACCAGCAAGAGCGTGAACATATGAGGAGTGCAGGGTATTTAAGCATGGCCGGACATCTGTTACGTTGTGGGCCTAGTAGCAAGATTCCAATCAGACCCTGGCTATCAACATTTAAAAGATGTAAATCGGATCATACGATATCTGAAAGGTACTGTCGACTACGTACTGTGCTATGAGGGCTGGAAATTAGAATTGACCGGATTCAGTGTCGCTGACCATGGTGGCGATCCAGAAGATCGCAAGTCCACCACATGAGGAGTGTTTCTCCTTGTTAATGCCTCCATTTCATGGACGAGCAAGAAGCAATCCTTTGTCGCGCTGTCTACGATGGAATCAGAATTCGTTGCTCTCTCCAAAAATGCACAGGAAGCTGTCTGGTTGAAAAGGCTTCTTACTGCGCTGCTTGGTGGCGTTGTCGGGAGTAAGCCTGTGAAGGTGTACTCTGACAGTCATGCACCTATTGCGGCAGTAAGGAATCCAAAGTACCATAGTAAAACTAAACACATTGATGTGAAATATAATTATGCTAAATCAATGGTAGAGTATAATATAATCACTTTAGAATACTCGTCAACTGATGACATTGTAGCGGACCCATTAACTAAACCATTACGCAAGGAGACATTTGAAAAGTATGTTAAACTGCTTGGATTGCGTAGGGTTTAAATATGGGTGTGTATCTGTGATAACATTTTGATAACTGAAAGCTACATTTTTTATAAATGAGAGAATTGCAATTCTAGTTTATGATTCATCGACGTCATAATGTTTGATTACATCGGGTTTTACGGTCAATAGACTAAGTCGTAGGAGGATGCAATCCTCTACCTAAATTATGTCGAATGTGGGCCTTGCCTTGTCACACGGGCACAGTCGTCTTGTAGGAGAGGGGGACCTCTACCGTAACGAAACTGGCTAAGAACCAGGGAGACAAACTTGGTTACTTAAAATGATCATTTGGTTTCGGAGTAACACGACATGATCTTCGTTTTGCACATCGTGGTGATGAACCTTGTTCGTCATTAACCACATTCGAGGCCAGATGAAAATCAGCGATAGCATTATTGACATATCCCACACCTGACGATGTTCGGGTATGCTAACGACGTGTGCTTCATACTACGCGTGCCATATTCGACCACGGGGTCATGCTCGATTGTGCTAGGTAGAATCCTCTAGATTCGGATGGGCGCAAACTTCTTCACCTCGAGCGTGTGATTGATCCCGGGAGCCTTATGAAGAGGCACCCGAAGTATCCTCATGGACTCAGAACTCATATCTAAGGTCAGGCTCAATCTTCGCTTCCCGGCTTATGAGCGTAGTACTGAAGAAAAAGGCCAAGTTACCACGTCTTTGGAAACCGATTGAGTTTGACTAAGGATATGAGCGATGGGGATGGTCAAGTTCACCTGTAATTCACCGACTCTTGTAATCACTAGGTGGTTACCAACCGGATATTAGTTGAAGGTTGTGAATACTTGTACGGATGCCTTGGAGAAGTATTCCTATGTGGAAACTAGGCAATTGGAGAATTAACAGTTGACTATACCGTGTAGGGCTTCCTTAACAAGAATCGGTCAGAGGTTTTGCTGTGGAGACTATACCGCGTAGGGCTTCCTTAACAAGAACCTCTACGGGTTCCGTCTGGTGGATCGAGAACTCCCTCAGCAAGATCTTGGGACTACGAAAAGCGATTAAGGTATGTGCGCATCTTCCGCTACGTAATAGTGATTACTAGCATGTACCGCGTGGGGCTTCCTTAACAAGAACCTCTACGGGTTTGCTGTACAGCAAAGCCTCTGCCAAGAATCGGTCAGAGGCTTTGATGTGGAGACTATACCGCGTAGGGCTTCCTTAACAAGAACCTCTACGGGTTCCGTCCGGTGGATCGAGAACTCCCTTAGCAAGATCTTGGGACTACGAAAAGCGATTAAGGTATGTGCGCATCTTCCGCTACGTAATAGTGATTACTAGCATGTACCATGTTTATGTTTTCATAGTATTTAGCCCTGTAATTCAACAACACCTGACGGCACATAGTGACTTCCCGATGGAGTTGATAAATTCTCGACTCGTTTAATTTATCAAATTCGTCCACGCGGAAATTTCCAAGCAAACAGAGCACTCTCAGAATACATGATCCCATCAGAGACTAAATTAATGATTCATCTAAAGACAACAACATTGCATCTATCCTAAAGATCAGAGTTGGCATCATAAGATTCTTGCTTACACGAGCCAATAATAAAACCGAGCTTATTCTAGCCAATCAATATAACCTGCATACCACGACTCCATTTTCTATAATTCTCTTGGCCACTTAATTTCAAAGATAGCAGACTCTGACTAGCATTATCATTAGGATGCGAAAATAAGAGATGATACGAATGAACCTCTGATGTGAGATCAATGCTGCTCTGACTAGTTGTTGCTACAGAGAGACCCAGGGAAGCATGATCCTTATTTTCTTCAATCTTGACGTCATCCGACATGGTTTGAGAAGGAATCAGACGAAATGTCGCGAACCAGGGGAAGAAACAAATGAAATCACCAAGGTGATGTCAATACATGCCTTCGGGTAACACAAGGAATCCAATATTATAGGTGATTAGAGTATCATAAGGGAATCAAGACCATCATAGAATACCTCCAAAGCAACATGGATGACACACCAAATATACGACCTCCCCATCGACAACAAGGTTATTGGTGATGAACATTCATTCGAAAAAAACTTTACATATTATACACGAAAGGTATATGAACTACAAAATTAGTCCCACTAACCAAACGACTCTATGAACTACTTCATGGGGGGATCAACAACTATCTACTTCAAAGTCAACAACGAAAATCACCATGGTCGAAAACAAGTCACCATGTGAGATCAAAAGTTATCTACTACGAAAAATAACAACAAGAGTCACATTGGTCAACAACAAGTCACCATAAATGATAAAATCCTTTTACTACGAAACAACAACCAAAAACATCATGGTTGATCAAGAAAAACAACTTCGACATCAAATGAAGGATATGACTCATTTGGGTTCCTTCGTATCTATAAAATGAAGCCAAGCAAAAACAAAGAATATTTACTTAACTTGGGGGAAAATTATAGATATACGCCCAATTTTGGCAACAACCTGCAACCTAGCTGCGGAACTGATCACATATGGCCTTAGATCCCGAACAAGGTGCGAGGTTAGCCACCCCTAAAAAAGGATTTTGGCCCGACTTGGAGTCGGGCAAAAATAGGTCGACTTGTCCCATATCCTGAACCCTATAAAAAGGGAAGAGCTAGGAATCGAAGTTAACAATTCCGACATATAAGGCACGCGCCTTCAGATCAGAGCTATTTAGTGTTCTAATACCTCTTAGGCATACCATATTTACTTAGTTGTTCCACTAGGTCGACTTATCTAGACAAATCGACCTAGCAAGGGGTAAAGTCTATATAGGACTACACTTCTACCCTCCAACAAGGGTAGAATCCATACACCACTACCCATCTACCCCCAACAAGGGTAAAGTCCATGCGCCACTATACTTCTAACCCCCAACAAGGTTAGAGTCCATACATCACTACAACCCTAAACCCCAACAAGGGTACTCCATGCACTCATATACCACCATATACAAGGGGACCAACCCCTCCACATCTACAAGGAGAACAACTTAGACCCTATCATGGGCACTATTGACCCCTCTGTTACCAAACAGGCTTAACATAGACTATCCGCAATTAACGAGGTAACTATCCTGGAATAACAATATTCCGCACATGATTAACTCTTATCCGGGAATAATGGCCCAAAACCCTATATATACTCAACTCTATCATTAGTTTGAGGTGAATCTCTCTCTCTCCCGCTCTACATTTATTATGTTCTTTTATCTCTCTAAAACCGAAAGTGACTTAGGTATCGGAGAGGGTTCACCGGGACACCCCCGGTCTACCCTTTCTTGCAGGTGACTAAGGTGAGGAGCACTACGGAGAAGTACAACCAAGACCGCATCAAGGGAGCACTAGATACATCAGAGTTGGCACTACACTATCGATGGAGAGAAGTCATAATAGTTTTGGATGCGGAGTATGTCATTAAACATGTTCGTGTGAACCTTGAGGAAGCTGACTTGCTCGAGAATATTGTCCACTCTATCAGACAAGCAGTACATAATATGCTTCAGGTTACTTTAGTTTACATTAGAAGAACGCAAATTGTTATGTAAATTGAGTAGCTATACAATTTAGGAAGGAAATATGTGGTGCAAATTGAGTTGTACTACTCTATAATCTCTTTTTTTGTTTGTAATTTTGGATTGTATAGTGTTATTGACTTGCGACTTGCGAGTAGGGTTGCACTTACATTGCTTAAATAACTGGCATTATTTACGATATGTTGCTAACTCATAGCTTTATTAAGAACAAGGAACGACACAGAAGATGACAAGGATGACTCAAATGTTCACCAATTAACTTGGTGGAGCACGCGCACATACGACGACTAAAATTTAAACACACACACTCATATACATATGACACTGAGTCTCTCTCTCTCTCTCAGACTTAAAACTTCTTAATGAAGTCAATGATGATAGCATTGACCTCTTGGGGCTTCTCCTGGTTGAGAAAATGGCCCACATTGTCCATTACGACAATGTCTTCCAAAAGAGGGACGTCCCTGTTGAAGGCACCACCATGAATGTACGCCTTCACGCCAGGGGTCGTATACGTCATGTCTAACTCACCAACTATGAACTTCACCGGCACCTCCACCTTGGCTCCCGTCCACGCCGCTGTCAACTCCCAGTTCCTGTATCATCAATACACTCACTACTAAACATGGATATATATATATATATATAGAGAGAGAGAGCAAGCTTCAATCTACATACACATTATTTGCCAATTATACTTTGGTACCACTATAAAATATGTAGGTTTAGACTAATTACTTAACCAACTGTTCTAATACTTTAAGGTTATAGGTTAAGCCTTGATTTAGACTTTATACTTTAACATTACTCCTCACATGTGAGCTGAAACATTTTGAAGGCCTCTCACATTAACTTTTTTAATAAAGGGTTTAACTTGACGCTGCAAAAATTCAAACTTTCGCGTTCTGTTACCATATGAAATTTTAAACTAACCATTTAACAAATTGTCCTAAAACCTTGAGGTTATATGTGTAGACATGATTTAGACTTTAACCACCAGTTTGGTATTTAACCTTTTTTTTTTTTGCCAATTAATGTTTTTAAAGATCTAAGTGGCATACGAGTCAATGGCACGGTAGTAGTTGAGGCCGCCGGTGAAGCCCGTACGCTCGAATTGGGAGGTGTAGTAGTCGAGGTCTTCTTCAGAAAGCCAAGACGGCAGTTGGTCGGGACAAGGGAACCCATGTCCCTTCGGCAACTTTGGTGGGCCCGGGTTTCGCCCCGCTAGAATCGCCTTCAGGATGTTCCTGGTGGGCATCCCTTTGAGCTCTGATTCCATGTCGGGTTCCTAGACAACAAAACCAATTAGTTGTGGTTCGAGTTTCCATTTTTTTCACAACTGAGGAACAAACTAGACAAGCTTAGATAGTTGGGGCCTAATTAACAGAAAATGGTTGAAGGAAACTTCATTTGACACTCCTACCTACTCCTACCCTATGTTTTGAAAATCGGCCCGGAGTTTGACCGGCTAGGTGTCTGATTCCCAAGCCGATCCGGTTACAAAAAAAATATAGATACAATTCAATATTCATTTATAAACCTGCAGGCTCGGCTCTCGTCCAGTCCAATTTTTTTATTAATTTGAACGTTTGAATTGGACACCAATCCAATCGATTCATTATGCGTTCTACTATTTTACTACTAGAACTGAACCGTTTATAATAGCCCATTTGGGTACAAGTACAATGTTTACTTCCAGGGTAAAAATAGCAACATTAAAAAGGGAAAAGTTAAAGTATTTCCTAAATATTTACCGAGTGAATTCTTAAAATAGGATAACTATCAAAGCTAATTTTCAAAATGCTCCCACCTATAATTTCACACTATATTTCACAGTTTCTATCACCACTCATAATGATAAGACCACATTTGGATACATGAACAATGTTTCCTTCTAGGAAAAAATATAGCAACATAAAAAAGGGGAAAATAAAATATATTCTAGACATTTACGGACTGAATTCTTAAAATATGGAATTTTTTCCTCAAGTGGCTATCTGACCATTGTCAAATACGAAAATGTTAACAAATCTAATATAATCACGTATATAACCATCGGGGCACTTTGAAAGAACGGAGGGCTCGCCACGTCAGCTCGACGGTCTTTTAAAGTGCGGCGAGGTGACGTGAGTTGCAGGGAATAAATCGCTGCATACGTGCAACATTCTCAGTCAGCATGAAACATCAACTTTCCGCTATTTCAAAGTGTACTAATGGTTATATGCGTAATTATATTACATTTGTTAACTAATATTACATTTGTTAACAGTTTAGTTTTTGGCAACTGTCAGATGACCGCTTAGAATTTAAAAAAATTCCAAACTGTGATAACTCTCAAAACTAATTTCCAAAATGCTTCTACCTACAAGGATAATACCACATTAGGATACAAGATCGATGTTTCTTCTAGAAAAAAATAGCAACATAAAAAAGGGAAAAATAAATTATTTCCTAGACATTTAGGGAGTTAATTCTTAATTTAGGAAAACTCACAAAACTAATTTTCAAACTAGATTTTTTTTATGAAGTAATTCTTAACCTAAGTTTTTTTTATTTATATAATAATTTATATTATGTTACAAATAAACCTAAAGCATAATATTAAAATACAAAAAAGATACGATTTTTTTTTAAATAAACTTAAGGAGAAAACGTAAGAAATATAAAGCTAATAACAAACGGAAAAGAAATTATGAACATGTACATATAAAAAATAAATAGCAAACACATTTTAGATTTTATTTTGATAAATGACTTCAAACTATTAAAAGATAAAATTTTAAATAAAAAAAAGCTTAAAAAAATATAAGATAATATAAAAAATTAATCATTTAAAGTACAAAAAAAAGTAAATCAATTCTTCAATTTATTCTATTGATAATTTTTCAATTTTATGCTAGTCTATTATTTTTTTTTTCTAATCACTATATTATTATTATTTGATATATTCTAAATATTTTCTTTTAAAATCACATGCACTTTTATCTTTATATTTTCATATATCTTTTTAATATTCACGGGTATTTATTTTCTTTATATTTCATTATATGAATACTTTTTATAATGATTTATCTTTATTATTTTTAATCATCAATTATTAATTAATTAATTTTTATTTTATATATTTTAAATCAATCTTCATAATTTTTCAAAAAAAAAAAATCCATTTTATCTCGATTTAAATTTATATGAAATAAAATAAACTTTAAGCCGTAAAGTAGAAAATAAGTATTATAAAAAAAAGTAGAAAATAAAAATAATTAATTAAAAACCTAAAAGAAATCTAATTTAAGAATTATTCGTTCTAAATGTAAGGGTATTTTGAAAATTAACTCCAGATTACTGAGGACGAACAAAGATTCAGCCATTCAGGATGTATCTAGCTAGCTAGGAGACTGATCCAGGTGTAAAGTAAAGTAGAAGGTACCTGAAATCTGCACATATAGTAATCATCTCCGAAGACGCCACGCAAGGCGGTTAACGGCTTCGTCTTAGGGTTGCGTGGCTGAAACTGCACCGCCAGACACACATAAGCCCTCACCTTATCCGGACGGAACATGCAGAGGTACCACGCCAGCCACGCTCCCCAGTCGTGGCCCACCACTAACACCTTTGCTACCCCCAACGACTCGATCAAGCCCACTAGGTCACCAATCACGTGGTGGCACGTGTAGGCCGAGGCCTCCGCCGGAGCGTCGGAGCCACCATAGCCGCGGAGATCTGGGGCCACGGCGCGGTAGCCTGCTGCGGCGAGAGCGGTCATCTGGTGTCGCCACGTGTACCAGAGGTCAGGGAAGCCGTGGATGAGCAGGACGACGTCTGGGCCTTGGCCTTTCTCGGCGACGTGAAGGTTGATGCCGTTGACGGCCACCGTTCGGTGCTCGATTCCTTCCATGTGTACTGTGGTTCTGTGAGCAAGAGAGAAGAAGGATATATATATATATATATATATATATATATATTATAATATGCAGCTATGAAATTGAGTTGTTCGAAGTTGGTGGTGGTTCCGACTTCCGAGAGTTAATTAAGTGGACTATTATATAAACTTACTGGATACCGGCCATCGTAGTGTACGCACACGAATGATACACATGATATGATTAAACAAACTTTAATATAACTAGATGCTAACCCCGCGCACTGCGCGGGTAAAAGTTAAAATGAAAAAGACTTTAATTTTTAATGAAAAAATATTAATAGTATTTATTTGTGTATATTATGATATTATAATAATTAGAAAATATAAGAAGAAAAAATATTATGTGTAAAAAAAATCAATAAATATATATATATTTTGAGGATAAGAAATTGTAAATATGATAAAATATTTTACTAATAAAAAATGTAAGAATGATGATCGTTTTGAGGATAAGAAATTGATAGCGATGAAGAAACACACGCAAAGATTAATCGTGAACATAATCAAGGTGGTGGCGATGCCTATAATGTCTGAATTTGTACTTCATCAAATCTTATATATTTCATCAAAATGCATCATAAGAGACTCTATATATGTTAAAATAATTATATTACATCCCAAAAATTGTATATGGATAAATCCAAATCAAATCAAGGTACCACATAAACTTGTGATTTTCAGTCTCTTTCATAATGAGAGCTCGGAAAGAAACTCTGAAACTCGAGGCCTTTATGTGAGATTGAATTTTATCGGTAAAATTATCTAAATTCTAATTCATGATATAGTGAATAATTAACCAAATAGTTCTAATCAGACGATGACGTAAATATTGAACATACTTAAGTTTGTATCTTGGTACTGCAAATTATTTATGGTTACTGAAACTGTGAAAACATAATCAAACAACCGAAGATGATAATCACAAGGATCACAAATCAGCATATAAGCAGTAATGAAATAACTAAAACATAAGAATGGAGAAACATGTCTCACCTGAGCCATCTTTAGATTGCATGGGACTAAATGTGGTATCTGCTGCTCAATCTGTTTGGTAGTTGTAATTTTCGAAGAGGAGAAGGAAGCGAACTTGTGGAAGAAGAAGAATTAATCATGTGTATCACCGCCACCCCTTTTATCACATATATCCTCTCAAAGGATGACCAAGTTGTTGATTTCCCTATCATTTTAAAGCAGGCAACACTAATAAGGAGGAGAAGAACCAAATAACATCCTAATATAAAGACAGTATACACATTTTGCACTTACCACCATAAGAGTAGTTGGATAAACAAAATTCTATCTTCAGTTTCCGATGGACATCAACTCTAATTTTCTCTAGTATTTCTTTCCGGTCCTTGATTCCTCGCTCCTTCCAGAGATTCACAGTATTTAATCAAAGCCACCTCCAAACGCCTCAGTCTTTGTCTGCACTCACCAACCTTTTTATATATATATATATAAATATACCTGCGTAGAAGGACCAGATGAAACCAAGTTATAATGCAATCAGAAAATGACATATATTATTATTATAATAAAAACATATGTATTTGCGAAAATACTTCCCACTATTGCTAGTAATATATACTATTGGTGGTAAATATTATTACCAACTAAAACACTGAAAACGCTACTTATGATATTTCGTAATCCCACCATCATGCTGCGTAGGCATGCATGCTTGTACCAACGGCTATATATGCCTTCCCCATTCTTATTGCCATGTCCGACCATTGTGGTGCTAATCATCACTGTCAATATCGTTCTCTCGTGCCTACTTGGATGATGGCAGGATTATGCTCTGGGTAGAGGAAGGAGAAGTGCCGCATGACATTGGCTAGCTCAATAGTTGATTCTCATAAGTTTTAGCTACGGTTATTGTGGTTTATATCGAGTTTAGTAGTTTCATACGTTGATGCACTTATATATTAGTGGAAACCCTATAATAAATGGTTAGGATTACATTATGTTTTATTTGAGTGAAATTCCTAGAATTAACGGATAGGATTTGGTAGGATTTTTTTATTTACATATTGCTTTTAGATAAACGTTATATTGTGTGATATTATTTAGGGTTAACAGGTGTTTTGGTCTATGATGTTTGACAACTTTTGGGTTTTGGTCAATGATGTTTTTTTTTACCTAGTTTTGGTACCATATGTTTGCAGATTTTTCTAGTTTTGGTCTAACCGTTACATTCCGTCCATTTTTTGACATGTACAAGTCACGTGATCCACCCTAAACTTTCAATTTTGTTCAATTTAGTCCCTCTAATACTTTCCTAACCTTTTTATTGTTCAATTTAATCCCGAAGTTTCAAAAATTCAATTGGACCTATTGTCCAATTGGGATCAATTTTGAAACTTCGGGACTAAATTGAACAATAAAAAGGTTAAGAAAGTATTAGAGGGACTAAATTTAAAGTTTAGAGTGGATATCGTGACTTGAACATGTCAGAAAATGGACGGAATGTAACGGTTAGACCAAAACTAGAAAAAATCTGCAAACATATGGTACCAAAACTAGGTAAAAAAAAACATCATTGACCAAAACCCAAAAGTTGTCAAACATCATGGACCAAAACACCTGTTAACCCTATTATTTATTATTATATTATCTACTATATATTACGCTTTAAATTCTTATATTTTACCTGCCGTCTTGTATTGTTGATCCACTTGATATGGCAATTTTGGATCATTAAATATATATATATCTTTATACCAATATATTATTTGTGTTGGGTCCTCACCCCCAATAGACATCTTTGCCACATTTTCATTTTATTAACAAAAAATATATTATATTTAATTCATATAGTTTATAAAATTAATAATTTAGTCATTACTATATTTGAGAAACATTTATTTATTTTTAATATTATTACTAAATCATTATTTAAATTTTGTTATTTTTTTAAGGTCGCTTAGTCGGCATGTCATAGTAATTACATATCAATTTAAGTCAGCCATATCATACTCATTTCGTTCAAATTTCGGATACATGTATAAAAAATTTATTCAACGAATTATATAGATCGAGTGATATATCTTCCGCCTGTTGAGATTTTTCTATCACATAGATCAGCCACTTACTAAATTATATATATAACAAGTCAAAATATGAGTGTAATGTGGTTCTTGAAGTTTGACATCGTACAAATAACATTTTACTCATCGTCCAATATTTATGGACTCAAACTATTAATTTAGTTATTCTATTTGTTAATCCAATCACATTGTGTACAACCTAATTAATGTTAACTAAATATTTTTGTAAATTCAAGTCTAAACATTATATTTTTGTGATTTAACTCACCCCCAATAGACATCTTTGCCACCTTTTCATTTTATTAACAAAAAATATATTATATTTAATTCCTATATTTTATAAAATTAATAATTTAGTCATTACTATATTTGAGAAACATTTATTTATCTTTAATATTATTACTAAATCATTATTTAAATTTTGTTATTTTTTTAAGGTCGCTTAGTCGGCATGTCATAGTAATTACATATCAATTTAAGTCAGCCATATCATACTCATTTCGTTCAAATTTCGGATACATGTATAAAAATTTATTCAACGAATTATATAGATCGAGTGATATATCTTCCGCCTGTTGAGATTTTTCTATCACATAGATCAGCCACTTACTAAATTATATATATAACAAGTCAAAATATGGGTGTAATGTGGTTCTTGAAGTTTGACATCGTACAAATAACATTTTACTCATCGTCCAATATTTATGGACTCAAACTATTAATTTAGTTATTCTATTTTTTAATCCAATCACATTGTGTACAACCTAATTAATGTTAACTAAATATTTTTATAAATTCAAGTCTAAACATTATATTTTTGTGATTTAATTTTATCTTTATTGTTAAATCAAATTTTGTTGGTATTGTGATATTGTATATAATTACATTTGTATAGGTCAAATTTGTCCATTGATGACTCTAAGTAGTTAAGAACAAGTTTACATTCTTGACACCTCAAGTTGATGAGTTAGATACAATTGAGCCGTTAATGACAACGTAATGCTCGACCAAACTCATTTATATATCTAGCTATAGGCTAACTTAGTACCGTAACTGAAGACATTAGTTAATTTTTTACTTAATTATCATCTTCTCTTTCTCATGTTTTGAATTACGTTGTGTCGCTCTTCTCTATCACATAGATTCTTTTCTCACAACGAATCAACTTGCCCATATTTTAATTTGATTAATTATAAATATTAGTAAACTTAAGATAGATTATATATCTTGAAATTTAAATAATCGATGCGCGTGCAACGCACGCGTTAATAACTAGTATATATATATATATATATATAAATATATAACTCAATAAATTAAGAACGTTGCCACGTTTTTCCTTAGCCAAAATAGTTTATATAATATATACTGCCACGCTTATGTATAAAAATATGTTTTTTGAATATTTATTATTCTATATATAATATTGCTTACGTGGCGGCCTAAGGTCTTCCGGTGCCAAACTGTCTACACAATGAATTTAAAAGGAAACTTTCAATTAATTTGTTTCTTTAAATTGCATAGAGACTAAAATAGGATATAAAAATACTTCTTAATTTTGAATCAATCAATATTATGTATCTAAATTTAGAGAATCCATATTAAATTCCGATTAAATTAGGAAACAGTAACTGCGTGGACTGTCCACGTGTCAGTCAGAGGGCTTCCGATGCCGAATTAATATAATACTAGATGCAAATCCCGCGCATCACGCGGGTAAATTTTAAAATAAATATAAGTTAAAATCCTTAAATTATCTCAATTTTAAAATAAAGATGTATATCCATTTCTTTTTACAAAAAAAAAAAAAAAATAGTATGATTATATGAGTATTGTTATTCATCTTTATCATAAAGCTTAAAACATAATTGTGCATCTCACATATGACATACGGCATATTATATTTATAATAATGTTGCCCTAAATAATTCCTATCAATGTTGGATAATAAACACATTAAAGTCAATATTAGTCGAAGGTACAGTGGTGTCCATGGATATATGCAAATTCATTGACTACACTGAATGATGGCAATGAATTTTTGTATGGTATCATAGCATGTAAGATTTCATAATAAATTACATATGAATATTGATAACAACTAAGAAGCCAACCGATTTGTTTAAACACAAACAAATAATTGCAGTTATATGATTAAACTACATTGTAGTATACCCTAAAATATATTGTGCACTGTGTTATAATTAGTTAATTTCTTAGTGTGTTTTTAATTTAATATTTATATATTGCGTGGTTATTTATATTATATAGTTTCTATTTTTTTATGGTATGGCTATATTTTTTATTTGTAAATTTTAGGTTATGTATGGATTCATACCGTGTATTTTATATTAAGTGATATTGTGAAGTGATTTTCATTCCTAATTATAGAGGTTAAGAAAATAAATTTACAGAACACAGTTATTTAGTATGCGGGTGAGTTTAGTTATGCCATTTGAGAAGAGATCCGTCTTCCACTCTTCCTATCATATGTTCTGTTGTCTCTTAATACCCGAGTTATAGTATATATATATATATATAGACATCCCTTATTAATTATGAGAAAAAAAACCAAGAAGAATTATGCATAAGTTTTAAAATTGTTATAAAAAATACACACGAAGATATTAATAAGAAACAATCTTTATAACTAATTATACAACGCCTGAATTCTCTTGTAAACTTGCTACACTTGACTATATTACTATTATCCTTAAATATATGTGTATTTAAGTGTATGGCAGGTTGTTCTCGTTGATATAAACACCATATTTTTACCACGCACTACTTAGAGAAATATGAATCTATTCAGTAACGAACGAAATGTCAATATGCACCTGGGCATGCCATGACCTCTCCAAAATCATAATCACACTTAATTTCGGTCTTGATTTTCCTGACTATATTTTTTAGGTTCTGAAAACCGTAACAAAGCAATTTTCAATCTTTGTTTCACCATCCACCTGTATTTATCCATCAAAAGTAGTAAAACACTTCTCGCATTGCGATAGTATATTACAAATTAAGTACTAAATTTAATAATTTAAAATATCTCAACATAAAACCAATATATAAGAGATCCATAATGATGAAGTATTACTTATCATATAATAATCCAGCTGTAGTTAATTCTTACAATTGCATTGCAAGACTCAGATCCTGTATATTAATCTATACATATTCTTTGAATAATAAATCCAACAACGTATAAGAAAATATACGGTACATAGTCAAATGCCAGTGTAAAATAGTAGAAAATATTATTTGAATAATAAAACCTGCAACATAGGAGAATATATGAACATTAATGTGTACATATATAGTCAAATATCAGTGTAGAATAGTAGAAATTATTCTTTGAATAATAGAATATATGAACATTAATAAGTACATAGTTAAATACCGGTGTAAAATAGTAGAAATTATGATTTAAGATGATGGTTGATGAGCTGCACGGTTTCTAGTGGATCATTCGTCTCGATGGTGTTATAAATGATAGTGTTTGAGCTCACGATGAGATTCGTCCTTCACCGCTTCACGTCCTTGGTAGTGATCAATCTTTTGATCATAATCTTTTTCCTGTGAATGATCTTCCGTCCTTCTCTTGATAGTAATCTAGTATATATTGTACCCTAACCCTACTAATATATCGTGAACAATATATATTATAGCATTTTTATATATTTTATTATTTATTGTGAAGTTGTGTAAAATTTATAATATAATTAATATTGCCGTTGCCTTAAATGTGGATTTTGCTTTGATTTACTCTTCCTAAAATTAAAAGTATAAGTTGTGTAAAGTTTATAATATAGATGTTGCCTTAAATGTAGATGCCGTGTGATTTGCTCTTCCTAAATTACTAAAGTATAGTTTAGTATTGCCGTTTGTTTAGGATTCACATAAATTTAATACTTAAAAATAAAACGCTTACGTGGCGGTCTACGGTCTTCCGGAACCAAACTGTATAGAATTATTATTTAAAAGGAAACTTTCAATTAATTTGTTTCTTTAAATTGCGTAGAGACCAAATTAGGAGATAAAAATGCTTCTTAATTTTCAACAAATCAATATTATGTATCTAAATTTAGAGAACCCCTATTAAATTCCGATTAAATTAGGAAACGGTGACTGCGTGGACTGTCCACGTGTCGACCAGAGAGCTTCCGATACCGAATTAATATAATAGATATAATAGATAGTAGATAATGATATACAATGTATCCTTATTATCAAAATAATAAGTATTATTTTAAATTAAATAAATAATAATTTTTTAAAATCGTAAATCACATGTTCGAGAACCAGAAACAAAAGCACTCCTCAATCAATAAGTCATTTGACTTAAAATTTGTAAGATTTGTTTATATAATAATTTTTCTTATTTTTAATAAGCTATATTCTTATTTCATCATTGAGTTCACTTAATCATTTTATTATTGTGTGCATGACCGACCGATATCTAGTATAAGTATTATAAAATCCACATAAGGGGATATGAAGAGGACAATTTGACGTATTTAACACGTGTAAAGTAAAATGGTGCATAATTTACGGACTAGTTATGTAGAATTTAGTGGTGTAGTTGGTTAATACATGTGGCTTTTATACATAAAATTTTAGATTAGAGTCATGATAGTGTCAATTTATGAGAATGTTAGGATTTATTCTTTAAATAATGAGAAATTAACATAAATAATTAAGTTAATTATTTAAATAAATTAATTCAACTAAATAAAAGGGTATTTTTGTCAAAAAAAATATTATTGCCTAGGCCGCGACAAGGACGTCACGAGCATTAATGGGTAGATTGTAATACCATATATGTTTGTGTACCACATTGGTTAGAAATAAGAGATTTATAGTCATAAGCAAGATATGTACTCAAGTCCAACAGAAATTTCTCATTTTCTAGGCCCAAATGAGGACAACGAGCTTAACTAGGCTGGATTGGGATAGTCGGGATAGAGTCGCTCGGACTTGGGGGCGTGACTATATAACTTGCAAAAGAATTGTAACTCCTCTCAAGATTTTTTTGGCCACCGACTCCTCTCAACGTTTCGATATTGATATTGATGTCGATCGAAAAAACTAATTATTTAATATGACTATCCTGCCTAAAAACAATTTTCTTAAAATAAATGTATCTAGGAATTCTTGTTATAATTAGACTTTATATATATTATATGTATATCACCAGCAGCGGTGGTCTAGTGGTCAAGAGTGCTTACCCCCTAGTGGTTTGGCTCCGAGGTCCCAGGTTCGAAACACGTCAGGGGTGTCACCTCACGGGGACCTAATATATTATTAGGTTAAGTTTGACCCACATACCGCGTTAGGCATATGAGGAGGCGAGACCTTTTATTTATTGCAATTTTTTTTTAGAATTGGGCTTAACAGGCAGCTATACTAGGCTGCTGGTGGGGTTACGTTTTAATTTGGCATAGAAAGATGTTTTAATTTGGCCTTTTATTTATTGTAATTTTTTTTGTTAATATTGCAATTTTTTATTAAAAATTAATCATTTTTTTTTTAATTTTAATAGAAGCAAATTCACTAATTATTACTCAAAAAGGACTACGCAAATGCGATAGAACCAATTTGTATTGAATCAATAGATGACTAGGTGCATCTCCCGCGCATCACGCGGGGTGACTTACCAAATATATTAACAAATTAATATTCGATGAAATTTATACTGACTATTTGTAATATGTTGAAACACTATTTTTAAATAAAATATCAGTCTAAAATTTGAAAAAGTATACGAAAAACTGAAAATTTTGAACCATAAAATACTACTGCGCAAATTCACAAATAAATTTTAGATGCCCGTACCCAATGGCGGATCCAGAAGGTTCACAATGTGATTACGTTATGCAAATTTTTTTTTAAAAAAAAAATTAACAATTTCTTTAATTTTTTTTTTTTTTTTGGTGGTAAAAATACATGTTTTAAAATAATGAAAATTAGTACTTTCTTCAACTTCTTATTCAAAATTATCGTTAAATACTTTTCAAATGAACAATATTAACTAAGCACAAATAAATCGTACTTGCTTGTGCAAATGTTACAATTTAGTCAAATTAGAGTAGAACCATTTGTGGGTCAATTAACTCTCAATCGACTCAATACACTATTATAAAACTTATACAAGTTATTAGATCTTGATTTAGATATTTAGAAAAGTATTTGGCTAATTTTGTAAGTTTAAAACGTATTTGACGACAAATTTGGATGAGTGATTGAAAGAGTATCAATTACCATTGTTTTGAAACATGTTGTATATTTTAAAACATATTGGTACTAAAAACCATTTTTTCAAACATATTTTATGGTTTATATATTTGTTCTTATTGAACCTCATATTGTAATACATTAGGTTAGATTAAAATTTATAGTTATAACAAAAGAGTGATAAATAATAAAACGTACAAACATAGTATTTAAGTAAAAACCCCAAAATTTAAAATTGATGAACTTTTTTCCGAATGGATTGAATAATAGTGTTACAATATATTAATTACAAAACATATTTGACGACAAATTTGGACGAGTGATTCAAAAGAGTATCAATTATAATTGTTTTGAAACATGTGCATTTTAAAACATATTGATACTAAAAATCATATTTTTCAAACATATTTTAAGGTTTATATATTTGTTCTTATTGAACCTCATATTATTATACATTAGGCTAGAGTAACTAAAATTTATAGTTTAACAAAAGAGTGCTGATTAATAAAACGTACAAACATACTATTTAAGTGAAAAGACACAAATTTAATATTGATGAATTTTTTTCCGAATGGATTGAATAATAATAATGTTACAAAATAATAATGAAGTCTTACAAAATATTAATGAGGGCTCATTCTCTCACACTAAAATAATGTGGATCTTACAACAAAATAATGAGGATCGGGACATAATTTTCTTCAGGAATAAACCTAAGGTCTCAATAAAAATACTCGATAATGTGGTTACGTTCGTAACCACATTATCATTAAAGCATCCGCCACTGCCCGTACCGCATGCTACAATTGGTCGTCGGATCCGTATCAAGCGTCTGTTCTTCAACAGATATGGTGGCTTCGATGACCACCGGATATAGAGATGGCTCTGCCACTGATACTCTCAGCCGCCCGTACCGCCTGGTATCTTCGTTCGCCGGCTCTGCGTCAAGCGTCTGTTAAAAATCAGCGAAATTTTAATTACGATTAATTGCATACATTGAATCTTGAACGGTTCGAAATCAAAGAAATTTTAATTGCAATTAATTACATACATTGAATCTTGAACGGTCCGAAATTTTAATTGCGATTGATTGTATACATTAAATCTTGAACGGTTCGAAGTCAGCGAAATTTTAATTGTGATTAATTGTAACTTAAAAACCCTCAGCTTCCTAGTGCAATAAATGATATGGAGTTAATAACTACAAAACTCTTAACTCAATTGTCATAAATGCATCGATTAACCGTAAAAAATAAAATCTTCAGCTCCACATTCATTCTGTTATTATATTTCCTTTAGAATTTATAATATATATAGATTTGGTCAAGTGGAAAAATCGAGTCTGCTAATACACTTCACTAATACTAGGACGTTTTTGAAAATGATTTAAATTTGTTTTAGAAGAAGACTATTAATCATAAATTTATTGATTTTTTTTTTTTGCCAAGATCATAAATTTATTGATGATTTTAGAAAAATAATTTAAATATAAGGGTCATAATTTCAGTTAAAATGAAATTGCAATTAATTGGAAGGAAAAATATTATTAGGTTACAAATAAAGAGAAGTTAACGTTAGGAATCGTACTACATTTAAATTATCGATATAGTTAAATTAAGTTGAATTAATTAATTACATTTAAATTTTGTTAGATAGTTAATATAGTTAATTATAGGGTAATTATGATTGATTGGAATCAAATATTGCAGGGCCGAAATTTTCGGTTACATTAAATGTTAATTAATTACTCTTTTCCACTAAATCCGGTAGCATGTGAAACACTTCCATTATCAGCACAACCACTAACGAAATTAGACTAAGATTTCATATTAGCAGTATAAATTAATAATAATAAGATAATACTAATATGCAGGGCCGGCCCAAAAGAAACCGAGGCCTAAAATAAACTAAAATTCGGGGCCTTCACATTTATCTAGAAGACATATTTTTTTAAAAGAGCCTATTGATTAAAATTTGAAAAGAGAGAACATGATCAAGCAGAAAAAATAATGGTAAGTTGTTTTATTTTTTTCTGAATTGAATATTTTTTTTCTCATCTGCTTAAGTAGACTTAATATATATGAGGCCTTATTTCTTTAGGGGCCTAAAGCTCTAGCTTTAGTGGCATTACCTTTGAACCGGCCCTGCTAATATGTGGCATGCATAATTTGGGAGCTAAATCTCTAGTTGCTTGGGCCTTAAGTCTGATGGGTTCCGATGTAGTCGTTAGCCCCGTTAACAGCCAATGGACGGCGAGTAGGTCCAGTGGGCCTCGTAAAAAGCCTGGAAGGCCCAGAGGCCCAGTATGAAGGGTCCCGACTTTAGCGGTCCCGATGTGTGAGCTGAATGCTCCCGACAAGAAGCCTCTGAGTAGGCTCCGATATGCCTTAGTAAAGGCCCCGATGATAAAAGCCCCGCAGAGGCTGGACCCGTCCCGTGAGACAAGGGGTCCTGGATGGTGACCTAGAATGAGATAACTCTGGAGCCCCCGACAGGAGTCGAGGCTTGTGATCAGAGGATAAAGACCGGGAAACCCGCCTACTAGATAAAGTAGTGGGAGACGGTTAAAAATATAGATAAGTCCCCCGAGATACGCAGGGTGTGCCCGAGATACGCGGAGTATGGGTAAGATACGCGGAGCGTGGGGCGAAATCTACGGAATCCCGAACGAGATATACGGAATCGTAGCGAGATATACAGAATCATGGGTAAAACGGCCAATCACGATCACAGGTAACTGAGTGACTTCCCCTCCTATATAAAGGAGGAAGTTACCTCAGAAAACAATCATCTAATACGCACTTAGATTACTGCTGCCACCCCATTGATCATATACTCATTTAAGCATCGAGGAGGGATTCTGGGTCACCACCCAGGTCATCCCCTTTTGCAGGATTACGCGGAGCCCAGGAGTCCAGAGCATTCCGTCAAGGACGTAACGGAGCTTCGAGCGTGATCCAACATTGGCGCCGTCTGTGGGAACTTACAAAAAGTCAATATAGTTTCTACCAGATCAATGGCCGGTGGTGGAAAGAAGAAACAAGTTCAGGCTGGCAGTTCTCGTCCCGCAGGAACTGTGAATTCCCCGTTGTCGGAACGTGTTGCTGAACAAGGTGAGAACCCCGCTCTTTCCCAGACAGGGGGGCCTGGTGATGGTTATGAGGTCTCAGTCCGAGACACGGAGATGAACAGGCAAGACATCCCGCGAAGGGAGGAGGACGAGGCTCCCCCGAACCCGGTGGGGCGCAGAGGAGAAGGAGTCCCGCGAAGGGAAGAAGGGTCGTCTTCGAACTCGGAGTTAGCCAAGGCAGTAGCAGATGCTATGCCCATGTTCTTGGCTGCCATGGAGGCCTTGCTGGACAAGAGAGAAGCTGCCAGGAGGACAGAGGAGTTGCCTCCGCGAGAAGAGTTACCTCCACCCCCTCCGAGGGTGGTTCCAGAAGAACAGGAGGTTCAAGAGGTTCCGCCCAGGAGCAGGGGTAAGGAACCCGCGCATTTAGAGAAGTTCGTGGTCGACGGCTCAGGACCAGTGCAAAACAGGACCATTCCCCTGAATGGCCCCATCACCCCCGATCAGGTGGTGAAGATTGTCAGCATCTTCATGGGCGATCAGAAGCAAATGACATCGGAGCTGAGGGATCGGTCCAGTCATCCTTTCGTCCCGCGACTGATAGATACCGTCGCCCCGCCCGGGCTAGGTATTCCGACCATCAAGGAGTATGATGGTGAAGGCGACCCGGTCCGCCATGTTCAGAGACATGTCCAGGCCTGTATGGGTAGGACTTCGAACGATGACCTCATATGCTCATTGTTCCCGATAACCTCGGGAGAAAGGGCCATGACTTGGTTCTTCAGCCTACCGCCGAGAAGCATTACATGCTGGGCCGACATGCATGACCGCTTCATCAAGCAATATCAGGGCCGCAGGCGTCTCCTGAAGAGTGTGAGGTCCCTGACCCAGGTGGTGCAGAGACCAGATGAATCGTTGGTGTACTACTACCAACGATTCACTGCCAGTGCCGCGGAGATCGATGAAGAGATATCGGAGGGGGAGACCATCTGCACTTTCCTTCGGAACCTTACTGCTCCGTATGGTTCCGACCTGATGCACAGTGTAGCCGCGAAGGCTGTGTGGAGTATGGAGGCCTTGCAAGCGAGGGTGAAACAGCAAATCGACGTCCAGGAGTCAAAGATTGCTGTCGGAGAGCTCGATCCTCCGAAGTCGGGAAGAGGAAAGCCATCGTCCAAGCTGTCGGATGATCGCAAAGGGAGCGACAAGTCGGAGGGGAGTAGGAACCGTGATCGCTCCGAAAGAAGGGAGATAGGCGTCCTCCGAAGAAGGATAACCGCGAAGGTCGTAGTGTCCCCATCAACAGCTCGATGACCTCTGTGCTAGCTGTGATGTATCGGCAGGGTCTTGCCCGATACCCCCCGAGGAAGGAAGGAGAATTCTTGGGAGGTCGCTCTGATCGTTACTGTCGGTACCATCGAGCCAATGGTCACGACACAGATAACTGTCGGGAGCTAAAGAAGGAGATAGAGAAGCTGATCCAGAAGGGGAAGCTTAAAGAGTTCGTCGGAAGGGGAAGGTGCCGATCCCGTTCCAAAAGTCGGTCGCGGTCCCGTTCCAAGTCCCGTGACCGATCCCCGAAGAAGAAGAAGGTTGACTCAGAGCCTTCTGGTTCCGGTTCCCGTAAGGAGAGACGGGGAACCATTAACGTCATTCATTTATGAATGGCAGCGGGAGGTGACACCACTGCTTCCCGGGAGAATTATGCTTCTCGCATCTCCGCTGCTGTGGTGCTAGGCAAGAGGTCCCGGTCGTGGACTCTAAAGGAGGAAATGGTGATTTCCTTCTCGGCGGAGGATTTGATAGGCGTGGAGAGCCCCCACGATGACGCCTTGGTCGTGACCCTGGATGTAGACGGATTCGAGATTAAGCGGATCCTGATAGACGGAGGGAGCTCCTCCGACATTCTTTTCATGGATGCTCTGGAGGCCATGGGTAAGACGAAGAAGGACCTGACGCAGGTGAACTTCCCGATGGTGGGCTTCTCCGGATCGACCTCCTATCCGTTGGGGATGATTACCTTACCGGTGGAGTTTGGTAGCGGCCGGAAGATGGAACGGCGGAACGTGGAATTTGTCGTGGTAGAATCGGCGGGAACGTATAACGCCATTATCGTGAGGACCACCATCAACCCTCTCATGGCGGTCGCCTCGACAGTCCACCAGAAGATGAAGTTCCCGACTGACCATGGTGTCGGAGAAGTTAAGGGCGACCAGGTGGCGTCACGAAAGTGTTACGTCAATGCCACCCGAAGGAGAAGGAGGGAAGCCATGGCGGTCCTGCAGACCGACGCCGATCCTCGAGAGGAGTTTGGGCGTCCCGCCCCCATGGAGGATCTGAAGGAGGTGGAGATTGACGGACCTCGAAGGAAGGTGAAGATCGGGTCTGCTCTGTCGGAGGAAAGAGCCCGAGAATTGATCAAGCTCCTGAAGGAGTTCAAGGAGCTGTTTGCCTGGTCCCCGAGTGATATGCCCGGAATCAGCCCCGACGTAATAGTACATGAGCTGAAGATTGACCCCGCCATCAAACCTATCGCACAGAGGAGACGACCGATGGGCGCGGACAAGAGAATTGCGATCCAGCAAGAGGTGGGCAGACTGCTCGACGCTGGATTCATCAAGGAACACCGATTCCAGACATGGGTCGCTAACCCAGTCCTGGTACGAAAGAGTAACGGGAAGTGGCGGATGTGTGTCGATTTCCGCGACTTGAACAAGGCTTGCCCGAAGGATTGCTACCCGCTCCCGAGGATTGACCAGCTGGTGGATGCCACATCGGGACATGAGCTGCTGAGCTTCATGGATGCCTATTCCGGGTACAACCAGATCAAGATGGCGAGGGAGGATGCCCCCCACACAACTTTTTACGCTGACAGTGACGTCTACCATTACGACGTGATGCCCTTCGGATTGATCAATGCCGGAGCAACTTACCAGCGGATGGTAAACAAGTTGTTCGGAGACATGCTGGGGAAGACCATGGAGGCTTATGTGGATGACATGCTCGTAAAGTCCCGACAGGCAGGAGACCACGTCCAAAACTTGGCGGCGGCATTTGAGCGGATGAGGTTCCATCAGGTTCGGTTGAACCCGGACAAATGGGCTTTCGGGGTGAACTCGGGGAAGTTCCTAGGGTTCATGGTGAGCCAGAGAGGAATCGAGGTAAATCCTTAGAAGCTGCGAGCGATCGAGGAGATGCAGTCCCCGAAGACTCATCGGGAGGTTCAAGTATTGAATGGCCGGCTGGCCGCGATGAATCGATTCTTATCCAAGGCCAGTGACAGAGCCATGCCATTTTTCGATGTGCTAAGGGCCCATAAGAAGTTCGAATGGACCGACAAGTGCGAGGAGGCATTCCAAGCACTCAAGCAGCATCTCCGTACCCTCCCGCCGTTGACGAAACCGGCTCCAGGCGAGCCGCTTTATCTCTATTTGGCTATTTCTGATGTTGCTGTTAGTTCTGTTTTGATTAAGATTGTCAAGGGCAACCAAGTGCCTGTCTATTATGCAAGCAAGGCATTTGCCAAATCGGAAATGAACTATCCCGCCATTGAGAAGTATCTCTTTGCGTTAATTATTGCCGCTCGAAAGCTCCGACCGTACTTCCATGCTCACGAAGTTACAGTGTTGACAAATCAGCCCTTGAAGCACTTTTTGAACCGACCGGAGGCGTCGGGGAGATTGGTGAAATGGGCCATCGAGCTTACGGAGTTCCGTATACATTTTGCTCCGCGAACTGCTATTAAGGGCCAGGCATTAGCAGATTTTATAGCTGAGTCTACGGCACCCGATCTGGAAGTAACGGGTCCCGCAGAGGGGGCAACCATGGAGGTCCTGATAGCAGAACAGGTCCCGACAACAGAACAGCCAGAACAGCGAAATGAGGAGAACACTTGGGAGATGTACACTGATGGTTCATCAAGTGTAGAAGGCTCGGGGGCAGGATTCGTGTTGATACCGCCCGGTGGAGGCGAGCCCCTACGATATGCTCTGGCCTTGACGTTCAAGGCCACCAACAATGAAGCGGAGTACGAGGCTCTCATCACGGGCCTTAAGATTGCCAAGGGTACGGGGGTCGATTATTTGAAGGTAAAGTGCGATGCCAGCTTGATCGTGAATCAGGTCCAGGGGAACTATGAAGCCAAGAGCCCGACAATGAGGAAGTATTTGCACGAGGTGCAGACTTTGAAGGGAAGCTTCAAAAGCTTTGATATCGAGGCAATCCCGAGGGAAGAAAACGCGGAGGCAGACGCCTTAAGCAAGTTTGCTCTAGGAGTGGCCCCTGAGGAGAATCGGAAGGTACATTTCTTGGAGAGAGTAATTGTCTCAACCATCGATCCGTCGGAGGTATGCGCTGTGGAAGCAGGACCGGAGGAAGAAGAGAAACCCACCTGGATGACCCCGATGGTCACATACCTGACTACGGGGGTGCTCCCCGATGATGATGTGGCAGCTGTCAGGCTGCGTCGAATTGCGAACGACTACGTGATGGTGAACAACCAGTTATACAAGAGGGGGCATGTGAAGCCTTTCCTGAAATGCGTGGCGGAGCCTAATACAAATCGGATCCTGAGAGAGCTACACGAGGGAGTCGCGACCTGTCATGAAGGGGCCCGATCTATCGTGAGGAAAGCGTTGAACCTAGGCTACTATTGGCCTTCGATGAACAAGGAAGCGACAGCAATGGTCCAATCCTGTGATGCATGCCAGAGGTACGCTCCAAATATCGTGGCTCCCGCCGCGGACTTGATGCCCATCAGGAGTACTTGGCCCTTCGCGCAATGGGGGATTGATTTGGTGGGACCTCTTCCCCAAGCGAAAGGTCAGTGCAAGTATTTGCTCGTGGCCATCGATTACTTCTCGAAATGGATAGAGGCTAAGGCATTGGCCAAGACGACGGGACAGCAGATCCTCAAGTTCCTTCAAACTCAGATCATATCCCGGTATGGGGTTCCTCGAGTGTTGGTCAGCGACAATGGCCCTCCGTTTAATGGGGCTCAGTTGAAGGAGTACCTGGAGGAATTGAACATCGAGCATCGGACCGCTTTAGTCCACCATGCTCAGACTAATGGCCAAGTAGAATCAGCCAACAAGATCGTGAGGGATGGCTTGAAGAAGAGAGTCTACGCCTTGCAGGGCCATTGGCTGATGAGCTTGAAAATGTGCTGTGAGCTGTTAGAACAACACCCAAGCAATCAACAGGAGAAACTCCGTTTGGCCTGGTCTATGGCACGGAGGCAGTCGCTCCCATGGAGATAGCGGTGGCGTCCCATCGCGCGAAATATTACGAGCCTCTGACAAACGAGGAGATGAGACGTCTAGACTTAGACTTGCTCGAGGAAAAAAGATGGAAGGCTGATGAAGTCCAGGCTCGGATGCGTCTGGCAACAGCCCGATATTACAATCGGCGTGTCAAGTCCCGACAGTTCTTCGTTGGAGAACTTGTCTGGCGGAGGAACGAGTTCATTCATCAAGATCGGATCAACAAACTTTCGCCGAAATGGGAGGGACCTTACAAGATTGTAGGGATGCCAGCACTCAATGCATACAAGCTAGAGGACCTTGATGGCAAGACGTTGAAACATTCCTTCAGTGGTGCACACTTGAAGAAGTATCAGGTTTGATATTAAGTCGCCTTAAGTGGTGCGTGATGTTAAGTCGCCGCGAATGGTGCAAGTTATCTATCGATTGATCCGATGACGCGATTAAAAGCCTTCCGAGGTACGAGTAAGACGTCTTGAAGGACGCGATAAAAGCCTTACGAGGTACGATTAAGTCGCCTTTATGGCGCGATAAAAAGCCTTTCAAGGTACGGACAAAAGCCCTACGGGGTATGCGTAAGTCGTCTATATGATGCGGCCAAAAGCCTTAACAGGTATGGACAAAAGCCCTACGAGGTATGCGTAAGTCGTCTTTATGATGCAACCAAAAGCCTAGGTACGAAAAGGCCCTAATGGGTCCGCGTAAGTCGTCTATATGATGCGGCCAAAAGACTTAACGGGTACGAAAAAGCCTTAGCAGGTCCGCGTAAGTCGTCTATATGATGCGGCCAAAAGCCTTAACAGGTATGGACAAAAGCCCTACGGGGTATGCGTAAGTTGTCTTTATGATGCAACCAAAAGCCTAGGTACGAAAAGGCCCTAATGGGTCCGCGTAAGTCGTCTATATGATGCGGCCAAAAGCCTTAACGGGTACGAAAAAGCCTTAGCAGGTCCGCGTAAGTCGTCTATATGATGCGGCAAAAAGCCTTAAAGGGTACGATTAAGCCGTCTGGTAAAGGCGCGATAAAAGCCCTTAAAGGGTACGATTAAAGTCGACTGATTCGGCGCGGTAAAAGCCCAAAGAGGTTTGAAAAATCACCTTAAGTGATGTGGAAAATGGCCTTGAAAGGCAAGGACGAGAAACCTTAAGTGGTGAAGTCCCGATTGGACGAGAAACCTTAAGTGGTGAAGTCCCGATTGGACGAGAAACCTTAAGTGGTGAAGTCCCGATTGGACGAGAAACCTTAAGTGGTGAAGTCCCGATTGGACGAGAAACCTTCAGTGGTGAAGTCACGATTGAGATATCAAGAGGTCTGAAGACAAAAGCCACCGACGACGGTATCGGGGGGTATAGAGACAAAAGCCCCGATTGAGATATCAAGAGGTCTGAAGACAAAAGCCCCCGACGGCGGTAACGGGGGGTATAGAGACAAAAGCCTCCGACGGCGAGGTCAGAAGATCCGGAACTGGAAGACACGACGAACTAAAAGTCCCCCATGTCTTGGGGGCAAATGATGGGTTCCGATGTAGTCGTTAGCCCCGTTAACAGCCAATGGACGGCGAGTAGGTCCAGTGGGCCTCGTAAAAAGCCTGGAAGGCCCAGAGGCCCAGTATGAAGAGTCCCGACTTTAGCGGTCCCGATGTGTGAGCTGAATGCTCCCGACAAGAAGCCTCTGAGTAGGCTCCGATATGCCTTAGTAAAGGCCCCGATGATAAAAGCCCCGCAGAGGCTGGACCCGTCCCGTGAGACAAGGGGTCCTGGATGGTGACCTAGAATTAGATAACTCTGGAGCCCCCAACAGGAGTCGAGGCTTGTGATCAGAGGATAAAGACCGGGAAACCCGCCTACTAGATAGAGTAGTGGGAGACGGTTAAAAATATAGATAAGTCCCCCGAGATACGCAGGGCGTGCCCGAGATACGCGGAGTATGGGTAAGATACGCGGAGCGTGGGGCGAAATCTACGGAATCCCGAACGAGATATACGGAATCGTAGCGAGATATACGGAATCATGGGCAAAACGGCCAATCACGGCCACAGGTAACTGAGTAACTTCCCCTCCTATATAAAGGAAGAAGTTACCTCAGAAAACCCTAATCATCTAATACGCACTTAGATTACTGCTGCCACCCCATTGATCATATACTCATTTAAGCATCGGAGAGGGATTCTGGGTCACCACCCAGGTCATCCCCTTTTGCAGGATTACGCGGAGCCCAGGAGTCCAGAGCATTCCGTCAAGGACGTAACGGAGCTTCGACCGTGATCCAACAAAGTCGGGTCCTTATTAGAATCCTAATTCACACATCTTTATCTTTTTATTCGATAAATCAAAATAAGGAGATCGGACTATATCTTTCACTCTTTCAAACTGGATAAATATTAATTGATAGTATATTTCATTATAATTCAGAGTGGCAAAAAAGTTAAACATTTTACAGTTTATTTCTCATACATCAGCTCTCTTTTTTTTTTAATTGTTTTTTTTTGTGAAAGTTTTTTAATTTTTTATTATCGTTTTACTATAATAAAAGGAAAATAGCACACAAAAAAAAATTTATAATCAAACCCTGAAAGAATAAGTTTCATCACATTCACAAAAAAAAGAAAAAGTCTCCTCCTAGTAATAAATGATTAAAGGTTAGTTGGGGAGACATAAATAACTTCGGTGATTATTTAAGGCTTCTGCTTGGCCTGGACTGGCCTTTGCCTTAAAGGTGAATAGAGCTTCCAACGATAATTGCAGAGGTCTATAAATACACTCTAACACGAGTTTTTTTTATCGAAATAGGATTATATGTACAACCAAATACAAATATAGGCTAAAAAAAACCAATTACAAATATAGGGCTGGCCGAATTGGGGAACCCGGCCAACTGATTTTTTTTTTTCGTTTTTTTTTTTTTTTGCTTTTTAATAGAAGTTGTAAAAATTAATGGTTTTGTAATTTTTTTTCTAGAAAACCTATTGGCAATTGCCCCAGCCATGTCCAATAGGTTTTTTAGAAAAAAAATTACAAAACCATTAACTTTTACAACCTCTATTAAAAAAAAGTAAAAAAAAAAAAAAAAAAACAGAAAAAAAAGACAAAAAAAAACATATAATTTGGCCGGGTTGCCCCAACCCGGCCAAGTGAGTTCCAATATATATATATATATATATATATATATATATATATATATATATATTTTTTTTTTTTCAGTTTTCCGAAAAAAAAAATCAGTTGGTCGGGTTCCCCCAACCTGGCCAGCCCTATATTTGTAATTAATTTTTTTCTAGCCTATATTGCTATTTGGTTGTCCATTATAATTTTAAAAATAAAACTGACGATGATATCGTGCATAAAGTTTCATAAAAAGACTAATACAATATTGTTATACACAAATTATAATAGTATCTTAATTAAATATTATACAAAAGATATGAAATAATTAACTACTACGTTTAATAAATGAAATTTTGCATTTGAATTATTACTTAACTTTAAATCATAAGTAGTGAATATATAATAAACAATACACGTTATAAAACCTAAAAAATATTTTAAATATCATTAAATGAAAAATATTCATTTAATCAATAATTTAACATTAATAATCAGTTAATCTAATATGAACAAAGTGCTAAGTAGCCAAAAAAAAAAAATATATAAACAAAGTGCTTGGCCAAAATAAACGTAAGAGAAATTATTCACCCTACGAATCTTCTCGTGAAAAAATCACTGAATGTCTCTATGTATTAATTGCCATCAAATTTCAATTAAATTACACCACTGCCCTTATTTGTGCTTTAGCAAGTATTTTCACGGGAATCTTCGACATGTGTAGCATCACTCAAAACATAAACAAAGTGTAATATTATTTATTTTTTATACATTGACATTTAATTATTTTCAATTTTAATTAAGTTAATTTTATAAACCAATATATCAAATAAATTTTATACTCCGCGCAAAACGCGGGTCAATTATCTAGTTTTTTAATATTCTAATCAACTGCAAATAGGCTTATTTGCTTTGTCAATAGTTATCTCATAAATAACTAGATTTCTTAAGATGGTCTTAAGAAAAATGGATCAAGCAGTTCCACTAAATTTGGATACGTAGTTTAGGTTCACACCCTAAGAGTAAGAGTATCAATAATAGTTTTACATATTTATATTCTTAAAACTGTCATATATGACATTTTAAATAATACTTAAATTTTAGTCATGATATATAAACAATATTTGTTCTCTAATATTTTTACTAAACTATATTTATTAAATATATTTTGTTATTAAAAATTTCAACAACCACTCTGTTAGCATAAAATTATGAAATAAATTAATTTAAGACAACATAGTGAACTCCTTAAATTTAAGAAATATGTTATATAAAAATATGTAGCACACTAAAGAATATGTCATGTAAAAGCATTACAGTACCACTATGGATGCAGTTTACATAAAAACATGTTAAACTTACATTTAAGTACCACGGTGGATGCTGTTTAGTATAAAATAATAATAATAATAATAAAGAACATTAGGATGACAACAAAATGAGGGATTAAATTGTAATTCATCCAAACATGATATTTTATTAACTTATATAATTAAGAACCACACCACACCCTACACAAGAATTCCCCGTTGGCCGTTATAATTAGAGGCTCTATTCTATATATGTTTGATCGTTACATGCGGACTCTCAATTTTATATATTTACCTCATTCATCAAGAAGAGAAGTTGAAAATGGAGAATAACCCAAAAAGGAAAGGTTATGAAAAAGTAGTATATTTGGAGACGTAGTTAAGTCATCATTTTTGGGCTGTATGGGATACCCGTATCAGTAATCCAGGAATCATCCTTAAAGAAGGCGTGGGGAGTATAAGTGACGGCTTCTTCGGGTGAGATGGTCTTAATCCCGGCCCACTTGACGCGTTTGGACAAATCGGCGCGGGGGCCGGTGTTCTTATACTCTCCATAGTGAAGGGTATCCAGATGTTTTTCATTCTCCCAAGGACACCACCCTTCAGGCTGAATCACGGTATCAATGGAGGTCTGCATGATGATGGTCTTGGAGAATGGCTTCCACGGCCTTCCGAGAAACGACTTGAACTGGTCTTGTACCGGCGACAGGTCGGTGTCGGCACTGATATTACATCCTTGGAGGATGATTCCGGTTTCGGACCGCTCATCTTTCCTGCCTTGGGCGGTGATGACGTTTCCCTGGCTGGGGAGGGGCTTGCGAACCAGTATTTGACAGTTTTGGAAAATGGTTGCGGCGTTGCCGAAGATGAAGTCGATCGTGCCGGTGATGACGCAATCCCGATAGAATTGGGTCAGTCCGGGTGTATACAGCGTGTCCTGATATCCGTCCATTCGGCAGTTATAGAACACCGATTTGTCCGACTTCACCAGCAGTGCCACTGCTTGGAACCCACTGGCACCCGCCGAGTTCTCGAATCCGATGTCTTTCGCCATGAACCCATTTCCAAGAACAACTGATACATATGCAGTTAATTAGTAGTAATCTCTTAATTTAATAGTATTGTGTTTGGAGAGTGATGACTTACTGACTGTTGAGGAGTCCCAAGTTGGAACACCTCCAGTAAAGCTCTTGCCGAAGCTGATCTTGGTTTTGGTGGGTCCATCTCCCATCAGCACCACGTTGGTCATGGTCGTATCGAATGTAACGCTCTCTTTATAGATGCCAGCCTTAACGTGCAACACGAACGGGGTGGGGCTATTCTTAGGGATATCTTTCAATGCCTCGCTGATGGTCTTATACTTACCACTTCCGTCTTGGGCGATGACAATGTCGGGTTTTGGGGCAGCAGCCTCAAGGAGCTTCCTCCTCACGGGGTCGATCCACTCTGGCAGCTGGTCGCTGCTGGGAACACCATTGTCCACATGGAGTAGTCTTCGCCTTGTAGTTACGTCCTCTGATAAGGTTAGGTCAGAGATGATGGAGTTAAAACTAGCGACCATTGCAAGGGCATTGGTAGTAAGCTCCATTGACATGTTCAGTGCCTCCCTCATTTTACTCCCTGAATCGGACGACACATTTTTGAACCCGTCCATGCACGTATCCTGTTATATATATATATATATTACGTATAACTAACTGGTGGCATTGAGAGAGAGAGAGAGTGACACTTTCTCATTTACACATATACATACTTGGTAGGTCCCAACAGCGGTGAGCCAGATGTTAAGTTCCCTGATGGACTCATCGATCTTTGAGATGTCAATCGCACCAAGCCTCTCGAAAGCCATGCTGAGCTCGTTGAGGGAGTATTCCATGAGGCGTTTGCATATATCCAGGGCCTGCTTCCCCATCGGGTCTTTCTCGAGGTCCTTGAGGATTACAGACTTTGAGGAGACATCGTGGATATATTTCTTAGTCGCGTTTATCATAGCCCTGATGAGTTGGGTGGGGTCGGTGCTGTTAGTTCCCGAGCTCTCTAGAGTGTTGATACAGGCTTGCTTGTAGTCGGTGGGTGCGCACATGGCGTCGATCGCCTTCATCGACGAAGATGTCTCACCGTTGCTCCCACTTGATGAAGACGTATCTTTGTTGGTGACGTCAACCGTCACAACAGTACCAACTACAACAAGCATGAGGCCAGAGATGGCTAGAATGGCAAGTTTGCCTTTATTCCCCCCTTCTTCTTTCCCCATTATTTTTACCTTTCAAACCCTCCTCCTCCGCAGAGGGTAGATAGATAGATAGAGAGAATCGGGGGGGGGGGGGGGGGGGGGGCTACAAACTAACTTACTTGTTTTCGATCTGTTTAGATAATTAATTAATGAGCTCATGTATTTATTTATAACTGCAGTATCAATGGGTTGGTTACAGAGTTTAGGGCTGAGAGAAATTGTCGAAAATCCAAGACTAATTATTGGCCAAAGGAAAACTAATTCAGTTGCTGAAACCCGATTTTATTCATGGTGGAATTTGACTTTGACATCGTCCTCTCCCTACAATGCAATACCACTTTTCTTTATACGATTTTTACTATTAATTAATACAACATACATACATACAGTACTTAATTAAGAAACCCTAGCGGAAAATTTGGCGACAACAAAGTTGCATGACATCAAAATTGGCTGTTTTATAATGATTGTATAAGCTAAGTCGAGTCAAATATTTATTAAACTCTTCTCGACTCGGTTAGTATTTGCCAAGCTCGAGCTCGGTCAAGCTCTAATTTTAAAAATCGAACTCGACTCAAATCCAAGCTCAAAAGAATCGAGCTCGGCTTGACTTGACTCGTTAGTTAATTATATATCACAATAAATTAATATTTCTCGACTCGACTCGAACTCGAAACTCGTTTAGGCTCGCGAGTAACTCGAGTCGAGCATTATAAAGCTCGAGCTCGACTCGGCATACCAAAAAGCTCGAATCGAACTCGGCTCAACTCAAATAACGTCGAGCCGAATTTGAGTTTTGTTCAAGTCGATCCCGAGTAGCTCACGAGTAGCTTGACTCATTTACACCCCTAGTATGAGCTAATACCACAGCGGAGCTAGGAATCCATAAGAAAGAAAGATGTATCCGAATCTATAATCTATAATCTATATATTGTTTCGTCCAAACCCGCTCGAAGTAACGGACTTGACGAATCTTCAAGTTGATCGGTGTATCAGGTCCTTCTACTTGCGCTCATTAGTCCTTACTTCACGCTCGTTTTCCGAACTTGCACACAGGGGCAGTAACCAACACGGAGATTGGGGGTGCTGGTTGAGCCTCTCCGATGCCTAAATGAGAATTCTAGAGAGAGAAAGCTAGAGAGAAGTCAGAGCTCCTAAGCCAATCTCCAGTGAAGATAAATAATGAAATGAGTGGCCTAGGTCCCTTTTATAGGCAACCTTAGAACCGACCCCAGTTTTTGTGCGGTTCGACGCCGGTTTAAAAGAAAGTGTGAAACGTCGTCTGGTTTGATCAAGGCTATTGGAAAACTCTAACTTAATGTAAGAACACAAATGGAACACGCATGCTGCAGACGACGACTCGGATCATGTCGAATTTGGACAATCCTGGAGTGATCTGAATCGCCTAGGGCAATCCGGAGGTCCGGTCCAGACGCGTGTGTCGCGCACGCGTCCGGACCGTTTTGACCATCGGGAACGTGTTTTGATCCGTCTATGTGATTTTGACGTGTTTACGCAATCCGGAACGTAGATACAAACCCGAATTGGGCAGATATCCATCACTTGCCCCCCTGAGTCAAGTAATTGTTCAAACCTTGCTTGGCACTATTTTAAGATAAGATAAATGCCCAATTTAGGTCGGTGCTGACCTCAGAGGTTGATTGATCGTCGATTGGGCACGCAGGCCTTGATTTCGCCTATCCTTAATTTTTTCTTGGCGAGTAATTTGATATCTACTGACAGGGTTAGTGTAGCAGAGATTTGTATGTACAATAAATGCATGTGAGGATTTATAAATACATATAATCATATTCATGGGATGTCGACATGCATAAGAATGCACCGATCGCGAACGCGTTAGACACGGAGATGTTCGACACGAGCGTGACGGGTGCATCTAAAGTAATAAGGACATACATGATGCAATGACGTGTGATTGATAATAAAATCATGTAATCGATTATGTAATGATGAAAATGTGGACCATGGATAAAGATAGATGAGATGATCACAAATAAATCATGAATATGTAACACATGAGCATGATTGCATACGTCGAGTCTAACCAACACGAAGAGGGGGGGGGGGGGTGGTGCTGGTTGAGCCCTCTCCGATGCCTAAATGAGAATTCTAGAGAGAGAAAGCTAGAGAGAAGTCAGAGCTCCTAAGCCAATCTCCAGTGAAGATAAATAAAGAAATGGGTGGCCTAGGTCCCTTTTATAGGCAACCTTAGAATTGACCCCCAATTTTTGTGCGGTTCGGCGCCGGTTTAAAAGAAAGTGTGAACCGTCGTCTGGTTTGATCAAGGTTGGCTATTGGAAAACTCTAACTTAATGTAAGAACACAAATGGAACACGCATGTTGCAGACGACGACTCGGATCACGTCGGATTTGGGAAATCCTAGCGTGATCCGGGTCGCCTAGGGAAATTCGGACTGGTCCGGAACCCTTTCATACAACATATCCTTGGCGAAATGATGACTTGCGCTGTCTGTTAAGACGTGTATTGGTCTGGTCTTTTTCTTCTTTAGCTTTTGCTCAATGAGCGCCTCTAAAGTCTTAGCGGTTAACCCTGTGAGGGGAACGTCATTGTTTCTCTCGGGTATTCCCCACACATTGTTTGGGTTTCCGCTATCCCGCCCCCTAGCTCTGTTGGTAATGAGAGGCCTCCCTGCCTTGTCTCTCATTGAGGTTACTTGGTTGCTTCCATGATTCAGCCGGGTATGGCCTTTCATAGTATGTTGCACCATAGTAGGATCCTTGAGGTCCTACATTGTAGTATTGAGGGTTGGCATCCGGGGGCTGTCTTCCCTGTTGTCTTGGAGCTTCTCTTCGAGTTGTGCCATGGGACACTGCTTCTCCTGCAGTGTGTACTTGAGCCGGTGGTGGGGGAGGCGGTGAAGGCGCGTAGCCTTGGTTTCTCAGAGTGTTCCTGAAGGCCAGGAGCTCCTCTATTGCTTGCATCATTGCGGGAGTTACGGTTGGGGCAGCTTGTGCGCCTTGTGTGCTTGCATCCTGAGGTTGCTAGTTGTTGGCCGACATTCCGAAAGGTTGTTCCTTTTCAGTGTGTGCTCTTCGTTCAAAACCTGGTGGGGGTTCGTTGGTTTGAGCTGTATACTCTGGCTGAGCATTGGTAGCTTCTTCTGAGGAAGCTGTGGATACCACCTCTGGGATTTCCTCAGGACCTGGTTGATTCCTCTTGGGTTGCGCCCTGCGGGGCTCTCCTGTAGTGTTTTTTCTCTTTGCCATTTAGCTTTGCTGGTATGCTAGTGCTTGTTCGTTCAGAATCTCGCGGACGACTCCAAAATGTTGGATCCTTGACTAGCTAGGTGGAGTGTCGGATCCTAGTAGTGACGTTGGAAGAGTGCCTCGGGTTGCTCCTATTCAGGTCTTCGCATGTGCCGAACTCGTGCGTCTCCATATACCTGCAAGAGGGGCAGTATCGTACACCACGCGGGGGGTGGAGTGCGATGAACCCTCTCTGAAGCTTAAGTCAGGTATTTTAGAGAGATAAAGTAAGAGATAGGGCAGAGGTTCCGCTGTCAACTTAGTTTGAAATGAATGATCAAGGCCCCTATTTATAGGAAACCTTGGAATCAAACCGGGTTTTGAACGGTCCGACATCAGTTCAATGCAAAGTATGAACCCAGCGTAGACGGGAGTAAAGCTGACATCATGAGGGTTTGCACGTGTGGTGTTTGCGTAAGGGTTTACATGTCAATAGTAGGAGGATTCCGGACCGTCCCGGGGTATCGCGCGGATCCCGGGAGGCTCGGGATAACGGGACAATCCGGAGGGTCGATTGTCCTGCAATCCGGACCCGGTCCGGATTTGAATGACAATCTGGACGCGGCTTAAGTCCGGGGCGCGTACGCGCGTGCCCCAGACCTTTTAGTGCTCGCGGGTGAATAATTCGAAACCGTTTAGTGAGTTTGACGTGTATACGAAGTTCGATTAATTTAAAAAGAACCCTAATCGGACATATATCCATCAAGTGCCATAATCATATTCACACTTGTTACCTTAAGTAAATGCGTAGTATCATGTAGATGCGTGTAGATCACGTAAAACACGTAGGTGTCGAGACGAGGCCCATGTCGACATAAAGTTGCCTCCCGCAGGGGATGTTCGCTATTTGATGTATAGAGACTAACAAGTCTGTAGATATGTAGTTGTCTCCATATGGAGAGTGTTTGTTACTTAGTGTTCGCATGGGTGACTGTCGCGTATGCTCGCTTTGATCGAATTGTTATTTGCACTTGCAAGTTGGAGCAACATGATAGTTCTTCTTGGGTTCGCATTCGCACTTGATCTGAGATATTCGTTATGAGTAAGTCCCCCATTCCTACTCCGCAAGTTACTTTATGTTCAGACGTCAGTGACGAATCAAAGGCCGACTTGACAGCGATTTCGGATAGCGAGTTAAGAGTCGATGCTGATCACACCCCAGAGTCTGCAGCCGAACCAGAGATGACAAAGGTGACCCAGTATTTTGGTACCAACCGGATAAACGATTAGCGGTATATGTGGGGCACTTCTTCCTCCGGACTTTGTCCATACTTGGAAGCTGTATTTCCTTTCGACGTGCTCCCAGGCGTCACCCAAGGTCAACCTATGGTACCTCCAGATGACTTGTCCGCTGTTTACTTGGGGCAGATCCGGAAGGGTTTGCGCTTTCCTTATTGTCCAGACTTAGTTGATCTCTGCCGATTTTACCAGATCTCGCCTTTAGATCTTGCGCCTGCGGGACTCCGCGTGTGGACTTGTTTCCGAGTACTATTTCACCAGCAGTCGTGGCATTATTCTACAGTTATCTTCCGTTGCTTCTACCAACTTCTGCGTCCAGATGTAACAGAGTTGTGTAGCATGAAGATGCGTTAGCCTTGTTTGCAAGAGAAGGGGTTCACGACACTTGGGCTTGGAGACGCAGAGTGGGATAGTGATGTCAGGCTTACCGCGAAGGCTGCCCGATCCGGTTCTTACTGGCGACGTCAGTATTTCTTTGTGTGTGATGTTGGCACTACTTGGGATACGACGCATGTTACGGAGGCTGATCCTGTCCCCACTTTCACCTTATATTATTCTCCTCATTGATTCATCATCGGCAAGCTAAATTAAAAAAAAATAATTATATTTATTTGACAAAATAACATTTAAATTTAAAAGGTAAAACATTTTATAAACTATAAAGCATACAATGAAATACTACAATGTTGATGTTACTGTAAACACCTAATTTTGGTCCGCGCGTAGCACGTTCAAAATGTCATATGTGATGCGTCAAAAAAAGGAAGTATTTAAATATGGAAGGTCGCGAAGTTTCTAAAGATAGGACTGGCTTAAAATAGGATAGTGTATATGCATTATTTATTGTAAAATATTTAGAAAATATATTATGTGTATTTATGGTGAAATACATAAATATATATATATATTCGGAATATTAAATGCATATATTTTTCAGATTTTACTTTCCTAATTTTTAGGGTCTAGTTTAGCTATAAATAGGATCCTTTGTTACATGTAAAACACACAACCATCAATAATAATACACCAGTTTTTGAAAATCGCACTATTTTGTCTTCTAATGAAAAAAATTTTTTTTTTCTCTCTGCGTCGATTCTTTTCTCTTGCCGGTGACCATCACTGACCGCCGGAGGACGTTCGCCTCGCTGCTGCCCCGCCATCGCCATCGCCGGAACCAACGCACTCGCCTGCTTGTCATCCCGCACCACCGGATCCCGGCGAGCTGATGTTTCCCTTCCCCTAGGCAACAGATCTTCTCCGCAGCAGGGCCCGCTCAGCTAACCATCTCGCCGGAACTCCACTGCGCCGCCACCAAGCTCCCTCGCGACATCATGCTCTGTCCCGGACCACCTCGCCCTTCTCCGACCGAGATTGTTGATGCCATCGCCGGAACCGAATTGCAGCCCGACCGGAGCTTGCCTGACTGGACCACTGGAATCACCGTCCCTGTCTGCTGCTGTCGCCGGAGTCCGTTGGTCGCTGCCCTTGCCGTTGCCGCCGTCACCTCTGTCGATCCCATCCCCAGCAGGTATCCCGCTCATATCATGTTAGCTAGATAGTTAAAATGTAATTTTAATTAGATAGCGTATTGTTTATGTACATATGTGTATGACATATAATTATTAAATTGTAAAATGATTTTGAGCATGTTTAGTTTCGTTTATTATTTATTTCAATTAGGAGTTTTAGATGTATAATAGTTTTTTTTTAGGTCTAGATTTGTCGGTAATAATAATTTTCTCCTGAAAATAAGTTTAGTTCTTGATATCATTAGATTAATTCGACGTAAAACATGTTTAAAGTTTATAAATTGGCAAATAGGTTAATTGAGTACCGAAAGGGAGTAATTAGAAAATAATTTTTCTTAATTCGTAACGGAACCCCCGAACTCGAATTTCTGATCGTAGACTGATTTTATGCCTAGGTGTTTAATTCGTTATTCACTTAGGTAATTTAGGATTCTAGTTAGCCTTAATTAACTAGTGGCGACTCTATTCAAAATTCCACGTTTTTCAAAATGTAATCGCCTTAGGTCAGATTTTAGGTCCCGTCAGTTACTTATGTGATATATATATATATATATATATATATATATATATATATATATTTATTAATAGAAATAGTAAATCAATAAAGTGTATACATACTATATGTTAACAGTATATATGACCATATTTAATAATTATTAATACATATAATATGTTAAATTGTTCTGCTTCCGGGTATTTGGGTACCCGACTAGTTTTTCCGGTACCGGTTCTTGAAAATTTATATCATAAAACTTTACCAGAACCGTTTACATCTACTCGGACCTACCCGAAATAACCGGTTCCAGTCGGATAGTTTTCTCACCCCTAAATATCATATATGATGCATGTGTCACCGGGGTAAAATTGGAAAAAAAAGTGACAGTTTTAACTTCAGTCCGAGTTGAGTCATAATCGGGTTACGTTACTAAAGTCCATTAAGCTTTACAGTAAAAATGAACCGAAAACCAAAACGAAACCAAATTAAAATTTAGAACACATATTAATAATAATTTATATTTAAAAATCACATAAAAGAGCTACCCACTTTGATGTATCTGTTTACTTTTATATTATTAATTAGAGAAATACTTATGTTAGTGGCCTCCTTAAAACACACAAAAACAGAGCCCAATTAAAATCAGCCACATTAGCATTTGTCTTAAATTTTTGTTAGTTGTAAAGTAGGTCTAATTTATATAATTATTTTTTACAGCTTTTACTTCTTTTTTTTATTATTTAAACTTGTGATTAACTTTTTTCTTCTCTTAAAATTAATTTAATAATTTGTCAAATATTTATATAAATAGCTCTATATTTTTTCTTATATAATTTTTAAATAATAATCTAGTTGATTATATAATATAAGAACATTTTGTTGACTCATTTATCATTTATTGCCTAGCTAAACTGTTCACTTAATTAATAGATTTTAAAAAAAATATCATAAAATTATTTAAAAAAAAAACATTTACCCTCTAGGGTTCACCCGATCCAATAGGGTTTTAGAGAAAAAAAAACCATATAACTATTTAAACACATTTACCCTTTATGGTTCACCCGACCCAATAGGGTTATAGAAAAAAAACTCATAAAATTATTTAAACACTATATATATATATATATATATCAACTTAATTAGAACTATAAAAAAAAATTAGCGGAAAAAAATTATATACTAAAACAAGTATTGTAATCACATATGATGCCCCTTATATAAATTTAGAAGAATTGATGATGTGTCACAATAAGACTGACCTCTATTTTTTTTTGTATTTTAAGGGATCTCCTTACCGTAGACGATTTCTATTAATTATTATTATTATCATTATAATTGTATAAAGTGTGTTACAACTGTACATCATTTTTTTTTAAAAAATGGCTAAGAATTAACTACCAATATTCATAATCGCGTAGATAAGAAGAATTAACACCTCGGCTAGCAGAAACCTAGCTAATTCAAGTACTAACTAAGCCCAGCCGTGAATTTGACGCCAGTCTTGGGCAACCACGATCTCCCGTCAATAAACCGCCCGGCAGTGAAGAAACCCGCTGTCGATGCATCCTTTATGATATGATACCCGGGCCATTTGACCCGACCCGAAAGGCCGGCACCAGGCCCATAGTTCTTGTACTCCCCGTACCACAGAGTCCCCAACGCAAAGTCCCCGAACCACTCGAGCCACCCTCTGGGCTGCACCATGCTGCTCATGTATGTATTAATGAAGACGGTGCGAGAGTATTGCTTCCATGGCCGACCGAGGTAGGTCGGTTGTGTGGCGAGGACGTAGCTATCTTGGATGGTGAATCCGGTGCTCTGGTCCGGACTCTTACGCCCTTGAGCCTGTAGAAGAATGAAAATGTATATTATCTTATTGTAGGGTTGAGTATAAAAAAAATTAAGTGTATAACAATAATTTGATTATATATTTATTCTTGATTATAGAATATTAAAATATATTCTAATACCGTGATAGTGACTTTTTGGAGGGGAAGTGGGGCCCGGGTGTGGATTTTGCAGTTTTGGAGGACAGCGGCACCGTTGCCGAAGATGAAGTCGATGGTACCGTGGATGTCGCACTCGCGGTAGAACTGGCGGAGGGAGTGGGCGTAGAGGGTGTCTTGGTGGCTCTCGATGCTGCATCTGAAGAAGGCAGATTGGTCGGAATCCACACGGAGGGCCACCGCTTGGTGGTTCTCGGGGCCTGCTGTGTTACGGAATGTCATATCTCTTGCGATGAATCCTTTGCCTGACACGGCTGTAACAATGAACATGCATGGGTATGAGTGAGATCATTGCTGCATACTCAATTGCAAATCATTCAACAACTCTTTAAAAACACGAACTTCCATGAGATTGCACATCATTCTACATTAAGTTACCTTCTTTGCTAAATTTGACAAATTTTATTATTATTTAAGAAAAATTATTTGATGATTTTAGTAGCAAAAAAAAAAAACAAGTTATTATTTAAGAAAAATATATCAATGTCCCTAACTATTTTTTTTGTTCAAAAGAAGAAATATTTATTTTTCTTATTTAAAAATGAAATGTAACCTAAAAAAAGTAATAACAAATCGTGGTAAACTCTAAATACATACATGACCTCAAAATAATGAAGGTCATGGTCTCAGGGGCGATGGGATACCCTAAATGACCACTCAGTAATGAAGTGGTAAGAGAGGAAGATTCAACAACCATCTTATAAAAAAACTTATACTTCTCTTTATTTTATTTATATTTTCTGGGTCATAATATTGAAAAATTTTTGTTCCTATTTTTTCATTACTTTTAAGGTTAAAAACTTAATCATAGTTTAAGTTTGTATAAATGTTTCCTTTAGGTGTTTCAGGTTTATATTTTTATTACTAGAGATGTCCCAAGTTTGTTTTCGTTGCTAATAGACGTTCCTGATTCGTTTTTGTTTCTTTTTTGGTCTTAAATATATGTTTTTCCGTTAAATTGGACGAATTTAGGTATAAATTTTCTTTATGTATATTTATGTCAATTAAGTTAAACTGAACATCAACTTTGCATAAATTCTTCAATTTTAATGTATGTACACATTAATTAGCATAAGTTAAAGGGAAACTAAAGTGTCACTTTATTCTTTTATATTCTTTAAATGTTCTTGCTATTGATTTTATAGAGTCATTGGACTATAATCTGTCAAATTTAACAGAAAAAACGAAAGAAAAATAAAAAAGCAATGAAAATAAAATATGAGACACTTATTAACAACAATTGATATCTGAAATACCTAAAAGTAATATGCAAACTTGAAATTAAGATTATGTTCTTAAACCTTACTTTTATTTTGGTTTGATCCGAGTGATATTATATATTAACGATAAGATGGTATTTTTTTTCCATGAAAAATAGTAAAATTTAAGGTAGTCGACCAAAAATTGAAGTATGAAGATTGGTAATGCATTGAGCAGAAGGAGTTACCAACAGTGGGAGTCCGGAAGGTGGTCCACCCCTGAGCGAAGTTGCGATTTCCAGTCACCACAGTCGCCCCCGCACCATCTCCCACCAACACAATGTTGGTCTTCTTCTTCTTCAAATCTATGTTCTCCTTATAAACTCCTTGCTTAATATATATCACATACCTCCGAAGACTGTAGCTCGGAGCTGCATACACCGCCTCCGCTATTGAACGATAATCACCGCTTCCGTCCAACGCGACCACACTGTCGAAATGCATTCCACCGGGGCTCGAGTTCACAATTCCTCCATCTCCTTCTTCTTCCATCCACTCCGGCAAGTCAGTGGTTCGGTTTCGAGGAGGAGGTCTGAATGGGAGGCTGTGTAGTTGAGTGTAGAGCGCCAAGACGTTGCCGATCAGCTGTGTCACCTAATGTCAATTATAGATCATGTTGCTAATCGATGTCACATATTTAATATTCCTACTATCAGATTAAGTTAGTTAGTTAGTTACCTGTCTCAAGCTGCCTCTGACGAATCTCTCTAACTTGCCATCTGTCCCCTGGAAGCCCTCAAGGCATGTGTCTTGGTTGCTTAGGGCGGCGCTGAGCCACGCCTTGAGGTTGCCCTCCGAATGTGGGTTCTTCATGCCTTGTCGGATGCGGTTCATCTCAGCGAGGGACCATCCGAGCTCGGAGACAGAGAAGTCTAGGAGTTCTTTGCAGTCTTCGATTGCGACTTGCTCGCGGTAGCTGATCGATAGGGTTGTGAACTTGGAAAGAGATTCAATGGCGTGTCGGGCTTCATCAAGGGTGAGCTTCAGGGCTGCGCTGAGGTCGGATGTAGGGTTGTTGTTAGGGGTGTAGGTTTCTTCTGCTGCATCAAAACAACAAGGAAGAACAAGTATGACAAGTACTAACAATTTTGGTAAGCCCATTTTTTATGCTGCTGAAATGAAATTTAAAAAAAGGGACTTCATGGGTTATTTAAAGGGGGATATATATGTATAGACTAAAAAGTGTTGATTTTTCTTGGGTTTGAAGAAACGATTACCTTTTTAATTAAGCAGCAAATATGGCTCCATACTTATGCTTTTCCCTAATCAACAAGTCATCCTTCTCTTCTCTTATAGACCTCAAAGGTGATTCCTTTCCTTGGCCAATGGATCTGAGGAAATGTTTACACACGCAATTCAAATGATGGAATCATCAACTTTTATTGGTATATATATATATATATATATTCATCATGCAGAGCAAGACACCAAAATATAAAGTGAGAAAATAACCAATAGCAAATTTAATGCAAGGAATCATCTCCACGTGTTAGAAAGTTGAGCCATCGAATACATTATGGATATCATTGCAGGGTACAGTTGATATACATTTTTAATAACTTGACCCATAAAACAAAGTTTCGAGACTTTACTTGCATCAAATTTCTGTAATGTGATATCTGGAAGTGGACTCTGATGCAAAAAAGAAAACTATATTTTTAGAGAATAAGTTATATATTCTTAGAAAAATTTGTTTTTTAGTCCGTTTATATTAATATTATTTAAGGTTGAAAGTATTTTCTGTAAGAATTCCAACTAGAGAACATTGCCTCCTAAATCTTGGTAGTGATTTCTGGAGATGGATATACGCCCATGTAATCTTACAGTCTCAGGATGGATACACGCCCAAATTTGGTAATAACCCGCAACCGAACAATTCAGGTACGGGATGGATCAAATATGGCCTTAAACTCCGAACAAGCTAGGTGTACGTTTAGCCACCTCTAAAAAGACTTTGGTCCAACTCACCCTAGACAAATCGGCCCCAGTTGATGTATCACACCATCAACACACGTTGCCAGACACGTTTAACATAGCCTGTCTGCAATTAGTGAGGGTTAACACTATTCTGAATGGGATTTGGCACAAATCCCTATAAATACACCTCATTACTCTCATTCAAAGGTTAATCTCTTTCTCTACAACTACTCTATTCTTTTATCTCTCTAAGACAGAAACTAACTTAGGCATCAGAGTGGATTTACTGGGCCTCGACCCGGTAACCCTCTCTTGCAGATGACTAAGGCGGAAATAAACTACCAGAAGTGAATAAGTGCGACCAAGACCATCTAGTGAGATTCGAACAAAAAAAAACATTGCATACCTTCTAGGAACGAGATGGCACGACATCCTCATACCACTCCCGAAAACATAAGGAGAAACAAGCAATACAAGAGAGGTGTATGCATCTCAAGTTAAGTAGAAACCAACACAAAAATGTATACTCAACATCATAGAGAAGAGGTGCAATCAAATGCCCAGGCCAAGACATGGAGCAGGTCATCTTCTCCCATGATGATTCTCTACCCATCACAATGGTCACCAAGAGCTTAAATATCAAAAGTATATTGAGATGGTGGGTGCAACTCCCTACCCATTGGGGGCAATCACGTTATCGATGTTGCTCGAGTCAGAACAAAAGCAATTACACCTAAACACTACATTGGTATAGGTGATAAGTATCGACTCATACGATGAATCTTTAAGGTACAACACAATCAACTACCATGATATTGCATTTTCAACTACATACCATAGGGTGTAGTCCACAACCAAAAAGGAATGGTAGAAGAGAAGACATGACCAAATAGTGTTGGGAAAATGTCATATCATCGTTTTATGCTTCAATGCACCACACCATTGGACCATGGGCGGCACCTTACCAAAATGAACCACTTGGTCTAATCGGAACGAGGCGTCACACCACTCTAGGATATCGAAATCTAACATATGACGCCGTCTGTAGGAACACTTAAAAAATTTGTGGCTATTACTCGTACTCGTTTATTGACAGCTAGTCGACAAACTACGGGCGCCCCCACTAATGGGCCTCGTCCGTCTACTCAAAGAGATCATCCAGAAGTCTCCACTCGAACGCATGTACCTCCTGCACACCCTCCTTCATCATCCTAGCGTCCATCTCTTCTGACCAACTACCAAGATGGACCAACTCTAACTCAAGGAAATATTTCCTTTTCGGCGTCAACTCTGTTAGCTCCGCAACAACCCACTATGAAAATGCCATCACATGGCCTGAATCCATTTTATGGAATTCCATCCTATGGACTTCCCTCCTATGGAACTCCCCTTATGGAGTTCATCCTTATGGACCTCCCCCTCAAGTCGATGTCCCAAGAAGTTACTAGGTAACCCCTGAACATATGGCTGTAATGGATACGTTATTGGCCTACATGGAAAGGGTAAGAAATCAAGGTAGTATGCCGGTGCCGCCTCCGCCTCAAGTAGCATTCACTCATTTGGTGTCCTCGTCTTCTACGGTTAAAGAATGAGAGGTACCTACTCAACAACAGGTTCCTCCTCCTCCGTCGTATCAGCCTTATCAACCGTATCATCCTTATTACCAACATTATAATCCATATCCACCGCCTCCTCCTCTAGTAATTCAAAATTTGAGTACGACCATGCCGCCTCCACTTCCAACGGATCCCATTGCGCCCACGAATGGGATAACTCCTGAACAGGTGGAAGCAATGATCGGAAAGAGGTTGTAACAATCTCTGCTTAAGGTGATGCATAACTTGAGAGATCTTTCATCCCATCATTTTACCCAAGAATTGATAAACATCCGCATACTATATGGTGTAGCCCCTTCGGGAAAGATAGCCCGCTACAGTGGAAAGGAGATCCGGAATGTTGGGTTGCGATTATAGAAGATGAGAAGACAACCATTATATAGACGGGGGCATCTAAGTCGAGATTTCAAAATATGAGTCGACGACTATTCATGCTCAGAATAAAGAACTGAAGAAAGTTAGTCGACAGCTAGTTTAAATACGTCGACAACAAAGATGACATACAAAGAATGGCAACGCTGCTCAATAAAGACTCATCCTCTTAAGGCATTGTCAGGCCTAAATCTAACCTAAGGCGAGTTACGTTTTGAAAACATGGATTTTTAAGAGAGTCGTCACTAGTTAATTTAAAGGCTAACTAGATTCCTAAATTACCTAAGCGAATAACGAATTAACCACCTAGGTATTAAATCGGTCTACGATCAGAAATTAGAGTTCGGGGGTTCTATTACGAATTAAAAATAATTTTTAATTACGCCCTTTCGGTACTCAATTCACTTAATTTGCCAACTTATTGTTACTCAATTATAAATCAATTATAAGTACGAACGACAATAAAATCTAATAATATTAGCGGTTATCACATATAGTTAAATCAACAAAAACTAACATGATGAACATACATAATTAACCTGTTGTCATTTAATTAATCTAAACAAATTAAAGTTTAACACTATTTATATCAAATTAATTTTACGAACATACTTAAAAATAAAAAAATGGACAATGTTGTAATATGTAATTGGAATTATTGGCCATAGCTAAATTAACATCAACATAGATGTTTTAATGCTACAATAAAAAAAACAGAAAAATAATTAATAAATAATAATTAAATAACAAAAGAAAAAAAAACGCAGGAGCCAGGGAGGGAGGGAGGGAGGGAGGGAGGGAGGGAGGGAGGGAGGGAGGGAGAGAGAGAGAGAGAGAGAGAGAGAGAGAGAGAGAGAGAGAGAGAGAGAGAGAGATCGGCGGCGGGACGAGCCATGCAGCAACGATGGTGGTTGGACAGCAGAGGACGGCCAGGCGGGGGGACGGACGGAGGTCGGTGCCTGGCGAAGAGGCTCCGGCGCGATCTCCAGGCACAGGGACGAAAGATCTCTGTCCAGAACCGGTGGACCGGCGAGGTGGCGAGACGGTCCGGCGGCGGGCAGTCAGCAACGGCGAAGGCAGGGCGCTGGTGGTTGTGGCGGCAGGTGACGGCGGGCTTCCGGTCGCCGGCGGTAGGGCTGGTGGCAGCGGCAAGATCACGGCTGATTGGAGAGATTTTTCTTTCTACACGAAAATCGAGACTGAATAGTAATGCTTTACTATTGTGTTGTTTTTTTGTGTTTTTCTGTCCCTTTACAATGTAAACCTAGACCCCTATTTATACTAAAAACCTAGCCTAGTTACAGATAAAATTTAAATAAAAAATTGCTAACAGATAATTATTCTAGAGAATATTCCTAAGGATATATATCTTTACAGATAATTATTTTTTGAACAAAAAATAATATCTGGATATAAATATCTTACAGATAATTTTCTAAAAATAAAAAACCTAATTATTATATATATATTTTTAAATATTCCGAAAATATTAAATATATTCGAAATAATTTAAAATATATTTTATAATAATTTCCCTAATGTGCCCTTAAGCATTTTTGGAGACTTTGTGGCTTGACGCGTCCGGAATTTGACGTATCGTGTGTAACGTCGTTACGTCCTGGTCAAAATCGAGTGTTTACAGTTTGCCCCTCTTTGGACGGACTCCCGTAGAACGTGTTCGAAGGGGTTTGTCCAAAGACGAAGAAACATTGATTTTGACCAGAAAGTATATTCTCTTCCAATTCTTCAAAGTCTTCAAGGTGGCTCATATGCTTATTCTGATGCGGAAAGATAAAACCTCTGTCGGCGGGACACCTGTTGGCGGTGCCTCCATTAGCGATGCAGAAAGTAAAACCTCCAGTGGCGGTGCGGAAAAGTAAAGCCTCAGTCGGCGGTGCCCCTGTTGGCGGTGCCTCCGTTGGCGGTGCAGAAAGTAAATACATCGATCGACGATGCCTCCAGTGGCGTGCGACAAGGAAAAGTCTCCAGTGGCGGTGCGGAAAGTAAAGCCTCCAGTGGCGTGCAGAAAAGTAAAGCCTCCAGTGGCGTGCGGGAAAGTAAAGCCTCCAGTGGCGTGTAGAAAAGTAAAGCCTTCAGTGGTGTGCGGAAAAGTAAAGCCTCCAGTGGCGTGCAGAAAAGTAAAGCCTCCAGTGGCGTGCGGGAAAGTAAAGCCTCCAGTGGCGTGCAGAAAAGTAAAGCCTCCAGTGGCGTGCGGGAATGTAAAGCCTCCAGTGGCGTGCGGGAAAGTAAAGCTTCCAGTGGCGTGCAGAAAAGTAAAGCCTCCAGTGGCGTGCGGAAAAGTAAAGCCTCCAGTTGCGTGGATAAAAGAAAAAACCTCGGTCGACGATGCCTCCAGTGGTGTGCAACAAGGAAAAGCCTCCAGTGGCGTATAGTAAAGTAAAAACCTCTATCGATGATGCGTCCAGTGGCGTGCGACAAGGAAAAGCCTCCAGTGGCGGTGCGGAAAGTAAAGCCTCCAGTGGCGTGCAGAAAAGTAAAAACATAGATCGACGATGCCTCCAGTGGCGTCTGTTGGAGAAGAGCCTCATATGTCGCGGAAATGCCTTTAGTGGCGTTCGAAGGAGAAGAGCCTCTAGTGGCGTGTGTCGGAGAAGAGCCTCTAGTGGCGTTGGTTCGATTGGCTTGACGAATTGAATGCATGTCCCTAATTTTGCCTAAATTGCGCATGACGTGACAACTTAGCGGGATTTTTTTTTTTTTTTGTTTTTTAATCTCTCATATTCTCTCCTTTTGCCACGGTCAAAATTTTAGACCGTGCCCCTCGGTTTTCCTAATTTTTGCATGGATTGCCCATTGGGGTTTTTATTCCATCGGGATTTTATTTTCTCTCCTTTTGCCATGATTGCAATTTCTGAATTTGCTATCATGCCCCTCATTTACTAATTTTGCCTAGGCTTCCCCTTCAGGTTTTCAACCTAACGGAAGCATTCTTTTTTTGGTAGCCGATAAAACGGTGGCTGTGACCCGTACTTTATTTCCCGTATCGACGCGAGAGTATTTGTAGTCATTTGGAGGGTGGTTGTGACCATATCCTCACCGTCTTTAATGTCGTGAGAGTGCTTTTGATTTGTAGCCATTTGGAGGGTGGCTGTAGCCCTTTTATTTATTTCCATCGTCGATGTTTTGTGAGCGCTCTTTCGATTTGTAGCTGTTTTAAGGTTGGCTGTGGCCCTTTCAAATGATTTCCCGGCCTCACAAGATTCACGAGAGTACTCTTTATATGTAGCCATTTTGAGGGTGGCTATGGCCCTTTCAACAATCTCCCATCCTCTCAGGATTCGAGGAACACTCTTTGTAGGTAGCCATTTTAGGGGTGGCTGTGGCCCTTTCACTCATTTCCCGCCTTCAATGTTGCGAGAGTGCTCTATATCTGTAGCCGTTGGAAGGGTGGTTGTGGCCCTTAATTTTGTAGTCGTTTTAGGAACGACTGTGGCCCTTTTTTATTTTCCCGCTCTTACAAGATTCGCGGGGTCACTCTTTTATCGGTAGCCGTTTGGAGGGTGGTTGTGGTCCTTTATTTTGTATTCGTTTTAGGGACGACTGTGGCCCTTTTTATTTTCCCGCCCTCACAGAATTCGCGGGGTCACTCTTTTATCTTTAGCCGTTTGGAGGGTGGTTGTGGCCCTTTCACTTATTCTCCGCTTTTGATGTTTGCGGGAGTGCTCTTTATCTGTAACCATTTGAAGGGTGGTTGTGGCCCTTTATTTTGTAGTCGTTTTAGGGACGACTGTGGCCCTTTTTTATTTTCCCGCCCTTTCAAGATTCGCGGGGTCACTCTTTTATCTTTAGCCGTTTGGAGGGTGGCTGTGGCCCTTTTATTTATTTCCATCGTCGATGTTTTGTGAGCGCTCTTTCGATTTGTATCCGTTTTAAGGGTGGTTGTGGCCCTTTCAAATGATTTCCCGGCCTCACAAGATTCACGAGAGTACTCTTTATATGTAGCCATTTTGAGCTATGGCCCTTTCAACAATCTCTCATCCTCTCAGGATTCGAGGAACACTCTTTGTAGGTAGTCATTTTAGGGGTGGCTGTGGCCCTTTCACTCATTTCCCGCCTTCAATGTTGCGAGAGTGCTCTATGTTTGTAGCCGTTTGAAGGGTGGTTGTGGCCCTTTATTTTGTAGTCGTTTTAGGGACGACTGTGACCCTTTTTTATTTTCCCGCCCTTACAAGATTCGCGGGGTCACTCTTTTATCGGTAGCCGTTTGGAGGGTGGATGTGGCCCTTTATTTTGTAGTCGTTTTAGGGACGACTGTGGCCCTTTCTATTTTCCCGCCCTCACAGAATTCGCGGGGTCACTCTTTTATCTTTAGCCGTTTGGAGGGTGGCTGTGGCCCTTTCACTTATTCTCCGCTTTTGATGTTTGCGCGAGTGCTCTTTATCTGTAACCATTTGAAGGGTGGTTGTGGCCCTTTATTTTGTAGTCGTTTTAGGGACGACTGTGGCCCTTTTTTATTTTCCCGCCCTTTCAAGATTCGCGGGGTCACTCTTTTATCTTTAGCCGTTTGGAGGGTGGCTGTGGCCCTTTCACTTATTCTCCGCTTTTGATGTTGCGGGAGCGCTCTTTATCTGTAGCCATTTGAAGGGTGGCCATGGCCCTTTTTTTATAGTCATTTTAGGGATGACTGTGACCCTTTTATTTGTAGTTGATTTAGGAACAACTGTGACCCTTTTATTGCTCCATTGCTCTCACAAGATTCGTACGAACGCTTTCTTTATTTTTTTTATTTTTTATTCTTTTTTATCTCACCTTTTGCCATGACTGCCCCTGCGTGTTTTCAATCATGACCCTCTCCCTGACTTTTGCCTAGGTTTTCAACCTAGCGGGAATTTATTTTTTCTCTCTTTTTTCTTTTTTCAAATGGAAAGAAGATCTACAGAAACTAATCAACAACAACTATGTTACATGTCCTTAATAGCAGATTAAACCTTTTAATTTCTCAGAACTTCTCCGGATGAAAACTTATCAAATAAGTTGATTATGTCGATGTCTTGAATGGAGGATCCTTTCAATGGGTGGACGACACCGACAATAATTTCTTCTTCTTCTTCTTCCTCTCAAATGCTCTTTCATTAGCACGGTCGATCTTCATGGAATCTCGATCTTTTTTAATAGGAAGATCTCTGGATGTCTTCTATCTTCAACCATGCTTGATCTTAACAGGAATGCCCCACGGCTACATCTGACTGGTTCATAATTCATCGCATGCTGGACGAACGACCTGATTAACGAACACACATGGATGGTGTTGAGTTTGACACAGTATTCCGCAAATGGTAAACTAAGGCATAGATATCGTCCGAGGTATCTGGGATAAATTCGAAAGCTGGCATAAGAATGGTCGGCGAGAGAAGGGCCGTACACGAGATGTGTTCTTCAGGAGTTTTGATTTGAATGATTATCCAAGCTGCACAATGAGTAAGGAAAAACTCAAATTTCGCGGATAAAAATGATCACAACTTCTCTTACCTGGGAGTTGGATTTTTCAGTGGGCAATGTGCTCGCTATGCGACTGGACCTGCTGCATGTCCTGATTCTCCTGCTCCACAACTTGTATATGTACACCTGCTGAAAAGTATATGCCCCTAGTGGCTGACTGAAAATTTCAGAACTTTTTTCGGAAAAGGATTCGGTTGATCGAGTCAAGCTAAATTGATCGGCACATTGAATCTTCACGGGATTCTTGATGATCTTGAAATTTTCTCATCTCCTGACATGTCCGATCTCAATGGGAGATGCCCCATGATTACCGCTGAATGGTTTAAACCTGGCCACATAACGGTTGTATACTTCGTCTTGGAAAGCGTTTGAATTTCACACATGGTAAGTGAAATTTTTTATAGAAATTCTTTGAAGCGCTCACGTTTCACACGGTTGTGGCATTGGTTGAAGTGGTCATCCGACCTGCAAAAGAGTAGGGACACTCAAATCTCAAAGAAAAATTAAGTACAATTTAACGCACCTCAGCGTTAGATATCTCGAGTGATGGATACGTGGAGTTCGTATTTATATTTCGGGCCTCGTAAACACGTCAAAATTACATCTCGGTTTGAAAAAGTCTCCCAAATGGTCAAAACGGTCCGGAAACGCGTTTACGCGCGTCCGGATTGCAATGCAATTCGGAGGTCCGGATTTCATTGCAACCCGGACCTCCGTACCTCGCCGAATTGCTCAAATTCGACGAGGTCCGGATTGCATTGCGGGTATCATGCGATTACCGTTTCCGCGATTACCGTTACGTGTAGAGAAGTCAAGTTCGCGCATTACCAATATGGATGACGGTTACCGCTTGCTTTTGAACCGTCATCAAACCGCTTTAAAACCGGGTCCGGTCCCAAGGAAGCCTATAAATAGGAGGCCTTGGCCACCCATTTTCACACATCCTCTCATTTGCCCAACTTTGGTATTTTGAGCTCTGACTTCTCTCTAGAAATATTCTCTCTCTAGAAATTACTCTTTTACCCCTATAGTGACTTAAGCTTCGGAGAGGGCTCCGCTAGCACCACCCCCCCCTCTCCGTGCTAGCACCGGTCCTTTGTGCAGGAATCGTCGTCCAGACATCCGGATTTGTGCACAGACCGCCGCCTTCCGAGACTCAGACATCCCCTTGAGACACAACCGCGCCTTGAGACATAGACCTTTCCGGGACCCAACCGAACACTCGTCAGTGGCACAGAACCTCTTTCAGATGAAGGGTTACAACCCGAAAACCCGCTCAACCATACGAACATACGCGTCCCCACGACCCAATTCATCCAGGACGCAACATTGGCGCCGTCTACGTGATTCGAACAAAAAGCTACCATACCGCAAAGAAAATGCACGAGACCGATGACACCAACTTGGAGTATGTTGACATAAATGATGCCGCCTTTGACGATGTCATTAATTTCTCATCAAAAGACAAGGAGCACATCGCATACCACAACGCCTTGCCCATAACCTCGCTGAAGCCGATAAAAAGACAAGTTGGATCCTTCCACATCCCTGTTGCCACATCCAATGCTTTCTTCAGTCCAACAAGAAATGCATTCTCCGCACAATGCAACCAAGGAGCCTTCCAGTACAAAGGTGTCAACCCGTCACCTCCTTTGCCTCCAATTAACGAACAAGTTGAGACGATAGGGACAAAGTCTCGAGTCACAAGTCATCAAGACACACTGCACCAAAGAATAAAGGGGCAATGCACGGAAGGTACCTTCCAGTACCAACAGCCAAGGCACGAAGCTGAATGCTCATGCAACCTGTACGTGATAGAACAACACCAAAAGGAGGCATGGAAACAAGCCCCAAATCAGAATCAAGCAAAACCGCCCTCAAGCGGTCAACAAGGAAGAAATTGGCAGCCTCAGCCAAAAAGACCTCTTCAAGGAAATTTCCAGAAGCCAAAAGGAGTAAACCTCACTGACTGCATTCCTTTGAAAGCCCCGCCGTCCGAAATATTGAAAGAGATGAAGAATGCAAAAATGTGGAAAGCACTGAGCAATTTCAGAAACGGCCCGTTGGGGAAAGACAAAAACAAGTGGTGTGAATACCAAGAGGTCTTCGGCCACAAGACGAACAGTTGTGCCAGCCTACGTTTCCGCATTTATAGCTTCGTCCTCAAAGGCAAATTAAAGCAATTCACCGATCAAGTCGATAGCCCTCCAAAAAGGACTCAAGCAGAATCATCCAAAATACACAAAGAAGGTCCTTCCACAAGGACAAGCCAAGACGATGCTGACATATGTCACAAGGAGGGACGAAAAAAACCTGCTAGTGACGACGACGTCCCAATCACGGGATTGACAACAAGAACCTTGAAGGCAATAATTGAAAAAGAGATACACGTTTCCTGGGAAAAGAGACAACCGCAACAAAAGAGACCATTCCAGTCAGATGACCAAAGGATCAAAGAGTCCAAACGCGCCAAATGTGTTCCTTTGAACACACCGTTGTCTATCATCCTGAAATAAATGAAGGAGACCAAGCTGTGGAAAAAACCCTTTAAATTCCGCAGTGTCCCATTGGGAATAGATAAAAGCAAATGGTGCAAGAATCACGAAGTATATGGCCATGAAACAGACAGCTGTGTCAGCTTAAGATTTCATGTAAACAGCTTGATCTTAGAAGGAAAAATGATGAAGTATATCGACCATGGCAATAAGCATCAAAGGAAGCCTCGTGTGAAGTCTTCAGAAAAAGGCAAGGGAAAAGAAAAGGCGGATGATAATCCACCTATCGCCAAACGCCAGAAAAACAACGTCACTTATGGAACCAATTGTGACGATTTGTACAATCTTTGGAGTATGGATGCAGAAGAAGCAAATCTCAAACTCCCAGAAAACAAACCTCACCGCCCACTTGAGTCAACGACTGCCCTCCTTGGCAAAGATGTTGAAGAACAACACAAGCAAAGTAAAACTTGGGGGCTGTTGGATCACGGTGGAACTCCGGTACGATCTTTGACGGCGATCCTAGCTCCTTCGCTCCACGCAATCCTGCAAGAGGGGATAGACCGGGCGGTGACCCAGAATCCCTCTCCGATGCTTAAATGAGTGCCTCGTCCGGACTGGCAAGCAATAATCTCAAGTAATGTAATTCAACTTAATCGATCTGAGGTGACCTCTGCCCTTTTATAGGCGAAGAGGTACCTCAGTTACCTGGTGAACCGTTGGGGGTGGTTAGCCCGTATCCCGCGTATCTCGGGTGTGATCCCGCCTATCTAGGCCATGATCTCGCTTATCTCGGCCACGCCCCGCGTATCTCGGCCACGCTCTGTGTATCTTAACCACGTTCCGCGTATCTCGGCCACGCCCCGCGTATCTCGGCCTTATCCTCTGATAACGAGTCCCGACTAACGTCGGGGACTCCAGAGTTATCTCGTTGTGTCACCGCTCGGGGCCCCTCGTCATCGTGACAGGGCCTATTGTTCTCAGGGATTCATCATCGGGGCCTACTCAGAGGCATCTCGTCGGGAGCGTTCAGCTCGCTTGTCAGGACCGACTCTGTCGGGACCTTTCATCATCGGGACTCCCTACGTCGGGATCCTTCACCTGGGTCATCTTGACCTTCATTTGGGGCCTAGTGGGCCCGTTCGCCGTTTCCTCGCCGTTAAGGGGCCTAACGGCCATAGCAGAACCCATCATTTGCCCCCACGACATGAGGGACTTATAGTTCGTCGTGTCTTCTCAACTCCCGACCTCCCGACGTCGAAGTCGGGGATCTTTCCCTTGGTATGGTCACTTATTGTGAGTCTTCTTGTTTACGTTTCCTCAATACTCTGTGGATAACTGCCAAATCCGAGAGGACTCCTCGGTTCCCCAGCCATCCAATGCAGTGGATAATGAAGTGACGTCCTCAGTACCCGTGCCTGATTCTCTGTGTCTGCTTTTTCTGAAAAGTGCTTTTCAGGCTATTTCATCATTGCACCTGTTTTCATTCCGCACGTTTCGTCCCAACGGTCCAGATCTGAACGCTTCAGCTTCGACGGTTCAGATTAAAGCGCCCCTTCGACTGTCCTCTTTGCCTATAAAACCCTCACCCAGGGTATAGTTTCCTTTTACCATCTACGAATTTTCAAAAGCTCTCTACAACTCCTGAGACCTTTAGCGTTCCTCCGGTCATCTTTCCGGCAATGTCAAGTTCATTCTTCCAGCCTCCAATTATCATGTCAGGTAAGGGTTTCTTCTCTATTGTTCGCCTTCATCTTTGCTTAGTTTATTTGTAATTTCCCGGAAAAACCTGATGTCCCCTTCCATGGCTGACTTCAGACAGTGAATCTGGTTCCGAGGGAAGGAAGCCCTTCAACTTCGTCTATGCTCTGAACGAAATTTTCAGCACTGCTTATGATGCAGCTCTCCGGGAAGGATGCATCGTCTCCACCGGAGAAGCTGATGCTCAAGGCAGGAAATGCATACCACAAGTTCAGAGTGAAGAGGAGCTACTTCTTCATCGAAAACTCCTCGATCCCATGACCTCGATAGTTAATCTTCCAGCGGCTGACCCTGCGGGGCCTTCTGCCACAGACCTTGTGGACCCTGTTCCCGTTGATGCCGCCAACAAGGATTAGGCCTAACTGCTTATCGCTAGAATCCTTGTATTCTCCTCTTTTTGTAATCGTCGGGCCTTTGAGCTCCATTAATATTAGACTTTCTTAGTTCCGATTTTTTCATTGCACTTCTCCAAGTGGCTTTACTATACTTTCTTAAGTCGAAACCTCGACACTTAAGATATTCTCATACATCACTTAAGACGATTTATTAACTTGCACCACTTAAGGCGACTTACCATCATGCACCGCTTAAGGCGACTTTCCAATATTTAGAATATAATCCAAAAGTCACGCATCACTTAAGAGGACTTACCAACTTGCACCACTTAAGGTGACTTACCATCGTGCACCACCTAAGGCGGCTTAATCTCGTGCATCACTTAAGACGACTTTTTAACAACACTTAGAGTAAATCTAAGAATCATGCATCACTTAAGACGACTTGATCTCGTGCACCACTTAAGGCGATTTAATATCGTGCACCACTGAAGGCGACTTTACATCGTGCACCACTTAAGGCGACTTTTCAACTTGCGCCGTCTAAGGCGACTTAATATCGTGCACCACTGAAGGCGACTTTACATCGTGCACCACTTAAGGCGACTTTTCAACTTGCGCCATCTAAGGCGACTTAATATCGTGCACCACTGAAGGCGACTTTACATCGTGCACCACTTAAGGCGACTTTTCAACTTGCGCCATCTAAGGCGACTTAATATCGTGCACCACTGAAGGCGACTTTACATCGTGCACCACTTAAGGTGACTTTTCAACTTGCGCCATCTAAGGCGACTTAATATCGTGCACCACTGAAGGCGACTTTACATCGTGCACCACTTAAGGCGACTTTTCAACTTGCGCCATCTAAGGCGACTTAATATCGTGCACCACTGAAGGCGACTTTACATCGTGCACCACTTAAGGCGACTTTTCAACTTGCGCCATCTAAGGCGACTTAATATCGTGCACCACTGAAGGCGACTTTACATCGTGCACCACTTAAGGCGACTTTTCAACTTGCGCCATCTAAGGCGACTTAATATCGTGCACCACTGAAGGCGACTTTACATCGCGCACCACTTAAGGCGACTTTTCAATGCTTAGAATAAATCCAAGAAACATGCATCACTTAAGACGACTTAGCTTCGCGCATCACTTAAGACGTCTTTTCAATACTTAGAATAAATCTAAGAATCATGCACCACTTAAGGCGACTTTTCTCGTGCACCACTCAAGGCGACTTTTCTCGTGCACCACTCAAGGCGACTTTTCTCGTGCACTACTCAAGGCGACTTTTCTCGTGCACCACTCAAGGCGACTTTATCAAGCATGGTGTTTCTTCAAGTGTTCGCCACTAAAAGAATGCTTTAACGTTCTGCCATTGAGGTTTTCCAACTTGTACGCATTTGGAGCTGGCATCCCCACGACCTTATAAGGTCCTTCCCATTTTGGTGACATCTTGTTGATTCGATCCAAAAGGGTGAACTCGTTGCGACGCCAAACCAGCTCCCCGATGAAGAACTGTCGGGACTTCACTCGCCGATTGTAGTACCTGGCCGTCGCCAAATGCATTCGAGCTTGGATTTCATCGGCTTCCCGCCTCTTTTCTTCGAGTAAGTCCAAGTCCAGACGTCTCACTTCATCATTCGTCAGAGGCTCGTAATATCTCATCCGATGGGACGCTACAGCTACCTCCACGGGGGCGACAGCTTCCGTGCCATAAACGAGGCCAAACGGAGTCTCCCCTGTTGATCGTTTGGGTGTCGTTCTAACAGCCCAAAGCACGTTTTCCAGTTCATTCAGCCACTTGCCCTTCAAGGCATAGACCCTCTTCTTCAGGCCATCCATCACGATTTTGTTGGCTGATTCCATCTGGCCATTAGTCTGAGCATGGCGTACGGAGGCGGTCCGATGCTCGATGTTCAATTCCTCCAGATACTCCCTCACCTGAGAGCCGTTAAACGGTGGACCATTGTCGCTGATCACCACCTTAGGAATCCCGTATCTGGACACAATGTGGGTCTGTAGGAACTTGACGATCTGGTTCCCCGTCGTTCTGGCCAATGCCTTCGCCTCTATCCATTTCGAAAAATAATCGATTGCTACAAGTAAATACTTACATTGACCTTGTGCTTGTGGAAGAGGTCCCACCAAGTCTATGCCCCACTGCGCGAAGGGCCATGCGCTCTTGATGGATGTCAGATTAGCGGCCGGAGCCACGATACTCGGGGCGTACCTCTGGCACGCGTCACAGGATCGGACCAACGCCGTTGCTTCCTTGCTCATCGTGGGCCAATAATAGCCCAAGTTCAGCACTTTCCTCATAATGGATCGGGCCCCTTCATGACAAGCCGCGACCCCTTCATGTACCTCCCTCAGGATTCGATTTGTGTCGGGCTCTGCCACACACTTCAAGTACGGAGTCGAGAACCAGCCCTTCTTGTACAGCTGATCGTCTAGCATCACGTAATTAGCCGTGATCCGGCGTATCTTGTCTGCCGCTACCTTATCATCGGGGACTGCCCCCGTAGTCAGGTATGCGACTATCGGGGTCATCCAAGTGGGCTCTTCCTCCGGTTTTGCCTCAATGGTAAACACATGTGTCGGGTCGATGGTCGATAAGATCACCTTCTCCAAGAAGTGCACCTTCCGATTTTCTTCCAAGGGTGCCCCCAGGGCAAATTTGCTCAGGGCGTCTGCCTCTACGTTCTCCTCCCTCGGGATTGCCTCGATATCGAAGCTTTTAAATCTCTCCTTCAGGGCTTGTACCTCGCGCAGGTACTTCTTCATTATCGGTCTCCTCGCTTCGTATCGCCCTTGAACCTGGTTCACGATTAAAGCTGCGTCACACTTCACTCTCAAGTGATCGACTCCAGTGCATTTAGCAATTTTCAGGCCCGTGATAAGAGCCTCATACTCCGCTTCGTTGTTTGTGGCCTTGAATGTTAAAGCCAGGGCATATCGGAGCGGCTCACCTCCACCTGGTGGTATTAACAAAAAGCCTGCTCCTGATCCGTCTGAACTCGAGGAGCCATCCGTGTACATCTCCCAGGTATTTCCCTCGTTTGGCTGTTCTGATTGCTCTGCCCTCTCTGGTTGGTCTTCTGTCGGGACCTCTATGGTTTCCCCCTCTACAGGGCCCGCTTCTTCCAGATCGGGGTTTGTAGATTCCGCTATGAAATCCGCCAACGCCTGGCCCTTAATAGCCGTTCTCGGAGTAAAGTGTATGCGAAACTCACTAAGCTCTACTGCCCATTTTACTAATCTCCCCGACGCATCTGGTCGGTTCAAAAAATGCTTCAAAGGCTGGTTCGTCAACACAGTAATCTCGTGTGCGTGGAAATAAGGCCTTAGCTTCCGAGCAGTAATAATCAATGCAAAGAGATACTTCTCAACGGCAGGATAATTTAATTCAGACTTGGCAAACGCCTTGCTTACATAATAGACGGGGACTTGATTACCCTCGACAACCTTCACTAACACAGAGCTAATGAAAAATTCAGAAACAGCCAAGTAAAGATAGAGCGGCTCGCCTGGAACCGGTTTCGCCAACAGCGGGAGGCCGCGAAGGTGTTGCTTGAGTGCTTGGAACGCTTATTCACACTTGGCTGTCCACTCAAACTTCTTGTTGGCCCTCAGGACTTCAAAAAATGGCATTGATCGGTCGCTAGCTTTGGACATGAAGCGATTCATTGCAGCTAGTCGGCCGTTCAGTACTTGCACCTCCCGATGGTTTATCGGAGACTGCATCTCCTCAATCGCCCTCAGCTTCTCGGGATTCACCTCAATTCCTCTCTGACTCACCATAAAGCCCAATAATTTCCCTGAGTGGACTCCGAAGGCGCATTTCGTCGGGTTTAAGCGAACCTGATGAAGCTTCATCCGCTCAAACGCCATGGCCAGGTTGTGCACATGATCCCCAGCTTGTCGGGATTTCACTAGCATGTCATCCACGTAAGCCTCCATGGTCTCCCCAAGCATATCTCCGAACAGCTTGTTCACCATCCGCTGGTAGGTTGCTCCAGCATTGATCAACCCGAAAGGCATGACATCGTAGTGATAGATGTCACTGTCTGCATAGAATGCTGTGTGAGGAGCGTCTTCCTTAGCCATCTTGATCTGGTTATAGCCCGAATATGCATCCATGAAGCTCAACAGCTCATGTCCCGACGTGGCATCTACCAGCTGGTCGATTCTCGGGAGTGGGTAGCAGTCCTTCGGGCAAGCCTTATTTAGGTCGCGGAAATCTACACACATCCGCCATTTCCCATTAGTCTTCTTCACCAGTACTGGATTAGCGACCCAAGTCTGGAATCGGAGTTCTTTAATAAACCCAGCATCGAGCAACCTGCCCATCTCCTGCTGGATCGCGATCTTCTTGTCCGTGCCCATCGGACGCCTTTTCTGCGTGATAGGCTTGATCGCGGGATCTATCTTCAGCTCGTGTACGATCACATCGGGGCTGATTCCTGGCATATCGCTCGGGGACCAGGCAAACAGCTCCTTGAACTCCCTCAACAACTCAATCAATTTTTGGGCTGTCTCCTCAGTCAGAGCGGACCCGATTTTCACCTTCCTCTGGGGTCCGTCAATCTCAACTTCTTTTAGATCTTCTATGGGGGCGGGACGCCCAAACTCCTCTCTAGGATCTGTATCTGTCTGGAGGACAGTCATGGCCTCTCGTCTCCTCCTCCGGGTGGCGTTAACATAGCATTTTCGGGAAGCTACCTGGTCACCCTTGACTTCTCCGACTCCGTGGTCGGTCGGGAACTTCATCTTCTGGTGCACTGTCGAGGCAATCGCCATCAGGGGGTTGATGGTGGTTCTCCCGATGATCGCGTTGTAAGTCCCCGCGGAATCAACCACTACGAACTCCACATTCCTCCTTTCTGATTTCCACCCACTACCAAACTCCACTGGTAAGGTGATTACCCCTAGCGGATAGGAGGTAAAGCCAGAGAACCCGACCATCGGGAAGTTTGCCTCCTTCAGATCTTTCTTCGTTTTCCCCATAGCCTCCAGCGCGTCCATGAATAGAATATCGGAGGAGCTCCCTCCGTCGATTAGAATTCGCTTCATTTCGAACCCGTCTACATTCAAGGTTACCACCAAGGCGTCGTCGTGCGGAGTTTCCACGCCTATGAGATCTTCCGATGAAAAGGAGATTACCATCTCTTCTTTCAAGGTCCAGGATCGGGACCTCTTACCCAGCACCACCGCCGTAGGGATTCTAGAGGCATAAACCTCTCGGGCGGATGAAGTATCACCTCCAGCAGCAAACCCTCCATGAATCACATTGATAGTGCCCCGTCTCTCCTTACGAGCACCGGATGACTCTGGGTCGGTTCTCTTCTTCTTTGGGGACCGATCGCGGGATTGGGAACGGGACCGCGATCGGGACCGAGAGCAGGATCGACACCTCTTATCCCCGACGAATTCCTTGAGCTTCCCCTTCTGGATCAGCTTTTCGATCTCCTTCTTCAGTTCCCGACAGTGGTTGGTGTCGTGACCATTTGCGCGGTGAAATCGGCAGTAGCGATCCGTGCGAGATCCCAAGAATTCTCCGTCCTTCTTTGGGGGGTACCCGGAGATACCTTGCCGTTCCATGACCGTCAATACCTCCGCCATGGAGCAGTTGAGAGGAATGTCGAGATCCTCCCGCTTATCCTTCCTTGAAGAACGCCTGTCGTCCCTTCGATCAGGGCGGCCTCGATTCCGACTACTTTCGGGTTTACCCTTTGACTTACGATCGTCGAAAGGTTTAACCGACTTCTTCCCTTTGTTCGACTTTGGGGGCTCCAACTCTCCCACGGCTATCTTTGACTCCTGGACATCGATTTGCCGTTTTACCCTCTTCTGTAGTGCCTCCATATTCCACACAGCCTTTTCAGCTACACTGTGCATTAGGTCGGAACTGTAGGGGGCCGTTAAGTTCCGAATAAAGGTACGGATGGTTTCTCCCTCCGAGATCTCCTCATCAATCTCTGCCACACTGGCAGTGTACCGCTGGTAATAGTGCGCCAGCGATTCGTCGGGCCTCTGTACCACCTGGGTCAGGGACCTCACACTCTTCAGCAAACGTCTTCGACCCTGGTACTGCTGAATGAACCGGTCGTGCATATCGGCCCAGCAAGTGATGCAGCCTGGGGGCAGACTAAAGAACCAGGTTAGGGCTCTTTCTCCAAGTGTGTTTGGGAACAGCGTACACACTATGTCTTCATTCGGGGCTCTTCCCAGACATGCCATGAGGTGCTTCTGGACATGACGAACTGGATCTCCTTCACCATCGTACTCCTTTATTGTGGGGATACCCAGCCCTGGTGGGGCTAGGGTGTCTATGAGTCGGGGAACGAAGGGATGAGTAGACCGATCCCTCAGCTCCGATACCAGCGGCTTCTGCTCTCCCATGCAGATGTTCACGATCTTTACCACCTGATTGGGGGTAATGGGACCATTCAGGGGAATGGTCCTGTGCTGTACTGGCCCTGGCCCATCAACCACGAACCTCTCTGGCAGAGTGGACACCGTATTCCTGTCCTGACCTCGGGGCGGAGCTTCCTGCGCGTTCCGAACCTCTGCTGGTGGGGCCACTTTTTCCAACGGGGGCATCTCCTCCTGCCTCCTCGCGGCCTCCCTCCGATCTAAGAGACCCTCCACGGCTGCCAAAAACATGGGCATGGCTTCTGCCACGGCTCTTGTCAGGTCCGTAGCTGGGGGAGCCTCCTGCCCCCTATTGCCCTGGTGCTGAGCAGCAATGTCTTCGGGACCTTCATTGTGCCCGCCTTTCTGGGAGAGCTCAGCTGGGGGAAGGTTCTGGTTTTCCTCCTGTTCTGGTAGTGAATTCAGAGTTGTTGCAGCGGGGTGACGGGAACCACCAGATTGTCCCTGTCTTCTGTGCTTGCCAGCCGCCATCGATCGAGTAGAAGGCATATCAGTTTTTTGTTTGATTCCCACAGACGGCGCCAATGTTGGATCACGGTGGAACTCCGGTACGATCTTTGACGACGATCCTAGCTCCTTCGCTCCACGCAATCCTGCAAGAGGGGATAGACCGGGCGGTGACCCAGAATCCCTCTCCGATGCTTAAATGAGTGCCTCGTCCGGACTGGCAAGCAATAATCTCAAGTAATGTAATTCAACTTAATCGATCTGAGGTGACCTCTGCCCTTTTATAGGCGAAGAGGTACCTCAGTTACCTGGTGAACCGTTGGGGGTGGTTAGCCCGTATCCCGCGTATCTCGGGTGTGATCCCGCCTATTTAGGCCATGATCTCGCTTATCTCGGCCACGCCCCGCGTATCTCGGCCACGCTCTGTGTATCTTAACCACGTTCTATAAAGCTTGGAGGATTTAGATTGAATATGAAATTTATTGATCAACCAAAATCATGTGTTACAATGTATAGAACTAGTATATATACTAGTAAGAAGATCTAACTAACTAAACTAACTTAGTTCACAAGCTAAGCTAATCTAGTGATCTAGTATGCTCAAGGATATATTGTATGTGGAAAGCTATACATTCCTATATGCTCCCATCTTTTTCTTCTCCTTTCTTTTCATGAAACACATCCTTGATTCCATAGAGCTTGAGAAGAGCAATATGTTGCTTCTTGACAAGTGCCTTGGTGAGCAAGTCTGCCAATTGGTCCCGAGAAGCAACATGTTTAGCTGAAATTTGCCCTGATTGAATGTGATGCCTAGTGAAATGACAATCTAACTCAATGTGTTTTGTGCGTTCATGAAACATAGGGTTCTTAGCAATCTTCACAGCTGATTCACTATCTGTGAAGATGGGTATGGGTAATTGCAAATGCATCCCAAGTTCCTTCAATAGTCTAGCAACCCAAAGAGCTTCTTGTATGGCCACCCTTAAGCATCTATATTCAGCCTCTGCACTGGAAAGAGAAATTGTGTCTTGCTTCTTTACTTTCCAACCCACCATAGCTCCTCCAAGCCTTACACAATAAGCACTTACTGACTTCCTACTAAAAGGACAAGCTGCCCAATCTGAATCACAGTATAGACTCAAGTCAAGGGCATTATTTGAAGGATAAAGCAAACCCTGGCCAGGACTTCCTTTGATGTATTTAATGATCCTCATGGCTGCATCATGATGAGACTTCTTAGGTTTATCAACAAATTGACTTATCCTTTGAACTGAGAAGCTAATGTCTGGCCTAGTCATGGTCAAGTAAAGAAGTTTGCCCACCAATCTTCTAAAAGCAGTGGCATCCTCCAAGAGCAAATCATCAGAAGAAGTCTTTGTAGCCTCATCATACTCACAAGTAGTGAGTTTGAGGTTGAACTCCATAGGAGTCTCAGTTGGCCTAGCAGCTCCCAATCCAGCCTCTTCAATGAGCTCAAGCGCATACTTCCTTTGATTGATGACCAAACCCTCCTTAGACCTAGCAATTTACAAACCCAAGAAATATCTCAAGTTGCCCAAATCTTTGAGCTTGAAATGGGATTTGAGAGTGGACTTCAATTGGTCAATCATACAGGCATTTGAACCTGTGATGAGTAAGTCATCCACATAAATGAGGAGAAATACTCTATCCTTGCCATTTACCTTGGTGAACAAGGAATGATCAGAAGCACTTTGAGTATATCCATTATTCAACAAGGTATTGGTGAGTTTGATGTTCCATTGCCTAGAAGCTTGTTTCAACCCATAAAGAGACTTTAAAAGCTTGCATACACGCCTTGGAGAGCCTAGATCAGACTTTGTAGAATCAAAGCCTTGTGGAATATCCATATAGACCTCCTCATGCAAGTCACCCTGAAGGAAAGCATTGTTCACATCCATGTGAAACAAGCCCCAAGAATATGAGGCTGCCATTGCCAAAACAATCCTTACAGTTGTCATTTTCACCACAGGGGAAAAGGTTTCATTGAAGTCAGTCCCTTCTACTTGAGTGAAGCCTTTAGCAACCAGCCTTGCTTTGTATCTCTCAATAGAACCATCAGAATTGTACTTCACCCTAAACACCCATTTACAACCAATAGATGACTTACCATGAGGCAGATCCACAATCCTCCATGTGTTGTTATCTTGCAAAGCTTTGATCTCATCCTTCATTGCCACCACCCAATTTGAATCCTTGACTGCTTGCTTGTAAGTAGAAGGCTCCCTAACTTTGTCAATGGAGGCCAAGAAGCAAGTAAAGTTAGGATTCAGATGATCATATGAGATATACTTCTCTAAACCAAATACAGCATTGGAAGTAGAAGCTCCTCTAAGTTGAGCAATCCTTGCACTCCTTCTTAATGTTGGGATTTGTGGAGGCATGACTTCAACCATTTGTGGCTGAGAAGGTGGCTGAGGAGGTTGCTGAGGAGCAATGAATTCATCAAGAATAGGTGGAGAAACCAAAGGAGCTCTATCAAGAGAGCTTTGATCATTAGAAGAAGACTCTTCAATCAATAACTTGGACTCCAAGCAAGTAGGCAACAGAGATCTCAGCTCTGCTTTAGACATGCCAAATGGAAAGATGTGCTCATGGAAAGCAACATCTCTTGATACATGGAAAGTTGAATTAGATATCTTCATCACAAGATAACCTTTTTGTGAAGTGGAATATCCCATTAGAATGCAAGGCTCAGCTCTTGAACCAAATTTATCCAAGTTGTTCAAGTTGGTGGCAAAACACAGACATCCAATGATTCTTAGATGGTTGATGGAAGGTTGCTTGCCATATAACACCTCCATTGGAGATTTGAATTGCAAAGAGGATGAAGGTATGCGATTGATCAAGTAACAAGCAGTGAGCACACAATAACCCCAATATTTGATTGGCATAGAAGCCTGAAAACGCAATGCCCTTGCTATATTCAAAATTTGTCTATGCTTGCGCTCCACTCTTCCATTCTGCTGAGGAGTGTAAGGACAACTAGTTTGGTGTTGAATTCCCAAAAGAAGGAAATGATCCTTGCAAATGGAATTGATGAACTCAGATCCATTGTCACTCCTAGCAATCTTGACCATAGTCCCAAACTGGTTCTGAACCATCAATAAAAAACTTTGGATGTGGATGAAAGTATCACTCTTATGCTTCATCAAGAAAACCCAAGTAGCCCTTGAGAAGTCATCCACAATTGTAAGGAAATATTGGTAGCCTTTGATGGTTGGAACTTTGTATGGACCCCAAAGATCCAAATGTATTAAGGCAAAAGGAGTAGAGGCATGTGATTGACTAATAGGAAATGATAATCTGGTTTGCTTGGCCAAAGGACAGATGGTACATTGTTTGACACAACTTCTAGAAGAATCACTTAAACACAACACATTATTCAAATGACTCAAATGTGTAGCTGAAATGTGTCCCAAACGCCTATGCCAGGTCCAAGCATTCTCCTTATTTGTTTTAGAAATGGTATGAGCTGCCACCACCTTGCTTGAGCTTGAAGGTACTGAATCCCTGAGTGTATAAAGCCCCTTAGATCTCTCACCAATCACCATTGGCTTCCCAACATGGCCCTGAATCAACACATTGGCAAAAGTGAATATAACTTTGCAATTCAATTGAGTTGGGAGTTTAGACACTGAGATCAAGTTAAACTTGAAATCAGGCACATAGAGGATGTCATCCAAGGTGAAACCAGAAGAGAAGGAGCAGCTCCCAATATGAGTAATCCTACATTTGTTACCATTAGGCAAATGAACAAATTGATGATTGGAATCAGTCTTTCTCAAGTTGTGTAGCCAGCTCAAATGATGAGTGATGTGGTTTGTAGCACCTGAGTCTACAATCCATATCATAGAAGAAGATGGATTGGATATACCTGCCATGTTCACACGTACAAGCTCATCTTCTTCATTAGAAAGAGGCTCAAAATCATCTTGAATTGCCACATGTTGAACCCTTCTATCCAAACCAGTGTGCAAAATCCTTTTCTCACATGTCCCATGAAAAATCCTCTTATCCCCAGCAGCTACATGCTCAACCAAGTTAGATTGAGGACTCTCATCAATGCTAACATTAGCTAAATTCCATGGACGTTTCAAAGCAGAAGAAGGTGCAAGTTGTGGATGCTTCTTCCAACATGTCTCCACTTTGTGCCCCATCTTGCCACAATAGGTGCATAACCAATTAGACTTATCAATCTTGCCTGTTTTCCCAGTTGAAGCATTAGAAGCCCCATTGAAACCTCCATAAGATGAAATCCCTCCATTGGAATTGTAGTTTCTTGGAAAAGAAGCATTAGGCCTTGAACCATTACCTCCATTGCCTGAGCCATTGCCATTGCCATAGTTAGGACCCCTTGAATTGAGGAAGTTCCTTTGAGAGTATAAAGCAGTAGCTTCTCCCATATCCCCTATTGAACCAGCAATTGCACGTTGACTCTCTTCTTGCAACAACACAGAGAAAGCCACACTTAATGAAGGGAGTGGTTGCCTCATCAATAAGCTACTTCTTACATGAGCAAATGATTCATTCAGTCCCAAGAGGAAAGCAATCAGTCTTTGTTTCTCCTTATGTTCATTGATAATCTTGCTATCAGCTGAGCACTCAAGCCTCAAATCATCAATAGAACCCAACGCATCCCACAACTGCTTCATTTTCCCAAAATACTCAGTGATTGAAAGAGCACCTTGTGAACATTGGTATATTTCTCTTGTGAGCTGGAAGATTTGTGTACCATCAACTTTATCAAACATTTCTTTAAGATCATTCCAAATAGACAAAGCTGTGTTGTTGTAAACCAAACCATTGACCAGCTCCTTAGCAACTGTGTTCCTAAGCCACGCCTTAACAATGGCATTGGCCCTATCCCATCTCACATGTTGTGCCACAGGGACACTCAATCTTGAGAAGCTGCCATCAATAAAACCAATCTTGTTCTTGACAAGAAGTCCTTCCTTGATAGCTGTACTCCAGGCATGGTAGTTGCTGGAACCTTGGAGCTGAAATGGAATCAACAACAAGCCAGTGGTGTCCGATGGATGTAAATATAGAGGATCCTCAATGGTGTTATCAGCCATAATCCAGCACCAATTCCACTGATATTAAGATTCAAATAGATTTGAATTGCAAGAAAATCCAGCAAACCATCAACCACAGCCACACAATCCCAACGGAAATGGCCAAAAGAGTACAACTATGCAAGCTGGGCAATAGGACAAAAGATGCCAGCCAAAATCAGCAATACGCAACTATCCAGATCAAAAGAATGCAGCAATCCAATCCAGAAGTGCTCAGAATTGAATCAAGATCACGAAATCCATAATCGTAATCAAGAAAACTGGCTAAGTAAGCACAATTTGAACCAAAACTTGTAGATGAAGCAAATGCGATGAAGAAACTTGGCCGGAAAGCAACTAGCAATGCTACGCAGAATTGATCCAAAAACAACTTCAATTGAGCTGAGAATCAACTCAGTTCATGATCCAAGAGACTTACTAAGAGTCGAAATCAAGCGGAATCAAGAATAGAAGCACAAATCCAAGCTGAAATCGAAGAATCGAAGCCAAAGATCCACCGGAAACCAGCTGAATCCAGGTTGCTTGATCGCCAAGAAACGTACATGCTCTGATACCATATAAAGCTTGGAGGATTTAGATTGAATATGAAATGTATTGATCAACCAAAATCATGTGTTACAATGTATAGAACTAGTATATATACTAGTAAGAAGATCTAACTAACTAAACTAACTTAGTTCACAAGCTAAGCTAATCTAGTGATCTAGTATGCTCAAGGATATATTGTATGTGGAAAGCTATACATTCCTATACGTTCCGCGTATCTCGGCCACGCCCCGCGTATCTCGGCCTTATCCTCTGATAACGAGTCCCGACTAACGTCGGGGACTCCAGAGTTATCTCGTTGTGTCACAGCTCGGGGCCCCTCGTCATCGTGACAGGGCCTATTGTTCTCAGGGATTCATCATCGGGGCCTACTCAGAGGCATCTCGTCGGGAGCGTTCAGCTCGCTTGTCAGGACCGACTCTGTCGGGACCTTTCATCATCGGGACTCCCTACGTCGGGATCCTTCACCTGGGTCATCTTGACCTTCATTTGGGGCCTAGTGGGCCCGTTCGCCGTTTCCTCGCCGTTAAGGGGCCTAACGGCCATAGCAGAACCCATCAGGGGCATGACATCAACTTTTGTCCATCCCCAAAAGGGGAGATTGAAGAGCTCAACACGCTAGATGCATTGAGAAACTATTGGCACGTGGCAGAATCAACTAAGCCATCAAATCACCTATGAGGACGTCAAACACATCAGCAATCCCTTTATCTTCCTTATCTCCTTTTTCGCATATCTATGTTAAATCTTTTAAAGATTAAGTACAACTCATGCTTATTAGCCTCAGTAATTTTCAAAAGAAGTGATCAGTAGACGCTTTCTTGTAATCCGTTGTGCGAACTCTAAATATCTAATAAAGGTTAAATCTACTTTCGTAGGTACATTATTACCTTGGAATAACGCCAAGTAACAACTACGCACATATTACTCGCGTCAACAACACAAAGTCTCAAGCATTTTATACGTGCAAGACTAAAAATCGTGTCGCAATAATAAACAGGGCAGGGGCATTACACAAGGACAGATCATGCACTATTAGAAGATGAAACAATATAAACAATCAGGAAACAACGATACAACTGCCAAGCGACTTGGGGGGCACCAAGTTGAGAAGTGCTCGGTAATTCTACCTAACATATATACATGCCTATCATGATCTGCACCTATCGTACCCGCACTCAAGGAAGTTTCCTACACAAACAAGGAATCCTTGTATCAGATTCCTTTACTTTAATTATTATATGCATAGCTAAAAAGAAAATTTCATGAGTTCATACTTTTGCAAACTCATAAAAATTGCAATTATCTGACAAAAGTAACTCTGCTCGTAGGTACATGCTACACTACGATTACTACTCAGGAATTACGCCAAGTAGTAACCTATGCATAAAAATCTACTTCAACAATACAAGCTAAGCATTGTGTTCAAGGAGGGATTTATGGTATACAACACCAACATATCTATTATCTACACCAACAGGGAGTTTATTTCTCCATTCATAATATAGGCGTCTATCTCAAGAAGATGCCGGCAACACAAAGACATCAAGCTATGTACACAATCAACTTATATGCCGCAATGACAACCTGCGGATTATTTATCAAAACGACGACTATTCAGAGGCGTCAACTACAAGCAATATCTTGGATTAACACCAAGACCTACTATCAAAACGACGACTATTCAGAGGCGTCAGCTACAAGCAATATCTTGGCTTAACACCAAGACCTACTATCAAAATATCTTGGATTAACACTGATGGATATACTCCCAATTTGAACCCGTTGACTTCCAAATCGTTATATTTTTATCACCCCGTTAATGATTGTAAATCGAAACTTTAACCCGAACACTTCGCGAGAACACCAACGGCTCGGACGAGGCCGAAGCGCTCGTCCGGCCGAGTCAAACTCACCTAGGTGAGGTTGGGTGGCCACACCCGACCTCCCCTAGGGGAGATCGGGTCAGCCAACCCGATCTCCCCTAGGGGAGATCGGGTGGACCAACCCGATTTCTCCTAGGAGAGATCGGGTTGGCCAACCCGATCTCTCCTAGGAGAGATCGGGTCAGCCAACCCGATCTCCCCTAGGGGGATTTCCCTCCCCCCAAGGGCCCCGGCACCACCCTTGGACTCCCACACTCGGTTTATTCCGCCTACCTTCTCCGTATCCTAAGGTCCTAATTATGCGTTTAAAGGTTAATTAACTGTGTTTAAAGGTTAACGATGTCATTAAGCCACCTTAATGACACCGTTGCCTATAAATACCCCACCTCCACTATTCATTTGATCATCTTGGCAAGTTGCACAATTTTGCTCTGACATCTCTCTAGCTTTATCTCTCTAAAACCGTACTGACTTAGGCATCGGAGAGGGTTCATCAGGCACCACCCCCCCCTCTGTGCCTGGTATTGCCCCTCTTGCAGGGTGGCAAGGAGAAGAGAGCCAAGGAAGCAGAAGAGCATAGAGCAGTAGGACAAGCCCCAGGGGTAAGAAGTACAAGCCTCAGGAGGTCAGAAGGAGAGAAGGAAAGGAGGTCAGAAGGAGAAAAGGAAAGGAGGTCAGAAGGAGAGAAGAGAAGGACATATATCAGAACAACTACCCCAAGGGAGCAGAAGGGCATGTATCAGAACGACTAGTCCTAGGAACACTGAACCCGACATTTCATCAGTGGGAGATAAATTCTAGATTGACGACCCGTTGACCTAGACTTTATAACCTAACACTTGGCGCCGTCTGTGGGCTTCGAACAGAAAGCCTGGCAATCACAAGAGCGATGACGAATAACTTAGCATCTAGGCATAACCGCCCACCTGGGGGCAGTAGGCGAGGGAGACAACCTATACCTCCAGCAAGGCAGCCTAACCCAGAGAAACAGCCTGCACACCCAGAGCCTCAGGTAGCCCCACAGGCACCCCAACCTAACAAGCAGGCAGGAGGACCTTCACGCCCAGCTGGCTAGGAGGCTTCCACAGCTTCAACTCCATTGACTAGGAAACCAGAGGGACAGGGGGGCAATAAGGAGTGCCATCCCAATACACGGCACCTCCACAGGGGTACTACTATGAGGCACAACCTCAAGGGTGTCCATATGGAATACTAACTCAAAGGAACGACAATCGTGCCCACACAACCAACATAAGGCCCGCATACTCGCAAGGAGCACAGACAGTGACTCCGAGGTTGATGAACGCATTGGATGAGCTGCTAGCCCATATAGAGACTCTGAGGAACAGGCAGAGAAGGCAACACCAACATGAAGAAGAAGAAGTTCATGAGGAAGAACAAGACCCAGAAGAAGAACACCACTCGCACCCTCGAACAAGGCAGCGAGAAGAACAAATGAGAGATAACCAAGGGCCACTCCCAGAGGGAAGGCAGCAATTTGTGCCTCCAAGGCAGCAACAGACACAGCAGGATGCCAGGGCATACACCCCCCTGGGGGCAGATAGACAGGCAAGACCTCCAAGGAGGCAGGAGTTCAACCAAGTACCCCAACAAGGATATACACCGCACTAAGGGAAGACATACATACAAGACCAACAAGGATATAGGAGTTCCAACATCCACCATGGCAATGTACACATACAGTCCGTATCACCACAGACATGCCTAAGGGGCACACCAAGGAAAGCTCAAAGGGAGGGACATAGTCCCAACAACACAATAAGGCAACCACCTACCCATGATACAGCACGACAGATCCAAACCCCTTGTGCATGACAACCCTTGGCACACATCCCCCTAGGACAGGTGAGGAGTTGAAAAGACAAGGATTTGAACAGGGGACTCATAGAGTACCACACCACGTCAGCACATAGCTACTACAATGGGAAGTCTCATGGACAGACATAGTAGAGTGAGATCGCACATAGCATACATGAAGGATACACCTCCACATAGTCCACCTTGCAAGGATGCGACCTTATATTCCTCAAGTGGAAGAAATACACACAGACTAACGGAGGAAAACAGTTACATTACCAAGGAAGCAGGGGATATCAACACCCCACACCCATATCCTTCCCATATCCTCTTATTTAATTTAACTGCATAACAAGTCAACTCCCTAAAAGGGGTAGATTTTGATACTTGATATCAACATGTTTTCCAAGAATGACCATACCGGACGCCTTCGGGCTCCGTGATATATATATACACAGGTGGACCACTAGAAGAATCAGTAAAAGGCCGTCGCCAATCAAGAGATGCACAAGCAACAGATTCCTCAATCCCAAAGAACACCTATAAGGTCAAATTTCTGGGAAAGATCACAAGATGGAAGGCTCACTTACAAAAATAAGTTGAGCACTCCCAACATCCTATAGAGGAACTACCATGAAGGTCACAAAGGATTACCCCTACTACAACCTTCCACTAAGCATCCTAGGGCCAAGCCCGTCAAAGGATCCCATCTAGCATTGGTATGCAAGGGGGGTGATGGATATACGCCCAATTTGAACCCGTTGACTTCCAAACCGTTGTATTTTTATCGTCCCATTTATGATTATAAATCGAAACTTCAACCCGGACACTTCGCGAGAACATCGACGGCTCGGACGGGGCCGAAGCGCCCGTCCGACAGAGGCGAACTCACCTAGGTGAGGTTGGGTGGCCACACCCGACCTCCCCTAGGGGAGATCGGGTTGGCCAACCCGATCCCTCCTAGGAGGGATGGGGTTGGCCAACCCCACCCTCCCTAGGAGGGGTTGGGTGTCCTCACCCAACCCCTACCCTTGGGGGTCGGATTTCTCCCCCCCCAAGGGCCCCGACACCATTTTCGGACTCCCATGATCGGTCCACTCCGCCTACCTCCTCCGAATCCTAAGGTCTTAATTATGTGCTTAAAGGTTAATTAATTGTGTTTAAAGGCTAACGATGTCATTAAGCCACCTTAATGACACCGTTGCCTATAAATACCCCACCTTCACATCTCATTTGATTATCTTGGCCATTTGGACATTTTAGCTCTGACATCTCTCTAGCTTTATCTCTCTAGAAAAGTACTGACTTAGGCATCGGAGAGGGTTCACCAGGCACCACCCCCCCCTCCTCCGTGTCTGGTATTGCCCCTTCTGCAGGGTAGAAGGAGAGAAGGAGCAGAGGAAGGAAGGAAGGAAAGGAGAAGATAGACTAAGGCAGAGCAGTTCAGGAACATCGGATCACACATATCCCCCGTAAGGAGTGAGATCAAAGCTGACACCCCGTTGACCTAGATCTCATAACTTAACACTTGGCGCCGTCTGTGGGCTTCGGACAGAAAGCCTAACTATCACTAGCAAGATGGCAAGCGTATATGTCATCCATGGAGGGTATGGAGCTGGAGGAGAGTCAGCGAATGCCAGAGAAGCATATATGGCAGAGTTAGGGACTCCTAAGCCAAGAGAAGAACAACCAAATGGAAAGAAAGAAGCCATAATAGAATTTTCAAAAAGAGACATGGAGCATGTGTTACCAGACAACAAGGATGCCCTGGTCATAACAATGAAGATCACTGATATGGACATTGGGAGAATCCTAATAAACAGTGGAAGCTCACCCAACATCATTAGCAAGAAGGTCCTCAACATACTAGGAGTTAGGCCAAGTAGCATAAAACAGGTTTACTCCCCCTTGTTAGGATTTTCAGGAGAGCCAACATACCCACTGGGGGCAGTCACACTACCTGTGACACTGGGCACAGGGCATAGGCAACTAAAGATTGATGTCCCATTCTTCATTACAGAAGAAATGGAGGAGTACAATGGGGTCCTAGGTACCACTACAATCAACAAGTGGGGTATGGTACCATCAACGCTATATCAGAAAATGAAATTCCCCACAGACCAAGGGGTAGGGGAAGTAAAGGGTAACCAGAAGGTAGCAAGGAAATGTGCAAGGATTGCACTAGGCAAAAGGAAGAAAACAAGAGAAGTCCTACTAGTAGACGAGGACCCAAGAGAAGATCATGGAAGACCAGCCCCCATGGAGGAACTAAAAGAGATACTCATAGAAGAACCCGATAGGAAGGCTAAAATTGGGACTGCCTTATCTCAGGAAGAGGAGAACCACTTAGTCGCTGTACTAAGGGAATACAAGGATTTGTTCGCCTGGTCACCGAGCGATATGCCAGGGATATCAGAAGATGTGATCTCACACAGGCTCAACATAGACGCGGCAACGCGGCCAACAACACAGAAGGTGAGACCAATGGGAGGAAATAAAAAGATAGCTATTCAAGAAGAAGTAGAAAAGCTACTAAAGGCAAAGTTCATCAAGGAAATCAGATTCCAGACATGGGTGGCAAACCCAGTACTGGTAAAGAAGCCGGGAGGAAGTTGGAGAATGTGTATTGACTATCGGGACCTAAACAAGGCATGCCCAAAGGACTCATATCCGCTACCAAGAATAGATCAGTTAGTGGATGCAACATCAGGTCACCAACTAATGAGCTTCATGGATGCATACTCAGGATATAACCAGATAAAAATGGCCCCTGAGGACGCCCCCCACACAGCATTCTACGCTAATAGCGAGATATACCATTACACAGTGATGCCTTTCGGACTCATAAATGCTGGAGCAACATACCAAAGAATGGTCAACAAAATCTTTGGGGACATGATAGGGAAGACAATGGAGGCGTATGTGGACGACATGATAGTCAAATCTAAAGAGAGGAAAGACCATGTGGAAAACCTTCGCTCAACGTTTGAAAGGATGAGGCAATATCAAGTCCGTCTAAACCCGAAAAAGTGCGCATTTGGGGTGCAATCAGGAAAGTTCTTAGGCTTCATGGTAAGCCAGCGAGGCATAGAGGTAAACCCCGAAAAACTTCAAGCAATTGAAGAAATGCAATCACCTACGAAGCACAAAGAGGTTCAACGACTGAACGGGAGGTTGGCAGCCCTTAACAGATTCCTATCCAAAATAGGAGACAAGGCATTACCCTTCTTTGAGGTACTAAGGGCAAACAAGAAATTTGAATGGACACCGAGATGTGAGGAGGCCTTCCAGCAACTAAAACAACATCTAAAGACACTACCACCCCTAGCAAAGCCTACACCAGGGGAGCCCCTCTACCTCTACATCTCAGTGAGCAACGTGGCAGTTAGCTCAGTGCTAATCAAAGAGGAAAACGCTACACAATTGCCAGTATACTTCGTAAGCAAAACATTGGCAAAGTATGAGATCAACTACTTGCCAATAGAAAAGTACCTCTATGCACTGATCGTATCAGCAAGAAAGTTGAGACCGTATTTTCATGGGCATGAAGTAACAGTCCTCACAGACCAACCATTGAAACACCTCCTGCAGAGACCAGACACATCGGGAAGACTGACCAAATGGGCAATCGAGCTAAGTGAGTTTCGCATTCATTTCGCCCCAAGAACAGCCATAAAGGGTCAGGCTCTAGCGGATTTTATCGCCGAATTCACTGGAATTAATCCGGACGAAGACTTGGGAGAAGTCAAAACTACATGCGAGGCAAGTAGTAGTCAGGAGACACAATCAGAAGAATTATGGGAGATGCATACTGATGGGTCATCCAACGGAGGAGGTTCAGGCGCAGGCCTCTTACTATACCCACCAAACAGCGATACACCTATGCGCTACGCCATGGCACTAACCTTTAAGGCAACAAACAATGAGGCTGAGTACGAAGCACTAATAACTGGCCTGAGAATAGCCAAAGGAGTAGGGGCAAAGCATTTAAGGGTCAAGTGTGATTCTCAACTAGTTGTCAACCAAGTGAAAGGAATCTACACTGCAAAGTCCGAAAACATGCAGAGATACTTGCAGCAAGCCAAGGACCTGATAAAGAGCTTCCAAAGCTTCGACATTGAGTCTGTCCCAAGAGAACAAAACCAAGAGGCAGACGCCTTAAGTAAACTAGCCTTAGGGGCAGAAGCAGGCAAAGAGGTTCACTTCGTGGAGCAAAGAATGCAATCAGTAATAGAACAAATGGAGGTTCTAGCAATAGATGAAGCAGAAGTCTGGATGACACCAATGAGACAATACATCATGGAAGGAAAGCTCCCAAAAGATAAGGTGGAAGCAGTCAAGATTGAAAGGATGGCTAGGAATTACGCAGTGATGGACAATGAGCTCTACAAGAAAGGATACTCCACACCTTTCCTCAAATGCATAGCATACCCAGAAACAGAGAGGGTACTTGCAGAACTCCATGAGGGAGAGGCGGGGTGCCATGAAGGAGCACGGTCAATAAGCCGAAAGGTCTACAACCTAGGATACTATTGGCCATCATTGAGTAAAGAAGTAGCAGACTTGGTACAAAAATGTGATCACTGCCAAAGGTACTCCAGAAATATAACAGCCCCACCAGCAAAGCTAAGCTCCATCTCAGGAGCCTGGCCCTTCGCACAATGGGGGATTGATTTGATAGGCCCCCTACCAAAAACAAAAGGTCAGAAGACTTGCATAATTGTTGCAATAGACTACTTCTCCAAGTGGATAGAAGCAAAGGCAATGGGGAAGACAACAGACGACCAAGTCGTCAATTTCATCCAATCTCACATTGTCTCGAGGTATGGGGTGCCAAAAGCAATAATAAGTGACAATGGCCCACAATTCAAGAGCAAGAAATTGCAGTGGTATTGCGAAAGACTGAATATAGATCACCGCTTCGCATCAGTAAAGCACCCTCAGACAAACGGACAGGTAGAATCGGCAAACAAGATAGTGCTAGATGGCCTAAAGAAACGACTCCACGCCACCAAGGGAAGTTGGGTAGATGAGCTGGAAAATGTTCTATGGGCAGTACGGACAACACCAAAAATATCCACAGGAGAAACGCCATTTGGCCTAGTGTACGGAACTGAGGCGGTGGCACCAGCAGAAATAGCTGTACAATCACTGAGGACCAAGTACTTTGAGGAGCATGAGAACAACAAGGCAAGACTTTTAGATTTAGAAATGGTGGAGGATAAAAGGTGGAATTCAGAAGAAGCACAGACACGAATGCGCCTTGTCTCAGCAAGATACTACAACCGCCAAGTCAAGGAGAGACAATTCCACGTAGGAGAACTAGTACTAAGAAGGAATGAGTTCTCACACTTAGACCAAGTCAGAAAGTTATCTCCAAAGTGGGAAGGACCATACAAGATAGCGTCAGTTCCCTACGTAAACGCGTACCGCCTCGAAGATGGAGAGGGGTATATCTCCACAAACACCTTCAGTGGAGAGCACCTAAAGAAGTACTACGTATAAGAAGAAAGCACAAGCAAAAGACCATATCCTTAGTTTCATATTTCACATTTTGCGCGCTTCAGCTTCACAAGCTTTTCAAAAAACAACTTTTGAGAAGGAGAACTCACGAAGTTACTCCAACTCTACAACTATCTTTTATTCCTACAAAGGATGTCTTGGTGCACCAAGGCATCCCAAGTGTACAAAAACATGAATGCTCCTAAGGGAGTAGTAGTTACTCAAGAGTATTTTCCAGTGAATGCAGTGATATAATCACGAAGTTATCCTTACACAGATATGACTTCAAGTCAATGACAGGTTCGACGCCCCCAAGAGCGTATCTTGAGAGTAGTTTTCATACTACGACATTCGACGCCCCCAAGAGCGTATCTTGAGAGTAGTTTTCATACTACGACATTCAACGCCCCCAAGAGCGTATCTTGAGAGTAGTTTTAATACTACGACATTCGACGCCCCCAAGAGCGTATCTTGAGAGTAGTTTTCATACTACGACATTCGACGCCCCCAAGAGCGTATCTTGAGAGTAGTTTTCGTACTACGACCTTCGACGCACCAAGAGCGTATCTTGAGAGTGGTTTCCAAAAACTACGAACTTCGACGCCCCCAAGAGCGTATCTTGAGAGTAGTGTTCATACTACAACCTTCGACGCCCCCAAGAGCGTATCTTGAGAGTAGTTATTACACTACGACTTCGACGCACCAAGAGCGTATCTTGAGAGTGGTTTCCAAAAACTACGAATTCGACGCCCCCAGGAGCGTATCTTGAGGTAGATTTGCAACCTACCAGATTCGACGCCCCCAAGAGCGTATCTTGAGGTAGAAAAAACACTACCAGTTCGACGCCCCCAAGAGCGTATCTTGAGGTAGATTTCAAACTACCAGTTCGACGCCTACCAGGAGCGTATCTTTGGTCTAACCTGAGCCCTCCGGGAGCCTATCCTGTGAAACGTTAAGTGCCGTCCGAGAGCCTGTCTCGTGAACAGATTTTGACACCCGTCAAGAACGTATCGGTGGACTAACCTGTGCCCTCCGGGAGCCTATCCTGTGAAACGTTAAGTGCCGTCCGAGAGCCTGTCTCGTGAAAAGATTTCGACGCCCACCAAGAGCGTATCTTTGGTCTAACAGTACAACGTATACCGTGTAAGGGGTATCAGAAGAGATCATCACACCATGCTTAGAAGGATACCATTCTTAGAAGGATACCATGCTCAGAAGGATACCATGAGAAGGAAATTTCTAAGTAAAGTAATATGAAGAACAAGTAATGTTTTTTCTTTATGAAATGGCAGGTAAGGCATGAAGGAAAGCACGAAAGAAGGATAAGTAAAGGAAACACACCAATGAAAGGGTCCATACCCAAAGGGCCATACACAAGGCATAGGGAGACATCATGAGAAGAGATATAAGCACACGGCCATATATACAACGAGTATAAACAAGTGTATCAGACAAAGATGGCAACACTAAGGAATGTGGAGTTTTAAACTCTAAAGACAACCACAACTCACAAGCACATGAGACTACCACAATAGATAGGGGTACTATTCCTTTATCTTCGCAATATGCTTAAGTGCAAAGTCTGACAAATCACCAAGACGAGAGAAAGGAAAGTCAGGAGCAATCATGTGAATACGTTCAAGAATCTCCTTAAAGGAAATACGTTTAGCCACAGAGCAGCGAACGTCCATAGCAGCCTGATAAGCGGAAGAGGCCTTATACTCAGCAATGGCACACTCTTTCGCCTCAATACGAAACATTTCCTCCAGAGAGACTAACTCAGCAGCCCGAAGTGTCTCATCACGATAAGACCTTTGTTTCAACACCTCAACCTCTTCATTGAGAAGAGCAAGGCGACCCTCCAAGTCTCGGCACCGCAAATCAGTAATACGACTATGCTCCAAATAGTTAATAAGACTGGAGTTAAGGGAGACACAAATGTCCTCGTACACCTTCCTCTCCTCAGCAAGATGAATAGCAAGGGTGGATAAATTAACAAGGTCGGCCATACCCTGTAACAAAAACAAAAGATGAGACGGATAACGCATGGAGAAGAAGTATGCCAAAGGATAAAACGGTTAATAACATTACAGGAGCATAACGAGCCAACACATCACGAGCCAACTCATAAGTTGCATCCGACCCTTTGGAGAGGGACACACGATCAGCAGGAGGAACAGCAGACTGCAGAACACGAACTCCAACCTCAGGAGTTTGCAAAGAAGATTGATTGTCAAAACGAGCCCCACGCCCATAATAAGGCGCCCACTCAGACCCAACAATTCCATCAACAGGTGGACGAGACAGCTCCTTCCGACTCAGACGCGGAAGACGAAGTCTACCTATAACAAAGCACAGAGTAAATACCAATATACACTAAGGAAACTCAGCTGCTCAAGAACTCACCAAACAGAGAGGAAGGAAAAGACGGCTCCCGGACCTTCGATTGGGGGGCATCAATATAGAAAGAAGATGGCACCCTAACGTCACCACCCTTACCTCCAGTTAGAGAACATCTCCCCGCACCATAGAAAACCGATCTTTTTGCAATCGAAGATCCGGTCCCGGAAGTAACCACTCCCACACGTACTGGCCTCTTACTCCTCATCAATCACCAGAAAGTTCTACTGACCGGAAAAAACACAGGCTCAATCCGAGAAAAATAGAAAGCAAACAATGGACAAGAGACACGAACTCATTTCCCTAAAATGATAGATACAAAGTCAAAAAACAAGAATAGAAAGACGGCAAGAAAAACCCCATCAGCCAACAGGCAGAGGCAGGGGGCAGGGGGAGATAGCCATAACCCCCAGCATAAGGAGACCCCACCAGCCAATAGGCAGAGGCAGGGGGCAGGGGGAGATAGCCATAACCCCCAGTATAAGGAGACCCCACCAGCCAATAGGCAGAGGCAGGGGGCAGGGGAGATAGTCATAACCCCCAGCATAAGGAGACCCCACCAGCCAACAGGCAGAGGCAGGGGGCAGGGGGAGATAGTCATAACCCCCAGCATGGAGAGACCCCTCAGCCCAACAGACAGAGGCAAGGGGGCAAACAGAGATAGCCATAATCCCGATGTAGAAAATCCCACACGCCAGTAAACGGAAGTATGAAAGCAAGAAGATGGAGGAAAGATAAATCAAGCAGAACTATATTATCATGAAGACACGTAAATCGAAACGAGACAAGTAAGGAAACAACTGAAAGAAAAACAGGATCGAACTCCACAAGAACAATGCTTACACAAGAAGAAAAACGCATACCTCAATGCGACGCGTGCCCCGAGAAGTAAGCCCAACCAGGAATCCCACCGTCGAAAAGAAGAGAAAAGGACAACGAGAATGAGGTAATCACTTCCCCTTTTTATAACACAAAGGTTTAGGGTTTTTCCAAAATCGCCAAATCAACACCGTTGAATTTTAGAGAGGAAAATTTCAAGGGACAAGATTCAAAAACTAGTTCCCATCAACCATGGTTAAATCCACGCTCACCCTAGTTAACACCCCCTAAGGTTTATTTTCTAGTATTCCATACTTAGGAAAATTTTTGACTAAAATTAATTCTTCCTCATTTAGATAAAATCCTGGCACGAAATTGAAGCGTAAGTTATTTAGTTACATTCGTATCACACCCCTGTGCAAGTTTGTATTTTTTTTTTTGAATATACACCTGTAGCAGATATAAGTTTATTACTCCCACCTCAGACGGACGCGTGCCTAGGCACACGTCCGTGCTACTCTGACGTTTACAATTCCTCTATCTCAGTAGACAGGGGGGCAGAGTCAGAGGCACGTATCCACGGGTAAGCAAGCATTCAGACAAAGAAGGTAAAACCCCGGTTTCAAATTGCGCGTGTCATACCATCCTAAAATAGAGTCAATCAAGGGTTAGGCCATTGGTTGACTCGGGGGCATGTGATGGATATACGCCCAATTTGAACCCGTTGACTTCCAAACCGTTGTATTTTTATCGTCCCATTTATGATTATAAATCGAAACTTCAACCCGGACACTTCGCGAGAACATCGACGGCTCGGACGGGGCCGAAGCGCCCGTCCGACAGAGGCGAACTCACCTAGGTGAGGTTGGGTGGCCACACCCGACCTCCCCTAGGGGAGATCGGGTTGGCCAACCCGATCTCTCCTAGGAGAGATCGGGTCGGCCAACCCGATCCCTCCTAGGAGGGATGGGGTTGGCCAACCCCACCCTCCCTAGGAGGGGTTGGGTGTCCTCACCCAACCCCTACCCTTGGGGGTCGGATTTCTCCCCCCCAAGGGCCCCGACACCATTTTCGGACTCCCATGATCGGTCCACTCCGCCTACCTCCTCCGAATCCTAAGGTCTTAATTATGTGCTTAAAGGTTAATTAATTGTGTTTAAAGGCTAACGATGTCATTAAGCCACCTTAATGACACCGTTGCCTATAAATACCCCACCTTCACATCTCATTTGATTATCTTGGCCATTTGGACATTTTAGCTCTGACATCTCTCTAGCTTTATCTCTCTAGAAAAGTACTGACTTAGGCATCGGAGAGGGTTCACCAGGCACCACCCCCCCCTCCTCCGTGTCTGGTATTGCCCCTTCTGCAGGGTAGAAGGAGAGAAGGAGCAGAGGAAGGAAGGAAGGAAAGGAGAAGATAGACTAAGGCAGAGCAGTTCAGGAACATCGGATCACACATATCCCCCGTAAGGAGTGAGATCAAAGCTGACACCCCGTTGACCTAGATCTCATAACTTAACAGGGGGCACCAGTCACAACATGCCCTCCCCACAAACGCCCATTAGCACAAGAGGGGGTAGCCGCGAACACATCCCTCCAAAAATAGAGGAAACCATATCACATGGGTAACGCCCACCATCAGAGGCAAACACCTCCAGCGGATCTTTATGATTTCACAAAATAGGCAGGAGATACAACTACACTTAGAAAGCTCATCCCAGGTAATGGAATACACTTCCATCAAAAACCTTCAAGGACACCAAGCCTAGCAAAGGAAGAACGGTGACACCATCATCAAGCTTTTAAAAAGGGATATGGAAAACATAGTATTTCCACACAATGATATGTTAGTCATAAGAGAGGGAATCACCAACTTTGACATGAAGAGAACTATAGTACAGGAAGGGAGTCCGTCAGACATCTCCCATGACCAACCATTGATGATACTAGAGAAGAGTCAGGCATACCTAATACCAAGGGACCCCCTACTAGTAAAGGTGGTCAGAACATCAACACACCCATTAGGGACACGGCACTGCAAATGAACCAGGAAAAGGATGGAACACATATCCTTACAAGTATCCTTACAAGTATCCTTGCATTTATCCTTGCAAAAATAAACTCCGTAGATAAAGAGGTACACGAATATTCAATATGATCCTAACCCGGAGATCCTTGGACTCCGTATCATATATGCAATGAATAACATGTTCATCAAAGATAGGTACACGAAGATTCAAGACAGCGCCATAAAGATTAGGCGCATACCTCTACCAAGTACGACACATTTGAGTGTTCATAAACACTCCCTCCCATCGCACAAGAAAGAAAGGCAGCCAAGGATACAAGTCCTAACAAAAAAAACATCGGTAGAAAATCCGGTCATTGAAGTCATGCACCAAGAGAGAAACTCTAAAGATGCAAGATTAGCAAAAGAGATAGTGCAACAACTAGAGTATGAAAAAGGAGATACATCTCCTACCAAGAGCCTTAGGGCAGGATAATAGTTCTACAAGATCAACCAAAGAAGAGCTCTAAAGCTTGAGGAGTAAGGTTTCAAGATCGACCCTCACACTAGACGCACATCCCGATCAACCACCTTGTCTGCAAATGATAAGACATTTGACCCTGGCATCCCATCAAGAAGAGAACCCCGACAAAAGGGACACTAGAAAAATATCCCGCCTTTAAGGCCATACGCCGAATACATGGTGAATGAAGGATATGACAAAATGAAAAAGGAGGGACTTGTCAGTTCAACACACCTCAAACACGTATACGTACGCAATACAAATGCAGTCTCTAATGAAGCTATCCAACAAGGAATAGCCAATACGGGGGCAAACCCATGGAAAATCATGGAGCATCACTTGCAAACCTAAAGGAAAACATCCTTTTTAGGTTCAAGTCCTAATTCAAAGGAAGTCTACAATCAAGATTCAAGGTGGGAGGAGCATGACCAATGTGACACTCCCTAAAGACATTGAAGAATACTCCAATGTAAAGGAAAAGGCAAAGCACACTAAGTGCCACAACACTCCAAGATTATCACAGCCCGGTCAGACCCCCCATGCACGAGCAAAGAGCATGGATCAGATTGACTAGTCTGAAACACACCTACGAGATTAACAACTCAAGACGCCATTCTATGAGAGAGCTTTTCAACCTAAAACACAAGGAAGGGGGGGGGGGGAAAGAATTTACAAGCACCCCTAGGATACAAACATTGCCACATCCTAGTTATCAAGAGAATGAAATCCACCCCCACCCACCCAAAGCAAAAGCTCTTCCACCCAACCTCCAAAGACACATCCGATAAAGGCATCATCCAAACCATGCCTATGACTGAAACAAGCAAGCATGAGAAAGAGTAAATCCTACAAGGGACACTCATCGCATTCAAACAAGCAGACAAGGGAGCCCCGAGCATAAAGGGTACCCAACCAAGAAAATGAACGAGGGGCCTTCAACGGCCAAATATGAAAGGCGGTGTGACCACCAAGCAACTTGGGGGGCACCAAACGAATAAGTGCTTGGTAGTCCACCTAAGTGTAAAAGAAGAGATTAGAGGCAGAAGATCACAAGAACATGCAATACCACTTTTCCTAGAAGAGGCCACATAAGAGGAAAACATCATCAACTCCCTATACGAACTCGTCCTAAGTTGGCAACACACAAACATCGCCCTCGAGAGGTGATCCACATTGAAGGAAAAACGTGGTAGCATGCAATATCATAGAAGGAAAAGTCAAGTAAAGACTTGAAAAGCATACCAAAGACGCACCCTACATGAGAAAGGACACAAGATAAGGTAACATTATGAGCCCTCCGGGAGCCAATCCCGCGAACACATTCGACGCCCCCAAGAGCGTATCTTGAGAGTAGTTCTAAAACTACGAACCCTGTGCCCTCCGGGAGCCTATCCCGCGAACAGATTCGACGCCCCCAAGAGCGTATCTTGAGAGTAGTTTTTATACTACGACCTTCGACGCCCCCAAGAGCGTATCTTGAGAGTAGTGTCAATACTACGACCTTCGACGCACCAAGAGCGTATCTTGAGAGTGGTTTCCAAAAACTACGAATTTCGACGCCCCTAGGAGCGTATCTTGAGAGTAGTGCTCATACTACGACCTTCGATGCCCCCAAGAGCGTATCTTGAGAGTAGTTTCTATACTACGACCTTCGACGCACCAAGAGCGTATCTTGAGAGTGGTTTCCAAAAACTACGAATTTCGACGCCCCCAGGAGCGTATCTTGAGGTAGATTTGCAACCTACCAGATTCGACGCCCCCAAGAGCGTATCTTGAGGTAGAAAAAACACTACCAGATTCGACGCCCCCAAGAGCGTATCTTGAGGTAGATTTCAAACTACCAGTTTCGACGCCAACCAGGAGCGTATCTTTGGTCTAACTTGTGCCCTCCGGGAGCCTATCCTGTGAAACGTTAAGTGCCCTCCGAGAGCCTGTCTCGTGAACAGTTTTCGACGCCAACCAGGAGCGTATCTTTGGTCTAACTTGTGCCCTCCGGGAGCCTATCCTGTGAAACGTTAAGTGCCCTCCGAGAGCCTGTCTCGTGAACAGTTTTCGACGCCAACCAGTAGCGTATCTTTGGTCTAACTTGTGCCCTCCGGGAGCCTATCCTGTGAAACGTTAAGTGCCCTCCGAGAGCCAGTCTCGTGAACAGATTCGACGCCCACCAAGAGCGTATCTTTGGTCTAACAGTACCATATATACCATTTAAAGGGTATCAGAAGAGATCATCGCACCATACTGAGAAGGATTCTATGAGAAAATAATTGCAAAGTAAAGTTGTATAAAGAACACATAATGTTTTTTCTTGATGAGATAGCAGGTATGATGTGAAGGAAAGCACAAAAGAAAGATAAAGAAAGGAAAGCATATACAAAGGAGAAGTCCATGACCAAAGGATCATATACAGAAGCACAAGAGGTTATCATGAAAAGTAACGAGTTATCCTACCACCCATATCACAAGTCAAGAGAAGTATCTCAAAGGAACCCGACACCACCAAGAAGGATAGCAAAGACATGAAATCCAAAGTTCAAGGCTCTCAAAATAAGCTCGACCCATCAAGAAGAGAATTGCCTTACAAGTCACACAAATCAACCTCCGACAAATGTTATTGTCATGCATGTCGCCCTCGCGTGACCTATGCTCGTATCAGACTTGAACATCGTCAAGCACAATTCATGAAGGAGACATCTAAAGAGCATAAAGGATACAACATCCGACAAGACGAGACATCGGGACCTAACCCAACAAACATAGCCTACACAAAAGGCAACTATAGCAATGAAGGCTCTCCAATGAGAAAGGAATACTAAAGCACAACTCCATACATCGTGATGTTGCTATCATGTCCACATACACTGAAGTGGCTATCATGTCCACATACCTTGAGGTGGCTATCATGTCCACATACCTTGAAGTGGCTATCATGTCCACATACCCTGAACTGGCTATCATGTCCACACACTACAGAAGGGCTATCACTCCGACACATCACGAAGTGGCTATCACGTCCACATACCCCGAAGTGATTATCATGGCAGCACATCATAAAACATCTGTCAAAGACATGAATTGTAAAGACACCATCCCGACCACGAACATCAAAAGGCTACGCCTAGCCCTGGGAGGAGGTTCAAGAAAAAGGAAAAAACAACACCCTTCGTACGCTCATCAAAGGTAGGCACTTATATTTCAACCCACTGGGTGATACTAGGAAGGAGACGTCCTCATTATGAAGACAACCTCCATATCTCACGAAATCAACCATGAAGCAAAGAATCACGACAAGCACTATTGAGGGCATATAACAAAACGATCCCCACAACGATCACAACTACGATACTAGTAGAGGCTAACTCAAGAGCAGTCTCCACCAAACTCCAAAGCAAGAATTCGCTACCTTAATCAGAGTCATGGCAAGAGAAAGGAACCTCAATGAAAGGTGATGATCACACCCATCACCAAAAGAAAAATCTTCAACGCAGGGGTTAATAACATAACCCATAGGAAAGACAAAAACACCTTCAAAAGTCGTCAAATCTACATGAAGATGAAATAAACTTGAGACTCGCCCCCTCGGCTGGGGGGCAGGGGATAGAGAAGAGACATCAAGACCTATGATCACCCCATCGCCAGCCACAGGTTGTTTCCTTTTGTCAAGAAAAGAGGGTGCCTCTTCAACCACTACCTCCTTATCATGGGAGGGAGTCAGCAAGGGGGCACTTGAAGGAGAGCCTCTCGCGGTTTCCTTCTCCTTGGCAGCCGAGGGCCCGACCTCAGAGTCAGGTTTCCGCGCCTTGGATTTAGATTGACTTGAACTCTCACCCACCACAAGAATCATTCGGTAACCAGGGAAGAACGCTCTAACAACAAGAAGGAAGCAGCATGAGAACAATCAAAAGTATATCACAAAGAAAAAAGAAGGGAAAAAGAACATACTGGAAGCATTAGCAGCCACCCCTGACTTAGAAAATTTCTTGGCCTGATAAGCAGAACTAGAGGGTTCTTCCCTCTCATCTGATTCAACGGCACGTTCGGAACACTCTGCCTACACCTTGTATGTTTCTCCATGAAATCAACCTACAAGGGGTCATACGAGTCCCTGCCTCATACAAGTCCGCCTCGGACACCCAAGACACAGGACGGTCAGATTTGGTCTGACTACCTTGGAAAACGATCTTCAAGGTCTCCCTGTCTGAAGAAGAAAGCTTCCCAAAAGTGAGTCATCTATACGAGCAACCAACGCAAAGATCGACCCTTACTCATGGAGGGGCGAGATACGCCTACTACGGGGGCAACCTTAACACCAAGCGAGGAGGGCGAACTTTTAGTTTCCCCAAATGGAGCAACGCTCCAGCACATCCGAAGGAAGGGTCAACCCTTAACACATGTCAATAGACCCCTTCGCTCGCGGCGGTAAGAAGAAAGCTTGTAAGCTTTTTCACCCTCACTTTTATGGGGAACAAATTGCAGGGTAAAGGTCAAGAGCTATACACACGCTCCAACGAATGAAGGAAAAATGTTACACATGCCGAAGGTCGAGATTAATGGACAATGCTCACGAGGGAGGCGAAACGTTGTGTCCCATTGAGTGGCAGAGTTCCCACCCTCAAGTAAAGGAGAGGTCTATGCTCTCACCTTTGCACTTATGCTCATATTCATGATTAACATCTACAGGTACATCAATGTCATCACTCATGCTTATACTCACAACCCATCCATACATACATACATGTTCATGCTTGCACTCATATGCATGCCCACATACACACTCCCATGTGTTCAAACATTTAGACGTCCATGCACATGGCCGCCATATATTCATGCATACATTCATGACTACAATCGCAGCATGTCTCCACTCACTCCCATCCTTATGTTCCTACTTGCATGTATGCTAGTACACATCCTCATGTTCATGATATGTCCATATTCACTCCTAGTTAACATCCTATAGGCATATTTTCTAGTATCCCATACTTAGAAAAATTTCGGACCAAAAGTGAAATTTTTCTCCACTTAGGCAAATCACGGCATGAAATTGAAGCATAAGTCACTTAGTTGCATTCGTATTGCATCCCTACGCAAGCATGTATTTTTAGAAATATACGTCCGTAGCAAGGAAAGATTTATTATTCCCACTTCAGACGGACGCGTGCTTAGGCACATGTCCGTACTGCTCTGACGTTTACACTCCCTCTATCTTATAAGACAGGGGGCAGAGTCAGAGGCACGCATCCATGAGTAAGTAAGCATTCAGATAAAAGGTAAAACCCCGGTTTCAAATTGCGCGTGTCATACCATCCTAAAATAGAGTCAATCAAGGGTTAGGCCATTGGTTGACTCGGGGGCATGTGATGGATATACGCCCAATTTGAACCCGTTGACTTCCAAATCGTTATATTTTTATCACCCCGTTAATGATTGTAAATCGAAACTTCAACCCGAACACTTCGCGAGAACACCAACGGCTCGGACGAGGCCGAAGCGCTCGTCCGGCCGAGTCAAACTCACCTAGGTGAGGTTGGGTGGCCACACCCGACCTCCCCTAGGGGAGATCGGGTGGACCAACCCGATTTCTCCTAGGAGAGATCGGGTTGGCCAACCCGATCTCTCCTAGGAGAGATCGGGTCAGCCAACCCGATCTCCCCTAGGGGGGATGGGGTTGGCCAACCCCATCCTCCCTAGGAGGGGTTGGGTGCCCTCACCCAACCCCTACCCTTGGGGGTCGGATTTCCCTCCCCCCAAGGGCCCCGGCACCACCCTTGGACTCCCACACTCGGTTTATTCCGCCTACCTTCTCCGTATCCTAAGGTCCTAATTATGCGTTTAAAGGTTAATTAACTGTGTTTAAAGGTTAACGATGTCATTAAGCCACCTTAATGACACCGTTGCCTATAAATACCCCACCTCCACTATTCATTTGATCATCTTGGCAAGTTGCACAATTTTGCTCTGACATCTCTCTAGCTTTATCTCTCTAAAACCGTACTGACTTAGGCATCGGAGAGGGTTCATCAGGCACCACCCCCCCCCCCCCTCTGTGCCTGGTATTGCCCCTCTTGCAGGGTGGCAAGGAGAAGAGAGCCAAGGAAGCAGAAGAGCATAGAGCAGTAGGACAAGCCCCAGGGGTAAGAAGTACAAGCCTCAGGAGGTCAGAAGGAGAGAAGGAAAGGAGGTCAGAAGGAGAAAAGGAAAGGAGGTCAGAAGGAGAGAAGAGAAGGACATATATCAGAACAACTACCCCAAGGGAGCAGAAGGGCATGTATCAGAACGACTAGTCCTAGGAACACTGAACCCGACATTTCATCAGTGGGAGATAAATTCTAGATTGACGACCCGTTGACCTAGACTTTATAACCTAACACTTGGCGCCGTCTGTGGGCTTCGAACAGAAAGCCTGGCAATCACAAGAGCGATGACGAATAACTTAGCATCTAGGCATAACCGCCCACCTGGGGGCAGTAGGCGAGGGAGACAACCTATACCTCCAGCAAGGCAGCCTAACCCAGAGAAACAGCCTGCACACCCAGAGCCTCAGGTAGCCCCACAGGCACCCCAACCTAACAAGCAAGCAGGAGGACCTTCACGCCCAGCTGGCTAGGAGGCTTCCACAGCTTCAACTCAATTGACTAGGAAACCAGAGGGACAGGGGGGCAATAAGGAGTGCCATCCCAATACACGGCACCTCCACAGGGGTACTACTATGAGGCACAACCTCAAGGGTGTCCATATGGAATACTAACTCAAAGGAACGACAATCGTGCCCACACAACCAACATAAGACCCGCATACTCGCAAGGAGCACAGACAGTGACTCCGAGGTTGATGAACGCATTGGATCAAAGCGAACAAGTCGTAAGCAACAGCTAAGGAACTGTTGGATCACGGGCGAAGCTCCGTTATGTTCTTGACGGAAAGCTCGAACTCCTGGGCTCCGCGTAATCCTGCAAAAGGGGATGACCTGGGTGGTGACCCAGAATCCCTCTCCGATGCCTAAATGAGTGTCTGATCAATGGGGTGGTAAGCAGTAATCTAAGTGCGTATTAGAGAATGTGTTTTCTGAGGTAACTTCCTCCTTTATATAGGAGGGGAAGTTACTCAGTTACCTGAGACTGCGCCTGGCAGTTTTACCCATGATTCCGTGTATCTCGTTCGGGATTCCGTATATCTCGCCCATACTCCGCGTATCTCGGGCACGCCCTGCGTATCTCAGGGGAGGTTATCTATATCTCAACCGTCTCCCCACTACTCTATCTAGTAGGCGGGTTTCTTGGTCTTATCATCTGATCACAAGTCCTAACTCTTGTCGGGGACTCCAGAGTTATCTCATTCTAGGTCACCACCCAGGACCCTTTGTCTAACGAGACAGGTCCAGCCTCCGCGGGGCTTTATTATCGGGGCCTTTACTAAGGCATATCGGGGCCTACTCAGAGGCTTATTGTCGGGAGCATTCAGCTCGTATATCGGGACCGCTAAAGTCGGGACCCTTTATACTGGGCTTCTGGGCCTTCCAGGCCTTTCACGAGGCCCACTGGACCTATTCGTCGTCCATTGGCTGTTAACGGGGCTAACGATTACATCAGAACCCATCATTTGCCCCCAAGACATGGGGGGCTTACAGTTCGTCGTGTCTTTCAATTCCAGACCTCCTGACCTCATCGTCGGAGGCTTTTGTCTTCATACCTCCCGATACTGCCGTCGGAGGCTTTTATCTTGAGCACAATTCTTGAATAATAGAGCTTTCCACTCCTGATTGCCTTGGGCCCACTGGGCTTTCTTAGTTAGTTGCCAAATCCGAGGAGACTCCTCGGTTACTGCAGCATTAAATGCTGGGGATTATGAAACGACGCTTAAATCGGCGTGACTGTTGCTTTCTGAAAAAGCACTTACTACGTCACCACGTCTCTTCCGTATCGTCTCACAATCTCGACGATCAAGATTAAATCGTTTCGCCTTCAACGGTCTAGATTAAGTCCGTCCAGTTTGTCCTTTTGCTTATAAAAGCTAAAACCCTGGCATCATTCACTTCCTCATCACCCTCTCAATTTCTGGAAGTTCTGCCATTCTTGCACTCGAAGTTTCTCCTCCCAGTTCCTTCTGCTGTTCAAGTGATCCAAGGCCTTCGATTCTTCCGATCCTTCTTCATCTTCTTTCAGCAATCATCAACCATGTCTGGTAAGGATTTCCTTCTCTGTTTTCATGATTCACTGATGTTTGCTCTTCTTTTCTCAAATTTTCTTGTTTGTAACCATTTTTAGACGAAGCTAGTTCTGGGGCCAAGATCCCTTTTACTTTTGAGTATGCTGTTAACGAGATCTCTGAGACCTCTTATGAGCTCGCTCTCCGAGAAGGCTGCATTACCTCGGATTGGGAACCCCGTTTCCCTTACGAGTCTCAGCCCACCACCAGGAGGAAGCATATCGTCACGCGGCCTCGAGAGGGAGAAGTGTTCGTCTCCGCCGGGCAGATAAGTGCTGGAATTCGATTCCCTTTCTGCGGGAACCTGGTGGAGATGTGCAACTTCTACAAGACGCACCCCTGTACCTTCTCTCCACACGCCATCCGTGTGTGGAACGCCTTCCAACTTCTGTGCCTCCGCCAGCAGTGGACATACAGCCTGCTGCTTTTCCGTACATTCTATGGAATGAAGTGCAACAAAGCTGGTGTTTGCTCCTTCACTCCTCGACTCCCCAAGTGGACAAAGGAGAAACTTTCACGTTTCGGCTGGGATAGCGAGACCTGGAAGTTCCACAAAGATCGGGTGCTGATTCGTGACTCGGGGTCCGACAACAGCGGATGGAAGAAGTATTACTTCTTCGTCCAAAACAGCTCTGTCCCATGGCCCCGATGGGAGGTTGAGGTGTATCCTGCCCCTAAGATCGGGGTCTACACTGAGTATGACCTCAACACCCTCCAGATGGTCCAGCTCTACCGTTGGGGGGACTCCTTCATTCCCCTCGACGCCAACAAGCTCGTGGAGAAAGACTTGATTCATATCGGAGTCCGGCTCCTCGATTCTGTTTCTAAGGATTTGGTCATCTGGGTAATATTTCTAATTACTTTGTCTTTTTATTTTCGCAGCCAAGAAATCATCTCTGTTGACCCATCTCATGTTGGACCAGGGGGAGACTGATGCCATCCAGGATAGCTCCAAACGGAAGCGGAAGTCGCTGAAGAAGGGAGCTTCCTCTTCTGCCGCCCCTCCGACCGAAGAGCGGACCGAGGCCAAGCGGGCCCGGAGGGAGGAGATAGACCAAGCCTTCGGGGTCACTACCGCCGAGGAAGGTAAGCGTTTCCGTCGTGCTATTAAGAAATATAGGAAACTGGTTCCCGAGGATTTTATCCCCGTTGATCGGGAATTGCGGGTGCGAGAAATCAAGTACATCCTTCGAGGAGAAACCCCCCGCGTTGAAGGCGGGATACTACAACTTCTTCGGAAAGGACCAGCATCTTGAACGCCAAATCATCTGGTGCCCCAACGATACTCTTCCTGATTTTATTCGTCCCGCAACCGCAGGTCCAACGGAGGCTCTCACTCCGAGGAGGGCTGCTACTCCTGCACGGGCCGCGACTCCACAGGCGCCGATGACGGAGGAAACCCCGACGGAAGCTCAGTTCCGTCGGGTGACCAACCTGGAGGCTTCTCCTTCCTCCGAGGAGCAAAATGAAGGTGGCCTGCTCCGCCGAAAGCCAGGCCGGAGCATCCTGAGGCCCACCGTGGAAGACGTGTCCCGAAGTCCTCCTCCAGAGCTCCGCACTCCGACTCCCGAACCTCCGGCCGAGGTGGCTCCTCCCACTGAAGATTCCAGGGTCATCCCTCCTCTCCCAGTGGATGAAAATCTTTACAAGATTTTCACCCCCGATCAGGAGACGGTTCCCTGGAACCCAATTGAGTCTCTCCAAGGGGTCCCACTCCAACGGGGGGACCTTCAGCCTGAGTTGACCTTCAGTCAATTCCTCCAGCCTTGAGGTGGCCAATCTCCTTGGCACGGGAGGACATCGAGGAGGAGCTCCGCGATATGGCTATCCGCCGGATGGAGGTAAAATTTCACCTTTACTTTATTCTCTTCATTATTCTTGTCTCCGACCTCTGAATTTTAATCCTTTTTCCATTGTCTTAGGACACCGCGAACCTGCAGCGCTGCTTCGGCCTGATCCTGGCTCTGAAGGGTGCTTTGGAGGAGGCACAAGCCAAGTCAGACCCCGACGCGTTGGCCAAGCTCCAGGTGGACCTCGACGAGGCTGTGGCGGCCAGGAATAAGATGGCCAAGGAGAAAACTCTCCTTGACGAGATGGCTTCGGGCTTGCTCAAGCAGGTTCAGGATCACGAGGCTGTCCTGCGTCGGGAGCGGAAGATGGTCCAGGCGGATCAGCAGCGGAACGAGTCGGAGAAGAGGCAGCTCGTCCACGAGAAGGGTGTTCTCGCGGAAGCTCTCGCGGAGGCCAAGGCGGGGCTCGAGGCCAAGCTGGCTGAGGCCAAGGCTCAGGGCCGCGAGGAAGGCCGCCTGCAGGGTCGCGAGGAGGGTCGTCTACAAGGCCGTGAGGAGTATCGGAACTCCGATGGTTTCGAGGCGGATGCCGTGAAGTTCTGCAAAACCGAGGTGGAGAACATTCTGTTCAATGCCGTCGAGGAGCTCTACACGGCATACGAGGATTCCATCGACTTCAAGAAGTCCGAGACCCTTGCCCCCATCGCAGAGAAGTACTTCAACCTCCCCGCGGAGAGTGAAGGGACTGATGCCGCGGAGCCGACCCCGCGGACTGCGGAGCCTTCTGCCCAGGCTCCTCCGAATCTCCCTCCCTCCGATGCTGCTCAGGACCCGACTTCCAACAAGGACCAAGCTTAATACTCTATTCTTTTAGTCCTTGTAGTTTTTCCTCCTTGTCTTTTGTATCGGAACCTTTAGGCCTTTGAGCCTTTATATAAGAAATTTCTCTCATCTGTTTTGGTCCCGATAATTGTTACTTAAAACGTTCCAGTGCGCCACTTAAGATGACTTCATACATCCTTCCGACGCTTTACTTGAAACTTTACCACTTAAGGTTTCTTGTTTACTCGGGACTTCACCACTTAAGGTTTCTCGTCTACTCGGGACTTCACCACTTAAGGTTTCTCGTCTACTCGGGACTTCACCACTTAAGCCACTTAGTGTAATTTCATATGTCTTTTCGTGACATTTTCCTCGGGACTTTACCACTTAAGGTTTCTCATCCCTGTCTTTCAAGACAATTTTGTACATCATATAAGATGATTTATTTCGCACCCCTTAAGGCTTTTACTGCGCCAATCTAGACGACTTAATCGTACCCTTCAGGGCTTTTATCGCGTCATTCCAGACGACTTAATCGTACCCTTTAAGGATTTTTGCCGCATCATATAGACGACTTACGCGGACCCGTTAGGGCTTTTTCGTACCCTTTAAGGCTTTTTGCCGCATCATATAGACGACTTACGCGGACCCGTTAGGGCTTTTTCGTACCCTTTAAGGTTTTTTGCCGCATCATATAGACGACTTACGCGGACCCTTTAGGGCTTTTTCGTACCCTTTAAGGCTTTTTGCCGCATCATATAGACGACTTACGCGGACCCGTTAGGGCTTTTTCGTACCCTTTAAGGCTTTTTGCCGCATCATATAGACGACTTACGCGGACCCGTTAGGGCTTTTTCGTACCTAGGCTTTTGGTTGCATCATATAGACGACTTACTCATACCCCGTAGGGCTTTTGTCCGTACCTCGAAAGGCTTTTTGTCGCGCCATAAAGGCGACTTACCCGTACCTCGTAAGGCTTTTTATCATACCTCGGAAGGCTTTTTATCGTACCTCGGAAGGCTTTTTATCGTACCTCGGAAGGCTTTTGTCGCGTCCTTCAGGACGTCTTACTAACAGTTAGAATAAATTTAAAAGTAATTTGATCGAAAGCAACTTTTATTCATTAACAACTCAAAGCTGGCTTACATCGGATCTTTATCGATTGACAATTTGCGCCATTCGCGGCGACTTATTATCAAACATGATACTTCTTCAAGTGTTCGCCACTGAAGGAATGTTTCAATGTCTTGCCATCGAGGTCTTCTAGCTTGTACGCATTCGGGGCTGGCATCCCTACGATCTTGTAAGGTCCCTCCCATTTCGGCGATAGCTTGTTAATCTGATCTTGCTGAATGAACTCGTTCCTCCGCAAGACAAGTTCTCCGACGAAGAATTGTCGGGACTTGACACGCCGATTATAATATCGAGCTGTTGCCAGACGCATCCGAGCCTGAACTCCATCAGCCTTCCACCTTTTCTCCTCGAGCAAGTCTAAGTCTAGACGTCTCATTTCCTCGTTTGTTAGAGGCTCATAATACCTCCTGCGATGGGACGCCACCGCTATCTCCACGGGAGCAACTGCCTCCGTGCCATAGACAAGGCCAAAGGGAGTCTCCCCTGTCGACTGCTTGGGTGTTGTTCTAACCGCCCACAGCACGTTTTCAAGCTCATCCAGCCAATGACTTTGTAAGGCGTAAACTCTTTTCTTCAGGCCATCCATCACGATCTTGTTGGCTGATTCGACTTGGCCATTGGTCTGAGCATGATGGACGGAAGCTGTCCGATGCTCGATGTTCAACTCCTCCAAGTACTCCTTCAACTGAGCCCCATTGAACGGGGGGCCATTGTCGCTGATCAGTACTCGAGGAACCCCATACCGGGATATAATCTGAGTTTGGAGGAACTTGAGGATCTGCTGCCCCGTTGTCTTGGCCAACGCCTTAGCGTCTATCCATTTCGAGAAGTAACCGATGGCCACGAGTAAATACTTACACTGACCTTTTTCTTGTGGAAGAGGTCCCACCAAGTCAATGCCCCACTGCGCGAAGGGCCAAGCACTCCTGATGGACATTAAGTCCGCGGCAGGAGCCACGATATTCGGGGCATAACTCTGGCATGCATCACAAGATCGGACCATCGATGTCGCCTCTTTGTTCATCGAAGGCCAATAGTAGCCTAGATTCAACGCCTTCCTCACAATGGATCGGGCCCCTTCATGACAGGCCGCGACTCCTTCGTGCAGTTCTCTCAGGACCCGATTCGTATCAGGCTCCGCCACACATTTCAGAAAAGGCTTTACATGCCCCCTCTTATATAACTGGTTGCCCACCATCACGTAGTCGTTCGCGATTCGACACAACCTGACAACTGCCACCTCATCATCGGGGAGTGCCCCCGTAGTCAGGTATGTGACCATCGGGGTCATCCAGGTGGGTTTCTCTTCTTCCTCCGATCCTGCTTCAATAGCGCAAACCTCCGACGGATCGATGGTTGAGATGATTACTCTCTCCAGGAGGTGCACCTTCCGATTCTCCTCGGGGGCCACTCCCAGAGCAAACTTGCTTAAGGCGTCCGCCTCCGCATTTTCTTCCCTCGGAATCGCCTCGATGTCGAAGCTTTTGAAACTTCCCTTCAACGTCTGCACCTCGTGCAAATACTTCCTCATTGTCGGGCTCTTGGCTTCATAGTTCCCCTGGATTTGATTCACAATCAAGCTGGCATCGCACTTCACTTTTAAATGGTCGACTCCTGTACCCTTGGCGATTTTAAGGCCCGTGATGAGAGCCTCATACTCCGCTTCATTGTTGGTGGCCCTAAACGTCAGGGCTAAGGCATATCGCAAGGGCTCGCCTCCACCGGGCGGTATCAATACGAATCCTGCCCCCGATCCTTCTACACTTGATGAACCATCAATGTACATCTCCCAAGTGTTCTCCTCATTTGGCTGTTCTGGCTGTTCTGCTATCGGGACCTCCATGTTTGCCCCCTCTGCGGGACCCGCTTCTTCCAGATCGGGTGCCGTAGACTCAGCTATAAAATCCGCCAATGCCTGGCCCTTAATAGCAGTTCTCGGAGCGAAATGAATACGGAACTCCGTAAGCTCGATGGCCCATTTCACTAATCTCCCTGACGCCTCCGGTCGGTTCAAAAAGTGCTTCAGGGGCTGATTAGTTAACACCGTAACTTCGTGGGCATGGAAGTAAGGCCGTAGCTTTCGAGCAGCAACAATCAACGCAAAGAGATACTTCTCAATAGCGGGATAATTTATTTCGGATTTGGCAAACGCCTTGCTTACATAATAGACAGGCACTTGGTTGCCCTTGACAATCTTAATCAAAACAGAACTAACAGCAACTTCAGAAACAGCCAAATAGAGATAAAGCGGCTCGCCAGGAACCGGTTTCACCAACGGCGGGATGGTGCGGAGGTGCTGCTTGAGTGCCTGGAATGCCTCCTCGCACTTGTCGGACCATTCAAACTTCTTGTGGGTCCTTAGCACATCAAAAAATGGCATGGCTCTGTCACTCGCCTTGGATAGGAATCGATTCATCGCGGCCAACCGACCATTCAACACTTGAACCTCCCGATCAGTCTTCGGGGACTGCATCTCTTCGATTGCTCGCAGCTTCTCAGGATTCACCTCGATTCCTCTCTGGCTCACCATGAACCCTAGAAACTTCCCCGAGTTCACCCCAAAGGCACACTTGTCTGGGTGCAACCGAACCTGATGAAACTTCATCCGCTCGAATGCCGCCGCCAAGTTCTGGACATGGTTCCCTGCCTGTCGGGACTTCACTAGCATGTCATCCACATACGCCTCCATGGTCTTTCCCAGCATGTCCCCGAACAACTTGTTCACCATCCGCTGGTAAGTTGCTCCGGCATTGATCAATCCGAAGGGCATCACGTCGTAGTGATAGACATCACTATCAGCATAAAATGCCGTATGGGGGGCATCCTCCTTCGCCATCTTGATCTGGTTATACCCGGAGTAAGCATCCATGAAGCTCAACAGCTCGTGTCCCGATGTGGCATCTACCAACTGATCAATCCTCGGGAGCGGGTAGCAATCCTTCGGGCAGGCCTTGTTCAAGTCGCGGAAATCGACACACATCCGCCACCGTCCATTACTCTTTATCACCAGGACCGGGTTAGCAACCCAAGTCTGGAATCGGAGCTCCTTGATGAATCCAGAATCGAGCAGTCTGCCCACCTCCTGCTGGATCGCGACCCTCTTATCCGCGCCCATCGGACGCCTTCTCTGCGCGATAGGCTTGATCGCGGGATCGATCTTCAATTCGTGCACAATCACGTCGGGGCTGATTCGTGGCATATCACTCGGGGCAAACAGCTCCTTGAATTCCTTCAGAAGCTCGATCAACTCTCGGGCTCTTTCCTCCGACAAAGCAGACCCGATCTTCACCTTCCTCCGAGGTCCATCAATCTCAACCTCATTCAGGTCCTCCATGGGAGCGGGACGCTCAAACTCTTCTCGAGGATCGGCGTCAGTCTGTAAGACAGCCATGGCCTCCCTCCTTCTCCTTCGAGTGGCGTTGACATAACACATTCGTGACGCCACTTGGTCACCTTTGACCTCTCCGACCCCATTGTCAGTCGGGAACTTCATCTTTTGGTGGACAGTTGAAGCGACTGCCAAGAGAGGGTTGATTGTGGTCCTCCTGATGATAGCATTGTACGTTCCCGCGGATTCTACCACGACGAAATCCACGTTCCGCCGTTCCATCTTCCAGCCACTACCAAACTCTACCGGTAAGGTCATTCCCAACGGATAGGAAGTTGATCCCGAGAATCCCACCATCGGGAAGTTCACCTGCGTCAGGTCCTTCTTCGTCCTTCCCATGGCTTCCAGGGCGTCTAGGAAAAGAATGTCGGAGGAGATCCCTCCGTCTATCAGGATCCGCTTCATCTCGAATCCATCCACATCCAGGGTCACAACCAATGCGTCGTCATGAGGGATCTCTACGTCTATCAAATCCTCCGCTGAGAAAGAAATCACCATTTCTTCCTTTATACTCCACTACCGGGACCTCTTCCCTAACACCACAGCAGCAGAGATGCGAGAAGCGTAGTTCTCCCGAGAAGCGGAGGTATCACCTCCCGCCACCATTCCTCCGTGGATGACGTTAATGGTCCCTCATCTCTCCTTACGGGCACCAGAACCAGAGGCTTCCGGCTCAACCTTCTTCTTCTTCGGGGATCGATCACGGGACTTGGAACGGGACCGTGACCGACTTTTAGAACGGGATCGGCACCGTCCCCTTCCAATGAACTCCTTCAGCTTCCCCTTCTGGATCAGCTTCTCTATCTCCTTCTTCAGCTCCCGACAGTTATCGGTGTCGTGACCATTGGCTCGGTGGTACCGACAATAACGATCGGAGCGGCCTCCCAAGAATTCACCTTCTTTCCTCGAGGGGTATCGGGCGAGACCCTGCCGATCCATCACAGCCAGCACGGAGGTCATCGAGCTGTTGATGGGAACACTACGACCCTCGCGGTTATCCTTCTTCGGAGGACGCCTATCCTCCCTTCTTTCGGGGCGACCACGGTTCCTACTCCCCTCCGATTTATCGCTTCCTTTACGATCATCCGACAACTTGGACGATGTCTTTGCTCTTCCCGACTTCGGAGGATCAAGCTCTCCGGCGGAAATCTTCGAATCCTGGACGTCGATTTGCTGTTTCACCCTCGCTTGCAGGGTCTCCATGCTCCACACAGCCTTCGCGGCTACGCCGTGCATCAGATCGGAACCATACGGAGCAGTTAGGTTCCGCAGGAAAGTTCAGATGGTCTCTCCCTCCGATATCTCCTCATCGATCTCCGCGACACTGGCAGTGAATCGTTGGTAATAATACGCCAATGATTCGTCGGATCTCTGCACCACCTGGGTCAGGGACCTCACACTCTTCAGGAGACGCCTCCGACCTTGATATTGCTTGATGAAGCGATCGTGCATATCAGCCCAGCACGTAATACTCCCTGGCGGTAGGCTGAAAAACAATGTCATGGCCCTTTCTCCCAGGGTGATCGGGAACAGTGAACACACGAGATCATCATTCGAGGTTCTACCCATACAGGCCTGGACATGCCTCTGAACATGGCGGACCGGGTCTCCTTCACCATCGTACTCCTTGATGGTCGGAATGCCTAGCCCTGGCGGGGCGACAGTGTCTAGCAGCCGCGGAACAAAAGGATGACTGGATCGATCCCTTAGCTCCGATGTCATTTGCTTCTGATCGCCCATGCAGATGCTGACGATTTTCACCACCTGATCAAGGGTGATGGGACCATTCAGGGGAATGGTCCTGTTCTGCACTGGTCCGGGACCATCAACCACGAACTTCTCCGAGTGTGCGGGCTCCTTGCCCTTATTCTTGGGCTGAATCTCCTGAACCTCCTGTTCTTCTGGAACCATCCTCGGAGGGGGTGGAGGCAGCTCTTCTCGCGGGGGCAATTCCTCCGCCCTCCTGGCGGCCTCTCTCTTGTCCAACAGAGCCTCCATGGCTGCCAAGAACATAGGCATAGCATCTGCTACTGCCTTGGCCAACTCCGAGTTTGAAGAAGAGCCTACTTCCCTTCGCGGGACCTCATCTCTGTGCACCACCGGATTTGGAGGGGCATCCACATCCCTTCGCGGAATGTCTTGCCTGTTCACCGTCGTGTCTCGGACTGAGACCTCATCATCACCATGCCCCCCTGTTTGAGAAACAGCAGGGTGCTCACCTTGTTCAGCAACATGTTCCAGCAACGGGGAATTAACAGTTCCAGCGGGGCGAGAACTGCCAGCCTGAACTTGCTTTTTCTTGCCACCACCGGCCATTGATCTGGTAGAAACTATTTTGGCTTTTCGTTCAGGTTTTCCCACAGACGGCGCCAATGTTGGATCACGGGCGAAGCTCCGTTATGTTATTGACGGAAAGCTCGAACTCCTGGGCTCCGCGTAATCCTGCAAAAGGGGATGACCTGGGTGGTGACCCAGAATCCCTCTCTGATGCCTAAATGAGTGTCTAATTAATGGGGTGGTAAGCAATAATCTAAGTGCGTATTAGAGAATGTGTTTTCTGAGGTAACTTCCTCCTTTATATAGGAGGGGAAGTTACTCAGTTACCTGAGACTGCGCCTGGCATTTTTACCCATGATTCCGTATATCTCGTTCGGGATTCCGTATATCTCGCCCCACGCTCCGCGTATCTCGCCCATACTCCGCGTATCTCGGGCACGCCCTGCGTATCTCAGGGGAGGTTATCTATATCTCAACCGTCTCCCCACTACTCTATCTAGTAGGCGGGTTTCTTGGTCTTATCCTCTGATCACAAGTCCCAACTCTTGTCGGGGACTCCAGAGTTATCTCATTCTAGGTCACCACCCAGGACCCTTTGTCTAACGAGACAGGTCCAGCCTCCGCGGGGCTTTATTATCGGGGCCTTTACTAAGGCATATCGGGGCCTACTCAGAGGCTTATTGTCGGGAGCATTCAGCTCGTATATCGGGACCGCTAAAGTCGGGACCCTTTATACTGGGCTTCTGGGCCTTCCAGGCCTTTCACGAGGCCCACTGGACCTATTCGCCGTCCATTGGTTGTTAACGGGGCTAACGATTACATCGGAACCCATCATAAACAACTACAACAAGTCTCCAAACATAGAAGCCGGGGGGCAAACAGACTCAGAAACGAGTTCAACATATCCAAAAGATGGCACAGATTAAAGAATGCCATCATCTCTGACAGGACTCGGCGGAACAAGCAGAAGTTGCCACCGTCTTCTCCAAACAAAACCTACAGTGTGCAAGTCGCAACATCCTATGCTCTACCCATCTCGCCATGCCTTGGAGTCTAGCCAAGAGGGGCGATCATAACACTTAACAATGTGCGACGTACAGTCGCAACTACGGACATCATGTTCATCATCTAAGGATATATATCCTATCTTTCAAGTCCAAAGCATATGGACAGCATAGATAACTCAAGGTATGAAATATTACTAACAAGTTATGACATAATTATTATTGAAAACAGGTCCAGGTGACGAAATATCATGCAAGCAAAAGCATGAACAAAGAATTATCAGCATCAACCCATTCACAAAGGGTTCAACATGCTGTAAGCAGACAGCCCAACATCAACCAATAGTCAACATCATCTCTAAGGACTTATGGCAAAGAGTTCATAATGTCAACATCAAATGCAATGTCGTCATCCACATAGAAGACACGACAAGAATGATTGTTTCAACATTCAGCACAACATAGCTCTTCAACATAAGGGCGGCAATCAACAATCAATAAATACTTACCTCGGTAGGAGTAACGCTCTTCCTTGGGCCGGTCCCTCGACCGGGGGGCAGAAGACACCACTACACAACCCTCAACTCTATTTCCTTTATCACAAGAAGGAATCAGCACGGTCATGCTCGGCATAAAGAACTAAGAATCGCTCGAGGAACGCGCCCCAGCGTCGGATCTTTCGAAGATTATGCTAAAAACAGAAGGTGCAGCCAGCGATAACTTGGAAAATTAACAAGCTCAAAGAAGATACAACGAGACGTCTTACTCACAAGCCTTTTACCGCGACCGTCCCCTAAAACTCCAGAGTAGCGGGGGCACTTGTATGAACATTCCTCTCAACAAATGGATTTCTATACACATCAGCTAATCCGCAAAGACAAGCTTTTTCCCATCAAGATGGAGATAGTGGACTTACTCATGGTAACAACCGTGGGAAGACTAATTCTGACAAGAGGACAGCAAGATCTGATATTCTGGAAAATGCTATCAACAATCCAGTCAGTGCGCAAACACGCACCAACACTTATTCAAGCACTTGTGCAACAGACGCTCCATGTGAGACAACCACGTACGTACAATACTTATTAGTCTTCGTGCAACGAGTAACAAGCATCACGCAAGGGGGGCAACCTCTTCAACACATTAACCTTGCATGACGACATCGAGCTCATACTCGCAGCATACAAGACTACAATGGTGGAATACTTTCTAAGTACTTTGCTTAGGATGACAGTCAGCATATCGCAAGATGTCGGCATACAACCACGTGTCAGCATATTATCAGGAGTTGGCATATAACCTGTGTTCGCATCAAACGTACGGATACAGCATACATAGCCGGAAATGGTGAAATGATTCTAAGTGCGGGGGCAAATACGCACACACAATGTTCGTACATACATGTCGACAAGGATGCATGTCGACAAGAAGAAAAATATTTTCTAAGTATTTCCATGTACGTACATACATGTCGACAAGGATGCATGTCGACAAGAAGAAAAATATTTTCTAAGTATTTCCATGTACGTACATATATGTCGACAAGAAGAAAAATATTTTCTAAGTATTTCCATGTACGTACATACATGTCGACAAGGATGCATGTCGACAAGAAGAAAAATATTTTCTGAGTATTTCCATGTACGTACATACATGTCGACAATGATGCATGTCGACAAGGAGAAAAATATTTTCTAAGTATTTCCATGTACATACATACATGTCGACAAGGATGCATGTCGACAAGGAGAAAAATATTTTCTAAGTGTTTCCATGTACGTACATACATGTCGACAAGGATGCATGTCGACAAGAAGAAAAATATTTTCTAAAGTATTTCCATGTACATACATACATGTCGACAAGGATGCATGTCGACAAGAAGAAAAATATTTTCTAAGTGTTTCCATGTACGTACATACATGTCGACAAGGATGCATGTCGACAAGGAGAAAAATATTTTCTAAGTATTTCCATGAACGTACGTACATGTCGACAAAGATGGATTGCGTACAGCGAGTAGCTATGCCTCCTAATCACACCTACAACGCTCATCGATAAAGCTCATACGACGACATCTATGGTAACAAGTTTAAGATATCGCTTAAATATTTCCTAAGTGTTTTAGCATACTTGCAGGCAATGCCCAACAGTCTATACCTGACGCTCAACCATTAGCGCCAACGCGCATAGCAAAGTCAATGCGCATAGCAAAAGTCAACGCGCATAGCAAAAGTCAATGCGCATAGCAAAAGTCAATGCGCATAGCAAAAGTCAACGCGCGTAGCAAAAGTCAACGCACATAGCAAAGTTGGTACGTGCAGTAAAAAGGACCAACATCTCAAGAAGCTATCATGCAAGCGATGCAACTAATATGACGAACCGCGAAGAGCAAATACGACAACACTTAAGGAAATATTTCTCTAAACAACAAACGACTACTTCCAAGAGACTCCTTGATGATAAGGATCAAAGGAGTAATGCACCTACAAGTACTTACGGTATACTCCGCCCTCTTCTAAGTATTTATCTCTACATACATGATTATTATGACATTGCACGTATCAAACCTGTCATCATACGCGTATGATTCCATATCGCATGATTCATATTTTGATAATCGCTAAGTCGTTTGAGAAGTATATAGATCATATCTCTTACGTCGCGTAATTACGTTCTTGCCATGACCGATATTTATGCATGTACGTTGATAAAAGCATGTCCGCATGACGTGTCCCTAACGATAATCATGATTGTATGCGCATTCCCTATTCCACTAACCGTAATGACAGGAAATAAAGTCACTCGGTTGAAAAATCAAAGGACGAGCGAAATCAAGACTCCAACGTCCAGCAAATAATCAAAACCGAAAGGTTAGCGTCAAGCTCAAATTGGACACGTATCCTAACTTAAAATAGAGTCAAGAAAGGATTTTAACCGTTACTTGACTCGGGGGCAAGTGATGGATACGTGCCCAATTCGAGTTCGTATTTATATTTCGGGCCTCGTAAACACGTCAAAATTACATCTCGGTTTGAAAAACGTCTCCCAAGGGGTCAAAACGGTCCGAAAACGCGTTTACGCGCGTCCGGACCGGACCTCCGGATTGCGCGGCAATCCGGACCTCGCCGAATTGCCCAAATTCGATGAGGTCCGGATTGCATTGCGGGTATCGTGCGATTACCGTTTCCGCGATTACCGTTACGTGTAGAGAAGTCAAGTTCGCGCATTACCAATATGGATGACGGTTACCGCTTGCTTTTGAACCGTCATCAAACCGCTTTAAAACCGGGTCCGGTCCCAAGGAAGCCTATAAATAGGAGGCCTTGGCCACCCATTTTCACACATCCTCTCATTTGCCCAACTTTGGTATTTTGAGCTCTGACTTCTCTCTAGAAATATTCTCTCTCTAGAAATTACTCTTTTACCCCTATAGTGACTTAAGCTTCGGAGAGGGCTCCGCTAGCACCATCCCCCCTCTCCGTTCTAGCACCGGTCCTTTGTGCAGGAATCGTCGTCCAGACATCCGGATTTGTGCACAGACCGCCGCCTTCCGAGACTCAGACATCCCCTTGAGACACAACCGCGCCTTGAGACATAGACCTTTCCGGGACCCAACCGAACACTAGTCAGTGGCACAGAACCTCTTTCAGACGAAGGGTTACAACCCGAAAACCCACTCAACCATACGACCATACGCGTCCCCACGACCCAATTCATCCAGGTCCCCACGACCCAATTCATCCAGGTCCCCACGACCCAATAATCAATGTAGAGAATATGAGAAGTCATGCATGATTTTTTGAAAACTCTAATGTCATTCATTTCATAATTTTGATTAAAGGAATCAAAATTGATGATCAAATGTGTTTTGCGCCATCATGGAGTTTACTGAGTTTGCTGAGTGCATTATCTGGCTCGAACGCGCGACAAATGCTCAAAACAAAGTTTTTTCAAAAAGGTTTTCTCGTCCTTTGTTTAAACTCGAATAGTAGCACTCAACTGCACAGTTAAACTATTTTCTCAAAAAAGAATCAAAACTCTCATTTTTTAAATGCTCGCTCATGCGAATGTTGAAATGACGATCTTGCCAAAACAGTGCAATACACCTTGGATAAAAACGAATGACACTTTGAGTTTTTTTTTTTATTTAAAAAAATGCTCATGCATGCTCGAAAATTAAAAATTCTACTGTTAAGAAAGTTAGAACTTACAACATATTACCTGAATGACGCATATAAAATGCATTTTTGAAAGTTAAAATTCTATTCTAAGAAATTCACAACTTACAACAGTTTACCTGAATAATGCATATGAAATGCATATTTTGAAAAGAAAATTTCAGGTGGATTTTTTAAAATAATGCAATTGAGATGCATGTGTGAATTTGAAAGCTCTATAGCTTAAAAAACTCACAATTCACCTGAAATGTTTTTTTATATAAAAAAAAGTAATGCATATTGAATGCATGCTTAAAAAAAATCAGGTAAAAAGGTTTTTTAGAAAATGATGCATATGCAATTCATGTTTTAATTTAAAAAACTCAAAGAGTCAAAAAGGAATTACAAATTTTCCTAATTTTAAAAAAATGATGCACTAACAGAATTTTACAACCTACATGAAAAGTTTTTTTCAAAAAATAATGCGTATGAAACACATGCTTGAAATAAAGCATTCTGGTAAGTAGTTTTGAAAACAACACATGGAATACATGTTTAAAATAAAAAGTTCTACGACTAAGAATGTGTACAGTCTATCAACATATTATTTTTCCTAAAACAATGCACATGCGATGCACATGAGATGCATACTTGAGATAAAAGTTCTATAGTCAAGATAATTTACAAGTTATCTGGAAAGATTTTTTGTTTTTTTTTTAACGAGGAAAAAAATAATAAAAAAATAAAAAATAAAAAACAATCAATGCATCTTGGTTGCTCAAAATTAAGAATCAGGCGAAAAGTTTTTTTTTTTTAAAGGATGCATATGAGATACACAAAAATAAATACAAGATGCAGACTTCTATAACTGAGAAAAATTACAATTTACCCGAAATGTGTTTTTAGAAAATAATGCATATGACATGCACGTTTTTTGATTAAAAATTCAGATAAAATGTTTTTTAAACAAAGAGCCCTAAAACTAAGAGAGCTTCCGGTTTATCTAATTTTTTTTTAAATTAATGCATACTGGATGCATTATTAAAAATAAAACAATTCAGTTAATTTTTTTTTTAATGATGCATATGGAATGCACGTTCGAAATCAGAAGCCCTAAAAGTTAAAGCGGAATTACAAATTTTCCTAATTTTTTTTGTTTTTTTGTTTTTTTGTTTGTTTGTTTTGTTTTTTTTTTTTTAAGCAATGCTTATACAATACACTAACCAAAATTACAACTTACCTGAAAAGTTTTTTTCAAAAATAATGTGTACAAAACACATGTTGAAAATAAAAATTCAGGTAAGAGGTTTTTTTTAGAAAAAAATAAATATGAAATGCATGTTCGAAAGGAAGCTCCAATAGAGAAATTAATTTTTCTGAAATGTTTTTTTTTTTAAGTAATGCATACATAACGCACTAACAAAAATTACAACTTACCTGAGAGTTTTTTTTTAAAAAAAATAACGCGCATGAGACGCATATTTAGAATAAAAATTTAGGTAATGTTTTTTTTTAAAAAAAACAATGCATCTGAAACACATGTTTAGAAGTAAAAATCTACAACTAAGGGATTAACTACTTAGCTAAAAATGTTTTTTTGGTTTTTTTTTTTTCTGAAAATAATGTATACAAAATGCATTTTAAAATTAGAAGCTCTAATAGCTAAAAGGGAGTTAAATTTCTCATGAAAATATTTTTTGAAAATAATGTATGAAAGATGCGTTAATCTTGAGTTACAACTAACCTGGATGTTTTTTTTTAATAATGCGCATGAAACGCATATTTAGAACGAAAATTTAGGTAAGAGATTTTTTTTTTTTAAATGCAATGAGATGAATGCATGAGAAATAAAAGTTATACAAACAGTCGTTTGATAACATTTACAAAAAAAAAAAACAGATCATTTTAGGGGGTAAAAAAATGTGTGGCTTTGCTCTACAAGGTAGGTTCCACTGATAGGTTCCCGACAAGGTGGTTTCTTCACCCCATCATAGGGATCATAAGACCTTCACAATCGAGTAGATTTTTTCCGAGCCGTACCGGCGGCCCAGCCGCTCCGGTCGTACCGTACTAAACCACCAAGGTTCCTAGTCGCCCTGGGTTTTAGGCGTTTTGGAAATTACACTAAAGTGTGTGTGTGTGAATTTAAGTAATACATATACAACAAATAAAAGTAGTCTGTCATAAAAAAAAATTAACTCCACACCTGAAATCACAAAAAACAAGTTAGATCAGTGAAATTAAAATAAAATTAAAATTACAAAACTCAAACATGGCAAAAAGTAAACATACTGAGCCCGAACCCTCTAAAATGTCTCCAGCAGAGTCGCCAATTGTCAGACCTAAATCTAACATAAGGCAAGTTACGTTTTGAAAACATGGATTTTTAAGAGAGTCGCCACTAGTTAATTAAAATGCTAACTAGAATCCTAAATTACCTAAGCGAATAACGAATTAACCACCTAGGAATTAAATCGGTCTATGATCAGAAATTAGAGTTCGGGGGTTCTATTACGAATTAAAAACAATTTTTAATTACGCCATTTCGGTACTCAATTCACTTAATTTGCCAACTTATTGTTACTCAATTATAAGTACGAACGACAATAAAATCTAATAATATTAACGGTTATCATATATAGTTAAATCAACAAAAACTAACATGATGAACATACATAATTAACCTGTTGTCATTTAATTAATCTAAACCAATTAAAGTTTAACACTATTTATATCAAATTAATTTTACGAACGTACTTAAAAATAAAAAAATGGACAATGTTGTAATATGTAATTGAAATTATTGGCCATAGCTAAACTAACATCAACATAGTTGTTTTAATGCTACAATAAAAAAACAGAGAAATAATTAATAAATAATAATTAAATAACAAAAAAAAAAACGCAGCAGCCAAGGAGGGAGAGAGAGAGAGAGAGAGAGAGAGAGAGAGAGAGAGAGAGAGAGAGAGAGATCGGCGGCGGGACGAGCCATGCAGCAGCGATGGTGAATGGACAGCAGAGGACGGCCAGGCGGGGCGACGGACGGAGGTCGGTGGCTGGCGAAGAGGCTCGGGCGCGATCTCCAGGCACAGGGACGAAAGATCTCTGTCCAGAACCGGTGGACCGGCGAGGTGGCGAGACGGTCCGGCGGCGGGCAGTCAGCAACGGCGAAGGCGGGGCGTTGGTGGTTGTGGCGGCAGGTGACGGCGGGCTTTCGGTCGCCGGCGGTAGGGCTGGTGGCAGCGGCAAGATCACAGGCTGATTGGAGAGATTTTTTTTTACACAAAAATCGAGACTGAATAGTAATGCTTTATTATTGTGTTGTTTTTTTGTGTTTTTCTGTCCCTTTACAATGTAAACCTAGACCCCTATTTATACTAAAAACCTAGCCTAGTTACAGATAAAATTTAAATAAAAAATTGCTAACATATAATTATTCTAGAGAATATTCCTAAGGATATATATCTTTACTGATAATTATTTTTTGAATAAAAAATAATATCTGAAGATAAATATTTTACAGATAATTTTCTAAAAATAAAAAAACTAATTATTATATATATATTTTTAAATATTCAGAAAATATTAAATATATTCGAAATAATTTAAAATATATTTTATAATAATTTCCCTAATGTGCTCTTAAGCATTTTTGGAGACTTTGTGGCTTGACGCGTCCGGAATTTGACGTATCATGTGTAACGTCGTTACGTCCGGGTCAAAATCGAGTGTTTACAGGCATGAGTCGAGTCGGCAGCCAAGTACTATTAAGAAAACTACCTCTCAAGGAATGGTGAGGTTTCCACTGCCCCTCCGAAGAAACCTTCATCTTAACGAATGGTGAGGTCGTAACCTGCTTCTCACCTGCTTCCACTGCCCCTCTGAAGAAACCTTCCTCTTAAGGAATGGTGAGGTGATAACCTGCTTGTCACCTGCTTCCACCGCCCCTCTGAAGAAACCTTCATCTTAAGGAATGATGAGGTGGCTACCTGATTCCATCGCCCCTCTAAAGAAACCTTCCTCTTAAGGAATGGTGAGGTGGCAACCTTCTTGTCACATGCTTTCGCCACCATGAAGAAACCTTCCTCATTAAGGATAGGTGAGGTGGAAACCTGTTTGTCACATGCTTGTACCGACTCTGGATAGGAACCCTCCCCAAAGGGTAACCACCACATAAAGTCGGTAAAACTTCCATATAAATACTTTTGAGTATTTTCATTATCATTACATTATCATATACTTTACGAGTATTATACTCTCATATTTCCATTACTGACTTAAGTTTCGGGGTGGAATCGGGGGTTAAATCTTCACCCCATTTTCAGGTTAACCCCACCAGAAACTCCATAAAGGAAACTAAGTACCCCTCGAGGTCAAGATAGACACCTAAGAAAGCAAGGCGACGCGACATCTTGAAGTCCATTCCCGAAAGCTAGGGCCACGAAACTTTGATCCTAAAATTTGGCGTCGTTAGTGGGAAGGCGATAAAAAATTCATGGCCCCATTGAAGAATAGGCCAAATGTAGTAGTGACTATTGTAGAAGAGATGACAAAATCTCAAACAAACCCTGCTAACCTCGAGCAAACCGATGAGGAAGAAATGATGAAGCATCCTCCACAAAATAATGGAGTTGCTGATGAGGAACAACCTCCCCACCTAGAGCCACCTCCAGATCAGGGTGAAATAAGGACAACTCCCGGGTTTCGGGTTTCAGGTATCATCCTTGGAATCAGCGTGATTATATTCTTGTATAATACGCGTGTATCGCGGGCTAATGACTAATGATAGTTTGGGAAAAAAGATGAGATAAAAATAGAGTTCATTAATGATTTTCATAAAGTGGAAAAGTGTTTTTCATTAAAATAACGATTTCGTGATAACTAAATATGGAAATAATGAATTTGTAAATCTGTTGACCCAAAAATCCATGTATAAGACTTCCATTCGCGTACTAAGCTCAACATGACTGCCTTTCACGTCATGTACTCGCGATTTATGAGTAATTAACATAATTACTTAAAAAAAATTGCTTGAGATGGATATGTGGTTCTCTTACGAGCCTTTATTATGTTTTTTAAGTTTTTATTTATTTATTTATTAATTTTATATTGTTTTAAAGGTTTTTTATTTTTTTATAAAAATTGATTGAGTTGGTTAAACTCTTAATGAAAATAATTTAAATATTTTATCTTATAAGATTAACCCGACCAAACTGTTCACTCAACACTATACATTTATCTTTGGGTGAATGGTTTGGCCTAGTTAACCGTAGAGGATAAAACAATTTAAGCAAATTTTTCCTCAAGGGTTCCCCTGGCCAAGTCGTTCACCCAACTCAATAGATTTTTTTTAGAAAAAAATTAAAACTATCTAAAAGAGATAAATAAAAAATGTTAAGTGGGTGGATAAGCGTTGAATCATTTTTTTCTTCTAATTAAGCTAAATACGTTAATTACTCATAAACCGAGTACATTATCTGAATGGCAGTTGCGTTTATCTTAGTACGCAAATCAGAGTTGCGTAATTGGGTATTTTGATCAACAAAATTACAAATATAATATTTCCATATTTGACTATTTCAAAATCGTTATTAAGATTTAAAAAACAGTGGAAGTGAATGAGGCCACGTAGAGGTTGAAGTTTTTCGATAGAAATATCAAAGTTTTGTTTAGAAACTCTGGCACTACATGTATGGAATAAAAGTATTTTGGAGTATTCAAATTTTCACGTGGTGTGATGATTTTTGGGTACCTGACATTTACAGGTGTTATTAAACCATATTTTTTTGTCTTAGTATTAAATAGGAGTAGAAACTTATTAAAAAAAATTAATTTGAATTATGTAACATAATATTATATAAAATTTTAAAAAATATATATTTAAAATTTAAAATAAAATGTTTGAGAGACCAGGAGTAAACACGCTAAAGAGCTTTCGGTCCCCAAGCTTTTTATTTTAATTTTTGAGTATTTTTTAACGTTTATATAATATTATGATATATAATCCAGGTTAATTTTTCTAATAAGGTTCTACTCTTTTATTATTCGGAGTCGGATGTATGATCATGTATCATCCTCGTAATCAACATGTCATTTCATTGTATCACATTCGGCGTCGAGTTGATTATGCTATTGTATCATCCAAGCAACGAGAGTGCGGACACGCGTAACGCGAGTATGTATCTAATATAAGCATTAGGAAAATCCACTTAAGTTGATTCAAAGATGTCAATTTGACTTTGTTTATGATTGAAGTCGCATTATTGAATCATCACTGAAGTTGGACCGATTATGCAATATCCTTGGAGTTGGTGCAGTAATGCTCTCGTAACAGCTTGGGACTAGGGATGTCAACGGGTCACGGGTACCCGTTGACCCGCGGGGCCCCGCCCCGATATTGACCCGCTGACCCGCGATCCGTGGGTTATGTGGCGGGTCCGGGTCTAGTTACCCACGGGGCGGGGCGGGTCCGGATTTGGGGTCCCGGGGCCCCGTAGACCCGCCCTGCCCCGTATATTATATATATTTTATTATTTTATAAACTAATATAATGAATATACTACATACTTAATTTAAAATAATAACAATTAAAGTGTAATTAAATTTAATACTTATTTCATTAATGCATTGTTGGAATTCAAAACAATTACCACGCCTTCTTTAATGCTCTTGTTTGTTGGTCTTGACTGTTGGACTTACTCCTTTAGTCCTTTGCTATTTATTATTCAAAATACTAATTTAAAGAACAACCCCTTTTTTGTCTGCCAAATTAAATGCAAACGTTTCAGCTGCCATTAAAGTTCCGTGGTGCGGCCTACCAACTACCGAGGAAGACAACACGGGGCGGGGCGGGGCCCCGCGGGTCGCCCCGCAATTTTTTTTTAATTTATAGTACCCGCCCCGCAATATATACGGGGCGGGTTCGGGTTGAATATAGTGACCCGCGGGGCGGGTTCGGGTCTGATGGTACCCGCCCCGACCCGCCCCATTGACATCCCTACTTGGGACACGACAAATGATGAAATTCACACGTAATGAGCTCTTGTTGGAGTCTAGTATAAGCATTATGAATTGAAAAATAAATGTTCAATTGCCTCTCTGATTGTATATGATACATGTTTATTAGTATGTCTATAATAAAATAAAATAAATATGACCATTGTCTTTTGTACGTGGAGAACTAAAAATATGATAACTTATGAAATTCGTATAAAATACTTAAATTAAAAAATATATTTATATATTGACTTAAATTATGTACTATAATATTGTATTTTTTTTAAGTCTTTATAATCTAAAGTAAAATGTTTGAATGATTGTGAGCTTTTTAGTGGGTGCTTTTGTTCTCGGTCTTTCGAGCATTTTACTTTAGATTTTTTTAAAAAATATTGTAAATAATAAAATTATGTTATATATTATACGTAATTTATTTAATCATGATCTACTCGTGTATCATCTAGGATTCGATTCGATCATGATATTGTATCAACTTTGGGACCGGCTTGATCATGTTTTTGTATCATTCTCACGATGACAATAAGCTTGCGTAGCGCGAATAGGTATCAAGTATAACCATTAAGGAAATACACATAAGTTGATTAAAAAAAATCAATTTAATTTTGTTTTTAACTATGTAGATGTAACATGAAGGTATTTTGATTAAAATAATGTTACTCGTTTTTTCTTTTTCTTTTTTTAACTGCGGTTACTACCATCATGTTAATAAACACTCAATATAGAAAATATATACAATAAATTATAGTAGTCAAAGTCAATTTAAATTTTCACTACAATATCAATATAATAAAATGAAATTAAAATGTACAATTACATCAATAATTTCATAACTTAAAAAATGAAGATAAAAAAATATTGGGAAAGACGAAATCTAGAATATGTATATCGATAAACTTTTAGACCACTCTTTTCTTAATAAGACCCGGCTCTCGGAGTAGTGGTCACTCGAGTATTTGACTTAAATTTTTTAAATATGTTAATTTGATATTTTTTTAATAAGACTCTATTATTGTATCGTCATCTAATTCGACATGGTCATGTTATTGATCATCATCATGTCGACAACGTGCACGCACATAGCGCATGACGATATCAAGTATAAGCATTAAAAAATCTTCACGTGAAATGTGTGAAAAGTCTCCAAGATGAGGAATAAGAAATGAGGAATAGGGAATAGGAATAAGGAATATGTAGTAATTAATATGATGTTGTTTGGTATTCCAAATTCAATGTTTGGTTCATAGAATGTTATAGGTAAAAGAATGGAATAAGGCCAAACTGATAGATATATCATTTTGCTAAATATATTAATCAAATTAACAATATTAAACATGAAATAATTAAATAATTAATGAAAAAAATTTAGATATCGTAGTGAGCGAGTGGCGCGACGGGCGGGCGACGTCGAGCTAGCGGTTGGCGAGCAGTGGCGGTGGCGGATGAGCAGTTGTCGAGCAGCGGTTGGCGAGCAGCGACGGGAGGCGGTGGAAGGCAAGGCGTGCGGTGGCGGGCGACAATAGATGAGCGGCGGCGGCGGTCGACAGTTGGCAGTGATTGGCGGGCGGCGGCGACGACGGGAGTTGGTGAGCGGTTGGTGGGTTGTGGCGGACAAAAAAATTTATTTTTTAAAAAATGATTATTTAAAAAAAATAGAAATATTGTAAAGTAAAAATAATATATTAATTTATTATTCTTACTTAAATTAAAGTATACTCACTTTTATTTAAATTTATTACATAATGAATCATATAATATATATTTTACACAAATTAGATAAATGTTATATTGAATTTTTTTTTTTTTTCAATTCCATCAAAGTTGGAATAATCCTAGTGATTAGGCTATGATTATATATTCCATCAAAATTAGAAATGAGAATTCCTTATTCCACAGTACACAATGAAAGAATCAAACACCACATAGTAATTACTATTCTCTATTCCTATTTTAATTCTACGAACCAAACATGTTGAAATATTTCTAATCCTTTAATAAATATTGGGAATTTGAATAGTTATCACAAGGACCTAAGTTGTTTGTATTGTTTTAAAAAGTACTTCCTCCATTATACAACACATATAATCTAGTAACTTGTTTTTGTCATGAAACGATAAAATAAAAAGTGACCAGTTACTAAATTGCAATAATAAACGAAAAATGAATGGCTAATACATATATATCTAAGATATAATAACTAAAAAATAAGTAAATATTAGGTGTATAAAGTACGTAATTAAAAGAATTAGTTACTAATTTATGAAACCATAAAAAATCAAACAACTAAAAAGACGGCTGGTCTGGTGCATCAACAGGCAACGGAGCAAACATGGACATGGTTTAATTAGAAGATGTTCATGTTTGGTCCACCGCCTGTCCATCCACACAGCTAGCGAAGCAAAGCAAGCTACCTTTATTTTATCAAGAATTTGAAGGCTTCCTTCTTCATCATATATATTCACCATTTCTTTCTTTTTGCAGTCCTGATCTATACATCTTTTCCAATATCCGTCCACCACGTGTGGGCAGTGGGCCCACATGTAAGGAAAATAAGATTTTCAGTTCTTGTGTTTGCATGGTGTGTATTGTAGGTGTAGCACTGCTAATTAACATTGTGCATATATACTATGTAGAAGAACTAGCTAGGCACTGTCATATATAACTTGCATTGTGTCTGCCACGTGTTCACCGATATATGAAGATGCATTAATTATTACATGATTCAATAAGCAAACCACAATATCATGGTACGTAATTAAGGACCAAAAGGATATATGGGCAATCCACCAACTAATATGTTGTGTTTTGCTAGACCTTTTCAATCTAGCTATTGCGAGGTAACATCGATGTCAGTGTAGGAAAAACGCGAATTTCAGAGGAAAAAAGGGACTTAGGTACGTATGGTTTTCAGTTATTAACGATGGATGCATAAAGTGGATGAAGATGGGTATATTTATATTCATGTGAAGCCGGTTGAAGATCGTGCTAGCTAGGAAGAGACATAATAACACCAATATGGCGACATGCATGTAGAAATAAAGATACATAATGACGACATCCATTGATCGAGCGTGTCTATATATGGTGACAACATGACATATATGCATATTTTGGGGGTATCTCCTTGTTTCGAAATGTTGAATCTAGCTAAAGCCCTGGTGGTCCTCTACCTTCGAATAAGACGGGCAAAGTGATAAATTTATTATTCCAAAGTACGTAGGTGCATGTGTTGTAATAATTATGACACATTCACCTTTCTGTATATATCCCTCGATCCAGTACTGTTTTGATCGGATCAGTAACGGGTAATGAGCAAGTAGGCATCGGGACATTTCATACGACACAAATATGCATATTTTGGTGATGGAATAAATAGGTTTCTTTTACTGCAAGCAAAGTAAAGCAATAGCTATGTATTCTGTGTTATGAGTCTGAATTTTTAGAGAACAAAAAATACAAGAAAATACTAGGAAAGTGAAGATTAATAACAATAAAGAAGAAACGTTACAAGTTTGGATTTTGATAGAACCAAAAATACAAGAGAATATCTGGAAATGAAGATTAACCAGAATAAATAAAGCTAACTTCCTAACGAACCTTAATACGTTTTAGATACACCACTAAACTACGCTTGTATTTTAAGTGTGGGAAATACCTATGTACGGATGCGCTGTTTTCACTTAAAAAGCAGAGGCAAATCAGATAATGCCACGTTGGAAGAACATATACATGTTTGATTTCGGACGTCGAGGTTCGTCCGTAGAGTGCACCTTCGAGCTTTTGATCCGTATGTGTGCTCGTGTTCTTCTCGTGCTCCCATAAATCCGAGGGAGTGGTTTCCGGCGAACCTCTCTGATGCCTAAGTCAGAGCTCGGTTTTTAGAGAGATAATCTAGAGAGAAGTCAGAGCATTCGGGAATGAATTACTTTGAATAAAGAATGTGCGGTGGTATTTATAGAGTTTTGGAATTTGGCCACGAGGGGCCCGCCGAAATGAGGTAGGGTCCGCGGAATATTCCATTTAGGATAGGGAGAAAGGGTATGCCCGTAGGTCGGAAATGCGTAAATCGGGTGTGCGGATGTCCGAGGGTTTCTTTATACTACCCGGGTTTAAGGGGGCCGACAACAGTAGTGCGTCGGCCCCATTTGGCTGGACCGGACCAGTCCGGTCTCAGCCTGATTGGTTCGTTCGGGGGTTTTTAAAGGTGGACTAGTGCGGTTTTCGTATCGGGGTATCCGTTTTATCAAGTTTTAGTTTCTAACCGTGTTTAGGGTCAGTGTTAATAATATAGGGGAGCCCAATGCGGTCCAACTGGGTGTATATCCATCACATGCCCCCGAGTCAAGAAATGGTGTAACCCTTCATCGACTCTATTTTTTATTAGATTTAAACTCGAGTTGTGACCTTAGGCGATATATTACCTTTTACTGAGTTTGTCTTTGTCGGTGCTTATTGCCCAACGTCTGTCCCTTTTCTTGTAGAGATGTCTATCTGTGAAACTTATCGAAATCATAGATACAAAAATATGCACAAGTGCTGGGTAAGTCACAAATGTACAATCATATGCTTATATAAGTGTATATTCCTATATGAACGTATGTCTTAGCTTGTAATGTAGTGCGGTGCACAACGTAGGTGCGTACGTGGTGCTATCACAGATTTATGTAAAAGACTTAGTAAAAAATACGTATATCAATGTGAGTGAGTGCACATGTAGTAATCATGCATTGTGATGGGGGTTCTCTTAGGCATGTAATGAAGCATTGTGTATAACACAAGTGCATACACGGTGTTGTGCAAGACATAGGTGCATAAACGCTTTGTAAAAATATTAGCATTGGCATGGATGAGTGCACATGTATCAACAATGCAACGTGAGGAGGATGCTCCTAAGTATGTAACCAAAATATTGACATTCTACATACATCCGTGTCAATTGTCATGAAAAATTTCTAAGTGTCTTGGAACACTAGCATTGATGTGTATGAGTCTATACGTAAAAAAACCGTGGAAAAAATTCTCAGTGTTGTGAAACACTAGTAGTAAAGCATGTGTAAGTACATAAGTAATGGTTATTTAAAAATTCTAAGTGTTGAGTAAACACTAGCAACAATGCATATAGATGCATGTATGTATATAATGATCTCATGTGGATAACATGGAAGAATTTCTAAGTGTTGAACAAACACTAGAGTTGATGCGTAGGAATGCATATATGATACATGTAATAGCATGGGAAAACATTTAAGTGTTGGACAAACACTAGTAGTGATGCATTTGGATGCATACATGCAAATAATGTGCCTATGTCTAAGCATGTAGTGATATGTCAACATTGATGTGACTAAGTGCATACATGTCAAGTGCAAGCATATATATGCCTAATCGTGATAAAATATGATCATTAACGTCATTGGATATGTGTGCTCTATAAGAACATATATCTAAGCGTGTAACAATGTGCGGGCGTTAACACAAGTGAGTGTGTTTGTATCAACATGCATATGTGTCTAGACATGTAATGAGGTATGAGTCGTTGTGCATGTAAATGCATACATGTCGAACATGAACTTATGCCTAAATATGTAATAAGACATGGGCATTAATGCAACTAGGTGCCTATATATCAATCATGTATATATTTGTAAGTGCGTATTAAAACATTGGCTTTTGCTGAAAACGAACGCCTGTGAGTTAAAAAGGGTTACTTTTGTGTCAATTTTATGAGTGAATATCTTGGCTAAAAGGTTTTTAGAGCTCCTTCGAGTAAATGTGTTGTCATTTTTTTCTCGGGTTGTCTCTTGAATTGGTTGGCTTGTGTATGCCTTGACAATCATGTTGTTGATGTGTAGATATTTTTCCTTGATATGGGTTTGTAGATGTGAGGTGTTGAGTCTCGCATCGATAGCGTTGTGTGGCACGCCTTGTGTTGATTGCGTCGTGTGACACGCCTATGTATAACATGTGCTCATAAGATCGAGAAATATAGACTTGTCTTGTTAATGACATTAGCATTATTGGTATAGATTTCAACCATTCTTGCTTATCACATAATAGTGATACTATATTGCCCAAGGAGCTCAGTCATAACACTGACTCCTTGACTTCTGATAGTCGTCATCTACAAAGGAGTTCGGTCATAATACCGGCTCCTCGACTCCATATAGTCGGCGACGACCAAGTAGCTCAGTCATAACACGGACTCCTCGACTTCTGATAGTCGCCATCTACAAAGGAGTTCGGTGATAATACCGGATCCTCGACTCCATATAGTCGGCGACGACTGATGGATATGTGCCCAATTCGAGTTCGTATTTATATTTCGGGCCTCGCAAACACGTCAAAATTACATCTCGGCTCGGAAAACGTCTCCCAAAGGGTCAAAACGGTCCGGAAGTGCGTTACGCGCGTCCGGACCGGACCTCCGGATTGCGTAAAGCAATTCGGAGGTCCGGATTGCATTGCGGGTATCGTGCGATTACCGTTTCCGCGATTACCGTTACGTGTAGAGAAGTCAAGTTCGCGCATTGTCAATATGGGTGACGGTTACCGCTTGTTTTCTTGAACCGTCATCAAACCGCTTTAAAACCGGGTCCGGTCCCAAGGAAGCCTATAAATAGGAGGCCTTGGCCACCCATTTTCACACATCCTCTCATTTGCCCAACTTTGGTATTTTGAGCTCTGACTTCTCTCTAGAAATATTCTCTCTCTAGAAATTACTCTTTTAGCCCTATAGTGACTTAAGCTTCGGAGAGGGCTCCGCTAGCACCACCCCCCTCTCCATGCTAGCACTGGTCCTTTGTGCAGGAAACGTCGCCCAAACGTTCAGACTAGCGCACAGATCACTGCCTTTCCGAGACTCAGACACCCCCCGAGACACAACCGCGTTTTTGAGACACAGATCTTTACGGGAGTCAACCGAACACTCGCCAGTGGCCCAAACCTCTTCCAGACGAAGGGTTACAGCCCGAAAACCCGCACAACCATACGAACAGACGCGTCCCCACGACCCAGTTCATCAAGGACGCAACAACCGCTCTTTGAGACTCAGACTTTTCCGAGACCCAACCGAACACTCGTCAGTGGCACAAACCTCTTTCAGACGAAGGTTTACAGCCCGAAAACCCGCTCAACCATTCAGACATACGCGTCCCCACGACCCAGTTCAATCAGGACGCAACATTGGCGCCGTCTACGTGATTCGAACAAAAAGCTACCATACCGCAAAGACAATACACGAGACCGATGACACCAACTTGGAGTATGTTGACATAAAGGATGCCGCCTTTGACGATGTCATTGATTTCTCATCAAAAGACAAGGAGCACATCGCATACCACAACGCCTTGCCCATAACCTCGCAGAAGCCGATAAAAAGACAACTTGGATCCTTCCACATCCCTGTTGCCACATCCAATGCTTTCTTCACTCCAACAAGAAATGCATTCTCCGCAATATGCAACCAAGGAGCCTTCCAGTACAAAGGTGTCAACCCGTCACCTCCTTTGCCTCCAATTAACGAACAAGTTGAGACGATAGGGACAAAGTCTCGAGTCACAAGTCATCAAGACACACTGCACCAAAGAATAGAGGGGCAATGCACGGAAGGTACCTTCCAGTACCAACAGCCAAGGCACGAAGCTACACACTCATGCAACCTGTACGTGATAGCACAACACCAAAAAGAGGCATGGAAACAACCCCCAAAGCAGAATCAAGCAAAACCGCCCTCAAGCGGTCAACAAGGAAGAGATTGGCAGCCTCAGCCAAGAAGACCTCTTCAAGGAAATTTCCATAAGACAAAAGGAGTAAAACTCACTGACTGCATTCCTTTGAAAGCCCCGCCGTCCGAAATATTGAAAGAGATGAAGGATGCAAAAATGTGGAAAGCACCGAGCAATTTCAGAAACGGCCCATTGGGGAAAGATAAAAACAAGTGGTGTGAATACCACGAGGTCTTTGGCCACAAGACGAACAGTTGTGCCAGCCTACGTTTCCGCATTAACAGCTTCGTCCTCAAAGGCAAATTAAAGCAATTCACCGATCAAGGCGACAGCCCTCCAAAGAAGACTCAAGCAGAGTCATCTAAAATACACAAAGAAGGTCCTTCCACAAGGACAAGCCAAGACGATGCTGACATCTGTCACAAAGAGGGACGGAAAAAACCTGCTAGTGACGACGACGTCCCAATCACGGGATTGACAACAAGAACCTTGAAGGCAATAATTGAAAAAGAGATACACGTCTCCTGGGAAAAGAGACAACCGCGACAAAAGAGGTCGTTCCAGTCAGATGCCCAAAGGCTCAAAGATACCAATCTCGCCATATGTATCCCTTTGAACACACCATTGTCTGTCATCCTGAAAGAAATGAAGGAGACCAAGCTGTGGAAAAACCCTTTAAATTCCGCAATGGCCCATTGGGAAAAGATGAAAGCAAATGGTGCGAGAATCATGAAGTATGTGGCCATGAGACAGACAGCTGTGTCAGCTTAAGATTTCATGTAAACAGCTTGATCTTAGAAGGAAAAATGATGAAGTATATCTACCATGGCAATAAGCATCAAAGGAAGCCTCGTGTGAAGTCTTCAGAAAAAGGCAAGGGAAAAGAAAAGGCGGATGATAATCCACCCATCGCCAAACGCCAGAAAAACAACGTCACTTATGGAACCAATTGTGACGACTTGTACAATCTTTGGAGTATGAATGCAGAAGAAGCAAATCTCAAACTCCCAGAAAACAAACCTCACCGCCCACTTGAGTCAACGATTGCCTTCCTTGGCAAAGATGTTGAAGAACAACACAAACAAAGTAAAACTTGGGGGCATGACATCAACTTTTGTCCATCCCCAAAAGGGGAGATTGAAGAGCTCAACACGCTAGATGCATTGAGAGACTATGTGGCACGTGGCAAAATCAACTAGCCAATAAATCACCTATGAGGACGTCAAACACATCAGCAATCCCTTTATCTTCCTTATCTCCTTTTTCGCATATCTATTTTAAATCTTTTAAAGATTAAGTACAACTCATGCTTATTAGCCTCAGTAATTTTCAAAAGAAGTGATCAGTAGACGCTTTCTTGTAATCCGTTGTGCGAACTCTAAATATCTAATAAAGGTTAAATCTACTTTCGTAGGTACATTATTATGACGCATATTACCTTGGAATAACACCAAGTAACAACTACGCACATATTACTCGCGTCAACAACACAAAGTTCCAAGCATTTTATACGCGCAAGACTAAAAATCGTGTTGCAATAATAAACAAGGCGAAGGCATTACACAAGGACAGATCATGCACTATTAGAAGATAAAACAATATAAACAATCAGGAAATAGCGATACAACTGCCAAGCGACTTGGGGGGCACCAAGCTGACAAGTGCTCGGCAATTCTACCTAACATATATACATGCCTATCATGATCTACACCTATCGTATCCGCACTCAGGAAAGTTTCCTACACAAACAAGGAATCCTTGTATCAGATTCCTTTACTTTAATTATTATATGCATAACTAAAACGAAAATTTCATGACTTCATACTTTTGCAAACTAATAAAAATGGCGATTATCTGACAAAGTAACTCTGCTCGTAGGTACATGCTACACTACGATTACTACTCAGGAATTACGCCAAGTAGTAACCTCTGCACGAAAATCTACTTCAACAATACAAGCTAAACATTGTGTTCAAGGAGGGATTTATGGTATACAACACCAACATATCTATTATCTACACCAAGGAGTTTATTTCTCCATTCATAATATAGGCTTCTATCTCAAGAAGGTGCCGGCAACACAAAGCCATCAAGCTATGTGCACAATCAACTTATATGCCGCAATGACAACCTGCGGATTATTTATCAAAACGACGACTATTCAAAGGCGTCAACTACAAGCAACATCTTGGATTAACACCAAGGCCTACTATCAAAATAGCATGTTGAGGTATCCTCTTTTTTAAAAGACAAGCCCCATGTTTACTTCTAAAAAATGACATGCTGTGACATCTCTGGTTAGAGGCAAATCCTCATGTTCATAGCCATTCCCTGGATTCAGAACAGGATGGGCATACGGGACTGATCACCCCATAAGTGGCGGAAGTTCTCTGGTTAGACAACGACCCCACATTATAACAAGTGTGAATTCCTGTTTAAAGGGTTCACTCTTTATGGCGAATGTCCTCTTGATAGACGACAATCTCATATTGCGAATTCTTGTTCAGGGTTCGCTTTATACGGCAAAAGTCCTCTGGTTAGATGACAATTCCGTACTACAGATTTTCTAACCGTGTTGCATGGTTCCTGGACGCAGAAAGCATGCATCACAATTCATATTTTCAAAAAAGTGTTACATGGTCCCTGGACGCAGGAATCATGTATCACAAATATTTTTTCAAATATTTTACCAAATATTTTGTCAAATATTTTATCAAATATTTTATGTATCAAACACTTTTCCAAAAATTTTATCAACACGGTTTTTTGGGTGTATCACATTCAATGCCAAAATATTTTTTCAAATATTTTATCAACAAGCTTTTTAGGGTTCACAAAATACTTCTTCAAAAACTAAAATGTTTTTACGTATGCTTCCCCAACGCGGGTTGATACACGCTGGCAGGTGCGCACCCTTTTTAAAACTCATAAAATGTACAAGTCGAGTCTTGTACAACGTCGTCTTAGAGTGGAACTAAGAGACGGTATAAACTAGTATCTTGCTTAGCCAAGATAACACCTTTCAAATACTAAAATGTTTCTACGTATGCTTCCCCAACGCGGGTTGATACACGCTGGCAGGTGCGCACCCTGTTTAAAACTCATAAAATTTACAAGTCGAGTCTTGTACAACGTCGCCTTAGAGTGGAACTAAGAGACGGTATAAACTAGTATCTTGCTTAGCCAAGATAACACCTTTCAAATACACTACTTGTTGGGAAATATTGCTATACGCAAAAATACTTGGCAGGTTGCAACACATATAGCGGCAAGCTATTCAGGAAAGAAGGGCAATATGCATAACGCATCATGCAAGCAATCAGGAGAGAATCTCAACTTATCAATCAAGAAGTGGCTATCGGTCACGACTGCAGGGACTATGTCTACGTTACTAGTCATCCACATTCAATAAACACAGTAAGTGATAACGGTATGAAGTATTACTAACAAGTTATCATGCAAACTACTATGTATAAAGCAGGTTCAAACGACGTAGTTCAAAGCGAACAAGTCGTAAGCAACAACTAAGGAACAAATACAACAAGTGTCCAAGCATAGAAGCCGGGGGGCAAACAGACTCAGAAACAAGTTTAACATATCCAAAAGATGGCACAGATTAAAGAATGCCATCATCTCTGACAGAACTGGGCGGAACAGGCAGAAGTTGCACATTAGTGTCACCACCGTCTTCTCCAAACAAAAACCTACGATGCGCAAGTCGCAACATCCTATGCTCTACCCATCTCGCCATGCCTTGGAATCTAACCAAGAGGGGCGATCACAACACTTAACAATGAGCGATATACAGTCGCAACTACGGACATCATGATCATCATCTAAGGATATATATCCTATCTTACAAGACCAAAACATATGGACAACATAGATAACTCAAGGTATGAAATATTACTAACAAGTTATCACATAATTATTATTGAAAACAGGTCCAGGTGACGAAATATCATTCAAGCAAAGGCATGAACAAAGAATTATCAACATCAACCCATTCACAAAGGGTTCAACATGCTGGAAGCAGACAGCCCAACAGCAACCAAGAGTCAACATCATCTCTAAGGACTTATGGCAAAGAGTTCATAATGTCAACATCAAATGCAATGTCGTCATCCACACAAAAAACACGACAAGAATGATTGTTTCAACATTCAGCACAACATAGCTCTTCAACATAAGGGCGGCAATCATCAATCAACAAATACTTACCTCGGTAGGAGTAACGCTCCTCCTTGGGCCGGTCCCTCGACCGGGGGGCAGAAGACACCACTGCACAACCCTCAACTCTATTTCCTTTATCACAAGAAGGAATTAGCACGGTCATGCTCGGCATAAAGAACTAAGAATCGCTCGAGGAACGCGCCCCTACGTCGGATCTTTCGAAGATTATGCTAAAAACAGAAGCTGCAGCCAGCGATAACTTAGAAAATTAACAAGTTCAAAGAAGATACAATGAGACGTCTTACTCACAAGCCTTTTACCGCGACCGTGCCCGAAGACTCTAGAGTAGCGGGGGCACTTGTATGAACATTCCTCTCAACAAATGGATTTCTATACACATCAGCTATCCGCAAAGACAAGCTTTTTCCCATCAAGATGGAGATAGTGGACTTACTCATGCTAACAACCGTGGGAAGACTAATTCTGACAAGAGGACAGCAAGATCTGATATCCTGGAAAATGCTATCAACAATCCAGTCAGTGCGCAAACACGCACCAACACTTATTCAAGCACTTATGCAACAGACGCTCCATGTGAGACAACCACGTACGTACAAGACTTATTAGTCTTCGTGCAACAAGTAATAAGCATCACGCAAGGGGGGCAACCTCTTCAACACATTAACCTTGCATGACGGCATCGAGCTTGTTGGATCACGGTGGAACTCCGGCACGGATCTTGACGGCAATCCTAGCTCCTTCGCTCCACGCAATCCTGCAAGAGGGGATAGACCGGGCGGTGACCCAGAATCCCTCTCCGATGCTTAAATGAGTATCTCGTATAAACTGGCAAGCAACAGATATCAAGAGTATTGAATTTCAACGTAACCTGATCTGAGGTGACCTCCTGCCCTTTTATAGGCAGAGAGGTGTCTCAGGTACCTGGCGAACCGTTAGGGGTGGTTAGCCCGTATCCCGCTTATCTCGTACACGATCTCGCGTATCTTAGCCATGCCCCGCGTATCTCGGCCACGATCCGTGTATCTTAACCACGTTCCGTATATCTCGACCACGCCCCGCATATCTTGGCTTTATCTTCTGGTAACGAGTCCCGACTCCCGTCGGGGACTCCAGAGTTATTTCGTTATGTCACCGCTCGGGGCCCTTCGTCATCGTGACAGGGCCAATCATTCTCAGGGATTCATCATCGGGGCCTACTTAAAGGCTTCTCATCGGGAGCTTCTAGCTCCATTATCGGAACCGACTTTGTCGGGCCCTTGCCTCATCGGGACTCCCTTCATCGGGACCCTTCTCCTAGGTCATCGTGACCTTTACTCTGGGCCTGGTGGGCCTGTTTGCCGTTTCCTCGCCGTTAAAGGGCCTGACGGCTATAATCGGACCCATCAGAGCTCATACTCGCAGCATACAAGATTATACTGGTGGAATACTTTCTAAGTACTTTGCTCAGGATGACAGTCAGCATATTGCAAACTGTCAACATACAACCACGTGTCAACGTATTATCAGGAGTTGCATATAACCTATGTTCGCATCAAGCATACGGATACAGCATACGTAGCCAGGGATGGTGAAAAGATTCTAAGTATGGGGACAAATACGCACACACAATGTATATACATACATGTCGACAAGGATGCATGTTGACAAGGAGAAAAATATTTTCTAAGTGTTTCCATGTACGTACATACATGTCGACAAGGATGCATGTTGACAAGGAGAAAAATATTTTCTAAGTGTTTCCATGTACGTACATACATGTCGACAAGGATGGATTGCATACAGCGAGTAGCTATGCCTCCTAATCACACCTACGACGCTCATCGACAAAGCTCAAACGACGACATCTATGTCTATACCTGACGCTCAACCATTAGCGCCAACGCGCATAGCAAAGTCAATGCGCATAGCAAAAGTCAGCGCGCGTAGCAAAAGTCAACGCGCATAGCCAAAGCCAACGCGCGTAGCCAAAGTCAACGCGCATAGCCAAAGTCAACGCGCGTAGCAAAAGTCAACGCGCATAGCAAAGTCAACGCGCATAGCAAAAGTCAACGCACGTAGCAAAAGTCAACGTGCATAGCCAAAGTCAACGCGCGTAGCAAAAGTCACCGCGCATAGCCAAAGTCAACGCGCATATCAAAGTTGGTACGTGCAGAAAAAAGGACCAACATCTCAAGAAGCTATCATGCAAGCGATGCGGCTAATATGATGAACCGCGAAGAGCAAATACGACAACACTTAAGGAAATATATTTCTCTAAGACATCAAAGCAACAAACGACTACTTCCAAGAGACTCCTTGATGATAAGGATCAAAGGAGTAATGTACCTACAAGTACTTACGGTATACTCCACCCTCTTCTAAGTATTTATCTCTGCATACATGATTGTTTTGGTGTTACACGTATCAAATCCGTCATTTTACATGCATGTTTACATATCGCATGATTCATGATTTAATAATCGCTAAGTCATTTGAGAAGTATACAGATTATATTTCTTAGGTCACGTAATTATGTTCTTGCCATGATCGTTACTTATGCATGTACGATGATAGAAGCATGTCCGCATGACGTGTCCCTAACGATAATCATATTTGTACGTTACAATATGCGCATTCCCTATTGCACTAACCGTAATGACAGGAAATAAAGTCACTCGGTCGGAAAATCAAAGGACGGACGAAATCAAGACTCCAACATCCAACCAATAATCAAAACCGGAAAGTTAGTGTCAAGCTCAAATTGGACACGTATCCTAACTTAAAATAGAGTCAAGAAAGGTTTTTAACCGTTACTTGACTCGGGGGCAAGTGATGGATATGTGCCCAATTCGAGTTTGTATTTATATTTCGGGCCTCGCAAACACGTCAAAATTACATCTCGGCTCGGAAAACGTCTCCCAAAGGGACAAAACGGTCCGGAAGTGCGTTACGCGCGTCCGGACCGGACCTCCGGATTGCGTAAAGCAATCCGGAGGTCCGGGTTGCAGCAATCCGGACCTCCGGATTGCATTGCGAGTATCGTGCGATTATCGTTTCCGCGATTACCGTTACGTGTAGAGAAGTCAAGTTCGCGCATTGTCAATATGGGTGACGGTTACCCCTTGTTTCTTGAACCGTCATCAAACCGCTTTAAAACCGGGTCCGGTCCCAAGGAAGCCTATAAATAGGAGGCCTTGGCCACCCATTTTCACACATCCTCTCATTTGCCCAACTTTGGTATTTTGAGCTCTGACTTCTCTCTAGAAATATTCTCTCTCTAGAAATTACTCTTTTAGCCCTATAGTGACTTAAGCTTCGGAGAGGGCTCCGCTAGCACCACCCCCCCCCTCTCCGTGCTAGCACTGGTCCTTTGTGCAGGAAACGTCGCCCAAACGTTCAGACTAGCGCACAGATCACTGCCTTTCCGAGACTCAGACACCCCTCGAGACACAACCGCGTTTTTGAGACACAGATCTTTACGGGAGTCAACCGAACACTCGCCAGTGGCCCAAACCTCTTCCAGACGAAGGGTTACAGCCCGAAAACCCGCACAACCATACGAACAGACGCGTCCCCACGACCCAGTTCATCAAGGACGCAACAACCGCTCTTTGAGACTCAGACTTTTCCGAGACCCAACCGAACACTCTTCAGTGGCACAAACCTCTTTCAGACGAAGGGTTACAGCCCGAAAACCCGCTCAACCATTCAGACATACGCGTCCCCACGACCCAGTTCAATCAGGAGGCAACAACGACCAAGGAGCTCAGTCATAACACTGACTCCTCGACTTCCGATAGTCGTCATCTACAAAGTAATACTACGAAATGCTAAACGTGTACTAACAAGAAATCTAATCTACGCAACGGAATTAGTACACATACCTTTTAGCTTTCCTGCCCAAGAACGATGTGGAGGGAGTTCTGATCCTCCGGTCGGAACCACATGCAAGTTCTTCGTTAGAAGAAGTCCCACGCGATGTAGCTCCACAACAAGACCTCTGATCTATTCTTCAACGGAGATGGAACCTCAGACCAGAGTGATGGTGCCGAAATTTAACTAAGGGAAACAAGTGTTCTCAATGGAAATCCTTGTTATTATGAATGAGTGAATAAACCCTTAGCAGACACCCCTATATATAGTATTGGTGAAGTTGCCAAAAGGCAACTCCAACCAATGTGGTATAGGGTGGCCGGCCGAATTGCATGCATAAGGGGGAGGCCCAATTTTGGGCCTCCCTTGTCAATTACTAATTGGATTTGGCCCGATTAGCCCAGATTGACAATTACCTAAGTAACTTAGGTAATTCCCTTAATTAACGGGCTCCTATTACGGCGCCACGTCACCATATGCTAACACAAGGTGCTCAGTCATAATACTGACTCCTCGACTTCCCATAGTCTCCATCTATGAAGCAGTCCGGTCATAATACCGGCTCCTCGACTCCATATAGTTGGCGACGACCAAGGAACTCAGTCATAATACTGACTCCTCGACTTTCGGTAACTGTTGTCCATAAAAAGAATAAAGGAACATAATTGACCTCCTGCTACAAAATGGAACTCGACATTTATTTCTCTAATAACAACACTCGACACAACCCCCTTTCCTTATTAACATAATGTTAACGACTTGAGTCTCGGGGGTAAGTATTTTGCTACAATTCAAGATGATACGAGGCCGGCACATTACTAGTCGTGACGTTCAAAGTCGGTGACTACTCACGCCCATAATGAAGAGACAAAGACAAATAGTCGACACTCACTTTTAAGTCGACAACCTCGACGACATTTAGATAACGACGACACCACTCGATATAGACTCCCCCTCTTTAGATGTGAGACGAGTCTGCAGCCAAACCACATCCAAGAAAACCCTTCATCTTAAGGAATGGGTCCAGGTGGCGACTTGCTTGCCACCGCCTCCCTGAGGAAACCCTCCTTCTGAGGAAAAGATGATGTGGCGACCTACTTGTCACCTACTTGGAGAAACCTTCATCTCTAAGAAAAGATGACGTGGCAACCTACTTGTCACCTGTTGATTCATCACCGTCTCCCTTAACCAATCAGAAAAGGCGGGCGACGTCATTGAACAACCAATCAAAAGGAAGTCGCCGCCATCTAAAGTCGGTAAAAGCTTCCCCTATAAATATCCTTAGTATTTTAACTATTCATATATACTTTTCAGTATTATTCTCATATTTCATTACTGACGTAAGCTTTGGAGTGTAATCATGGGCAAATCCCCACCCCCTTTTCAGGTTGACGCCGCCAAAAACTCCATAAATGAAACCGAGTACCCTATGAGGTCAAGATAGATACCTAAGAGAGTAATCTAAGGCGATATCCAGAAATCCATTTCCGGAAGCTAGGGCTTGACGATCCTTGATTCAACACCGAAAAAATCGGTAATTCCTTTTTTGTCAGCCCGTAACTCTTTTCCGACGAACTGATTATGTCGACAAATGGTTTTTGCCATCAAAAACCATTTCGTTGGTAACATTTTTACCGAAAAAATAAAACGATCAGCAAAAGAATTACGTGTTGACAACAAAAAAGTTTTACCGACAGGATTTTTTCGGTCAAAGTAAATTTTCTTTACTGAAAGGTATCACCGATGGAATTTTATCCGACGAAACATTTTTGTCGGTAATTTCTGGATTTCCAGGAGTGACAAACGAGTCTCTTAGTTACCGATCAAGGTTCTCTTTCTTTTGATTTTTTAATAGGTTAAGAACCTAAAAATAGTCTCAACTATATGCCACGTTAGTAATCGCGGTTCTTAACTATCTGATTGGTTGATTTCCGCTCTCTTAAAATTCACGAAACAAAAAGTATATTTGTTAAGCATTAAATAAGTCTAAACCATGAGCAACAAATTTGATATTTCAAAAAAGTGGGAAAAAAATGTTTTTATTGCTTAAAATGTCAGTTTAATGCCAAAATCAGTCGAAAAATGTTGAAAGTACAAAATTCGATAGTTGACAAATCGAATATCAATAGTTTAAATTTGTGAGAGCGATTAGCACAAAGCTTATAATTGTGACCGTTTTTATATTCTTAAACTTTTTTAAATTAATGGATTAAGAAGACTTTTATCGACGAATCAATTCAAGTTGCTAAATTTGCAGTTCTTAATGTTATTAGGGGTAAAAGGTCTTTTGTTGTCATATGTTTGGCTAATATTAGCTTTTGGTGCCATATGTTTTTTTTTTGTCATATGTTTGCATTTTGTAGACTTTTGGTGAATCCGTTAGTCAATAAACAGTTAAGTTTGACCGTTAAATACTTTTATTTTGTTCAATTTAGTCCTCTAATTTATATTCTTAATTTTTAACTTTTACAATCTAGCCCCCAAAGTTTTCAAATCAGACCTAGGTCGAAATTGACTGAGTCAATGTTCGACCCACGGCTAGTTCGGACTTAGGCTAAGGTACCCAGACCAGTGCGACCCTAGCTAGGGTCAGACCTAACCGTGGTCGGACCCTAGCTAGGTCAATTTGACCAGGGTCCGATTGGGGTAACACGGTACAGTACGCCATTCACCCAACCTTTTTTCTTCATGCATTCGATCTTTCTTTTTTTTCTGGGTCGGTGAAATTATTTGGGCAGATGTCTAAATAAATGATTCTTGAGTAATGATATTTTCTGGGTTTTCTCAGGAATTTGTCCGTCGTCCCTAGTGCGATTGCTTTATCGGAAAGGATCTTTACATTTCTGGGTTTTTGTTTAGCTCAAGAGTCAAGATTAAGGTCTTGATTTCCATTCAATTTCTCCCATGTGATTGTATTGTTTGGCATAACAGATTAACATACTCGCTGGCATTTTTCAATGCTTCCCGGGATTGAGTTCTTGATTTCAATCAAACTAGGTCCGATTAGAAATTTTTGGGAGCTAAATAGTTATAAGTTAGGATTATAAATTAAAGGACTAAATTGAACAAAATAAACGTATTTAACGGTCAAAATTAAATGTTAACTAACGGATGCACAAAAAATTTACAAAATGTAAAATATTACACCTAAACCCATGATATTAATCATAACTGTTGTGCAATTTTGGAACACGCAAGTTAAAGGTTAAAGTCCACAAATGCAACCTCTTCAAAAACTCCTTTCTACCAGTTGGCAAACGCAACTAGCTAGCTCCTAATTTTTTGGGTAACTCTTTATGAAAAATATACCCATGTCTGCCTAATTGAACAACGCATGCACACCATTTGTGAATTTCCCATTTTAAACATAATAGGAAAACAGACGGAGGTAGCAAATTGCAATAGGGTATTGGTCCAACTAGAAATGCTGCAAAACTTCAGCATGCAACACCCACAAATTCAAAGCCATCTATAAACTTTTAGTCCATGTACATAAATATTTATGGTACGTCCAGTTATACTATAATGGCTACGCAATAAGAAACAACTGCATCCATATTTACAGTTTAATCTTTGACGGATGATTTGACTAGGTAGTAGCCAGTGTTGGTACTGCTGCTGGTCTTTTTCCTTCCATGGCATCATTCTTCTTTTGACAAACTGCACAAAGGAATGGATGTTTACCCGAACTCCCCATCCGGTTATTTGAGGAAGGTTGATTCCCTTGACAAACAGCACATCTGAAAATCCCAATATCCGGCCTCCTCGCATTCAAGTTCTTCCCCAGCCTGCACTTCATTACAGCAACTTGAATGCCAGATAATATTAATAATAATAATTTACTAAAAACTTAGCTTAAACTAGTTGGGTTAATACCAAAACTGTAGGCTCAACTTGTAGCTGTAGGCTTGTTCCTACCAGAATGTTATTTTATACTTCCAATGCAACACTTTCGCTATCTAAACTATGCATTTGTGCATTTTGCTAGCTCCGTTCATTTTCCTGTAACATCATGCGTCGTCTAGTCAAGGCACCATGAATACATTTTCCTTGCAAGGTTAACAGAAAAATGAAATGAGCTTGCAAGTTGAGCCTGCAATTTGGTAGTTAACCAGAAGTAGTTGTCCATTTTACAGCCATATAGCCTAATAGACCCGGTTTCTTTCACTGGCACTCGGTTTTGGCTTAGTTCAGTCAGTAGTTGTTTGGACAAAATCAAGGTCTTTTCAAGTTAGATTTAACAGCGGAAAAGAAACTTTACAAGCCATATCAAATCAAGAAACGGAGGATTGTACCTCTCAGCAAGTATTGCAGAGCCTTCTTCGAACAGTTCCTCCACAAATCCCACAGCAGAGAGCTCATTCTTAGATTTCTTATTAGAATTTCGTGTCTTTTTCAGAGAGAAAAGCGAGCTCATTAGATTTGGTGTCTTTTGTGGTATTTTGGGGGGTAAAAGTGGAAAATCAGAAGATGTAATGTCCACAACCAAGCAGGTCGTGTCATCCTTTAGTCCTTTCGACCTTAATGCCTCCTGAAAATGCAGTACAGGCCATTCAGTAAAATTAAAACATTATGAATAATTTCAGAGGGGATTAAATTTATAGCCAAATCACCTTAACAACTAGCTTTGCAGTTAGCTCAGTTGCCACACCCCAACAAGACTCGGCAGCTATTTCAGATGATAAGGCATCCCAAATACCATCAGATGCAATTATAAGTCTTCCCTCAGTATTCAAGAGCTAAGAACCACAAAAAATGAAAATATTTCAATTTACCATTCTAGACTTGGTATTTGAGATCAAGTTATGTTAGGGTGGAAGACAAATGTTACCTTCACTTGTTTCACATATGGGACAGGGACAATGAACTCCCCAACGTCTGTGTCACCAATTGACCTTGAGAGGCACAGTCCACCAGGCCAACATCTGAGGGGGCCAACCTGTCAGTTGCAGAATCACAAACGAGACATTAGAATCCTGCCAAAGTTATGAAACGGTAAAAGCAAATTAACAAATCCAGAATACCCCATTATTGCCAAATAAATTGAGTCTTCCTACTTCACCCCCACTTGCAGTTACACGCTCCCTCTCTTCTTCATTCTCTTCCAGTCTATGGTAAACAGTCAGAAGTGACACAACACCTCCTTGAGTGTCCAATATGCATCGAGAATCCCCAACAGCTGCTACAGTTATTGTCCAACCATCAATTACAACCAATGTCACTGTTGTCCCAGAAGTTTCCCCTGTAATAGTCATATAAAAGTTGTCACAAGAAAAGAAGATGTCAGATGAGATTTTCAAGAAAGTATAGCATTAGCAATACAGAATACATGCCTTTTTTCTGGAATTCTATATCTGTCTTCACAAAACCTGCTACCAGTGCACGGGGAAGGGCTTGAAGCCATTCTTCCCTACTAGCATCTTGAGGAACTGCGCTCAAAACATTGTTCAGTAAATGCTCCTTTGCAAAGATAGCAGCTGATATCCCATTATGCCCATCAAATATCTGCACCAGTGAAAAATGGCACTATGAGAACTACGTCCATGATAGAATTAGGTTTTGAGTTTTATGCTTCCAAGTTTACAAAATACACATAGTGTGGCAGAGAACCAAATTATTACTACTTGAAATGTAACATGTATGACCAATTCAGGAAAATCACACATGTAACCACTTTATGCTTATTTAAAGCCAGAAGATTTTCTAATTGACACAGTTCTCTCAGCTTATAAATTCAAATGAAAATTAACCACCTCATACTTTATTATCATTAGTTGATAAATATAGAAGACAAACTGTACCGCAAATACAGAAAACGATGTTGATGGATTCCCAGGTATCCTCTGACAATCAGGCTCTATCAAGAAGTAATCCTCTCCTTTTTTAGCCAAAGCTGCTTGTCCATACTTTATATAGGGTTGCTCTACCTTGCCCTTCCTAATCTCACTGCCGATAAGGGTTGCGAGTGGTACAAGAGGAGGTTTTGCCATCAACGCTTCAGCTTGGCTCATGTCAGCTATGCCTCATCATGTCTAAGATCACAATACCAAGTACCAACAACCCGAGGAGGATGATAATTTTCCGGAAATTCACCTATCCACCAAGAAGAAAAGGTATACCATTTCAGTGAATTAGACACCTGATGAAATCATCATCCTGCAAGTTAATTGAGATCAACCAAACATTAACTAGCTCAGAAGAATTCACACTCATAATCGCAAATCAAATTGTAAAATAGAATGTATATGAACTAAGTGTTACCACAACAATCTACTATAGAAACAAATTCATATAATAATGAGCACCATTGTTGATCTAAAAAAGCATCCTAAAGTAGCTCTGCCTCCATATACTGAAAATAGATGATAAACGGCCCAAAGCATTACTTCGCAGTAACATCATCCAAAAACATCGTAGTTAACTTCATTGAGTGAATCAGCCTATCGGCCATCAACAGCCATTAAAGCGATTCTCGAATGAATGAATCGGGAAAACTAAGCAAGGATCAGCTCCATAAATAAGCAGTAAAGCAGGTAACTGGCAGAAACATGAAAAAATCCAACCATAGAGTTACAGATGTAAACATATATATTAACAGGAGATCGAGCTGCAAAGATTGCGCATTGACAGAAGGCCATACCTGCACTTCAATATCGTAGTAGCTCCACGAATTTATCTCCAAATCACCAACTGTAGAAGTTGTAGTGGATGAAATCGCAGATGGTTCTGGCAGTGCGACAATGAAGGAGATAGAGAGACGACGCGGGGGATTCAGTAGAGAAAGTGGAGGGTAATGGAGAGTGTATGAAATAAAATGTCCCTGTTCCATCGTTGTTATAATCAAAAGCAAGGAAACTCGATTAAATTGACCTCTCTCTCTCTTCTGTCTATCTATATTTATATTTATATATTTATATTGTGTTGGGTCCACACCTCAATATTCATCTTTCTGTACATTTTCATTTTATTAACAAAAAATATATTTTTGAAAAAAAAAAAAAAAAACAAAAAATATATTATATTTGATTCCTATATTTTTTAAATTAATAATTTAGTCTTTATTATATTTGAGAAACATTTATTTATCTTTAATAATATTACTAAATAATTATTTAAGTTTTGTTATTTTTTTAAGGTCGATTAGTCGGCATGTTATAGTAATTATAATTAACTTATCAATTCAACATTCATATCAATTTAAGTCAGCCCTATAATACTCATTCTGTTCAAATTTCGGATACATGTAAATTTTTTTATTCAACGAAGTATATAGATCGAGTGATATTTGTTCCACGTGTTGAGATTTTTCTATCACAAAGATCAGACACTTACCAAATTATATATATAACAAGTCAAAATATGGGTGAAATGTGGTTCTTGAAGTTTGACATCGTATAAATAACATGTTACTCATCGTCCAATATTTATGGATTCAAACTATTAATTTAGTTCTTTTATTTGTTAATCCAAGGACATTGTGTACAACCTAATTAATGTTAAATAAATATTTTTTGTAATTTCAAGTCTAAACTTTATATTTTTGTGATTTGATTTTTTCTTTATTGTTAAATCAAATTTTGTTGGTATTGTGATATTGTATATAATTACGTTTATATAGGTCAAATTTTTCCATTGATGACTCTAAGTGGTTAATAACAAGTTTACATTATTGACACCTCAAGTTGATGAGTTAGATACAATTGAGCCGTTAAGGACCAACGTAATGCTCGACCCAACTCATTTATATATGTAACTATAAGGCTAAATTAGTACAGTAACTGAAGACATTAATTAATTTTTTACTTAATTATCCTCTTCTCTTTCTCATGTTTTGAATTACATTAAGACGCTCTTCTCTATCACATAGATTCGTTCCTCACAACCAATCAACTTGCCCATATTTTACTTTGATTAATTATAAATATTAGTAAACTTAAGATATATTATATACCTTGAAGTTTACATGATCAATGTGGTATTAAAAAAGCAAACCTGGCTCAACTCAACCCCACGCGCTTATTTCTAAATTTCTAAATTACTTCACATAGTAATAGTAATAAATATATTATAAGCTAAAATATATCTGTGACAATTAAAGTAAACATAGTAATGAATATATTATAAGCTAAATATAGTTGTGACAATTACACTAAACATTAATACAGTAACCAAATTAATACAGTAACCAAAGAAAAGAAACATTATTTTGCAAGTCGATTGGGGGATAATGTCTTGCTCTCATTAGTTATGTCTGCAACTCATTCTTGGTCGGACCCAATCTGGAACGCGGTAGCCATAGTTTCTAATTTTGCAGCTTTCTTTCATATTTTTGCTACCAAATGCGACTCTACCGCCACACTAATTATCTGAGATTGTCAGAAATTCTTTTTGTCTTTGAATGTCCAATTTATATAGTTAAAAAGATGTACCAAACCACATATTTGGGGAATTTTTAGACCTAGTAAAAATCAACATCATCATCCGAATCAAACAAACAAGAAAAAAATGCTTATTTTGTTTTGAATGAGCTCTCCAAAGTTCTTGCTTCAATCTCAAATATTTATCTCCCAAATCTTTAATGGCCATCCAAAAGGCAACATAATGCAATCCAATTAATATTAAATGGCTAAAAAGATGTGAGATTTTATTTAATAATAAGTACGCCCAAAGATTTTCCACTACCGCTCTAAGGGCACGTTTGTTCGCCAGTATTGCGATATCCTTGTTAGCATATGGTGACGTGGCGCCGTAATAGGAGCCCGTTAATTTAATGGAATTACCTAAGTTAGTTAGGTTATTATCAATAATTGGGCCAAATCTAATTAGCAATTGATAAGGGAGGCCCAAAATGGGCCTCCCCCCTGTTAAATCTGCTTCCACTTGGGTAGCTTCGGGCTTCTTTTCCACGAACGGGCTCCGGATGTGTGTACAGGGACGGGTACGCCACGATCCCCGAAACACGATCCTCGAACTTAATCTTCAACTTCCTCGAACTTAGTCTCGAAATCCGGATCCTGCACAAGGGCAGTAACCAGCGTGGGAGAGGGGGGGATGCTGGTTGGGCCCTCTCCGACGCTCAAGTCAAAATTTTCTAGAGAGAGAAAGCCTTTTAGAGAGAAGTCAGAGCATCCAATGTCTAAAACGAGGGAGTTGTTTAGAATGAGAGACCTAGGTCCCTATTTATAGGGAACCTAAGGATCATGCCCAGTTTTGAACGGTTTGATGTCGGTATGAAGGAAAACGTATACCGTCATCAAGGTGGATTATGCATGCATTGACTTCTCACATTTACAAAAATAATCGGGACAAGCGCGCGGAGGACATCGATAATCCGGACCCACCCGGATTGTTTAGCAATCCGGGAAGGGTCCGGAGTGCCTTAGGGCAATCCGGAAGTCCTCCGGTCCGGGTACTGCGCGTATTCCGGACCGTTTTAGACTTGGGTGTCCGCGGAAAAGTTCTTTTACGGGTTTTAGAGTTTTTGGCGAGGCCCGAAATGTAAACACGAACCCGAATTGGACAGATATCTAACACTTGCCCCCGAGTCAAGTAGCGGTTCAAAACCCATACTTGACTCTTTTTAAGATAAGATATTCGTCCAATTTAGGTTCGGTACTGACCTCAAGGGTGGCCTGTTTGTCAATTCGAGTTGGGATCATAAATTTGACCAACTTAAATTTTCCGTCGTACGTACGTTGTAAACACCTAATTTTGGTACGCGCGACACGTATGTGACATGTTAAAAATGTTACGTGTAACGCGTTTAAAAAATGAAATATTTAAATATGGAAGGTCTTGGGGTTGCCAAAAATAGGCTCAGCTTAAATTAGGACAATACATATGCAATAAATGATGTAATAATCAGAAAATATATAGTATATATTTATGGCAAAAATCATAAATAATATATATATATATATATATATATATATATATATATATATATATATATATATATATATATATATAATTTTCGGATTTATTGAGTGCATATTAGAGAAAATATATTTTTTCCTAATTTTTAGGTCTAATTTACCTATAAATAGACCCCTAGCATCTATGTAATGAACACAAAAAAAAAATCAGAATAAAATATATTTTTTTTTTTAAAAAACGTGCAAAACTCTCTCTCTCTCTCTCAACCCTCTCTCCCGTCTCACCCAACCTCACCGGAGACCTCCGGCCATTGACCAGCCTCGTCGTCCGCGTCGGAGAACCTCCCGCCGTGACTGTATCGGAGTCCACCTCGCTGCACCGCCTCGCCCGTGAATCGCCAGGACGAATCGCCGCTGTCCCCTGCCACCGGAGCCGTTTTCCGTTGCTGCTGCTGGATCCGATCCGGAGTCTGTCCGCCCTGCCGCTGCTCGCTGCCCCGCCTGCCGGACCACCGTGACGAACCTTGTCGTACCGACGGGCCGCTGCTGTCGTTGCTGCTGAAGGCCGCCGGAATCCGAGACCTGTGCCGCGCCGTTGCCCTCCTCTGGTCTGCAGGTAGTCCCGCTGTAAGTTTTTTTTTTAAATCATAATATTTTATTAATTATTTACTAATATCATTTTTCTGTTTTTTTTGTTATTATTTTTATTATCATTATTATTATTGTTATTATAACATGTTAATTAGCTAATTTAGATGTAGATTAATTAGGTAACGTGTTTTACTGTATGTATATATGTGTAGGATGTATAATTATTAAATTATATCATGATTTTGAGCATGCTTGATTTTATTAGGTTTTATCTCAATTAGGAGTTCTAGGTATGTAATAGTTTTTTTTAGAGCTTATATTTGTCGTTAATAGTATTTTTCGCATAAAGGTTGGTTTAGTTTTTGATATCGTTAGATTAACTCGATGTAACGCATATTTAAATTTTGGAAAATAGGTTAATTAAGTATCGAAAGGGCGTAATTAGAAAATCATTTTTTCTTAATGCGTAACAGAACCCCCGAACTCAAATCTTGGATCGTAGACCGATTAATGTGCTTAGGTATTTGATTCGTTATTTACCTAGGTAATTTAGGAATCTAGTTAGCATTTATTAACTAGTGGCGACTCTTTCAAAATCAACCACGTTTTCAAAACGTAATTCGCCATAGGTCAGATTTTAGGTCCGACAATTTGGCGACTCTGCTGGGGATAGCTTAGAGGGTTCGGGCTTTGTATATTTTCTTATTTGCCATTTTTTAGTTTATTTGTGTACAACTTTGTTATTCTAACTTTGGGTTTTTATGTGATAGGTGCGGAACTTTTTATTTTACTAACTTATGTCTCTTTGTTGAACCCGCACACACACCACTTTAGAATAATCTCCAAAATGCCTAAAACCCAGGGCAACTAGGAACCCCGGAGAGTTAGTAAGGGTACGACCGCGCGACCGAGCCGCCAGAACGACTCAGAACTACTCCACTCGCTTGTGAAGGTCCTGTGATCCCTGTGATGGGGTGAGGAAACCACCTTGTCGGGAACCTATCAGTGGAGCCTACCTTGTAGAACAAAGCAAAAACACACACCTGAAGCTTCGATCCTGCCGCTATGCGTACTTGCGTGTGTTCTTTTTCTAATCGTTCTTGACCCCTAGAGTTTTTTTTTTCATGTATAGGACATGGGTCTCGATGTAATCGTTTTTTTTACCATATGTACAACGCATATTAATGGAAATTTACGTTACAAGCAATGCATCATATTTTCTCAAAAAATGTGTCATTCGAATCGTCGTTTCTAAAACGCTTTACACACCATTTTCGGTAAGAATGGAACGACTGCTTAATTTCACTCATATCAAGGCCCTTCAATTTCCTCAAGGTCGACGTTGACCAGTTTCAGACCGGCATGATGGACGCAAAACGAGACTATTAAAGAAATACCGTGTAGTATGAAGTGCTGCAATTGTTCAACATTGAAAATAGAAACGTCGGGGTTAAGTGCACGCTCCAAAATCCGAACAAGTGAAAAGAATTGAATCCATTTTGTAAAACCTTACCTCGGATTATGGGGCAAGCACTCGACACGTTTTGATCAAGTTTCGCAGTTGTATAGAGCGTCTTAGAAACATATTTTAGTTACAAAACATTTTTTCAAAAGATGGTGAGTTGAATGACACATTACTTTCAAAACAATCATGCATGATATCTTGTGTTCCATATTCTGAATATCAGATTTTTCGCTGCAGGTATTACTGGCCATCACGCGACAAACCATTAACATGGAGGACGCTCAGAAGATCCAGCAACAAGAGGAACGAATAGCCGGGATCGAGACGGCTAGTGCTAAAATGCATCGGGATATGGCATCCATGTCGGCAAACATGGAGCGCATCATGGAACTCCTCGGGGCTCGATCAACCAACAATACTCTAAAACCAGCCTTAGCGACCCCGAGTCCAGAATCCTCCACAACACCTGTGGCGAATACTGGACCTCCAATGCCAGCTACAACCGTGCTTCCCGACGCCACGGTAGAACCCCCTCATGACCAACCCCTGTTTTGGTCATTCCTGATCAATCTGCATCAAAGATGCATGTCCTTCCGAAACCGGCGGTATGTATGGGCATGTTAACCAAGGAGGTGCAATCGGCACGAATACGGCTACATCATCACCTGTCATCGAATCCGAGCAGGATCGTCGCTTGAAGAAAATGGAGGAAAAGATGAAGGTTTTGTCCGGACTTGAGCAGTATGGAGGCATTGGTTACTCCGACATATGCCTTTTCCCCGACATGTCAAGACCGGAGAAATTCAAAGTCCCCGACTTTGATAAGTATGATGGCACTGGTAATCCCATTGTCCACTTGCGGATTTACCTCACAAAGACGGCCCCTTACCAGAGGTATGAGAAATTCTTAATCCAGACATTCCAGGAAAGCTTGAAGGGAGCGGCTTTGGTTTGGTTCGTCAACTTGAAAGCCGGTGACATATCTACGTGGGAAGAGATGGCTGACGCTTTCGTTCGCCAGTATAGGTTCAACTTGGATACAGCTCCGAACCGCATAGACCTCCAAAGCATAGAGATGGAAGGGGGGCAATCATTTAGAAGCTATATGCAAGCTTGGAGAGAAAAAGCCGCTGGAGTCCGACCACCACTGGAAGACGCAGAAGCGGTGTCCATGTTCATCAGCACTCTTAAAGGGGCATATTACTCCCATTTGTTAGGGCATGTTTCAGCCAACTTCGCTGATTTGGTGAAATCCGGAGAAATGGTAGAGCATGGCATTCGAACTGGAAAACTTGAAGAACCCTCCAGGAGTCAGCAAGAGGATATAACCAAAAAGGGAGGCTCCAAGAACTGGTCATCCAAAGACGCAACGGTAGGTGCAGTTTACCAGACGCAAGCTCCGCAAACCCCCGTTGTGGGTGGACCTGAAAACTGGGCTGTGAACAAGATGCGGGAGTCTAGAAAGTTCTCACCCTTACCAGTATCGGCCGCCGAAGTATATCAGAAAGCACTTGCTCAGGGTCTCATTGGTCCTGAGGTTTGGAAGACCACTTCAAGGATACCCAACAATGATCCAAACTCGAAGTGTGAGTTTCACATGGGGATAATTGGTCATTCAACAGAGGATTGCTCACGTCTGAGGCACAGGATCCAGGATCTGATTAACCATAAGCTTTTGATTCTTAACGCAGTTCCGTCGGCCGACGCCAACACCCCTTCGGCCTCGTCCACATAATTTCTCTCGGAAAACCTCTTAGCGTTACATCCGTTTTTTAGCAATGAGTAAACTTTTCAGTTATGTACTCCTTGCGCGGCAAGATCATGAGCCCGCATAGGAAAGAGGGATATTGTCATGATCTAATCAATATAAATAAATCCATATATTTGAGTTTGTTTAATTGGTTTTCCTTTTTTAGGAATGATGCAAGTCGATTGACAATTCAGTCTTTCCTTGAGTCGATGTTCCTGGCAAAGCACTCAAAAAAATAAAGTCATGGACTACCAAGCCCATCAAGGCGGCCGATGAAGGATTCAAATCACCCAGTGATCAAAATCTCCATACAGGGAATACATGCGCCTTCCCGAACCAAGCCGTACATTCATTTTACGGTGACGTCTAAACTGGTCAGTGGCAACCAAATGGCATATCCCCGTTTAGATCGAGCACAACCGCCATTTGAAGAAAAAACGGAACATGCAACAGATCCATTCATACATGGAGCAAATTTCCATTAAAGATGTCGGGCACCCAGGTAAGAGAAGTCGTGATCAATTATATTCCCAAAATTTGATTTTTTTTTTTCCTTATTCATGTGGCCTGCCTGGCCAAACTCCACGTCATCCATGTGTGATCCTCAACCAAGTCATACATTCGTTATGCGACAAAGTCTAAACTCGTCAGTGTTAACCATGGGGCATCCCCAGATGAGATTGAGCATTAGTCGGGGCACTTGAGAAGCCGCGAGAAGAAATCATTGCCTATGTCATTTATTGATCGTAGGGTATCCAGGGCGTCGACACGACCGACGTGTTTTGACTCAGTCAACTGAGTCTTTCTCTAGAAGTTGTTTTGAATTGAAAAATTTTGATTTGCCACTAGGGGCATGTACATAATTGTTGTTAAAAAAAAACAGCAAAAAAGAAAAAAGCAAAAAAAATCATTTTCTTTAGGGTCACAGCCGCCCTTTAATCGACTACAAAAAAATAAAGAGAGTTTTTATGTAAATTTTGTGAGAGCAGTGAAGAAATAAAAGGGTCACAGTTGTCCCTAAATCAACTACAGATAAAAAGGGTCTCACTTGTCCCTAAAACGACTACAAAGAAAGGGCCACATCCACCCTTCAAATGGCTACAGATAAAGAGCGCTCCTGCAACATCAAAAGCGGGAAATAGGTGAAAGGGTCACAGTCGTCCCTCAAACGGCTACAGTTAAAAGAGCGATCCCGAAACATCGATGGCGGATATTAAGTGAAAGGGCCACAAACACCCTCAAAATGGTTACATACAAAGAGTGTTTCCCGGATCAGAGACGAGGAATAAAGGGCCACAGCCACCCTCCAAATGGCTACAATCAAAATAGCTCCCGCAACATTGAAGACGGTGAGAAAATGGTCGCAGCCACCCTCTAAACGGCTACAAATACTCCCGCATCGAGGCGAGAATAAATAACGGGCCACATTCAACCCGAAATTGGCTACTAAACAAGAGCTTCCGCAACAACAAATGAGAAAAACAAAGATAGGGCCATAGCCACCCTTTAAACGGCTACCAAATAAAGAGTGCTTCCGCTAGGTTGAAAACCCGAAAGGGCGACCTAGGCAAAATCAGGAAATGAGAGGCATGGTTGCAAGTTCAGAAATTGCAATCATGGCAAAATGAGGGAAAATAAAAAAACTGAGGGGCACGGTCGAAAATCTCTCAATCGGCCGTGGCAAAAGGAGAGAAAAAAGAGAAATTCTCAACAAAAAAAATGAGGGAAGAAAAAAAGAAAAAAGAAAAAAGAAAAAAAGAAAAGAAAAAAGAGAAAAAAGAAAAAATATCCCGCTAGGTTGTCGCACAATGCACAATTTAGGCAAAAATTAGGGACAAACACTCATGCACATGCGTATTTTCTACGATATAGCGTCTTCAAAGTCAAGCGGGACGGTTACAGTCTGCTCTCACAAGTCACCATTCAAGGATGAGTAGGACTGTTACAGTCTGTTCCTACGAGTCAACTTCACGGCAAGCGGGACAGTTACAGTCTGCTCTTTCGAGTCATCACTCAAAGGATGAGTAGGACTGTTACAGTCTATTCCTACAAGTCACAACCGATAATCAGGATTTGAAGTTTTCCAGCTTCCTGAGAGTCAACCCCGACGAACGAAGCCTTAGTATTCAGCCTTCGCAAGTCACGCCACTAGAGGCACTTCTCCAACGAACGCCACTAGAGGCTCTTCTCCGACATACACCGCTAGAGGCATCGCCAAAGGGTCTCCGGTACGGTCTGACGTAGAGGTCTTTCGCCACCAGAGATATCACCAGAGGTTTTCCGGTACGGTCTGACGTAGAGGTCTTCTGTTACCACTCGCCACTAGAGGCATCACCAAAGGTTCTCCGGTACGGTCTGACGTAGAGGTCTTTCGCCACCAGAGATATCACCAGAGGTTTTCCGGTACGGTCTGACGTAGAGGTTTTTCCGTTACCACTCGCCACTAGAGGCGTCACCAGAGGTTGTTGGTACTGTCTGACGTAGAGGTCTTCTGTTACCAATCATCACCAAAGGTTTTACTTTATTGCACGCCACTGGAGGCTTTTCCTTGTCGCTCGCCACTGGAGGCAACGTCGATTGAGGTTTTACTTTACTGCACACCACTGGAGGCTTTACTTTCCCGCACGCCACTGGAGGCTTTACTTTCTGCAAAGCCGACGGAGGCACTGCCAACAGGGGCACCACCGATGGAGGTTCTATTTTCCGCACTACCAATGGAGGCACCGCCAACGGAGGTTCCATTTTCTGCTCTACCAATGGAGGCACCGCCAACAGGGGCACCGCAGACAGAGGTTCTACTTTTTTCGCACCATCAATAAAGCCAAAGGCCACCTTGGTGACTTGAAGACCCGGAAGACGACATACTTCATAGCCAAAATTAGTGTTTACTCGTCTTTGGACAAACCCCCTCGAATACATTCTACGGGAGTCCGTCCAAAGAGGGGCAAGCTGTAATAACCTAATTTTGGTACGCGCGACACGTATGTGACATGTTAAAAATGTTACGTGTAACGCGTTTAAAAAAGGAAATATTTAAATATGGAAGGTCTTGGGCTTGCCAAAAATAGGCTCAGCTTAAATTAGGACAATACATATGCAATAAATGATGTAATAATCAGAAAATATATAGTATATATTTATGGAAAAAATCATAAATATATATATATATAATTTTCGGATTTATTGAGTGCATATTAGAGAAAATATATTTTTTCCTAATTTTTGGGTCTAATTTACCTATAAATAGACCCTTGGCATCTATGTAATGGACACACAGAAAAAAATCAGAATAAAATATTATTTTTTTTAGAAAAACGTGCAAAACTCTCTCTCTCTCTCTCAACCCTCTCTCCCGTCTCACCCAACCTCACCGGAGACCTCCGATCATTGACCAGCCTCGCCGTCCGCGTCGGAGCGCCTCCCGCCGTGACTGTATCGGAGTCCACCTCGCTGCACCGCCTCGCCCATGAATCGCCAGGACGAATCGCCGCCGGAGCCGTTTGCCGCTGCTGCTGCTGGATCCGATCCGGAGTCTGTCCCCGCTGCCACTGCTCTCTGCCCCGCCTGCTGGACCACCGTGACGAACCTTGCCGGACCGACGGGCCGCTGCTGTCGTTGCTGTTGAAGGCCGCCGGAACCCGAACTCAAATCTTGGATCGTAGACCGATTAATGTGCTTAGGTATTTGATTCGTTATTTACCTAGGTAATTTAGGATTCTAGTTAGCCTTTATTAACTAGTGGCGACTCTTTTAAAATCAACAAAGTTTTCAAAACGTAATTCGCCATAGGTCATATTTTAGGTCCGACATACGCAATCTGTTTATAGGGTTAGCGCAGCGGACAATATACGTATAACAACATGCATTTATATTCGCAATATCATGCAATGAGTGAAATATTTGTAATAATAAAGAATTATACAACGTAATACTATCATGGTAGATGATGTAAACATATAACATGTTGTCAACATGTAGATGACGATATAGCAAATGGATGACGTAATCATGCAATAAGCAAAACACTTAGAACAATATAAAATTGGAGAGCATGCACGTAATCAAGAAGCATGGTGTAAATGTGAGATATGATGTAAACATGAAATACATACTTAGATTATAAAAATTATCATGTAACGATCATGAATAAGAATCGTGCATAATAAATTCTATGTACGTAATATGTAATAAAAATTACGTGTAGTGTATCATGTAGCATTGTGTAGTATGTATGCAATATGAACATAAGAGAGATGCAAAGATGCTTGTAAAGGTTGCTAAGGACTTATATGAAAATACATGAAAGTTTAGTCCTTAGCACATGGTGTAAGCACTATTAGTGAAAATTAGGAGAGAGAGTACTCATTATCTTACATCCTTTATAGATAAATCTCCAAGAAGCTCTTCGTTCTTGATGAAGATGAAGCTTTTGAAATCATAGATTTGGAGTAGACACACCATAGTTGATATCAATTGGATTCCGATGTGGCACGTTTCAATTCGGACTCGCTTCGTGTTGGTGAGTTGAATTCCGTACATGGCTAGACATTTCGTGACTTCGTTTGGCCTTTATTCGATCTTGAAATCATCATGTGTGTAGTCACCTTAACATGCACATAAGGTGTTTGATAAAATGCATTAGAGTAATTAGTTTTCCAAATCGGCCAAAATTTTCCTAAGTGCTGGAAATTTGTAGAAAAGTATAAATGGATTGTTATACTTCCCTTGTGCATAGTATTCATTGCCGTCATGTTGTTCCATGCTTTAGTCATCGTTTTTGCATGCTTGATGTTGATGATGGGTAATTGTTCGGACATGATCGTTGATTGTTGTACATGGGTTGTGGTAGGCTAGACAATGTGCTTTGAGCATCTTATGTTGATCATCGGCCATTTTTGCAAGCATGCTAAAACACTTAGAAAATATTTTAACAATATCTAATACTTGTTACCATAGATGTCGTCGTATGAGCTTTGTCGATAAGCGTCGTGGGAATGCTTAGAGGTATTGTGTAGAAGTTGATAATAGTTACTTGATGCATGCAATCCATCCTTGTTGACATGTATGTACATACATGGAAACACTTAGAAAATATTCTCCCCTTGTCGACATCAATCCTCGTCGACATGTATGTACGTACATGGAAACACTTAGAAAATATTCTCCCCTTGTCGACATGTATGTACATACATGGAAACACTTAGAAAATATTCTCCCATTCTCAACATCCATCCTTGTTAACATGTATGTACGTACATGGAAACACTTAGAAAATATTCTTCACTCGTCGACATGCATCCTTGTCGACATGTATGTACGTACATGGAAATACTTAGAAAATATTCTTCACTTGTCGACATGCATCCTTGTCGACATGTATGTATGTAAATGAAAATACTTAGAAAATATTCTTCACTTGTCGACATGCATCCTTGTCGACATGTATGTACGTACATGGAAATACTTAGAAAATATTCTTCACTTGTCGACATGCATCCTTGTCGACATGTATGTACATACATGGAAATACTTAAAAAATATTCTTCACTTTTCGACATGCATCCTTGTCGACATGTATGTACGTACATGGAAATACTTAGAAAATATTCTTCACTCATCGACATGCATCCTTGTCGACATGTATGTACGTACATGGAAATATTTAGAAAATATTCTTCACTTGTCGACATGCATCCTTGTCGACATGTATGTACGTACATGGAAATACTTAGAAAATATTCTTCACTTGTCGACATGCATCCTTGTCGACATGTATGTACGTACATGGAAACACTTAGAAGATATTCCACACTTGTCGACATCCATCCTTGTCGACATGTATGTACGTACATGGAAACACTTAGGAAATATTCCTTGACACCTAGCATCTCATCATGTGTTGACTGTTGATAGCTGTATGCGCGTGCTCGTATGTACGTGCTTGTATGTGCGCACTTTCCCCCACACTTAGAATCTTTTCTCTATCCCTGGCTATGTACGCTGTATCCATATGATTGATGTAAACACAGGTTGTATGCCTACACCTTGTTGTATGCTAACACTTGGTAATATGTTGACACATAATAGCATGCTGACAGCTTGCAATATGCTGACTGTCATCCAGAGCAAAACACTTAGAAAATATTTCGCCCTTGTAATCATGTATGCTGTGAGTATGAGCTCGACGTTGACATGTAAGGTTGATGTGTTGAAGGAGTTGCCCCCCTTGCATGATGCTTGTTACTTGTTGCGCGAAGACTAACGAGTCTTGTACGTACATAGTTATCTCACATGGAGCGTCCATTGCATAGATGTTTGCATAAGTGTTGATGCGTGTTTGTGCACTGATTGGATTGTTGGTTGCATTTTTTAGGATGTCAGATCTTGCTATCTTCTCATCAGAATTAATCTTCCCACGGCTGTTATCATGAGTAAGTCCACTATTTCCATTCTGCGAGTAACTCTGTGTTCGGATGTCGACATGGTTGAGCAGCTAAATAATACACCAAGTGTAGATGTTGATGTCCTTTATGACTTGTATCATGTTGTAATGTAGGTTGGACTGATGGAAAAAGCTCGTCTTTGCAGATAGCCGATGTATACAGTAATCCGCTTGTTGGAAGGAATGTCCGTACAATTGCCCCCGCTATTCTGGAGTATCCGGACATGGTCGCGGTAAAGGACTTGTGAGTGATGGGTCCGACCACAGTCGTCAGGCTCTTTAAACGGCGAGGAAACGGCAAACAGGCCCACCAGGCCCAGAGTAGGGGTCAAGATGACCTAGGAGACGGGTCCCGATGAAGGGAGTCCCGGCGAAGCAAGGTCCCGACAGAGTCGGTCCCGACAGTGGAGCTGGAAGCTCCCGATGAGAAGCCTTTAAGCAGGCCCCGATGTTGAATCCCTGAGAATGATTGGCCCTGTCATGATGACGAGGGGCCCCGAGCGGTGACACAACGAGATAACTCTGGAGTCCCCGACAGGAGTCGGGACTCGTTATCAGAGGATAAAGCCAAGATATGCGGGGCGTGGCCGAGATACGCGGAACGTGGTTAAGATACACGGAGTGTGGCCGAGATGCGGGGCATGGCTAAGATACGCGAGATCACGTACGAGATATGCGGGATACGGGCTAACCACCCCTAACGGTTCGCCAGGTACCTGAGGCATCTCTTTGCCTATAAAAGGGCAAGAGGTCACCTCAGATCACTTACGTTGAGTTGAATACACTTTGATATCTGTTACTTGCCAGTCAGACGAAGTACTCATTTAAGCATCGGAGAGGGATTCTGGGTCGCCGCCCGGTCTATCCCCTCTTGCAGGATTGCGTGGAGCAAAGGAGCTAGGATTGCCGTCAAGATCCGTATTGGAGTTCCATCGTGATCCAACATTGGCGCCGTCTGTGGGAATCAAACAAAAAGCTGATATGCCTTCTACTCGATCGATGGCGGCTGGCAAGAACAGAAGGGGACAATCCGGTGGTTCCCGTCACCCCGCTGCAACGAACCTGAATTCAGTACCAGAACAAGGAGAAAACCAGAACCATCCCCCGGCTGAGCTCTCCCAGACAGGGGGGCACAATGGATCGCATCCCGAAGATGCTGCCCCTCAACACCAGGATAACAGGGGGCAGGAGGCTCCCCCGGCTGCAGACTTGACAAGAGCCGTGGCAGAGGCCATGCCCATGTTCCTGGCGGCTGTAGAGGCTCTCTTGGACCGAAGGGAGGCTGCGAGGAGGCAGGAGGAGATGCCCCCACTGGAGGAAGCAACCCTACCAACAGAGGGTCGGAACGCGCAGGAAGCCCCGCCCCAAGGCCAAGACAGAGGCAGAACAACTAGTCAGCCGGAAAGGTTCGTGGTTGACGGGCCAGGACCAGTACAACACAGGACCATTCCCCTGAATGGTCCCATCACTCCCGACCAGGTGGTAAAGATCGTGAACATCTGTATGGGAGAACAGAAGCCGCTGGTGTCGGAGCTAAGGGATCGATCCACTCATCCCTTTGTTCCCCGACTAATAGACACCCTCGCCCCGCCTGGGCTGGGTATCCCCGAGATTAAGGAATATGATGGCGAAGGAGATCCAGTTCGTCATGTCCAGAAGCATCTTATGGCGTGTCTGGGTAGAGCCCCGAATGAAGATATAGTGTGTACACTGTTCCCAAACACACTTGGAGAAAGAGCCCTGACCTGGTTCTTTAGCCTGCCCCCAGGCTGCATTACCTGTTGGGCGGACATGCACGACCGCTTCATCCGACAATACCAGGGCCGCAGACGTTTGTTGAAGAGCGTGAGGTCCCTAACCCAGGTGGTGCAAAGGCCCGACGAGTCGCTGGCACACTATTACCAGCGGTACACCGCTAGCGTAGCCGAGATAGACGAGGAAATCTCGGAGGGCGAGACCATTCGCACCTTTATTCGGAACCTGACAGCCCCCTATGGCTCCGATCTGATGCACAGCGTGGCTGAGAAGGCTGTGTGGAATATGGAGGCTTTGCAGATGAGGGTGAAGCGGCAGATCGATGTCCAGGAATCCAAAATAGCCGCAGGAGAACTGGAGCCCCCAAAGTCGAACAAAGGGAAGCAGTCGAGTAAACCTTTCGACGATCGTAAGTCAAAGGGTAAACCCGACAGTGGCAAAAATCGAGGTCGTCCGGATCGGAGGGACGACAGACGCTCTTCAAGGAAGGATAAGCGGGAGGATTTTGACATTCCTCTCAACTGCTCCATGGCGGAAGTGCTGACAGTCATGGAACGACAAGGTATTTCCAGGTACCCCCCGAAGAAAGATGGAGAATTCCTGGGGTCCCGCACAGATCGCTATTGCCGGTTTCACCGCGCGAATGGCCACGACACCAATCACTATCGGGAGCTGAAGAAGGAGATTGAAAAGCTAATCCAGAAGGGAAAGCTTAAGGAGTTCGTTGGGGACAAACGATGCAGGTCCCGCTCTCGGTCCCGATCGCGGTCCCGTTCCCGATCCCGCGATCGGTCCCCGAAGAAGAAGAGAACTGATCCAGAGTCATCCGGTGTTCGCAAAGAAAGACGAGTCATCAACGTGATTCATGGAGGATTCGCTGCTGGAGGTGATACCCCATCCGCCCGAGAGGTCTATGCCTCTAGAATTCCTACGGCGGTGGTGCTGGGTAAGAGGTCCCGATCTTGGACCTTGAAGGAAGAGATGGTGATCTCCTTCTCATCGGAGGACCTCATAGGCGTAGAGACTCCACACGACGATGCCTTGGTGGTAACTTTGGACGTAAACGGGTTCGAGATGAAGAGAATCTTGATTGACGGAGGGAGCTCCTCCGACATTCTATTCATGGACGCGCTGGAAGCCATGGGGAAGACGAAGAAAGACCTGAAGGAGGCAAACTTCCCAATGGTCGGGTTCTCGGGCTCAACTTCCTACCCGCTGGGAGTAATCACCTTACCAGTGGAGTTTGGTAGCGGGTGGAAATCAGAAAGGAGGAACGTGGAATTTGTCGTAGTTGATTCTGCGGGGACCTACAACGCGATTATCGGGAGAACCACCATCAATCCCCTAATGGCGGTTGCCTCGACTGTGCACCAGAAGATGAAGTTCCCGACCGACCATGGAGTCGGAGAAGTCAAGGGCGACCAGGTGGCATCCCGAAAATGCTATGTCAACGCCACCCGGAGGAGGAGGCGAGAGACCATGACTGTCCTCCAGACAGACACAGATCCCAGAGAAGAGTTTGGGCGTCCCGCCCCCGTAGAAGATCTGAAAGAAGTCGAGATTGACGGACCCCAGAGGAAGGTGAAAATCGGGTCTGCTCTAACATAAGAGACAGCCCAAAAACTGGTGGAGCTACTGAAAGAGTTCAAAGAGCTGTTTGCCTGGTCCCCCAGCGATATGCCAGGGATCAGCCACGACGTGATTGTGCACGAGCTGAAGATAGACCCCGCGATCAAGCCTATCACACAGAAAAGGCGTCCGATGGGCACGGATAAAAAGATCGCGATCCAGCAGGAGGTGGGCAGGTTGCTCGATGCTGGTTTCATTAAGGAGCTCCGATTCCAGACGTGGGTCGCCAACCCAGTGCTGGTGAAGAAGACTAACGGGAAGTGGCGAATGTGCGTGGACTTCCGCGACTTGAACAAGGCTTGTCCAAAGGATTGCTATCCACTCCCGAGGATTGACCAGCTGGTGGATGCCACATCGGGACATGAGCTGCTGAGTTTCATGGATGCGTATTCAGGCTACAACCAGATCAAGATGGCCAAGGAAGACGCCCCCCACACTGCGTTCTATGCAGACAACGACATCTATCACTACGATGTCATGCCTTTCGGGTTGATCAGTGCCGGGGCAACTTACCAGCGGATGGTGAATAAGCTGTTTGGAGATATGTTGGGAGAAACCATGGAAGCCTACGTGGATGATATGCTGGTGAAGTCCCGACAAGCCGAGGATCACGTGCACAACCTTACCATGGCGTTTGAGCGGATGAGACTCCATCAAGTTCGCCTGAACCCGACGAAATGCGCCTTCGGAGTCCATTCAGGGAAGTTTTTAGGCTTCATGGTAAGCCAAAGGGGAATTGAAGTGAACCCTGAGAAGCTGAGGGCAATCGAGGAGATGCAGTCTCCGATAAACCATCGGGAGGTGCAGGTACTGAATGGTCGACTAGCCGCAATGAACCGCTTCTTGTCCAAAGCCAGCGACCGATCAATGCCGTTTTTTGAAGTCTTGAGGGCCAACAAAAAATTCGAATGGACCGCCAAATGTGAAGAGGCGTTCCAAGCACTCAAGCAGCACCTTCGCACACTCCCGCCGCTAGCAAAACCGGTTCCAGGCGAGCCGCTCTTCCTTTATTTGGCTGTTTCTGAATTTGCCATTAGCTCTGAGTTAGTAAAGATTGTCGAGGGTAATCAAGTCCCCGTCTATTATGTAAGCAAGGCATTTGCCAAATCTGAATTGAACTATCCCGTCGTTGAGAAGTACCTCTTTGCGTTGATAATTACTGCTCGGAAGCTAAGGCCATATTTCCACGCACACGAGATCACTGTGCTAACGAACCAGCATTTGAAGCATTTTTTGAACCGACCGGATGCGTCGGGGAGATTGGTGAAGTGGGCAGTAGAGCTCAGTGAGTTTCGAATACACTTTGCTCCAAGAACGACCATCAAGGGCCAGGCATTGGCGGACTTTATAGCAGAATCTACAGCCCCCGATCTAGAAGAAACGGGCCCTGTAGAGGGGGCAACCATGGAGGTCCCGACAGTAGAACAACCAGAGAGGGCAGAGCAATCAGAACAGCCAAACAAAGAAAATACCTGGGAGATGTACACGGACGGCTCCGCGAGTTCAGACGGGTCAGGAGCGGGCTTTTTATTGATACCACCAGGTGAAGGTGAACCTCTCCGATACGCCTTGGCTTTAACATTCAAAGCCACAAACAATGAAGCGGAGTATGAAGCTCTCATCACGGGCCTAAAAATTGCTAATGGCACTGGAATCGATCACTTGAGAGTGAAGTGCGACGCAGCGTTAATTGTGAACCAAGTTCAAGGGCAATACGAAGCAAGGAGCCCGATAATGAAAAAGTATCTACGAGAGGTACAAGCCTTGAGAGAGAACTTCAAAAGCTTCGATATCGAGGCTATCCCGAGGGAAGAGAACGTAGAGGCAGACGCCTTGAGCAAATTTTCCCTGGGGGCACCTTTGGAAGAAAATCGGAAGGTGCACTTCCTGGAGAAGGTGATCTTATCGAGCATCGACCCAACACAGGTGTGCGCCATTGAGACAAAGTCGGAGGAAGAGCCCACTTGGATGGCCCCGATAGTCGCGTATCTGACTACGGGGGCAGTCCCCGAGGATAAGGTAGCAGCAGACAGGATATGTCGGATCGCGTCTAATTACGTGATGCTGGACAATCAGCTGTACAAGAAGGGCTGGTTCTCGACTCCGTACTTGAAGTGTGTAGCAGAACCCGACACCAATCGAATCCTGAAGGAAATGCATGAGGGAGTCGCGGCTTGTCATGAGGGGGCCCGATCCATTTTGAGGAAGGTGTTGAACTTAGGCTACTATTGGCCCACGATGAACAAAGAAGCAACGGCGATGGTCCGATCATGCGACGCGTGCCAGAGGTACGCCCCGAGTATCATGGCTCCGGCTGCTAACCTGACATCCATCAAGAGCGCTTGGCCCTTCGCGCAATGGGGCATCGACTTGGTGGGACCTCTTCCACAAGCACAAGGACAATGTAAGTATTTACTTGTAGCTATCGATTATTTTTCGAAATGGATAGAGGCGAAGGCATTGGCCAGAACAACGGGGAACCAGATCGTCAAGTTCCTCCAAACCCACCTCGTGTCCAGATACGGGATTCCTAAGGTGGTGATCAGCGACAATGGCCCACCATTCAACGGCTCTCAGGTGAGGGAGTATCTGGAAGAACTGAACGTTGAGCATCGGACCGCCTCCGTACGCCATGCTCAGACTAATGGCCAGGTGGAGTCAGCCAACAAAATCGTGATGGATGGCCCGAAGAAGAGGGTCTATGCCTTGAAGGGCAAATGGCTGAACGAACTGGAAAACGTACTTTGGGCTGTTAGAACGACACCCAAACGATCAACAGGGGAGACTCCGTTTGGCCTTGTTTATGGCACGGAAGCTGTCGCTCCTGTGGAGGTAGCTGTGGCATCCCATCGAACGAGATAGTATGAGCCCCTGACGAACGATGAAATAAGACGCCTGGACTTGGACCTACTCGAAGAGAAAAGGCGGGAAGCCGATGAAATCCAAGCTCGAATGCGCTTAGCGACGGCCAGGTACTATAATCGGCGAGTGAAGTCCCGACAGTTCTTCGTCGGGGAGCTGGTTTGGCGTCGCAACGAGTTCACCCTTTTGGATCGAATCAACAAGATGTCACCAAAATGGGAAGGACCTTATAAGGTCGTGGGGATGCCAGCTCCGAACGCATACAAGTTGGAAGACCTCGATGGCAGAACGTTAAAGCATTCTTTCAGTGGCGAACACTTGAAGAAACACCATGCTTGATGAAAGTCGCCTTCAGTGGTGCACGATGAAAGTCGCCTTCAGTGGTGCATGATGAAAGTCGCCTTAAGTGGTGCCCGATGTAAAATCGCCTTAAGTGGTGTATGCTGTTTATCGTTTAATTCGATGTAAGCCTATCTTATGCCAATAAATAAAGAGGTTGCTTCCAAATAAGAGTTGTCCTTAGATTTATGCTAAGTGTAAAAGTCGCCTTCAGTGGTGCACGATGAAAGTCGCCTTCAGTGGTGCACGATGAAAGTCGCCTTCAGTAGTGCACGATGAAAGTCGCCTTCAGTGGTGCACGATGAAAGTCGCCTTCAGTGGTGCACGATGAAAGTCGCCTTCAGTGGTGCACGATGAAAGTCACCTTCAGTGGTGCACAATGAAAGCCGCCTTAAGTGGTGCACAATACTTAGATTTATTCTAAGTATCCAAAAGTCGCCTTCAGTGGTGCACGATGAAAGCCGCCTTAAGTGGTGCACAATACTTAGATTTATTCTACGTATCCAAAAGTCGTCTTAAGTGATGCACTCGATATTAAGTCGCCTTAAGTGGTGCGCGATCTTTAGGTTTATCCTAAGTAACGATTAAAGTCGTCTTAAGTGATGCACTCGATATTAAGTCGCCTTAAGTGGTGCGCGATCTTTAGGTTTATCCTAAGTAACGATTAAAGTCGTCTTAAGTGATGCACTCGATATTAAGTCGCCTTAAGTGGTGCGCGATCTTTAGGTTTATCCTAAGTAACGATTAAAGTCGTCTTAAGTGATGCACTCGATATTAAGTCGCCTTGAGTGGTGCGCGATCTTTAGGTTTATCCTAAGTAACGATTAAAGTCGTCTTAAGTGATGCACTCGATATTAAGTCGCCTTAAGTGGTGCAAGTTATTAAATCGTCGGGAAGGACGTATGAGAAATTCGTAAGTATCGAAGTTTCGACTGCTAAGAACTAAGTCGTCTTAAGTGATGCACTCGATGCTAAGTCGCCTTAAGTGGTACGGGTTGTTAAATCGTCGGGAAAGACGAAACACAACAAGAGATCGGAATTAAAGGAGTCTAATATTGATAAAGGGCTCGAAGGCCCGACGACGACACAAGAGAAGAAAATACAAGGACTCTGAAAGATAAAAGCATTCAAGCTTGGTCCTTGTCAGCAGCATTGGTAGCAGAGGGGTCCGCAGGATTGGCTTCGGGAGGATTGACTATCGGGGCGTCCGCACTTGGAAGTTCAGAAGCGTCTTCGACAATTACGGGGGTACTCCCCCCATCACTCTCCTCGGAAAGAGCAAAATACTTCTTCGCAAAGGGAGCAAGGGAAGGAGACTTGTCAAAGTTGATGGCGTCCCCGTACTCCAGGTGGAGCTCCTCAACGGCGTTGAAGAGAGTATTCTCCACCTCCGCGCCAAAGAACTTCATGGCATCAGCTTGGAAGCCCTCCGACCTCCGATAGTCCTCCCGACCCTTGGCCTCCGCTTCAGCCAGCTGTGCCGGGAATCCCGCGATCAGCTCCTCCAAAGCCTTCTTCTCAAGGACCAGCTGGTCCTCGGCAGCCTTCTTCTCCTGGGTCAGCCGGTCCACGACTGCCCCCCGCTCTTGCCGCTCTTGCCTCAAGAGCCCCTCGAAGTCCGCGATCTGTTGCTGAAGGCCCCGAATCTTCTCATTGAGGACAGCCAGCTCTTTGGCAAGCTTCCCCCGTGAAGACTGGGAGGCCTTGAGATCCGCCTGAAGCTGCTCGCGGACTCCTCGGTCCCGCTCTCGGGCCTCATCATAGGCAATGACATACCCGATGAGGCGATTGTAGTCCCCGAGCTCCTGCAATCAAAAGGAAAAATGTTAGAAGGACAAAAGACCCGATTTATCGATCAACAAGAAAAAAGCGAAGTCTCACCTCGATGCGGCGCACAGCCATACCCCTGACGTCCCGCTGCATATGCGTCCGATTGAGGTGAATCAGATGTCGCATAGAAGGCAGGATGGAACCCGCCAGCAGATGCAGGGCCAGTTCTTGGTCCTATTCCCCTTGTGTGAGCGGGACTCCCTGGAGCGTCTGGATAGGAGCCCAGGGGGCATCGGCCTGTGAAGAGTTGAAGGGCCTGTAGAAGTCCCCATCAAGAGCAAGGGGAGAGATAGGACGAGGAAGAGAAGGGCACATCTCCGTCTCGGCCCGGACAGGGGAGGGAGAGAAGTCATGGATAGGTGAGAGCTCCCGCTGCTGTGGAGAAGACGAAGGAGGCGGCCCCTGAGGGGTTGGTTTCAAGGGGGATTGCCCCACCTTCCGACGCTGCTGAGGGGGGTCAACCCCGCCGGTCTCCTCGGAGGAGTCCAGAGTCTCCACCTGACGAAATTGTTCGCCAGATGGTGCCTTCTCTCCAGCTGAGGAAGGCACCCCCGCTGAAGGCGGTGCATCTGTGGAAGCTGCAGCACCCGAGGAAGCTCCCGAGCGACCTGCACCTGGAGGATGAAGAGCTTCAGATAGGTAGTCAGGAAGTTCATCGGGATTCTTACACCAAACGATACGTCGGGAGACGTATTGATCCTTCCCGCGGTAATGATAGTAGCCTGCCCTCAAGACTCGGGGAGTTTCGCCTCGAAGGATCCTTTTGACATCAGCAATGCGGCCTTTCTTGGTCGAGGAAATCAAGTCCGACGGAACCATCCTTTTATACGATTTAATAGCAAGTCGGAGTTGTTTACCTTCTTCAGCATTCTGGACCTCGAAGAGTTGGTCCAGGTCCACCCGTGGCCGCTTGGGCTGCTCCGCTGCAGGAGACCCCGACCTGGCAGCAGCCTTTTTAGCAGACTTCCTCTTCCGCGAGGGGCGGACAGCATCGGTCTCCCCCTGCTTAAGGAATAGATCGGTCAGCACAGATACCTTCTTGGCTGCAAACAATAAACGAAGAAAAGTTAGAAATTTACCCAAGGGACCATGTTAGAAGGGCCGTCGAAGAGCTGCCCCCCAGAGACAATACTGAGGAGTCGGATCCCGGCGTGCACCAGGTCCCGCTCCACCAGAGAGTTAGCATTGAGAGGAGTGTAAGACTCCCCCCAGCGATAAAGCTTGATTAGTTGGAGAGTCTCGAAGTCCTCATCGGCGTAAGTATGGAAAGCAGGCGGAGGATCTGCTGCCACCTCCCACCGAGGCCAAGGAATAGAAGAATGTTGAATAAAGAAGTAGCTCTTCTTCCAGCTACTGTTGTCGGACCCTGTATCGATCAAGAGTCCCCGACCCTTGACCACCTTCCAGGTGTCACTGGTCCAACCGTGCCGGGCAAGCTGCTGCTTACTCCACTTGGGCATCCGAGGGTAGAAGGCGCAAACCCCCGCCTCGTTGCATTTCAGCCCATAGAAGGTCCGGAAAAGTTGGAGGCTGTAGACCCACTTCTGTCGGAGACAGAGGACTTGAAAGGCGTTCCAGATGCGGATGGCATGAGGAGAGAAGGTAGTGGGGTGTGTTTGGTAGTGTTGGCACAGCTCAACCAGGCTACCGCAAAAGGGGAACCTGATCCCCGCTGATATTTGTCCCGTAGAGACAAATACCTCCCCTTTCTGGGGACGAGTAACCTCAGGGTCACTCGAGGGACGATGTCGAGGATACGGGAAACGAGGTTCCCAGGTGATGGTAATGCAACCCTCTCGGAGAGCTGCATCATAAGCAGTAGTGGAAATCTCATTTGGAGCATAGTCAAATTTAAAGGGTTTTCTCCCCTCGGAGCTGGAACCGCTGTCTGAAAAGCAACCAGGGCAAGAAAATACAGTGGGACTCTGGGAAAAATTGGAAAGGAAGAGTTAAACAAACAACAAAGAGAGTCTCCTTACCAGACATAATTAAGTAGAGGTTGGAGGAGATGAACGAGATGTCGCCGGAAAGATGATCGGAGAGACTCCAAAGACCTTCGAAATCGCAGAGCTTGGAATTGCAGAGGAATCGCAGAGAGCTTTTGAGAATTCGAAGACGGTAAAAGTTAAAGGATGACTACGGCTAGGGTTTTATAGTCGAAGAAGACGGTTGAAAGGACACTTCGATCCGAGTCGTCGAAGTCGAATAGTCTTAATCTGGACCGTTGAGATGAAACGTACAGAAGGACAACAGGCGCAATGATGAAACGGCCTGAAAAGCACTTTTCAGAAAAGGACAGGCGCGAAAAATCAGACACGTGGGTCGAAAACGTCACTCCATTATCTGCTGCATTTAATGCACTAGAAAACCGAAGAGACCTTTGGGATATAGCAGTTATCTACAAAACCCTGAGGAAACGTGGAGGAGAAGATTGATAAATTAAGTAACTGAACCAAGGAACAGATCCCCGACTCTAGTATTGGAAAATCGGGAGTTGGAAGACACGACGAACTAAAAGTCCCTCATGTCTTGGGGGCAAATGATGGGTCCGACCACAGCCGTCAGGCTCTTTAAACGGCGAGGAAACGGCAAACAGGCCCACCAGGCCCAGAGTAGGGGTCAAGATGACCTAGGAGACGGGTCCCGATGAAGGGAGTCCCGGCGAAGCAAGGTCCCGACAGTGGAGCTGGAAGCTCCCGATGAGAAGCCTTTAAGCAGGTCCCGATGTTGAATCCCTGAGAATGATTGGCCCTGTCATGATGACGAGGGGCCCCGAGCGGTGACACAACGAGATAACTCTGGAGTCCCCGACGGGAGTCGGGACTCGTTATCAGAGGATAAAGCCAAGATATGCGGGGCGTGGCCGAGATACGCGGAACGTGGTTAAGATACACGGAGCGTGGCCGAGATACGCGGGGCATGGCTAAGATACGCGAGATCACGTACGAGATATGCGGGATACGGGCTAACCACCCCTAACGGTTCGCCAGGTACCTGAGGCATCTCTTTGCCTATAAAAGGGCAAGAGGTCACCTCAGATCACTTACGTTGAGTTGAATACACTTTGATATCTGTTACTTGCCAGTCAGACGAAGTACTCATTTAAGCATCGGAGAGGGATTCTGGGTCACCGCCCGGTCTATCCCCTCTTGCAGGATTGCGTGGAGCAAAGGAGCTAGGATTGCCGTCAAGATCCGTACCGGAGTTCCATCGTGATCCAACAGTGAGTAAGGCACTTTCTTGTATCTTCTTTGAACTTGTTAATTTTCTAAGTTGTTGCTCTCATGTTGCTGAATGCGTGATTGCAGTTCCTATCTTTAGCACAATTGTCAAAAGATCTGACGCAGGGGCGCGTTCCTCGAGCGGTTCTAAGTTCTTTATGCCGAGTACGACCGTGCTAACTTCTTGCGATAAAGGGAATAGAGTTGAGGGTCGTGGGGTGGTGTCTTCTGCCCCAGGTCGAGAGACCGGCCCAAGGAGGAGCATTCTTCCCATTGAGGTAAGCGTTGTTTACTTCTTCACACTTGAAACTTGATCTTGAAGACGGCTGGTTTTGATGCACGCGTTGCTGATTGTCGCGCTTATGTTGAAGAGCTATGTCGTATTGAAGTTAAAGCGACCATCATTGTCGTGTCTTTTGTGCGGATGACGACATTACCTTTGATGTTGACATTATGAACTTTTTGCCATAGATCCTTGGAGATGATGCTATCTCTTGGTTGGTGTCAGGTTGTCTGTTTCCGGCATGTTGAACCCTTTGTGAATGGGTTGATGTTGTTTTGAGGTTTTCGATAAATCTTTGTTTATGCCTTTGCTTGAATGGTATTTCATCACTTGGACCTGTTTTCAATAATAGTAAACATGTGATAACTTGTTAGTAATATTTCATACCTTGCGTTATCTTCATTGTCCGTATGTATTGGACTTGCATGATAGGATTGAACTCCTTGTTGTGATGGATAGAGCATACGATGTTGCGACTTGCGCATTGCAGGGTGTTATGTACACTTGGTACTTGTAGCATTGCAGGTAGTAATGTACTTGGCACTTGGCCTTTGACATGTAGCAGTGTCGTCTTGACGTAGCAAGACTTAAGTTTATACCGTCTCTTAGTTCCACTCTAAGGCGACGTTGTTGCAAGATATTTCTTGCTTATTTTGTTGTTTTTGCGTTAAATGCTAAAGAGCAAGATAACATTATACAAGACTCAACTTCTAAGTTTGATGAGTTTTGTACAAGGTTTGCTTTAAAAAGCGTATAACATGAAGCTATCATTTTTCAGGCCTATGTCTTCATGGTGTATGAACCCTTAAGAGAGTATGCATACTTTTAGTGTGTGGGGTTGTCGTCTAACAAGAGGACTTCCGCCACAATGGGGTGATCAGTCCCACCTAAGTGCCGCATCCTGGTTTGTATGCAGGGAATGGCTATGAACATGAGGATTTGCTTCTAAGAGCATTTCGCAGCATGCCATTTTTTAGAAGTAAACATGGGGTTTGCCCTTACAAAGAGGATACCACAGCATGCTACTTTTGATAGTAAATATTGGTGTTTATCCAAGATATTGCTTGCTATTGACGCCTTTGGAATAGTCGTCACTTTGAGTAGAGAATTTTATAAGTCCCTCTTTGTAGATAACCCGCAAGTTGTCATCGCCACATACAAGGTTACTGTGCACATAGCGCGATGGCTTTGTGTTGCCGACATCTTCTTGATATAGCCGCTATTATGGATGGAGAAATAAACTCCCTGTTGGTGTAGATAATAGATATGTTGGCGTTGTATGCCATAAATCCCTCCTTGAACATAATGCTTAGCTTGTATTGTTGAAATAGATATTATGTGCATAGGTTACTACTTGGCATAATTCCAATGTAGTAATCATAGTGTAGCATGTACCTACGAACAGAGTTGCTCTTTGTCAGATAATTGCAATGTTTACAAGTTTGCAAAAATATGGAGTTATGAATTTTCTTTTTAGTAATGCATATAATAGATAAAGTAAAGGAGTCTGATACGAGGACTCCTTGTTCGTGTAGGAAACTTCCCTAACTGCGGACACGATAGGTACAGATTGTGACAGGTGCGCATATGTCGGGAGCGGAGCTTTTCCAAGTATCACCCGCTATATGTGATTGTGAATATGTATGTATGAACAGCGACTATGCATTATTGTATGCGTCCACTAGTTGATTCGAATTGATGCATCCTTAGCATGATGTACATGCCTATATATGATCATTTCTTGGTGTTTCCTTCTTAGAAGAATGGTACCGCGTGTTCTTGCAATTATTCGTTTCTTCACTCCGGTGGAATGCCGAGCACTTGTCAGGTTGGTGCCCCCCAAGTCGCTTGGCAGTCGTACCGCTGTTTCCTGATGGTTTCTATTAACTCATCTTCTGACCGTGATGCGCCTACTTGGACCATCCTTTCTGGCTCATCTATCTTTATTTCTTGTGATGCTTCAACGAAAGCAGGACGTGCATGATCTACCCTTGGGTTTTCATCAATGATGGGAATTCCGCAATTGTTTGTCTTGTCACCATGTTGGAGTGCAACCTTGTAGCAGTCTTTTGACAACTGTTGATCTCCCTTCACTTCACCAACTCCTGCCTTTGTTAGAAACTTGATCTTTTGGTGTGATGTTGACGCTATCATACCCCACTTGTTCATGGTTGAATACCCTAGGATTCCTTTATATGTGTCAGGCTTTTCTACGATCACGAACGAAACGCCGATTTGGAGTTGTTGCTCTCCCTCTCCTATTGCGCATTGCGCGGTGTTGAATTTAATGTGCTGGTTTTGCGATGTATGCTTCATGTGTTCACTTTCAAGGGGCCTGGGTTTAGTTGATGTGTCTCTTCATACACTTGTGACTCATTCCGAGGTTGTTTCTGTTTGACGATTGTGCACATGGTTGAGAGATGTTATACTGGTGGAATCCTCATTTTCTCCTTTGTTTACCGAAGATTAGGTTTCGCTGTCGGCGTACGTTTTGAGTGGTACGATCCTTCTTGTATTTTTGACAAGGGTAAACTTGCTAGATGTTGGAAATAATTCTCTAACTCTTTTCTCGTGATTGGTTTGGCACAGGCGTGCGTATAACATAGGAGCGTATCCTGAATTCCTATCTTCCACAATGTTGATGACGTTGTCACTTTGGTGATGCCCCTGTTTTATTATTGCAGCGCGATTTTTAGTCTCGTGGGTATAGAATGCATGAGGCTCCGTTGCATGGAGGATGTTATATGGCCTAAGCCGTTTGTTGTTCCTAGTGCGATAGCTTGTGTTGTTGACGCAATTAATATGTGCGTAGTTGTTACTTGGCGTTATTCCAAGGTAGTATGCATGATATAGTAATGTACCTACGAAAGTAGATTTAACCTTCATTAGATATTTGGAGTTCGTACAACGGATTACAGGAAGGCGTCTACTGATCGCTCCTTTTGAAAAGTACTAAGGCTAATAAACATAAGTTGTACTTAATCTAAGAAGACTTAAAGTAGATATGCAAAAATAAAGATAAAGGGATTGATGATGTGTTTTGACGTCTTCATAGGTGATTTGTCGGCAAGTTGATTCTGCCACGTGCCACATAGTTCCTTAGTGCATCTAGCGTGTTGAGCTCTTCAATCTCCACCTTTGTGGATGAACGAATGTTGGTGTTATGCCCCCCAGTTTTATGGTGCTTGCATCATTCTTCAACGTTCATGCCAAGGAAGGCAGTCATTGGCTCAAGTGGTCGGGGAAGTTTGTTTTCCAGGAGTTTGAAATTTGTTTCCTCCACCTTTCTGCTCCAAGGATTGTATAAGTCGTCATAATTGGTTCCATGAGTGACGTTGTTTTTCCGGCGCTTGGCGAGAGGTGGATTATCATTCGCCTTTTCTTTTCCTTTGCCTTTTCCTGAAGACTCCACATGAGACTTCTTTAGATGCTTATTGCCTTGGTCGATATACTTCTTCATTTCTCCTTTTAAGATTAAGCTGTTTACGTGGAACCTTAATCCAACGCAGATTTCCGTCTCGTGGCCATACACTTCGTGATTTCACACCATTTGCTTTCCCAATAGGCCCTTGCGGAAATTAGAGGGCTTTTTCCACAGCTTGGTCTTCTTTATCTCTTTTAAGATGACGGACACTGGTGTGTTCAATGGAACACATTAGGCGAGATTGGTCTTTTTGAGCCTTTGGACGTCTGACTGGAATGGCCTCTTTTGTTGCGGTTGTCTCTTTTCCCAGGAAGCGTCTATCTTTTCCTCAATTATTTCCTTCAAGGTTCTTGTTGTAAGTCCCGTGATTGGGACATCATCGTCATTAACAGGTTTTTTCCGTCCCTCCTTGTGACGGTTGTCAGCATCGTCTTGGCTTGTCCCCGTGGAAAAACCTTCCTTGTGTATTTTTGAGCGGGAGGTTGGAGGTTGTTTCCATGCCCCTTCTTGGTGTTGTGCTATCACATACGGGTTGTATGAGCGTGCATCTCCTTGTCTTGGTTGTTGGTACTGGAAGGTACCTTCCGTAAATTGCCCCCCTATTCTTTGGTGCGGTGTGTCTTGATGACTTGTGACTCGGGACTTTGTTCTTGTCTCCTCGACTTGTCCGTTGATTGGAGGCAGAGGTGGTGGTGGCGGGGCATATCCTTGGTTACTTAACATCTTTCGGAATGCAAGCAGCTCTTCGAGCGCGGTCATCATGGTGGGAGTGATAGGTGGTGGCGGGTTGACACCTTTGTATTGGAGGACTCCTTGGTCGTACTGTGCGAAGATGCACTTCTTGTTGGCATGAAGAAAGCATTGAATGTGGCAACAGGCATGTGGGAGGATTCAAGTTGACTTCTTGTCGGCTTCTGCGAGGTTATGACCAAGGCGTCGTGGTGCGCAATGTGCTATTTGTCCTTTGATGAAAAATCAATGACATCTTCAAAGGTGGCATCCTTCGTGACGGCCTCCTTTATGTCGACATATTCCATGTTGGTATCATGGGACTTGTGCATTGTCTTTACAACGTAAACTTCTTGCTCGTATGACTTCTCGCTTTCAGCATCAAAGTCTCCATGGATCATATGTACATTTGCCATCTTTTCCGGATGGGATGCCATGTATGCTGTATTCTGGACTTTAAGGCCATGCTGTATGGAAGGCACGCTGCTTGTTGGCATGGAGGATGCAGCGAACATGTCTGTATGCACGTGCAAATGATCCTGCTGACTTGTTGCCTGCTTCTGCTTGTTGGCTGGCATCCTGTATGAGAATTCTTCATTGATCCCCGTCCTTCGCTCGAACTCGTGTGCTGATGCATTATTCTGAATTTCGGGACCGTGCGGTGAGGAAGGCACGTTTGCGGTTGGAACGAATGAGGCGGTAGATCCTGCTTCTGGAACGTGAGAACGTCCTGGTTGGTTTCTTGTTGGCTTTAGCTTCGGCTTGCTTGCACCCGCCTTCTTTGGTCGTCTTCCTGTCATGGCTTGCGGTACTGCACGGCTTTTTGTTCGAATCACTCAGACGGCGCCAAATGTTAAGTCTGCTTTCACTTGGGTAGCTTCGGGCTTCTTTTCCACGAACGGGCTCCGAATGTGTGTACAGGGACGGATACGCCGCGATCCCTGAAACACGATCCTCGAACTTAATCTTCAACTTCCTCGAACTTAGTCTCGAAATCCGGATCCTGCACAAGGGGCAGTAACCAGCGTGGGAGAGGGGGGGATGCTGGTTGGGCCCTCTCCGACGCTCAAGTCAAAATCTTCTAGAGAGAGAAAGCCTTTTAGAGAGAAGTCAGAGCATCCAATGTCCAAAATGAGGGAGTTGTTTAGAATGAGAGATCTAGGTCCCTATTTATAGGGAACCTAAGGATCATGCCCAGTTTTGAACGGTTTGATGTCGGTATGAAGGAAAACGTATACCGTCATCAAGGTGGATTATGCATGCACTGACTTATCACATTCGGAAAAATAATCGGGACAAGCGCGCGGAGGACATCGGCAATCCGGAAGTCCTCCGGTCCGGGTACTGCGCGTATTCCGGACCGGTTTAGACTTAGGTGTCCGTGGAAGAGTTCTTTTACGGTTTTTAGAGTTTTTGGCGAGGCCCGAAATGTAAATACAAACCCGAATTGGACAGATATCTAACACCCCCTTTATGCATGGTTCGGCCGAAACCCTAGTACCACATTGGTTGGAGTTGCCTTTTGGCAACTCCACCCAATATTATATATAGGGATGACTCATAAGGGTTTAAACACACAATTAAGAACAAGGATCTCCATTGAGAAAACCACTCACCCTAGTCTAAATTTCGGCACCACCAACATCAAGTTCGAGGTTCCATCTCCGTTGAAGAATCGATCAGATGTCTTGTTGTGGAGCTACATCGCGTGGGACTTCTTCTAATGAAGAACTTGCACGTGGTTCCGACCGGAGGATCAGAACTCCCTCCACATCATTCTTGGGCAGGAAAGCTAAAAGGTATGTGTACTAATTCCGTTGCGTAGATTAGATTTCTTGCTAGTACACGTTTAGCATTCCGTAGTATTATGTTCAACTCTGACCAGTAGGGCGAAAACTAATGCTCTAATTACACTGGGCCTTGCTTATTTGACTAATTTTGGGCTGCCATTTTTTTTATTAGGCCTTTAACGGGCCACTATTTCCTTTGGGTCGAATATATATATATATATATATATATATATATATATATATATATATATAAGAATTGTTTTTGTATGCTCGAGGTCCGGTCCGGTTTTCAAAACACTGAAGTTACTAACCATAATTAACTTACTGTGTGTCGTATTTTATTTTTTTTGCGAGAATAATTTAATCGATTGTTGTGATTGATGGTTGATGCAGTCTTAAAGTGTACAAAGTATTGCTTGGGATTTCAGTTATAACGCTCCCGTTTCTCTTATTTAAGTATATTCAAGTAAGTGTTTTTCTAGGGACTCCATTTATTAAATATTTCAGTTATGCATGTTTATTGTATTGCTGCGATATAGATAATTTTAATTTACATTGAGCACAAAGTAATATATCTTGTAGTGTGATTATAAAGTATAACTGTAGCAAGTAATTAAAGAATCACCTAGAAATAAACTACAAGAAATAAATTCGGGTTTTCTAAATATTAGATGTCAATAAAGTCAACATTATTGTGTCAAGAGTTTCCACAGCAACTTGTGCAATAGTGTCATAATATAAAGTAATGGAACATCAATCTTGCTGGAGTGTAGCCATAACAGCTCTATGCAGATTGATGTGTGAATTAAAGTATCTATTCGAATCCAGATAACATACTTTAGAGTATATGAAATATTGACGTCTAACTTCAGTAGTTACCGGGTTAAAGTCATGAGTACTTAAGAAATTTAGTTGCTCCAAATACAGTTTACTCATGATTAATTAAATTAAATAAAGATGCCTATATAATGTGATTTCAAACGTAGATGTAGCCACTGTTAGATTACGAGGAGTAACACTACGGATACTAAATAATGGTACATGCTAGTAATCGAAATTACACAGCGGAAGATTCGCACATACCTCAAACGTGATCCGTAGTCCCTAGATCCTTCTGCAGGGAGTTCACGATCCTCCGGTCGGGACCCGTAGAGGTTCTTGTTAGAGAAGCCCTACGCAGTACAAGTTCTACAGCAAAGCCTCATATCGATTCTTGGCACATGGATAGATCTTTGGAGTGTTTGCTTAGAAAGAAAATTGGCACACCTTGGGTGAGGGGTTCGGCCGAAATACCTAGGTGTGGAATGGAGGGTTTTTCTCTCTAAAACACTCTAATGAGGGAATAGTGATTAACCCTAAAATTCCCTAACACCATGTATTTATAGGAGGAGCAAAGTTGACAAAAGTCCACTTTGCCCACTCCTAATATTCGGCCGGCCACTATGCATAGGGAAGCCCAATTTTGGGCCTCTCATGTGAATTGGGATTCGGGTCTAGCCCAGTTACCCTAATGTGACATGTAACTAATTTCCTTAGGTAAACCTATACATATTATGGGCTACCAATTACGGCGCCCATCACCATATGCTTACAGCTCCCACTCGCCGGAATGGGAAGGTACCTGTTAATGTATTGTCGTCCAAATCTGCATCAACATTTCACTCCTACGATCTAGTCCTTGCTTCTGAATAATTCATACGAGGTTTTCCGTGTGATCGGCGGATACGATGGGCATCGTGCTACTCATCTTTTAGGAGTATTGTAGCGCCCGCAGAACATTGATTCCCTTTTCTCCAATAAACATGTTATAAACAATATTTATATAGTACCGCTCTGTATCCTAGGTCAACTGTTAATTCTCCTTTTGCCTAGTTTCCACATAGGAATACTTCTCCAAGGCATCCGTACAAGTATTCACAAGCTTCAATCTGGTTGGTGGCCACCTAGTGAATACAAGAGTCGGTGAATTACATGTGAACTTGACCATCCCCATCACTCATATCCTTAGTCAGACCCAACCAGTTTCCAAAGACGTGGTCACTGTTCAGCACTACGCTCGTACGTCGGGAAGCGAGCATTGGGCCTGATCTTAGATATGAGTTCCGAGTCCGTGAGGATACTTTAGGTGCCTCTTCATAAGGCTCATGGGATCATTCACACGCTCGAGGTGAAGAAGTTTCCGCCCGCCAGAATCACGAGGATTCCTTCCTAGCACAACCGAGCTGTGACCCCGTGGTCGTACGTGGCACGCGTCGTATGAAGCACGCGTTGATAGCATACCTGAACCTTTTGGGTTGACAGGAAAGGGATATGTCAATCATGTTACCACAGATTCTCATCTGGCCCAGAATGTGGTTTAATGATGAACGAAGTTCATCACGGCGATATGCAAAACGAAGATCATGTCGAGTTACTTCAAAACTAGATAATCGTCTTGCTTAATCAGGTTTATCCCCCTGACTCTTAGCCAGTCTTGCTTGGTAGAGGCCTCCCTCCACCACAAGACTACCACACCTGTGTGACTAGGTAAGGCCCACATTCGACATAGTTTGGCAGAGGATTGCGTCCTCCTACGACTTAGTTTATAAACCGTAAATCTGATGTAATCAAAACATTATGACGTCGATTGATCATAAACTCAGTTGCAATTCTTTCGCTTAAAAAATGTACCTTTCTAATATCAAAATGTTATCACGGATACATGCCATTTGTAAACCCTACGCAATCCAGTCAGTTGTACATGCCTTTCGAATATGTCCCTGCGTAGTGGTTTTGTTAATGGGTCCTCTACCATGTTATTGGTGGACAAGTAATCCATAGTGATTATATTGTCTACTACCATTAAAATTTAGCATGAAATTATTTCTCATCAATGTGTTTTGTCTTTCTACGGTACTTCGGATTCTTAACTGCCGCAATGGCTGCTAGACTGTCAGAGAAGACCTTTACGGGTTCATTCTCGACATCGCCACAACGCAACACAGATAGAAGCCTTTTGAGCCAGACCGCTTCCTGTGCATTTTTTAGAGAGAGCTACGAATTCTGATTCCATCGTGGACAGCGAGACTCAGGTTTGCCTCTTGCTCGTCCATAAAATGGCGACATTATCAAGGAGGAATGCTCCTCCTGTGGTGGACTTATTATCATCCAGATCGCCACCATGGTCGGCGTCAATATAATCGGTCAATTCTAACTTCATGCCCTCATAGCACAGTTCGTAGTCGGCAGTACCTTTTTCAGATAACGAGTTATTCGTTTTATAGCCTTTAAATGTTGATGGCCAGGATCTAATAGGAAACGTGCTACTAGGCCTATGGCGTAACAGATATCCGGACGGGTGAATTGCATGGCGTAGAAAAAACTACCGACCATGCTAAAACATCATGCACCCTTTATTTATTTATGCTCTGCCAGGTTCTTGGGGTCGTCACGTTTTGACAGTGCGCACCCAAACAACATTGGCGTCTCGACGGATTTTGGCATCCTGTAATCTGAATCTTTTCAACAATTTGTTGATATAAGCTTCTTGAGATAGACATGATTTCCGGGTAGCCCGATCTCTAGCAGTCTCAATGCCTAAGATATACGTGGCCTCTCCCATGTTCTTCATCTCAAATACAGATGCCAACCAAGACTTTGACTTATTCATAAATCTCATGACGTTTACAGCAATAAGTATGTCGTCCACGCATAAGGTTAAGATGACATACTTAGACCTAGAGGTCTTATAATACACTCATAGATCCTTGTGATAGACTCACAGATTCGTTTCCTACGATTTCCTCTTGGAATCTGCGGTACCAATGTCGTGACGACCATTTAAGACCCTAGATGGATATTTGGAGTTTACAAACTTTACGTTTGTCACTAGGGGTAATGAAACCCTCTGGTTTCTCTATGTAGATCTCTTTCTCCGGGTTTCCGAAGAGGGATTCGGTCTTATCCTACTCGGTGCAGTTCGAAATCGAGACCTGCGACCAGGACCATAAATGGCCCTCCACCGTGTTTTTACGCACAGGTGGTGAGTATGTTTTGTCAAAGTCCATTCCGTGAAGTTAGGTATAGCCTTTCGCAACAAGTCGAGCTACGTATTGCTCGACCTTTTCCATCAGTGGTGAGCCTTTTTTCAGGACTCACCCTATCCTTATGCCCCTGTGGTTAGTAGATAAATCAGCTAAAGACTTTAATGGCTTTCATTTAGGCGATTTCTCTCATTTATTATTTTCTTCAATTTCTCCACTTGAGGTCTTTCCAATGCATGTCGACATTCGATGGAGTGAGGTAATCACTCTTCCAGATGGGATACTTCTTTGGAGAAGTTCGACGCCTTTGACTTTCGTCTAGGCTTGATTATCCCGTCTTTGAGTCTTAACGTTTCTCCCACTCGGAATAATGCCTCTTATCGGAGCATTTCTTCCAATTGGATCAATTCTCCCACTCGAGATGATGCTTCTTAACGGAGCATCATTTCTATTGGGTACAAGATGAGTGCTTTAACCATAACCGACAACTTTCCTTATACGACTTCTCGGTCTCAGAATTTTACTTCCAAGATGAATTCCTTGATCACTAGGATCTAGAAACAAGTTTGTCGGATCACTCCCACTGGTAACAATGGGTAGTGTAGGTAGTTATGGCATCCCTTGTTTAGCATTACGATAATCAGGTTCAACTTGATTCGTCTCAACAGCAACAGTGTTTTCGTGTGGAAGGATTTTATTCCTCCCACTGGATTTATAATGAAAATGTTCCCATTATCATTTACCATGTCATTCACTTGAGTTGCTGGTTCAAATCTCTCCCACTCGAATTAAGTGGGACCTGAAGCCAGTAATATCCTCTTTTGTTCGATCAAGACTCATTGTATTGAAACCGTCAATGCATCGTAAAATTCGTCCTCAAGTATGTAATGTCTCATGTTCGACCACGACACCATTTCTCTAGCTGTAAACATGTACTCTCAAAGAGTAGTTCGCATACTCTTGTCCTAGATACGTGTTTAAATGCGCAAATTAATGCCGCACGGTGATATGATTTAACTCATTATCATTCTTCAGCTTTTATGGCGGCTTGTTTTACCGATTATAATGGAACATAGTTTTACATTAATGTGAATCACTTTCTCATCATTCCATAAAGAACATTTGGCGAAATGACTACAACATTATGTTTACAAACTATGCCTTTAGAAGTGTGTCATTTGATTTGAATGCTTAGCCTGAGTTATCGTTTAAGGCGTACGGAAGGAAAATCGTTTAACCGACTTCATCCTTCTTCGTTTGCTAACTTATTTCAGAGATTTTATCCCATCTCCGATCTGAGCATTTCAGGTTTTCACCTTATGTGTCAATCGCTACTTTTACAAGGTTGTAGTAGCTTTCGAAGCCTACTTCCTACCGATGTAAACGTTATCAATAAGTTATTTCCGAAGGAATGGAAACAAAAATTCAGCACATCATCATTTAAACACTTCATTATTAAATTCGTACTTTGAAACGATGTGTTCCGTCTTTCGAGGTCCACTTTACCGAGGTTCCAACCCTTGGTTAAATCGTTTCATTTCTGAATAAATTTTAATTTAATCGGTTTCGAACATGATTATCATCACAAATTATTTCATTCAATGGAGTAATAATAATAAAGAAATATTTTTAATCGGTTAATTCTTAAAGCGACGCAATCGATGGATTTTAATGGCATGATCTAGTCCATAGATTTAGACGTAGGAGAAAATGTATGGATTTGCTTGATTCTGCCATTTATAATGGCGTTTATTATTTTTTTTTTTTTTTGGTTATTTACTTATTTCGGATCGATCCCGTTTTTAACCGAGTCGGTTAATCTTGATAAGCAGAACTCTTTTCGAATTGAAAGGTAACTACTTTATTCAATGAAACCGAAACATTGTAATCCAAAATCATAAACTAAACAAATAGAAAAACCAACACTAAACAATACTGGGGTCTCGAATCTCAAACTCGAAGCAATCATGTAGAAGTCTGTTGGACTAGTTGTCTTAACCGAAATGTACCTAAAAGGTAATGATATCATGGTGAGTAAAGCACCGGATCATCGTTTAGACTTCTTTTTGCTGGGGGTTTCCAGGCAGCATACCGATGAATCTTTCATCAAATGCCTCGGGTTCCTTTGGAAAATTTCCTTCTTTATCATATGTTTCGAATAGGTCTATCGTCGTCTTAATCGATTTGATCAAACGAGTTAGGCCTTTCTCGTTAACAAACAATGAAAGAGGAAACATTCTCATTACCTTCCTAGCCCGTGTCCATACGTCCAACTTATCAGCGGGATCATGATAGGCTATTATGTCGTCATCACTGCATAGAATACTGAATATTCCGCCATCAAGGCTCTAGCTTCAGCGGCCTTACCCTTACCGTAGCAAAGGTATATGGCACACCAAAGATGCAATGCGCTGAGGTGTACAAATTCTCCTTCTACTTCAGTTGACAGCTGCGAGAGGATCAACTCTCGTGCGTTACGATCCTTCCTCAACCTTTTCTTGCAGTTGCTTTCATGTGGGTTTTTGTATTCGTCCAAGCTCAACCTATCCGTCGTCAGATTGACCTGATCGTCATTATCCGCAGTGATCAGAAGATCCATAACATTATCTCTCCATGCATCGTAATCCATGCAGTCCAGATTGCGTGGTTCGTAGAACTGTACCGGGTCAGACATGAAAACTAACACATTGATGGTTATGCAAAATTGGGTAGACAATGACATTTTGAGAAATAATTGCATACACCAGATATCTAATAAGAAGTATTCCGACAAATAATGATTCCTCAGTCATCTAAACCAACCGACCACCAGTAAACCAATGAAAGATGGGTGTGAAAGAGTTCACATTATCGCCGTTTTCAATCCAATAGATCAGTCTTTTAAAACGGTTTTAATCGCGAATTACTGGAACATGAATTTTAAAAAAATCATACCCGATCTTGGATTTCCCAAGGCCCTTTGTATTTTGGAAAATATTTCGATGAATTCACTCATGCATATATAATTCTACTAACCATGTAAATTGTCATACTAAAGTAACATTCATAAAAAAAACCACACTCATGCTTACGCGTCATGCGTCTAATGTTCCGAGGAACTCATGCTTGCATACATAATTGTACTTCCAAGTAAATTATCAAATGCGGCTACATCCTCAATATTCTAGCAAATGTGTCAAACATGAATCATTCACATCCATCATACATATTTGGCGACTGGTTTTCGATTTTAAAATAATTTTAAACATTAGGGGCTGATTTGCAATTCATGCTTATATTCAATCACGCAATATTCTAGACATGAATCCTAGGCATTTTTAACCATCACGGCATGTCTATCCTAGTGCGCATTCCATATATTTAACCAGGGCTCCACCCACAACATGCAGTATCTAGCTAGCTTGACTCAGTCAAGACAACAGTTCTAATCATGCATAAATATATATTGAATAATAAACAATTGCAATTCAGCCCTCTAATTAATCCAGTCCCAAAAACATTTATCTCCGAGATCCACCCCCATAATCGAAACAAGGCATAAAGGTTAGCAACCCTATGAGCACTATGTAGTCCATTTAGAGGTTCAAAAACATTTGGATTCTAAAACTTGACCTCCCTATTTTAATTGACTTGAATTCAGTTTTGAAAAACACGGTTTGATACAGTCAATTTTGGTTCGTTTTGGTCCGATTCGGTTCGGTCCAGAAAATCCGGTTCGGTCCAGTAAATCCGGTTCGGTTCGGTCCGACAAATTCGGTTCAGTCCGGTTTTTAATTTTAAAATCTGGTTCAGTTCAATAAAATAGGGTTCGGTTCGGTTCAACACACAAAACCGGTTCGGTTAGATCCACTTAATTACCCTGGTCCGACCCGACCCGACTAGGTCGAACCGATTGAGAAAACCCGGTTCGATTTTATTTCGTCCCGGTTTGACATATTTTACCGGCCCAATAGTTTAAAATATTAAAAGTTGGACCGAAATGTTTACTTGTGGCTCAAGTAACGTTTTAAAGCCTAAAAAATATTTAACTTAGCCACCAAGTAACATTTATTATATAAAATAATATATAAAATATATATATATATATATATATATATATATATATATATATATATGCTAAATCACTTACATATATATATATATATATATATATATATATATATATATATATATTGCCAAGATTATATCTATAAGATCAAATCAATCAACATTATATATATATATATGTAAAAAATCGGCACATTATATAATATATATATTTATTTATTGTCAATATCTTAAATAGGGTAACAAATATACTGACAATATATTATCTCAATCTTTTAGGCAACTATATCTATCAATAATATCCTTAACCTTTATTAAATATTTAGATATATTGATAGTTATATATATTTCTATATATTAATGTGAATCTATTCTAATGTTCCCAATTATAGATATATTGTTACCTTAATTAAAAAAAAATTAAAATATGGTAAACAATATTTTTAATGTGTGTGTGCCGAAATTTATTTGCTTGAAGACCAAGAAATTAAAAATTTTACCTTGAAAAATCATTAAAATTTTCGGCACAAACACCAAATTAGGAACAGGTGGTCAAATTTCAAGATCAAATTTTAATAAGATCTACAATTCAATGTTTGATTTTGATAAATATTACCCTTTTCTTGAAGATCATGAACATCAAATTAACCAAGAACATCATGAAAATTTCGGATTAAAAAAAAAATTTAATTCTCTTTTAAAAATTTCAGTTTTTAATTTTAAACTTCAAGAACACCAATTCATCAAAATCATGAACTCCTAACACAGACTCTGATACCACTGTTAGATTACGGGGAGTAATCACTACAGATACTAAATCATGGTACATGCTAGTAATCGAAATTACGTAGCGAAAGATTCGCACATACCTCAAACGTGATCCATAGTAGATCCTTCTGCAGGGAGTTCACGATCCTCCGGTCAGGACCCGTGGAGGTTCTTGTTAGAGAAGCCCTACGCAGTACAAGCTCCACAGCAAAGCCTCTGGTCGATTATTGGCACAGGGACAGATCTTTTGAGTGTTTGCTTAGAAAGCAAATTGGCACACCTTGGGTGAGGGGTTCGGACGAAATACATAGGTGTGGGGTGGAGGGTTTTTCTCTCTAAAACACTCTAATGAGGGAATAGTGATTAACCCTAAAAAATCCCCTAACACCATGTATTTATAGGAGGAGCAAAGTGGACAAAAGTCCACTTTGCCCACTCCTAATATTCGGCCGGCCACTATACATAGGGAGGCCCAATTTTGGGCCTCTCATGTCAATTGGGTTTTGGGTCTGGCCCAATTACCCTAATGTGACATGTACCTAATTTCCTTAGTTAAACTATACATAGTATGGGCTACCAATTACGGCGCCCATCACCATATGCTTACAGCAACAGCAACCTACTAAGGGAAAACACATATAGTAAAATTGCAATGTAGTAACAAGCATCGATTTATGGTTAGGTTGTGAGGTTAATGACTCGGCCCATAGGAGGTTGTTAATTGAATAACTTAATCAGTCTGGGAGAATAAATTTGGTATTGCGGTACAGTGGTCATATGCCCACAGGATAACGGACAACTCAGGGCCGTGATATTAAATTCATTTGTTTCACTAGTAGATTCGTGAAGTTTTCCCCGTCGCCCACATGCCGGATGAATTTACTATATAAAGTAACGAGCTCCTATTACGGCTCCCACGTCACTATATGCTCACAACCCTATTAATTAGGTAATTCCCTTAATTAACGGGCTCCTATTACGGGCGCCGTTAGGTAATTCCCTTAATTAACGGGCTCCTATTAGGTAATTCCCTTAATTAACAGGCTCCTATTACGGCGCCACGTCACTATATGCTAACAGCTCCCACTCGCCGGAGTGGGAGGGTGCTCGTTAATCTATTCGGTTACGCAATAGTATCAACATCTCAGTCTTCAGTCTCCGTCTCCGAATAGTTCATACGAGGCTTGCCGTGCGACCGGCAGATACGACGGGCATCGTGCTACTCATCTGTTAGGAGTATTGTAGCGCCCACAGAACATTTATTCCCTTTCATGAACCAAACCTTTTTGAAATAAAACTATGTACCGCACTGTTTCCTGGGTCAACTGTTAATTCTCCAATTGCCCAGTTTTCCACAAAGGAATACTTCTCCAGGGCATCCGTACAAGTGTTCACAACCTTCAACTAATATCCGGTTGGCGGCCACCCAGTGAACATGAGAGTCGGTGAATTAAAGGTGAACTTGACCATCCCCATCGCTTATACCCTTAGTCTGACTCAACCGGTTTCCAAGACGTGGTCAATTGGCTGTTTTCTTTGGCACTACGCTCGTACGCCGGGAAGCGACCATTGAGCCAGACCTTAGGTATAAGTTCTAAGTTCGTGAGGATACTTTGGATGCCTCTTCATAAGGCATCCGAGATCAATCACACGCTCAAGGTGAAGAAGTATGCTTCCTTTGAATCACAAGGATTCTAGCTAGCACAACCGAGCATGACCCCGTGGTCGAACGTGGCACGCGCAGTATGAAGCACGCATTGATAGCACACCTGGTAAAGCTAGGGATGAGCCCCAGAGGATAGATTATTACGAGCCATACTTGGCATTCAGATATCCACTTCAAAGGAGACTTGTCTAAAACTACTGCTCCTTAGTATCGGCAATAGGTATGATGACCAAGTATCTAAAAACATCAACTTTAGCAAATTGTACCCAGTCGAGGTAAGGATAAATGGTATATATGTTTTGAATAGATTCCAGTTTGAGAGAATGGAAGAAACCCTATCTCCTTGCAAGGCTCTATCCATCTGCACTTTCTCAACCCAATATTTAGTTAGCAAGACCCGATTATGAGTTATAACATAGTAAAATGAATCAAAATTCTATGTCAATAATGCTATCGCAGAATCTCTCATCTAGCCTTGAATGTGATATAGTGATGGACAAAGTCCAACTCGGCGATTTACAAAATGAAGATTAAGTCATGTTGTTAAGCGTGACAATGTTATCGTTTTGTTTAATCAGGTTTATCCCCCTGATTCTTAGCCAATCTTGTTATGGTAGAGGTCCCTCTCTCCTTACAAGATGACCGTGCCTGTGTGACGAGGCAAGGTTCACATTAGACATAATTTTGGTGGAAGAATTTTACTTCTTCCTACGACTTAGTTTATAGACCGTAAAATCCGATGTTGTTAATCATTATGATGTCGATAAATCATAAACTCAAATTGCAATTCTTTTATTCAACTGAAACATAATTTCAAATGTCGAAATGTTATCACTTTTACAAGCCACGCAGTTTAAGACCTACGTATTCCAAGCAGTTTTACGTGCTTTTCAAAAATCTCACTACATAACGGCTTAGTTAAAGGGTCTACGACCAAATTGTCTGTAGGCAAGAATTCTAAGCAATTATTTTGTCTTCCAGAACAGATTTACATAATTGTATTTCACATCAATGTGCTTTGTCCTACTATGGTACTTTGGATTCTTAAATGCCGCAATGGCCGCCTGACTGTCGGAGTACACCTTCACAGGTTTACTCTTCTTGTCATTGCCAATTATTGTAGTCAGAAGCCTTTTCAGCCAGACCGCTTCTTGTGCGTTTTTGGAGAGGGCAACAAATTCTGATTCCATAGTGGAAAGCCCGACACACGATTGCTTCTTGCTTACCCATGATATGGCAGCATTAGCAAGGAGGAAAACTCCTCCTATGAAGGACTTACGATCATCCAGATCGCCACCGTGGTCAGTGTCACTATTACCGGTCAATTCGAGACGATCGCCCTTATAGCACAGAACGTAGTCGGCAGTACCTTTCAGATATCTGATAATTCGTTTTACGGCCTTTAGATGTTGATAACTAGGATCTGATTGGAATCTTGCTACTAGGCCCACAGCGTAACAGATGTCTGGCCGAGTACAGAGCATGGCGTACATTAGACTCCCTACCATGCTCAGATACTCCACATTCTTCATCTGTTCACGCTCCTGCTGGTTTTTCGGGCGATCACGCTTCGATAGCGCGCACCCGAACACAACCGGCGTATCCACTGGTTTAGCATCCAGCATTCTGAACAGTTTGTTGATATATGATTCCTGAGATAGACATAATCTCCGGGTGGCACGAACTCGGGAAATTTTGATGCCTAAGATGTACGTGGCCTCTCCCATGTCTTTCATCTCGAATGCTGAAGCTAACCAGGACTTTGATTTATTCATGAAACTCATATCGTTCGCAGCAATGAGTATATCATCCACGTATAGTGTTATGATGACATAATTAGACCCGGAGGACTTAAAGTATACGCAGGGATCCTTGTGAAGATTCACGAATCCGTTTCCAACGATTTCCTCGTGGAATCTGCGATACCATTGCCGAGACGATCGTTTAAGACCGTACATAGATCTTCGGAGTTTGCAAACTTTGCGTTCTTTGCCAGGAGTAATGAAACTCTCTGGCTGCTCCATATAGATCTCTTTCTCCAGTTTTACTTGGAGTGGTTTGGTCTTAATGTCCATTTGATGCATGCTCGAGTTCGAGACTTGCAGTCATGGGCAAGGGCGGCCCAGACTATGGTGTAACGCATAGTCTGTGAGTCTGTCTTTATCAAAGTTTACTCTGTGAATTTGGGTACATCATTTTGCAATTATTCGAGTTTTGCACCACTCGAAATTTCCACCAGAAGTGAATTCTAAGATTTCACTTTCTAGTTCTATGGTTAACAGATAAATCAACTAAACACTAAAAACGAATTAGTTCTTATTTAGGCAATTTCATCCTCTATTGTTTTCCTCCATTCCCTCGTTTTGAGGTCCTTTCTTTGCTTGCTGAACCGTCACTGGTTCAACAACGAACATCAAGATGTTTAACACATCTCGTTTGATGGGATACTTCTCGAAAGAAGTTCGTTGCCTTTGACTATGTCTAGGCACGTTAATCCCATGTTTTAGTCTGATCGTTACTCCCACTCGGAATACTGCTTCTTATCGGGGCATTACTCCCACTGAGAACAATGGTGGTGGTTGAACTTACTTGGAATATCCTCTCGGTCTCGGGTTTTTACCTTCGAGATGTATTACTCGATCACTAGGATCTGGAACCAAGTTGGTTATTCCACTCCCACTGGGAAAAATGGGTAGTTGAAATAGTTCATTATCATGATTATCAGGTCCAACTTGATTCGCATTTTGAAATTTAGTGATGATTATGTGTGAGGGGGACTGAACCCTCTCACTGGATTTATTATGAAGACGTTTCCATCATCATTTACCAAATCAATCACTTATGCTATATCAATTCTCCCACTCGAAGTAAGTGGGACCTGAGAATCTCCATCAACCATCTGTTAACTTAATCAGTACTAGCTTGTTCGTTCTGCAAAGCGTTGGAAATCCATCCTCAAACCTTTATAATGTGTCATGTTTATCCATGAAACCATTGTTCCAAGCTAATTTTAAAACTCGTATTCTTCGCGAGTAGTGCGTACTCTTAATGAACACTCATTTTAATTCGCAAATTAATGCGTCTTTGTGATAAGGTTTTACCCGAATCATTCATTAGCTTTTATGGTAACGTGTTAACCGATTTTGTCAGAACATAGTGTTTTACATTAATGTGAGTTAAATTAATCTCATCCCGCAGGAATATATAATGTGCAACTCTATCATTATGTAATTTTGAAGTATGTTTCTTGAAGTGTTTAATGAATGCTTTTAGCCAAACTCTTCGTTCAAGGCTAATGGTGGGATAGTCGTTTTACCGACTACTTCTTTTCGTTTTTTTAACTCACCCAGAGACTTATTCATCTCAAGGGCTATGCATTTAAGCGTTCGCTTTAATGCCGTAGTTGATGTTCTTACTAGATTGTAGTAGCTTTGAAGCACACCTCTAACCACAGTAGTCATCATTGAGTTATTTCCAAAGAATTACAAACGAAAACTCAGCATTTATTTATTAAAACACTTCATTATTAAATTCGTACTTTGAAACGATGTGTTCCGTCTTTCGAGGTACACGCGCGCGTGGCGCCTAAAACCATTTTATCCCGTGGTTTAAATCGTTCGTTTCTAAATTTAAATCAATTTAATCGGTTTTACATGCACATTATTTCGGAATATATCATTTAATGGAGTACTAACAAGCATAAGGAGTTAAGTCGGTCTGCCTTTTTAGAACTATGCGATCGATGGATTTATTCAGTTCAGTTTGACCTGACTGAGATGACAGAGTATGTGAATCGTTTCGTCTTGTTCGACCACTTTTACCTGGTCGAAATTTTGGTTCTAACTTGTAGGTTTGAATTATCGTTTCGGATGTTTCCTCTAACCGGAACGTTAAATTGATAAGCAATTTGTACTTCTAATCGAGCTACAATTTCTTTATTCAATAACTCCGAATTTCAAAATAACCAAAATTTTAATAATTCAGACGAACAACGAACGATAAATGACAATAGTAGGGTTCTTGATCTGAAAGTCTCATGTTTGATCCATACATATCTGAACTTTAAGTCATGTTGAACATCACATCTGATTAAATTCACTAGTGAATCATATCAAATGTTTTGTGTTCAAGTAAAACGTTTACGGCTTTACATACATGACATACGAGGCGTTTTTGAGACGCATTTTATCAACGGGGTTTAACCCACCAGATAATCATTTAAAAGCTTTTACGGTCTATTTCACTTCATGATATATGGATCACAATTGACTTCAGATGATCTCTTGTGGTGAGTTGAGAAGGTTGTCGCTTCACTGCCTAGGTTCCTTTGCTTAACTAGACTCAAGGTTATTGAATCATGTCAATGTAAGGTAACCTTATACATCTTTTCCATGTTGAACTTTCATTGCGAAGGTCTTGAACGGATTTTTCACCGGAATCCATGGACAAAGAAAAGAACATCACATTCAACCGAACCATTTCTAGCTTCAGCATCCTTGCTTCTACCGAGGCAGATGCAAAGGAACACCAAACTTTATCATTGTCTGGTTGCAATTGAAGTCTTCTTCAACCCCCTTAAACCAGGGTTGAATGTATCACCACATATGCATTCAAATTATCAAAGAACTTACTCCAATTCTTGGGAAATAAACTATCACGTTCATCTCTCATTGTCAAAATCATACGAACTACCATATTCATTCATAGTTGTCATATCCGCTTTTCGGAATCGTAGCAGAGAGGATTCCAATACATATTCCTTATGCTCATCATAATTTATACCATCAAGATTGCAAGGTTCATAGAAGCGTACCGACTTAGCCATGAAAACTAATACATTGATAATTATGCAAATTCAAGAAGACAACAACATTTTTGATAGAATTGCAAACATCGGATTATCTATTAAGATGGAATACGACGAATAGTGATTCTTCAGTCACAAACCAAACCAACCTTCAGTAAACCGAGGAAGGGGGTGTCGTGAAAGAATTCACATTATTGTCGTTTTCAATCTAATAGATCAGTCTTTTTGAAAACGGTTATTCTATTGCAAATTACCGGAACGGGAATTTTCAAATAAGCATACCCGATCTTGGCTTTCCCAAGGCCCTTATGATTTTGTAAAATTGTCCGATAATTTACGCATGAATATTTATAATTATACTACATCTAGCAAATCATCATACCATGCCATAAATATCGAACACAACATGCTTACGCGTCATGCGTCTAATGTTCCTAGCATACATAATTCTACGTAAAGTAAATTATCACATGCGTTCTATTGTGAACATCCTAGCATACGCGTCAAAACATGCAATATCCGCACACATCATACATAATTGGCGACTGGAATTTTCGGTTTTATAAAACACTTTGAAAATATTAGGGGCTGTTTTGCAATTCATGCTTACAATCAATCATGTGAATTTCTAGACATGGATTCTAGGCACTTTCAATCAGCATATCATGTCTATCCTATTGCGCAAATCATATATTTAAATCCCAGAGCTCAATGCTCGCAATATAATATCCAGCTAGCTTGACTAAGTCAAGACGACAGTTCTAACTATATCAAAATATATGATGCAGAAAGTAAACAATTGCAAATCAGCCCACTAATTTAATCCAGTCCCAAAAACATGCAAGTCCGAGATCTATCCCCATAATCGAAACCAGTTATTACGGTTTTGACTGAAACCGTGTATTAAAACACAAACCCTAAGAGCACTGTTTAGGCTAATTTTAAAGTTCGAAAATATTTTGGATTTAAAATTTGACATCCTATTTCATTGAACAATTTAAAATTTCCGAAAATTTTAAAGTGGTTCGGTCCGAATTTTAAAATCCGGTTCAACTTGATCTAATTTTAAAAATTACGGTTTGGTCCGAAACGGTTCAATAAAATAAGATAGTGGTTCGGTTTATCACTCTAAACTGTTTAGGTTAGGTTCAATTTAGTTACTACGGTTCGACCTGACCCGACTAGGTCGACCCAATTAAGAAAACCCGGATTGGTTTTATCCATTCCGGTTTAGCAATTGGATCGGCCCATAAACCCTAGGGTTCGGCCGAAATATGTCTTGTGGGCTAAGTAGGGTTTTAAAGTCCACTAAAAACTTAACTTAGCAACCAAGAAATATTAATTATTTAAAATAATTTCCAATATTGCCAATATATATATATATAATTCGGCAATATATATATATATATTGTCAAGATTTTATCACTAAGATGTAAATCAATTAACAATATATATATATATATATATATATATATATATATATATATATAAAATTCGGCCAACCCATATATATATATATTATTGTCAAATATATCTTTTAGGGATTAAAATATGTAGACAATATATCTTCTTAATTGTTTAATAGTAACTAAATCTATCAATATATATATTATCCATATTTTAATACACATATATTGATAGTTAATATCCTTTACAATATTATATTAGAACCTATCCTTATTTTCCAACTTATAGATATAGTTACCTATTAATTAAAATTTAAAAATGGCAACCTATATCTCTAATAGGGTGGCCGAAATTTTTAATTATAGGGGTTAAGAAATTAAAAAATTTACCCAGATTGCCCCTAGGGTTTCGGCTAAATAACACGAAATTGGAAAAGGTTGTCAAATTTTAAGATCAGATACTATCCTTGATCAAGAATCCAAATTGTGTTCTTGATAAAACTCATGGTGTTCTTGAAGATTATGAACATCAAACTCAAATACATAACAAAATTTTCGGTTTTGATCCTCAAAAACACATAAATTTCGAAAATTTTAAATTTTTAAAGATCAAACACATGATTTCATGTTGAAAATTTCGGAACACGTATTGATGTCCATCAACCTAAAAATTTTGGATTTTCCATAGATTCAAGAACATCAGTTTATCAAAAAAAAATTAAGACCTCCTAACCAGGCTCTGATACCACTGTTGGATTACGGGGACGTAATACTACGGCATGCTAAACGTGTACTATTAAGAAATCTAATCTACGCAGCGGAATTAGTACACATACCTTTTAGCTTTCCTGCCCAAGAATGATGTAGAGGGAGTTCTGATCCTCCGGTCGGAACCACGTGCAAGTTTTTCGTTAGAAGAAGTCCCACACAATGTAGCTCCACAACAAGACCTCTGATCGATTCTTCAACGCAGATGGAACATCGGACTTGATGTTGGTGGTGCCGAAATATTAGACTAGGGTGACAAGTTTTCTCAATGGAGATCATTGTTCTTAACTGTGTGTTTAAACCTTTAGGAGTCACCCCTATATATAGTATTGGGTGGAGTTGCCAAAAGGCAACTCCAACCAATGTGGTACTAGGGTTTCGGCCGAACCATGCATAATAAGGGGGAGGCCCATTTTGGGCCTCCCTTGTCAATTACTAATTGGATTTGGCCCAATTAGCCTAGATAGACAATTACCTAATTAACTTAGGTAATTCCCTTAATTAACGGGCTCCTATTACGGCGCCACGTCACCATATGTTAAGATATCCTTATTATTATGAATGAGTGAATAAGCCCTTAGCAGAAACCCCTATATATAGTATTGGTGGAGTTGCCAAAAAACAACTTCAACCAATGTGGTATAGGGTGGCCGGCCGAATTGCATGTATAAGGGGGATGCCCAATTTTGGGCCTCCCTTGTCAATTACTAATTGGATTTGGCGCCGTAATAGGAGCTCGTTAATTAAGGGAATTACCTAAGTTAATTAGGTAATTGTCAATCTGGGCTAATTGCGTCAAATCCAATTAGTAATTGACAAGGGAGGCCCAAAATGGGCCTCCCCCCTTATTATGCATGGTTCGGCCGAAACCCTAGTACCACATTGGTTGGAGTTGCCTTTTGGCAACTCCACCCAATACTATATATAGGGGTGACTCCTAAGGGTTTAAACACACAATTAAGAACAAAGATCTCCATTGAGAAAACTTGTCACCCTAGTCTAATATTTCGGCACCACTAACATCAAGTCTGAGGTTCCATCTCCGTTGAAGAATCGATCAGATGTCTTGTTGTGGAGCTACATAGCGTGGGACTTCTTCTAACGAAGAACTAGCACGTGGTTCCGACCGGAGGATCAGAACTCCCTCCACATCGTTCCTAGGCAGGAAAGCTAAAAGGTATGTGTACTAATTCCGCTGCGTAGATTAGATATCTTGCTAGTACACGTTTAGCATTCCGTAGTATTACGTCCCCGTAATCCAACAGGATCTCCATTGAGAACACTTGTTTCCCTTAGTCTAAAATTCGGCACCATCACATCTGGTCTGAGGTTCCATCTCCGTTGAATAATCGATCAGAGGTCTTGTTGTGGAGCTACATCGCGTGGGACTTCTTCTAACGAAGAACTTGCACGTGGTTCCGACCGGAGGATCAGAACTCCCTCCACTTCGTTCTTGGGCAGGAAAGCTAAAAGGTATGCGTACTAATTCCGCTGCGTAGATTAGATTTCTTGTTAGTACACGTTTAACATTCTGTAGTATTACGTCCCTGCAATCCAACAGTGGTATCAGAGCCTGTGTTAGGAGTTCTTAAAATTTTGATAAACTGATGTTCTTGATGTTCATAAAAACCGAATTTTTGACGTTCATGAACACCATGAAGAATCCGAAATTTTTAAGTAGATTTCATGTGTTTGATCTTTAAAAACTTAAAATTTTCAAATTTGCATGTTTTTCTAGATCAAAACCGAATTTTTCATGATCAATTTAAGTTTGATGTTCATGATCTTCAAGAACACCATGAGTTTTATCAAGAACATGTTTTGGATTCATGATCAAGTTAGAGTTTGATCTTAAAATTTGACAACTTTTCCAATTTTCTTGTTAGTGCCGAAAATTTCTTGGGGTGTTTTAGGTAAAAAATTTAATTTTCTTGGCCACTAAGCAATTAAAAATTCGGCACAATCTATAATAGATATAGGTTGCCATTTTTTAAATTTTATTCATAGATAACTATATCTAGAAGTTGGAAATAAGGATAGGTTCTAATATAATATTGTAAAAGATATTAACTATCAATATATATGGATTAAAATAGGGTTAATATATATATTGATAGATTTAGTTACTACTACAATTAAGAAGATATTGTCTATATATTTTAATCCCTAAAAGATATATTCGACAATATATATATATATATATATATATTTATAAGTACCGAATTTATATATATATATATATAATTTGGCCAAAATTGTATATTAATATATATTTATATTGTTGATTGATTTACATATCAAATATATAATCTTGACTATATTTATATAAATATATATACATATGCCGAATTTATATATATATATATATATATATATATATATATATATAAGCATTTTTGGAAATTATTTAATATAATTAATAATTCTTGATGGCTAAGTTAAGTTTTATGGTGGATTTTTAAAACCCTACTTAGCCTATAGAATTATTTCGGCCGAACCCTAGGGTTCATGGGCCGGTCCAATTGCTAAAACGGATCGGGATAAACATATCCGGGTTTTCTTAATCGGGTCGGGTCGGACCATAGTAACTAAATTGAACCTAACCGGTTTTGAGTGATAAACCAAACCACTATCTTATTTTATTGAACCGTTTCGGATCAAACCAGAATTTTTAAAAACAGACCGAGTTGAACCGGATTTTAAAATTTGGACCGAACATCTTTAAAAATTTCGGAAATTTTAAATTGTTCAATAAAATAGGATGTCAAATTTTAAATCCAAAATGTTTTCGAACTTTAAAATTAGCCTAAATAGTGCTCTTAGGGTTTGTGTTTTAATACACGGTTTCAATCAAAACCCTAATGCCTGGTTTCGATTATGGGGATGCATCTCGGACTTGCATGTTTTTGGGACTGGATTAAATTAGTGGGCTGATTTGCTATTGTTTACTTTCTGCATCATATATTTTGATATAATTAGAACTGTCGTCTTGACTTAGTCAAGCTAGCTGGATATTATATTGCGAGCATTGAGCTCTGGGATTTAAATATATGGTTTGCGCAATAGGATAGACATGCTATGATGATTGAAAGTGCCTAGAATCCATGTCTAGAAATTCACATGATTGATTGTAAGCATGAATTGTAAAACAGCCCCTAATATCTTCAAAGCGTTTTATACAACCGAAAATTTCAGTCGCCAATTATGCATGATGTGTGCGAATGTTGCATGTTTTGACGCGTATGCTAGGATGTTCATGATAGAACGCATGTGATAATTTACTTTACATAGAATTATATATGCTAGGAACATTAAACGCATGACGCGTAAGCATGTTGTGTTCGATATTTATGGCATGGTATGATGATTTGCTAAATGTAGTAGTATTATAAATATACATGCGTAAATTATCGGATAATTTTACAAAATTATAAGGGCCTTGGGAAAGCCAAGATCGGGTATGCTTATTTGAAAATTCCCGTTCCGGTAATTTGCAATAGAATAACCGTTTTCAAAAGACTGATCTATTAGATTGAAAACGACAATAGTGTGAATTCTTTCACGACACCCCTTCCTCGGTTTACTGAAGGTTGGTTTGGTTTAGTGACTGAAGAATCACTATTCGTCGTATTCCATCATAATAGATAATCTGATGTTTGCAATTCTGTCAAAATGTTGTTCTCTTCCTAAACTTTGCATGATTGTTAATGTGTTAATATAGATGGCTACAACTAGCAATGCCATTTCCCAATTGAATAAGGGAATAAGATTGAATAGCGGTAATTATAAAATATGGAATAAACAAGTTAAGATGATAATCTCTGAAGTAAGAGGTCTGGAGCATTTGACCACAAAACGAACTAGGCCTGAGGGAGACCTCACAGATGAGCAAAAGACGTTCTATGATGAATGGGATGTCAAGGATCATGATGTTCGTTCCACCTTTCTCTCTATGCTGGAAGACGAGATTCTCTATAGGTTTGACCATTTGGGACTGCCAAGGACCTATGGGATGGTCTTAAGGCAACATTTGGTGTCTACACCATTGCCCAAAAGAGAGCGTTAAACATCACTATTGACACCTATGAGAAGAATCCCAAGCATACGATAAAAGATCATGTTATGCATATGTGTAACTTGATCGCTGAGCTCAAGGAAGCAGGTGAAAACCTGTCTGAGGAACAACAAATCAACTACATGATCCGCTATTTACCCGACACTTGGAATATCATGAAAATGAGCCTTACCCATGCTACCCATCTCGATACTCTCGAGAAGGTACAAGTTCATCTTGAGCTGGAGGAAGATAGACTCAAGGCTGAAAAGTCTAGATCTGAAATGCATATTGAATCTTCCGCTCCAACCGAACAAAAGGGGAAGCGCAAGAGAAAGGGAAAAAGCTCTCAGAACAAAACTGAGAAGTTTGTGGCGAACAAATCCCAGATGAAGTTTAAACGCAAACAATCTGGTGGTAAGAAAAAGCAAGCAAAGCAGACACGTAAAGAGGAAACTCGAACGTGTTTCAGGTGTGGCGTGAAAGGACACCTGGCTAATGCTTGCACTAATCCTCCTAAGGTACGTAAAGAGAAAAGATGATGAAAATCATTCATTCTCTTTTGCTTCTAATCACTCGAGAGTAATTCATTTTCTTTTGAATTACAGAAGCGAGAAACAGAAGCAACGACCTGATCGAGGATGCCCCCAGAAGAATAAAAATGGAATGAGAGATTCTTTATATCTAGATTTGCTAAAACTTCTACTTTTATTTATGTTTGAAAATACTCTTAAATAAGTTTCTTGGTGGAACACATTATTTTCCGAGTATTTACTAATACTTGAATTGAGTATTGAATTTATCATCGTCCGTTTTTATCCTATTCACGCTATTCAACACATTGCTCAAGCATCCTTATTTGTTAAAGTACTCAATTATAGTTTGTATCCCAAATAATGTGCATGTTTAAAACCGATCTTGCTTTTAAATTTGGAGACTAAAACGATTCTCAAAACCACGGTTTTTAACCGGGTACGCACGAGGCACATGCCACCTCGAAAGACGGGACACATCGTTTTAGAATACGAATTTAATAATCAAGTATTTTTATGAATGCGGAATTTTCATTTGTAATTCTTCAGATATAACTCATTGATAACTACTTAGATTTTATGTAAGCCTTCCAGCTACTACAATCTAATTAGAATATCAACCATGACATTAAAAGCGACAGCTTAAATGCATGGTCCATAAGATAGATAAACCTATGGATGAGTTAAATAAACGAAAAGAAGTAGTCGGTAAAACGACTCTCCCACCATTAGCCTTGAACGAAGAGTTTGGCTAAAAGCATTCATTAAACACTTCAAGAAACATAGTTCAGAATTACATGATGTTAGAGTTGCACATTAATTGTTCCTGCGGGATGAGATTAATTTAACTCACGTTAAAGTAAAACACTATGTTCTAACAAAATCGGTTAACACGTTACCATAAAAGCTAATGAATGATTCGGGTAAAACCTTATCACAAAGACGCATTAATTTGCGCATTAAAACGAGTATTTATTAAGAGTACGCACTACTCGCGAAGAATACGAGTTTTAAAATTAGCTTGGAACAATGGTTTCGTGGATAAACATGACACATTATAAAGGTTTTAGGATGAATTTTCAACGCTTTGCAAAACGAAACAAGCTAGTACTAATTGAGTTAACAGATGGTTGATGGAGATTCTCAGGTCCCACTTACTTCGAGTGGGAGAATTGATATAGCATAAGTGATTGATTTGGTAAATGATGATGGAAACGTCTTCATAATAAATCCAGTGAGAGGGCTCACTCCGTCTCACACATAATCATCACTAAATTTCAAAATGCGAATTAAGTCGGACCTGATAATCATGATAATGAACTATTTCAACTACCCATTTTTCCTTGTGGGAGTGGAACAACCAACTTGGTTCCAGATCCTAGTGATCGAGGAATACATCTCGGAGGTAAAAAACCGAGACCGAGAGGATATTCTAAGTAAGTTCAACCACCACCATTGTTCCCAGTGGGAGTAATGCCCCGATAAGAAGCATTATTCCGAGTGGGAGTAACGATCAGACTAAAATATGGGATTAACGTGCCTAGACATAATCAAAGGCAACGAACTTCTCTTGAGAATGTCCCATCAAATAAGATGTGTTACACATCTTGGTATTCGTTCTTGAACCAGTAACGTTTCATAAGGCAAAGGAAGGACCTCAAAACGAGGGAATGTAGGAAAACAATGGAGGATGAAATTGCCTAAATAAGAACTAATTCGTTTTTAGTCTTTAGTTGATTTATCTGTTAACCACAGAACTAGAAAGTGAAATCTTAGAATTCACTTCAGGTGGAAATTTCGAGTGGTGTAAAACTCAAATAATTGCGAAAGGATATACCCAAATTCACGGAGTGAGCTTTGATAAAGACGGACTCACCGACTATGCGTTACACCATAGTCAGGGTCGTCCTTGCCCATGACTGCAAGTCTCGAACTCGAGCATGAATCAAATGGACATTAAGACCAAACCTCTCCAAGTAAAACTGGAGAAAGAGATCTATATGGAGCAGCCGGAGAGTTTCATTACTCCTGGCAAAGAACGCAAAGTTTGCAAACTCCAAAGATCTATATACGGTCTTAAACAATCGTCTCGGCAATAGTATCGCAGATTCCACGAGGAAATCGTCGGATATGGATTCGTGAATCTTCACGAGGATCCCTGCGTATACACCAAGACCTCCGGGTCTAAGTATATCATCATAACACTATACGTGGATGACATACTCATTGCTGCGAACGACGTGAGTTTTATGAATAAATCAAAGTCCTGGTTAGCATCAGCATTCGAGATGAAAGACATGGGAGAGGCCACGTACATCTTAGGCATCAAAATTGCCCGAGATCGTGCCACCCGGAGATTATGTCTATCTCAGGAATCATATATCAACAAACTGTTGAAAAGATTCAGAATGCTGGATGCTAAACCCGTGGATACGCCGGTTGTGTTCGGGTGCGCGTTATCGAAGCGTGATGGCCCGAAAAACCAGCAGGAGCATGAACAGATGAAGAATGCAGAGTATCTGAGCATGGTAGGGAGTCTAATGTACGCCATGCTCTGTACTCGGCCAGACATCTGTTACGCTGTGGGCCTAGTAACAATATTCCAATCAGATCCTAGTTATCAACATCTAAAGGTCGTAAAACGAATTATCAGATATCTGAAAGGTACAGCCGACTACGTTCTGTGTTATGAGGGTGATCGGCTCGAATTGACGTGCTATAGTGACGCCGACCACAGTGGCGATCCGGATGATCGTAAGTCCACCACAGGAGGATTTTTCCTCCTTGCTAATGCTGCCATATCATGGGTAAGCAAGAAGCAATCGTGTGTCACGCTTTCCACTATGGAATCAGTATTCGTTGCCCTCTCCAAAAACGCACAAGAAACGGTCTGGCTGAAAAGGCTTCTTACTGCATTAATTGGCACCGACAAGAAGAGTAAACCTGTGAAGGTGTACTCCGACAGTCAGGCGGCCATTGCGGCAGTTAAGAATCCAAAGTACCATATTAGGACAAAGCACATTGATGTGAAATACAATTATGCTAAATCTGTTCTGGAAGACAACATAATCGCTGTAGAATACTTGCCTACAGACAATATGGTCGCAGACCCTTTAACTAAGCCGTTACGTAGGGAGATTTTTGAAAAGCACGTAAAACTGCTTGGATTACGTAGGGCTTAAACTATGTGGCTTGTAAAAGTGATAACATTTTGACATTTGAAATTATGTTTCAATTAAATAAAAGAATTGCAATTTGAGTTTATGATTTATCGACGTCATAATGATTAACAACATCGGATTTTACGGTCTATAAACTAAGTCGTAGGAATAAGTAAATTCTTCCACCAAAATTATTTCGAATGTGAACCTTGCCTCGTCACACAGGCACGGTCATCTTGTAAGGAGAGAGGGACCTCTACCATGACAAGATTGGCTAAGAATCAGGGGGGGTAAACCTGATTAAGCAAAACGATAACATTGTCACGCTTAACAGCATGACTTAATCTTCATTTTGTAAATCGCCGAGTTGGACTTTGTCCATCACTATATCACATTCAAGGCCAGATGAGAGATTCTGCGATAGCATTACTGACATATCCCATCCCTGGCTTTACCAGGTGTGCTATCGACGCGTGCTCCATACTGTGTGTGCCATATACGACCACGGGGTCATGCTCAGTTGTGCTAGCTAGAATCCTTGTGATTCAAAGGGCACATACTTCTTCACCTTGAGCGTGTGATTGATCTCGGATGTCCTATGAAGAGGCATCCAAAGTATCCTCATGGACTCAGAACTTATACCTAAGGTCTGGCTCTATGCTCGCTTCCCGACGTACGAGCGTAGTGCCAAAGAAAACGGCCAAGTGACCACGTCTTGGAAACCGGTTGAGTCAGAATGATGGGTATAAGCGATGGGGATGGTCAAGTTCACCTTTAATTCACCGACTCTCGTGTTCACTAGGTGGCCGCCAACCAGATATTAGTTGAAGGTTGTGAACACTTGTACGGATGCCCTGGAGAAGTATTCCTTTGTGGAAAACTGGGCAATTGGAGAATTAACAGTTGACCAAGGATACAGTGCGGTACATAGTTTTATTTCAAACAGGTTTGGTTCATGAAAGGGAATCAACGTTCTGCGGACGCTACAATACTCCTAACAGATGAGTAGCACGATGCCTGTCGTATCCGCCGGTCGCACGGCAGGCCTCGTATGAACTATTCGGAGACGGAGACGAAGAATGAAGACTGAGATGTTGATACTATTGCGTAACCGTATAGATTAACGAGCACCCTCCCATTCCGGCGAGTGGGAGCTGTTAGCATATGGTGACGTGGCGCCGTAATAGGAGCCCGTTAATTAAGGGAATTACCTAAGTTAATTAGGTAATTGTCAATCTGGGCTAATTGGGCCAAATCCAATTAGTAATTGACAAGGGAGGCCCAAAATTGGGCCTCCCCCTTATACATGCAGTTCGGCCGGCCACCCTATACCACATTGGTTGGAGTTGCCTTTTGGCAACTCCACCAATACTATATATAGGGGTGTCTACTAAGGGTTTATTCACTCATTCATAATAACAAGGATCTCCATCGAGAACACTTATTTCCCTTAGTCTAAAATTCGGCACCATCACATCTGGTATGAGGTTCCATCTCCGTTGAAGAATCGATCAGAGGTCTTGTTGTGGAGCTACATCGCGTGGGACTTCTTCTAACGAAGAACTTGCACATGGTTCCGAGCGGAGGATCAGAACTCCCTCCACTTCGTTCTTGGGCAGGAAAGCTAAAAGGTATGTGTACTAATTCTGCTGCGTAGATTAGATTTCTTGCTAGTACATGTTTAGCATTCCGTAGTATTACGTCCATGTAATCCAACAATAACGAGCTACCATTTACGACGCCGCACACCTTATGCTAACATGTACCCTTAATTAAATTGCTACATTTCAATAAGGGGCATTTGAACGTAATGTGATATTACTTGAAATGTGAGATTCCAAGTAATGTGAGCTACGTAATGTAATAACAGATTACAGTGTCTGGTTGTGTTGTAATGTTTGATTATAGTGTTTGGTATGTGTTGTAATGTGCATTGCAATGTGACTTTATTGTTATTATATTAATATATGAGAGTATATTATATATTAATATGATAAGATTTAAAAGAATAAATATTTTGACAACAATTAACTTTTTAAATTTTATGTTTTGTGTTTAATAGTATAATCAATTATGAACTCCAAAAACTAAATATTTAAAATCAATATGCATAACTATTAAAATTCTATTAATTAAAACATTTTCTATAGTTTTATAAGATTATTTTTACAAATAAAATGCAATGAAAAAGACTTACTCATTTTATACAAACATCATATGCATTATTTTTATTATAACAATGAGTTATGAATTAGATAAAATGTAAAAATTATTATTATTATTATTATTATTATTATTATTATTATTATCATTATATATAAAGATAACGTAAGGAATTTATTCATTAAATAAATAATAACACGCCGTAATGTTGGACGTAATCTCACATTACATCCGCTTTTGGATGTAATCTCACATTACGTTGAATGGAGTTTGAACGTATTCTCAGATTGCAATGCACATTACATTACAATACACATTACGTTGTTTGGCAAACCAAACAACGTAATCTGGATTTAATATGAGACGTAATGTAAGATTATATATTACATTACATCCATTCAAACACCCCTAAAGTTCTTAGTAAATAATATAGTCTAGCAGTAGATGAGAGTATTGACTCCACCAGACTATTATATTTATAAATAAAAAAACCTGCATAATGGCATATGATGATTAGTCTACTAAGAATGAGTAGATTCCAATATTCAGGATCCAAATACTCTAAAAATTAGAAAAATGTTTACTCTCTTACACGATAAAATTCCTCCAAATAACATATTTGATTACATTTAATATTGGGTTAAGAACACAATAGGGGCCTGAATGTTTGCCATGTTGCCTAAAAGGGTCTGAATTGAAAAAACGTATTATTAAGGGCCTGAATTTTGAGTTTTATTGATAAGTGAGGTCTCCGTCTATTTTTTCTGTTAAAAGTGACGGAAAGTGGTCACATGCTTGGCATGTGACCGAAAATAATTTGAAAACCCGAAAATGCCCTTTGACCAAAGTGTGTCCCTCACATGTTTGACCTAAAAAGATGAAAATACCCTTTAAGCCACCACAGCTCCGGCGACCAACACCACCCGGCTCCGGAGGCCACCACCCATCTCCGGCGACCACCACCCCAGCTCCGGCGACCCTAACCTCCCTCCGGCGACCCAAAAAAGCTCCGATCGGAGCTCCAATCGGAGACAAGGCTCCGATTCGGGGCCACGGAGCTCCGATCAGAGCTTTTTGGCTACGATCGGAGCTTTTTTGGGTCGCCGGAGGTGGGTTTTGGTCGCCGGAGCTGGGGTGGTGGTCGCCGGAGCTGGGGTGGTGGTCGCCGGAGCTGGAGTGGCGGTCGCCGGAGCTTGGGTGGTGGTCGATGGCCGTGGCCGTGGTGGCCTTAGGCCATAATTAGTGTGCAGGGGTATTTTAGACATTTCACATTTCATTAATTAAACTGATAAATTGTATAATAATTGCAAAAGGGTAATTCTGTCATTTCACGTGGTTCTGTTACATTTAACAGCAAATTTGGACGGAAACTCGATTATCAACAAAACTCAAAATTCAGGCCCTTAATAATACGTTTTTTTCAATTCAGACCCCTTTTGGCAACATGGGCAAACATTTAGGCCCCTATTGTGTTCTTAATCATTTAATTTTTGTATTTCATGTTTACACGAAGCGATCCTTAATTCCTTATGGCTTTTAAGGTAAATTATGGAAATAAGAATTAGTAACACTTGGAATTTTGTAGCTCGATGTAAACACTACTATAATTAGCATAGGAGGAAAACTAATGAGACCTTTCGAAAATGAGCGCTGCTAGAAACTGTGAAGTATTACCGTGAAATTTCAGACGAAAGGAGAACGGATTCTATTCTAACATCTATTCATGGCACACTGTTAAAGCCATCTATTCTCTCTCCTATAGTTCCAAAAGTACCCTCTTGTTCAATACACCATTTGTTTTCAATCAACCGTAATAAAGTAACTAATTTATTTTGACTCAATAAATAAGTAATCAAATATCAATATAGAAAGAATTAGCAATTAATAAAATTTTACCTAAATAATATTGATATTATAATAACTAGCCATACACGTGAATTTACTTAATCTAAAGAATGGTAATTTTATTTGATTGTTCTAGATTAGCTTAAAAAAATATTCTGGAAAAAAAAATTTAACAATAATATATGGAAAAATCCAAAATTTTAATCTTTACAATTTATATTTGATTGATAATTTACTATTAAATTGAATATCTAAAAAAGTAATTTTTTTCCTTTAAAACATTTTGAATGAGCATAATATATTTCTAATCTACGTACACCATTGTAACAAATGAATCAACAATAAAATGAATAATTATACGCATTTCATCCTAGAAACTTCAGAATTGATTAAATCTCAGAATTATTATGAAAAGTAATACATAACTATATGTATGGTAGAAAAAAATAATTATTTTATCTTGCTACTTCATATTAGAAAGTATTAGAGTAAATAAAAATATTATATACATATTTTAAAATAATAATTAAAATATTAGGGAATAACGACAATTTTTTTAAAATGGAATAAATAAATATATACATACTAGATTACAATATAATATTATTTAATGAATGGGTTTTGAGTGTTAAAGTTTGGAAAACCGGTTATGCCATATGGAAAAAAAATTACAGATTTGAAAGTAATAGTTAATTTTGATTTTAATAGCAAATTTCATTGGTGAGGATCCGAATGTTTTACTACGGATTTCCAAGGCGAGGAGGGTAAAATAGGAAAATAAAAGGTAACGGAGCACACCCTTACAATAGTGAAACTGATAACGGTGACATACAGTTGGTTTACTTTCGCATGGTGTTTAACAAGAAATTTGACAGTTTCTAACATTATTCTTCTAAAATGCTTCACAATTATAATGTTTGTAGTAATTTTTTATTGCATTTTTCTATTATCTTAAAAGTGAATTCGTAGAAAAATTGACATCATTAATGATAGGGTTAAATGTACTTTTCACATCATATGTTTGACCGAATGTGGCTTTTTTGTACCGGATGTTTGGTTTTGTATACTTTTGGTACCAAACATTTGAAAAAAATGTGGTTTTTGGTACATCCGTTAGTTGACCGTTAGTTTTTGCCATTAAATGACATGTGCAAGTCACGTGACCGACCCTAAACTTTTGATTTGTTTAATTTAGTCCCCCAAATATAATTTTAACTTTTATTTTGTTTAATTTAGTCCTAAAACTTCAAAATCGAAACCAATTGAACTAATCAAACCAAATTGACCTAGCCGGACTTAGCATAGGACTAGGTCCGACCCTAGGTCGGGGTCGCTAGACCCAGCCGACCCAGGGTCGGACCTAGCCCTAGGCTAGGTCCGGCTAGGTCAATTGGACCCTAAATCGCAATTGGGGCTAGGTCCCAATTGACCTAGTCGGACCTAGCCTAGGGCTAGGTACGATCCTGGGTCCGGGTCGGCTGGGTCCGGCGATCCCGACCCAGGTTTAGACCTAGGTCTATGCTAGGTCCGGCTAGATCAATTGAGTTCGATTAGTTCAATTTGGTTCGGGTTTGAAGTTTTATGACTACATTAAACAAAATAAAAGTTAAAAATATATTTGAGGGACTAAATTGAACATAATCAAAAGTTTAGGGTCGGTCACGTGACTTGCACATTTCAATTAACAATCAAAACTAACGGTCAACTAACGGATGTACCAAAAATCACATTTTTTCAAACTTTTTTCAAACGTTTGGTACCAAAAGTATACAAAACCAAACATCCGGTACTAGAAAGCCACATTCGGTCAAACATGTGGTGTGAAAAGTACCTTTAACCCTTAATGATACAACTAAAGAAATTCATACTTTTAAATTTTATTTATATTACAATTAAGTCCACCATTGTAGTAAAAAAACAAAAGTATAATTATTGTTAAGCATGCTAGAAAAACCCAAAATAACTATAAGATCAATGGATCACCATATCCTTTTCATATTGTTATATGGAGAAATCATACAATTTTGATAGGGGCTTATCTATCACCACATATGAAGTTGTTGTACAATGGAGCGAAATCAAACAGAAGATGAATTGAACTTCATGAATGATTCAATTGTATTCACTAAACTCAATCAATCTGTTACATTGTATATCAGTTCTATATATAATAGTTAGAACTAAACTAAACTAACTTAACTAACTAATATGATGTCAGCTTCATCTAAGCAGCTTGTATATACATCTACATCTACATTCCCATTCTTTTCATTTTCTTTATTCTTTTTCATAAATACATTTTTGATCTCATAATGTTTTAACAAGGCAATGTGTTGTTGTTTTGCTATTTCTTTATGAAACAGTCTGCAAGCTGATCTTTTGAGGCAATGTAAACTGCAAAAACAATTAGAGATTGAATGTGATGCATTGTGAAGTAACAGTCCAATTCAACGTGCTTTGTTCGCTCATGAAAAATTTAATTATTTGATATCTTGATGGATGCTTCATTGTATGTATTTACAAGAAGTGAAGAATTGATTAAGATACCTAATTCCTTTAAGATTCTGCTCACCTAAAGTGCCTAAATAACTGCAACTTTTAAACTTTTATACTCTGCTTCTCCGATAGATGATGAGATTGTATCTTGCTTCTTAGCTATCTAGCCCAACATAGCTTCTCCAAGCTTAACGTAGTATGCATTTATGGATCTTCTACTGAATGGACAAGATGCCCAATCAGTATAGAGCAAGATCAATAGAATTCAGAATAGAGTAGATGAGTCTTTGACCAGGTTTGTTAATAATATATCTAATAACCCTCATAACAGTATCATACTGATATTTCTTTGATTTATCAACAAAATGACTCAGTCTTTGAATAAATAATGTGATATATGGACGAGTCATCGTCAAATAGAGTAGCTTTCCAATCAATCTTCTGTATAAGCCAGCATCCTCCAAAATATTATATGTAACAACATGTTCAATAACATTTGAATGATCTTCATCTTCAAAGACTCCATTTGTTATTGCACATTTTCTCTTAATGTGCTTTGGTTTCCATTCTTAGTCCAATAAGTGTTGATCTTGTGTCCCATCTTTCCACAAAATAAGCACAACCACTTTGTCTTATCCGCTTTTCCTTTGAAAAAAGTGACTGGATCACTATAGTTGGCACTTGAAAGAGATGAAAAAAATTCCCCATAATGAGAATTTTTCCTCGCTGAATATAAAGTTGTATTATTCTCAATGAGATTATCACCAATAGATTCAGACAATGAAATTTGACTCTCCTCTTGCAAAATGACTGAAAAAGAAACACTCAAACTTGGTGGCTGCCTTATGAGTAAATTGCTACATACATGCACATACGTTTCATTAGGTCCTAGCAAAAAGGCTATAAACTTTTATTTCTTCTTACATACATTGACTAAGGCCGTGTTAATAACACACTCTAATATCATATCATCTATTGCAGCCAAAGCATCTCATAGTTACTTCATTTTAGCGAAGAATTCAGTGATCGAAGAGTACCTTGCAATGTGCAATAAACCTCTCTTGTTAATTGAAAGATCTGAGTGACATCGACATTATCAAACATCTCACGAAGATCATTCAATATCGACTTTGCGATTTGATTATATACCTAGCCACTGACAATATCCTTTACAACTGTGTTGCGTAGTTAGGTTGAAAATAAGAAATTTGTAACCTTAATAAGAAAGAGAGGTACTAGTCAAGTCCAATAGAAATTCCTCATTTTCTGTGCTCAACTGAGGAATCGGGATCAGTTAGGCTTGGTTGGGTTAAGTTGGGATAGTCGCTTGGGTTTGGGTGTGACAGAATAGTATTAGAGCTGACTCAGGACCGTGATCTGGCTTGCAGAGTAAGGGCTATTGACCCCTAGAGTTCTGATCACCTACTGGGGGGGGGGGGGGAACGATTATGGTCTAGGGCACAAAGAAGACGTCCCGTGCATTAAGGGTGTAGATTGTAATACCCCATATACTTGTGTACCACATTGGTTAAAAATAAGAAATTTTTACCCTTAATAAGCAAGAGGGGGTACTACTCAATTCCAACATAAATTTCTCACTTTCTAGGCCCAAGTGGTGACATTGGGTTTAGTTAGGCTGAGTTGGGCTAAGTGGGAACAATCGCTCGCGTTTGAAGGCGTGACACCTTCACTATTGTATTAGCCCTGTCCCATTTGATTCTCTAAGCGACTGGAACTGATTGACGTGTGCAAGATCCATAAATGACGCTGAGCTTGTTCTTTACAAGCAGTGCTTCTTTAATTGAGGTTCTCTAGATATTGTAGTTGGATGATCATTGCAGTTGAAATTGTTTCAATTAGTTTCACGTGGTGTCTACGGGAAGTAGATACAAATGATCGTCATTGTAGAAACATCATATGTGGTGTCTGTCACTAAATCAAGATAACAGATTAAAGATGACAGTGAAAACCCGCGACGAATCGATTAAATCAAGAAGGAGATGAATGTAGACCAACTAGATCGACTGAATGAATCAAGAAGAAGATGAATGCATATCAACTAGATCAGCTGAATCAATGGAGAAATGTCGATAGAAACAAGAAATGCAGATCAAAGTAGATTTGCAATCCACAAGTTCAGACTATGAAGAATCAATGAAATTAAGATTCAATTAACTAGATTGATGTTTTTGATTTGTAGAAGAAGCAAAGTAGCTCTGATACCATGTACAATGGAGTGGAATTAAATGAAGAGGAATTCATGAATGATTCAATTTTATTCACAAAAATGAATCAATCTATTACATTGTACATATAGTTGTTAGAACTAAACTTATTTAACCAACTACTATGATGTCAAGTTGTCAACATGATGAAAACAGCAGCTTCTAGAACATGTACAGTTGTCCACTACTAAAACCGCGTAAGAGCACTTCCAATGGTGAGTTCCTAGTTCCTCCACCTCACCCGCCACGTCACTGCCAACTCATCGAAGTGGGAACTGCTACAGAAATGCTACAGTAAAATATGAAGTCTCTCCAGTGGGGGAAACCTAGTTCCAGTTCCAAATTGGGACCCACATAATTCTATACTCACAATATAACTTTTTGTACAAAAAACTCTATATATAAATTAAATATTTATAAATACAAAATTATTTTGGTATTTAAATAATTATATAAAAAGTACAAACATAATCTACTATATTATATTAATTCGGTATCGGAAGCCCTCTAGACGACACGTGGACAGTCCACGTAGTCACTGTTTCATAATTTAATCGGAATTTAGATACATAATATTGATTGGTTGAAAATTAAGAAGTACTTTTATCTCCTAATTTGGTCTCTACGCAATTTAAAGAAACAAATTAATTAAAAGTTTCCTTTTAAATTCATTATCTATACAGTTTGGTACCGGAAGACCGTAGACCGCCACGTAAACAGTATATATATAGAATAAACAATATAAAAAATATGTATTATCAGCGGCTATTGGCTTCTTTCTAAGTTTTGAAAGTAATAATAATAATAATAATATACCATATAGAAACGTAAATGTAATTGATGGGTTCCGCTATGGCCGTTAGGCCCTTTAACGGCGAGGAAACGGTGAATAGGTCCACTGTGCCCTAAAAAGAGGTCAAGGAGACTAATGCGAAGGGTCCCGATGAGAGGAGTCCCGATGGTGAAAGGTCCCGACAGAGTCGGTCCCGATAGGCGAGCCAGGCACTCCCGATGAGATGCCTTTAAGTAGGCCCCGATGATGAATCCCTAAGAATATTGGCCCTGTCACGATGACGAGGGGCCCCGAGCGGTGACACAATGAGATAACTCTGGAGTCCCCGATATTGGTCGGGACTTGCTATCAGAGGTTGAGGCCGAGATACGCGGAGCATAACCAAGATAGGCGAGATCATGGCCGAGATAGGCGGGATCATGGCCGAGATACGCGGAGCGTGGCCGAGACAAGCGAGATCGTGGCCTAGATAGGCGGGATCATGGCCGAGATACGCGGAGCGTGGCCGAGATAAGCGAGATCATGGCCGAGATAGGCGGGATCATGGCCGAGATACGCGGAGCGTGGCCGAGATAAGCGAGATCATGGCCTAGATAGGCGGGATCATGGCCGAGATACGCGGAGCGTGGCCGAGATAAGCGAGATCATGGCCTAGATAGGCGGGATCGTGGCCGAGATACGCGGAACGTGGGCTAACCGCCCCAGCGGTTCACCAGGTAACTGAGGTAGCTCTTCGCCTATAAAAGGGCAGCAGTTACCTCAGATCACATACGTTTTGATATACACTATTTGAGACTCTTGCTTGCCAGTTTATTCGAGACACTCATTTAAGCATCGGAGAGGGATTCTGGGTCACCGCCCGGTCTATTCCCTCTTGCAGGATTACGTGGAGCGAAGGAGTTCGGATCGCCGTCAAGACCGTGCCGGAGTTCCAACCGTGATCCAACATTGGCGCCGTCTGTGGGAAACGTAACAAAAAACCGAGATGACTTCTACTCGTTCAATGGCGGCTGGCAAGCAAAGAAGACAAGGACAATCTGGTGGTTCCCGTCACCCTGCCGGGACGACTCTGAATTCGCCACCGGAGCGTGCTGAGGACCAAAAACTCCCTGCTGAAGTTTCCCGAACAGGGGGACACCATGAAGTTCCTGAGGATACGGCTAGGAACCAAGAGAATAGAGAGGAGGATGCTCTCGGTGCTCCTCCAAACGCGGACCTGGCAAAGGCTGTGGCAGATGCCATGCCGATGTTCTTAGAAACTATGGAGGCTCTCCTAGAGCGAAGAGAGGCTGCCAAGAGACAGGAGGAGGTGCCTCCGCCAAGGGAGGTTCAGAATGTCCAGGAGGCCCAGCCTAGAAACCAGGACAAGGGCAAGGAGCCTTCTCAGTCGGAGCGATTTGTGATCGATGGGCCAGGACCGGTGCAGCACAGGACCATTCCCCTTAATGGTCCCATCACCCCCGACCAGGTGGTGAAGATCGTGAACATCTGTATGGGGGACCAGAAGCCGATGATGTCGGAACTGAGGGATCGATCCTCTCATCCCTTTGTTCCCCGACTGATAGACACCCTTGCCCCGCCAGGGCTGGGGATCCCCACGATTAAGGAGTATGATGCCGAAGGAGATCCAGTTCGCCACGTCCAGAAGCACCTCATGGCCTGTCTAGGAAGGGCCCCGAACGACGATATCGTATGTGTGCTGTTCCCAGGTACGCTCGGGGAGAGGGCCCTGACGTGGTTCTTCAGCTTGCCCCCAGGATGCATCTCTAGCTGGGATGACATGCACGACCGCTTTATCCAGCAGTACCAGGGTCGTCGACGCCTCTTGAAGAGCGTAAGGTCCCTGGCCCAGGTGGTGCAGAAGCCCGACGAATCGCTGGCGCATTATTACCAGCGGTACACTGCCAGTGTGGCCGAAATTGATGAAGAGATATCGGAGGGAGAGACTATTCGCACCTTCCTTCGGAACCTGACAGCCCCCTATGGTTCCGACCTGATGCACAGCGTGGCTGATAAGGCTGTGTGGAATATGGAAGCGTTGCAGAAGAGAGTGAAGCAGCAAATCGACGTGCAGGAGTCGAAGATAGCTGCTGGAGAGCTGGATCCTCCAAAGTCGAATAGGGGGAAGCAGTCGCTCAAGCCATTGGACGGCCATAAGCGGAAGGACAAGTCCGAGAGCAGTCGGAGTCGAGGTCGTTCTGATCGAAGGGAGGACAGATGTCCCCCGAGGAAGGACAAGCGGAAGGATTATAACATCCCTCTGAATAGCTCCATGACGGAGGTGTTAGCGGTCATGGATCGACAGGGTATCTCCCGGTACCCCCCGAAGAAGGAAGGAGAATTCTTGGGATACCGCACCGATTGTTATTGTCGGTTCCACCTTGCCAGCGGTCACGACACTAACCATTGTCGGGAGTTGAAGAAGGAGATTGAAAAGCTGATCCAGAAGGGGAAGCTTAAGGAGTTTGTGGCTGAGAAGCGGTGTCGTTCCCGCTCCCGATCTCGATCGCAGTCCCATTCCCGATCTCGCGATCGGTCCCCGAAGAAGAAGAAGTCGGAGCCAGAATCCTATGGTGCCCGTAAGGAGAAGCGGGGCACCATCAATGTGATTCATGGAGGATTTGCCGCAGGAGGTGACACCACGGCCTCTCGGGAGGTCTACGCCTCTAGAATTTCTGCTGCTGTGGTGCTGGGCAAGAGGTCCCGATCCTGGACTGCGAAGGAAGAGATGGTGATTTCCTTTTCCGCGGAGGACCTGATAGGAGTGGAAACTCCACACGATGACGCTTTGGTCGTGACCCTGGACGTGGATGGGTACGGGATGAAGTGAATTTTGATCGACGGAGGGAGCTTCTCCGACATTCTGTTTATGGATGCGCTGGAGGCCATGGGGAAAACGAAGAAGGATCTGAAGGAGGTAACCTTCCCGATGGTAGGGTTCTCTGGTATTACCTCCTATCCGCTGGGAATGATCACCTTACCAGTGGAGTTCGGTAGCGGGTGGAAAGCGGAGAGGAGGAATGTGGACTTCGTGGTGGTTGAGTCCGCGGGGACTTACAACGCGATTATCCGGAGAACCACCATTAACCCCTGATGGCAGTTGCCTCGACTGTGCACCAGAAGATGAAGTTCCGACGGACCACGGAGTCGGGGAGGTCAAGGGCAACCAGGTGGCTTCCAGGAGGTGCTATGTTAATGCCACCCGAAGGAAAAGACGGGAGGCCATGACTATCCTCCAGACAGATACTGATCCCAGAGAGGAGTTTGGGCGTCCCGCCCCTATGGAGGATTTGAAGGAGGTCGAGATTGACGGACCTCAGAGGAAGGTGAAAATCGGGACCGCCCTGTCCGACGAAAGGGCCCGAGAATTGATCAAGCTGATGAAGGAGTTCAAGGAGCTGTTTTCCTGGTCCCCGAGTGACATGCCAGGAATCAGCCCCGATGTGATTGAGCACGAGTTGAAGATTGATCCCACGATCAAGCCTATCGCGCAGAAAAGGCGTCTGATGGGCGCGGACAAGAGGATCGCGATCCAGCAGGAGGTGGGCAGGTTGCTCGACGCTGGGTTTATCAAGGAGCTCCGATTCCAGACCTGGGTCGCCAACCCGGTTCTGGTGAAGAAGAGCAATGGGAAATGGCGGATGTGTGTGGATTTCCGCGACCTGAATAAGGCTTGTCCGAAGGATTGTTACCCGCTTCCAAGAATCGACCAGTTGGTGCATGCCACGTCGGGACATGAATTGCTGAGCTTCATGGATGCTTACTCGGGCTATAATCAGATCAAGATGGCTAAGGAGGATGCCCCCCACGCCGCATTTTACGCTGATAGTGACATCTATCACTTCGATGTCATGCCCTTTGGATTTATCAATGCCGGGGCAACCTATCAAAGGATGGTGAACAAGCTGTTCGGGGACATGCTGGGGAAAACCATGGAGGCTTACGTGGACGATATGCTAGTGAAGTCCCGACAGGCTGAGGATCATGTTCACAACCTAGCCACGGCGTTTGAGCGGATGAGGCTTCATCAGAATCGCTTGAACCCGACCAAGTGTGCCTTTGGAGTCCACTCGGGGAAATTTTTGGGCTTTATGGTGAGCCAGCGAGGAATTGAGGTGAACCCCGAGAAGCTGAGGGCAATCGAGGAGATGCAGTCTCTGACCAATCATCGGGAGGTGCAAGTGCTGAATGGTCGACTGGCTGCAATGAATCGCTTCCTTTCCAAGGCAAGTGACCGATCTATGCCGTTTTTTGAAGTTCTGAGGGCCAACAAGAAGTTTGAGTGGACTGCCAAGTGTGAAGAGGCGTTTCAGGCACTCAAGCAGCACCTTCGCACCCTTCCGCCATTGGAGAAACCGATCCCAGGCGAGCCGTTTTATTTATATTTGGTTGTTTCTGAATTTGCCATTAGCTCTGTCTTAGTGAAGATTGTCGAGGGTAATCAAGTCCCCGTGTATTATGTAAGCAAGGCGTTTGTCAAATCTGAAATGAATTATCCCGTCGTTGAGAAGTATCTCATTGCGTTGATCATTACTGCTCGGAAGTTGAGGCCTTACTTCCATGCGCATGAGATTACTGTGTAGACGAATCAGCCTTTGAAGCATTTTTGAACCGACCTGATGCGTCAGGGAGATTGGTGAAATGGGCAGTCGAGCTTAGTGAGTTTCGCATTCACTTTGCTCCGAGAACGGCTATTGAGGGCCAGGCGTTGGCGGATTTCATAGCAGAGTCTACAGCCCCCGATCTGGAAGAAGCGGGCCCTGTAGAGGGGGCAACCATGGAGGTCCCGATAGCAGAGCAACCAGAAATGGCAGAGCAATCAGAACAGCCAAATGAAGAGAATACTTGGGAAATGTATACGGATGGCTCTTCGAGTTCAGACGGATCAGGAGCAGGGTTCGTGTTGATACCACCAGGCAGGGGTGAACCCCTCCGACATGCTTTGGCCTTAACGTTTAGGGACACGAATAATGAAGCTGAGTATGAGGCTCTTATCACAGGCCTCAAAATTGCCAAAGGTATGGGAGTTGCTCACTTACGGGTGAAATGTGACGCGAGCCTGATCGTGAATCAAGTCCAAAGACGATATGAGGCGAAGAGCCCGATGATGAAAAAGTACCTTCGCGAGGTGCAAGTCTTGAAAGAGAGCTTCAAAAGTTTCGACATCGAGGCGATCCCGAGGGAGGAAAACGTGGAAGCAGATGCCTTGAGAAAATTCGCCTTGGGGGCACCCCTAGAGGAAAATCGGAAGGTGCACTTTCTGGAGAGGGTGATCTTGTCGACCACCGACCCGTCGGAGGTGTGTGCTATCGAAACAGGATCAGAGGAGGAACCCACTTGGATGACCCCGATAGTCGCGTATCTGACTACTGGGGCAGTCCCTGATGATGGAGTACTAGCTGACAGGATACGTCGGATCGCGGTTAATTACGTGGTGGTGGACAATCAGCTGTACAAAAAGGGGTGGTTCTCGACTCCTTACTTGAAATGTGTGGCTGAGCCCGACACAAGTTGGATCCTGAGGGAAGTGCACGAAGGGGTTGCGACTTGTCATGAAGGGGCCCGATCCATTAGGAGGAAAGTGCTGAATTTGGGCTATTACTGGCCTTCGATGAGCAAGGAGGCGACGGCGTTAGTCCGATCCTGTGATGCGTGCCAGAGGTACGCCCCGAATATCGTGGCTCCGGCTGCCAATTTGACGTCCATCAAGAGTGCTTGGCCCTTCGCGCAGTGGGGCATCGACTTGGTGGGACCTCTCCCACAAGCACAAGGTCATTGTAAGTATTTGCTCGTGGCTATCAATTATTTTTCGAAATGGATAGAAGCTAAAGCATTGGCCAAGACGACGGGGAACCAAATCGTCAAGTTTCTCCATACCCATATTGTATCCAGATACGGGATTCCTAAGGTGGTGATCAGCGATAATGGTCCACCGTTTAACGGGGCTCAAGTGAAGGAGTATCTGGAAGAACTGAATATCGAGCATCGGACAGCCTCTGTCCATCATGCTCAGACTAATGGCCAGGTGGAGTAAGGCAACAAAATCGTGATGGATGGCCTGAAGAAGAGGGTCTATGCCTTGAAGGGCAAATGGCTGAACGAGCTGGAAAATGTGTTTTGGGCTGTTAGAACGACACCCAAACGCTCAACTGGGGAGACTCCGTTTGGCCTTGTTTATGGCACGGAGGTCGTTGCTCCCGTGGAAGTAGCTGTGGCGTCCCATCGGATGAGATATTATGAGCCTTTGACGAATGATGAAATGAGACGTCTGGATTTGGACTTGCTCGAGGAGAAGAGGCGGGAAGCCGATGAAGTCCAGGCTCGAATGCGTTTGGCGACGACCAGGTATTACAACCGGCGAGTTAAGTCCCGACAATTCTTCTTCGGAGAACTAGTTTGGCGTCGGAATGAGTTTACCCTTTTGGATCGGATCAACAAGATGTCACCAAAATAGGAAGGGCCTTATAAGGTCGTGGGGATGCCAGCTCCAAATGCGTACAAGTTGGAAGACCTCGATGGCAGAGTATTGAAGCATTCTTTCAGTGGCGAACACTTGAAGAAATGTCATGCTTGATGAAAAGTCACCTTAAGTGGTGCCCGATGAAAAGTCGCCTTAAGTGGTGCCCGATGTAAAATCGCCTTAAGTGGTGTAAATTGTTTATCGTTTGATTTGATGTAAACAGATTATGTGCCATCAATAAATAAAGAGGTTGCTTCCGATCAGAATTGTTCTTAGATTTATTCTAAGTATTGGAAAGTCGCCTTAAGTGGTGCACGATATTAAGTCGCCTTAGGTGGTGCAAGTGATTAAGTCGTCTTAAGTGATGCATGCTTCTTGGATTTATTCTAAGTATTGGAAAGTCGCCTTAAGTGGTGCACGATATTAAGTCGCCTTAGGTGGTGCAAGTGGTTAAATCGTCTTAAGTGATGTGTTGAAATGTCTTAAGTGGCATAGTTAAGTCGTTTTGAGAAGTGCAATAGAAAATCGGAACTAAGATAGTCTGATATTAAGGAGGGTTCAAAGGCCCGAGGATTACAAAAAGAGGAAAAATACAAGGACTCTAAAGATAAAGCATTTAGGCTTGGTCCTTGTTGGCGTCAGCGGGAGCAGGGTCCACAAGATCTGTGGCAGAAGGCTCCACAGGTTCAGCTGCTGGAGGGTCGATTATCGGGGCGTCAGCACTTGGAAGCTCCGCAGGAGTGTTCCCCTCATCACTCTCCTCCGAGAGGGCAAAGTATTTTTCGCGAAGCGAGAGATGGAGACTTGTCGAAGTTGATGGCGTCGCCATACTCCAGGTGGAGTTCCTCGACTGCGTTGAAGAGGGTATTCTCCACCTCCGCGCCGCAGAGCTTCACCGCATCAGCTTGGAAGTCCTCGGACCCCCGATAATCTTCCCGGCCCTTGGTCTCAGCCGCGACTAGCTGCGCAGGAACCTCAGCGATTTGCTCCTCTAGAGCCTTCTTCTCAAGGACAAGTTTCTCCTCAGCAATTTGCCGCTCCCGCCGTTCCCGCTTCAGGAGCCCCTCGAAGTCATGAACCTGCTTTTGGAGGTCCCGAGTCTTTTGGTCGAGGATGGCCTGCTCCTTGGCCAGTTTTCCCCTCGAAGACTCGGAGGTCGCGAGATCCTCCTTAAGCTTGGCTACAACCGCGGGAGCCCCCTTGGCCCGCTCTTGCTCCAGGGCCTCCTCGAAGGCGAAGATGTACCCGAAGCAGCGGTTGATGTCCGCCATCTCCTGCGAAGGAAGGAAGAAAAGAAGGATTAGCATATGAACAACCTGCTTTATTAATGAAGAGGAGGAAAATGAGAGTTTTACCTCTATCCGGCGGATAGACATTTCCTGGACATCTCGACAGATGCCCTCCCGATCCAGGGAAATTGGATACCTCAGAGAGGGCAGGATTGAGCCTGCCAGCAGATGCGGAGCCAGCTCTGGGTATGCATCACCCTGTCGGAGCTGGACCCCTTGCAGCGTTTGGATCAGGGTCCAGGGAGCCTCCTTCTGCGCGGGGTCGTAGGCCTTGTAAAAACTCCCGTCGAAGGGGAGAGGGGAAGGACCGACTCGAGTCGTGGAGGGGCGCGCCTCCGACTCGCCCTGGGCCGGAGAGGGAGTAAAGTCATGGATGGGCGACGGCTGTCGCTGTTGTGAAGAAGGTGAAGGGGGCAGCCCCTTGGAGGTTGGTTTCAATGGGGGTTGTCCCGTCCTCCGACGATGAATCAGGGAGCCGCCCTCATCTGTCTCCTCGGAGGAGTCCAGATTCTCCACCCGACGAAATTGATCGCCGGTCGGGGTCTCTCCAGCCCCGAAAGGTGGTGCCCCTGCTGAAAGTGGTGCCCCCGCTGAAGCTCCAGCACCTGATGGAGTTCCCGAGTGACCTGCACTTGGAGGACGAGAGGCTTCAGAAATATAGTCAGGAAGGTGATCAGGGTCCTTACACCAAATGACACGCCGAGAAACATATTGATCTTTCCCGTGGAAGTGGTAGTAGCCTGCCTTCAGGACGCGAGGAGTTTCCCCTCGGAGGACACGCTTAACCTCTTCGATGCGAGCCTCCATGGTCGAAGGAATTAAATCCTTAGGAACTTGCTTCCTGTACGATTTAATAGCTAGGCAGAGCTTTTTACCTTCTTCAGCATTCTGGACATCGAAGAGTTTGTCCACCTCCACGCGGATCCACTTTGTCCTCTCCGCGGAGGGAGATCCCGACGAAGCAGCAGCTTTCTTGGCTGATTTCCTCTTCCGCGTGGGGCGGACAGCGTCGGTCTCCCCCTGCTTAAGGATGAGATTGGTCAGCATGGATACCTTCTTAGCTGCAAACAAATGGAAACAGAGATCAGAAACGTTACCCAAGGAACCATATTGGAGGGGCCGTCGAAGAGTTGACCCCCAGAGACTATGTCGAGGAGTCGGATCCCGACGTTCACCAGGTCCCGCTCCGATAAAGAATTGGCATCGAGGGGAGTATAGGACTCCCCCCATCGGTAAAGCTGGATAAGATGAAGGGTCTGGAAGTCTTCATCAGAGTAGGTGTGGTAAGCGGGAGGAGAGTCCGCTTCCACCTCCCATCGGGGCCAGGGGATTGAAGAGTTCTGGATGAAGAAGTAGCTCCTCTTCCACCCACTGTTATCGGACCCCGTGTCGATCAGGAGTCCCCGACCCTTGACAACCTTCCAGGTGTCACTGGTCCAGCTGCACAGCGCGAGTTGCGTCTTGTTCCACTTGGGCATCCGGGGGTAGAAGGCACAAACCCCCGCCTCCTTGCACTTCATCCCGTAGAAGGTTCTGAAGAGTTGGAGGCTGTAAACCCACTTCTGTCAGAAGCAGAGAACCTGGAAGGCATTCCATAGGCGGATCGCATGGGGAGAGAAAGTGGTTGGATGTGTCTTGTAGTGTTGGCACATCTCAACCAGGTTGCCGCAGAAGGGGAATCGAATCCCCGCCGATATTTGCCCCGTGGAGACAAATACCTCCCCTTTACGGGGACAGGTAACCTCAAGGTTACTCGGGAGGCGAGGCCAGGGATAAGGGAAGCGAGGCTCCCAGGTAGAAGTGATGCAGCTCTCCCGTAGAGCGGCCTCATAGGCAGTGCTGGAAATGTCGTTGGGTGCATAGTCGAAATTGACGGGCTTTCTCCCTTCGGAACTGGATCCACTGTCTGAAATCAGCCATGGCAAGGAAAGGCACATTGGGTTTTTCGGAAAATTGCAAACGAACTGATCGAAGATGAAGGAAAAAGGAAGAAATCCTTACCAGACATGATGACTTGAACTGGAGGGGATGATCTGAAAAGTCGCCGGAAAGTTGATCGGAGAGCAGAAAGCCAAGGAAGAGCTTGAGTTCTCAGAGTTGCAGAGCTTTTCGAAATCACGGAAACGGTAAAAGAGAAGCAGTGCCCAGGGTTAGGGTTTTATAGGAGAAAGGACAGTCGAAAAGACGTTCTAATCCGAATCGTCGAAGCCGAAGCGTTTTAATCTGAGCCGTTGAGATGAAACGTACAGAATGGCAACGGGCGTAATGATGAAACGGCCTGAAAAGCACTTTTTCAGGGAAAGCAGGTGCGAAAAATCAGGCACGGGTGCCAAAGACGTCACTTTGTCATCTGTTGCATTTAATGGCTGGGGAACCGAGGAGTCTTCTCGGATTTGGTGATTACCCTCGAGGTATCGAGGAAACGTGAACGAGAAGATTCGTATCAAGTGACATTATCAAGGAAAAGGTTCCCGACTCCAAGGTCGGGAGGTCGAGGGTTGAAAGACACGACGAACTGTAAGTCCCTCATGTCTTGGGTGCAAATGATGGGTTCCGCTATGGCCGTTAGGCCCTTTAACGGCGAGGAAACGGTGAATAGGCCCACTGGGCCCTAAAAAGAGGTCAAGGAGACTAATGCGAAGGGTCCCGATGAGAGGAGTCACGATGGTGAAAGGTCCCGACAGAGTCGGTCCCGATAGGCGAGCCAGGCGCTCCCGATGAGATGCCTTTAAGTAGGCCCCGATGATGAATCCCTGAGAATATTGGCCCTGTCACGATGACGAGAGGCCCCGAGCGGTGACACAATGAGATAACTCTGGAGTCCCCGATATTGGTTGGGACTTGCTATCAGAGGTTGAGGCCGAGATACGCGGAGCGTAACCAAGATAGGCGAGATCATGGCCGAGATAGGCGGGATCATGGCCGAGATACGCGGAGCGTGACCGAGATAAGCGAGATCATGGCCGAGATAGGCGGGATCATGGCTGAGATACGCGGAGCGTGGCCGAGATAAGCGAGATCATGACCTAGATAGGCGGGATCATGGCCGAGATACGCGGAGCGTGGCCGAGATAAGCGAGATCATGGCCTAGATAGGCGGGATCGTGGCCGAGATACGCGGAACGTGGGCTAACCGCCCCAGCGGTTCACTAGGTAACTGAGGTAGCTCTTCGCCTATAAAAGGGCAGCAGTTACCTCAGATCACATACGTTTTGATATACACTCTTTGAGACTCTTGCTTGCCAGTTTATTCGAGACACTCATTTAAGCATCGGAGAGGGATTCTGGATCACGGCCCGGTCTATCCCCTCTTGCAGGATTACGTGGAGCGAAGGAGTTCGGATCGCCGTCATGACCGTGCCGGAGTTCCAACCGTGATCCAACAGTAATCACTTCATATTAAATTTGGCATTATATATATATAATATAAAATACATAATAATAGTGACGGATAACCATTTTTATTATATTATATGGTATATACGGTAGAAAATTGTAGAATGTTTATTTAAGTCCACATAATAATAATAATAATAATAATAATAATAATAATAATAATAATAATAATAATAATATATATATATATATATATAGGACCAAAAGCCAAAACGTCCATTAATTATCAAAGAAAAAAGGGAATATTCTAAACTATCAACTTTATATAATATAATAATGAAAATAATGTTAAAACGATACAGTATAATAATATAGGATTGACATAAATATAATAATATTATTATTACTACTATAGAATCGATTATGCATAGTTAATTAAGATAGGCGTATTTTTATATTTAAAAAAGGTGTATACATATATAAGCAATCTAGCTATTAATTTCTTAATAATATGAGTAGAAAAATTATATTGAATATTACATGTCCTATTTTTAACACACAAAAAACGTAATATTACATGTCTCATTCTTACTCAATTTTGTTACTATAATTAATTATGTAAATTGAGTTATATATATACCATACCATATGCTACGCTCCCTTGACAATGACTATAGCCGATGGCGATGCCCGTCCACCATGACCAACATTACAATTTTCAATTACAAAGGTCATGCATGCAGGTTAACATGACGTACCGAGTAATAGCCAACATCATTACCATTTTTCCAACAGTAGGTCATGAGTGTATGTAGTAGACCGGCATATATATATATATATATATATATATATATATAATCATGGCATCATCGAAATTAGCATTTGCAGTTGTATTGGAAGAGGCCCATCATTATAAGAGAATAAGATATATCATAGATAAATATATCTTATTATATTTAGATGAATATATCTAGACTAGGAATAGATATATTCTTAGTATATTATCAGATTATGTTTCTTATTATATTGTTATAGATATAGTCTTGTATCTATATATATAGGTACATGTACTCAACCCTAAGTAAGATCAATAATACAATTCTCATTCTTCTATATGGTATCAGAGCCTTTCTAACTCCAACGAGTACAACTTACAAGCCGTCGCCCACCATCGCCGCTGTTCAGGGGCGGTCAGCACCGCCGTCAACTATGAAGATGTCATGCCGGCCGCCCCCTAGCCAATTCTAATTCAGTTTTTTTTTTTTTTTCTTTTCTAATAAGACAATAAATCCCTGCTTCCGTATCGACGATTTCTGCACCGATCTTTTGGTACCCGCTCCAACGAGCTTAATTTTTTTATCGGCCCATGCTCATGGCGGTATTTCTATCTACCAGCATCCTCGATCCTACTAGCTCCAACGAGCGAAAGTATCTGATCGCCTGAGGACTCTTCCGTTGCTCCGTGACTAGCTTCAAGCTTTCTGATTGAGACTTGCTGCCTTTTTGCTGCCTTTTTGTTGGAATTAAGAGGTTTGCTCCAACGAGTAAATTCACCTCCGTCATTTGCTTATCGTTCACCAACGTGAACATCGTGACCAGCAGCATCCTGACCGACTGGACTTCTCCGGATCTCCGCCATTGCCGACTGGACCTCCGGGCTACCGCCGTGCCGACTGGATGGATATTTCCGGGCTACCGCCGTGCCGACTGGACATCTCCGGGCTTCCGCCGTTGCCGATTGGACCTCTTCGGGCATCCTTCGATGAAGACTGGACTATTGGGGCATTCATTAATATTCTTCGTATCAAGATCGGCCATTCTTGTCAGAACGTCCGTCTTGCGGGGGCGTATAAGGGAATAAGATATATTATAGATAAATATATCTTATTATATTTAGATGAATATATCTAGACTAGGAATAGATATATTCTTAGTATATTATCAGATTATGTTTCTTATTATATTGCTATAGATATAGTCTTGTATCTATATATATAGGTACATATACTCAACCCTAAATATGATCAATAATACAATTCTCATTCTTCTATAATCATAAGCTTCAGTGTTTAGACTGAGAAATTCAGATCTCGACAAGGTGAAAAAGTAAAAATTTAGTTGTATAGAAAGTTATTAGTGGTTTTTACAAATTATATTGAAACATATTGTTTTTATAATTTCATTGCATGTTTCTACTTATTTATTATCTCTGTTTTAATTTTTTTAGGGAGTTCAATCTCGATACTCTAAGTTTATTATTTAATTATTTTTATAATTTTAATGTACATATTTTTAATTTATTTATTGCGGTTTTGATTTTTTTTTTTTAGGTTGACCAAAGAGCTCACATTGATCTTCCTATAGAGACCCATCAAGAGTTTCACTTTTTATATTGAAAAACTCAATCTCGATATCCTAGCTATTGAGATAAAAAGTAAAAGTTTAGTTTATTTTTTGCCAAAAAAAAAAGTTTAGTTATATAGAAGTTTATTAGTGGTTTAAAAAAATTATATTGAAGCATATTGTTTTTATAATTTCATTACATGTTTCTGACTTATTTATACTTGTTTCGTTTCGTTTTTTTAGGGAGTTCAACTTCGACAAAATAGAAGATAATTTATATCAAAGCTTGTTAGTGGTAAAAAAAGGTTACATCAAAACTTTCTTACTTAATTATATTTTTTATATTTGTATCGTAAATGTTTTTAATTTATTTATTACGGTTTTGGATTTTTTATAGGTGAAGCAAGGAGCTCACCTTGATGCAGTTGTACTTGAAGATCAGACCCATTAAGAGCTTCACTTTTAGACAGAGAAACTCAATCTGGACATCTCATGATTTAGATGAAAAGTAAAAGTTTAGTTATATCGAAGTTTATTAGTGGTTTAAAATAATTATATTGGAGCATATTGTTTTGATAATTTCATTACATGTTTATGATTTATTTATTTTGTTTTAATTTTTTAGGGAGTTCAACATCGACACTCTCACAATCGACGTGCAAAATAGAAGATTAGCTATATCAAAACTTATTAGTGGTAAAAAAAAAATTATATCAAAAGTTTATTATTTGATTTATTTTTTTTATAATTTTATTGTACATGTTTCATATTTATTTATTGCGGTTTTGAAATTTTTGTAGGTGAACCAAAGGAGGTCACCTTGATGCAATTTTACTAGAAGAGAGCCATCAAGAGCTTCACTTTTAAACTGAGAAACCCAATCACGACATCCTCGCGATAGAGGCGAAAAGTAAAAGCTTAGATATATCGAAACTTATTAGTAGTTTAAAAAAAGTTATATTGAAGTATATTGTTTTGATAATTTCATTAAATGTTTCTGACTTACTTATCTCTGTTTTAATTTTTTTAGGGAGTTCAACCTCGACACTCTCATAATCGTGGTAGAAAATAGAAGATAAACTTATTAGTGGTTAAAAAAAAAAGTTATATCAAAAGTTTCTTATTAATTTTACATTTTTTTTATAATTTTATTATACGTGTTTCTAATTTATTTATTATGATTTTGAATTTTTTGTATGTGGACCAAAGAGCTCACCTTGAACACGCTAGCAATTGATATTTTTTTTTCAATAATTTGAGTTCGTACATATAATTTTTTTGTTTGGGTTAATATCAATCTTCAAACATATGAGCTATGCAATGTTCGTATGTTATTAATGGATGAGGTGGTTACTAATGGTTACATTTTTATGCATACGTGTACATATTTATTTCCACCCCAAATATAGCATTAATATACAACTATATTTTAATTTTAAGGTTTATGATAAATACTCATATAATTTTTTATAAAACGTTTATTGATATACTATATATTTTTTAAATTAAGATAACATATGTATTTTAATTTATATTCATTTGAATTTTTTTCGTACAACATATATAATATATTAGGTAACTGGAAATTAGAAAATATTAGTGTCTCCTATCTTAGGCTATATGCAAAATAAATAAGCCATCTAGATTCTAGATAAATAAAGAAAAACAATTAAAAATTTCCATTTTAATGACAAACCAATATAGTTTGATAACGAAGCTTTTAAAGTCGTCACCTAAACGAAATCGGCACTTCATAAAAAAATTAAAAAAAAATAAAAAGCTTTAAAAGTTAATTTAAACTATATATATTATACAATAAAAAAGTTTATATATATACGAGATATGTTTTACATAATAACAAAGATAATAATACAATTGCAAAAAAAAGGTAATATGTTGTTATGCTTGATGGGTTCCGATGTGATCGTTAGCCCCGTTAACAGCCAATGGACGGCGAGTAGGTCCAGTGGGCCTCGTGAAAGGCCGGGAAGACCCAAAAGAGCCCAGCATGAAGGGTCCCGACTTTAGCGGTCCCGATATATGAGCTGAATGCTCCCGACAAGAAGCCTCCGAGTTGGCCCCGATATGCCTTAGTAAAGGCCCCGATGATAAAAGCCCCGCAGAGGCTGGACCCGTCCCGTGAGACAAGGGGTCTTGGATGGTGACCTAGAATGAGATAACTCTGGAGCCCCCGACAGGAGTCGAGGCTTGTGATCAGAGGACGAAGACCGAGAAACCCGCCTACTAGATAGAGTAGTAGGAGACGGTTAAAAATATAGATAAGTCCCCCGAGATACGCAGGGCGTGCCCGAGATACGCGGAGTATGGGTAAGATACGCGGAGCGTGGGGCGAAATCTACGAAATCCCTAACGAGATATACGGAATCGTGGCGAGATACACGGAATCATGGGCAAAACGGCCAATCACGGCCACAGGTAACTGAGTAACTTCCCCTCCTATATAAAGGAAGAAGTTACCTCAGAAAACCCTAATCATCTAATACGCACTTAGATTACTGCTGCCACCCCATTGATCATATACTCATTTAAGCATCGGAGAGGGATTCTGGGTCACCACCCAGGTCATCCCCTTTTGCAGGATTACGCGGAGCCCAGGAGTCCAGAGCATTCCGTCAAGGACGTAACGGAGCTTCGACCGTGATCCAACATTGGTGCCGTCTGTGGGAATCTAACAAAAAGCCAAAATAGTTTCTACCAGATCAATGGCCGGTGGTGGCAAGAAGAAACAAGTTCAGGCTGGCAGTTCTCGTCCCGCTGGAACTGTGAACTCCCCGTTGCTGGAGCATGTTGCTGAACAGGAGGAACACCCTGCTGCTTCTCAGACAAGGGGGCATGGTGACGATGCGGTCTCAGTCCGAGACACGGAGGTGCACAGGCGAGGTATCCCGCGAAGGGAGGTGGATGATGCTCCCCCAAATCCGGTGGGACGCAGGGGAGAAGAAATCCCGCGAAGGGAGGATGGATCGTCTTCAAATTCGGAGCTGGCCAAGGCAGTAGCCGATGCTATGCCCATGTTCTTGGCTGCCATGGAGGCCTTGTTGGACAAAAGAGAGGCTGCCAGGAGAGCGGAGGAGTTACCTCCCCAAGAAGAGTTACCTCCACCCCCCCCCCCCCCCCGAGGGTGGTCCGAGAAGAACAGGAGGTTCAGGAGGTTCCGCCCAGGAACAGGGGTAAGGAATCCGCCCACTTAGAGAAATTCGTGGTTGATGGCCCGGGACCAGTGCAACACAGGACCATTCCCCTGAATGACCCCATCACCCCCGATCAGGTGGTGAAGATCGTCAGCATCTACATGGGTGACCAGAAGCAGATGACATCGGAGTTAAGGGATCGATCCAGCCATCCTTTCATTCCACGGCTGCTGGATACTGTCGCCCCGCCAGAGCTAGGCATCCTGACCATCAAGGAGTACGATGGTGAAGGAGACCCGGTTCGCCATGTTCAGAGACATGTCCAGGCCTGCATGGGAAGAACCTCAAACGATGACCTCGTGTGTTCGCTGTTCCCGATCACCCTGGGAGAAAGGGCCATGACTAGGTTTTTCAGCCTACCGCTAGGAAGTATCACGTGCTGGGCTGATATGCACGATCGCTTCATCAAGCAGTATCAAGGTCGGAGGCGTCTTCTGAAGAGCGTGAGGTCCTTGACCCAGGTGGTGTAGAGACCCGACGAATCGTTGGCATATTACTACCAACAATTCACTGCCAGCGCCGCGGAGATCGATGAAGAGATATCGGAGGGAGAGACCATCCGCACTTTCCTTCGAAACCTATCCGCTCCATATGGGTCCGATCTGATGCACAGTGTAGGCGCGAAGGCTGTATGGAGTATGGAGGCCCTACAAGCAAGGGTGAAACAGCAAATCGACGTCCAGGAGTCGAAGATTGCTGCCGGAGAGCTTGATCCTCCAAAGTCGGGAAGAGGAAAGCCATCGTCCAAGCTGTCGGATGATCGCAAGGGGAACGACAGGTCGGAAGGGAGTAGGAACCGTGGTCGCCCCGAGAGAAGGGAAGATAGACGTCCTCCGAAGAAGGACAACCGCGAAGGTCGTAGTATTCCCATCAACAACTCGATGACCTCCGTGCTAGATGTGATGGATCGACAAGGTCTCGCCCGATACCCACCGAGGAAGGAAGGAGAGTTCTTGGGAGGCCGCCCGGATCGTTATTGTCGGTACCATCGAGCCAACGGTCACGACACGGATAACTGTCGGGAGCTGAAGAAGGAGATAGAGAAGCTGATCGAGAAGGGGAAGCTTAAAGAGTTCGTCGGAAGGGGAAGGTGCCGATCCCGTTCCAAAAGTCGGTCGCGGTCCCGTTCCAAGTCCCGTGATCGATCCCCGAAGAAGAAGAAAGTCGAGTCGGAGCCCTCTGGTTCCGGTGCCCGTAAGGAGACACAGGGGACCATTAACGTCATTCATGGAGGAATGGCAGCGGATGGCGACACCACCGCTTCCAGGGAGAATTACGCTTCTCGCATCTCCGCTGCTGTGGTGCTAGGCAAGAGGTCCCGGTCGTGGACTCTAAAGGAGGAAACGGTTATTTCCTTCTCGGCGGAGGATCTGATAGGCGTGGAGAGCCCCCACGATGACGCCTTGGTCGTGACCTTGGACGTAGACGGATTCGAGATGAAGCGGATCCTGATAGACGGAGGGAGTTCCTCCGACATTCTTTTCATGGATGCCCTGGAAGCCATGGGTAAGACGAAGAAGGACCTGACGCTGGTGAATTTCCCGATGGTAGGCTTCTCCGGATCAACCTCCTATCCGGTGGGGATGATTACCTTACCTGTAGAGTTTGGTAGTGGCTGGAAGATGGAACGGCGGAACGTGGATTTCTTCGTGGTAGAATCGGCGGGAACGTATAACGCCATTATCGGGAGGACCACCATCAACCCTCTCATGGCAGTTGCTTCAACTGTCCACCAGAAAATGAAGTTCCCGACTGACCACGGTGTTGGAGAGGTTAAAGGCGACCAGGTTGCGTCACGAAAGTGGTATGTTAACGCCACTCGACGCAGAAGAAGGGAAGTCATGGCTGTCTTGCAGACCGATGCTGATCCTCGAGAAGAGTTTGGGCGTCCCGCCCCCATGGAGGATCTGAAGGAGGTTGAGATTGATGGACCTCGAAGGAAGGTGAAGATCGGAGCTGCTCTGTCAGAAGAGAGAGCCCGAGAGCTGATCGAGCTTCTGAAGGAGTTCAAGGAGTTGTTTGCCTGGTCCCCGAGTGATATGCCAGGAATCAGTCCCGACGTGATTGTGCACGAGCTGAAGATTGACCCCGCGATCAAGCCTATCGCGCAGAGGAGGCGTCCGATGGGCGCAGACAAGAGGATCGCGATCCAGCAGGAAGTGGGCAGACTGCTCGATGCTAGATTCATCAAGGAGCTCCGATTCCAGACGTGGGTCGCTAACCCAGTCCTTGTAAGAGTAACGGGAAGTGGCGGATGTGTGTCGACTTCCGCGACTTGAACAAAGCTTGCCCGAAGGATTGCTACCCGCTCCCGAGGATTGACCAGCTGGTGGATGCCACATCGGGACATGAGCTGCTGAGCTTCATGGATGCCTATTCCGGATACAACCAGATCAAGATGGAAAAGAAGGATGCCCCCCACACAGCTTTTTACGCTGACAGCGACGTCTACCACTACGACGTGATGCCCTTCGGATTGATCAATGCCGGAGCAACTTACTAGCGGATGGTAAACAAGTTGTTCGGAGACATGTTGGGGAAGACCATAGAGGCATACGTGGATGACATGCTCGTGAAGTCCCGACAGGCAGGAGACCACGTCCAAAATTTGGCGGCGGCGTTCGAGCGGATGAGGTTTCATCAGGTTCGGTTGAACCCAGACAAATGTGCTTTCGGGGTGAACTCGGGGAAGTTCCTAGGGTTCATGGTGAGCCAGAGAGGAATCGAGGTGAATCCTGAGAAGCTGCGAGCAATCGAAGAGATGCAGTCCCCGAAGAATCATCGGGGAGGTCCAAGTGTTGAATGGCCGGTTGGCCGCGATGAACCGATTCTTATCCAAGGCAAGTGACAGAGCCATGCCATTTTTTGATGTGCTAAGGGCTCACAAGAAGTTCGAATGGTCCGACAAGTGCGAGGAGGCATTCCAAGCACTCAAGCAGCATCTCCGTACCCTCCCGCCGTTGGCGAAACCAGCCCCAGGCGAGCCGCTTTATCTCTATTTGGCTGTTTCTGATGTTGCTGTTAGTTCTGTTTTGATTAAGATTGTCAAGAGCAACCAAGTGCCTATCTATTATGTAAGCAAGGAATTTGCCAAGTCAGAAATGAATTATCCCGCCATTGAGAAGTATCTCTTTGCGTTAATTGTGGCCGCTCGAAAGCTCCGACCTTACTTCCATGCGCACGAGGTAACAGTGTTGACCAATCAGCCCTTGAAGCACTTTTTGAACCGACCAGAGGCGTCGGGGAGATTGGTGAAATAGGCCATCGAGCTTACGGAGTTCCGTATCCACTTTGCTCCGAGAACTGCTATTAAGGGCCAGGCATTGGCGGATTTTATAGCTGAATCTACGACACCCGATCTGGAAGTAACGAGTCCCGCAAAGGGGGCAACCATGGAGGTCCCGATAGCAGAACAGCTAGAACAGCCAAATGAGGAGAACACTTGGGAGATGTACACTGATGGTTCATCAAGTGTAGAAGGATCGGGGGCAGGATTCGTATTAATACCGCCCGGTGGAGGCGAGCCCCTGCGATATGCTTTGGCCTTGACATTCAAGGCCACCAACAATGAAGCGGAGTACGAGGCTCTCATCACGGGTCTCAAGATTGCCAAGGGTACGGGAGTCGATCATTTGAAAGTAAAGTGCGATGCTAGCTTGATCGTGAATCAGGTCCAGGGAAACTAGGAAGCCAAGAGCCCAACAATGAGGAAGTATTTGCACGAGGTGCAGACTTTGAAGGGAAGCTTCAAAAGCTTTGATATCGAGGCAATCCCGAGGGAAGAAAATGCGGAGGCAGACGCCTTAAGCAAGTTTGCTCTAGGAGTGGCCCCCGAGGAGAATCGGAAGGTGCACTTCCTAGAGAGAGTGATTATCTCTACCATCGATCCAACGGAGGTTTGCGCTATTGAAGCAGGATCGGAGGAGGAAGAGAAATCCACCTGGATGACCCCGATGGTCACATACCTGACTACGGGGACACTCCCAGATGATGAAGTAGCAGCTGTCAGGCTGCGTCGGATTGCGAACGACTACGTGATGGTGGACAACCAGTTATACAAGAAGGGGCATGTGAAGCCTTTCCTGAAATGCGTGGCGGAGCCTGGTACAACTCAGATCCTGAGAGAGCTACACAAGGGAGTCGCAGCCTGCCATGAAGGGGCCCGATCCATCGTGAGGAAAGCACTGAACCTAGGCTACTATTGGCCTTCGATGAACAAGGAGGCGACAACAATGGTCCGATCCTGTGATACATGCCAGAGGTACGCTCCAAATATCGTGGCTCCCGCCGCGGACTTAATGCCCATCAGGAGTGCATGGCCCTTCGCGCAGTGGGGGATTGACTTGGTGGGACCTCTTCCCCAAGCGAAAGGTCAGTGCAAGTATTTGCTCGTGGCCATCGATTACTTATCAAAGTGGATAGAGGCTAAGGCATTGGCCAAGACGACGGGACAGCAGATCCTCAAGTTCCTTCAAACTCAGATCATATCCCGGTATGGGGTTCCTCGAGTGTTGGTCAGCGACAATGGCCCCCCGTTCAATGGGGCTCAGTTGAAGGAGTACCAGGAAGAGTTGAACATCGAACACCGGACCGCTTCAGTCCGCCATGCTCAGACCAATGGCCAAGTAGAATCAGCCAACAAGATCGTGATGGATGGCTTGAAGAAGAGAGTCTACGCCTTGCAGGTCCATTGGTTGGATGAGCTGGAAAATGTGCTGTGGGCTGTTAGAACAACGCCCAAGCAATCAACAGGAGAAACTCCGTTTGGCCTGGTCTATGGCACGGAGGCAGTCGCTCCCGTGGAGATAGCGGTGGCGTCCCATCGCGCGAAGTATTACGAGCCTCTGACAAACGAGGAAATGAGACGTCTAGACTTAGACTTGCTCGAGGAGAAAAGATGGAAGGCTGATGAAATCCAGGCTCGGATGCGTCTGGCAACGGCCCGATATTACAATCGGCGTGTCAAGTCCCGACAATTCTTCGTTGGAGAACTTTTCTGGCGGAGGAACGAGTTCATTCATCAAGATCGGATCAACAAGCTTTCGCCGAAATGGGAGGGACCTTACAAGATCGTAGGGATGCCAGCACCCAATGCATACAAGCTAGAGGATCTTGATGGCAATACGTTGAAGCATTCCTTCAGTGGCAAACACTTGAAGAAGTATCATGTTTGATATTAAGTCGCCGCAAATGGCGCAAGTTATCTATCAATCCGATGTAAGCAAAGCTTTGAGTTATCAATAATTTAGATTTATTCTAATTGTTAGTAAGACGCCATGAAGGGCGCGACAAAAAGCCTCCCGAGGTAACAAAAATCCTTCCGAGGTACGATAAAAAGCCTTACGAGGTATGCGTAAGTCGTCTATATGATGCGGCCAAAAGCCTTAACAGGTACGGACAAAAGCCCTACGGGGTATGTGTAAGTCGTCTTTATGATGCAATCAAAAGCCTAGGTACGAAAAGGCCCTAATGGGTCCGCGTAAGTCGTCTATATGATGCGGCCAAAAGCCTTAACGGGTACGAAAAAGCCTTAGCAGGTCCGCGTAAGTCGTCTATATGATGCGGCCAAAAGCATTAACGGGTACGAAAAGGCCCTAATGGGTCCGCGTAAGTCGTCTATATGATGCGGCCAAAAGCCTTAACGGGTATGAAAAAGCCTTAACAGGTCCGCGTAAGTCGTCTATATGATGCGGCCAAAAGCCTTATCGGGTATGAAAAAGCCTTAGCAGGTCCGCGTAAGTCGTCTATATGATGCGACAAAAAGCCTTAAAGGGTACGATTAAGCCGTCTGGTAAAGGCGCGATAAAAGCCCTTGAAGGGTACGATTAAAGTCGTCTGATTCGGCGCGGTAAAAGCCCTCAGGGGTGGGGAAAATGGCCTTGAAAGGCAGGGATGAGAAACCTTAAGTGGTGAAGTCCCGATTGGACGAGAAACCTTAAGTGGTGAAGTCCTGATTGGACGAGAAGCCTTAAGTGGTAAAGTCCTGATTGGACGAGAAACCTTAAATGGTAAAGTCCCGATTGGATGAGAAACCTTAAGTGGTGAAGTCCCGATTGGACGAGAAACCTTAAGTGGTGAAGTCCTGATTGGACGAGAAGCCTTAAGTGGTAAAGTCCTGATTGAACGAGAAACCTTAAATGGTAAAGTCCCGATTGGATAAGAAACCTTAAGGGGTAAAATCTCGAGTAAAGCGGCGGAAGGACGTATGAAGTCATCTTAAATGGTGCATCGGAACGTTCTGAGTAACGAATTTAAAGCCGCTTTAGATAAGTGCAAACGAGTATCGGGGCCAAAACAGATGAAAATAAACTGCTTATATAAAGGCTCGAAGGCCTAAGGGTTCCGATACAAAGGATAAAGAAGACAAGGAGAAAAATTACAAGGACTAAAAATATAGAGCATTAAGCTTGGTCCTTATTGGCGACATCAACAGGAGTTGGGTCCAAGAAGTTGGTGGCAGAAGGCTCCACAGGGTCAGCCGTTGGGGGAATGGCTATCGGAATCATAGGATCGAGGAGTTTCCGATGAAGAAGTAGCTCCTCTTCACTCTGAACTTGTGGTATGCATTTCTGGCCTTGAGCATCGGCTTCTTTGGTGGAAATGATACATCCTTCCCGGAGAGCTGCATCATAGGCAGTGCTGAAAATTTCGTTCAGAACATAGTCGAAGTTGAAAGGCTTCCTTCCCTCGAAACAAGATCCACTATCTGAAATCAGCCATTGAAAGGAATGTTAGGTTTATTCGGAAAACTACAATGAAGCTAAGTAAAGATGAAGGCAAACAATAGAGAAGAAAACCTTACCAGACATGGTAAAGTCTTGAATCACTTGAAGAGCAAAAGACACGGGGAGAAGAAACTTCGAGCTCGAAAATGGATGCACCTCCAGAAATGGAGACAGTGAAGGAAAATAGTACCAGGGCCTTAGCTTTAATAAGCAAAAGGACAAACTGGACGGACTTGATCTGGACCGTTGAAGACGAAGCGATTTAATCTTGACCGTCGAAGACTGGGGGACGGTACGGAAAAGACGTTGGTGACGTAATGAGTGCTTTTTCAGAAAGCAACAGTCACGCTGATTCAAGCGTCGTTTCATAATCCCTAGCATTTAATGCTGCGGTAACCGAGGAGTCTCCTCGGATTTGGCAACTGCCCACAAAGCCCAGTGGGCCCGCCACAAAGCCCAGTGGGCCCGAAGTAATCATGAGTGAGAGACTCTGTCATATGACAACCACGCAAGGTAAAAGCCTCCGACTGAGGTATCAAGAAACGATCAAAAATAAAAGCCCCCGACGGCGGTATCGGGAGGTACGAAGACAAAAGCCTCCGACGGAGATATCGGGAGGTACGAAGATCAAAGCCTCCGACAACCAGGTCGGAAGGTCTGGAACTGGAAGACACGACGAACTAAAAGTTCCCCATGTCTTGGGGGCAAATGATGGGTTCCGATGTGATCGTTAGCCCCGTTAACAGCCAATGGACGGCGAGTAGGTCCAGTGGGCCTCGTGAAAGGCCGGGAAGACCCAAAAGAGCCCAGCATGAAGGGTCCCGACTTTAGCGGTCCCGATATATGAGCTGAATGCTCCCGACAAGAAGCCTCCGAGTAGGCCCCGATATGCCTTAGTAAAGGCCCCGATGATAAAAGCCCCGCAGAGGCTGGACCCGTCCCGTGAGACAAGGGGTCTTGGATGGTGACCTAGAATGAGATAACTCTGGAGCCCCCGACAGGAGTCGAGGCTTGTGATCAGAGGACGAAGACCGAGAAACCCGCCTACTAGATAGAGTAGTAGGAGACGGTTAAAAATATAGATAAGTCCCCCGAGATACGCAGGGCGTGCCCGAGATACGCGGAGTATGGGTAAGATACGCGGAGCGTGGGGCGAAATCTACGGAATCCCTAACGAGATATACGGAATCGCGGCGAGATACACGGAATCATGGGCAAAACGGCCAATCACGGCCACAGGTAACTGAGTAACTTCCCCTCCTATATAAAGGAAGAAGTTACCTCAGAAAACCCTAATCATCTAATACGCACTTAGATTACTGCTGCCACCCCATTGATCATATACTCATTTAAGCATCGGAGAGGGATTCTGGGTCACCACCCAGGTCATCCCCTTTTGTAGGATTACGCGGAGCCCAGGAGTCCAGAGCATTCCGTCAAGGACGTAACGAAGCTTCGACCGTGATCTAACAATGCTAACAATTTTATGTGGAATACATGTCCGGAAGATTCACCTAAGTTTATCTATGTATTTAGTAAATGCCTTGGATTTAAAAATTCTAATTCATTATTATTGTATTGTAATTTAGTTCTTTCCCGCGCGGCGCGCGGGTTTAGTATCTAGTTATAAATAAGCACGTAATGTTGTTAAATATCATTGTAATAATTTAAAAATCATATTACAAAAAAATACAAATAACATGTTAAATTTGTAAACTAAAAAATGAGCATAGTATATGTATATACATATTTGAGACAACATAGAATTAACACGTGCATATTAAAGTGAATTACCAATGAATGAGATTCAAGTGTTAGAGTGAATTAATTAAAATAAACTTGGAAAAAAAAATATGTACAAAATCATAAAAATGTAATTGATTATTTGATGAAATTTCACATTTTTTATGAACTCGTCAAAGTTTCAATATTAGATCAAATTTTGGGTTCCAACTTTGACCGACGTGTGTTGTTAATTATTCAGAAATTTGAAATTCGGCGTTGTAAGGTTAATTCAATTATTTACGTATTATACTTTTAAAAGTAATTACGATTATTTTGGTATTTAAAATTGTATAAAAACAAATATAATATATAAATGAGCACATAAGTTTATAAAAATAATGATTGCAATAATTTAAAAATTACATTAAAAAATAATATAAAAAAAAATACATTAAAGTTTCCAATTAAAAAAAAAATTAACTTATATATATATGAGACTACATGAAATTGTCACACACATTACTAAATTGCCAAAGATGTTCGACCAAATCTTCTTGAATCTTTTTTTGCCAGTTTGATTTGATAATTCACCATGGAAGAATCAAATATAACTTTAGAAGGGTTGAATCTTTTCAATAATTATATGCTACTTTACTATAGAAATATTACTAATAGGTGTAGTTTTTACTCAGCTGGAATGATGATTGATAAATATAACTATTGATATAATAATAATGATTAATAAAATTAATTGAATCAGTATTATTTCATCATATCAGTGTATATCTGTTATTCATCGATTGACATGTCTTGATTCATCGTCGTTAGCAGAATCACGTTTATGCACATTAATTAGATACATATTAGTAATCGGTTTGGTAAAAAAAAAAATAATAGTAAATCGGTTAAAGATGAAGCACTCGTGTGTTTTTACTAATGATTTGAATATACATAAAAAAAATATATTGTATATCATTCTAAGAATTTTCTTTTTATATAATGTATCATAATAAAAAAATATACTTCTTTTATAGAATAATAATATAATAAGTAGATTATATATAAATATATATATATGCATTAAAATAATATAATATTTTTTTAATAAAAAATTTATTCCACATTTAATAATATGGAATTATATACTATTTTTCAAAATTTAGAATTGACGTTTGTGTTACATGGTAAAATATAAACAAATTGAGTCTGAAAACTATGAATTGATTCGAAGTTAAAAAGTAGTAATTTTGCTTCGTGTCATTATTTAACTTCTTTAATATTAAAAACGACTTATTACGGCTCATGTCATTGTTCGACTTAGCGTAGGATAATTATATATATATATATATATATATAATAAAGAAGAAAAGTAAAACAGTTGAATAAAATAATATTAAAGAGTAGGAACCGACATGAACAGTAACGGAGAAGTTCCTACTAGTGGGAACTGTCTCACTTCACTATTCACTTGATAATGACAAAATGGTAATATTAATAATCCTAGTCACGCTTAGTGGCGCCTAGTCAGCGTCCAGTGGCAGATCTAGGAACTAGGAACTTCCATTTTGGAAGTAGGAACACCCCTTGGAATGCAAAGTTCCTATTTAATCATTACAAGTAGGAACCAACCGTAAATGGAACTAGGAACTCTCTACAATGACAAATCTACAATATGGAACTAGGAACTATACACCCCCTTTCTGTCTTGGGATTCTACTATGTCTCTAGTCTGTTGGATCACGGGCGAAGCTCCGTTATGTCCTTGACGGAAAGCTTGGACTCCTGGGCTCCGCGTAATCCTGCAAAAAGGGGATGACCTGGGTGGTGACCCAGAATCTCTCTCCGATGCTTAAATGAGTATATGATCAATGGGGTGGCAGCAGTAATCTAAGTGCGTATTAGATAGATGTGTTTTCTGAGGTAACTTCCTCCTTTATATAGGAGGGGAAGTCACTCAGTTACCTGTGACCGTGATTGGCCGTTTTGCCCATGATTCCGTATATCTCGCTACGATTCCGTATATCTCGTTAGGGATTCCGTAGATTTCGCCCCACGCTCCGCGTATCTTACCCATACTCCGCGTATCTCGGGCACGCTCTGCGTATCTCGGGGGACTTATCTATATTTTTAACCGTCTCTCACTACTCTATCTAGTAGGCGGGTTTCTCGGTCTTTATCCTCTGATCACAAGCCTCGACTCCTGTCGGGGGCTCCAGAGTTATCTCATTCTAGGTCACCATCCAGGACCCCTTGTCTCACGGGACGGTTCCAGCCTCTGCGGGGCTTTTACCATCAGGGCCTTTGCTAAGGCATATCGGTGCCTACTCAGAGGCTTCTTGTCGGGAGCATTCAGCTCACACATCGGGACTGCTAAAGTCGGGACCCTTCATACTGGGCCTCTGGGCCTTCCAGGCTTTTCACGAGGCCCACTGGACCTACTCGCCGTCCATTGGCTGTTAACGGGGCTAACGATTACATCGGAACCCATCATTTGCCCCCAAGACATGGGGGACTTTTAGTTCGTCGTGTCTTCCAGTTCCAAATCTTCTGACCTCGCTATTGGAGGCTTTTGTCTCGATACCTCCCGATACCGCCGTCAGAGGCTTTCGTCTTCGAACCTCTTGGTACCTCGATCGGAGGCTTTTGTCTTGCGTGCAATTGTCAAATGACAGAGTCTCTCACTCATGATTACTTCGGGCCCACTGGACTCTATGGGCAGTTGCCAAATCCGAGGAGACCCCTCGGTTACTGTAGCATTAAATGCTAGGGATTATGAAACGACTCCCAACTCTGCGTGACTGTTGCTTTCTGAAAAAGCACTCATTACGTCATCAACGTCTTTTCCGTACAGTCCCCATAGTCTCGACGATCAAGATTAAATCGTTTCATCTTCAACGGTCCAGATTAAGTCTGTCCAGCTTGTCTTTTTGCTTATAAAAGCTAGAACCCTGGTACTATTTTCCTTCACTGTCTCCATTTTTGGAAGCTCATCCATTTTCGAACTCGAAGCTTCTTCTCCCCGTTTCTTTTGCTCTTCAAGTGATCCAAGATTTTACAATGTCGGGTAAGGTTTTCTTCCCTATTGTTTTGCCTTCATCTTTACTTAGCTTGATTGTGGTTTTCCGAATCATTCCTTTCAATGGCTGATTTCAGACAGTGGATCTGGTTTCGAGGGAAGGAAGCCTTTCAACTTCGACTATGCTCTGAACGAAATTTTCAGCACTGCTTATGATGCAGCTCTCCGGGAAGGATGTATCATTTCCACCAAAGAAACCGATGCTCAAGGCCAGAAATGCATACCACAAGTTCAGAGTGAAGAGGAGCTACTTCTTCATCGGAAACTCCTCGATCACATGACCCCGATAGTCAATCCTTCAACGGCTAACCCTATAGAGCCTTCTGTTACCAACCTCGTGGACCCAGCTCCCGTTGATGCCGTGGACCCGACTCCGCGGACTGCGAGGCCTTCTGCCCAGGCCCCTCTGAACCTTGCTTCCTCCAATGCTGCTGAGGACCCTTCTTCCAACAAGGACCAGGCTTAATGCTCTATATCTTTAGTCCTTGTAGTTTTTTTTCCTTGATACTTTGTATCGGACCTCTTTCGCCTTCGAGCCTTTATATAAGCAATTTCTTTCATCTTCCAACTATTTTGATTCCGATAGTTATTTGCGCTATTTGGAGCGACTTTAGACTCGTTATTTGGAACGTTTTGATGCACCGTTTAAGATGACTTCATACGTCCTCTCGACGCTTTGCTCTAGACTTTACCACTTAAGGTTTCTCGTCTTATCGGGATTTCGCCACTTAAGGCTTCTCATCCAATCGTGATTTCACCACTTAAGGTTTCTCATCCAGTCGGGACTTCACCACTTAAGGTTTCTCGTCTAATCAGGACTTCACCACTTAAGGTTTCTCGTCCAATCGGGACTTTACCACTTAAGGTTTCTCGTCCAATCGGGACTTTACCACTTAAGGTTTCTTGTCCCTGCCTTTCGAGGCCATTTTCCACATCACTTAAGATGATTTTTCACACCCCCTAGGGCTTTTACCGCGCCAAATCTGACGACTTTAATCGTACCCTTTAAAGGCTTTTATCGCGCCTTTGCCAGACGGCTTAATCGTACCCTTTAGGGCTTTTTGCCGCATCATATAGACGACTTACGCGGACCTGCTAAGGCTTTTTCGTACCCGTTAAGGCTTTTGGCCGCATCATATAGACGACTTATGCGGACCCATTGGGGCCTTTTCGTACCTAGGCTTTTGGTTGCATCATAAAGACGACTTACGCATACCCCGTAGGGCTTTTGTCCGTACCTGTTAAGGCTTTTGGCCGCATCATATAGACGACTTACGCATACCCCGTAAGGCTTTTGTCCGTACCTGTTAAGGCTTTTGGCCGCATCATATACACGACTTACGCATACCCCGTAAGGCTTTTGTCCGTACCTCGTAAGGCTTTTTGTCGCGCCATAAAGGCGACTTACTCGTACCTCGTAAGGCTTTTCTCGTACCTCGGAAGGCTTTTGTCGCGTCCCTCAGGACGTCTTACTAATAATTAGAATAAATCTGAAAATAATTTGATCGGAAGCAACTTCTTTTATTAATAACTCAAAGCTTTGCTTACATCGGATTGATAGATAACTTTGCGCCATTCGCGGCGACTTAATATCAATCATGATACTTCTTCAAGTGTTCGCCACTGAAGGAATGCTTCAACGTCTTGCCATCAGGGTCCTCTAGCTTGTATGCATTGGGTGCTGGCATCCCTACGATCTTGTAAGGTCCCTCCCATTTTGGCGATAGCTTGTTGATCCGATCTTGATGAATGAACTCGTTCGTCCGCCAGACAAGTTCTCCAACGAAGAACTGTCGGGATTTGACCCGCCGATTATAATATCGGGCTGTTGCCAGACGCATCCGAGCCTGAACTTCGTCAGCCTTCCATCTTTTCTCCTCGAGCAAGTCTAAGTCTAGACGTCTCATTTCCTCGTTCGTCAGAGGTTCGTAATATTTCGCGCGATGGGACGCCACCGCTATTTCCACGGGAGCAACTGCCTCCGTGCCGTAGACCAGGCCAAACGGAGTCTCCCCCGTCGATTGCTTGGGTGTTGTTCTAACAGCCCACAGCACATTTTCAAGCTCATCCACCCAATGGCCCTGCAAGGCGTAGACTCTCTTCTTCAAGCCATCCATCACGATCTTGTTGGCTGATTCTACTTGGCCATTGGTCTGAGCATGGCGGACTGAAGCGGTCCGATGCTCAATGTTCAATTCCTCCAGGTACTCCTTCAGCTGAGCCCCATTGAACGGAGGGCCATTGTCGCTGACCAACACTCGAGGAACCCCATACCGGGATATGATCTGAGTTTGAAGGAACTTGAGGATCTGCTGTCTCATCGTCTTGGCCAATGCTTTAGCCTCTATCCACTTTGAGAAGTAATCGATGGCTACGACCAAATACTTGCACTGACCCTTCGCTTGAGGAAGAGGTCCTACTAGATCAATCCCCCATTGCGCGAAGTGCCAAGCACTCCTGATGGGCATCAAGTCCGCGGCGGGAGCCACGATATTTGGAGCATACCTCTGGCATGCATCACAGGATTGGACCATTGCTGTCGCTTCCTTGTTCATCGAAGGCCAATAGTAGCCTAGGTTCAATGCCTTCCTCACGATAGATCGGGCCCCTTCATGACAAGCCGCGACTCCTTCGTGTAACTCTCTCAGGATCCGATTCGTATTAGGCTCCGCCACGCATTTCAGAAAAGGCTTCACATGCCCCCTCTTGTATAACTGGTTGTCCACCATTACATAATCGTTCGCAATTCGACGTAGCCTGACAGCTGCCACCTCATCATTTGGGAGTGCCCCCGTGGTCAGGTATGTGACCATTGGGGTCATCCAGGTGGGTTTCTCTTCCTCTTCCGATCCTGTTTCAATAGCGCAAACCTCCGTTGGATCGATGGTAGAGATAATCACTCTCTCCAGGAAGTGCACCTTCCGATTCTCCTCAGGAACCACTCCTAGAGCAAACTTGCTTAAGGCGTTTGCCTCCGCGTTTTCTTCCCTCGGGATTGCCTCGATATCGAAGCTTTTGAAGCTTCCCTTCAGAGTCTGCACCTCGTGCAAATACTTCCTCATTGTCGGGCTTTTGGCTTCGTAGTTCCCCTGGACCTGATTCACGATCAAGCTGGCATCGCACTTTACTTTCAAATGGTCGACCCCCGTACCCTTGGCAATCTTGAGACCCGTGATGAGAGCCTCGTACTCCACTTCATTGTTGGTGGCTTTGAATGTCAAGGCCAAGGCATATCGCAGGGGCTCGCCTCCGCCGGGCGGTATCAATATGAATCCTGCCCCCGATCCTTCTACACTTGATGAGCCATCAGTGTACATCTCCCAAGTGTTCTCCTCATTTGGCTGTTCTGGCTGTTTTATTATCGGGGCCTGTTCTGCTATCGGGACCTCCATGGTTGCCCCCTCTGCGGGACTCGTTACTTCTAGATCGGGTGCCGTAGACTCAGCTATAAAATCAGCCAATGCCTGGCCCTTAATAGCAGTCCGCGGAGCAAAATGTATTCGGAACTCTGTAAGTTCGATGGCCCATTTCACCAATCTCCCCGACGCCTCCGGTCAGTTCAAAAAGTGCTTCAAGGGCTGATTGGTCAACACTGTAACCTCGTGTGCATGGAAGTAAGGTCGGAGCTTTCGAGCGGCCACAATTAACGCAAAGAGATACTTCTCAATGGCGGGATAGTTCATTTCTGATTTGGCAAATGCCTTGCTTACATAATAGACAGGCACTTGGTTGCCCTTGACAATCTTAATCAAAACAGAACTAACAGCAACATCAGAAACAGCCAAATAGAGGTAAAGCGGCTCTCCTGGAGCCGGTTTCGCCAACGGCGGGAGGGTACGGAGATGCTGCTTGAGTGCTTGGAATGCCTCCTCGCATTTGTCGGACCATTCAAACTTCTTGTGAGCCCTTAGCACATCAAAAAATGGCATGGCTCTGTCACTCGCCTTGGATAAGAATCGGTTCATCGCGGCCAACCGGCCATTCAACACTTGAACCTCTCGATGAGTCTTCGGGGACTGCATCTCCTCGATTGCTCGCAGCTTCTCGGGATTCACCTCGATTCCTCTCTGGCTCACCATGAACCCTAGGAACTTCCCCGAGTTCACCCCGAAAGCACACTTGTCTGGGTTCAGCCGAACCTGATGAAACCTCATCCGCTCAAACGCTGCCGCCAAGTTTTGGACATGGTCTCCTGCCTGTCGGGACTTTACAAGCATGTCATCCACATACGCCTCCATCGTTTTTCCCAGCATGTCCCCGAACAACTTGTTCACCATCCGCTGGTAAGTTGCTCCGGCATTGATCAATCCGAAGGGCATCACGTCGTAGTGGTAGACGTCGCTGTCGGCGTAAAAAGCTGTGTGGGGGGCGTCCTCCTTCGCCATCTTGATCTGGTTGTATCCGGAATAGGCATCCATGAAGCTCAGCAGCTCATGTCCCGATGTGGCAACCACCAACTGGTCAATCCTCGGAAGCGGGTAGCAATCCTTTGGGCAGGCCTTGTTCAAGTCGCGGAAATCGACACACATCCGCCATTTCCCATTACTCTTTCGCACCAGGACTGGGTTAGCGACCCAAGTCTGGAATCGGAGCTCCTTGATGAATCCAGCGTCGAGCAGTCTGCCCACCTCTTGTTGGATCGCGATTCTTTTGTCTGCGCCCATCGGACGCCTTCTCTGCGCGATAGGCTTGATCGCGGGGTCAATCTTAAACTCATGCACTATTACATCGGGGCTAATTCCTGGCATATCACTCGGGGACCAGGCAAACAGCTCCTTGAACTCCTTCAGGAGCTCGATCAGCTCTCGGGCTCTTTCTTCCGACAGAGCAGACCCGATCTTCACCTTCCTTCGAGGTCCGTCAATCTCAACCTCCTTTAGATCCTCCATAGGGGCGGGACGCCAAAACTCCTCTCGAGGATCGGCGTCGGTCTGCAGGACCGCCATCGCTTCCCTCCTTCTCCTTCGGGTGGCATTGACGTAACACTTTCGTGACGCCACCTGGTCGCCCTTAACTTCTCCGACACCATGGTCAGTCGGGAACTTCATCTTCTGGTGGACTGTCGAGGCGACCGCCATGAGAGGGTTAATGGTGGTCCTCCCGATGATGGCATTGTACGTTCCCGCGGACTCTACCACGATGAAATCCACGTTCCGCCGTTCCATCTTCCAGCCACTACCAAACTCTACCGGTAAGGTAATCATCCCCACCGGGTAGGAAGTCGATCCGGAAAAGCCCACCATCGGGAAGTTTACTTGCGTCAGGTCCTTCTTTGTCTTTCCCATGGCCTCCAGGGCATCCATGAAAAGAATGTCGGAGGAGCTCCCTCCGTCTATTAGGATCCGCTTCATCTCGAATCCGTCCACGTCCAAGGTTACGACCAGGGCGTCATCGTGGGGGCTCTCCACGCCTATCAAATCCTCCGTCGAGAAGGAAATCACCATTTCCTCCTTTAGAGTCCACGACCGGGACCTCTTGCCTAGCACCACAGCAGCGGAGATGCGAGAAGCATAATTCTCCCTAGAAGCGGTGGTGTCGCCTCCCGCTGCCATTCCTCCATGAATGACGTTAATGGTCCCCCGTCTCTCCTTACGGGCACCAGAACCAGAGGGCTCCGACTCAACCTTCTTCTTCTTCGGGGATCGATCACGGGACTTGGAACGGGACCGCGACCGACTTTTGGAACGGGATCGGCACCTTCCCCTTCCGACGAACTCCTTAAGCTTCCCCTTCTGGATCAGCTTCTCTATCTCCTTCTTCAGCTCCCGACAGTTATCCGTGTCGTGACCATTGGCTCGATGGTAACGACAATAACGATCCGGGCGGCCTCCCAAGAACTCTCCTTCCCTCCTCGGGGGGTATCGGGCGAGACCTTGCCGATCCATCACAGCTAGCACGGAGGTCATCGAGCTGTTGATGGGAACACTACGACCTTCGCGGTTGTCCTTCTTCGGAGGACGTCTATCTTCCCTTCTCTCGGGGCGACCACGGTTCCTACTCCCTTCCGACCTGTCGTTCCCCTTGCGATCATCCGACAGCTTGGACGATGGCTTTCCTCTCCCCGACTTTGGAGGATCAAGCTCTCCGGCAGCAATCTTCGACTCCTGGACGTCGATTTGTTGTTTCACCCTCGCTTGCAGGGCCTCCATACTCCACACAACCTTCGCGGCTACACTGTGCATCAAGTCGGAGCCGTAAGGAGTAGTCAAGTTCCGAAGGAAAGTTCGGATGGTCTCTCCCTCCGATATCTCCTCGTCAATCTCCGCGGCGCTGGCAGTGAACCGTTGGTAGTAGTATGCCAACGATTCATCGGGTCTCTGCACCACCTGGGTCAAGGACCTTACACTCTTCAGAAGACGCCTCCGACCTTGATACTGCTTGATGAAGCGATCGTGCATATCAGCCCAGCACGTGATACTTCCTAGCGGTAGGCTAAAAAACCAAGTCATGGCCCTTTCTCCCAGGGTGATCGGGAACAGTGAACACACGAGGTCATCGTTTGAGGTTCTTCCCATGCAAGCCTGGACATGTCTCTGAACATGGCGAACCGGGTCTCCTTCACCATCGTACTCCTTGATGGTCGGGATGCCTAGCCCTGGCGGGGCGACAGTATCCAGCAGCCGCGGAATGAAAGGATGGCTGGATCGATCCCTCAACTCCGATGTCATCTGCTTCTGGTCACCCATGCAGATGCTGACGATCTTCACCACCTGATCGGGGGTGATGGGGCCATTCAGGGGAATGATCCTGTTTTGCACTGGTCCCGGGCCGTCGACCACGAACTTCTCCAAGTGCGCAGGCTCCTTACCCCTATTCCTGGGTTGAACCTCCTGAACCTCCTGTTCTTCTGGAACCACCCTCGGAGGGGGTGGGGGCAGCTCTTCTCGCGGAGGCAACTCCTTCATCCTCCTGGCGACCTCTCTCTTGTCCAACAGAGCTTCCATGGCTGCCAAAAACATAGGCATAGCGTCTGCTACCGCCTTGGCTAACTCCGAGTTTGAAGAAGAGCCTGCTTCCCTTCGCGGGACCTCCTATCTGTGCCCCACCGCGTTTGGGGGAGTATCCACCTCCCTTCGCGGGATATCTTGCCTGTTCAGTGTCGTGTCTCGGACTGAGACCTCTTCATCGCCATGCCCCCCTGTCTGAGAAACAGCGGGGTATTCACCTTGTTCAGCAACATGTTCCGGCAACGGGGAATTCACGGTTCCAGCGGGGCGAGAGCTGCCGGCTTGAACTTGTTTCTTCTTGCCACCACCGGCCATTGATCTGGTAGAAACTATTTTGGCTTTTTGTTAGTTTCCCACAGACGGCGCCAATGTTGGATCACGGGCGAAGCTCCGTGTTGGATCACGGTGGAACTCCGGTACGGTCTTTGACGGCGATCCTAGCTCCTTCGCTCCACGCAATCCTGCAAGAGGGGATAGACCGGGCGGTGACCCAGAATCCCTCTCCGATGCTTAAATGAGTATCTCGTACGGACTGGCAAGCAGTAATCTCAAAGTATATTGAATTCAACGTAATTGATCTGAGGTGACCTCTGCCCTTTTATAGGCGAAGAGGTGCCTCAGTTACCTGGTGAACCGTTGGGGGTGGTTAGCCCGTATCCCGCGTATCTCGGGTGTGATCCCGCCTATCTAGGCCATGATCTCGCTTATCTCGGACACGCCCCGCGTATCTCGGCCACGCTCTGTGTATCTTAACCACGTTCCGCGTATCTCGGCCACGCCCCGCGTATCTCGGCCTTTTCCTCTGATAGCGAGTCCCGACTAACGTCGGGGACTCCAGAGTTATCTTGTTGTGTCACCGCTCGGGGCCCTCGTCATCGTGACAGGGCCTATTGTTCTCAGGGATTCATCATCGGGGCCTACTTAAAGGCATCTCATCGGGAGCATCCAGCTCACCTATCGGGACCGACTCTGTCGGGACCTTTCATCATCGGGACTCCCTCTGTTGGGACCCTTCGCCTGGGTCATCTTGACCTCCATTTAGGGCCCAGTGGGCCTATTCACCGTTTACTCGTCGTTAAAGGGCCTAACGGCTATAGCCAAACCCATCATTTGCCCCCAAGACATGAGGGACTTGTAGTTCGTCGTGTCTTTCAACTCCTGACCTCCCGATATCGGTATCGGAGGCTTTTCCCTTGACAAAATTCCTTGAAACGGATCTTCTCGTCCGCGATTCCTCGATACTTCGAGGATAGCCACAAAATCCGAGAAGACTCCTTCAATATTCCTCGATAATCGATTCTTCACCGGCTGACCTCCAAGAGTCTGATCCTCCTGCGGTCAATCTTCCAAGATCCGATCATCTTGCTGCGGAGTCTTCTGCCTCAGACCTCGTGGACCCTGCTCCCCTCGACGCCGCCAAGGATCAAGTTCAATCGCTTTATTTTCGAATCCTTGTAATTTCCTACTGTTATTGTGAACCTCTTAGATCTTTATAATATCAATCTCCTTTGATTCCGATTATCGCTGCACCACCTAAGGTGGATTACCCACACCACTTAAGGCGATTTAGTCGTGCCACTTAAGGCGAAACCACGCCACTTAAGGCGAAACCACGCTACTTAAGACGACTTAATCTCGTGCACCACTTAAGGCGACTTAACCTCGTTCACTGCTTAAGGCGACTTAATCTCGTGCACCACTTAAGGCGACTTAACATCGTGCACCACTTAAGGCGACTTAACATCGTGCACCACTTAAGGCGACTTTTCCTCGTGCACCACTTAAGGCGACTTTTCCTCGTGCACCACTTAAGGCGACTTTTCCTCGTGCACCACTTAAGGCGACTTAACATCGTGCACCACTTAAGGCGACTTAACATCGTGCACCACTTAAGGCGACTTTACATCGTGCGCCACTTAAGGCGACTTAACATCGTGCACCACTTAAGGCGACTTAACATCGTCCACCACTTAAGGCGGCTTAACATCGTGCACCACTTAAGGCGGCTTTTCATCGTGCACCACTTAAGGCGACTTTTCATCGTGCGCCACTTAAGGCGACTTTACATCGTGCGCCACTTAAGGCGACTTTACATCGTGCACCACTTAAGGCGACTTTTCATCGTGCACCACTTAAGGCGAATTAACATCGTGCACCACTTAAGACGACTTTTCATCGTGCGCCACTTAAGGCGACTTTACATCGTGCGCCACTTAAGGCGACTTTTCATCGTGCACCACTTAAGGCGACTTAACATCGTCCACCACTTAAGGCGACTTAACATCGTGCACCACTTAAGGCGACTTTTCATCGTGCGCCACTTAAGGCGACTTTACATCGTGCACCACTTAAGGCGACTTTACATCGTGCACCACTTAAGGCGACTTTTTTCAGGCACCACTTAAGGCGACTTTCTTCAAGCATGGTGTTTCTTCAAGTGTTCGCCGCTAAAAGAATGCTTTAACGTTCTGCCATCGAGGTCTTCCAACTTGTACGCATTTGGAGCAGGCATCCCCACGACCTTATAAGGTCCTTCCCATTTTGGTGACATCTTGTTGATTCGATCCAAAAGGGTGAACTCGTTGCGACGCCAAACCAGCTCCCCGACGAAGAACTGTCAGGACTTCACTCGCCGATTGTAGTACCTGGCCGTCGCCAAACGCATTCGACCTTGAACTTCATCGGCTTCCCGCCTCTTCTCTTCGAGTAAGTCCAAGTCCAGACGTCTCATCTCATCATTCATCAGGGGCTCGTAATATCTCATCCGATGGGCCATCACAGCTACCTCCACGGGGGCGACAGCCTCCGTGCCATAAACGAGGCCAAACGGAGTCTCCCCTGTTGATCGTTTGGGTGTCGTTCTAACAGCCCAAAGCACGTTTTCCAGTTCGTTCAGCCACTTGCCCTTCAGGGCATAGACCCTCTTCTTCAGGCCATCCATCACGATTCCACCTGACCGTTCGTCTGAGCATGGCGTACGGAAGCTGTCCGATGCTCGATGTTCAATTCCTCCAGATACTCCCTCACCTGAGAACCGTTAAACAGTGGGCCATTGTCGCTGATCACCACCTTAGGAATCCCGTATCTGGACACAATATGGGTCTGGAGGAACTTGACGATCTGGTTCCCCGTCGTTCTGGCCAACGCCTTTGCCTCTATCCATTTCGAAAAATAATCGATAGCTACAAGTAAATACTTACATTGACCTTGTGCTTGTGGAAGAGGTCCCACCAAGTCGATGCCCCATTGCGCGAAGGGCCAAGCGCTCTTGATGGATGTCAGATTAGCGGCCGGAGCCACGATACTCGGGGCGTACCTCTGACACGCGTCACAGGATCGGACCAACGTCGTCGCTTCCTTGCTCATCGTAGGCCAATAATAGCCCAAGTTCAGCACTTTCCTCATAATGGATCGGGCACCTTCATGACAAGCCGCGACCCCTTCATGCACCTCCTTCAGGATTCGATTTGTGTCGGGCTCTGCCACACACTTCAAGTACGGAGTCGAGAACCAGCCCTTCTTGTATAGTTGATTGTCCAGCACCACGTAATTAGTCGCGATCCGACGTATCCTGTCGGCTGCTACTTTATCATCAGGGACTGCCCCCGTAGTCAGGTATGCGACTATCGGGGTCATCCAAGTGGGCTCCTCCTCCGATCTTGCTTCAATGGCACATACCTGTGTCGGGTCGGTGGTCGATAAGATCACCTTCTCCAAGAAATGCACCTTCCGATTTTCCTCTAGGGGTGCCCCCAAGGCAAATTTGCTTAAGGCATCTGCCTCTACGTTTTCCTCCCTCGGGATCGCCTCGATGTCGAAGCTTTTCAAGCTCTCCTTCAAGACTTGCACCTCGCGAAGGTACTTCCTCAGACGGCGCCAATGTTGGATCACGGTGGAACTCCGGTACGGTCTTTGACGGCGATCCTAGCTCCTTCGCTCCACGCAATCCTGCAAGAGGGGATAGACCGGGCGGTGACCCAGAATCCCTCTCCGATGCTTAAATGAGTATCTCGTACGGACTGGCAAGCAGTAATCTCAAAGTATATTGAATTCAACGTAATTGATCTGAGGTGACCTCTGCCCTTTTATAGGCGAAGAGGTGCCTCAGTTACCTGGTGAACCGTTGGGGGTGGTTAGCCCGTATCCCGCGTATCTCGGGTGTGATCCCGCCTATCTAGGCCATGATCTCGCTTATCTCGGACACGCCCCGCGTATCTCGGCCACGCTCCGTGTATCTTAACCACGTTCCGCGTATCTCGGCCACGCCCCGCGTATCTCGGCCTTATCCTCTGATAGCGAGTCCCGACTAACATCGGGGACTCCAGAGTTATCTTGTTGTGTCACCGCTCGGGGCCCCTCGTCATCGTGACAGGGCCTATTGTTCTCAGGGATTCATCATCGGGGCCTACTTAAAGGCATCTCATCGGGAGCATCCAGCTCACCTATCGGGACCGACTCTGTCGGGACCTTTCATCATCGGGACTCCCTCTGTCGGGACCCTTCGCCTGGGTCATCTTGACCTCCATTTAGGGCCCAGTGGGCCTATTCACCGTTTACTCGTCGTTAAAGGGCCTAACGGCTATAGCCAAACCCATCACTCCGTTATGTCCTTGACGGAAAGCTTGGACTCCTGGGCTCCGCGTAATCCTGCAAAAAGGGGATGACCTGGGTGGTGACCCAGAATCCCTCTCCGATGCTTAAATGAGTATATGATCAATGGGGTGGCAGCAGTAATCTAAGTGCGTATTAGATAGATGTGTTTTCTGAGGTAACTTCCTCCTTTATATAGGAGGGGAAGTCACTCAGTTACCTGTGACCGTGATTGGCCGTTTTGCCCATGATTCTGTATATCTCGCTACGATTCCGTATATCTCATTCGGGATTCCGTAGATTTCGCCCCACGCTCCGCGTATCTTACCCATACTCCGCGTATCTCGGGCACGCCCTGCGTATCTCGGGGGACTTATCTATATTTTTAACCGTCTCCCACTACTCTATCTAGTAGGCGGGTTTCTCGGTCTTTATCCTCTGATCACAAGCCTCGACTCCTGTCGGGGGCTCCAGAGTTATCTCATTCTAGGTCACCATCCAGGACCCCTTGTCTCACGGGACGGGTCCAGCCTTTGCGGGGCTTTTATCATCAGGGTCTTTACTAAGGCATATCGGTGCCTACTCAGAGGCTTCTTGTCGGGAGCATTCAGCTCACACATCGGGACCGCTAAAGTCGGGACCCTTAATACTGGGCCTCTGGGCCTTCCAGGCTTTTCACGAGGCCCACTGGTCCTACTCGCCGTCCATTGGCTGTTAACGGGGCTAACGATTACATCGGAACCCATCATGGTCCATGTCCTTTCTCATAATATATGATGATGAAAATGATTCCCAAACCAAATTAAATTGTATGCTACCCTCATAAGTTTTTATAATTACGTTACCTGCCATTCTATCGTTGTCTAATCCCAACCGACAGATTCGGTCCAATGGTCCTCATGTCAAGTGCTCCACCATAGCAAACAGAAATGCTCAGTATTTGGTCCCCAATCATGCAAATATTTGTAATTCCATCCTCAATGTTTAAATGTGAATAACAATTCCCCAACAATAAGGGATTGAGGGCATTATAATACACAAACATATATTTATATAATTATATAATATATATACTAACGAAAAGAAAGTATATTTCTTATTTTTCTCTTCCTTTCTTTTTAATGGTTAACAATTATAACTTACTAAGTAAGGAGGCCCAAGCTACAAGGTGAAGTGGAAAGTTGTTCAGGGCCTCAAAGTATTCTCCATAATACATAACTAAGCCCTACCAAGCTTATTCCACTCTCTCCTTTTGTTGTTCCATACCATTGTATACAAACAAACATCCATTACCATGGTAGAAGACCTCTTCCTCTGCAAACTTCTAGACTCTGTCTCCCGCAAACCCTAGTCGGGGACTCCGTTTATAAGTCATTGTCGAGGATGGTGGACAGTAAAAGCCCACGAACGAACTCACCTCTCTGTATCCTCTCCTCTTGATCCTTCACAGATAATGGAGAGGACTGAACCTTCCTGTCACCCCCAAGCCAGAAAATTTCAGACACAATGAAGAATGCAATAAATGCAGATATTGGTATGTGCTTCAATGGCGGATTAAGCACCATGTAAGTTGTACTTTTCTCAGTAGTATCTGTAGATCTAGAAATGTGACATTTACATCCATGCAGCAATGACGAATGATCAAATTTGTACCAAAGATTTACAACAAATGAGGATGGGGAACCAAGCAAATCAAGCACATGTAGGCATGCTATTTGATATCGATTTTACACAAAAATTACTAGGCTAGCAAAACTATTTAGTACACTTGGGTGGCTCAGATCAGCAAAGGGAAAGAGAAGAAAATGGGTTAAACCCTATAAAATGAATAATAAGTAAAGTAGAGGGTAGAGGATTTTGTAGGTTAAAAGTCAAGAAAGACAGGGTAGAAGAAACAAATTTAATGAAAAAACCCGATTTAGCAAGATGTGATCAGTGGTAAGAGAGACATAACTATACCTTTCCAACACCTTCTCCTCCAAGCTTTTCTTAGAAGAGATGCATTCAGATGGAACCTTAAGTTGAGGACTACTGAAATCATCGGTCATAGGCAAAATGAAGGAAGACAGCAATGGATCTGGTGCTGCATTGGTAGAGGAAACTATGCAGGAGGATCCCCCAAAAAGGGACTGGAGAGTCCCTTCTCTTAGCTCTCTCCTCAACAATGAAAGCGTAGAATGGGATCCCGCTTTTCTGGTTTTCCTCTTCCGTTGCACGTAACCACTAGTTAAGGAAAGCATGGTACTTTGCAACATCACATACATAACCACGCTTAAGCTAAGTTAAAAATCATTGCATGGAATCAAATAACAATGACGGAAAACTTATCCATGTGTGATAGATAGTAAATATCATGAAAATGCTATCAAACAATTTGAGAACCCGCATGGATGTGGTGAAAGATTTACATTGTATTAAAAGATTAGCGAGCATCAACTATCTACCCAGTAGTTTTTAGCATTGACTTGATCAAATAATTCGGAGCTAGTGAACTTACTTACACCAGTAAACCAGAACAAAAAATGTATGATGCAGTTGCGCCTAGAAACGTATATATCATACGAATTCAAAAAGACTTTGAGAGAAAGGATATCTTGAAAATGTTTCCATGATGTAGTGTTATGTGAGCAACCATATCAATCCCAACTCTCAGAGAACAAACTGGACAGACCTGCAAAAGAAGGTTGACTGATGAGAAAATCTAGACTTAAGACTTAATGAGCAGAACTTCCTTTCTATGCTTACACATTTTTGAACGGTAGCAAGTAAGAACTGAATATAAAAAAAGTGTGAATTGATTATTAGTACCCCGTTCTTTGCCTCCATAGGATGTTCATCATCAATGTGACAGCACAAGCCTACTATGTCAAAATACTCCGAACAAAATGGGCAAGGAAACTCCTCTCTCACGTCATCATCGACATCAATTTCTTCAAATCCCATAAACATATCTGCATTCACAGAATTCGCTATTATAGGCATGACCCTTGACTAATGTCAGAGGATGACAAGTCTCATATTCCTAGGCTTGCATCAGGATAGAAGTGATAACACATGTAATACAATTGAAGGAAAAAAATTATTCTGGCAACCAAAGGGAACACAACCGCCTAGCCAGATTAGGCTACTCAAACTTCCAAGTCATGGTATCTCCAGAAATTCGGTCTCTCTTTTGCTTTCACTTAAGGTGGTCACCACAATAATGGAATTATTTTATCGGTACAATTTTTTTGATCATTAGCATCAAATTACGCATGATAAATGATCTGACAGTGCAATAGCGGTATGTTCCAACTGAAAAATGACCGCAAATACATCATCTACCTCCTCAAATACCAGGAAATTACATCCAATAAAATTGAACAAAGAAAACTTAAAGAGATATAATTGAAATGCTTGACGAGCTCATTCCAACAAATTAAGAATCCAAATATCGATTTATAATCAAAGTCTACGCCTTCATATCATTTGCAATAATATCCAAGTCATCAAACCCAATAAGGAACAAATTTTAAGCAAATTAACTGTTTCCTCGAGCTTATAGACCATCATTTAGCAACTCCTGACCTCCATATAAATCCTAAACATGTCTGGCTAAGCTAGAAACACCGAAAAGCTGGAAAGAAGCTGACCGGATCGCGATTGAAGAGCCGATTGGAACCGTTTTGAAGCGGAAGAGAGGCGAGCGTTCCACGAATCAGCATCCATAGCTCCCGAAAGCTCAGAAATGTACGCAAAACCAAATCGAACGCCGCGCGACCGCTGGAACGGCTTCCAATCGGGAGGCTTGGCCTCGATCTCCAATGATGAGCCGAGACTTGAAACCTAGGATGATCGGGAGATTGGGGTTCGGTTCGTCCGCTAGAGAGAGAAGAACGATGAGGTATTTTCGTTCTCTCTGCTGGGTGAAATAATTTCACCGAATAGAGGAGTTTTCCTGCGTGGTGAGGTAGATTTTAAGGGAAAATGGCAGATACAGATTTTCTTTCCTTTCTTTCTTTTTTCTTCCCGTTGGAACTTTTACTTTCGAATTAAGTAAAATTTCATCCTCAAACTTTTACTTTAAGATGATTGATCCTGACACTTCAATTTATTCGAGTTCATCCTCAAATAATGTGTTGTATTGCCGTGTTATCTAAGTTCATCGAATTTTTGACCCAAATAACCATATTTTGTAACTCAAATACATAACAACGAATGATGCGTTTACTTTACAAAAATACCTCATCGCGCTAGCGCTATGATGTATAGCGCAATTCCAAGTAGGGCTACATTACCTTGTTTTTAGGATTCAAGGGTTAATAGAGAAATTAGCGCTAATTATACAATTAATTCGTAGCGCTACTCCGAGTAGCGCTATGGGCTAACAGTCATATTTATTATTGTTAGTTGCTGTGTCTGACAACACGGTTGTCAAACACGGCATTAACGCCACTGCTACTCCCAGTAATGCTATTGCTACTGGCAATAGCGTGGTGGCTTCCTATGCATATAGGACCTACAACCCCAAGGTCGTAAGTTGGACATGTTAATTTCTCGTCCTATCTAAAGCTCGTAAGGAGTAGTGTCTGTCGATTTCGAGGATACACTGTTCAATATGTACGTTGGCATCAACAACACATCATCACAAAAGGATATGGGAAGTTCTTCCTGCGACATCATAGTTCTGACCATGTCAAAGAGCTTGCAATCTCAGCGTTCGAAATATTGATCCATTGCATAAGGTTCGACTGAAATAAGAGATTACCAGTTTGTGTGTAATCATGAGTTGTTGTAAAAACCCTTTTTCATTACTTATATCGCGAAACTTTAGTGGAAGTGTTTTCACCTTCCCTATTAATTCAGAAGGTGTTTAAGCATCCGGAAAAATTGATTCTTCTTCAATATTAATAAATGCTTCTAAAAGCTTCGTTACTTTGCACACGTATCAATTTAACCTTGCAAGAGTAATAACTCCATGATGTAATTCACACGTATAACTTTCGTTATGTCCATAATCTAATCATATTCGGTCACTCACATTGGTGTCCAACCCATATAGGTGTCGAATATACTGCTCTTTTATCCCTAAAATCGGCTAAGTCAAATACATCTAACGCAATATTTCATTTAAAGCAAAAAAATTCCGCAACCATGTAATTCCATAATTTACTAGCCTGGAGGATCATGATACATTTCGGTTCAATCATATCAGAGATTCATGTCCTCTTCTTTAAACTTTTCGGTTCAATCATATCAGACGTTGATTTATACCATCTTTTGAATCCAATTAAATTGTTGGTTCATCTCTGCACCCAAATAACTAAATTTTTTCGAGAAACTTGAATAATTTTTATTAATAATTCAAACTACTAGTAACTTTAAAGAAGACCATACAATGAATGAGAAAAGAAATAATTCAAACAACATTAATAGAAATATAATGCTTCATCTCCAAGGAATCTTCACAATCTCGATTTTTTTTTAGCCATGGTCTGAAATCAATCCAAAAGGAGAAATCAAACTGGTGATTATATTTAAGAACCCATAAATTATCAAATTTCAATAACTCTAAAGAGGCGTACCTAATAGTCATCACTTTGGTATGCAATACACAATTTTATCTACAATTCATTCTTGAGCCCTCCAGATAATTCGAACCGTGGTTCGAGCGGTCTTTCTAGCCCTTTCAAGAGTGGAATTATATTCCCCTTGTTTGATCATATCTTCTTCTATTATCGCCTTTTCTTCTTCTTCGTCTTCCATGAGTTCATGCGATTTCCAAGATAGACTCTTTCACTAGTCTTAATCCTTTTTCCTAGAACCAAGATTCTTAGAAGCAAGATTTCACTCTTAAAATCCGCTTCCAATCCAAGCCCTCTCTTGAATCTCCATGATGAAAAGAGAGGTTAGTGTTGATGCCAATCCTCTTTCTCGTCCGAGTTTCAAGTTAATTCAAAGTTCTTCGGGTGCATATGGGTTCTCCAACATCATATTGCAGTTGAAGGTCAAATCATAATATGAAAGTCTTTGTATAGCTCTCAAATTATGTCTGTATTCGAGGAGAAAGTCTAAGAATCATTAAAAATAACACTCTATTATTGCCAAACTCGCATTTCGCATATTCAGGAGACTAGCGTTCATCATCAACATTTCGAACTAGTTCCGCATTTGGATAAATGCAGTAGAGAATATCTCTATCAGCTAATTTCTTGTATATCAAGTTGCTCCTTGCTTCATAATTGGAACCGTCAAGGTTCCCCGAATTGGTTTATAGAAGGAAGGTTTTCCAGCTGTTGGAACCAGTGAGAAATATTAAGCCAAAGTCGATAACTAGCAGAGTATCACTAGAGAAATACTCTGAAGGAAGGTGGTCCAGGTGACGCTAAACGATATATCCACAAGGATGGTACAAAAAGGAGACGCCACCAATAAACTCATCATATTAAAGAATGATGAGGTGGCGACCAACTTAGTATCAACTTGAAGGAAACTCATCCTTTTAAGGAATGGTGAGAGGGGGCGACCTGCTTGACACCGCCACAGAAGAAACCCGCTCTCCTGAGTTAAAATGAGGTGGCGAACTACTTGTCACATGCTTGACGCCGTTATAAGGAAACCCACTGTCCTAAGTAAGTTGAGGTGGCGATCTGTTTGTCATATACTTGGAACCGCCAGAAAGGAAAACCCTCAGAGGAATGTAACGCCCCCACAAAGTCAGTTCAAAACATTTTATAAATAGTAAGACATTTGCATTCATTTACAAGATTCATACTTTCAATTTGCTGAGGACACGGTTTTGACAGCCTCCGACGTGATCTTAAAGTATTTTTCTGAGATAGTAGAGGGGATAAAGGGATATCAACCCGACTTCCCTTTTGAAAGGGTACCGCTTCTTCAGCAGTACTTGGATGTAGAGGCGGGCAAGGGCGGTGACTCCAGCGAGAACGTTTAGGGTTTAGTTTTTCTTTACTTTTCCCTTGTAGTATTCCTTGATGTAAACTCTCTTTTTATCAATGAAGGATGCTCTTTTCCCATTTGTTGTTGTCGTTTATCTTTTATTGACTTGACGCCTAATTTAATTCAAGTCGTCGAGAATTTTTAGGTTTTATAACCTTTTAAATTTTAATCTCGACGATTGATTCTCATTAGTTCTTCAATGTAGATGACTAATTTCTTTCAAGTCGTCGAGAAGTTTTAAGTTTTATAAAATTTTAACTTTTAATCTCAACGAATGATTCTTATCGTTTTTCGATGTAGATGGCTGATTTCTTTCAATTCGTCGAGAAGTTTTATGTTTTATAACCTTTTAACAATTAAAATCTGTTGGAATTAGGGGACGATTACTACGGAAACAAAAACCACATGGTACATGCTATGTAACAAATTACGCAGCGGAAATAACGCTCATACCTATTAAGCTTTCTGTAGTCCCAGGAACGTGACGGGGAGTTCACGGTCTGCGGACGGGTCCTGTAGGAACTCTTGTGAATGAGAAATCTACGAGGAATGGTCTCCATAAGAAAGCCTCTTTTCAACCGGTCACTAGGATGGATCTCCGGGGCAATTGCTCTAAGCAATTCGGCACCTCCTTGGACCTTATGTGGTTCGGCCGAAACTCTTGTGTTAGGGAGAGGGATTTATTTTGTCTCAACTAAAAGGGAGAAAGTTATTAACCCAAAATAAATCCCTAACACTCTTTATTTATAAGAGGAGGTGCGCAAAACCCACCTAGGGTGTCCACCCATAGTTTCGGCCGACCATGTTAAAGGGGAGGCCAAATTTTAGGCCCCTCATGTCAATTGGGATTTAGGCTTAGCCCAAAATATCTAATGTGACATTACCCAGTTAACACTTAGGATGTTTGGCTTATATTAAATGGCTCCTAGTATGGCGGCCTAATCACTAAATGCCAACAACTCCCACTCGCCGGGATGGGAGGGTGCCTGTTAATTTGCTATCGACCAACACATCAACATGTTGGAAATAGGGGATATATACTACAGAAAAAAAACACGTGTACATGTTAGGAAAACTAATTACGCAGCGGAATAGGGCCACATACCAGTTTCTTGTTTTTCGTAGACCCAAGATCTTGAGGGGAGTTTGGTGTCCGCCAGACGGCTCCTGTAAGGATTCTTATTAAAGAATCACCTACACAAAATGGTCTCCACAGCAAAGCCTCTTTCAATTTTTCGGCATGATGGATCTCCGGGTTGATTGCTGTTGGATTACGGGGACGTAATACTAGGGAATGCTAAACGTATACATGCAAGTAATCTAACTACGCAGCGGAATAGTGTACACATACCTTTTAGCTTTCCTGCCCAAGAACGTCGTGGAGGGAGTTTTGATCCTCCGTTCGGAACCACGTACAAGTTCTTCGTGAGAAGAATTCCTACGCGGTGTAAGCTCCACAACAAAGTCTCTGATTGATTCTTCAACGGGGACAGAACCTCGGACTAAGATGTGCCGAAAATCTCAACTAAGGGGGTGATAGGGTTTCTTTCAAGTTCCTCAATGGAGGTACTTCTTATTATGAATGATGTATAAACCCCTTAGGTGAGTCCCCTATATATAAGATTGGTGGAGTGGACAAAAGTCCACTCCAACCAATGTGGGACTAGTTTCAGCCGAACCTATGCTATTAAGGGGGAGGCCCAATTTTGGGCCTCCCATGTCAATTAGGGATTGGGTTTGGCCCAATTAGCCTAATGTGACAATTACCTAATTAACTTAGGTAATTTTCTTAGCATTAACGGGCTACCAATTACGGAGCCACGTCACCATATGCTAACAGCTCCCACTCGCCGGAATGGGAGGGTTCCTGTTAATATATAGTTATCTAATAGCATCAACATCTAAGTCTTCAGTCTTTGTCTCCATCTCTGAATAGTTCATATGAGGTTTGCCGTGCGACCGACGGATACGGCGAGCATCGTGCTACTCATATGTTAGCAGTATTGTAGCGCACGTAGAACGTTGATTCCCTTTTTTAAATCAATCCTGTTAAAATAAAACATGTACCGCACTGTATCCTTGGTCAACTGATAATTCTCCAATTGCCCAGTTTTTCACATAGGAATACTTCTCAAGGGCATCCGTTACAAGTGTTCACAACCTTCAACTAATATCTGGTTGGCGGCCATCTAGTGAACACAAGAGTCGGTGAATTATAGGTGAACTTGACCATCCCCATCGCTTATACCCTTTGTCTAACTCAACCGATTTCCAAGACGTGGTCACTTGGCCGTTTTCTTTGGCTCTACGCTCATACGCCGGGAAGCGAACATTGAGCTAGACCTTAGGTATAAGTTTTGAGTCCAAGATGATACTTTGGATGCCTCTTCATAAGACTTCCGGGATCAATCACACGCTCAAGGTGAAGAAGTCTGCGCCCTTTGAATCACTAGGATTCTAGCTAGCACAACCGAGCATGACCCCGTGGTCGAACATGGCACGCGCAGTATGAAGCACGCGTCGATAGCACACCTGGACTAGCCAGGATTGGTATATGTCAATCATGATATCGTAGAATCTTTCATCTTGCCCTGAGTGTGATTTTAATGATGGACTGGGTCCAACACGACGATGTACATAACGAAGATTAAGTCATGCATTAAGCGTGACAAGGTTATCATTTCGTTTAACCAGGTTTATCTCCCTGGTTCTTAGCCAATCTTGTTGTGGTAGAGGTCCCCCTCTCCTTACAAGATGACCGTGCCTGTGTGACGAGGCATGGTTCACATTCGACATAATTTTGGTGGAAGAGTTTTACCTCTTCCTACGACTTAGTTTATAGACCGTAAAATCCGATGTTATTCTTCATTATGACGTCGATAGATCATATACCCAGTTTGCAATTCTTTTATTCAATCGAAATAATATTATTTCAAATGTCAAAATGTTATCACTTATACGTCTCTTATCTAAGCCCTACGTAGTCCAAGCAGTTTTACGTGTTTTTCAAAAATTTCTCTGCGTAATGGCTTAGTTAATGGATCTGCAACCATTTTATCCGTGGACAAGTATTCTAAAGTGATTATGTTGTCTTCCAGAACCGATTTAGCATAATTGTATTTCACATCAATGTCTTTGGTCCTACTATGGTACTTTGGATTCTTAACTGCTGCAATGGCTGCTTGACTGTCGGAGTATACCTTGACGGGATTACTCTCTTTGCCAGTGCCAATCGATGCAGTAAGAAGCCTTTTCAGCCATACTGCTTCTTGTGCGTTTTAAGAAAGGGCAACGAATTCCGATTCCATAGTGGAAAGCACGACACATGATTGCTTCTTGCTTACCCAAGATATGGCAGCATTAGCAATAAGGAAAACTCCCCCTGTGGTGGACTTACGATCATCTGGATCGCCACCGTGGTCAGCGTCACTCTAACCGGTCAATTCTATTTGCTTGCCCTTATAGCACAGAACATAGTCGGCAGTACCTTTCAGATACATTATAATTCGTTTTACGGCCTTTAGATGTTGATAACTAGGATCTGATTGGAATCTTGCTACTAGGACCACAGCGTAACAGATATATGGTCGAGTACATAGCATGGCGTACATAAGACTCTCTACCATGCTTAGGTACTCTGCCCCCTTCATCTGTTCACGATGCTGCTGGTTTTTCGGTCCATCACGCTTTGACAGCGCGCACTCGAACACAAGCGGCGTATCCACGGGTTTAGCATCGAGCATTCTGAATCTTTTCAACATTTTGTTGATATAAGATTCTTGAGACAGACACATTGTCCGGGCGGCACGATCTCGGGCAATCTTAATGCCTAAGATGTACGTGGCCTCTCCCATGTCTTTCATCTCAAATGCTGACGCTAACCAGGACTTTGATTTGTTCATGAAACTCACGCCGTTCGCAGCAATGAGTATGTCATCTACGTATAGTGTTATGATGACATACTTAGACCCAGTGGTCTTAGTGTATACGCAAGGATCCTCGTGAAGATTCACAAATCCGTTTCCGATGATTTCCTCGTGGAATTTGTGATACCATTGCCGAGACGACTGTTTAAGACTGTAAATAGACCTTTGGAGTTTGCCAACTTTACGTTCTTTGCCAAAAGTAATAAAACCCTCTGGCTGCTCCATATAGATCTCTTCCTCCAGGCTTACGTGGAGAGGTGTGGTCTTAATATCCATTTAATGCATGCTCGAGATCGAGGCTTGCATTCATGGGCAAGGGCGGCCCTGACTGTGGTGTAACGCACACTCGGTGGGTTTGTTTCATCAAAGTCCATTCCGTGAATTTGGGTATATCCATTCGCAATCATTTGAGTTTTGAACCACTCAACTTTCCATCAGTAGTGAATTCTAAAATTTCACTTTCTAGTTCCGCGGTTAGCAGATCAATCAACTAAGGACCATAACCGAATTTGTTCTTATTTAGGCATATTTCATCCTCCATTGTTTTCCTCCACTCCCTCGTTTTGAGGCCTTTCCCTTGCTTTGCTGAACAATCACTGATTCGAGAATGAATGTTAAGATGTTTAACACATCTTATTCGATGGGACACTTTTCGAGAGAAGTTCGTTGCCTTTGACTATGTCTAGGCTCGTTAATCCCATCTATAGTCTGATTGTTACTCCCACTCAGAATAATGCTTCTTATCGGAGCATCACTCCAACTGGGAAGAATGGCAATGCTTGAACTCTGATTAACAACTTTTTCAGGACGACCTCTCGGTCTCGGAATTTTACCTCCGAGATGTATTCCTTGATTACTAGGATCAGGAACCAAGTTGGTCATATTTCCCTCCCACTAGGAATAATGGGCAGTTGTATTAATTCAGTGTTCTTGATTGTCAGGTCCGACTTGATTCGCATTTGTATTTAGTGATGATTATATGTGAGGGGGAGTAAGCCCTCTCACTGGATTTATTATGAAGACTTTTGTATCATCATATACCATATCAATCACTTATGCTGTATCAATTCTCCCACTCGAAGTAAGCGGGACCTGATAATCTCCGTTAACCATTCATTGATTCGATCAGTACTATGTCTGTTCGTTCCGCAAAACATTGGAAATTTATCCTCAAATCTTTATAATATGTCATGTTTGACCACAATACCATCAATCTTAGCTAATTTTAAACTTGTATTATTTTAAGAGTAGACCGTATTCTTAATAAATACTTGCTTAATGCGCAAATTAATGCTGCTAATGATAAGGTTTTACCTGTATCATCCTTTTAGCTTTTATGGTGATGTGTCAACCGATTTTATTGGAACATAGAGTTACATTAATGTGAATCAACTTAATTTCATCCGGAGGAGTAATTAATGTTGAACTTCATCATTTTGTAACTTCGAACTATGTTGCTTGAAGTATTTGATAAAATGATTGCTTTAGCCAAACTTTTCGTTCAAGGCTTATAGTGGGAGAGTCGTTTTACTGACTTCTTCCTTTCGTTTGTTTAACTCACCCAGAGACCTATTCACCTCAAGGGATAGCGTTCGCTTTAATGCCATAGTTGATGTTCTTACTAGATTGTAGTAGCTTTGAAGCATACTTATAATCTTAGTATTTATCAATGAGTTATATTCAAAGGATTACAAACGAAAATTTAGCATTCATTAAAATACTTCAGCATTAAATTCGAACTTTAAAACAATGTGTTCTGTCTCTCGAGGTGACACGCGCCACGCGCATACCAGGTTTAAACCGTGGTTACGAAATCATTTTAGTCTTTGAATTTTAAAATCAAATCGGTTTGTCATGCATATTATTTCGGGATCTTTATCATTTTAATGGAGTACTTAACAAATAAGGATGCATTAGCAATGTATTGAATAGTGTAAATAATAGTATGGAAACGAACGATGATGATTTTAATACTCTATTCAAGTATTAGCGAATACTTAGAAAATAATATGTTCCTCTATGGAATTTATTCAAGAGCATCTTTATCAGAAATAAAAGTCAAGAAGTTTTAGCAAATTAAAGATAAAGAATCCTTAATTCTATCTTTATTCTCATGGGGCGTCCTCGATCAGGTCGTTGCTTTTGTTTCTCCGTTCTGTAATTCAAAAGAAAATGAATTACACTCGAGTGTTTAGAAGCGAAAGAGAATGAATGATTTTCATCATCTATTCTCATTACGTACCTTAGGAGGATTGGTACAGGAATTAGCCATGTGTCATTTTATGCCACACCTGAAACACGTTCGAGTTTCCTCTTTACGTGTTTGTTTTGCTTGCCTTTTCTTGCCACCAGTTTGTTTGCGTTTAAACTTCTTCTGGGATTTGTTTCCCACAAACTTCTCAGTTTTGTTCTGAGGACTTTTGCCCTTTCTCTTGCGCTTCCCCTTTTGTTCGGCTGGCCCAGAGGATGCAATATGCATTTCAGATTTGGACTTTTCATCCCTAAGTCTATCCTCTTCCAGCTCAAGATGAACTTGCACCTTCTCGAGAGTATCGAGATGGGTGGCATGGGTATGGCTCATTTTCATGATATTCCAAGAGTCGGGTAAAGAGCGGATCATGTAGTTGATTTGTTGTTCCTCAGACAGGTTTTCACCTGCTTCCTTGAGTTAAGCGATCAAGTTACACACATGCATAACATGATCCTTCATCGTATGCTTGGGATTCATCTTATCGGAATCAAGAGCGATGTTTAACGATCGCTTTTGGGCTATGGTGTAAACACCAAATGTTGCCTTAAGACCATCCCAGAGGTCTTTGGCAGTTCCCAAATGATCAAACCTATGGAGAATCTCATCTTCCAGCATAGATAACAAGGTGGAACGAACATCATGATCATTGACATCCCATTCATCATAGAATGTCTTTTGCTCTTCCGTGAGGTCTCCCTCAGGCCTAGTTTGTTTTGTGGTCAAATGTTCCAGACCTCTTATTTCAGAGATTATCATCTTAACTCGTTTGTTCCATATCTTATAATTACTACTATTCAACCTTATTCCCTTATTCAACTGGGAGATTACATTGCTAGTGGAAACCATCGATTCTAACACATAGTTATGCTAAGTTAGGAAGACAACAACATTTTGACAGAATTGCAAACATCGGATTATCTATTAGGATGGAATACGAAAAATAGTGATCCTTCAGTCACTAAACCAAACCAACCGTCAGTAAACTGAGGGAAGGGGGTGTCGTGAAAGAGTTCACACTATCTTCGTCTTCAATCCAATAGATCAGTCTTTTGAAAACGGTTATTATGTTGCAACTTACCGGAACGAGAATTTTCAAATAAGCATACCAGATCTTGGCTTTCCCAAGGCCCTTATAATTTTAAAAAGGAATTATCCGATAATTTACGCATGCATAATACAATATTATGCCATAAAAATCGAACAAACCAAAACATGCTTACGCGTCATGCGTCTAATGTTCCTAGCATATATAATTCTACGTAATGTAAATTATCACATGCTTTCAATTCTTGAAAATCCTAGCATACGTGTCAAAACATGCAACATCCGCACAAATCATGCATAATTGGCGACTGGAATTTTCAGTTTTAAAAACGTTTTGAAAATATTAGGGGCTGTTTTGCAATTCATGCTTACAATCAATCATGCGACATTTCTAAACATGGATTTTAGGCACTTTCAATCAGCATAGCATGTCTATCCTATTGCGCAATACATATATTTAAATCTCAGAGCTCAATGCTCGTAATTAATATCCAGCTAGCTTGACTGAGTCAAGACGACAGTTCTAATATATATGTAGCAGAAAGTAAACAATTGCAATCCAGCCCACTAATTTAATCAAGTCCCAAAAACATGCATATTCGAGATCCATCCCCATAATCGAAACTAGGTATTAGGGTTTTAACTGAAAAACGTGTTAAAACGCAAACCCTAAGAGCACTGTTTAGGTTAAATTTACAGTTCGAAAACATTTTGGATTTAAAATTTGACATCCTATTTTATTGAACATTTAAAAAAAATTTCGAGAAATTAAAAATTCTGGTTTGGTCCAATTTAAAATCCGGTTCAAGTCGATCCGATTTTAAAAATCCGGTTTGGTCCGAAACGGTTCAATAAAATAAGATTGTGGTTCGGTTTATCACTCAAAACCGGTTAGGTTATGTTCATTTTAGTTACCTTGGCCCGACCCGACTAGGTCGACCCGATTAAGAAAACCCGGATTGGTTTTACGCACTCCGGTTTAGCAATTGGACCGGCCCATAAACCCTAGGGTTTTGGCCGAAATATGTCTTTGCGGGCTAAGTAGAGTTTTAAAGTCCACTAAAAACTTAACTTAGCCAACAAGAAATATTAATTATTTAAAATAAGTTCCAACATTGCTAATATATATACATATATTTCGGCATACATACATATATATAAATATTGTCAAGATTCTATCTATAAGATGTAAATCAATCAACAATATATATATATATATATATATATATATATATATAAATATATATATATTTATATATAAAATATTCGGAACATATATATATATATATATATATATATATATATATATATTATTGTCAAATATTTCTTTAGGGATTGAAATATGTAGACAATATATTTTCTTAATCTTTTATAGTAACTAAATCTATCAATATATATTATCCCTATTTTTATATATATTTTTTGATAGTTAATATCTTTTACAATATTATATTATGAACCTATCCTTATTTCCAACTTGCAGATATATAGTTACCTATTAATAAATTTAAAAATGGCAACATATATCTTTTAATATTTGTGCCGAATTTTTCATTACTTGGTGTCCAAGAAAATTAATTTTTTTTTTACCTAAAATACATCTAGTAATTTTCGGCACAAACATGTAAGTTTGGAAAAGTTGTCAAATTTTAAGATCAAATCCTAACTTGATGATTAATCCAAAATATGTTCTTGATAAAACTCATGGTGTTCTTGAAGATCATGAACATCAAACTTAAATTTGAACATGAAAATTCGGTTTTGATCTATAAAAGCATGTAAATTTCGAAAATTTTAAGTTTTCAAAGATCAAACACATGAAATTTAGTTAAAAATTTTGGATTACTCATGGTGTTCATGAACATGAAAATTTCGGATTTTTCAAAAACTCAAGAACATCAGTTTATATAAAATTTAAGAACTCCTAACACAGGTTCTGATACCACTGTTGGATTACGGGGACGTAATACTAGGGAATACTAAACGTGTACATGCAAGTAATCTAACTACGCAGCGAAATAGTGTACACATACCTTTTAGCTTTCCTGCCCAAGAACGTCGTGGAGGGAGTTATGATCCTCCGGTCGGAACCACGTACAAGTTCTTCGTGAGAAGAAGTCCTACGCGGTGTAAGCTCCACAACAAGCCTCTGATCGATTCTTCAACGGGGACAGAACCTCAGACTAAGATGTGCCGAAAATCTCAACTAAGGGGGTGAAAGGGTTTCTCTCAACTTCCTCAATGGAGGTACTTCTTATTATGAATGATGTATAAACCCCTTAGGTGAGTCCCCTATATATAGGATTGGTGGAGTGGACAAAAGTCCACTCCAACCAATGTGGGACTAGTTTCGGCCGAACCTATGCTATTAAGGGGGAGGCCCAATTTTGGGCCTCCCATGTCAATTAGGGATTGGGTTTGGCCCAACTAGCCTAATTTGACAATTACCTAATTAACTTAGGTAATTTCCTTAGCATTAACGGGCTACCAATTACGGCGCCACGTCACCATATGCTAACAATTGCTTGAAGCAATTTGGCACCTCCTTGCTTAAGGGGTTCAACCGAAACTTAGTGGTGTGAGGGAGAGAGATTTATTTAGTCTCAACTAAAATGGAGAAAGTGATTAACCCTAAAGAATTCTCTGACACTCTCTTTTTGTAGAGGAGGTGGGCAAAACCCACCTTAAACCTACACCTTAGTTTCGACCGGTCTATGTGTTAAAGGAGAGGCCCAATTTTGGGCCTCTCATGTCAATTGGGATTTTAGGCAAGGCCCAAAATCACTAATGTGACAATACCCAATTACTTAGGTGTTGGGCTTATATTAAAGGGCTCCTATTACGATGGCCCTTTCACCAAATGCCAACAGCTCCCACTAGCCGGAATGGGAATGTGCCTCTCAATATGTTGTCGACAACACATCAACATTTTTTCTTCGATCCAGTCCAACTTCCGGATTTTCATACGAGGTTTCCGTGCGACCAACATACACAATAGACATCGTGCTACTCATCGGTTAAGAGTGTTGTAGCGTCCGCGGAACATTGATTCCCAATCTGTTATCAACCTGTTACTTCTCTGTGTCGCGCTGTATCTGTTGGATTATGTGGATAAATACTATAGAAACTTAAATACGGTACATGCTAGTAATCACAATTACGAATCAGAAGATATGGACATACCTTAGTCGCTTTCCATAGTCCCAAGATCTTGCTGAGGGAGTTCTCGATCCACCGGACGGAACCTGTAGAGGTTCTTGTTAAGGAATACCTACACGGTATAGTCTCCACAGCAAAGCCTCTGATCAATTCTTGGCAGGGAAAGATCTCCAGAGTGTTTGCCCAAAGCAAATTGGCACACCCTTGATGAAGGAAGTGGTTCGGCCGAATGTGAGGTGTTTAGGGAAGGATGGTTTTCTATCAAATTACCACAAATGAGGAATTATGATCCAACTTAATAAAACCCCTAACACTCTCTATTTATAGGAGGAGCAAAGTGGACAAAAGTCCACTTTGCCCACACTTAAAATTCGGCCAGCCATGTGTATAAGGGAGGCCCAATTTTGGGCCTCTCATGTCAATTAGGATTTGGGTCTAGCATAATTTCCCTAATGTGGAATTTACCCAATTGTCTCAGGTAACATATACATATTAATGGGCTTCCATTTACGGCGCCAAATTACCATATGCTAATAGCTCCAATATTTCATTCTTTCGATCTTTTCCCTGCTTTCGAATAGTTCATACGAGGTTTTCCGTATGACCGACGGATACGACGGGCGTCGTGCTACTCATATGTTAGGAGTGTTGTAGCGCCCGCGGAACGTTGATTCCCGATTTCCAATCAACTTGTTAAAATCATTAAGTTGTATCGCGTTGTATCCTAACTCAAATGTTAATTCTCCAATTGCCTAGTTTCCACATAGGAATACTTCTCCAAGGCATCCGCACAGGTATTCACAACTTTCAACTAATATCCGGCTGGTGGCCACCTAGTGAATACAAGAGTCGGTGAATTACATGTGAACTTGACCGTCCCCATCGCTCATACCCTTAGTAAAACCCAACCGGTTTCCAAAGATGTGGTCAATTGGCCTTTTTCTTCGGCACTACGCTCGTATTTCGGGAAGCGAACATTTAGATTGAACTTAGATTTGAGTTCTGAGTTCATGAGGATACTTTGGGTGCCTCTTCATAAGGCTCCCGGGATCAATCACATGCTCGAGGTGAAGAAGTTTGCGCCCAACCGAATCTCGAGGATTCTACCTAGCACAACCGAGCCTGACCCCGTGGTCGAACATGGCACGCGCAGTATGAAGCACACGTCGATAACATACCCGAGCATTATCAGAAGTGGGATATGTCAATAATGCTATCGCAGAATTTTCATCTGGCCCAGAATGTGGTTAATGACGAACATAGTTCATCACCACGATGTGCAAATGAAAATCACGTCGTGTTACTCAGAAACCAAATGATCGTTTTGCGTAACCAAGTTTATCCCCATGGTTCTTAGCTAGTCTTGTTACGGTAGAGGTCCCTCTATCCTAAAAGAAGACCGTGCCCGTGTGACGAGGCAAGTCCCACATTCGACATAATTTAGGCAGAGGATTGCGTCCTCCTACGACTTTGTTTATAGACCGTAAAATCCGATGTAATCAAACATTATGACGTCGATTAATCATAAACTCGATTTGCAATTCTCTCATTTATTAAAAATGTAACTTTCAATTATCAAAATGTTATAACAGATACATGCCCACTTTTAAACCCTACGCAATCCAAGAAGTTTAACATGCTTTCCAAATGTCTCTTTGCGTAATAGTTTAGTTAATGGGTCCGATACCATGTTATCAGTGGGCGAGTATTCTAAAGTGATTATATTGTCTTCTACCATTGATTTAGCATAATTTTATTTCAAATCAATGTTTTTAGTCCTACTATGGTACTTTGGATTCTTCACTGCCGCAATAGCTGCCTGATTGTCAGAGTACACCTTCACAGGCTTACTCCCGACATCATAATCAAGCAGCGTAGTAAGAAGCCTTTTCAGCCAGACCGCTTCCTGCGCATTTTTGGAGATATCAACAAATTCGAATTCCATCGTAGACAGCGCGACACATGATTGCTTCTTGCTCGTCCATGAAATGGAGGCATTAGCAAGGAGAAAGACTCCTCCTGTGGTGGCCTTACGATCGTCTGGTCGCCACCATGGTCGGCGTCACTGAAACCGGTCAATTCTAACTTCCAGCCCTCGTAGCACAGTACATAGTCGACAGTACCTTTCAGATAGCGTATGATTCATTTAACAGCCTTTAAATGTTGATAGCCAGGGTCTGATTGGAATCTTGCTACTAGGCCCACAGAGTAACAGATGTCCGGACGAGTGCAAAGCATGGCGTACATGAGACTTCCGACCACACTTAAGTACTCTGCACTCCTCATTTGTTCACGCTCTTTCTGGTTCTTCGGGCTGTCACGTTTTGACAACGTGCACCCGAATACTACCAGCGTCTCCACAGGTTTGGCATCTTGTAATCTGAACCTTTTCAACAGTTTGTTGATATAGGCTTCCTGAGATAGATAGAACCTCCGGGCGGCACGATCTCTAGAAATTTTAATGCCCGAGATGTTAATAGCCTCTCCCATGTTTTTCATCAACCAGGACTTTGATTCATTTATGAAACTCACATCGTTCGCAGTAATGAGTATGTCATCCACATATAAGGTTAAGATGACATACTTAGACTCAGAGGTCTTTGTATACACGCATGGATCCTCGTGGAGTTTCATGAATCCGTTTTCAACGATTTCCTCGTGGAATCCGCGGTACCATTGTCGAGACGACTGTTTAAGATTGTAAATGGATCATTGGAGTTTAGAAACTTTTCGTTTGTTACCAGGAGTAATGAAACCCTCCGGTTGCTCCATATAGATCTCTTCCTCCAGGTTTCCGTGGAGGAACGCGGTCTTAACATCCATTTGGTGCAGCTCTAGATCGTGGCATGCGACCAGGGCTAGGATGGCCCGTGTCAGACCTAAAAATCTGACCTAAGGCGATTACGTTTTGAAAACGTGGATTTTGAAAAGAGTCGCCACTAGTTAATTAAGGCTAACTAGAATCCTAAATTACCTAAGCAAATAACGAATTAAACACCTAGGTATAAAATCGGTCTACGATCAGAAAGTCGAGTTCGGGGGTTCTATTACGAATTAAAAATATAATTTTTAACCACGCCCTCTCGGTACTCAATTCACTTAATTGCCAACTTTATTTTGTAATTTATACTATATCAGATTAATCTAACGACGTCAGGATTTAATTACATTTATGATATGTGAATAAATATTATCGATCATTAACCTAATTAACCATAATCTATAAGCCCTAATTATGACGAAATCTAAAGCCCCAAAATGATCTAATATGCTTAAATACATACATACACAACCTAATGTATATTTAACATACATACAATTTGAGCAACTTAAACATACCAATTACATTTAAACTATCTAGTATAATACTAATAATAATAAAAATAATATAACAAAGTAATAATAATAATAAGATAAAATAAAACAACAATAAAATAAAATAAAAATGGAACGGGGATACTCACAGGCACAGGGAGGTGGAAGGCGGACACCTGAGCTGGGGCGGCCAGCAGCCACGGGATGGACACGACGATTGGACTGGCCATGGACTCCTGGTGGCGGCTCCGGGACGGGATCGGACGAACGTGGTGGCTCCGCTGGTTAGGGAAGGCCAGGTCCATATCGGCCGGAGACGCAGCGAGGTATGATTTATCCGCCGGAGGTTGCGTCGCGGGACGGAGGGCGAAGGACAGTGATCCGGCGAGCTCATGGTTGGCACCGCGAGCAAGGCCTATGGCGATTCCGGCGAATGGTGGCGCGTCCGGCGAGCAAGAGAGGGATAGAAGAGAGAGACGGCAGCGAGGACGAGGGCTGGCGAGGACGAGGGCCGGTGGTGTCTGGTGGCGTCGGGGCGAAGGTCTGGCGGGAGAGTGGCGACACTGGGTGGCTGTCGGAGGTCACCGTCGCCGGCAGTGGTAGTCACCGGAGAAGAAGCAGGAGCGAAAAAAAAACACTTTTACAGAAAAGGACAAATTCTCCACGGAAACCGAGATCTGATGTAATATTATTTCTGTTGTGTGTTGTTTTACATTTAATAGGACCCTATTTATAGCTAAACTACGACCCATAAACTAGGAAAATAAAATCTGAAAAATATATGCATCTAATATTCCGTAAATATACATATATATTTATGTATTTCCCCATAAATACACATAATATATTTTCTAAATATTTTTCAATAAATAATGCATATACACTATCATATTTTAAGCCAATCTTATCTTTAGAAATTCTGAGACCTTCCATATATTAAATACTTCCTTTTTTAACGCGTCACATATGACGTTTTTGGACGTGCTACGCGCGGACCAAAATTAGGTGTTTAAAGCTTGCCCCTCTTTGGGCGAATTCCCGTAGAACGTGTTCGAGGGGATTTGTCCAAAGACGAGTAAAGACTAATTTTGGTTGGGAAGTATATCTTCTTTTGAGTCTTCAAATCTTCAAGGAAACTCCTGGCTTATTTCAGACGGTGTGAAAATAAACCTCTGTTGGTAGTACAGAATTTAGAGCCTCCAGCGGCAGTGCGGTAAATAAGAGCCTCCAGTGGCGGTGTGGAAAAGTAAAGCCTCGGTCGGCGGTGCCCCTGTTTACGGTGCTTCCGTTGGCTGTGCGTAAAAGTAAAGCCTCCAGTGGCGTGCAGTAACGAAAAGCCTCCAGTGGCGTGCGGAAAGAAAAGCCTCCAGTGGCGTGCAATAAAGTAAAACCTCAATCAACGATGCCTCCAGTGGCGAGCGACAAGGAAAAGCCTCCAGTGGCGTGCGGAAAGAAAAGCCTCCAGTGGCGTGACTTGCGAGGGCTGAATACTAAGGCTTCGTTCGTCGGGGGTGACTCTCAGAAAGCTGGAAAACTTCAGATCCTGATTATCGGTTATGACTTGTAGGAACAGACTGTAACAGTCCTACTCATCATTTGAGTGGTGACATGCGAGAACAGACTGTAACCGTCCTGTTTGCCGTGAATTTGACTCGTAGGAACAGACTGTAACAGTCATACTCATCCTTGAATGGTGACTCACGAGAGCAGACTGTAACCGTCGCGCTTACCCTTAAATGGTGACTCGCGAGAGCAGACTCGTAGGAACAGATTGTAACAGTCCTACTCATCCTTGAATGGTGACTCGCGAGAGCAGACTGTAACCGTCTCGCTTGCCGTGAAGTTGACTCGTAGGAACAGACTGTAACAGTCCTACTCAACCTTGAATGGTGACCCGCGAGAGTAGACTGTAACCGTCTCGCTTGCCGTGAAGTTGACTCGTAGGAACAGACTGTAACAGTCCTACTCATCCTTGAATGGTGGCTCGCGAGAGCAGACTGTAACCGTCCCGCTTGCCGTGTAGTTGACTCGTAGGAACAGACTGTAACAGTCCTACTCATCTTGAATGGTGACTCACGAGAGTAGACTGTAACCGTCCCGCTTGCCGTGAAGTTGACTTGGAAAACGTTGTACCGTAGATAATACCCAGGCGCACGAATGTTTGTCCCTAATTTTTGCCTAAATTGCGCATGGTGCGACAACCTAACGGGATCTTTTTCTTTTTTCTTCTTCTTTTTTTTTGTTGATAATTTCTCTTTTTTCTCTCCTTTTGCCACGGCCGATTGAGAGATTTCTGACCGTGCCCCTCGGTTTTTTTTTTTTTTATTTTCTCTCCTTTTGCCATGATTGCAATTCCTGAACTTGCAACCATGCCTCTCATTTCCTGATTTTGTCTAGGTCGCCCTTTCGGGTTTTCAACCTAGCGGAATCACTCTTTATATGGTAGCCGATTAAACGGTGGCTGTGACTCGTACTTTATTTTCTGCCTCGATGCGGGAGTATTTGTAGCCATTTGGAGGGTGACTGTGACCCTTTTCTCACCGTCTTCAATGTTACGAGAGCTCTTTTGATTGTAGCCATTTGGAGGGTGGCTGTGGCCCTTCATTCCTCGTCTCTGATCCGGGAGACACTCTCTGTATGTAACCATTTCGAGGGTGGTTGTGGCCCTTTCACTTAATACCCGCCATCGATGTTCCGGGAGCGCTCTTTTGATTGTAGCCGTTTAGAGGGACGACTGTGACCCTTTCTTTTATTTACCCGCCCTCACCGGGTTCGCGGGATGACTCTTTTTGTGTAGCCATTTTAAGGGTGGCTGTGGCCCTTTTTATTCTCCCTCCCTCACAGGGTTCGCGGGGTCACTTTTTTATTTGTAGCCATTTGAAGGGTGGTTGTGGCCCTTTCTTTATAGTCGTTTTAGGGACGACTGTGACCCTTTTTATTTGTAGTTGATTTAGGGAAAACTGCGACCCTTTTATTTCTTCACTGCTCTCACAAAATATGCATGAGCACTCTCTTTATTTTTCTGTAGCCGATTAAAGGGCGGCTGTGACCCTAAAGAAAAATGCTTTTTTTTTTTTTTTGAAAATAAAATTTAATGAAAATAATCAACAAAAATTATGAACATGCCCCTATTGGTAGATTGAAAATTTAAAATTCTTGAAACTTCTTCTGGAGAAAGACTCGGCTGATCAAGTCAATATATGCCGATGTAGACGCCCTGGATTAACCCTACGACAATGGATGACATAAGTAATGATTTCTACTCTCGGCTTCTGAAGTGCCCCGGCTATTGCTCAATCTCATCTGGTGATGCCCCACGGCTAGCACTGGCCGGTTAGACTCGTCGCAAACGGTCCTGCAGGAGATTTGATTTTCATGAGCTTTGATTTGGATGATTATCCTAGCTGCACAATGTGTAAGGAAAAACTCAAATTTCGGGGATAAAATTGATCACAACTTCTCTTACCTAGGTGCTGGATCATTCTGATGTGCTCGCTATGCGGCTGAACCTTCTGCATGTCCTGATTCTCCCTCTCCACTACTTGTATATGTACACCTGCTAGAAAGTACATGCCTCTAGTGGCGGACTGAAAATTTCAAATTTTCATAACTTTTTCCGAAAAGGACTCGGATGATCGAGTCAAGCTACATTGATCGGCACATAGAATCTTCACGGGATTCTTGATGATCTCTTGACATTTTTCCATTTCCAAACATGCCCGATCTCAATGGGAGATGCCCCATGGTTACCGCTGAACGGTTTAAACCTGGCCATATAATGGTTGTATACCTCGGCTTGAAAAGTGTATGAATTTCACACATGGTAGGTGAAATTTGTCATGAAGACTCTTCGAAGAGCTCACGTTTCACACGGCTGCGGCCTTGGCTGAAGTGGTCATCTGTCCTGCAAAAAGAGTAGGGACACTCAAATCTCAAGGAAAAATTAAGTATAATTCATCGTACCTGAGCGTTGGATACCCCGAGTGCGTAATTTGTGCTTCGTGCAACTGGATTGTTTCATGTTCTTTTTTGTTGACCCATTTGGCCGGCAGAAATTATATGTACAAGATACCTAACCAATGGTACCTGAAAAGAGTGAATGAAAAATCAGTGCAGATCGAGAATATGAGAAATCATGCATGATTTTTTAGAAAACATTAATGTCATTCATTTCATAATTTTGATTACATTTCATAAAGAATCAAAATTTATGATCTAAGGTATTTTGCACAACATAGAGTTTACTGAGTTTGCTGAGTGCATTATCTGGCTCGAACGCATGATAGATGTTCTAAACAAGGTTTTTCAAAAAGGTTTTCTCGTCCTTTGCTTAAACTCGAATAATCGCACTCAACTGGACAGTTAAACTATTTTCTAAAAAAAACAGAATTAAATCACTTTTTTTTTTAAACGTTAGCTCATGTGAAGGCTGAAATGAAAATCTTGCCGTAAAAGTGCAATGCACCTTGGATAAAAATGAATGACACTTTGAGTTTTTTTTAAATGCTCATGCATGATCGAAAGTTAAAGTTCTACTGTTAAGAAACTTATAACTTACAACCAGTTTACCTGAATGATACATATGGAATGTATGTACGAAATAAAAAATCCAGATAAAGTTTTTTTATAAAAAAAAAAATGCAAATGCAATGCATATTTGGAATTAAAAGCTCAAGAATTAAGAGAAGATTTACAGTCTATCTAAAAAAATTGTTTTTCCTGAAACAATGTCTATGGGATGTACATGAGATGAAAGTTGTACAGTTGAGAAAACTTAGAAGCTACCTGAATTTTTTTGTTTTTTCTTTATGAAACAAAAAAAAAAAAATCAATGCATCCTAGTTGCTCAAAATTAAAAAATCAGGTAAAACGTTTTTTTTTTTTTTGAAAATGATGCAATGAGATGCACAAAAATAAATACAAGATGCAAACTTAAAAATGAAAGTTCTACAACTAAGAAAAATTACAATTTACCTGAAAGGTTTTTCCGAAAATAATGCATATGAGATGCACGTCTTTTGATTAAAAATTCAGGTAAAAGAGTTTTTTAAACAAAGAGCCCCAAAACTAAGAGAGCTTTTTTAGAATTAATGCATATTGGATGCATTATTAAAAAGAAAACAATTCAGGTAAAAAGTTTTTTTGAAATGATGCATATGGAATGCATGTTCGAAATATGAAGCTCTAATAGCTAAAGAGGAATTGCGATTTTTCCTAAAATGTTTTTTTCAAAGGCAACACAAATGCGACGCACTAACAAAAATTACAACTTATCCGCAAATTTCTTTTGAAAATAATGCGTACGAAGCACATGTTTAAAATAAAGAAATCAGGTAAGAGGTTTATTTTTTTTTTTTTTAAAAAACAATGCATACGAAATACATGTTTGAAAAGAAAATTTCTACAACTAAATGACTAACTACTTAGCTGAAAAAGTTTTTTTATTAAAAAAAAACGCAACGAGATGCATGCTTAAAAAAAAGTTACTCAGATAGAAAAAAACTTTACAGTTTATCTAATAACTTACAACAAAAAAAACATTAATAAAAATGACATGTTAGAGGGGATAAAAAATGTGTGGCTTTGCTCTACAATGTACGTTCCACTGACAGGCTCCCGACAAGGTAGTTTCCTCTCCCCATCACAGGGATCACAGGACCTTCACAAGCGAGTGGAGTTGTTCTGAGTCGTTCTAGCGGCTCGGCCGCGCGGTCGTACCCTTACTAAATCTCCGGGGTTCCTAGTTGCCCTGGGTTTTATGCATTTTGGATATTACACTAAAGTGAGCGTGTGCGAATTTATACAGTATAAAATACAACAGAGAAAATTAGTCAGTTATAATAAAAAAGTATCTCACACCTGAAATCACCCAAAACCAACCAAGTTAGAACAACAAAGTCGAATATAAAAAACTAAAACATGGCACATAAGCAAATATAAAGAGCCCGAACCCTCAAATATCCCCAGCAGAGTCGCCAAATTGTCAGACCTAAAAATCCGACCTAAGGCGATTACGTTTTGAAAACGTGGATTTTGAAAAGAGTCTCCACTAGTTAATTAAAGCTAACTAGAATCCTAAATTACCTAAGCGAATAACTAATTAAACACCTAGGTATAAAATCGGTCTACGATCAGAAAGTCGAGTTCGGGGGTTCTATTACGAGTTAAAAATATAATTTTTAATCACGCCCTTTCGGTACTCAATTCACTTAATTGCCAACTTTACTTTTTAATTTATACTATATCAGATTAATCTAACGACGTCAGGATTTAATTACATTTATGATATGTGAAAAAATATTATCGATCATTAACCTAATTAATCATAATCTATAAGCCCTAATTAAGACGAAATCTAAAGCCCCAAAATTATCTAACATGCTTAAATACATACATACACAACCTAATGTATATTTAACATACATACAATTTGAGCAACTTAAACATACCAATTACATTTAAACTTAAGCATACCAATTACATTTAAACTATCTAGTATAATACTAATAATAATAAAAATAATATAACAAAGTAATAATAATAATAAGATAAAATAAAATACCAATAAAATAAAATAAAATGGAACGGGGATACTCATAGGCACAGGGAGGTGGAAGGCGGACACCTGAGTTGGGGCGGCCAGCAGCCACAGGATGGACACGACGATTGGACTGGCCATGGACTCCTGGTGGCGGCTCCACGACGGGATCGGACGAACGTGGTGGCTCCGGTGGTTAGGGAAGGCCAAGTCCATATCGGCCGGAGACGCAGCGAGGTCCGATTTATCCGCCGGAGGTTGGGTCGCGGGATGGACGGCGAAGGACAGTGATCCGGCGAGCTCATGGTTGGCACAGCGGGCAAGGCCTATGGCGATTCCGGCGAAGGGTGGCGCGTCCGGCGAGTAAGAGAGGGAGAGTTGAGAGAGAGAGAGAGAGAGAGAGAGAGAGAGAGAGAGAGAGAGAGAGAGAGAGAGAGAGAGAGAGAGAGAGAGAGAGAGAGAGAGAGAGAGAGAGACGACGGCGAGGACGAGGGCCGGTGGTGTCCGGTGGCGTCGGGGCGAAGGTCTGGCGGGAGAGTGGCGACACTGGGTGGCTATCGGAGGTCACCGTCGCCGGCAGCTGGTAGTCACCGGAGAAGACGCAGGAGCGAAACAAAAAACTTTTACAGAAAATGACAAATTCTGCACGAAAACCGAGATCTGATGTAATATTATTTCTGTTGTGTGTTGTTTTACATGTATTAGGACCTTATTTATAGCTAAACTAGGACCCATAAACTAGGAAATTAAAATCTTAAAAATATATGTATCTAATATTCCGAAAATATACATATATATTTATGTATTTCACCATAAATACACATAATATATTTTCTAAATATTTTACAATAAATAATGCATATACACTATTATATTTTAAGCCAGTCCTATCTTTAGAAACTCCGAGACCTTCCATATTTTAAATACTTCCTTTTTTTAACGCGTTACATATGACATTTTTGGACGTGCTACGTGCGGACCAAAATTAGGTGTTTACAGCCCGGACTGGGGTGTAAAGCACAGTCGGTGAGTATGTTTCATCAAAGTCCACTCGGTGAAGCTGGGTGTATCATTTCGCAACTAGTCGGGCTTTGTATCGCTCGACATTTCCATCAGCAGTGAGTTCTAGTTTCAGAACCCACTTAGCCCCTATGGCTCTACATTTAGCAGGTAAATCAACTAAAGACCATACCAAATTGGCTTTCATTGAGGCGATCTCTTCCTCAATTTCTTTCATCCATTCCTTCGCTTGGGTTCCTTTCAACGTTTGTTGAACCATTACTGGTTCGTCTACATAAGTTAGGGTGAAAATTTCACATTTCTAGATGGGATACTTCTTGGGAGAAGTTTGATGCCTTTGACTTCGTCTAGGCTCGTTAATCCCATCTTAAGTCTGAATTTTGCTCCCACTCGGAATAATGCTTCTTATTGGAGCATCACTCCTACTGGGAACAAGGGCAGTGCTAGAACCTTGACCCACAACTTTTCTTGGACGACCTCTCGGTCTTGGGATTTTACCTCCGAGATGAATTCCTTGATCACTAGGATCTGGAACCAAGTTGGTTGATCCACTCCCACTGGGAACAATGGGTAGTGTAAACACCTAATTTTGGTATGCGCAACACGTATATAACACGTTCAAAAATGTTATGTGTAACGCGTTTAAAAAAGGAAGTATTTAAATATGGAAGGCCGCGAAGTTTCCAAAGATAGGACTAGCTTAAATTAGGATAGTTATTTGTATTTATTGCAGAAAATATTTGTTGAATATTTAGAGTATATTTTCTGAATATTTAGCATTTATTAGAGAATAATTCAACAATATTTGTTGCTTAGTTTAGATTAGGACTTTGTATTATAAATAGCTAGTTTCGTATATGTAATTGGGGGAGGAAAAATCGACCGAATGAATAACATCATATATTTTGAGAAGCTCCGTTGCCTTTAATCAATTTGTCTTACTATTATTATTAATTTTATTATTATTATTATTATATTTGTTATTATTATTATTGTGTTAATATGATCTTCATCGTCCACTTCTTTACCCAGAAGAAAGCAGAAACCCCTTCCTCCTGCACCAATCACAATCGTCGATAATTGTCCATCTCATACCTACCAAGCCGATTCTGGATCACCTCCGATCAGCACCTCCGCTTTCGATTCCAAACCCAGTCGTGACCACCATCCCCGAGCTCAAATTTCTGATCGTACACCGATTTAATACCTAGGTGTTTAATTCGTTATTCATTTAGGTAATTTAGGTTTCTAGTTAGCCGTAATTAGCTAGTAGCGACTCTTCTCAAAATCCACGTTTTCAAAACGTAATTCGCCATAGGTCAGATTTTAGGTCCGACAATTTGGCGACTCTGCTGGGGATTTTAGAGGGTTCGGGCTCATTATATTCGCTTATTTGCCATGTTTTTTGAGTTTTCATATTTTATTACCTTCACCATTCTAACTTTGTTTTTTGTGTGACAGGTACATATTTTTAGAGTAATTAATTGACAATTTTTTTTGTGACATTATTTGAATTCGCACACCCACTCTAGTGTAATATCCAAAATGCCTAAATCCCAGGGCAACTAGGAACCCCAGAGAGTTAGTAAGGGTACGACCGCGCGGCCGAGCCGCCGGAACGACTCAGAACAACTCCACTCGCTTGTGAAGGTCTTATGATCCCTATGATGGGGTGAGGAAACCACCTTATCGGGAACCTATCAGTGGAACCTACCTTGTAGAGCAAAGCCACACATTTTTTACCCCCTAACATGTTGTGTTTTATCCGTGTTTTTTTGTTGTTGTAAAAAAGAGTCGTTAGGAAAACTGTAAGTTTTTTTTTTAACTGTGTAATTTTTATTTCTCATGCATTCATCTCATTGCATTTTTTAACAAAAAAGATTTTTTTTTTCAGCTAATTGTTAGTAATTTAGTTGTATACATTTTCTTTTCAAACTTGCATTTCGCATGCATTGTTTTTAAAACCTCTTACCTGAATTTTTTATTTTAAACCTGCGTTTCATACGCATTGTTTTTAAAAAAGCTCTTTAGGTGAGTTGTAATTTTGGTTATTGCGTCACGTATGCATTACTTTTTTGAAAAAACATTTTTGGAAATTTTAATTCCCTTTTAGCTATTAGAGCTTCTAATTTCGAACATGCATTCAATAGGCATCATTTCAAAAACTTTTTACCTAAATTGTTTTATTTTAAATAATGCATCCAGTATGCATTAATTTAAAAAAACTTTTTAGATAAATCGTAACCTCTCTTAGTTTTAGGGCTCTTTGTTTAAAAAAACCTTTTACCTGATTTTTTAAAAGATGTGCATCTCATATGCATCATTTTCGAAAAAACCTTTCAGGTAAATTGTAATTTTTCTTAGTTGTAGAACTTTCATTTTTAAGTTTGTATCTTGTATTTTTTGTGCATCTTATATGCATTTCTTTAAAAAAAAAAAAAACTTTTCGCGTGATTATTTTTTTAATTTTGAGCAACTAGGATGCATTGATTTTTTTTTTCTTCCCTCAAAAAAAGAAAAAAACAAATCTTTTCAGATAGCTTGTATGTTTTCTTAACTATACAACTTTCATCTCATGTACATCTCATAGTTGTTGAACTTTTGATTCCAAACATGCATTGCATTTGCATTTGTTTTTATAAAAAATTTACCTGGATTTTTCATTTTGTACATATGTTTCATTCAGGTAAACTGGTTGTAAGTTGTAACTTTCTTAACAGTTGTACTTTAACTTTCGAGCATACATGAGCATTAAAAAAACTCAAAGTGTCATTCATTTTTTATCCGAGGTGTATTACACCTTTTCGACAAGATCTTCATTTCAACATTCGCATGAGCTAGCGTTTTGAAAAAGAGATTTGATTCTGATTTTGATTTTTTGAAAAAACAGTTTAAATGTTTAGTTGAGTGTGACTATTCGGGCTTAAACAAAGGACGAGAAAATCATTTTTTAAAGAAACTTCATTTTGAACATCTATCGTGCGTTCGAGCCAGATAGTGCACTCAGCGAACTCATTAAACTCCAAGTTAGTGCAAAACACCTTAGATCATAAATTTTGATTCTTTCTGAAATGTAATCAAAACTATGAAATGAATGACATTAGAAGTTTTCCGAAAAATCATGCATGACTCATTTGATTATTTATACTAACTTACATGTTTGGTCTTTTCAGGTACCCTTGGTTAAGTATCCCGCACATACAAGTTGTGTCGGCCAAAAGGGGCAACATAAAAAGAACGTGCAGTCATCCAGTAGCACGAAGAACAAATTGCGCACTCGGAATATCCAACGCTCAGGTACGACGAATTGTACTTGATTTTTCCTTGAGATTTGAGTGTCCCTACTCTTTTTGCAGATCAGACAACCACTTCGACGAGGTCGCAACCACGTGAAATGTGACTGCTCCAAAGAACTTACATGTCAAAATTCCACCTACCATATGTGGAATTCATAAGCGTCCCCAAACCAAGCCGTACATCCGTTTTATGGTGAGGTTTAAACCGGTCGGTGGTAACCAAGGGGCATCTCACGTTAAGATCAGACATGTCCGAAGATGGAAAATATCAAAAGATCATTAAGCGTCCCTAGAAGATTAATGTGTCGATCAATGAGCATTTGAGATGTCAACAAAGAAAACATTATTGTTGGTGCCTTCCATCAGAAGTCCATGTGGCATTTACTTTCCGGTAGATGTTCATGATGGAGCAGGAAAATCAGGACATGCAACAGGTCCAGTCGCATAGCGAGCACATTTCCCACTAGAAAAAAACTCCAACACCCAGTTCGGATAATCATGAAGAGCACATCTCGTGCACGACCCTTTGCTCGCCAACCATTCTTGTGTCGGCTGCCGAATTTATCTCGCACAATATCTGTGCCCCAATGCGGACTACTCCACGTCATCCATGTGTGTTCATTGGCCAGGCCATTCATCCTGCATGCGACGAGCCTAACCCGGTAGGTGCTAGCCATAGGGCATCCCCAGACGAGATTGAGCGATAACCGGGGCACTTGAGAAGCCGAGATTAACAATCACTGTCTACGTCATCCATTGGTTGTAGGGTTCATCCAGGGCGTCGACACGGTCAATCAAGTGAGTCCTTCTCTAGAAGATGTTTTGAATTGGAAATTTCAGATTTGCCACTAGGGGGCATGTACATAATTGTTGTTGATTATTTTCGTTAAATTTTCGTTGTAAAAGAAGCAAAAAAAAAAGAGCAAGCAAAAAAAAAAAAAAAGAGCAAGCAAAAAAAAAGGCAAAAAAATGATTTTCTTTAGGGTTACAGCCGCCCTTTAATCGGCTACAGAAAGAGTTTTTATTTTGTGAGAGCAGTGAAAAAATAGAAGGGTCACAGTTGTCCCTAAATTAACTACAAATAAAAAGGGTCACAGTCGTCCCTAAAACGACTACAAAAAGGGCCACAGCCACCCTTCAAATGGCTACAGATAAATGGTGCTCCTGCAACATCAAAGCGGGAAATAGGTGAAAGGGCCACAGCCACCCTCCAAACGGCTACGAATAAAAGAGTGACCCCGCGAACCCTGTGAGGGCGGGAGAATAAAAAGGGCCACAGCCACCCTTAAAATGGCTACACAAAAAGAGTGATCTCGCGAACCCGGTGAGGGCGGGAAAATAAAAGAAAGGGTCACAATCGTCCCTCTAAACGGCTACAGTCAAAAGAGCGATCCCAAAACGTCAATGGCAGATATTAAGTGAAAGGGCCACAACCACCCTCAAAATGGTTACATACAGAGAGTGTTTCCCTGATCAGAGACGAGGAATGTCTACAATCAAAAGAGCTCCCGCAACATTGAAGACTGTGAGAAAAGGGTCGCAGCTACTCTCCAAATGGCTACAAATACTCCCGCATCGAGGCGGAAAATAAAGTACGGGTCACAACCACCGTTTAATCGGCTATCAAATAAAGAATGCTTCCGCTAGGTTGAAAACCCGAAAGGGCGACCTAGGCAAAATCAGGAAATGAGAGGCATGGTTGCAAGTTCAGAAATTGCAATCATGGCAAAAGGAGAGAAAATAAAAAAACCGAGGGGCACGGTCGAAAATCTCTCAATCGGCTGTGGCAAAAGGAGAGAAAAAAGAGTCAACAAAAAAAAAAGAGAAAAAGAAAAAGAAAAAAGAAAAAAGAAAATAAAAAAGAGAAAAAAGAAAAAAGATCCCGCTAGGTTGTCGCACAATGCACAATTTAGGCAAAAATTAGGGACAAACATTCATGCGCAAGCAGCGTCTTCCAAAGTCAACTTCACGGCAAGCGAGACTGTTACAGTCTGCTCTCGCAGGTCGCATTCCAAGGATGAGCAGGACTGTTACAGTCTGTTCCTACGAGTCAACTTCAGGGCAAGCGGGACGGTTGGAGTCTGTTCTCGCAAGTCACCATTCAAGGATGAGTAGGACTGTTACAGTCTGTTCCTACAAGTCACAACTGACAATCAGGATCTGAAGTTTTCCAGCTTTCTGAGAGTCACCCCCGACGAACGAAGCCTTAGTGTTCAGCATTCGCAAGTCACGCCACTAGAGGCACTTCTCCAACGGACGCCACTAGAGGCTCATCTCCGACATACGCCTCTAGAGGCATCGCCAAAGGGTCTCCGGTATGGTCTGACGTAGAGGTCTTCCGCCACCAGAGATATCACCAGAGGTTTTCCGGTACGGTCTGACGTAGAGGTCTACCGTTACCACTCGCCACTAGAGGCATCACCAAAGGTTCTCCGGTACAGTCTGACGTAGAGGTCTTTCGCCACCAGAGATATCACCAGAGGTTTTCCGGTGCGGTCTGACGTAGAGGTTTTTCCGTTACCACTCGCCACTAGAGGCGTCACCAGAGGTTGTTGGTACTGTCTGACGTAGAGGTCTTCTGTTACCAATCATCACCAAAGGTTTTACTTTATTGCACGCCACTGGAGGCTTTTTCTTGTCGCTCGCCACTAGAGGCATCATCGATCAAGATTTTAATTTTCCGCACGCCACTGGAGGCTTTATTTTCTGCACCGCCAACGAAGGCACCGCCAACAGGGGGCACCGCCGACCGAGGCTTTACTTTTTCCGCACGCCACTGGAGGCTTTACTTTCTGCACTACCAATGGAGGCACCGCCAACTGGGGCACCGCCAACGGAGGTTCTACTTTCTGCGCTACCAATGGAGGCACCGCCAACAGGGGCACCGCCGACGGAGGTTCTACTTTCTACATCGCCAACAGGGGCACGCTAATAGAGGCACCGCCTACAGGGGCACCGCCGACAGAGGCTCTACTTTTTTTGCACTTTTCGAAATAAGCCAGGAGTTTCCTTGAAGATTCAAAGACTCGAAAGAAGATATACTTCCCAACCAAAATTAGTGTTTACTCGTCTTTGGACAAATCCCCTCGAACTTGTTCTACGGGAATTCGCCCAAAGAGGGGCAAGCTGTAAACACCTAATTTTGGTACGCGCGACACGTATATAACACGTTCAAAAATGTTATGTGTAACGCGTTTAAAAAAGGAAGTATTTAAATATGGAAGGTCGCGAAGTTTCCAAAGATAGGACTAGCTTAAATTAGGATAGTTATTTGTATTTATTGCAGAAAATATTTGTTGAATATTTAGAGTATATTTTCTGAATATTTAGCATTTATTAGAGAATAATTTAACAATATTTGTTGCTTAGTTTAGATTAGGATTTGTATTATAAATAGCTAGTTTCTTATATGTAATTGGGGGAGGAAAAATCGACCGAATGAATAACATCATATATTTTTAGAAGCTCCGTTGCCTTTAATTAATTTGTCTTACTATTATTATTAATTTTATTATTATTATTATATTTGTTATTATTATTATTGTGTTAATATGATCTTCATCGTCCACTTCTTTACCTAGAAGAAAGAAAAAACCCCTTCCTCCTGCACCAATCACCATCGTCGATAATTGTCCATCTCATACCTACCAAGACGATTCTGGATCACCTCCGATCAGCACCTCCGCTTTCGATTCCAAACCCAGTCGTGACCACCATCCCTGAGCTCAAATTTCTGATCGTACACCGATTTAATACCTAGGTGTTTAATTCGTTATTCATTTAGGTAATTTAGGTTTCTAGTTAGCCGTAATTAGCTAGTGGCGACTCTTCTCAAAATCCACGTTTTCAAAACGTAATTCGCCATAGGTCAGAGTTTAGGTCCGACAGGTAGTTGTGGTATTATTGGATTTTCATCCAGCAGTCCGGCTACATGATTATCAGGTTCAACTTGATTCGCATTTGCAGCAACAGTGATTTGTGTGGCAGGATTGTCTCTCCCCACTGGATTTACTATGAAAATGTCTCCATCTTCATTTACCATGTCATTCACTTGCGTTGCTGCATCAAATCTCCTACTCGAAGTAAGTGGGACCTGACCATCGTTGTCATCCTGATCTATTTCGATCAAGACTTCATCTGTTTTGATTTCAACAAGCGTTGAAAATTCTTCCTCAAGGAATGTAACGTCTCATGTTCGACCACGGCACCATTATCCCAAGCTAATTTAAACATGTATCCTCTAAGAGTAGTTGTCGTACTCTTGATTTGAATACTTGTTTAATGCGCAAATTAATGTCGCATGATGCTAAGCTTTACCTCGTTATCATTCCTTTTAGCTTTTATGGCGCCGTGTTTGACCGATTTCATTGGAACATAGTTCTACATTTATGTGAGTCAACTGCCTTTTGTTTCATAGGGAACGTCGGTTGTTGAACTATAACATTATGTTTTCAAACCATGCCTTTTGAAGTGTGTTATCGATATGCCAGACTTTTCGTTCAAGGCATTTAGTGGGAGAGTCATTTTACTGAATTCATCCTTTTCATTTGCTAACTCATCTCAAAGAATTTATCCATCTCTGAACTGTGCATTGGGCTTTCGCTTATGCGTCAGTTGATACATTACGAGTTCGTGGTATCTTGTAAAGCATACCTCTTTTCGTCGTATAAGTATTAAATGAGTAATTTCCAAAAGGAGGCAAATGAAAATTCAGCATTCATTCATTAAAACACTTCATCATTAAATTTGTACTCTGAAAGGATGTGTTCGGTCTTTTGAGGTACACGCGCGCTTGGCGCCTATTCCAGGTTTAACCCATGGTATAAATCGTTTCGTTTCCAAAAATTCAATTTAATTTAATCCAATCGGTTTCGCACATGTTCATCATTACAGAATTTATCATATAATGGAGTACTAACAAATGAGGAATGCTAAATCGTTCAATCTATCCACGTAATCGACGGGTTAATTTAGTTCAGTTGTCCCGACTGAGTTGACGGAGTATGTAAATCGCTTCGTTTTATTCGACCACTTTTACCTTGCCGAAATTTGTGTTCTAACCCGTGGGTTTGTATTTTTTGTTTCGGATTATTCCCTTTGACGGGACCGTTAAATTTAAAAGAAAATCGTGCGTCAAATCGAGCAACAATTACTTCATTCAATAACTCAGAATCTCGAAATAACCAAAATTTTAGTAATCCAAACGAACAACGAATGATAAATGACAATGATATTGTTCTTGATCTGAAGGTCGTGTATTTGGTTCAGGCTTGTCGCATAGATAGTCGAGAACTTTGAGTCATGTTGAACATCGAATCTGAGTAAATTCATGAGTGAATCATATCAGATGATTTGTGTCCGTATAATTTTTTTCAGTGTTATACTCATGATATACGAGGCGTACTTGGGACACACTTTATCAACGGGGTTTAACCCACCAGATTATCGTATAGGACCTTTATGGTCCAGATCTCTCCATAATATGCGGATCATGGTTAACTTCTTTCGACCCACTGTGGTGAGAAGAGAAGGTTTTCCCATTACCGCTGTAGTTATTGTACTTGCCTAGACTCATGGTAAATGAGTCCCGTCAACGTCAGACAACCATATACATCTTTTCCATGTTGACCTTTCATCGCGAATGTGTCGATCGAGTTTCACACCAGCATCCATGGAAAGAGAGAAGACCATTACATTCAACCAAAAAATTTCTAGCTTTAGCATCCTTGCTTCCACAGAGGCGGATGCAAAGGGATGCCAAGCTGTAACATTGTCTGGTTGCAATTGAAGTCTTCTTCAAGCCCTTTGTTCAAAGTTGAATGTATCACCACATACGAGTTCAGTGTAAGAATATGGTGATGGGCGCCGTAAATGGAAGCCTATTATATGTATATGTTACCTAAGTTAGTTGGATACATGTCACATTAGGATATTGGGCCAGACCCAAATCCCAATTGACATGAGAGGCCCAAAATTGGGCCTCCCTATACAAGCATGGCCGCCCAAAATTAGGATGAGGGTAAAGTGGACAAAACCCTCCTATATATATGGGGAGTTAGGGGTTTTATTAGGGTTAATCACAATTCCCTTCAAGTGGTGATTTAAGCGAAAACCCTTCCCCCAAGTACACCATATTCGGCCGAACATCACAAAACACCAAAGGTGTGCCAATTTGCTTTCGAGCAAACACTCCAGAGATCTGTCCCTTGCCAAGAATCGATCTGAAGCTTTGCTATGGAGAATATACCACGTAGGGCTTTCTTAACAAGAACCCCTACAGTTGCCGACCGGAGGATCGTGAACTCCCTGCGACAAGGATCTTGGGACTACAGACTACTGTTGAGGTATGTGCGAATCTTCCACTGTGTAATTTCGATTGCTAGCATGTACCATGGTTTTAGTTTCCGTAGTGATTACTCCCCGTAATCTAATAGTGGTATCAGAGCCTATGTTAGGAGTTCATGATTTTGATAAATTGGTGTTCTTGAAATTTAAACATTTGGACCGAAATTTTTAAATGAAACTGTTTTTAAATTTCGAATTGAGTTATAGGAGGTCCGAAATTTTCATGATGTTCTTAGAAAATTTGATGTTCATGATCTTCAAGAAAAATATGATATTTATCAAAATCAATCATTAGATTGTAGATCTTATTAAAATTTGATCTTGAAATTTGACCACTTGTTCCCAATTATGTGTTTTTGTCGAAACACTAGGAAATTGCAAGGTAAAATTTTTAATTTTTTAGGCACCAATTAAGAAAGTTTCGGCTGATATTTTTAATAATATTGTTTACCGTATTTTAAATTTTATTCTAGGTAACATTATATCTATAATTGGGAACATTAGGATAGATTCACACTAATATATAGAAATATATATAACTATTAATATATCTAAATATTTAATAGGGTTAAAGATATTATTGATAGATTTTAGTTACGTAAAAGATTGAGAAAATATATTGCTAATATATGTTTCCCTATTTAAGATATTGACAATAAATAAAATATATATTTATATGTGTGTGCCGATTTTTACATATATATATATGTATTGTTGATTGATTTAATCTTAAAGATAGAATCTTGGCAATAAATATATATATGTTTTAATTAGGTCCGAAATTATATATATATATATATATATATATATATATATATATAAATATATACATTATTAATATTTGAAATTATTTTGTATAGTTAATGTTATTGGTGGCTAAGTTAAATATTTTTTGGACTTTAAAACCCTACTTGGGCCACAAGTAAACATTTCGGCCCAACCTTTATGTTTTAAATTATTGGGTCGGTCCAATATATCAAACCGGTACGAATTGGAAGTATCGAGAACATTAAAATTCGAGACCTGACAGAGACATGTCAACGATCAATCTGTTGGATTACGTGGACGTAATACTACGGAATGCTAAACGTGTACTAGAAAGAAATCTAATCTACGCAGCGGAATTAGTACACATACCTTTTAGCTTTCCCACCCAAGAAAGGTGTGGAGGGAGTTCTTATCCTCCGGTCGGAACCACGTGCAAGTTCTTCGTTAGAAGAAGTCCCACGCGATGTAGATGGAACCTCGGACTTGATGTTGGTGGTGCCGAAATTTAGACTAGGGTGACAAGTTTTCTCAATGGAGATCCTTGTTCTTAATTGTGTGTTTAAACCCTTAGGAGTCACCCCTATATATAGTATTGGGTGGAGTTGCCAAAAGGCAACTCCAACCAATGTGGTACTAGGGTTTCGGCCGAACCATACACAATAAGGGGGGAGGCCCATTTTGGTCCTCCCTTGTCAATTACTAATTGGATTTGGCCCAATTAGCCCAGATTGACAATTACCTAATTAACTTAAGTAATTTCCTTAATTAACGGGCTCCTATTACGGCGCCACATCACCATATGCTAACAACTCCCACTCGCCGGAATGGGAGGGTGCTCGTTAATCTATACGATTACGCGATAGTATCAACATCTTAGTCTTCAGTCTTCGTCTCCGAATAGTTCATACGTGGCTTGCCGTGCGACCGGCGGATACGACGGGCATCGTGCTACTCATCTGTTAGGAGTATTGTAGCGCCCGCAGAACGTTGATTCCCTTTTCATGAACCAAACATGTTGGAAATAAAATCTGTACCGCACTGTATCCTTGGTCAACTGTTAATTCTCCAATTGCCCAGTTTTCCACAAAGGAATACTTCTCCAGGGCATCCGTACAAGTGTTCACAACCTTCAACTAATATCCGGTTGGCGGCCACCTTGTGAACATGAGATTCGGTGAATTAAAGGTGAACTTGACCATCCCAATCGCTTATACCCTTAGTCTGACTCAACCGGTTTCCAAGACGTGGTCACTTGGCTGTTTTCTTTGGCACTACGCTCGTACGCCGGGAAGCGATCATTGAGCCAGACCTTAGGTACAATTTCTGAGTCCGAGAGGATACTTTGGATGCCTCTTCATAAGACATCCAGGATCAATCACACGCTCAAGGTGAAGAAGTATGCGCCTTTGAATCACAAGGATTCTAGCTAGCACAACCGAGCATGACCCCGTGGTCGTATATGGCACGCGCAGTATGAAGCACGCGTCGATAGCACACCTGGTAAAGCTAGGGATGGGATATGTCAGTAATGCTATCGCAAAATCTCTAATCTGGCCTTAAATGTGATATAGTGATGGACAAAGTCCAACTCGGCGATTTACAAAACGAAGATTAAGTCATGCTGTTAAGTGTGACAATGCTATCGTTTTGGTAGAGGTCCCTCGCCCCTATCGTTTTAATAGGGTTTATCCCCTGAATCTTAGCCAATCTTGTTATGGTAGAGGTCCCTCGCCCCTTACAAGATGACCGTGCTTGTGTGAAGAGGCAAGGTTTTCATTCGACATAATTTTGGTGGAAGAATTTTACTTCTTCCTACGACTTAGTTTATAGACCGTAAAATCCGATGTTGTTAATCATTATTACGTCGATAAATCATAAACTCTAATTGCAATTCTTTTATTTAATTGAAAAATAATTTCAAGTGTCAAAATGTTATCACTTTTACAAGCCACACAGTTTAAGCCCTACGTAATCCAAGCAGTTTTAGGTGCTTTTCAAAAAGCTCCCTACGTAACGGCTTAGTTATAGGGTCTGCGACCATATTGTCTGTAGGCAAGTTTTCTAAAGCGATTATGTTGTCTTCCAGAAAAGATTTAGCATAATTGTATTTCACATCAATGTGCTTTGTCATACTATGGTACTTTTGATTCTTAACTGCCGCAATGGCCGCCTAACTGTCGGAGTACACCTTCACAGGTTTACTCTTCTTGTCAGTGCTAATTAATGCAGTAAGAAGCCTTTTCAGCCAGACCGCTTCTTGTGCGTTTTTAGAGAGGGCAACGAATTCCGATTCCATAGTGGAAAGCGCGACACAAGATTGTTTCTTGCTTACCCATGATATAGCAGCATTGGCAAGGAAAAAAACTCCTCCTGTGGTGGACTTACGATCATCCGGATCGCCACCGTGGTCGGCGTCACTATAACCGGTCAATTCGAGCCGATCGCCCTCATAGCACAAAACGTAGTCGGCAGTACCTTTCAGATATCTGATAATTCGTTTTACTGCCTTTAGATGTTGATAACTAGGATCTGATTGGAATCTTGCTACTAGGCCCACAGCGTAACAGATGTCTCGCCAAGTACAGAGCATGGCGTACATTAGACTCCCTATCATGCTCAGATACTCTGCATTCTTCATCTGTTCACGCTCCTGCTGGTTTTTTGAGCCATCACGCTTCGATAGCGCGCACCTGAACACAACCGGCGTATCCACGGGTTTAGCATCCAGCATTCTAAATCTTTTCAATAGTTTGTTGATATATGATTCCTGAGATAGACATAATATCCAGGCGGCACGATCTCGGGCAATTTTGATACCTAAGATGTACGTGGCCTCTCCCATGTCTTTCATCTCGAATGCTGATGCCAACCAGGACATTGATTTATTCAAGAAACTCATATCGTTCGCAGCAATGAGTATATCATCCACGTATAGTGTTATGATGACTTACTTAGACCCGGAGGTCTTAGTGTATACGCAGGGATCCTTGTGAAGATTCACGAATCCGTTTCCAACGATTTCCTCGTGGAACCTGCGATACCATTGACGAGACTATTGTTTAAGACCGTATACAGATCTTCGGAGTTTGCAAACTTTGCGTTCTTTGCCAGGAGTAATGAAACTCTCCGGCTGCTCCATATAGATCTCTTTCTCCAGTTTTACTTGGAGAGGTTTGGTCTTAATGTCCATTTGATGCATGCTCGAGTTCGAGACTTGCAGTCATGGACAAGGACGACCCAGACTATTGTGTAACGCATAGTCGGTGAGTCCGTCTTTATCAAAGTTTACTCCGTGAATTTGGGTATATCCTTTCGCAATTATTCAAGTTTTGCACCACTCGAAATTTCCACCAGAAGTGAATTCTAAGATTTCACTTTCTAGTTCTGTGGTTAACAGATAAATCAACTAAAGACTAAAAACGAATTGGTTCTTATTTAGGAAATTTCATCCTCCATTGTTTTCCTCCATTCCCTCGTTTTGAGGTCTTTCCTTTGCTTGATGAACCGTTACTGGTTCAAGAACGAATACCAAGTTGTGTAACACATCTTATTTGATGGAAGACTTCTCGAGAGAAGTTCGTTGCCGTTGACTATGTCTAGGCACGTTAATCCCATGTTTTAGTCTGATCGTTACTCCCACTCGGAATAATGTTTCTTATCGGACATTACTCCTAGTGGGAACAATGGTGGTGGTTGAACTTACTTGGAATATCCTCTCGGTCTCGGGTTTTTTTTTACCTCCGAGCTGTATTCCTCGATCACTAGGATCTGGAACCAAGTTGGTTATTCCACTCCCACTAGGAAAAATGGGTAGTTGAAATAGTTCATTATCATGATTATCAGGTCCGACTTGATTCGCATTTTGAAATTTAGTGATGATTATGTGTGAGGGGGAGTGAGCCCTCTCACTGGATTTATTTTGAAGACGTTTCCATCATCATAAATCAATCACTTATGCTATATCAATTCTCCCACTCGAAGTAAGTGGGACCTGAGAATCTCTATCATCCATCTGTTAACTTTAATCAGTACTAGCTCGTTCGTTCTGCGAAGTGTTGGAAATCCATCCTCAAACCTCTATAATGTGACATGTTTGTCCACGAAACCATTGTTCCAGGCTAATTTTAAAACTTGTATTCTTCGCGAGTAGTGCGTACTCTTAATGAATACTCGTTTTAATGAGCTAATTAATGCGTCTTTGTGATAAGGTTTTACCTGAATCATTCATTAGCTCTTATGGTAACGTGTTAACCGATTTTGTCAGAACATAGTGTGTTACATCAATGTGAGTTAAATATAATCTCATCCCGCAGGAGCAATTAATGTGTAACTCTAACATTATGTAATTCTGAACTATGTTTCTTGAAGTGTTTAATGAATGCTTTTAGCCAAAACTCCTCATTCAAGGCTAATGGTGGGAGAGTCGTTTTACCGACTACTTTTTTTTCGTTTATTTAACTCATCCATAGATTTATCTATCTTATGGACCATGCATTTAAGTTGTCGCTTTAAATGCCATGATTGATATTCTAATTAGATTGTAGTAGCTGGAAGGCTTACATAAAATCTAAGTAGTTATCAATGAGTTACATCTGAAGAATTACAAACGAAAATTCCGCATTCATAAAAATACATGATTATTAAATTCGTATTCTAAAATGATGTGTCCCGTCTTTCGAGGTGACATGCGCCTCTCGCATACCCGGTTAAAAACCGTAGTTTTGAGAATCGTTTTAGTCTCCAAATTTAAAAGCAAGATCGGTTTTAAATATGCATATTATTTTGGGATACAATTTATAATGGAGTATTTTAACAAATAAGAATTAATATCGATCGGTTCGTTTTACGTTTATTATGAAAGTTATGGATGTTTTTAAAATGATGATACGAGTTCGGATAAATGTTTAATCCAATCATCCAATCATTCTACTAATGGAATTTTAGTTACTTGTTCCGGATCGATCCCGGTTAAACGGGCCGATTAATTTCGAAAGGCAGACCATTTAAAAAAAATGAATGGTTACTACCTCATTCAATAATTCCGAATTACGTTCAACAAATAGACGAGAAATAAGGATACCAACAAAAAACAACGACAGATTTCACGGATCAATGATTACAACTATGCAAGGAAAGACACATATATATATGGCAGGAAGTCTTCACCACTTTGAGCAGTCCACCTGAAAATTAATTCAAGAATTGAATTATGTCATATGTTTTTGCATCAATTAAAACGTGTAACCGTCTTATGTATTGTGGTAAACGAGGCGTACCTTTTATGGCACATGAATCAACAGTGATTGTTGCACTGGATCATCTTTTAGAACTTTTGTTGGGTTTAGCCAAACAATTCCGAAGTCCAGCAAATCTGGTCTCCGACACATCAGGAAGTTTGTAGATATTTCTATCTTTATGGTCGGCATCATACAAGTCTATTGCCGTTTTAGTTGCTGTGATCAGACGTGTAAGTCCGCTATCATCAGCAAACCATGAAAGAGGAAACATGTCCATCACCTTCCGAATTTCTACCCATTCATCCGCAGAGTCTAGAATGGTTTCTATCCCATTCTCCTTGCATAGAATTTCATGGTATTAGGCCATTAATTCTCTTGCTTCAGCCGCCTTTCCCTTGCCGTAGCGAAGGTGTAAGGTGCACCAAAGATGCAATGCGCTCCTTTTGACGATGCTTTCTTCCGTTTCAGTTGTAATATGCGAGCAAATAATCGCGCGTGATTTTTGATCCCTTCATAACCTGTTTGCACCGTTGTATCTGTAGGGCTCCCAATTCTCGTCCACATATATCAGTTTGTCCTTTGGATCAACTCGATCCTCAACTCCCGCGGGAATTATATCATTTTTACCTCTAGTTGTCCAATCATCATAATTAATGTTATCCAGTTTGCATAATTTCTTAGAACGATCCGATCGAGCCATTTAGAACTATTATGATGACAATCATGCAAAGTTAGGAAGAGAACAACATTTTTGACATAATTGCAAACATCGGATTATCTATTATGATGGAATACGACGAATAGTGATTCTTCAGTCACTAAACCAAACCAACCTTCAGTAAACCGAGGAAGGGGGTGTCGTGAAAGAATTCACACTATTGTCGTTTTCAATCTAATAGATCAGTCTTTTGAAAATGGTTATTCTATTGCAAATTACCGGAACGGGAATTTTCAAATAAGCATACCTGATCTTGGCTTTCCCAAGGCCCTTATGATTTTGTAAAATTATCCGATAATTTACGCATGCATGTTTATAATTATACTACATCTAGCAAATCATCATACCATGCCATAAATATCGAACACAGCATGCTTACGCGTCATGCTTCTAATGTTCCTAGCATATATAATTCTACGTAAAGTAAATTATCACATGCGTTCTATTATGAACATCCTAGCATACGCGTCAAAACTTGCAACATCCGCACACATCATGCATAATTGGCGACTGGAATTTTCGGTTTTATAAAACGCTTTGAAAATATTAGGGGCTGTTTTGCAATTCATGCTTACAATCAATCATGTGAATTTCTAGACATGGATTCTAGGCACTTTCAATCAGCATAGCATGTCTATCCTATTGCGCAAACCATATATTTAAATCCCATAACTTAATGCTCGCAATATAATATCCAGCTAACTTGACTAAGTCAAGACGACAGTTCTAATTATATCAAAATATATGATGCAGAAAGTAAACAATTGCAAATCAGCCCATTAATTTAATCTAGTCCTAAAAACATGCAAGTCCGAGATCCATCTCCATAATCGAAACCAAGCATTATGGCTTTGACTGAAACCGTGTATTAAAACACAAACCCTAAGAGCACTGTATAGGCTAATTTTAAAGTTCGAAAACATTTTGGATTTAAAATTTGACATCCTATTTTATTGAACAATTTAAAATTTCCCAAAATTTTGAAATTTGGTTCGGTCCAATTTAAAATCCGGTTCAAGTCGGTCCGATTTTAAAAATCCGGTTTGGTCCGAACCGGTTCAATAAATAAGATTGTGGTTCGGTTCATCACTCAAAACCGTTTAGGTTAGGTTTAAATGAGTTACTACGGTCCAACCCGACCCGACTAGGTCGGCCCGATTAAGAAAACCCGGATTGGTTTTATGCATTCCGGCTAAGTATGGTTTTAAAGTCCACTAAAAACATAACTTAGCCACCAAGAAATATTAATTATTTAAAATAATTTCAAATATTGCTAATATATATATAGAATTCGGCACATATATTATTAATATATATAAATATTGTCAAGATTCTATCTATAAGATGTAAATCAATTAACAATATAAACATATATATATAATTTTCGGCCATATCTATATATATATATAAATATTGTCAAAAATATATTTAGGGATAAAATATATAGACAATATATCTTCTTAATCTTTTTAAGTAACTAAATCCTATCAATATATCTTTATCCCTATATTTTAGCTATATTTATTGATAGTTAATATCTTTTACAATATTATATTTTAAACCTATCCATATTTTCCAACTTATAGATATATAGTTACCTATTAATAAAATTTAAAAATGGCAACATATATTTTTTTTATATTAGTGCCGAATTTTAAAATCTTGGTTGGTGACCAAGAAAATTAAATTTTTTACCTAAATACCCCTAGGGTTTTCGGCACAAACATGCAAAGTTGGAAAAGTTGTCAAATTTTAAGATCAAACCCTAACTTGATCATGAATCCAAAAGGTGTTCTTGATAAAACTCATGGTGTTCTTGAAGATTATGAACATCAAACAAATATTTAAACCCAAATTTTCGGCTATGATCTATAAAAACATGTAAAATTTGAAAATTTAAAGTTTTTAAAGATCAAACACAGAAAAATAGCTCAAATTTTTTTCTTCATGGTGTTCATCAACATCAAAATTTTCGGTTTTTATGAAATTCCAAGAACATTAGTTTATCAAAAATTTAAGAACTGCTAACTCAGACTCTGATACCACTGTTGGATTACGAGGACGTAATACTACGGAATGCTAAACGTGTACTAGCAAGAAATCTAATCTACGCAGCAAAACGATGTGGAGGGAGTTCTGATCCTCCGGTCGGAACCACGTGCAAGTTCTTCGTTAGAAGAAGTCCCACGCGATGTAGCTCCACAACAAGATCTTTGATCGATTCTTCAACGTAGATGGAACCTCGGACTTTATGAATGAGAATGCTTCATTGATCAACTAGGTATTACAAAGCAAGAGTTACAATATATATACTAAGTACCAGGCTCACCAACTAAGACTATACAGTCACCTATAAACCAGGTGCACATAGTATAATATAGTGAAAACATAGAGTCTTCATATACACTTCTATATTCTCCCATCTTTTTCTTCTTCTTCTTTTCCTTCTTGAAACACATCCTTGATTCCATAAAGTTTCAGTAAGGCAAGATGTTGATTCTTGACTAATGCCTTGGTGAGCAAGTCAGCCATTTGATCTTTGGATGATATATGATAGACACCAATCATTCCTGAGTTGATGTGGTGTCTTGTGAAGTGGCAGTCAAGTTCAATATGCTTGGTGCGCTCATGGAACATGGGGTTTTTGGCAATCTTTAAAGATGCCTCACTATCTGTATGGATTTGGATTGGCAAGGTAACTTGCAATCCAAGTTCCTGGAGGATTCTGTTAACCCAAAGTGCTTCTTGAATAGCAAACCTCAAGCACCTATATTCAACTTCAACACTTGATAAAGAAATGGTGTCTTGTTTCTTGACCTTCCATCTTATCATAGTTGATCCAAGCTTCACATAATATGCACTACTGACTTCCTACTGAAAGGGCAAGTTGCCCAATCTGAATCACAAAAGATACTCAATTTGAGAGAGTTGTTGGAAGGATAGATCAAACCTTGACCGGGGGTACCTTTGATGTATTTAACCACCCTCATTGCAGCATCATAGTGGGAATTCTTAGGCTTGTCCACAAATTTACTAAGCCTTTGAACTGAGAAACTTATGTCTGGTCTTGTCATGGTAAGATATAGCAATTTACCAATGACCCTTCTATAAGAAGTGGCATCTTCCAAGAGTATATCATCAGGGTTGGAGTTGGTGGCTTTGTCATACTCATGTGTGGTGAGTTTGATATTGAATTCCATTGGAGTTTCAGCTGGCCTAGCAGCTCCTAAGCCTGCATCTTCTATAAGCTCCATAGCATACTTCCTTTGATTGATGACAAGACCTTGGTTTGATCTTGCAACCTCCAAGCCTAAAAAATACCTCAAGTCTCCCAAATCCTTCAATTTGAAGTGTGTTTGGAGTGTGCACTTCAATTGATTGATCATCTTGGCATTTGAACCAGTGATTAAGAGATCGTCAACATAGATGAGTATGAACACTTTGTCATTACCCTGTATCTTGCTAAACAAGGAATGATCTGAGGCACATTGCTTGTAGTCAGTCTTCAACAAGGTTTGGGTGAACTTGATGTTCCATTGCCTTGATGCTTGTTTGAGCCCATACAAGGACTTGTTGAGCTTGCATACTCTTTTGGGGGATGTTTCAATGGACCTAGATGGATCAAATCCTTGAGGAATGTCCATGTATACTTCCTCAGTTAGATCACCTTGGAGGAATGCATTGTTTACATCCATGTGATACAATCCCCATGATTTGACAGCTGCCAATGCCAAGACAATCCTCACTGTGTCCATCTTGACTACATGTGAAAATGTCTCATTGAAATCAGTACCTTCCACTTGATTGAATCCTTTGGCAACCAATCTTGCCTTGTATCTTTCAATAGATCCATCAGAGCTGTACTTGATTTTGAAGACCCATTTGCAACCAATTGAGGATTTTCCTTGAGGTAGGTCTACTATCTTCCATGTGTTGTTGTCTTGAAGAGCTTGTATCTCCTCCTTCATAGCCACAATCCAGTTTGGATCCTTGATGGCTTGCTTGTAAGTGCTTGGTTCTTTAATCTTGGCAATGGCAATCAGGAAGCATTTGAATTGGGGGCCTAGAGTATCATAAGATACATACTGTTGGATCACGGTGGAACTCCGGTACGATCTCTGACGGCGATCCTAGCTCCTTTGCTCCACGTAATCCTGCAAGAGGGGATAGACCGGGCGGTGACCCATAATCCCTCTCCGATGCTTAAATGAATATCTCGTATGAACTGGCAAGCAGTAATCTCAAGTAGCCTATCTCAAAACGTAATTGATCTGAGGTAACCTCTGCCCTTTTATAGGCGGAGAGGTACCTCAGTTACCTGGTGAACCGTTGGGGTGGTTAACCCGTATTCCGCGTGCCTATCTAGGCCATGATCTCGCTTATCTCGGCCACGCCCCGCGTATCTCGGCCACGCTCCGCGTATCTTAGCTACGGTCCGCGTATCTCGGCCACGCCCCGCGTATCTCGGCCTCATCCTCTGATAGCAAGTTCCGACTAATATCGGGGACTCCAGAGTTATCTCGTTGTGTCACCGCTCGGGGCCCCTCGTCATCGTGACAGGGCCAATTATTCTCAGGGATTCGTCATCGGGGCCTACTTAAAGGCATCTCATCGGGAGCGTCCAGCTCACCTATCGGGACCGACTCTGTCGGGTCCCTTCATCGTCGGGACTCCCTCTGTCGGGACCCTTCGCCTGGGTCATCTTGACCTCCATTGAGGGCCTAGTGGCCCTATTTACCGTTTGCACGCCGTTAAAGGGCCTAACGGCTACAGCGAAGCCCATCACATACCTTTCCATTGCAAAGGTGGCATTAGAACTAGGCTTGTTTTGAAGGCCAGCAATCCTTGCATTCTTCCTTAATTGTGGAGAGTTTCTTTGGGCAATTCTGAGGCTCCTTCTTATGGAAGAAGGCTGTGGGATTTCCTCTTCCACCTCCTCTGTTGGTTTGGGAGGTTGAGGAGAAGAACTTTGTTGAGGAGATGGTACTTGTTGTGGTGATGCACCTCTTGCTCCTTGTAGTGGGACTACCTCCTCTTCTATTGATTGGGGAAGTTGTGGAGTTTCAGTATTAGGAGCATTAGTCTCAACAATAGGAGCATGGCTTGGAGTATGTTCATCAAGAAACATTGGCAACTCTCGTGAGAAGTCAAGTAGAGATGGCTTGGATGCCAAGCAAGAAGGGATCAAGGCTCTTAAAGCCTCTTTGGACATGCTAAATGGAAAAATGTCTTCATGGAAGAGTACATCTCTTGAAACATGAAAGACTGAATCAGAAATGTTCATTACAAGGTACCCTTTTTGTGAAGTGGAGTACCCCATAAGTATGCATGGTTCAGCTCTTGGACCAAACTTGTCATGGTTGTTTAGCTTAGTTGTGAAGCAAAGACAACCAATGACTCTCAAATGATGAAGAGAAGGCACCTTCCCATACAACACTTCCATAGGTGACTTGAACTTCAAGATAGAGGATGGTAGCCTATTAAGCAAGTAACAAGCATTGAGAATGCAATAGCCCCAGTGTCTCAAAGGCATTGATGCTTGAAACCTAATTGCTCTAGCAATGTTTAGGATGTCTCTATGCTTGCGTTCCACTCTTCCATTTTGTTGTGGTGTATGCACACAACTAGTTTGATGATGGATGCCAAATTGAAGAAGCAACTCCTTGCATACTGAGTTGGTGAACTCAATGCCATTATCACTCCTCAAGATCTTAACCATAGTGCCAAAATGACTCTTCACCATGAGTAAGTAGTTCTTGATGTGCAAGAAAGTGTCACTCTTGAACTTCATTAAGTAGACCCAAGTTGCTCTTGAGCAATCATCTACTATTGTCAAGAAATACTGACTGCCTTTAAAGGTTGGCACTTTGTAGGGACCCCATAAGTCCATGTGAATAAGATCAAAAGGCTTAGAAGCAATAGAATCCCTTATTGGAAATGAAAATCTAGATTGCTTGGCAAGAGGGCAAATTGTGCATTGTTTGATACAACCATAAGGCTTATTCAAATTCAAAACATCTAAATGGTTGAGGTAAGCCTCATAGACATGGCCCAAACGCCTATGCCATCTCAACACCTCTTCCTTATTCCCCAAGCAAGTAGCTGCTATCTTCCTTGAGTTTGAAGGCACCACATCCTTCAAGGTGTATAGACCTCTATTCCATTCTCCAATCACCATGGACTTGCCACTCTGGCCCTGGAGCAACACATGATCAGAAGTAAAGATCACCTTACAATTCAATTGGCTAGGAAGCCTAGATACTGAGATCAAATTGAACTTGAAATCAGGGACCAATAAGATGTTGGTCAGAGTGAATCCACTTGAGAAAGAGCAAGAACCAACATGAGTCACTTTGCATTTGTGACCATTTGGTAAATGAACATATTGATGATCAGAGTCACCCTTCTTCAAATCAAATAACCACTCAATTTGATGTGTGATGTGATTAGTTGCACCTGAGTCAACTGTTGGATCACGGTTGGAACTCCGGTATGTTCTTGACGGAAATACGAACTCCTTCGCTCCAAGTAATCCTGCAAGAAGGGGATAGACCGGGCGGTGTCCCAGAATCCCTCTCCGATGCTTAAATGAGTATCTCGATGAAACTGGCAAGTATCAGTATGTAAAATGTTCAACGTGAATCTGAAAACGTGATGATCCTGAGGTAACTCCTTCCTTTATATAGGGGAGGGGTCACCTCAGTTACCTGTGAGATAACTACCACGTTCCGTTAATCTCGGCCCTGTAGCCCACGTTCCGTCTTTTCAGGCCACTTCCCCACTATGTTGATAGTGGGCGTGTTTCTCGGCCTCGTTCTCTGGTGGCAAGTCCCAACGGCTGTCGGGGACTCCAGAGTTATCTCTTTTGGTCACCGCTCGGGGCCCCTCGTCATCGGGACAGGGCCAGCATTCTCAGGGATTCAATATCAGAGCCTACTTAAAGGCATATCATCGGGGCCTACTTAAAGGCGTATCATCGGGGCCTACTTAAAGGCACATCATCGGGGCCTACTTAAAGGTGTATCATCGGGGCCTACTTAAAGGCGTATCATCGGGGCCTACTTAAAGGCATAGGATCGGGAGCGTTCAGCTCGTATGTCGGGACCGACCTTGTCGGGACCGACCTTGTCGGGTCCCCTCGTATTGGTCTTCTAAGCCTCTTTAGGGCCCAGTGGGCCTTCTTCGCCGTTTAGTCGCCGTTAATGGGCCTGACGGCTATATCGAAACCCATCATTTGCCCCCAAGACCTGAGGGACTTATAGTTCGTCGTGTCTTTCAACTTCGGACCTTTCAATATTCCGAGGATAACCACCGAATCCGAAAAGATTTCTCGATTACTCACCTATTAAATGCGATGAGTGATGAAGTAACGGCTTGAGTGCCCGTGCCTGCTTTTCTGAAAAAGCGCTTTATAGCCGTTTTGTCCCTAGTGTTTGGACGATTCAGGTTGAGGCGCTTCATCTTCAACGGTCCAGATCGCAACGTCTCTTTGCCTATCCTCTCTCCTATGAAAACCCAAATCTTGGCACTATTCAGTTCTTCTCTACCGTTTCATTCTCTGTGTTTTCAAAAGCTCAAGCTCTCCTTTCTAGTCTCTAATCAGCACTCCGGCGACCAGAACCTCCGACCATCAAGCTCATCCTTTCCTCTCCGATTCGACATGTCTGGTAAGATTTCCTCTTTCGATTCTGAAGAAACTTGTTAGCATAGTTTTTCCTTTCATCTTCATCAACATCCCCAAACTTTTGCGGAAATCATTTGTGCCTTTTCTTGCCATGATTACTTTTCAGACGGTGAGTCCAGTTCCGGAGGGAGGAAACCCTTCAAGTTCGAGTATACTTGTAATGAGATTTCGGACACCGCCTATGATGCGGCTCTCCGGGAGGGGTGCATTACTTCCACCTGGGAGCCTCACTTCCCTTATCCTTGGCCTCGCGTCCCGGGTGATTCTGCGGTCACTCGTCCCCGGGAAGGGGAGGTATTTGTCTCCACCAGGCAAATATCGGCAGGGATTCGCTTCCCTTTCTGTTGTGACATGGTCGAGATGTGTAAATATTACAAAACACATCCGACTACCTTCTCCCCCCATGCCATCCGTGTGTGGAATGCATTCCGCGTGCTTTGCCTCCGCCAACAATGGCCGTATAGCCTCCGACTCTTCCGGACCTTCTATGGGCTAAAGTGCAATGACGTCGGGGTCTGTGCCTTCTATCCACGGATGCCTAAGTGGAGTAAGGCGCAGCTCTCTCTGTACAGCTGGAATGGTGACACCTGGAAGGTTGCCAAGGGTCGGAGCCTGAGCACTGATTCGGGGCCTGACAACAGCGGTTGGAAGAGGAGTTATTTCTTCATCCGAAACAGCTCTATTCCGTGGCCCCGATGGGAGGTCGAAACGGACCCTGCCCCCGCTTTCCACTCTTACTCCGAGGAGGATTTCCAGATTCTCCACTGCATCCAGCTTTATCGTTGGGGGGACTCTTTCGCTCCCCTCGACGCCAACTCCATCGGGGAGCGGGACCTGGTTCTGACTGGGATCCGACTCCTTGATATCGTCTCCGGGGGTCAACTCTTCGACGGCCCTTCTAACCTCGTTCCTTGGGTAATATTCTAACTGTACTTTCATTTTCATCCTTGCAGCTAAGAAGGTATCACTGCTGATCAATCTCATGCTTAAGCAGGCGGAGACTGATGCTGTCCCACGCCCCGCGAGGAAGAGGAAGTCTTCGAAGAGGGGGACCTCCTCATCGGCACCTCCGACTTCGGAGCAGATCAAGCGGGCTCGGGTGGAGAAGATGGATCAGATCTTCAACGCCAAAAATCCCGAGGAAGGTAAACAGCTCCGCTTAGCAATTCGATTATACAGGAGGCGTATTCCCAAGGAGTTAATCCCCTCCGATAAGGGAGCTCGGGTCGAAGGGATTAAACGCATCCTGCAAGGAGAAACTCCCCGCATTCTCAAAGCGGGTTACTACAATTATTACGGGAAGGACCTGTACCTCTCCCGTCGCGTCATTTGGTGTAAGGATCCTGACCAGCTTCCTGACTTTATTTCTGAAGCTTCTCGTCCTCCAGCTGCAGGTCTATCGGGAGCTGGAGCTTCTGCGGAGACGCCACCCTCCGACGCCCAGGTCGGAGAGCCCTTCATGTCACGTCCTGCCCCGACAAGATCGGGGACCGAAGAGGCCCCGACGAACGGCCAATTCCGTCGGGTGGTTAATCTGGACGTCTCCCATTCTTCCGAGGAGGCAAGCGAAGACCAGCCCCTAGTTCGTCGTCGGGGGGCGAGGCAGACCCCGCTGGAGCCAACTTCCAAAGAGCTGCCTCCATCTTCTCCGGCAGCTTCCTGGACCGCGATCGAGTCACTACAGGGGTTCCGCTACGTCGGGACAATTTGTCACCGGAACTGGGTCTGTACCTACTGGCAGGTTCAGTTCCGCCGTCTATGAAGCTTCAACTTTCCTTGGCCCCCGAGGACATCCATGCGGACATTCGCGCTATGGCCGTTCGCCGTGTGGAGGTAAGTCTTCCTGTTTTCACACTTAGTATATAATGTAAAATACTCTCATGTACTAACCTCCCTTCTTTTCTACAGGAAATGGCGGACCAGCACCGCTGATTCGGGTATATCCTGGCCTTGGAGGAGGACCTGAAGGAGGAGCGAGCCAAGGCGGCCCCCGAGGTCTTGGCCAAGCTCGAGGAGGATCTGGCTGCCTCCGAGTCGTCAAAGGGGAAGTTGGTTAAGGAGCAGGCCCTTTTTAACCAGAAGACTCGGGACCTCTTGAGGCAGGTCCACGATTTGGAGAGGTTGCTGAAGCAGGAGCGCCAAAGGCTCCAGGAAGAGCAGCAGGGCCGCGCGGAGGATCGGGACACGCATGTCCTCGAGAAGAAAACTCTGGAGGATGCCCAGGCGGGGCTGGAGGCTGAGAAAGTCCTCCTCGCCAACCGGTCCCGACAGCTGGAGCGGGAGGTTGCTGAGTTCCCTGCCAAGCTGGCTGAAGCTGAAGCCAAGGGTCGGGAGGATTATCGGGGCTCCGAAGATTTTCAAGCGGACGCGGTGAAGTTCTGTACGGCGGAGGTGGAAAACACCCTGCTTAATGCTGTTGAAGAGCTCCATTTGGAGAATGGTGGTGCCATTGACTTCACCAAGTCTCAGACTCACGCCCCCTTCGCGGAGAGGTATTTCAGCCTTTCTGAGGAGAGTGACGGGGGCAACACCCCCGAGGGGACCGTGGGTGCTGAAGGCATGGTGGACCCTCCAAGTGCAGAGATCCCGACGACAGAGCCCCCGATGATCGACCCTCCCGCGGCTAATCCTTCAGAGTCTGATCCTCCCGCCACCGATCTTCCAGGATCCGACCCTCCGGTCGCGGAGCTTTCTGCCACAGATCTCGTGGACCCTGCTCCCTTCGACGCTGCCAAGGATCGAGCTTGATTTATTTTTCGAATCCTTGTAATTTCCTTCTTTGTTGCGAACCTCCCAGATCTTTATAATATCAATCTTTTTCTGTTCCGATCATCATTTGCACCACTTAAGGTGAATTAACTATGCCACCTAAGGCAATTCGGTCATATCACTTAAGAGTAATTTCGACGCGTCACTTAAGACCTTTTACCCACACCAGTTAAGGTGATTTAATCGTGCCCCTTACGGCAACTTTTCCACACCACTTAAGGCGATTTAATCGTGCCCCTTAAGGCAATTTTTCCACACCACTTAAGGCGATTTAATCGTGCCCCTTAAGGCAATTTTTCCACACCACTTAAGGCGATTTAATCGTGCCCCTTAAGGCGATTTAATCGTGCCCCTTAAGGCAACTTATCTACACCACTTAAGGCGATTTAATCGTGCCATTTAAGGCGGAACCACGCCACTTAAGGCGATTTAATTGTGCCACATAAGGCAACTTATCTACACCACTTAAGGCGATTTAATCGTGCCATATAAGGCGGAACCACGCCACTTAAGGCGATTTAATTGTGCCACTTAAGGCAACTTATCTACACCACTTAAGGCGATTTAATCGGAAGCCACCTATTTATTCATTGATGGCTTAACACGATAAACAACCTGCACCACTGAAGGCGACTTAATAAACATCTTGCACCACTGAAGGCGACTTAATAGATAACTTGCACCACTGAAGGCGACTTAATAAACAGCTTGCACCACTGAAGGCGACTTAATAGATAACTTGCACCACTGAAGGCAACTTAATAAACAGCTTGCACCACTGAAGGCAACTTAATAGATAACTTGCGCCACTGAAGGCGACTTAATATCAAACATGACATTTCTTCAAGTGTTCGCCACTAAGAGAATGCTTCAACACATTGCCATCGAGGTCTTCCAACTTATACGCATTCCGAGCTGGCATCCCCACGACCTTATAAGGTCCTTCCCATTTTGGTGACATCTTGTTGATCCGATCCAAAAGGGTAAATTCATTCCGACGCAACACCAGTTCCCCGACAAAGAACTGTCGAGACTTGACTCGTCGATTATAATATCGGGCCGTTGCCAAGCGCATCCGAGCCTGGACCTCCTCAGCCAAGTGTTTTCGGCGTCGGGGTGTTCTGACTGCTCTGTTATCGGGACCTCTGTTATCGAGACTTCCATGGTTGCCCCCTCTACAGGGCCCGCTTCTTCTAGATTGGGGGCTGTAGACTCTGCTATGATATCCTCACATTTCACTAATCTCCCCGACGCATCAGGTCGGTTCAGAAAATGTTTCAAGGGCTGATTCGTCGAAACGGTAATATAATAGACGGGGACTTGGTTACCTAAGACAGAGCTAACAGCAAATTCAGAAACAGCTAAATACAAATAGAGTTGCTCCCCTGGGTTGGGCTTTGTCCATGGTGGGAAGTTGCAGAGGTGCTGCTTGAGTGCCTGGAACGCCTATTCGCACCTGGTGGTCCACTCAAACTTCTTGTTGGCCCTCGGCACCTCAAAGAACGGCAGGGATCGATCACTTGCTTCGGACAGGAAGCGATTCATCATGGTCAATTGGCCATTCGGCACCTGCATCTCCCGATGGTGCGTCGGGGATTTCATCTCCTCGGTTGCCCTCAGCTTCTCAGGGTTCCCCTCGATTCCTCTTTGGCTCACCATGAAGCCCAGAAATTTCCCTGAGTGCACTCCTAAAGCACACCTGCCCGGGTTCAAGCGAACTTGATGAAGCCACATCCACCCAGACGTTGTGGCTAAGTTGTGAACATGATCCTCGGCCTGTTGGGGCTCCACCAGCATGTCGTCCACATAGGCCTCCATCGTTTTTCCCAGCACATCCTTAGCCTGTCGGGACTTCACCGGGACTGGGTTTGCGAACCAGGTCTGGAATCGGAGCTCCTTAATAAATCCAGTGTCGAGCAGCCTGCCCACCTCTTGCTGGATCGCGATCTCCTTGTCGGCACCCATCGGGCGCCTTCTTCGTGTAACCGGCTTGATCGCGGGGTCAATCTTCAGCTCACGAGTAATCACATAGGGGCTGTTTCCTGGCATGTCGCTTGGGGACCAGGCAAACAACTCCTTGAATTCCTTCAACAAATCAATCAATTCTCGGGCCGTCTCTTCAGTCAAAGCGGGTACGATTTTCATCTTTCTTTGAAGTCCATCGATCTTGACCTTCTTCGAGTCTTCCATCGAGGCGGGACGCCCAAACTCCTCTTGGGGATCCGTATCAGCCTGGAAAACCTTCATAGCCTCCCGATTCCTCCTTCGGGTGGCATTGACATAGCACCTCCTGGAAGCAATCAGATCGACCTGGACCTCCCCGATTCCGTGGTCAGTCGGGAACTTCAACTTCTGATGGACGGTTGAGGCAACTACCCTCAGCGGGTTGATGGTAGTCCTTCCGATAATTGCATTATAGGTCCCCGCGGACTTGACCACCACTAATTCCACGTTCCTCTTCTCCGACTTCCAGCCACTACCGAACTCAACCGGTAAAGTAATCATCCCCACCGGGTAAGAAGTGGAGCCAGAAAATCCGACCATCGGGAAGTCTGCGGGCTTTAAGTCCTTCCTGGTTTTTCCCATGGCCTCCAGTGCATCCATGAACAAAATATCGGAGGAGCTCCCTCCGTCAATCAGGATTCGCTTCATCTCGTACCCATCCACGTTCAGGGTCACGACCAAAGCATCATCGTGCGAGGTCTCCACGCCTATCAGGTCCTCCGCTGAGAAGGGAATCACCATTTCTTCTTTTGGAGTCCAATTTCGGGCCCTCTTGCCCAGCACCACAGCAACGGGAATCCGAGAAGCATAGACCTCCCGAGATGCCGTGGTATCTCCTCCCGCAGCAAGTCCTCCATGTATCACATTAATGGTTCCCTACTTCTCCTTGTGGGCGTTGGAAGACTCAGGTTTGTCATTCTTCGGGGATCGACCATGGGATCGGGAACGGGACCGCGATCGGGACCGGGAGCGAGATCGTCCCCATTGTCCAGCCACAAATTCCTTGAGCTTCCCCTTCCGGATCAGCTTCTCAATCTCTTTCTTCAACTCCCGACAATGGTTGGTGTCATGACCATTGGCATGATGGAAACGACAATAACGATCGGTGCGAGCTCCTATGGTCTCTCCATCCTTCTTCGGGGGGTACCTGACGAGACCCTGTCGGTCCATCACTGCTAACACAGCACCCATGGAACAAATGAGAGGGGTGTAGTGGTCCTCCCGCTTGTTCGACTTCGAGGAACGCTTGTCTTCCCTCCGATCGGGACGACCTCGACCCCGACTGTTTTCGGGTTTATCTTTCCTCCGGCGATCGTCCGAGGGTTTGAACGACTGCTTCCCCTTGTTTGATTTTGGAGGGTCGAGTTCTCCGGAAGCTATCTTCCACTTCTGGACGTCGATTTGCTGCTTCACCCTCTTCTGCAGCGCCTCCATGCTCCACACAGCCTTCTCAGCCACGCTGTGCATCAGGTCGGAACCATACGGGGCAGTTAGGTTCCGAATGAAGGTACGGATGGTCTCTCCCTCCGTCATTTCCTCATCAATCTCAGCCACGCTTGCAGTGTACCTCTGGTAGTAATGAGCCAGAGATTCGTCGGGCCTCTGTACCACCTCAGTCAGGAACCTCGCGCTTTTCAGGAGACGCCGACGACCCTGGTATTGCTGGATGAATCGATCATCCATCTGGGTCCAGCTAGAGATGCACCCTGGGGGAAGGCTGAAGAACCACGTCAGGGCCCTCTCACCGAGTGTGCCTGGGAACAAAACGCACACGATATCATCATTCGGGGGCTCTGCCTAGACAAGCCATGACATGCTTCTGGACATGACGAACGGGATCTCCCTCGCCATCATACTCCTTAATTGTCGGGATGCCCAGTCCCGGCGGGGCGGTAGTGTTCACCAATCGGGGGACGAAGGGATGAGTGGATCGATCCCTCAGCTGTCATCATCTTCTTCTGGTCCCCTATGCAAATGTTCACAATCTTCACCACCTGGTCGGGGGTGATAGGCCCATTGAGAGGAATGGTCCTATGCTGCACAGGTCTAGGCCCATCGACCACGAATTGCTCCGATAGAGCAGGCTCCTTGCCCTTGTCCTGGTGCCCAGGTTGGGCCTCCTGCCCGTCCCGATTCTCCATCGGCGGAGGTGGAGGTAACTCCTCCTCCTTCTTCTTGAAGGCCTCCCTTCGGTCCAGGAGAGCCTCCATAGCTTCCAAAAATACTGGCATGGCATCCATCACAGCCTTTGCCAAGTCCGGCTTTGCAGGTGCATCCTGGTCCCTTCTTGGGATCTCTTCCCGGCTCTCCGACGAGTTTCGAATGGAATTTCATGATCCTCATGATGCCCCCTTGTTTGGGAAACAGCAGGGGAGGATCATTCCGATCAACAGTGCGCTCCGGTAGCCCTGAGTTCAGAGATCCAGCAGGGTGGCGGGAACCACCGGATTGTCCTTGTCTCTTCTTTTGCTTGCCAGCCATCGAACGGGTAGAAGCCATTTTTGCTTTTTTGCTTCGTTCCCACAGACGGCGCCAATGTTGGATCACGGTTGGAACTCCGGTATGTTCTTGACGGAAATCAGAACTCCTTCACTCCAAGTAATCATGCAAGAAGGGGATAGACCGGGCGGTGACCCAGAATCCCTCTCCGATGCTTAAATGAGTATCTCGATGAAACTGGCAAGTATAAGTATGTAAAATGTTCAACGTGAATCTGAAAACCTGATGATCCTGAGGTAACTCCTTCCTTTATATAGGGGAGGGGTCACCTCAGTTACCTGTGAGATAACTACCACGTTACGTTAATCTCGGCCCTGTAGCCCACGTTCCGTCTTTTCAGGCCACTTCCCCACTATGTTGATAGTGGGCGTGTTTCTCGGCCTCGTTCTCTGGTGGCAAGTCCCAACGGCTGTCAGGGACTCCAGAGTTATCTCTTTTGGTCACCGCTCGGGGCCCCTCGTCATCGGGACAGGGCCAGCATTCTCAGAGATTCAATATCGGAGCCTACTTAAAGGCATATCATCGGGGCCTACTTAAAGGCGTATCATCGGGGCCTACTTAAAGGCATATCATCGGGGCCTACTTAAAGGCGTATCATCGGGGCCTACTTAAAGGTGTATCATCGGGGCCTACTTAAAGGCGTATCATCGGGGCCTACTTAAAGGCATAGGATCGGGAGCGTTCAGCTCGTATGTCGGGACCGACCTTGTCGGGTCCCCTCGTATTGGTCTTCTAAGCCTCTTTAGGGCCCAGTGGGCCTTCTTCACCGTTTAGTCGCCGTTAATGGGCCTGACGGCTATATCGAAACCCATCATCAACTATCCAAACCATAGGGTCACTAGATATACCTGCCATATTAACATGAGCTTGATCAACATCTTCAAAGCTCAAAGGTGAATGCTCAAAGTAATCATCATGGGCAGCTACATGTTGGATTCTCTTCTTAGCTGTGCCATGAAAAATCCTCTTGTCCTTGGCTGCCACATGCTCAATGGCACTTGAGCTACCACCATCTTCAACAATGTTGGCTGAGTTCCAATTCCTCTTAGGAGCATTTGTGTTGTACATTGGGTGACCTTGTGGGTATCCATGCTTGCTGTAACATTGATCCTCTATGTTGCCTCTCTTGCCACAATAGGTGCAAATAGGAGGGGGAGGTCTCTCATTGGGAGCATTTGGATTGCCTCTGCCCCTGCCATTGCCATTGCCTCTTCCATAACCTCTGCTTCTTCCATAGCCTCTTCCATTACCTCTTCCACCATAAGATGGGTTGTTTCTTGTGTATAAGGCAGTTGCCTCACCCACATCTCCAATAGAACCAGAAATGGTCCTTTGACTTTCTTCTTGTACCAAAACAGAGAAGGCAATACTAAGAGAAGGAAGTGGTTGCCTCATGAGCAAGCTACTCCTAATGTGTCCATAAGACTCATTTAGTCCCAAGAGAAAAGCCATCAACTTTTGCTTCTCCTTGTGTTCATTAACAATGGCAATATATCCAGCACATTGGAGATTCAAGTCATCAACTGAAGCAAGAGCATCCCAAAGTTGTTTCATCATTGCAAAGTATTCAGTGATAGATAGAACTCCTTGAGATGTTTGGTAAATCTCCCTTGTCAGTTGGAAAATTTGAGTGCCATCCACCTTGTCAAAAATTTCTTTAAGGTCATCCCAAATGGAAGAAGCAGTGGGATTGTAGACCAAGCCAGTGACCAAGTCTTTAGCTACACAATTCCTCAACCAAACCTTGACAATTGCATTGGCCCTATCCCATTTCACCCTGTCTGCCACACCAACACTTGTTCTTGTGAATGTGCCATCAATGAAACCCAACTTATTCTTCACTAACAAGCCTTCCTTGATTGAGGTACTCCAAACATGATAGTTGGAGGTACCCTGCAGCTGAAAGGGTATGAGTATATGGCCAGTGGTGTCAGATGGGTGTATGTAGAGAGGGTCATCAACATTGGATTCATGAGCCATTTTGCAAAGCAGTCAAGTTGAAAGAGATGTAAACTTAATTCCCAAGAGATTACTAGAGGAAACGGCAAAGAAATCCCCACGGAAATAGCGGGTAAGATAGACAAAATGGCACACCAAATCTGTTGGGAATATGACAAATCCAGCTAGCAGATAGTACAATCCGTACCACTACGCATCAAAGTGAGCAAAACCAATGATTGGAAATCACCAAAAACTTGATGATAATCAGTCCTCCATTGATGGAAGCATGAAATTCTTCAATAGAACCAGAGAATATCCTGAAGAATACCCAAGAACTCACAAAAGCTCCTCAGCCGAGTAAAGTGCAAGTAATCCACTAAACGGGTAAAATCCAAGTGTTCTAATCAATATGACTAGTTCAAACAATCTCAGAATCCATCAATGATACTAGAGGAATGACACACACTTCAGTGAGTACCAGAATCAATCACGCAAGTAGCTCAATCTGAGCTAAAACTAGTAGAATTAGGCAAATCAAGTGCTATAGCCTATAAGCAATACTAGCACTATCCTCAGTTCCTTTAGTGCGTGAATGAGCATGAGATGAGACTTACTAAGAGTCCATTGTTGAATGGAAAGTGAGAATTCAAGCTGAGTTGATGAATCCTGAAGCGTAATGAGGTAAATCCACACAAGACTAAGCTGGCAAGTTGAAGCAAATGGGGAAAACTTTCAAGTTCCTTGATCCATTGCATACGCCGCTATTTGACCTTGTGCTCTGATACCATATGAATGAGAATGCTTCATTGATCAACTAGGTATTACAAAGCAAGAGTTACAATATATATACTAAGTACTAGGCTCACCAACTAAGACTATACAGTCACCTATAAACCAGGTGCACATAGTGTAATATAGTGAAAACATAGAGTCTTCATATACACTTCTATAGACTTGATGTTGGTGGTGCCGAAATTTAGACTAGGGTGACAAGTTTTCTCAATGGAGATCCTTGTTATTAATTGTGTGTTTAAACCCTTAGGAGTCACTTGGGTGGAGTTGCCAAAAGGCAACTCCAACCAATGTGGTATTGGGTTTTGGCCGAACCATGCACAATAAGGGGGGAGGCCCATTTTGGGCCTCCCTTGTCAATTACTAATTGGATTTGGCCCAATTAACCCAGATTGACAATTACCTAATTAATTTAGTTAATTCCCTTAATTAACGGGCTCCTATTACGGCGCCACGTCACTATATGCTAACACAATCATGATCAAGAGAAGAAGACAAAGTTAAATAGTCGACACTAATGCTAAGAGGTGTCGACAGCCAATACAACACTCGAACAAAGGTGATAAGTCCACTCAAGAACTCTCCCTCTTAAGGTAAGAGTCGGGTCGGCACCCAATAATTATTGAAGACACCCTTCCTTTTAAGGGGACAACTGGTGACCTGCTCGCCGCCCCAAGAGAAACCCTTCCTCCTAAGGAAGAGGCACCAGCTGGCAACCTGTTCGCCGCGTTCTTTACCAAGGAAAACTTTCTCTCTAGGTAAAGCTAAGGTGGAAACCTATTTGTCACCTGATTAAGTTAGCCTCCCACATTAAAGTCGGTGGTAACCTGCTTGTCACCTACTAAAATTTCACCCCCTTTCTCAACCAATATAAAGTCGGTATAATCCTCCCCTATAAATAGGAGAGCACATTCATTACTTAGATGATCTGATATACGTTTTACAGTTTTCTCTCTAAAATTCCATTATTGACTTAAGCTTCGGAGTGGAACCAGGGGCAAATCCCCAACCCCTTTTCGGCTTCTCGCCTGCCAGACGCTCAAAAGGAAACTAAGCACCCCTCTAGGTCGAGATGGACACCTAGAAGAGCTAGTCTAAGGCGAAACCTCGAAGTCCATTACCAGAAGCTTTAGGCCACATAATTTTGATCCCAACACCCGATATCATTATGCATCTGTCTCCCCATGGGTTGGCGTAGGGAGACGGTTTTGACCGTGAGATCCTTCCTTGTAGTCTATAAAAATGGTGTTACCCTTGGTGGTGGGTATGATTTGAATTATGAGCAAGGGATGTTTGACCCACGCCTTGCTTGAATTCTTCTTCTAAGTGTTTCAGATTTTGATGTTTCTAATCCTCTTTACTGCCGGCGATACCCACACATTCATCCGAATGGACGAGCAAAATTGCGAGGGGTACCCTTGATGGTGAGACGTGCATCTAGCTTTGGCGAATGTTGATAGTCTATTTTCTTTTTACTTTTGCTCCATCCCGATGGTGAAGTCGTGTACGTCTTTGGGGGTTTCATTAGTTGGTCATTCCTTCCATGCCACTAGTTGATACATAGCTTGTTGTAGGTGATTGATTCTTCCATTGACTACACTATGTAGCATTGGGTTTAATTTGTTTGCCCCCCTCTTGTGAGCGTTTGTGATAATTGCATATGCATCATAGACTTTCCCCTAATGAGTATTTATCATCCATGCACGTGTCTTTGCCCCCGTAGTAAGCGTTTCATCTCCGTGCACTTTGGGATGTACTATTGGGCAGGTTGTTCTTGATGGCTTGCGTAACACCTTATGCGGTGGTTGATGGTTTTTTTTTGTTTCATTGCCCCTCTTCCTGGGGTACTTGTTTGTTATGTGCTTCATCTCCCTGGTTTGATGTGGTTGACGGTCTTCTTGTGTTTTATTGCTATTTCCTTGAAGTTTCCATACTTGCTTGTGAGGTAGGTTGGGGGAGATCCCCAGTTGGTTTGACTAGGCATGGCTTGGATTTTGATTATGGGGGGTTTGGAATTAGGAAATGTTTGCTCCAACCTTGCATAAGGGTGGTGGTTTTGAAGTTGTCGTTTTGTTATAGCCATAGGGTATGCACTCATTTCTTGCGTTGAGGATTTTTATCTTTGACGATGGGTTCTACTACCGCATTCTCCTTGGAACTACTTTCTTTTTAAATGGCGAATGTTCTCTACTTAATAGGACGACTACTCCGCCTTGGCCACGAGTTAAGCAATGACTTTATCCTTTGCTTGACTCTGTGATGGTCGGATAAGCGTGTGATTATCCTTAGTTTGTCTCCTTGACCTTTTATGTTGCGATTGTTGGACTTCGTGGAATAAGGAGGATGTCTTCATGGCGATGGAGCCTCATGCCGAGTATAGTTGAATTAAGGGTACAAGCCCTTTGATAAGGAGATAGAGTGTACTGGTTTTCTATTTATGTTGAACCTTTTTCTGTGGACATGATAGACACATTTTCAATATATGGGCATTGTACCCACTTTTGAGATATATAGACATGATAGCCATTGCTGAGTTATAGGGGTATGGTACCCTCCTTTGAGATATATGGACATTATAGCCACTGTTGAGATATAGAGGGATGGTATCCTCCTTTGAGGTATATGGACGTGATAGCCACTGTTGAGGCCAACACTTGATTTTTCCAAGACATTGTGTATTTTTCTGCCTCTACGTGGAGGATTTTGATTTGTGCCTTCTATTTGGTTTCTCTAAGATAGGATACGTTTTCGGGGTATGAAGGGTAGTGGGGTTTAACGTTGATTCTAGTATTCCTTTTTCCAAGTAGGGATGTTCTTCTTGATGTTTCTTGGACTCATTTTTGTGGAGGATGCGGTCCTTATTGGTGTTGAGGGTGGAGGGGATACAGTGTCCAAAGGCGTTGGTAATTGAGGGGTGGGTACCGAGACGGAGGGGTGGCTACTGATGGAATAACTTAGTCGGTCTCTCCTTCTAACGGTAGTGATGCATCCTTGATGTCTTGTTGGGAGGGTCGCCCTTTGATTGGGGGACTTACACTCCATATCTTGTTGGGAGGTTTGTCCTTTGATTGGGGAACTTACACTCCATATCTTGTTGGGAGGTTGCCCTTTGATTGGGGGACTTACACACCATATCTTGTTGGGAGGGTTGCCCTTTTACTGGGGGACTTACACTCAATATCTTGTTGGGAGGGTTTCCCTTTGATTGGGGACGTACACTCCATATCTTGTTGGGAGGGTTGCCCTTTGATTGGGGGACTTACACTTCATATCTTGTTGGGAGGGTTGCCCTTTGATTGGGGGACTTAAGTCCCTACAGTTGATGATTAGGTTGCTCCTATGAGAGTCTTATGTCCCGTCTCCTCTATGAGTAAGGGTTGCCCATTGGGTCTTACGTCCCTATAGTTGATGATTGGGTTGCTCATCTTTGTAAGTCTTATGTCTCATCTTTTTATGAGTAAGGGTTGCCCAATGGGTCTTACGTCCCTATAGTTGATGGTTGGGTTGCTCACCTATGTAAGTCTTATGTCCCATCTTTTTATGAGTAAGGGTTGCCATTGGGTCTTACGTCCATATAGTTGATGATTGGGTTGCCATGTGGGTCTTATATTCCCGTATCATTATTTTTGGTAGAGTTTCCATGCGGGTCTTATGTCTCTCTATTGTTGGATGATTGGGTTGCCCTGTGGGTCTTATGTTCCCATATCATTATGTGCTAGGGTGGCCCTTTGGGTCTTATATCCCTTTATCAGATGATTGGGTTGCCCTGTGGGTCTTCCCCTTTTCATTTGGAATGACTTCCCTTGTGGGTCTTCCCATTTTCATTCGGAAGGGTTGCCCTTGTGGGTCTTCCCCTTTTTCATTTCGAAGACTTGCCCTTTTGGGTCTTCCCATTTTCATTCGAAAGGGTCGCCCTTATGGGTCTTCCCCTTTTGTCTTCGAAGGGTTGCCCTTATGGGTTTTCCTCTTTTGTCTTCGAACGGTTGCCCTTATGGGTCTTCCCATTTTGTCTTCGAAGGGTTGCCCTTATGGGTATTCCCCTTTTGTCTTCGAAGGGTTTCCCTTATGGGTCTTCCCCTTTTGTATTTGAAGGGTTTCCCTTATGGGTCTCCCCCTTTTGTCTTCGAAGGGTTTCCCTTATGGGTCTTCCCCTTTTGTTTTCGAAGGGTTTCCCTTATGGGTCTTCCCCTTTTTTTTCCGAAGGGTTTCCCTTATGGGTCTTCCCGTTTTCCTTCATTTGTATGCACTGAAAGACATTCATTTCATTAGCTTACAAATTATTTATATTGATCAAAGCAAAGTGGAGTCTGTGGAGTACGTGGATCTCCTTCATGTATTAATAAATATAACAAATAAAACTAGATACTCTTCTCCCCTTTTCTGAGGTTGACACGTGGATGGGTTTCCTTTTTCAAGTATAAAACTTCTTCAAGTGTTCTCTACTAATTGTGTCAGATGATATATGCCCATCTTGTAGGCGGTATGTGTTAATTGCAGGTATGGATGCTTTCATATAGGGCTCTTCTTATGAACAACACCTGTTCCATATGTTTTGAAAGCAGTGGTGTGTTTCTTCCATATCTCTGTAATGGAAAACCCAAGTATGTATTAGTATTAAATTATTTATTGTAGAACTTAAAAGTTGTGGAGATCGTCTTATGAGAGCGATCATTGTTGCCTCCTGTTGGGATCAAAATGACGTGGCCTAAAGCTTCTATAATGGACTTCGAGGTTTCGCCTTTGACTAGCTCTTCTAGGTGTATATCTCGACCTCGAGAGGTGCTTAGTTTTCTTTTAAGAGTCCGGTAGGCGAGAACCTGAAAAGGGGTTTGGGATTTGCCCCTGATTTTACTCCGAAGCTTAAGTCAGTTATGGAATTTTAGAGAGAATACTGTAAAAAGTATATCAAATATTATTCTTAAGTAATGAAAGTGCTCCCCTATTTATAGGGGAAGATTATACCGACTTTATGTGGTGGTGGTTGTGGCGTCCTGATTGGTGGCCTGGTAGGGGTGGCCGCCTTCTTCTGATTGGTTGAGAAGGGCGGTGAAATGTCAATAGGTGACAAGCAGGTTGCCACCTCTTCATTTCTTAATGTGGAAGGCTGCCTTAATTAGGTGAAAAGTAGGTTGCCACCTTATCTTTACCTTGAGAGGAAGGTTTCCTTGGTAAAGAAGGTGGCGAGCAATTGCCAGCTGGTGCCTCTACTTTAGGAGGAAGGGCTTCTCTTGGGGCGGCGAGTAGGATAACAGCTGTCCTTAAGGGGAAGGGTTTCCTCAATAACGTTTGGCTGCGACTCGACTCTTACCTTAAGAGGGAGAGTTGTTGAGTGGATTTATCACCTTTTTCGAGTATCGTATTGGCTGTCGACACCTCTTAGCATCAGTGTCGACTATTTATCTTTATCTTCTTCTCATGATCATAATTGGTCATCGACGGCTCTCTCTGAGGTCTCGAATTTTAATGTTCTCAATACTTCCAAGGTTACTTCTAATCAAATCAAATCACTTGCCCCCGAGACATAAGTCATTAATCTTATTTTAATAAAAAGGGGAAGGGATTGTGTTGAGTACCTTCTTATGATGAAGAGCGAACCTTGATTGTCTCCTATCGTGGATGGTTCGTTTACCTCATAGGTCGAGAATTTTGATATTGAAATCGTATTCCTTGGCCCTTGTTAATTATGTGGATTTGAAGAGTCAGTATTACGACTGATCTCCTTTGTAGATGGTGACTTTCAGAAGTCGTGTGAGTCGAGGAGTCAATCATATGACTGATCTCCTTTGTAGAAGGAGACTTTCGGAAGTCGAGGAGTCAATCATATGACTGATCTCCTTTGTAGATGGCAACTTTCGGAAATCGTGGGAGTCATTATTATGACTGATCTCCTGGATCGTTACCGACTATATGAAGTTTAGGAGTCAGTATTATGACTGATCTACTTTGTAGATGGCGACTTTCGGAAGTCGTGGGAGTCAGTATTATGAATGACCTCCTTGATCGTCGCCGACTATATAGAGTCGAGGAGTCAATATTATGACTGATCTTCTTCGTAGATGGAGACTTTCGGAAGTCGTGGGAGTCGGTATTATGACTGATCTCCTTAATCGTCGCCGACTATATGGAGTTGAGGAGTCAGTATTATGACTTATCTCTTTTGTAGATGGCGACTGTTAAGTCTGCTTCCACTTGGGTAACTTCGGGCTTCTCTCCCACGAACGGGCTCTGGATGTGTGCACGGGAACAGGTATCTGTCTGTATGCCGCGATCCTTGAAACACGATCCTCGAACTAGTCTTCAACTTCCTGACTTTGATCTCTCGAACTCCGGGTCCTGCACAAAGGGCAGTAACCAGCGTGGGAGAGGGGGGGGGGGTGGAAGCTGGTTGGGCCCTCTCCACTGCATCTAGCTTTATCGTTGGGGGGACTCTTTCGCTCCCCTCGACGCCAACTCAATCGGGGAGCGGGACCTGGTTCTGACTGGGATCCGACTCCTTGATATCGTCTCCGGGGGTCAACTCTTCGACGGCCCTTATAACCTCGTTCCTTGGGTAATATTCTAACTGTACTTTCGTTTTCATCCTTGCAGCTAAGAAGGTATCACTGCTGACCAATCTCATGCTTAAGCAGGCAGAGACTGATGCTGTCCCACGCCCCGCGAGGAAGAGGAAGTCTTCGAAGAGGGGGACCTCCTCATCGGCACCTCCGACTTCGGAGCAGATCAAGCGGGCTCGGGTGGAGAAGATGGATCAGATCTTCAACGCCAAAAATCCCGAGGAAGGTAAAAAGCTCCGCTTAGCAATTCGATTATACAGGAGGCGTATTCCCAAGGAGTTAATCCCCTCCGATAAGGGAGCCCGGGTCGAAGGGATCAAACGCATCCTGCAAGGAGAAACTCCCCGCATTCTCAAAGCGGGTTACTACAATTATTACGGGAAGGACCAGTACCTCTCCCGTCGCGTCATTTGGTGTAAGGATCCTGACCAGCTTCCTGACTTTATTTCGGAAGCTTCTCGTCCTCCAGCTGCATGACTATCGGGAGTTGGAGCTTCTGCGGGGACACCACCCTCCGACGCCCAGGTCGGAGAGCCCTTCATGTCACTTCCTGCTCCGACAAGATCGGGGACCGAAGAGGCCCCGACGAACGGCCAATTCCGTCGAGTGGTTGATCTGGACGTCTCCCATTCTTCCGAGGAGGCAAGCGAAGACCAGCCCCTGGTTCGTCGTCGAGGGGCGAGGCAGACCCCGCTGGTGCCAACTTCCGAAGGGCTGCCTCCATCTTCTCCGACGCAGCAGCTTTCGCCGGGTTCTCATGGCGGCTTGGAGGCACGCACCTCCTCTCTCCTTAGACGGGAGCTTCTATCGGCTTTATGCCCCCGACCAGGCGGCAGCTTCCTGGACCTTGATCGAGTCACTACAGGGGGTTCCGCTACGTCGGGACAATTTGTCACAGGAACTGGGTCTGCACCTACTGGCAGGTTCAGTTCCGCCGTCTATGAAGCTTCCACTTTCCTTGGCCCCCGAGGACATCCATGCGGACATTCGCGCTATGGCCGTTCGCCGTGTGGAGGTAAGTCTTCCTGTTTTCACACTTAGTATATAATGTAAAATACTCTCATGTACTAACCTCCCTTCTTTTCTACAGGAAATGGCAGACCAGCACCGCTGCTTCGGGTATATCCTGGCCTTGGAGGAGGCCCTGAAGGAGGAGCGAGTCAAGGCGGCCCCCGATGTCTTGGCCAAGCTCGAGGAGGATCTGGCTGCCTCCGAGTCGTCAAAGGGGAAGTTGGTTAAGGAGCAGGCCCTTCTTAACTAGAAGACTCGGGACCTCTTGAGGCAGGTCCACGATTTCGAGAGGTTGCTGAAGCAGGAGCGCCAAAGGCTCCAGGAAGAGCAGCAGGGCCACGCGGAGGATCGGGACAGGCATGTCCTCGAGAAGAAGGCTCTGGAGGATGCCCAGGCGGGGCTGGAGGCTGAGAAAGTCCTCCTCGCCAACCGGTCCCGACAGCTGGAGCAGGAGGTTGCTGAGTTCCCTGCCAAGCTGGCTGAAGCTGAAGCCAAGGGTCGGGAGGATTATCGGGGCTCCGAAGCTTTTCAAGCGGACGTGATGAAGTTCTGTAAGGCGGAGGTGGAAAACACCCTGCTTAATGCTGTTGAAGAGCTCCATTTGGAGTATGGTGGTGCCATTGACTTCAGCAAGTCCCAGACTCTCGCCCCCTTCGCGGAGAGGTATTTCAGCCTTTCTGAGGAGAGTGACGGGGGCAACACCCCCGAGGGGACCGTGGGTGCTGAAGGCATGGTGGACCCTCCAAGTGCAGACATCCCGACGACAGAGCCCCCGATGATCGACCCTCCCGCGGCTAATCCTTCAGAGTCTGATCCTCCCGCCACCGATCTTCCAGGATCCGACCCTCCGGTCGCGGAGCTTTCTGCCACAGATCTCGTGGACCCTGCTCCCTTCGACGCTGCCAAGGATCGAGCTTGATTTATTTTTCGAATCCTTGTAATTTCCTTCTTTGTTGCGAACCTCCCAGATCTTTATAATATCAATCTTTTTTGGTTCCGATCATCATTTGCACCACTTAAGGTGAATTAACTACGCCACCTAAGGCAATTCGGCCATATCACTTAAGAGTAATTTCGACGCGTCACTTAAGACCTTTTACCTACACAACTTAAGGCGATTTAATCGTGCCCCTTACGGCAACTTTTCCACACCACTTAAGGCGGTTTAATCATGCCCCTTAAGGCAATTTTTCCACACCACTTAAGGCGATTTAATCGTTCCCCTTAAGGCAATTTTTCCACACAACTTAAGGCGATTTAATCGTGCCCCTTAAGGCAACTTTTCCACACCACTTAAGGCGATTTAATCGTGCCATTTAAGGCGGAACCACGCCACTTAAGGCGATTTAATTGTGCCACTTAAGGCAACTTATCTACACCACTTAAGGCGATTTAATCGTGCCATTTAAGGAGGAACCACGCCACTTAAGGCGATTTAATTGTGCCACTTAAGGCAACTTATCTACACCACTTAAGGCGATTTAATCGGAAGCAACCACTTTATTCATTGATGGCTTAACACGATAAACAACCTGCACCACTGAAGGCGACTTAATAAACATCTTGCACCACTGAAGGCGACTTAATAGATAACTTGCACCACAGAAGGCGACTTAATAAACAGCTTGCACCACTGAAGGCGGCTTAATAGATAACTTGCACCACTGAAGGCGACTTAATAAACAGCTTGCACTACTGAAGGCGACTTAATAGATAACTTGCGCCACTGAAGGCGACTTAATATCAAAAATGACATTTCTTCAAGCGTTCGCCACTAAGAGAATGCTTCAACACATTGCCATCGAGGTCTTCCAACTTATACGCATTCCGAGCTGGCATCCCCACGACCTTATAAGGTCCTTCCCATTTTGGTGACATCTTGTTGATCCGATCCAAAAGGGTAAATTCGTTCCGACGCCACACCAGTTCCCCGATAAAGAACTATCGAGACTTGACTCGTCGATTATAATATCGGGCCGTTGCCAAGCGCACCCGAGCCTGGACCTCCTCAGCCAAGTGTTTTCGGCGTCGGGGTGTTCTGACTGCTCTGTTATCGGGACTTCCATGGTTGCCCCCTCTATAGGGCCCGCTTCTTCTAGATTGGGGGCTGTAGACTCTGCTATGAAATCTGCCCATTTCACTAATCTCCCCGACGCATCAGGTCGGTTCAGAAAATGTTTCAAGGGCTGATTCGTCGAAACGGTAATATAATAGACGGGGCCTTGGTTACCTAAGACAGAGCTAACAACAAATTCAGAAACAACTAAATACAGATAGAGTTGCTCGCCTGGGTTGGGCTTTGTCCATGGTGGGAAGTTGCAGAGGTGCTGCTTGAGTGCCTGGAACGCCTCTTCGCACCTGGTGGTCCACTCAAACTTCTTGTTGGCACTCGGCACCTCAAAGAACGGCAGGGATTGATCACTTGCTTCGGACAGGAAGCGATTCATCATGGTCAATTGGCCATTCGGCACCTGCATCTCCCGATGGTGCGTCGGGGATTTCATTTCCTCGGTTGCCCTCAGCTTCTCAGGGTTCCCCTCGATTCCTCTTTGGCTCACCATGAAGCCCAGAAATTTCCTTGAGTGCACTCCTAAAGCACACCTGCCCGGGTTCAAGCGAACTTGATGAAGCCACATCCACCCAGACGCTGTGGCTAAGTTGTGAACATGATCCTCGGCCTGTCGGGGCTTCACCAGCATGTCGTCCACATAGGCCTCCATCGTTTTTCCCAGCACATCCTTAGCCTGTCGGGACTTCACCGGGACTGGGTTTGCGACCCAGATCTGGAATCGGAGCTCCTTAATAAATCCAGCGTCGAGCAGCCTGCCCACCTCTTGCAGGATCGCGATCTCCTTGTCGGCACCCATCGGGCGCCTTCTTCGTGTAACCGGCTTGATCGCGGGGACAATCTTCGTTTCATGAGTAATCACATCGAGGCTGTTTCCTGGCATGTCGCTCAGGGACCAGGCAAACAGCTCCTTGAATTCCTTCAACAGATCAATCAATTCTCGGGCCGTCTCTTCAGTCAGAGCGGGTCCGATTTTCATCTTTCTTCGAAGTCCATCGATCTTGACCTCCTTCGAGTCTTCCATCGGGGCGGGACGCCCAAACTCCTCTCAGGGATCCGTATCAGCCTGGAAAACATTCATAGCCTCCCAATTTCTCCTTCGGGTGGCATTGACATAGCACCTCCTGGAAGCTATCAGATCGACCTGGACCTCCCCGATTCCGTGGTCAGTCGGGAACTTCAGCTTCTGATGGACGGTTGAGGCAACTGCCCCCAGCGGGTTGATGGTAGTCCTTCCGATAATTGCATTATAGGTCCCCGCGGACTTGACCACCACGAATTCCACGTTCCTCTTCTCCGACTTCCAGCCACTACCGAACTCAACCGGTAAAGTAATCATCCCCACCGGGTAAGAAGTGGAGCCAGAAAATCCGACCATCGGGAAGTCTGCGGGCTTTAAGTCCTTCCTGGTTTTTCCCATGGCCTCCAGTGCATCCATGAACAGAATATCGGAGGAGCTCCATCCGTCAATCAGGATTCGCTTCATATCGTACCCATCCACGTTCAGGGTCACGACCAAAGCATCATCGTGCGGGGTCTCCACGCCTATCACGTCCTCCGCTGAGAAGGGAATCACCATTCCTTCTTTTGGAGTCCAATTTCGGGCCCTCTTGCCCAGCACCACAGCAACGGGAATCCGAGATGCCGTGGTATCTCCTCCCGCAGCAAGTCCTCCATGAATCATATTAATGGTTCCCTGCTTCTCCTTGCGGGCGTTGGAAGACTCAGGTTTGTCATTCTTCAGGGATCGACCACGGGATCGGGAACGGGACCGCGATCGGGACCGGGAGCGAGATCGTCCCCGTTGTCCAACCACAAATTCCTTGAGCTTCCCCTTCTGGATCAGCTTCTCAATCTCTTTCTTCAACTCCCAACAATGGTTGGTGGCATGACCATTGGCACGATGGAAACGACAATAACGATCGGTGCGAGCTCCTATGGTCTCTCCATCCTTTTTCGGGGGGTACCTGACGAGACCCTGTCGGTCCATCACTGCTAACACAGAACCCATGGAACAAATGAGAGGGGTGTAGTGGTCTTCCCGCTTAGTCGACTTCGAGGAACGCTTGTCTTCCCTCCGATCGGGACGACCTCGACCCCGACTGTTCTCGGGTTTATCTTTCCTCCGGCGATCGTCCGAGGGTTTGAACGGCTGCTTCCCCTTGTTTGATTTTGGAGGGTCGAGGTCTCCGGCAGCTATCTTTGACTCCTGGACGTCGATTTGCTGCTTCACCCTCTTCTGCAGCGCCTCCATGCTCCACACAGCCTTCTCAGCCACGCTGTGCATCAGGTCGGAACCATACGGTGCAGTCAGGTTCCGAATGAAGGTACGGATGGTCTCTCCCTCCGTCATTTCCTCATCAATCTCAGCCACGCTGGTAGTGTACCTTTGGTAGTAATGCGCCAGAGATTCGTCGGGCCTCTGTACCACCTCAGCCAGGAACCTCGCGCTTTTCAGGAGACGCCGACGGCCCTGGTATTGCTGGATGAATCGATCATCCATCTGGGTCCAGCTAGAGATGCACCCTGGGGGAAGGCTGAAGAACCACGTCAGGGCCCTCTCACCGAGTGTGCCTGGGAACAAAACGCACACGATATCATCATTCGGGGCTCTGCCTAGACAAGCCATGACATGCTTCTGGACATGACGAACGGGATCTCCCTTGCCATCATACTCCTTAATTGTCGGGATGCCCAGTCCCGGCGGGGCGGTAGTGTTCACCAATCAGGGGACGAAGGGATGAGTGGATCGATCCCTCAACTCCGTCATCATCTTCTTCTGGTCCCCCATGCAAATGTTCACAATCTTCACCACCTGGTCGGGGGTGATAGGCCCATTGAGAGGAATGGTCCTATGCTGCAAAGGTCCAGGCTTATCGACCACGAATTGCTCCGATAGGGCAGGCTCCTAGGCCTTGTCCTGGTGCCCAGGTTGGGCCTCCTGCCCGTCCCGATTCTCCATCGGCGGAGGTGGAGGTAACTCCTCCTCCTTCTTCTTGGCGGCATCCCTTCGGTCAAGGAGAGCCTCCATAGCTTCCAAAAATACTGGCATGGCATCCATCACAGCCTTTGCCAAGTCCGGCTTTGCAGGTGCATCCTGGTCCCTTCTTGGGATCTCTTCCCGGCTCTCCGACGAGTTTCGAATGGAATCTTCACGATCCTCATGATGCCCCCTTGTTAAGGAAACAGCAGGGGAGGATCATTCCGATCAACGGTGCGCCCCGGCAGCCCTGATTTCAGAGTTCCAGCAGGGTGGCGGGAACCACCGGTTTGTCCTTGTCTCTTCTTTTGCTTGCCAGCCATCGAACGGGTAGAAGCCATTTTTGCTTTTTTCCTTCGTTCCCACAGACGGCGCCAATGTTGGATCACGGTTGGAACTCCGGTATGTTCTTGACGGAAATCCGAACTCCTTCGCTCCAAGTAATCCTGCAAGAAGGTGATAGACCGGGCGGTGACCCAAAATCCCTCTCTGATGCTTAAATGAGTATCTCGATGAAACTGGCAAGTATTAGTATGTAAAATGTTCAACGTGAATCTGAAAACGTGATGATCCTGAGATAACTCCTTCCTTTATATAGGGGAGGGGTCACCTCAGTTACCTGTGAGATAACTACCACGTTCCGTTAATATCGGCCCTGTAGCCCACGTTCCGTCTTTTCAGGCCACTTCCCCACTATGTTGATAGTGGGCGTGTTTCTCGGCCTCGTTCTCTGGTGGCAAGTCCCAACGGCTGTCAGGGACTCCAGAGTTATCTCTTTTGGTCACCGCTCGGGGCCCCTCGTCATCGGGACAGGGCCAGCATTCTCAGGGATTCAATATCGGAGCCTACTTAAAGGCATATCATCGGGGCCTACTTAAAGGCGTATCATCGGGGCCTACTTAAAGCATATCATCGGGGCCTACTTAAAGGCGTATCATCGGGGTCAACTTAAAGGCGTATCATCGGGGCCTACTTAAAGGCATAGGATCTGGAGCGTTCAGCTCGTATGTCGGGACCGACCTTGTCGGGTCCCCTCGTATTGGTCTTCTAAGCCTCTTTAGGGCCCAGTGGGCCTTCTTCGCCGTTTAGTCGCCGTTAATGGGCCTGACGGCTATATCGAAACCCATCATCAACTATCCAAACCATAGGGTCACTAGATATACCTGCCATATTAACATGAGCTTGATCAACATCTTCAAAGCTCAAAGGTGAATGCTCAAAGTAATCATCATGGGCAGCTACATGTTGGATTCTCTTATTAGTTGTGCCATGAAAAATCCTCTTGTCCTAGGCTGCCACATGCTCAATGGCACTTGAGCTACCACCATCTTCAACAATGTTGGCTGAGTTCCAATTCCTCTTAGGAGCATTAGGGTTGTACATTGGGTGACCTTGTGGGTATCCATGCTTGCTGTAACATTGATCCTCTATGTTGCCTCTCTTGCCATAATAGGTGCAAATAGGAGGGGGAGGTCTCTCATTGGGAGCATTTGGACTGCCTCTGCCCCTGCCATTGCCATTGCCTCTTCCATAACCTCTGCCTCTTCCATAGCCTCTTCCATTACCTCTTCCACCATAAGATGGGTTGTTTCTTGTGTATAAGGCAGTTGCCTCACCCACATCTCCAATAGAACCAGAAATGGTCCTTTGACTTTCTTCTTGTACCAAAACAGAGAAGGCAATACTAAGAGAAGGAAGTGGTTGCCTCATGAGCAAGCTACTCCTAATGTGTCCATAAGACTCATTTAGTCCCAAGAGAAAAGCCATCAACTTTTGCTTCTCCTTGTGTTCATTAACATGGCAATATATCCAGCACATTGGAGATTCAAGTCATCAACTGAAGCAAGAGCATCCCAAAGTTGTTTCATCATTGCAAAGTACTCAGTGATAGATAGAACTCCTTGAGATGTTTGGTAAATCTCCCTTGCCAGTTGGAAAATTTGAGTGCCATCCACCTTGTCAAACATTTCTTTAAGGTCATCCCAAATGGAAGAAGCAGTGGGATTGTAGACCAAGCCAGTGACCAAGTCTTTAGCTACACAATTCCTCAACCAAGCCTTGACAATTGCATTGGCCCTATCCCATTTCACCCTGTCTGCCACACTAACACTTGTTCTTGTGAATGTGCCATCAATGAAACCCAACTTATTCTTCACTAACAAGCCTTCCTTGATTGAGGTACTCCAAACATGATAGTTGGAGGTACCCTGCAGCTGAAAGGGTATGAGTATACGGCCAGTGATGTCAGATGGGTATATGTAGAGAGGGTCATCAACATTGGATTCATGAGCCATTTTGCAAGGCAGTCAAGTTGAAAGAGATGTAAACTTAATTCCCAAGAGATCACTAGAGGAAACGGCAAAGAAATCCCCACGGAAATAGCTGGTAAGATAGACAAAACTGGCACACCAAATCTGTTGGGAATATGACAAATCCACCTAGCAGATAGTACAATCCGTACCACTACGCATCAAAGTGAGCAAAACCAATGATTGGAAATCACCAAAAACTTGATGATAATCAGTCCTCCATTGATGGAAGCATGAAATTCTTCAATAGAACCAGAGAATATCCTAAAGAATACCCAAGAACCCACAAAAGCTCCTCAGCAGAGTAAAGAGCAAGTAATCCACTAAACGGGTAAAATCCAAGTGTTCTAATCAATAAGACTAGTTCAAACAATCTCAGAATCCATCAATGATACTAGAGGAATGACACACACTTCAGTGAGTACCAGAATCAATCACGCAAGTAGCTCAATCTGAGCTAAAACTAGTAGAACTAGGCAAATCAAGTGCTATAGCCTATAAGCAATACTAGCACTATCCTCAGTTCCTTTAGTGCGTGAATGAGCATGAGATGAGACTTACTAAGAGTCCATTGTTGAATGGAAAGTGAGAATTCAAGCTGAGTTGATGAATCCTGAAGCGTAATGAGGTAAATCCACACAAGACTAAGCTGGCAAGTTGAAGCAAATGGGGAAAACTTTCAAGTTCCTTGATCCATTGCATACGCCTCTATTTGACCTTGTGCTCTGACACCATATGAATGAGAATGCTTCATTGATCAACTAGGTATTACAAAGCAAGAGTTACAATATATATAGTAAGTACTAGGCTCACCAACTAAGACTATACAGTCACCTATAAACCAGGTGCACATAGTGTAATATAGTGAAAACATAGAGTCTTCATATACACTTCTATAGACTTGATGTTGGTGGTGCCGAAATTTAGACTAGGGTGACAAGTTTTCTCAATGGAGATCCTTGTTCTTAATTGTGTGTTTAAACCCTTAGGAGTCACTTGGGTGGAGTTGCCAAAAGGCAACTCCAACCAATGTGGTACTTGGGTTTCGGCCGAACCATGCACAATAAGGGGGGAGGCCCATTTTGGGCCTCCCTTGTCAATTACTAATTGGATTTGGCCCAATTAACCCAGATTGACAATTACCTAATTAACTTAGTTAATTCCCTTAATTAACGGGCTCCTATTACGGCGCCACGTCACTATATGCTAACACAATCATGATCAAGAGAAGAAGACAAAGTTAAATAGTCGACACTAATGCTAAGAGGTGTCGACAGCCAATACGACACTCGAACAAAGGTGATAAGTCCACTCAAGAACTCTCCCTCTTAAGGTAAGAGTCGGGTCGGCACCCAATAATTATTGAAGACACCCTTCCTTTTAAGGGGACAACTGGTGACCTGCTCGCCGCCCCAAGAGAAACCCTTCCTCCTAAGGAAGAGGCACCAGCTGGCAATCTGCTCGCCGCGTTCTTTACCAAGGAAAACTTTCTCTCTAGGTAAAGCTAAGGTGGAAACCTACTTGTCACCTGATTAAGTTAGCCTTCCACATTAAGAAATGATGAGGTGGTAACCTGCTTGTCACCTACTAAAATTTCACCGCCCTTCTCAACCAATATAAAGTCGGTATAATCCTCCCCTATAAATAGGAGAGCACATTCATTACTTAGATGATCTGATATACGTTTTACAGTTTTCTCTCTAAAATTCCATTATTGACTTAAGCTTCGGAGTGGAATCAGGGGCAAATCCCCAACCCCTTTTCGGCTTCTCGCCTGCCAGACGCTCAAAAGGAAACTAAGCACCCCTCTAGGTCGAGATGGACACCTAGAAGAGCTAGTCTAAGGCGAAACCTCGAAGTCCATTACCAGAAGCTTTAGGCCACATAATTTTGATCCCAACACCCGATATCATTATGCATCTGTCTCCCCATGGGTTTGCGTAGGGAGACGGTTTTGACCGTGAGATCCTTCCTTGTAGTCTATAAAAATGGTGTTACCCTTGGTGGTGGGTATGATTTGAATTATGAGCAAGGGATGTTTGACCCATGCCTTGCTTGAATTCTTCTTCTAAGTGTTTCAGATTTTGATGTTTCTAATCCACTTTACTGCCGGCGATACCCACACATTCATCCGAATGGACGAGCAAAATTGCGAGGGGTACCCTTGATGGTGAGACGTGCATCTAGCTTTGGCGAATGTTGATAGTCTATTTTCTTTTTACTTTTGCTCCATCCCGATGGTGAAGTCGTGTACGTATTTGGGGGTTTCATTATTTGGTCATTCCTTCCATGCCACTAGTTGATACATAGCTTGTTGTAGGTGATTGATTCTTCCATTGACTACACTATGTAGCATTGGGTTTAATTTGTTTGCCCCCTGTTAGGTTCCAAAGTCTCGGGTCAACGGGCGGTCAACCTAAGCCTTGTCCCTCACTGGAGATGTTGCGGGTTTGGTGCTTTCGGATTGTGTCGTCCTAGCTTGTGTCCTTCCGTCCTTCGCTTCTCTTCTCGCCCTGCAAGAGGGGCAATACCAGGCACAGAGGGGGGGGGGTGGTGCTTGATGAACCCTCTCCGATGCCTAAGTCAGTACGGTTTTTGTAGAGAGATAAAGCTAGAGAGATGTCAGAGCAAAATTATGCAACTTGCCAAGATGTCCAAAGATGTTCAAATGAATAGTGGGAGAGTTGTATTTATAGGCAACGGTGCCATTAAGGTGACTTAATGACATCGTTAACCTTTAAACACAATTAATTATCCTTTAAACACGTAATTAAGACCTTAGGGTACGAAGAAGGTTGGCGGAAATAAACCGAGTATGGGAGTCTAAAAACAGTGTCGGGGCCCTTGGGGGGAAGGAAAATCCGACCCCCAAGGGTAGGGGTTGGGTGAGGCCACCCAACCCCCCCTAGGGGAGATCGGGTTGGCCCACCCGATCTCCCCTAGGGGAGGTCGGGTGTGGCCACCCGACCTCACCTAGGTGAGTCTAACTTGGCCGGACGAGTATTTTGGCCTCGTCCGGACTGTAGGTGTTTTCGCGAGGTGTTCGGGTTGAAGTTTCGATTTACAATCATTAACGGGGTGATCAAAATGAAACGATTCAGAAGTCAACGGGTTCAAATAGGGCGTATATCCATCACATGCCCCCGAGTCAACCAATGGCCTGACCCTTGATTGACTCTATTTTAGGATGGTATGACACGCGCAATTTGAAGCTGGGATTTTACCTTTTGTCGGAATGCTTACTTACCCATGGATGTGCGTCTCTGACTCTGCCCCCTGCCTTATAAGATAGAGGAATTGCAAACGTCAGAATAGCACGGACACGTGTCCAAGCACGCGTCCGTTTGAGGTGGAAATAATAAATCTATCCTTGCCATGGGCGTATACTTGAACAATACATACACACATGGGGATGCAATATGAATACAGCTAAACGGATTCATACTTCAATTTCATACCGGGATTTGTCTAAGTGGAGAAAAATTTAATTTTGGTTCGAAATTTTTCTAATTATGGGATACTGGAAAATATGCCTATAGAATGTTACCTTGAGTGAACATGGATGTATCATGAACATGGAAGTGTGTACCTATATAAGGGAAGGTGTGTCGCGGACATGAGGGTCCTGGACTTGCGAGGTGCCATGCATCCGACGCGTCGTTGATGAACATCTTACAACAGAAGTATGTTCTCAATGTATATGCCGAGGGATATAACCCTTGTTGATATAGGATTGCCCCCAAGATCATTGAGGTGAATGCCCCCGGAGGGGGAGTATATGTAGTGACGTGGCCAAGTAGGGGCATTTGCCCCTTAGTCGCGAGGTGTTAGGCCTCCTGGTATGTTGTCGATGAACATCTCATGATAAACATGTGTTGGGTAGCGCAAACGCGTGTAGTGTCATATAGGCTGTATAAAGCGTTGGGACAAGGCCCGTACTGACATAGAGTTGCCCCCGTATAGGGGATGTTCGCTATATAGTAGTTGTGAACTTGTAAGTTCGTAGGTGTGGAGTTGCCCCCTCGTCGGGACGTTCGCACCGTAGTCGTTTCGGGCACGAGGTGGCGACTATTGTACCGACTGCTACTTGGGTTTTCCAAAGTAGGGTGCATTCCACAGCTGCTACTTGGTTTTTCCCAAGGTAGGGTGCACTCCGCGACAGCTACTTGAAGTTTCCGAGGCAGGGAGAAGGCCAGAGGTCGGACGAGGAGGGATACCCTTCCATGGCGTCGGTCAGAGGTCGACGTGGCGACGTGCCTATCCATGTTGTTGCCACAACCTGGCGTTTTCAAGGTAGTGTGCCTCCTGCACCGCTACTTGGTTTTCCCCAAGGTCGAGTGTGGCTTGCGACCCGTATTTGGTTTTTTTTTTTTTTTTTTTCAAGGTAGAGTGTCTACTTGGTACGTCTCCTGAACCTGTATATAGTCCATTACCTGTGAACACAATAATCGTTGGACAATATGCGGACATGATAGCCGCCTAGAGGGGGGTGGACATGATAGCCACTCCAAGATGTGCGGACATGATAGCCGCTTATCACTGCGTGGACATGATAGCCACTTCGAGAGGCGCGGACATGATAGTTGCCCCTAGATACGCGGACATGATAGCCGCTCCAAGATGTGCGGACATGATAGCCGCTCCGAGATGCGCGGACATGATAGCCGCTCTGAGATACACGTTTCCCACAGACGGCGCCAAGTGTTAGGTTCTAAAGTCTCGGGTCAACGGGCGGTCGACCTAAGCCTTGTCCCTCACTGGAGATGTTGCGGGTTTGGTGCTTTCGGATTGTGTCGTCCTAGCTTGTGTCCTTCCGTCCTTCGCTTCGCTTCTCTTCTCGCCCTGCAAGAGGGGCAATACCAGGCACAGAGGGGGGGGGGTGGTGCCTGATGAACCCTCTCTGATGCCTAAGTCAGTACGGTTTTTGTAGAGAGATAAAGCTATAGAGATGTCAGAGCAAAATTATGCAACTTGCCAAGATGTCCAAAGATGTTCAAATGAATAGTGGGAGAGTTGTATTTATAGGCAACGGTGTCATTAAGGTGACTTAATGACATCGTTAACCTTTAAACACGTAATTAAGACCTTAGGGTACGGAGAAGGTTGGCGGAAATAAACCGAGTATGGTAGTCTAAAAACAGTGTCGGGGCCCTTGGGGGGAAGGAAAATCCGACCCCCAAGGGTAGGGGTTGGGTGAGGCCACCCAACCCCTCCTAGGGGAGATAGGGTTGGCCAACCCTATCTCCCCTAGGGGAGATCGGGTTGGCCCACCCGATCTCCTCTAGGGGAGTCTAACTTGGCCGGACGAGTATTTTGGCCTCGTCCGGACTGTAGGTGTTTTCGCGAGGTGTTCGGGTTGAAGTTTCGATTTACAATCATTAACGGGGTGATCAAAATGAAACGATTCGGAAGTCAACGGGTTCAAATTGGGCGTATATCCATCACCCCCCTCTTGTGAGCGTTTGTGATAATTGCATATGCATCATAGACTTTCCCCTAATGAGTATTTATCATCCATGCACGTGTCTTTGCCCCCGTAGTAAGCGTTTCATCTCCGTGCACTTTGGGATGTACTATTGGGCAGGTTGTTCTTGATGGCTTGCATAACACCTTATGCGGTGGTTGATGGTTTTTTATGTTTCATTGCCCCTCTTCCTGGGGTACTTGTTTGTTATGTGCTTCATCTCCCTGGTTTGATGTGGTTGACGGTCTTCTTGTGTTTTATTGCTATTTCCTTGAAGTTTCCATACTTGCTTGTGAGGTAGGTTGGGGGAGATCCCCAGTTGGTTTGACTAGGCATGTCTTGGATTTTGATTATGGGGGTTTGGAATTTGGAAATTTTTGCTCCAACCTCGCATGAGGGTGGTGGTTTTGAAGTTGTCGTTTTGTTATAGCCATAGGGTATGCACTCATTTCTTGCGTTGAGGATTTTTATCTTTGACGATGGGTTCTACTACCGCATTCTCCTTGGAACTACTTTCTTTTTAAATGGCGAATGTTCTCTACTTAATTGGAAGAGTACTCCGCCTTGGCCCCGAGTTAAGCAATGACTTTATCCTTTGCTTGACTCTGTGATGGTCGGATAAGCGTGTGATTATCCTTAGTTTGTCTCCTTGACCTTTTATGTTGCGATTGTTGGACTTCGTGGAATAAGGAGGATGTCTTCATGGCGATGGAGCCTCATGCCGAGTATAGTTGAATTAAGGGTACAAGCCCTTTGATAAGGAGATAGAGTGTACTGGTTTTCTATTTATGTTGAACCTTTTTCTGTGGACATGATAGACACATTTTCAATATATGGGCATTGTACCCACTTTTGAGATATATAGACATGATAGCCATTGCTGAGTATAGGGGTATGGTACCCTCCTTTGAGATATATGGACATTATAGCCACTGTTGAGATATAGAGGGATGGTATCCTCCTTTGAGGTATATGGACGTGATAGCTACTATTGAGGCCAACACTTGATTTTTCCAAGACATGGTGTATTTTTCTGCCTCTACGTGGAGGATTTTGATTTGTGCCATCTATTTGGTTTCTCTAAGATAGGATACGTTTTCGGGGTATGAAGGGTAGTGGGGTTTAACGTTGATTCTAGTATTCCTTTTTCCAAGTAGGGATGTTCTTCTTGATGTCTCTTGGACTCATTTTTGTGGAGGATGCGGTCCTTATTGGTGTTGAGGGTGGAGGGGATACAGTGTCCAAAGGCGTTGGTAATTGAGGGGTGGGTACCGAGACGGAGGGGTGGCTACTGATGGTATAACTTAGTCGGTCTCTCCTTCTAACGGTAGTGATGCATCCTTGATGTCTTGTTGGGAGGGTTGCCCTTTGATTGGGGGACTTACACTCCATATCTTATTGGGAGGTTTGTCCTTTGATTGGGGAACTTACACTCCATATCTTGTTGGGAGGTTGCCCTTTGATTGGGGGACTTACACACCATATCTTCTTGGGAGGGTTGCCCTTTTACTGGGGGACTTACACTCAATATCTTGTTGGGAGGGTTTCCCTTTGATTGGGGACGTACACTCCATATCTTGTTGGGAGGGTTTCCCTTTGATTGGGGGACTTACACTTCATATCTTGGTGGGAGGGTTGCCCTTTGATTGGGGGACTTACGTCCCTACAGTTGATGATTAGGTTGCTCCTATGAGAGTCTTATGTCCCGTCTCCTCTATGAGTAAGGGTTGCCCATTGGGTCTTACGTCCCTATAGTTGATGATTGGGTTGCTCATCTTTGTAAGTCTTATGTCTCATCTTTTTATGAGTAAGGGTTGCCCAATGGGTCTTACGTCCCTATAGTTGATGGTTGGGTTGCTCACCTATGTAAGTCTTATGTCTCATCTTTTTATGAGTAAGGGTTGCCCATTGGGTCTTACGACCCTATAGTTGATGATTGGGTTTCCATGTGGGTCTTATATTCCCACATCATTATTTTTGGTAGAGTTTCCATGCGGGTCTTATGTCTCTCTATTGTTGGATGATTGGGTTGCCCTGTGGGTCTTATGTTCCCATATCATTATGTGCTAGGGTGGCCCTTTGGGTCTTATATCCCTTTATCAGATGATTGGGTTGCCCTGTGGGTCTTCCCCTTTTCATTTGGAATGAATTCCCTTGTGGGTCTTCCCATTTTCATTCGGAAGGGTTGCCCTTGTGGGTCTTCCCCTTTTTCATTTCGAAGACTTGACCTTTTGGGTCTTCCCATTCATTCGAAAGGGTCGCCCTTATGGGTCATCCCCTTTTGTCTTCGAAGGGTTGCCCTTATGGGTCTTCCCATTTTGTCTTCGAAGGGTTGCCCTTTTGGGTATTCCCCTTTTGTCTTCGAAGGGTTTCCCTTATGGGTCTTCCCCTTTTGTATTTGAAGGGTTTCCCTTATGAGTCTCCCCCTTTTGTCTTCGAAGGGTTTCCCTTATGGGTCTTCCCATTTTGTTTTCGAAGGGTTTCCCTTATGGGTCTTCCCCTTTTTTTTCCCGAAGGGTTTCCCTAATGGGTCTTCCCGTTTTCCTTCATTTGTATGCACTGAAAGACATTCATTTCATTAATTTACAAATTATTTATATTGATCAAAGAAAAGTGGAGTCCGTGGAGTCCGTGGAGTACGTGGATCTTCTTCATGTATTAATAAATATAAAAAATAAAACTAGATACTCTTCTCCCCTTTTCTGAGGTTGACACGTGGAGGGGTTTCCTTTTTCAAGTATAAAACTTCTTCAAGTGTTCTCCACTAATTGTGTCAGATTATATATGCCCATCTTGTAGGCGGTATGTGTTAATTGCAGGTATGGATGCTTTCATATAGGGCTCTTCTTATGAACAACACCTGTTCCATATGTTTTGAAAGAAGTGGTGTGTTTCTTCCATATCTCTGTAATGGAAAACCCAAGTATGTATTAGTATTAAATTATTTATTGTAGAACTTACAAGTTGTGAAGATCGTCTTATGAGAGCGATCATTGTTGCCTCCTGTTGGGATCAAAATGACGTGGCCTAAAGCTTCTATAATGGACTTCGAGGTTTCGCCTTTGACTAGCTCTTCTAGGTGTATATCTCGACCTCGAGAGGTGCTTAGTTTTCTTTTGAGAGTCTGGTAGGCGAGAACCTGAAAAGGGGTTGGGGATTTGCCCCTGATTCTACTCCGAAGCTTAAGTCAGTAATGGAATTTTAGAGAGAATACTTTAAAAAGTATATCAAATATTATTCTTAAGTAATGAAAGTGCTCCCCTATTTATAGGGGAGGATTATACCGACTTTATGTGGTGGTGGTTGTGGCGTCCTGATTGGTGGCCTGGTAGGGGTGGCCGCCTTCTTCTGATTGGTTGAGAAGGGCGGTGAAATGTCAGTAGGTGACAAGCATGTTGCCACCTCTTCATTTCTTAATGTGGAAGGCTGCCTTAATTAGGTGAAAAGTAGGTTGCCACCTTATCTTTACCTTGAGAGGAAGGTTTCCTTGGTAAAGAAGGTGGCAAGCAATTGCCAGCTGGTGCCTCTACCTTAGGAGGAAGGGCTTCTCTTGGGGCGGCGAGTAGGATAACAGCTGTCCTTAAGGGGAAGGGTTTCCTCAATAACGTTTGGCTGCGACTCGACTCTTACCTTAAGAGGGAGAGTTGTTGAGTGGATTTATCACCTTTTTCGAGTATCGTATTGGCTGTCGACACCTCTTAGCATCAGTGTCGACTATTTATCTTTATCTTCTTCTCATGATCATAATTGGTCATCGACGGCTCTCTCTGAGGTCTCGAATTTTAATGTTCTCAATACTTCCAAGGTTACTTCTAATCACATCAAATCACTTGCCCCCGAGACATAAGTCATTAATCTTATTTTAATAAAAAGGGGAAGGGATTGTGTTAAGTACCTTCTTATGATGAAGAGCGAACCTTGTTTGTCTCCTATCGTGGATGGTTCGTTTACCTCATAGGTCGAGAATTTTGATATTGAAATCGTATTCCTTGGCCCTTGTTAATTATGTGGATTTGAAGAGTCAGTATTACGACTTATCTCCTTTGTAGATGGTGACTTTCGGAAGTCGTGTGAGTCGAGGAGTCAATCATATGACTGATCTCCTTTGTAGAAGGAGACTTTCGGAAGTCGAGGAGTCAATCATATGACTGATCTCCTTTGTAGATGGCGACTTTCGGAAGTCGTGGGAGTCATTATTATGACTTATCTCCTGGATCGTTACCGACTATATGAAGTTTAGGAGTCAGTATTATGACTGATCTACTTTGTAGATGGCGACTTTCGGAAGTCGTGGGAGTCAGTATTATGAATGACCTCCTTGATCGTCGCCGACTATATAGAGTCGAGGAGTCAATATTATGACTGATCTTCTTTGTAGATGGAGACTTTCGGAAGTCGTGGGAGTCGGTATTATGACTGATCTCCTTAATGGTCGCCGACTATATGGAGTTGAGGAGTCAGTATTATGACTTATCTCTTTTGTAGATGGCGACTGTTAAGTCTGCTTCCACTTGGGTAACTTCGGGCTTCTCTCCCACGAACGGGCTCTGGATGTGTGCACGGGAACAGGTATCTGTCTGTATGCCGCGATCCTTGAAACACGATCCTCGAACTAGTCTTCAACTTCCTGACTTTGATCTCTCGAACTCCGGGTCATGCACAAAGGGCAGTAACCAGCGTGGGAGAGGGGGGGTGGAAGCTGGTTGGGCCCTCTCCGACGCTCAAGTCAAAATCTTTAGAGAGAGAAAGCCTTTTAGAGAGAAGCCAGAGCACGAAATGCCCGAATGAGGGAGTTGTTGAAAATGGGAGACATAGGTCCCTATTTATAGGGAACCAAAGGATCATGCCCAGTTTTGAACGGTTTGATGTCGGTATGAAGGAAAACGTTTACTGTCATCAAAGTGGACTATGCGCGCACTGACTTCTCGTACTTGACAAAATAATCGGGATAAGCGCGCGGAGAACGTCGGTAATCCGGACCTACCCGGATTGTTTAGCAATCCGGACCGGATTGCCTTGTGGCAATCCGGAGGTCCAGATTGTCTTAGGGCAATCCGGAAGTCCCCCGGTCCGAGTACTGCGCGTATACCGGACCGTTTTGGATTTGGGTATCCGCGGAAGAGTTCTTTAACGGGTTTTGGAGTATTTTGCGATGCCCTAAATGTAAATACGAAACCGAATTGGACAGATATCTAACACTTGCCCCCGAGTCAAGTAGCGGTTCAAAAACCATGCTTGACTGTTTTTAAGATAAGATATTCGTCCAATTTAGGTTCGGTACTGACCTCAGGGGTGACCTGTTTGTCAATTCGAGTGTTGGGATCATAAATTTGACCAACTTCAATTTTCGGTCGTATGTACGTAATTAGTTAATAGGGTTAGCGTAGCGGACAATATGCATATAACGACATGCAGTTATTTCGCAATATCATGTAATGAGTGAAATACTTGAAATAATAAAGAATTATACAACGTGATAATATCATGGTACATGATGTAAGCATATAACACGTTGTCAACATGTAGATGACGACATAGTAAACGGATGACGTAATCATGCAATAAGCAAAACACTTAGAATAATATGAAATTGGAGAGCATGCTTGTCAACATAAAGCATGATATAAACATAGAAAATGATGCAAGCATGTAGTATGATGTAAGCATGGAAAATGATGCAAACATTCAATTCATACTTAGATTATAAAAATAATCACATAACAACCATGTACATATAAAAATAATAACATGCGTAATGTTCTACGAAGCGCGTCATGCAACACTAGGGAGCATGTATGTAAAACAAGCATAGAAGAGATGTAAGTATGCTTATACATGATACTAAGGACTTGTGCGAAAATAGATATTAGTTTAGTCCTTAGCACATGGTGTAGGCACTATTAATGAGAATTAGGAGAGAGAATACTCATTATCTTACATCATTTATAGATAAAACCCCAAGAAGCTCTCCATTCTTGATGAAGAGGGAATTCATGGAGGTGTGAATTTGGAGTAGTCCCATCATATTTGACATTGATCAAGATCGAATCCGGGCAAGGAGGAGACCAAGGCGGCGCGTGAGGAAGGAGGGACGGCGCGTGAGGAAGGAGGGACGGCGCGTGAGGTTGCCGCGGCGGCGCGTGGGTTTTTGGGTGAGGGCGAGTAGCAATTCGAACTTGCTTCGTGTCGGTGAGTCCAATTTCGTACATGACTGGATCTTTTGTGACTTCGTTTGGCCTTGATTTAGTCTTGAAATCACCATGTACCTAGTTATCTTACCATGCATACAAGGTGTTTGATAAAAAGCATTAGAATACTTAGCCCCAAATCGGCCAAATTTTTCTAAGTGCTGAAAATTTTAGAAAAGTGCAAATGAATCGTTATACTTCCCTTATGCATAGTGTTCATTGCCGACATGTTGTTCCATGCCTTAGCCGTTGTTTTAGTATGCTCGATATTGATGATCGGTAGTTATACGTACATGATCATCAATGGTTGTATGTTGGTAATGATAGCTTAGGCAATGTACGTTGAGCATCATGTATAGACTGTCGGTCATTGTCTGCAAACATGCTAAAACACATAGAAAATATTTTAACAATATCTAATGCTTGTTACCATAAATGTCGTCGTATGAGCTTTGTCGATAAGCGTCGTAGGAATACTTAGGAGGTATTCTGTAGAAGTCGATAATAGCTACTTGATGCACGCAATCCATCATTGTCGACATGTATGTACGTACATGGAAAGACTTAGAAAATATTCTCCCCTTGTTGACATGTATCCTTGTCGACATGTATGTACATACATGGAAAAAATAGAAAATATTCTTCACTTGTCGACATGTATGTACGTACATGGAAATACTTAGAAAATATTTTTCACTTGTCGACATGTATGTACGTACATGGAAATACTTAGAAAATATTTTTCACTTGTCGACATGTATCCTTGTCGACATGTATGTACTTACATGGAAATACTTAGAAAATATTCTTCACTTGTCGACATGTATGTATGTGCTTGTATGTGCGCACTTGCCCCCACACTTAGAATTTTTTCTCTATCCCTGGCTATGTATGGTGTATCCATATGCTTGATGTAAACGCAGGTTGTATGCCAACACCTTGTTGTATGCTAACACTTGGTAATATGCTGACACATAGTAACATGCTGACGGCTTGCAATATGCTGACTGTCATCCTGAGTAAAACACTTAGAAAATATTTCGCCTTTGTAATCATGTACCCATATCGACATATATGTACATACATAATGCTCGTACACTGATTGATTTGTTGTTTGTAATTTTCAGGATTCCAAGTTACGCAGTCTCCTTTTCAGAGTTAGTCTTCTTGCCGCGGTTATTATGAGTAAGTCTTATATCCCCGTTCCGCGAGTGACATTATGTTCAGATGCTGGTGATGAGCCGTGTATCAACACAGTTGAGTCTTTTAAGGATACAACGAGGAATGTGAGTTACTTCTTCAACTATATTGACAAATATATGTTTGAGTTGTACGCGACTTGTTGTGGACTTGATCCTGCTTTGGAAGGTGTTCTTCCTTATGACGTGTTGCCCGACTCCGAAAAGGGGCAAGTTACTGTTCCTCCTAGTGACTTGTCCGCAGTTTATACCTCACAGATTAAGGAAGGCCTGCGTTTTCCCTATTGTCTTGACTTGGTGGACCTTTGTTGTTATTACCGGATATCACCCTTAAGACTATCTCCTGCTGGCCTCCGTGTATGGAGCTGCTTTTGGGTTTTGTTTCACAGGCAATCTTGGCACTATTCTACCACCCTTTTCCGATGCTTCTATCAACTGATGTGTCCAGACGTGACGGGGTTATGTGGTATGAAGATGCGTTGGCCAAACTTGCAAGATAAGGGTTTCAAGAAGCTTGGTCTTGGAGATGCCGAGTGGAATCATAAACAACGCCTAGCCGCCCCGGCTGATCGTTCTGGTTCTCATTGGCGACATCATTACTTCTTCGTATGCGATGTCTGGACTGTTTGGGATGTTGAGAGTGTGGAGAAAGCTGATCCTACTCCTATCTTTTCTGATCTTTCCTTGGATGATAGGGAGGCGGTGAAGAGTATTTTCCGATGTCAACAAGAGCACCGCTATCGTTGTCTATTACGTGCTTCAGATTAGGATTTGATTGATGCCGGGATTCATATACTTCCTTCTGAAGATTTGGTATGTTGATAACTTTTATAACCTGTACTATGTTGCAATGTAGGTCGTGTTGATGGAAAAAGCTCGTCTTTGCTGACAGCTAATGATCGTGATAACCCGTCAGTTGGGCGTCGTGTTCGTAATACTGCCCCCACTATTCCTGAAGGCTCCGGACATGAACGTGGTAAAGGACCTAGAAGTGAGGCATCTTCTTGTATCTTCTCTTGATTTGTTGATTTTCCGAGTTTTGTTACATTCATATTGTCTTTGTTCTTTTAGGTAACTCCGTACATGTGACTGAGCGCGTTGTTGTAGTACCCGCCACTAGTGTTCTTCCCAAGAGATCTGCCGCAGGGGCGGGTCCCTCGAGTGATCCGAAGCGCTCTAAACCAAGTGCGGCTATTCCAGCTTCTTCTTGCGATAAAGGGAAGAGAGTTGAGAGTCGCACGATGGCGCCTTCTACCCCACGGTCGAGGGACCGGCCCGAGCAGGAGTGTTCTTCCCGCCGAGGTATGCATTGTTCTCTTTGACATACTTCTTATACTTAGTATATTTTGCTGATGTCTTCTTTGTTTTATGTTGTTCTTATTGTAGCGTTGCCACGCATTAAGCGTGATGACTTGATCCTCTCTGACGGGATTGATGTTTCCGGAGAAAACTGGTCGCCTTTCTCCACTTGTAGTCTTCATTTCCCGAAGGACTCCAAACTTAGCACTCCAGGAGTTGGTGTGCGGGTGCTTCAAAGATGTGTTCCTTCTGGTGATCATGATGTCAAACCATCTACTGATGAGGAGGCGTAAACATATGTTGAGAGTGGCTTAGCTGAATTTGAACCGGTAGATTTTATTCTAACTTTCTTGCCTTCCTGCTATAAGCGTATGCTTTGTTATTGTTGTTGATTATGATGGTCTTGTTTGTTGTACTTAGGTTATTTCAAGGATGATGAACATGTCTTCTTTTGTGTTGGAGCTTGTGAGTGAGAGACGGGCTGCTATTAAGAAGAGCAATACAGTTTCTCGCGAGCTTGCACAGTCCGAGGAGGAAGTGCAGAATTTGAACTCCAAAGTTACTGATATTGATACGCGCATTGTTACTTGTCGCGCCCATGTTGAACAACTTGAGGCCGAGATTGCTGCTATCAAGCAGCAAATTGCAGAGAACAACAGCGCTCATGATGTCGCGCTTGTTTCTTTTCGTGATGAGGCACATAGAGCGGGTGTTGAGAAGGGATTCGCTGAATATCCTAGTACCCTTGCCCATTCTGCTGCCGTCCTTGCTGCTGCTAAATCAGATTTTGCACCTTTGATTGATGAGTTTGCCAAAGATTATACTGGCAGAGTACGCGCACTTGCCCCCGGTTTTCCGTTCGAAAAGTTAGGTCCTTATTCCTCTTTTGCTGTTAACCATGTTGCGGATTTACAGCGTAAAGAAGCTGAAGCGGCTTCTATTTCTTTGACCTTTGGATATGATAATGCTGATGTTGAACTTGATGTTGATTTCCTGGACATGCTGTCTTAGTCCTTTGGGGATCATGATATGTTTGAGGCTTTTGTCCAAACCTTTATTTTTGCGTTTGCTTGTATGGAACTTCGTCCTTTGGACCTGTTTTTCAATAATAATAATCATGTGATAACTTGTTAGTAATATTTCATACCTTGAGTTATCTATGCTGTCCGTATGCTTTGGATTTGGAAGATAGGATAGATATCCTTAGATGATCAACATGATGTCCGTAGTTGCGACTGTATGCCGCGCATTGTTGAGTGTTATGAGCGCCCCTCTTGGTTAGATTCCAAGGCATGGCAAGATGCGTACACTAGATACTTGTAGCGTTGTAAGTAGTAATGTACTCGGCGCGGGCACTTGGCACTCGGCACTGGCACTTGACATGTAGCAGTGTCATCTTGACGAAGCAAGACTTAAGTTTATACCGTCTCTTAGTACCACTCTAAGGCGACGTTGTTGCAGGATACTTCTTGCTTATTTTTCTGTTTTTGCGTTAAATGCTAAAGAGCAAGATACCGTTATACAAGACTCGACTTGTAAGTTTGATGAGTTTTGTACAAGGTTTGCTTTTAAAAGCGTATAACATGAAGCTATCCCTTTTCGGGCCTAAGTCTTCATGGTGTATGAACCCTTAAGAGAGTATACATACTTTTAGTGTGTGGGTTGTCGTCTATTAAGAGGATTTCTGCCACGGTGGGGTGATCAGTCCCATAATGTATTTGCTGCATCCTGTTTTTATTCAGGGAATGGCTATGAACATGAGGATTTACCCGGAGGATTTCACAACATGTCATTTTTTAGAAGTAAACATGGGGTTTGCCCTTTTGAAAAGGATGTCGCAACATGTTACTTTTGATAGATGTGAACATGGGTATTGTCCTTACGAGGAGGATATTGCACCATGTCACTTTTTAGAATAGGTTTTGGTTTTCTTCCAGGACATTGCATGTTGTTTTGTTTCTTGATGTTAATCCATAGTAGAAAGCATAATGTAGAGATGTACCTACAAAAGTAGATTAACCATCACTAGATACTTGTTGTGTTTACAATAGTTTTGCAGGAAGGCGTCTATTGACTGCTTCTTCCGAAATATTTCTAATTACAAAAGCATGATCTACACTTATATTCCTAAAGGTGTACTGAAAAAAAAAAATAGATTAGAAGCGGAAAGTCTATCTCCCTCAAATATATCTTGGCGGCTGACAGGCGCTGTTGTTTGCAACATAGCTTCCCAAAGCTCCATGTGCAATGAATTCTTCGATCTCCATCCTCAGAGTCAAACAGCCATTGGTATTGTGCCCCCAAGTTTGGTGATATCAGCACCAATCATTAATAACCATGCCTAAGAAGGCGGTCTCCGGCTCGAGTGGTCTTGGAAGCTTGTTTTCCAGAAGCTTGATGTATATCTCTTCCATCTCCGTGTTTAAGGAAGTGAAGATGTTAGCGTACTCCATACTTGAGCCTTCTGATTTCCTTGAAGTTTGAGCTTCCATACTTGCGTTGAGAGGTGTGCCCCATCTCAATTCATGTTCACAAGAGATTGCAGTCTCCATCTTGTTTTTTAGGCATGCAATCTTCTTAGTTGTATGCCATCCAAATACCCTTCTGAATAGCAAAAATGTTGGCGCGTTCATGTTCAAGTAAAATGCGTTGATGGCGTCCTTCTTGATTGCTCTTAGTGCAGTTGCATTTTGGGCGAACCTCCGGAAGTAGGTCCTGATGGATTCTCCTTCTCCCTGTCTAACATCAAGCACATTTCGCTTAGGCGAACAAAGTATCTTGTCAAGCTCAGACCTTGGCGATAACTTTTCCTTCTTCCTTTTATCATCATCGGTCGAGGCGAACAGCTTTCTTTTTGCACCAACTTCTATCATGGCAATTGATACTTGTTTCATTTTCCTCAGGGCATTGACGTAGCACTTTCGAGCGGCTGTCTGATCACCTAGAACTTCTCCGATCCCTTGAGGAGTTAGGAACTTCATTTTTGATGAGCTGTAGATGGCACAATGTCTTGTGGGTTGTTCGTCGTTCTTCCTAGGATGCCGTTATATGCCCCCAGGTTATGTACCACCACAAATGTGACGTCTATACGCAGTTCCTTCCAACCTTCTCCAAGGATAACTGGAAGTGTGATCATGCCCAATGTGTAGGTTGCAGCTCCTGCGAAGCTAACCAGCGGAAATGTGCTTGGCGAGAGATCGACTTCCGTTTTTCCCATCTTCTTGAGAACTTCTATATGCACTAAATCCGCAGCACTCCCACCGTCTACCAATATCCTTTGCACGTCATATCCATTGACGTCCATTGTTATGACCAAAGCATCATCGTGGGGATACACTATGTGTTTCTTGTCGGCATTTGAGAACGGGATGACTACGTCTTCCTTCTCTGGTTGTCGCCTCTTCCCGTACTTGGGCAGAACTTGTAACTGCGAGGCATAGACGTCTCGTGCATTAGAAATGCTACCTCCTGCCGCTGGCCCACCATGGATTACGTTGATGACACAACGCTTTGGCGGTCGTGGGTTCTCATTCATCTTCTCCTTTCCCTTGTTCCCCTTTCCGGATGGCTCTGCATGGTTCTTCTTTTGGCGCTTATCGCCTTGATCTACATATTGCTTGAGCTCTCCTTTAAGGATGAAGTTGTTTATAAGAAATCGTAAGCTGACACAGCTGTTCGTTTCATGGCCGTAGACTTCATGGTTTTCACACCATTTATCTTCCAGCTTTCCCAGTGGCTCTTTTCGGAAGTTTGCTGGCTCCCTCCACATGTTATCTTCCTTCATCTTCTTCAAGATTACGGAAAGTGGTGCATTCAAAGGAACGCATTCTGACAAGTTCACTTCTTTTGGTCCTTGGAATTCTGGCTGATATGGCCTCTTATGGGGCTGGAATTGTCTTGCTTGTTGCGGGCCTTGTTGGGGTTTTGCTTGCTTCTCCTTAGCGCGAGCTGCACTAACTTTCGCCTTATGCTGTTCTCTGAATCTGTCTAGATCCACGAATTCTTTTACCCTTGCCGCCAATTCTTCAAGTGTCTCAGCTGGGCGCTTTGACATCTTTTCAGACAGGGAATATCCTCTTCGGCCTAAATTTGCAATGAAGGCGTGCACGATTTCTCCTTCGGTGATGTTTCCCTGAATGTCTGAGATGTTTTGGTTGAAACGGATGTAATAATCTGCTAACGACTCGTCGTTTTTTAGTGTCACCTCATTCAACGCATTTGGCCCTTTAAGGAGTGTGCGTTCTCCCATGTATATTTGAATGAACTTTGCCTTCAGGTATGCCCATGACGTTACGCTTCCACATGGTAGTGAAAAGAACCAGTGTGCGGCAGTTCCAACGAGAGTATTAGCAAATGTCATGGCAACATGATGCGGGTTGTCAGTTCGTCCCAGCAAAGAAGCTTCATGTTGTTGTACATGTTTGATTGGATCTCCTTTTCCTCTATATTTTTCTCCACCGATTCTGTACAGGGCATCTGGTACGTGACTGTGTACTAGTTCATCGGAGAATGGATGTGATGCTTTCTCTTCAAGGGCATGCATTCCCTTCATCTTTGACTGCTTCATCTTTCTCTCAATCATTTCTTCTAAGGCCTTAGCCGTAAGTCCCGTGACTGGGATGTCATTGTCGTATGCGGGCTTCCTCCACCCATCATTGCATGTGTCAGCATGGCTTGTTGTCTTGAAGCTATCTTCCTTGTGTAGGCGTTGTGAATTGCTCACAGGAGGTTGCTTCCATCTTACTCCTTGTTGTTGCTTCACGCCAACACTTGGGGTGCATGAACGTGCTGGCTCCTGCCTGGCCTGTCGGTAGGTACCTTCAGAGTCTCCCACTCCTTCTGGATGTTGCGGCTTTTGATGGTTGCCATCATGCGACGCCTCCCTAGCTGGTGCAGCTTGTTCGTTAGCATGCGGGGGTGGTGGCGGAGGTGCGGCATATCCTTGACTCCTTAAAATCTCCCTGAGAGCAAGGAGTTCTTCAAGTGCCGCCATCATTGCCGGTGTGACTGGAGGCATGTTGGTTGCATTCCTTGGTTGTTGCTGTACTTCCTCAGCTGGTATCCCAGATGGGAATTCCTGATTCATCCTCGTCCTTTGCTCTTGCGGAGGTGCATCGTTTTGATCTTCCGGCCCGTATTGTGCAGGAGGCGCATTTGTGGATGGCATGGATGAAGCCGTAGATTCTGCATCCGGAATATGAGAAGGTCTTGGTTGGCTTCTCGTTGGCTTTGACTTGCTTGCACCCGCCTTCTTTGGTCGTCTTCCAGTCATAACTCGCGGTATGGAACGGCTTTTTGTTTGAATCACACTGACGGCGCCAAATGTTAAGTCTGCTTCCGTTGGGTAACTTCAGGCTTCTCTCCCACGAATGGGCTCTGGATGTGTGCACGGGAACGGGTATCTGTATGTATGCTGCGATCCTTGAAACACGATCCTCGAACTAGTCTTCAACTTCCTGACTTTGATCTCTCGAACTCCGGGTCCTGCACAAAGGGCAGTAACCAGCGTGGGAGAGGGGGGGAAGCTGGTTGGGCCCTCTCCGACGCTCAAGTCAAAATATTTAGAGAGATAAAGTCTTTTAGAGAGAAGTCAGATAACGAAATGCCCGAATGAGGGAGTTGTTGAAAATGGGAGACCTAGATCCCTATTTATAGGGAACCAAATGATCATGCCCAGTTTTGAACGGTTTGATGTCGGTATGAAGGAAAACGTATACCGTCATCAAAGTGGACTATGCGCGCACTGACTTCTCGTACTTGGCAAAATAATCGGGATAAGCGCGCGGAGAACGTCGGTAATCCGGACCTACCCGGATTGTTTAGCAATCCGGAAGTCCCCCGGTCCGGGTACTGCGCGTATTCCGGACCGTTTTGGACTTGGGTATCCGCGGAAGAGTTCTTTTACGGGTTTTGGAGTATTCTGCGAGGCCCGGAATGTAAATACGAACCCAAATTGGATAGATATCTAAAAGCGACTTTCAGAAGTCGTGGGAGTCATTACTATGACTGATCTCCTGGATCGTCGTCAACTATATGGAGTCGAGGGGAAGATAGCAGCTACTTGCTTGGGGAATAAGGATGAAGTATTGAGATGGCATAGGCGTTTGGGTCATGTCTCAGAACAATATTTGAATCATTTGGATGTTTTAGGCTTGAATAAGACCTATGGTTGTATCAAACAATGCACTATATGTCCTCTTGCAAAGCAATCTAGATTTTCATTTCCAATCAGTGATTCAATTGCTTCAAAGCCCATTGATTTTGATTCACATGGATTTATGGGGTCCATACAAAGTGCCTACCTTCAAGAACAATCAATATTTCTTGAATATTGTTGATGATCACTCAAGGGCAACTTGGGTTTATTTGATGAGACACAAGAATGATACTTTCTTGCACATCAAGAATTTCATGATCATGGTGAAGAATCAGTTTGGTACAATGGTCAAGACTTTGAGGAGTGACAATGGGACTGAGTTCATCAACTCAGTTTGCAAAGACTTGCTTCTTCAATATGGAATCCTTCATCAAACAAGTTGTGTGCATACACCACAACAAAATGGCAGGGTTGAACGCAAGCATAGGGACATCCTCAACATTGCTAGAGCTATAAGGTTTCAAGCTTCTATGCCATTGAGGCATTGGGGATATTGCATACTCAATGCTTGTTACTTGCTCAACAGGATACCCACCTCTATCTTGAAGTTCAAGTCACCTATGGAAGTGTTATATGGAAAAGCCCATTCTCTTCATCATTTGAGAACCATAGGTTGCTTATGCTTTGCAACCAAATTGAACAACCATGACAAGTTTAGTCTGTGGGCTGAACCATGCATCCTTATGGGGTATTCAACCTCCCAAAAAGGGTACCTTGTGATGAACATTTCCAACTCAATATTTCATGTTTCAAGGGATGTTCTCTTTCATGAAGACATATTTCCATTTAGCATGTCCAAGGATGCTTTGAAGGCTCTTATTCCATCCTTTTTGGGAGCCAAGCAATCCATTGAAGTCTTCTCACCAGAGAATCCAACTTACTTTGATGAGGATGTACAAAGATACAATCCAATCAATGAAGCCCCAACACCTCAACAAATCCCAACACCTCAACCACCAATTGAAGAAGAGCCACCCCAACCCTCTAATCTAAGGAGGAGTCTTAGAATTGCACAACTCAACCCACCACCACCTAGGAGAAGTGCAAGGATTGCTGAGCTTCAACAAAGGTCAAGTTCCAATGCCACTTTTGGTGGAAAGGTATGTGTCTTATGACACTTTGGGTCCTCAATACAAATGCTTCTTGGCTGCCATTGACAAAATCAAGGAGCCAAGCTCCTACAAACAATCAAGGATCCCAATTGAATTTTGGCCATGAAGGAAGAGATACAAGCCCTTCAAGCCAACAACACTTGGGAGCTAATTGAGCTTCCTCAAGGCAAATCATCAGTTGGTTGTAAATGGGTCTTCAAGGTCAAGTACAACTCTGATGGAAAGATACAAGGCAAGATTGGTTGCCAAGGGATTCACTCAAGTGGAAGGGATTGACTTCAATGAGACATTCTCTCCTGTGGTCAAGATGGACACAGTGAGGATCATCTTAGCATTGGCAGCTACCAAATCATGGGGATTGTACCATATGGATGTGAACAATGTTTTTCTTCAAGGTGACTTAACTGAGGAAGTATACATGGACATCCCCCAAGGTTTTGATCCTTCTAAGTCTCTTGAGGGGTCTACCAAACGTGTATGCAAGCTTAAGAAGTCACTATATGGCCTTAAACAAGCTTCAAGACAATGGAACATCAAGCTCACCCAAACCTTGTTGAAGAATGGATACACACAATGTGCTTCAGATCATTCCTTGTTCACCAAGATACAATGTAATGACAAAGTGTTTATACTAATCTATGTTGATGACCTTTTTATCACTGGCTCCAATACCAAGATGATCAATCAATTGAAGCACACACTTCAAATTGAAGGATTTGGGGGACTTGAGGTATTTTTTGGGATTGGAGATTGCAAGATCAACTCAAGGCCTTGTGATCAATCAAAGGAAATATGCAATGGAGCTCATTGAGGATGCTGGCTTAGGGGCTGCAAGGCCTTCTGAAACTCCTATAGAATTCAATGTCAAACTCACAACACATGAGTATGACAAAGCATCCAACTCCAACACTGATGATGTGCTACTAGAGGATGCTACTTCATATAGGAGAATTGTTGGTAAGTTGCTATATCTTACCATGACAAGACCAGACATTAGCTTCTCAGTTCAAAGACTAAGTCAATTTGTTGGCAAGCCAAAGAAGTCTCACTATGATGCTGCCATAAGGATAATCAAGTACATCAAGGGCACCCCAGGCCAAGGCTTGATCTATCCTTCCAACAACAACCTTAATTTGAGCTTGTTTTGTGATTCTGATTGGGCTGCTTGCACCTTTAGTAGGAAGTCAGTGAGTGCCTATTGTGTTAAGCTTGGTGCAGCCATGATAGCTTGGAAGGTCAAGAAGCAAGATACCATTTCCCTATCAAGTGCTGAAGCAGAGTATAGATGCCTTAGAGTTGCTATTCAAGAGGCACTTTGGGTAGGAATAATTCTCAAGGAACTTGGTTTGCAAGTAAACCTTCCTATTCCCATATACACAGATAGTCAAGAAGCTGTGAAGATTGCTAAAAATCCAATGTTTCATGAGCGTAACAAACACATTGAATTGGATTGTCACTTCACAAGACATCACATTGAACAAGGCAGGATTGGTGTTCACTACATTCCGTCAAAGGATCAACTAGTTGACTTGCTAACCAAGGCTTTAGTGAAGAACCAACACTTGGCTTTATTGAAGCTATATGGAATCAAGGATGCCTTTCAAGAAAGAAAAGAAGAAGAAAATGATGGGAGAATATAGAGTGTAGTATATGTTGATGCCTCATATTGTCTACACTCACTCTTAGTTGCATACATAGTGTAAGTGTCTACACCTACAATTAGTTGTATACACCCGGCCACTAGGTTAAGCTAGTATAGTCCTAGTTGGTGAGCCTAGCCTCACTTAGTATATATAATGCACACTTTAGTTTGTAATCCCTAATCATCAATAAAGTATGATTCAAGCTTATACCATCTTTTTTCGTGATCCATATCGATGCCCCTTTGTTCGTCGTTTTGATCGACTTCATACGCGGCAACCCTTTGAGATATTAGCTACCTCTATGGGCGAGACGGCTTCGGACCCGTAGACCATGCTGAAGGGGGTTTCGCCAGTTTCTCTTTTCGGTGTGGTTCTGAGCGCCCAAAGTACTGGCCCAGCTCCTCGACCCAATTTACCTTGAGAGTGGACACCCTCTTCTTTAGTCCATTCATGATCGTTTTGTTTGCCGCCTCAACTTTTCCATTAGTTTGCGCATGATGGACAGAACCGGAGCAATGGTTGATAAGCATCTCTTAACAAAAGTCGGCCAATTCGTCGCTGGCAAATTGGGGGTTGTTATTACTGATGAGGATTTTCGGCACTCCATATCGGAATATGATTTATTCACGAATGAACTTTATCATTTGGAAATTAGTTGTTGACGCTAAAGCTCTGGCTTCTATCCATTTAGAGAAGTAGTCGATGGCAACCACGATATGTGTTCGCTGACCTGTGGATTTGGGCAGAGGCCCTATGAGGTCGATTCCCCACTGTGCGAAGGGCCTAGTCGATCATCATAGGCGTGGAGCGTATACTTGGTAGGCAGGGCAGGCTTGCACGAGCATTATTTCTTTTTTATGCATTGTTGTCCAGTAGAATCCTTGTCGTAAGGCATTTAACACCAAAGTTTTGGCTCCTTCGTGACATCTGGCGTCGCCTTTGTGTAGATCTTTCATAATCCTTTCCATCTGAGGGGCGGCTATGCATCAAAGATATGGAGTTTTTGACTAATATAAGCCTATATGAACAACCAAATACAAATATAGGCTACATAAACAATTATTTACGAATATAGGCATAACCGAGATGTCACATCTCGGTTAAGAGAAAAAAAAAGTAAAAGTGTTTTTCTTTGGCTAGGGCTGTCAGCATGCTGCCATGTGCATACTGACAGCATGACCAGATGCTTTGAAAAGCATCTGGTCCGGTCCGGTTCTGACCGGACCAGATACTTGAAAAAGTATTTGGTCCGGTCCGGTGGCTGTTGGAGGACCCGGCGAAGCAAAAATTACAAAAAAAATTAAATAAAACTTCCAATTGCATTTTCGACAGCAGAAATCACTGTTTATCAAAGTATGAATCACTGATAATACTTTGATAAACAGTGATTTCTACTATCGAAAATGCAATTGGAAGTTTTATTTAATTTTATCGTTTAGATAAACCATGGTGATTTTCTTCTCTTGATAAAATGTGCATCCACAAAATAGTTAAAATATAATAAAAAATTGAATATTCATGTATAATTTCAAAATATTTATTTCTCAACTACAAGTATAGTTTTAAAAAATATCATCATATATATATATTGTATTTTTTGCTTCGTCGGGTCCTCCAATAGAGACCAGACCAAATATGATTGTTTTCTTCTCTTGCAGTTGGAAGGTTTATTTAATTCTATCGTTTAGATAAAACATTGTGATTCTCTTGATAAAATGTGCATCTACAAAATAGTTAAATCGATATGATAAAAAATTGAATATTCATGTATAATTTTAAAATATTTGTTTCTCAACTGTATGTATAGCTTTAAAAAATATCATCGTAAATAAATTTTTTTTTTGTAATTTTTGCTTCGCCGGATCCTCCAACAGCCACCGACCGGACCAAATAATTTTTCAAGTATCTGGTCAGAACCGGACCAGATGCTTTTAAAGCATCTGGTGGTTAGGACCGGACCAGATGCTTTTTCAAAGCATCTGGCCCGGTCTGGTCAGAATTGGATCGGACTAGATGCTTTTCAAAGCATCTGGTCACGCTGTCTGCATGCTGGCTGACAGCCCTGGCCAAAGAAAAACATTTTTACTTTTTTTTTCTCTCTTAACCGAGATGTCACATCTCGGTTAGGCCTATATTCGTAAATAATTGTTTATGTAGCCTATATTTGTATTTGGTTGTTCATATATGTAAACACCTAATTTTGGACCACGCGCGACACGCGTGACATGTGGCGTGCTAAATGAGGAAATGTCTAAATATGGCAAGTTGAGGAGCTTCCAAGAATGCTTCAGTGCAAAATTATGATAGTTTATATATTTATTGCAGTGTATATTTTCTGAATATTTGTATTAAGTATTTAGAATATTTAGAGTATATTAGGAGAATAAATCAGTATTATTTACTGCTTAGATTAAATTAGACCTAGACACTATATATAGTGGTCTATGTTTACATTGTAGGGGGAACAGAAACAGAATTGAAGATCTACCGAAAAATAAAGCGTTGTTGTGATTCCATGTTTTAATCAGTTCTTTTATTATTATTATTATTGTTATTATTATTATTATTATTTTTGCAGGTACCGGGGGTCATCTTCTTCCTCTGACCATCGTGCCCGACCGCGCCTCCTCTGACCCCTGGTGTCCCCGGTCCTCATCCATCACGCGCCCCTCGCTGCTTACACCTCCAATCCTATAGGACTCCACCAATTCATTCAGTGGACGGTCATTATCCTTCAGGCAGAGCCCACCGTCGTCATCATCATGGTCCAGTAGAGTCCCTTGGCGAGAATAAGATCACGTACAGATAAGAAGAATCTGTATATCTATTTTGGTTTAATTATTAGTTTTATATTATTTCTTTATCTATTTATTCTAACTTTAATTTTAGTTGTGTTTCATAGCAGTAATGCCGTAGTGGAAGGAACCCAAGCCTTCTCACCTAATATTATATTAATTGATGGGTATATATATATATATATAGATATTCTAATAATAGTTCATAAACATAAGTTATTATTTAATTTATATATAATTACTTTCTAACACTTTAAAGCATTTGTTATTTTTTTTGTTTTTGTATGTAGTTTAGCTTCTTTTATTTCAATGTTAAATAAATAAATAAAAATAAAATGGTTAATAGGTGAATAGAGTACCAAAAGGGCGAGATAATTACCAAGTGTTTTTAACTCGTAATAGAATCCCTGAATCCGAATATCTGATCGTAGACTGATAATACGCTTAGTTAATTAATTCGTTATTTGCCTAGGTAAATTAGGATTTTAATTAGCCTTTAATTAACTAGTGGCGACTCTTTCAATATCCACGTTTTCAAAACGTATAATCGCCTTAGGTCAGATTTTAGGTCTGACAATATAGGTTTATATTAGTCAAAAACTCAAAGATATGGCGTGGACTATCCCCTCTAGTAGAGGTATCAATCCAAGATTGTGAATCGTCCCGCCATTCTCTGAATTTTGGTCGCCTCCAATGGATATTCTGGAAGGTAACCATGTTCCAAATAGTTCTGGGTGGGGGTTTGTTAGATTACGGGGAGAAATCACTACGGAAACTTAAACATGGTATATGCTAGTAATATCAATTACGCAACGGAAAGTTTACACATACCTCAAGAGTAACCGTAGTCCAAGATCCTTGCTCGAGGGAGTTCGCGATCCTCCGGACGGGACCCGTAGAGATTCTTGTTAGAGAAGCCCTACGTAGTGCAGCTCCACAGCAAAGCCTCTGATCGATTCTCGGCACGGGGACAGATCTCTGGAGAGTTTGCTCGAAAGCAATTTGGCACACCCTTGGTGACTTATGTGGTTCGGCTGAAACCTTAGTGTAGGAGGAGGGTTTTTCTCTCTAAAACTCTATTGTGAGGGAATTATGATAAACCCTAAAATTTCCCTAACACCTCTTATTTATAGGAGGAGTAAAGTGAACAAAAGTCTCATTTACCCCAACCATAAATTCGGTCGGCCTATGTATTTGGGGAGGCCCAATTTAGGGCCTCACATTTCAATTGGGATTTGGGTCTGGCCCAATTACCCTAATGTGAGATTTACCCAAGTTCATTAGGTAAATTATACATATTATGGGCTACCAATTACGGCGCCCATCACCATATGCTTACAACTCCCACTCGCCGGAATGGGAGGGTGCCTGTTAATGTATTGTTGTCCAAATCCGCATCAACATTTCTCCCCTTTGATCAGCTCCATGCTTCTGAATAGCTCATATGAGGTTTGCCGTGCGACCGGCGGATACGACGGGTATAGTGATACTCATCTGTTAGGAGTATTGTAGCGCCCGCGAAACGTTGATTCCATTTTCTTTAATCAACCTGTTATAAACAACATTTATATATTGTACCGCGCTGTATCCTAGGTCAACTGATAATTCTCCATTTGCCTAGTTTCCACATAGGAACACTTCTCCAAGGCATCCGTACAAGTATTCACAAAATTTAACTAATATCCGGCTGGTGGCCACCTAGTGAATACAAGAGTCGGTGAATTCCAGGTGAACTTGACCATCCTCATCGCTCATACCCTTATTCAAACCCAACCGGTTTCCAAGACGTGGTCACTGGGACTTTTTGTTCAGCACTACGCTCGTACACCGGGAAGCAAGCATTGAGCCTGACCTTAGGTATGAGTTCTGAGTCCATGAGGATTCTTCGGGTGCCTCTTCTTAAGGCTCCCGGGATAAATCACACGCTCGTGGTGAAGAAGTTTGCGCCCACCAGAATCACGAGGTTTCCTTCCTAGCACAACCGAGCTATGACCCTGTGATCGGACGTGGCACGCGTAGTATGAAGCACGCGTTGATAGCATACATGAACCTTTTGGGTTGACAGGAAAGGGATATGTTGTTAGGTTATGAGATCTAGGTCAACGGGTTGTCGGCTTTGATCTCACTCCTTACTGGGGATGTGTGTGATCCGGTATTCCTGAATTGCCCTGTCTTAGCCTATGTCTTTCCTTCCTTCCTTCCTTCCTTTGCTTCCTCTCTCTTTCTACCCTGCAGAAGGGGCAGTACCAGACACGGAGGGGGGGGTGGTGCCTGGTGAACCCTCTCCGATGCCTAAGTCAGTATTCTTCTCAGAGAGATAAACTAGAGAGATGTCAGAGCAAAATAATCCAAATTGCCAAGATGCCCCAATGAGTTGTGAAGGTGGGGTATTTATAGGCAACGGTGTCATTAAGGTGGCTTAATGACATCGTTAACCTTTAAAAACAATTAATTAACCTTTAAGCACATAATTAAGACCTTAGGATACAGAGAAGGTAGACGACGTGAACCGGGTGTGGGTGTCCGAAAATGGCGCAGGGGCCCTTGGGGGGGGGGGGGAGAAATCCGACCCCCAAGGGTAGGGGTTGGGTGAGGGCACCCAACCCCTCCTAGGGGGGATGGGGTTGGCCAACCCCATCCCTCCTAGGAGAGATCGGGTTGGCCGACCCGATCTCTCCTAGGAGAGATCGGGTTGGTCCACCCGATCTCCCCTAGGAGAGATCGGGTTGGCTGACCCGATCTCTCCTAGGGGAGGTCGGGTGTGGCCACCCAACCTCACCTAGGCGAGTTTTCCTCGGCCGGACGGGCGCTTCGGCCCCGTCCGAGTCGTTGATGTTCTCGTGAAGTGTTCGGGTTGAAGTTTCGATTTACAAACGTTAATGGGACGATAAAAATATAACAGTTTGGAAGTCAACGGGTTCAAATTGGGCGTATATCCATCACATGCCCCCGAGTCAACCAATGGCCTAACCCTTGATTGACTCTATTTTAGGATGGTATGACACGCGCAATTTGAAACCGGGATTTTACCTTCTTGTCTGAATGCTCGCTTACCCTTAGATACGTGCCTCTGACTCTGCCCCCTGCCTTATGAGATAGAGGAATTGTAAACGTCAGAGTAGCACGGACGTGTGCCTAGGCAAGCGTCCGTGTGCGGTAGGAATAATAAACTTATCTTTGCTACAGGTGCATACTCAAAAAATACACACTTGCACAGGGGTGTGATATGAATGCAACTAAATAACTTATGCTTCAATTTCGTGCCGGGATTCTATCTACGTGAGGAAAAATTTAATTTTGGCCAATATTTTTTTCTAAGTATGGAATACTAGGAAATAAACCTTAGGGGATGTTAACTATGGTGAGTATGAGCTTAACCGTGGTTAACGGGAACTAGTTTTTGAATCTTGTCCCTTGAAATTTTCTTTTCTAAAATTCAACGGTGTTGATTTAGCGACTTTAGGAAAACCCTAATCCTTTGTGCTATAAAAGGGCAAGTGATTACCTCATTCTCCAGTCGGACTTACTTCTCGGGGCGGGTGTTGTATTGAGGTACGTGTTTCTTCTCTTGTGTAAGTGTTGCTCTTGAGGGACTTAATTCTGCTTCTCCTTCAATCGTTTCCTTACTTGTCTCGTTCTTGATTTGTATGTCTTCCTGGTAATGTAATCCTATTTGGTTCGTCATTTTTCATCTTTTTACCTTCATGTTTCCGCTTACTGGCGGGCGAAGTCCTCCCTATTGGGATTATAATTATCTCCTTTTGCCCCCTGTCTCTGCTAGTTGGCCAGTGGTGTCTCTCTCCTTATGCTGGGGGTTATTACTATCTCCCTCTGTCCCCCTGCCTCTGCCTGTTGGCTGGTGGGGTCTCCTTATGCTGGGGGTTATTACTATCTCCCCCTGCCCCCCTGCCTCTGCCTGTTGGCTGGTGGGGTCTCCTTATGCTGGGGGTTATTACTATCTCCCTCTGTCCCCCTGCCTCTGCCTGTTGGCTGGTGGGGTCTCCTTATGCTGGGGGTTATTACTATCTCCCCCTGCCCCCCTGCCTCTGCCTGTTGGCTGGTGGGGTCTCCTTATGCTGGGGGTTATTACTATCTCCCCCTGCCCCCCTGCCTCTGCCTGTTGGCTGGTGGGGTCTTTCTATTCTTGTCTTTTTACCTTGTGTCCATCTTTTTAGGGGAATGAGTTTGTATCTCTTGTCCACTGTTCGCTTTCTATTTTCTTTAGGCTAAGCCTGTGTTTTTTCGATCAGCAGAACTCTCCGGTGATTGATGAGGAGTAAGAGGCCAGTACGTGTGGGAGTAGTTAATTCTGGGACCGGACCTTCGATTGCAAAAAGATCGGTTTTCTATGGTGTGGGGAGGTGTTCTCTAACTGGAGGTAAGGGTGGTGACGTTAGGGTGCCATCTTCTTTCTATATTGATGCCCCCCAATCGAAGGTCCGGGAGCCATCTTTTCCTTCTTCCTTGTTTGGTGAGTCCTTGAGCCTCTGAGTTTCCTTAGTGTACATTGGTATTTACTCTGTGCTTTGTTATAGGTAGACTTCGTCTTCCGCGTCTGAGTCGGAAGGAGCTGTCTCGTCCACCTGTTGATGGAATTGTTGGGTCTGAGTGGGCGCCTTATTATGGGCGTGGGGCTCGTTTTGACAACCAATCTTCTTTGCAAACTCCTGAGATTGGAGTTCGTGTTCTGCAGTCTGCTGTTCCTCCTGCCGATCGTGTGTCCCTATCCAAAGGGTCGGAGGCAACATATGAGTTGGCTCGTGATGTGTTGGCTCGCTATGCTCCTGTAATGTAACCGTTTTATCCTTTAGCATATTTCTTCTCCGTGTGTTATCCGTCTCATCTTTTGTTTTTGTTGTAGGGTATGGCCGACCTTGTTAATTTATCCACTCTTGCTATTGATCTTGCTGAGGAGAGGAAGGTGTACGAGGACATTTGTGTTTCCCTTAAATCCAGTCTTATTAGCTGTTTGGAGCATAGTCGCATCACCGATTTGCGGTGCCGAGACTTGGAGGGTCGCATTGCTCTTCTTAATGAAGAGGTTGAGGCGTTGAGACAAAGGTCTTATTGTGATGAGACACTCCGGGCTGCTGAGTTAATCTCTCTGGAGGAAATGTGTCGTATGGAGGCGAAGGAGTGTGCCATTGCTGAGTATATGGCCTCCTCCGCTTATCAGGCTGCTATCGACGTTCGCTGCTCTGTGGCGAAACGTATTTCCTTGAAGGAGATTCTTGAGCGTATTCACATGATTGCTCCTGACTTTCCTTTCTCTCGACTTGGTGATTTGTCAGACTTTGCTATTAAGCATATTGCGAAGATGAGGGGATAGTACCCCTATTTCTTGTGGTAGTCTCGTGTGTTTGTGAGTTGTGGTTGTCTTTAGAGTTTAAAACTCCACCTTTCTTAGTGTTGCCATCTTTGTCTGATACACTTGTCTCTACTCGTTGTATACATGGCCGTGTGCTTATATCTCTTCTCATGATGTTTCCCTATGCCTTGTGTATGGCTCTTTGGTTATAGACCCTTCCCTTGGTGTGTTTCCTTTATTTATCTTTCTTTCATGCTTTCCTTCATGTCATACCTGCCATTTCATAAAGAAAAAACATTATTTGTTCTTCACATTACTTTACTTAGAAATTTCTTTCTCATGATATCCTTCTGAGCATGGTATCCTTCTAAGAATGGTGTGATGATCTCTTCTGATACCCCTTACACGGTATACGTTGTACTGTTAGACCAAAGATACGCTCTTGGTGGGCGTCGAAATCTGTTCACGAGACAGGCTCTCGGACGGCACTTAACGTTTCACAGGATAGGCTCCCGGAGGGCTCAGGTTAGACCAAAGATACGCTCTTGGTGGGCGTCGAACTGGTAGTTTGAAATCTACCTCAAGATACGCTCTTGGGGGCGTCGAACTGGTAGTGTTTTTTCTACCTCAAGATACGCTCTTGGGGGAGTCGAATCTGGTAGGTTGCAAATCTACCTCAAGATACGCTCCTGGGGGCGTCGAATTCGTAGTTTTTGGAAACCACTCTCAAGATACGCTCTTGGTGCGTCGAATTCGTAGTGTAATAGCTACTCTCAAGATACGCTCTTGGAGGCGTCGAATGTCGTAGTATGAACACTACTCTCAAGATACGCTCCTGGGGGCGTCGAAGTTCGTAGTTTTTGGAAACCACTCTCAAGATACGCTCTTGGTGCGTCGAATTCGTAGTGTAATAACTACTCTCAAGATACGCTCTTGGGGGCGTCGAAGGTCGTAGTATGAACACTACTCTCAAGATACGCTCTTGGGGGCGTCGAATGTCGTAGTATGAAAACTACTCTCAAGATACGCTCTTGGGGGCGTCGAATGTCGTAGTATGAAAACTACTCTCAAGATACGCTCTTGGGGGCGTCGAACCTGTCATTGACTTGAAGTCATATCTGTGTAAGGATAACTTTGTGATTGTACCACTACATTCACTGGAAAATACTTTTGAGTAACTACTACTCCCTTAGGAGCATTCATGTTTTTGTACACTTGGGATGCCTTGGTGCACCAAGACATCCTTTGTAGGAATCAAAGATAGTTGTAGAGTTGGAGTAACTTCGTGAGTTCTCCTTCTCCAAAGGTTGTTTTTTGAAAAGCTTGTAAAGCTGAAACATGCAAAATACTAAATATGAAACTAAGGATATGGGGTGGTCACTGTGTCTGTTGCCACGTATTCCTTGAATCCTCCATTGTAAATCATTTCTTCCACTTCCACCTTCAACACCATGCAGTTGTTGGTTTGATGCCCCCAGGTCCCATGGTACTCACACCAACCCTGTGCATCTCCTCCTAGGAAGGCCATGCCTTCCTCCCTGCATGTTGGTAGCTCTTGCTTGAGGTGCTTGTGGAAAATTTCTTCTATGCTGAGTATGAGGGGTGTGAATGTGAAATTGACACTTCTTCCCAATGTGTCCATTTCTCTTCCTCTCATCGGAACTTCATCCAACTGCTCCGCTTCCCGTGCAAATGCCTTGTCCAGCCTTGCCTTGAGCTCTCTCATTGTGCTCGTCATGACCATCTCATAGAGCCCTCCATAGGTCCCAAATGAGTTTGGATGCATGTTTCTAATGAATGCCCTTACTGCTTCTCCCCTTGTGATGTCCATGTTGGCACCATAATTGAAGAATCTCTGGAAATAGCTTGATATAGACTCCCGTGGCATTTGCTTGATATCATCTATGTAGCGGAAGCCTTTTAGGATGGAGTTCCTTGTTCTGTTCCCTATTATGGTGTCTGGTTGCCAAGGTATGGATGTCACCTTCACAGCCTTGCTCCTGTGTCTCCCTGTAGGCACTGTTTGAAAAAACTGCCTGCTCAAACGGAGTGTCACTCCACTCCTCCTCCTTCCTTGCCTTTGTCTCCTTTTCCTCCTTCTTCTGTCCTGGTTGGCCCCTACCATGACTACAGCCACTGTGTCTGTCCCGTGTGATCCACGTCTCATTGAGTTGACGTAGCATTGCCTTGCGGTGCGTTGATCACCCAGGACCTCTCCAACCCCGTTCTCCGTGATGTACTTCAGCTTCTGGTGAACAGTGGATGGCACTATTTCATATGGGTTTATGGTTGTCCTTCCTAGGATCCCATTGTAGGCTCCCAGGCTTTCAACCACCAAGAAATTGACATTTACCCTCAGCTGGGTCCATCCTTGGCCCATGGTCACTGGCAGGGTTATCATCCCCAGGGGGTAACTTGTTGCCCCTGAGAAGCCAACTAGAGGGAAGTTGACTGGCTTGATGTCTGCTTTGGTTTTCCCTATCTCTTCCAACACTCTCAGGCTTAGGAGGTCAGCTGAGCTGCCCCCATCCACCAAAATTCTCTTTACATCAAAATTGTCAATATCTAAAGTAATAACTAGAGCATCGTCATGTGGAAAGACGATGTGGCTCTTGTCCTTCTCCGAGAATTCGATCTTCACCTCTTCTCCTTCTCTTGGTCTTTTTCTCCACCTTGGCACTGAGCTTAGCTTGGATGCATAGACCTCTCTTGCATTAGCAGTTGGGCCACCCGATGCTACTCCTCCATGTATCATATTTATGACTCCTTTTTTGTTGGGTGGAGGGTTGTAGTCTATCTTTCCCTTGCCCTTGTCTTTCTGTGATGGCCCTAGTTGCATACTGTTGCCCCCATGGTCTATGAATTGCTTCAGTTCTCCCCTCTGGACGATGTTGTTTATGCTTAGCTTTAGGCTAAAGCATTCATTTGTGTCGTGACCATAAGCCTCATGGTTGTCACACCATCTATCCTTGTGATTTCCCACCATTGGGGCTCTCCACCTTGCAGGGGGTGACCAAAGCTTTTGGTTCCGCATCTCTCTAAGTACGGTGGCTGGAGTGGCGTTCAGTGGGATGAACTTAATGACGTTTATTTCTCTAGCCTTTAAGGGTTCACCCATTTGGTTTCTTTGCTGTGGCGGACGCCATTCCTGCTGCCTTGCATGCTGCGGTGCCTGGGGTGGCTTGCCTTTGTTTGGCTTTTGATTATCTTCCTTTGCTGCCTGGATTTTGGCCTTCTTGCTTGCCCTGTGCCTTTCAAGGTCGATATGCGTTTTAACTCTTCCTGCAAGCTCCTCCAAGGTGCTTGCTGGCTTTTTGGCCATCTTTTCAGCCAATGTTGACCCAAAGCGACCTAAGTTTCTGATGAAGGCTCGTATAATCTCCCCTTCGGTGATGTCTCCCTGGATGTCTGCAATATTCTGGTTGAACCTAGTATAGTAACTGGCCAGGGATTCATCGTATTCTTGTTTCACGTCATCAATGGATCCTGTTCCCTTGAGGAGTTTCCTCTCCCCTAGGTATCTCTGCAGAAACTTAGCTTTTAGCTGCTCCCATGAGTGGATGCTCTCAGAGGGCAGGCTGAAGAACCAATGTGAGGCCACCCCTGTTAGGGTGTTTGGGAATAAGAGTGCCTTGTACCTTTCATCAGTGGTCCTCCCGAATAGGGAGGCCTCATGTTGTTGGATATGCTCTAGGGGGTCTCCCTTCCCATTGTACTTTGCAATTTGCACTGTGTGCAGGGAGTCTGGTACCCTGTTCATCTCCAGTTCCTTTGTGAAAGGGTGGTTTGTCTTGTCACTTAGACAATGCAGGCTGGGTTTCTTTGACTCATTCAATTTCCGGGTTATCATGGCTTCTATCTCCTCCGGGGTGATCATCACCTGCGCCGGAGTATAATCCCTCTGATACCCATTATAGTTGTAGACTGGGCTTACTGGGTTCCCTTGTCCATGCTGGTATGGACTGTAGGTGTACCCTTGGTACGCCTGCTGGGGTGCTTCATAGAAGTCTTGCCTCCTTGGAGGTCTTGCTTGTCTTTCCTCCCCAAGCGGGGTGTAAGCCCTGTTGCTCTGCTGTTGCCTAGGAGGCACGAATTGTTGCCTTCCCTCTGGGGGTGGCTCCTGGTAATATCTTCTTTGCTCCTCTCGCTGCCCTGCTTGAGGGTGCGAGTAGTGCTCTTCTGTCGGGATCTGCTCCTCCTCATGAGCTTCAGTGTAAGTCCCTTGGGTGTATGCCGGCCTTGCATATGCTGTGTGGGCGCGGTTATCATCTCTTTGTGCCGGCATCCCATACGGGTACCTTTGGGGTTGCTCCTCATAATAATATCCCTCAGGGGGTGCCGTGTTGTGGGAAGGCATTCCCTGTTGTTCTCTTGCTCTCTGTGGCCTTCTTGCCCGGGGGGTGGAGGCTGTGGAGGACTCAGCCCCAGCTGGGCGTGAAGGTCCTCCCTCCTGGTTGTTCTGTTGTTGAGGAGGCTGTGGTATTTCTTGGGGCTCTGGATGCATTGGTTGCTTCCCAGGGTTAGGCTGCCTCCCTGGGGGTATGGGTTCTCTCCTCCGCCCATTGCCCCCGGGTGGGCGTTGGTGCCTAGACACCCTACTGTTCGTCATAGCTCGTGTAATTGCCAGGCTTTCTGTCCGAAGCCTACAGACGGCGCCAAGTGTTAGGTTATGAGATCTAGGTCAACGGGTTGTCGGCTTTGATCTCACTCCTTACTGGGGATGTGTGTGATCCGGTATTCCTGAATTGCCCTGTCTTAGCCTATGTCTTTCCTTCCTTCCTTCCTTCCTTTGCTTCCTCTCTCCTTCTACCCTGCAGAAGGGGCAGTACCAGACACGGAGGGGGGGGGGTGGTGCCTGGTGAACCCTCTCCGATGCCTAAGTCAGTATTCTTCTTAGAGAGATGTCAGAGCAAAATAATCCAAATTGCCAAGATGCCCCAATGAGTTGTGAAGGTGGGGTATTTATAGGCAACGGTGTCATTAAGGTGGCTTAATGACATCGTTAACCTTTAAACACAATTAATTAACCTTTAAGCACATAATTAAGACCTTAGGATACAGAGAAGGTAGACGACATGAACCGGGTGTGGGTGTCCGAAAATGGCGCAGGGGCCCTTGGGGGGGGGAGAAATCCGACCCCCAAGGGTAGGGGTTGGGTGAGGGCACCCAACCCCTCCTAGGGGGGATGGGGTTGGCCAACCCCATCCCTCCTAGGAGAGATCGGGTTGGCCGACCCGATCTCTCCTAGGAGAGATCGGGTTGGCTGACCCGATCTCTCCTAGGGGAGGTCGGGTGTGGCCACCCAACCTCACCTAGGCGAGTTTTCCTCGGCCGGACGGGCGCTTCGGCCCCGTCCGAGTTGTTGATGTTCTCGTGAAGTGTTCGGGTTGAAGTTTCGATTTACAAACGTTAATGGGACGATAAAAATATAACGGTTTGGAAGTCAACGGGTTCAAATTGGGCGTATATCCATCATATGTCAATCATGCTATCACAGATTCTCATCTAGCCCAGAATGTGGTTAAATGACGAACAAAGTTCATCACTACGATATGCGAGACGAAGATCACATTGAGTTACTTCGAAACTAGATAATCGTCTCGCTTGATCAGGTTTATCCCCCTGACTCTTAGCCAGTCTTGTTCGGTGGAGGCCTCCCTCCATCACAAGACGACCGTACCTGTGTGACTAGGTAAGGCCCACATTCGACATAGTTTGGCAGAGGATTGCGTCCTCCTACCACTTAGTTTATAGACCGTAAATCTGATATAATCAAAACATTAAGACGTCAATTGATCATAAACTCGGTTTCAATTCATTCGCTTACAAAATGTAACTTTATAATATCAAAATGCTATCACAGATGCATGCCATTTCTAAACCCTACGCAATCCAAGCCGTTTTACATGCTTTTTGAATATCTCCCTGCGTAGTTGTTTAGTTAATGGGTCAGCAATCATATTATCAGTGGACAAGTATTCCATAGTGATTATATTGTCTTCTACCATGGATTTAGCATAAAAATATTTCACATCAATGTGTTTGGTCCTACTATGGTACTTCTGATTCTTAACTGCTGCAATGGCTGCCTGACTGTCAGAGAGCACCTTCACTGGTTTACTCTCGACGTCACCATTAAGCAGCGCAGTAAGAAGCCTTTTCATCCAGACTGTTTTTTGTACATTCTTAGAGAGAGCTACGAATTCCGATTCTATCGTTACACATGTTTTCTTCTTGCTCGTCCATGAAATGGCGGCTTTAGCAAGGAGGAACACTCCCCCTGTGGGGGACTTACGATCATCCGGATCGCCACCATGGTCGGCGTCACTGTAACCGGTCAATTCTAATTTCCCGCCCTCATAGAACAGAGCATAGTCGGTAGTACCTTTCAGATAACGAATTATTCGTTTTACAGCCTTTAAATGTTGATAGCCAGGATCTGATAGGAAACGTGCTACTAGGCCCACGGCATAACAGATATCCGGACGGGTGCATTGCATGGCGTACATCAAACTACCAACCATGCTTAAATATTATGCACCTTTCATCTGTTCGCGCTCCGCCAGGTTCTTGGAGTCGTCACGTTTTGACAGTGCGCACTCAAATACCATCGGCGTATCCATGGGTTTGGCATCCTGTAATTTGAACCTTTTCAACAGCTTTTTGATATATGCTTCTTGAGACAGACGCAATTTCTGGGTAGCCCAATCTCTAGAAATTTTAATGCCTAAGATATACGTGGCATCTCCCATGTCTTTCATCTCAAATACAGATGCTAACCAGGACTTTGACTTATTCATGAAACTCATGTCGTTTGCAGCAATGAGTATCTCGTCCACGTATAAGGTTAAGATGACATACTTGGACCCGGAGGTCTTATAATACACGCACGGATCCTCGTGAAGATTCACGAATTCGTTTCCAACGATTTCCTCGTGGAATCTGCGGTACCATTGCCGAGACGACTATTTAAGACCGTAGATGGACCTTTGGAGTTTACAAACTTTACGTTCGTTACCAGGAGTAATGAAACCCTCTGGTTGCTCCATGTAGATCTCTCCTCCAGGTTTCCGTGGAGGAATGCGGTCTTAACATCCATTTGGTGCAGCTCGGGATCAAGGCTTGCGACCAGGACCATTAATGGCTGTCATCATGGTTTTACGCACAGTTAGTGAGTTTCTCTTATCAAAGTCCACTCCGTGAATTGGGTAAGTCCTTTCGCAATAAGTCGAGCTGTTCAACCTTTTTCCATCAGTGGTGAGCCTTACTTCAGGGCTCACCTTATCCTTGCTCTCCTGTATTTAACAAGTTAATCAACTAAAGACGATAATGGCTTTCATTTAGGCAATCTCTCTCATTTATTATTTTCCTCCATTTCTTCACTTGAGGACTTTACAATGCTTGTCAACAGTTTTATACCTTACTTAATAGGATACTTGCCTCTGACTCTCATCTAGGCATTACGAGTCCCATTTATTAGTCTGGTCTTTTCTCCAATGCTTCTTATCGTAGCATCATTTCTGTTGGGAACGATCCTCCCACTCGGAACAATGCTTCTTATCGGAGCATTGTCTCTATTGGGAACAAGAGCAGTGCTAGGACCTTGACTTGCAACTCTCCTATTGCAACCTCTTGGTCTCGGGGTTTTACTTCCGAGATGCATTCCTTGATCACTAGGATGGAACCAAGTATGGTTGGTTCACTCCCACTGGAAACAATGGGTATTTTAGGTAGTTGTGTCATTCATGGTTTAGCTATATGACCATCAAGTTCAACTTGATTCGTCCAACAGAAACAGTGATTACTTGTGGTAGGTTTTATTCCTCCCACTGGATTTACTATGAAAATGTTCCCATTCTCATTTACCATGTCATTCACTTAAGTTACTGGTTCAAATCTCTCCCACTTGAATTAAGTGGGACCTGATTGTCACTGTTATTCTGCTCCGTTTTGATCATGACTACGTTGATTGAAACTGTTCATGAATTTGGAAAATTCGCTCTCTTAGTGATGTAATGTCTCATGTTCGACCACGGTACCATTTTATAAATCAAGTTGTAAACAGGTATTTTCTAAGAGTAACTGACTTACTCTTGTCCTAAATACGTGTTTATTGTGCAAATTAATGTCGCATGGTGATATAATTTAACTCATTATCACCCATCAGCTATAATGGCGACGTATGTTACCGATATTAATGGAACACAGTTTTAAAAGAACGTGAATCCCTTTTCATCATCTCTTAGGGAACAGCTGATTAAGTGATTCTAACATTATGCTTATAAACTATGCATCAGAAGTGTGTGATTCGATTTGAATGCCTAGCCTGACTTTTTGTTCAAGGCGTACGGAAGGAAAATCTTTTAAAAGATTTCATCCTTCTTCGTTTGCAAACTTATCTCAGAGATTTAATCCCATCTCCGAACTGAGCATTTCAGATTTTCATCTTATGCGTCAGTTGATACTTTTACAAGGTCGTGGTAGCTTTCGAAGCCTATTTCTTACCGATGCAAATGGTTTCAATAATTTGTTTACAAGGGAATGCAAACGAAAATTCAGCACATCATCATTCAGACACTTCATCATTAAATTCGTATTTTGAAACGATGTGTTCCGTCTATCGAGGTCCACTTGCGCGTAGCGAATTTCACCGAAGTTTTAACACTTGGTTAAATCGTTTCACTTCTTGTTGGATATCTATCCAATTCGGGTTCGTATTTACGTTTCGGACCTCACAAACACGACGAAACCCATAAACGGATTTTTTTGTGGACACCCCGAGTCCAAAATGGTCCGGATGCGCGCAGCACTCGGACCGGGACTTCCGGATTGCCTCAAGGCAACCCCGAGGTCCGGATTGCCCCATGGCAATCCGGACCATGTCGGACATCCGACATGGTCCGGACTGTTAACTGGCACCGCGCGCTTACCCCTATTATTTTTACTAAGTATGAGAAGTCAGTGCGCACATAGAAAACCTCGATGCCGGTAATCGTTCTCCTTTAAACCGGCATTGAACCGCATAAAAACGGGTACGGTTCTCGGGTTTCCTATAAATAGGGACCTAGACCTCCCATTTGACAAGTGAACTCGAAACTCTCTCAAATTGGCTATTTGTGCTCTGACCTCTCTCTACATACTTTCTCTCTCTAGATTGTGACTTAAGCATCGGAGAGGGCTCAACCAGCAACAATCCCCCCTCTCCATCCTGGTTATTGCCCGTTTTGCAGGACCTGACGTGTAGGAGACCGAGGTTAGAGCCAATGCCAAGTTCGGGGTTCGAGGATCGAGGTTCACGGATCGTGGATCGAATCGTGCTGACAGAACACCATACCTGCGTGCACATCCAACCCGTTCGCGAAGAGCAACACGAGGTGTCCCAGGTGGAACCGACCTCAACACTTGGCGTCGTCTGTGGGAATCGAGCAAGAAGCCGTTCCATACCGCAAGCTATGACAGGCAGACGTACGAAGAAGGCGGGGGCAAGCAAGCCGAAGCCAACGAGAAGCCAATCAGGACCTTCTCACATTCCAGATGCAGAATCTACTGCCTTATCCGTGCCAACAGCAAATGTGCCTTCCGCACAGCATGGCCTTGAAGTCCAGAATACGACGTATATGTGATCCATGGAGACTTTGATGCTGGAGGCAATAAGTCATACGAGCAAGAAGGGTACGTTGCAAAGACAGTGCACAAGTCCCATGATGCCGTCATGAAGTATGCCGACATGAACTATGCCGACATAAAGGATGCCGTTATGAAGGATGCCGCCATAAAAGATGTCATTGGTTTCTCATCAAAGGACAAAGAGAACATTGTGCACCACGACGCCTTGGTCATAACCACGCAGAAGCCGACAAGAAGTCAACTTGGATCCTTCCACATGCCTGTTGCCACATCCAATGCATTCTTCATGCCAACAAGAAGTGCGCCCTCCGCACAGTACGACCAAAGAGTCCACAATGCAGTGCGCGTAACCCCCCCGCCCGGGTTCGAGCCTAGGACGCCAAGCGCCGAGTGCCAAGTACCAGCGCCGAGTGCCAAGTACCAGTGCCGAGTGCCAGCGCCAAGTGCCAGCGCCGAGTGCCAGTACCGAGTGCCAGCGCCAGGTGCCCGTGCCGAGTGTCCATGCCGAGTGCCCATGCCGAGTGCCTGTGCCGAGTGCCCGTGCCGAGTGCCCGTGTCAAGTGCCGGTGCCGAGTTTCCTTGTGCCGAGTGCCCGTGTCAAAGTGCTAGCGCCTCAACCCGGCAGCCTGGAAATACAACCGACAGTCACGACAACGTGCATACACGCAACAGTCTCTCATACAGACATCTAAGCAGTGTACACTACATATGGAACAACTATGTACGTATAAGACTTGTTAGTCTTCGCACAACAAGTAACAAGCATCATGCAAGGGGGGAAACTACTTCAATACATCGACCTTACATGTCGACATCAATCTCATATTCGTAACATACATGACAACAAGGGTGAAATATTTTCTAAGTGTTTTGCTCAAGATGACAGTCAGCATACTACAAGCTGTCAGCAAGTTACTAAGTGTCAGCATACAACAAGCTGTCAGCATATTACCAAGTGTTAGCATACGACAAGGTGTTGACATACAACCTATGTTTACATCAAGCATAAGGATACAGCGTACATAGCCAGGGATAGAGAAAAGATTCTAAGTCTGGGGGCAAGTGCGCACATACAAGCGTGTACATACGAGCACGCGCATATAGCTGTCAACATACAACGAGGTGTCGGCTATCAGGAATATTCTCCAAGTGTTCCAACCATATCGGCTGTCGACATATGACGGGATGTCGACCATCAATGAATATTTTCTAAGTGTTCCTCCATGTCAGCAGTCGACACATGACGAGAAGCCAACTATCAAGGATATTTTTTAAGTGTTCCACCATGTCAGCAATCTACAACCGTCAACGAGCGACAAGTTGATGATAATCAACAACCGTAAACATACAACAAGTCGACGTCAGTCAACCACTGTTGACAAGGATCAAGCAACGAAAATCATGCAGTCAACAAGTCTCCCGACGAGAATTAAAGTGGAGCAAAATCAAGGCTTTCGCGCCCAATTGTCAAACAGGCCACCCCTGAGGTCAGTGCCGAACCTAAATTGGACGAATATCCTATCTTAAATAGAGTCAAGCATGGGTTTTGAACCGCTACTTGACTCGGGGGCAAGTGTTGGATATATGTCCAATTCGGGTTCGTATTTACGTTTCAGACCTCACAAACACGACGAAACCCATAAACGGATTTTACTACGGACACCCCGAGTCCAAAATGGTCCGGATGCGCGCAGCACCCAGACCGAGACTTCCGGATTGCCACAAGGCAACCCGGAGGTCCGGACTGGTCCGGTTCGCCCGGCAATCCGGACCATGTCGGACATCCGACATGGTCCGGACTGTCAACTGGCACCGCGCGCTTACCCCTATTATTTTTACTAGGTATGAGAAGTCAGTGCGCACATAGCCAACCTCGATGTCGGTAAGCGTTCTCCTTTAAAACGGCATTGAACCGCATAAAACCGGGTACGGTTCTCGGGTTTCCTATAAATAGGGAACTAGACCTCCCATTTGACAAGTGAACTCGAAACTCTCTCAAATTGTCTATTTGTGCTCTGACCTCTCTCTACATACTTTCTCTCTCTAGATTGTGACTTAAGCATCGGAGAGGGCTCAAACAGCGCCACCCCCCCTCTCCATGCTGGTTATTGCCCGTTTTGCAGGACCCGACGTGTAGGAGACCGAGGTTAGAGCCAAAGCCAAGTTCAGGGTTCGAGGATCGAGGTTGGAGGATCGTGGATTGTGACGTGCTGACAGAACACCATACCTTCGTGCACATCCAACCCATTCGCGAAGAGCAACCCGAGGTGTCCCAGGTGGAACCGACCTCAACACTTATGAATTTAATTCCATTTAATTCAATCGGTTTCGCACATGATCAACACAGATTATTTCATTCAATGGAGTACTAATAATTAAGAAATACTAAATCTTTCGATCTAGCTACGCAATCGATGTGCATGTTCAGTTCAGTTGTCCCAACTGAGATGACGGAGTATGTGAATCGTTTCGTTTTATTCGACCACTTTTACCTGGCCGAAATTTCGTTTCAGATCGATCCCTCTTAACCGAGTCGATTAATTTCGAATCGAACGGAAACTACTTTATTCAATAAATCCGAATCTCGAAATAACAAAAATTTCAGTAACTCAAACGAACGATAAATGACAATGGTAGGATTCTTGATCTGAAGATCGCGTATTCGATCCATGATTTTCGCATAGATAGTCGGGAACTTTAAGTCACGTTGAACATCACATCTGAGTAAATTCACGAGTGAATTACGTCAAATTATCTGTGTCTGTATAAAACATTTTACCGCTTCATACACATTACCTACGAGGTGTACCTGAGATGCACTTTATCAACATGGTTTAATCCACCAGATTATCGTATAAGACTTTTATGGTCTAGTTCTCTCTATAATATGCGGATCATGGTTGACTTCTTTCGAACCAAGTATGGTGAGCATAGAAGGTTTCCTTTTACTGCTGTGGTTACTGAACTTGATTAGGCTCAAGGTCATTGAGTCCTTGTCAATATCAAACAACCATATACAACTTTTAATGTTGATCTTTCATTTTGAAGATCCGATGCGGGTTTTACGCAAACATCCATGAAAAAGAGAAGACCATCACGTTTAACCGAAACGGATGCAAAGGGTTACTAAGCTGCAACATTGCCTGTTTGCAATTGAAGTCTTCTTCAACCCCCTTTTACCAAGGATGAATGTATCATCACATACGCGTTCAGATCATCAAAGAACCTACTCCTATTCTTAGTGAAACAAATTATTACATTCGTTTTTCATTGTCAAAATCATACAGACTACCATATTCATCTGTAGTTGTCTTCTCCACTTTTCGGAATCGTAGTAGAGAGTCCAACACGTACTCTATTTATTTATCATGATTCACACCATCAAGATTGCGAGGAATATCGAATCGCACTAATTCAACCAACTCATACTAACACATTGATGATTATGCATGAATCAGGGAGACAATAACATTTTGAGAAAGAATTGCATACATCAGATATCTATTAAGATGGAATCCGATAGATAATGATTCCTTAGTCATCTAAACCAACCGACCACTAGTAAACCAATGGAAGATGGCTGTGATAGAGTTCACACTATCTCCGTTTTCTATCTAATAGATCAGACTCTTAAAACGGTTTTATTCTCAAATTACCGGAACGGGAATTTTAAAATAAGCATACTCGATCTTACCTTTCCCAAGGCCCTTTTTGTTTTGGAAAATCATTCCGATGAATTCACTCATGCATACATAATTCTACTACCCATGTAAGTTATCATATGCCAGTAACATTCATCATACCACACATACATGCTTACACGTCATGCGTCTAATGTTCCGAGGAATTCATGCTTGCATTCATAATTCTACTTAGAAGTAAATCGTCAAATGCAACTCATCCTCAACATTCTAGCATACGTGTCCAACATGTAACATTCACATCAATCATACATATTTGGCGACTGGTATTCGGTTTTAAAATAATTTTAAACATTAGGGGCTGATTTGCAATTCATGCCTATATTCATTTACGCAAGCTTCTAGACATGAATCCTAGGCATTTACAACTATCACAGTATGTCTATCCTAGTGCGCATTCTATATATTTAACCAGGGCTCCGCCCACAATATGCAATATCCAGCTAGCTTGACTTAGTCAAGACAACAGTTCTAATCATGCGTAAATATATATTGAATTATAAATAATTGCAATTCAGCCCTCTAATTAATCCAGTCCCAAAAACATGTATCTCCGAGATCCATCCCCATAATCGAAACAAGGCATAAAGGTTAGCAACCCTATGAGCACTGTGTAGTCCATTTCGAGGTTCAAAAACATTTGGATTTTAAAACTTGACCTCCCTATTTTAATTGACTTGAATTCGGTTTAGAAAAAATAGTTCGGTTCTGTTGGATATCAGTCCAATTCGGGTTCGTATTTACGTTTCGGACCTCGCAAACACGCCAGAACCACAAAATAGGATCTTACCGCAGTTACCCCGGGTCAAAACGGTCCGGATGCGTGCCGCATCCGGACCGGGGACTTCTGGATTGCCCTAAGGCAATCCGGATCAGTCCGGATTACCTACTAGTACTGCGCTTTTACTCCTATTTTTTTATAAGTATGAGAAGTCAGTGCGCAAATAGCAAACCTCGATGTCGGTAAGCGTTTTCCTGTAAACCAGCATTAAATCGGGTACGGTTCTCAGTTTCCTATAAATAGGGACCTAGACCTCCCATTTTACAAGTTAACTCGAAACTCTGGAGAATTGGCTATTTGTGCTCTGACCTCTCTCTACACTTTCTCTCTCTAAAATCCTGACTTTAACATCGCAAAGGGCACAACTAGCACCACCCCCTCTCCATGCTGGTTATCGCCCGCCTGCAGGACCTGGCGTACAGAAGATTGAGACAGAGATCAAAGTTAGTTCGGGGATTGAGGTAGAAAAGACAAAGTCAGTTCGTGGGTCGAGGATCGAAGTCCGTGAAAATCAGTTCGAGATATCCCAAGTGGAAACGATCTCAACACTTGGCGCCGTCAGCGTGATTCGAGCAAGAAGCCGTTCCATACCGCAAGCTATGACAGGCAGACGTATGAAGAGGGCGGGTGCAAGCAAGCCGAAGTTGACGAGAAGCCAACAAGGACCTTCTCACATCCCAGATGCAGAGTCTACCGCCTCCTCCATGTCAACCGCAAATGCGCCTTCCGCGCAGCTTGGTCCCGACGTCCAGAACGAGGTACTAGTGCACAAGCTCGAGCAAAGGACGGAAAGGAACGAAGAGTTCCCATACGAGATGCCAACTGACGGAGTGCAGCAGCAAGCAAGAGGTGCAGGCAACCTGCCACCAGTTACACCAGCCATGATGGATGCGCTTGAAGAACTTATCGCATTCAGGGAGACTATAAAGAATCAAGGATACGTCGTATCCTCCATGCCAACAAGCAATGTGCCTTCCGCACAGCATGGCCTTGAAGTCCATAGTACGATGTACGTTGCATCCGATTCTGAAAAGATGGCAAACATACATGTGATCCATGGAGACTTTGATGCTGGAGGCTAGAAGTCATACGAACAAGCAGGGTACGTTGCAAAGACAGTGCACAAGTCCCAGGATGCCGACATGAAGTATGCCGACATGAAGGATGCCGACATGAAGTATGCGGGCATGAAGTATGCTGACATGAAGTATGCTGACATAAAGGATGCCGTCATGAAGGATGCTGCCATAAAAGATGTCATAGGTGTCTCATCAAAGGACAAAGAGCACAATGTGCACCACGACACCTTGGTCATAACCACGCAGAAGTCGACAAGAAGTCAACTTGGATCCTCCCACATGCCATTTGCCACATCCAATGCCTTCTTCATACCAACAAAAAGTGCGCCCTTCGCACAGTATGACCAGGGAGTCCACAATGCAAAGCACGTTACACCTCCACTGGGATTTGAGCCTAAGAAGCACATCAATGAAGAATTTCCTTACGGGATGCCAGAAGAGGGAATCCCCCGATATGAAGGTGTCAACCCGCCACTACCTATCAGTCCTACCATGATGGTCGCGCTTAAAGAGCTGCTTGCATTCCGAAGGATGCAAAGGAATCAAGGATATGCCCTGCCACCACCGCCTCCGCCTCCAAACAACGGATAAACCGAGGAGACAAGAGAAATGTCCCGAGACACAAGCCATCAAGACACACCGCACCAAGGAGTCGGGGGGCAGTACACGGAAGGTACCTTCCAGTGCCGACAAACAAGGCAAGGAGTTGCGCGCTCATACAATCCGTATATGATAGCACAACACCAAGAAGGGACATGGAGACAACCTCCAACCTCTTGCTCAAAAAGGCACAAGGAAGGTTCCTCCATGATGACAAGCCAAGACGACGCTGACATCCGTCACAAGGAGGGATGGAGAAAACCTGTTGATAACGATGATGTCCCAATCGCGGGACTTACAACAAGAACCTTGAAGGCAATAATTGAGGAAAAGATGGACGCTTCCTGGGAAAAGAGACAACAAAAACAAAAGCAACCATTCTAGTCAGACGTCTAAAGGCTCAAAGAGACCAATCTCGCCAAATGTGTTCCATTGAACACAATGCTGTCTGTCATCTTGAAAGAAATAAAGGAGACCAAGCTTTGGAAAAAGCCCTCTAAATTCTGTATAGGCCCATTGGGAAAAGATGAAAGCAAATGGTATGAAAATCACGAAGTGTATGGCCACGAGACGGACAGCTGTGTCAGCCTAAGATTCCATGTAAACAGCTTCATCTTAAAAGGAGAAATGAAGAAGTATATCGACCAAAGCAATAAGCATCAAAAGAAGTCTCATGTGGAGTCTTCAGGAAAAGGCAAAGGAAAAGAAAAGGCGAATAATAATACACCTCTCGCGAAGCGTGGGAAAAACAATGTCATTCAGGGAAGCAATTATGACGACTTCTACAGTCCTTGGAGCATGAAGGTGGAAGAAACAAATGTCAAACTCCCGGAAAACAAGCTTCCCCGTCCACTTGAGCCAATGACTGTCTTCCTTGGCAAGAACGTTGAAGAACGATGCAAGCACCATAAAACTGGGGGCATAACACCAACATTTGTTCATCCTCAAGGGTGGAGATTGAAGAGCTTAACACGCTAGATGCACTGAGGAACTATGTGGCACGTGGTAGAATCAACTTGTCGACAAGTCACCTATGAAGACGTCAAACACACCATCAATCCCTTTATCTCCTTTTTTGCATATCTACTTTATGTCTTTTTAGATTAAGTACAACTTATGCTTATTAGCCTTAGTACTTTTCAAAAAGAGTGATCAGTTGACGCCTTCCTGTAATCCGTTGTATGAACTCCAAAATATCTAATGAAGGTTAAATCTACTTTCGTAGGTACCTTATTGCACTATGCTCATTACTTTGGAATAAAACCAAAAGCAACGCACATATTAATCGCGTCAACAACACAAGCTATCGCACTAGGAACAACAAACGGCTTAGGCCATATAATACCCATATGTCTGTTATCAACACCAAGCATCACCCTAAAAAGACGATATCTCCTACTAAAACAAGGTCCAGGTAACACACGTTATTACCAAAGGTAAACTCAGGTATGAGATAACAACTTCACAACAACACTACTATGAATAAAGTAGACCACTCAAATAGGACAACTACTCAGGGTAGCCTGGTTTAGTCAAAACAGAATCCAAGCTGAACAGAACAGACTAGTCACGAATAGTCTGATCCAGCCATATTGGCATTGCAGGCGATAGAGCCATATGAAGAGATTTAGAACTCCATTCTATTCCTTAACCAATATATATCTCAAAGTATTGCGACTAATTTGAGACAGGTTATATGTACATCCAAGAGATATCTCAATGACACATCTTATCTGGAGAACAACACTAGGAGGAGCTGTATGCAACACTCTCTGGAATTCTCTATCTATGGACATTCTACTTAGGCATCTAAGCCAAGTAATGGTCGTGTATATATCATTTACATCATCACAACAAGTCTCCAAGATAATTATACCACGCGACATCTCAGAGAATATTCTACTCAAACATCAGCTCTTCCCTTGGAAACAATACAAATCAACGATCATATATACGTATGTGCATCATACTAAGGAAGCATCGACTCGTATCGACTAAAGGATACATACAGCAATGCATAGCCTCTCCTTGTACGTACATATTCACAAACACATACAGTGGGTGGTACTTGAAAAGCTCCGCTCCCGACATGTCCGCACCTATCACATCTGCACTAAGGGAAGTTTCCTACACAACGAAGGGATCCTCGTATCAGATTCCTTTACTCTATTTATTATATGCATTAGTTAAAAGGAAATCCATAACTCCATATTTTTACAAACTTGCAAACATTGCAACTTTCTGACAAAGCGTAACCCTGTTCGTAGGTACATACTACACAATGATTACTACATCGGAATTGCGCCAAGTAGTAACCTATGCGCATAATATCTACTTCAACAATACAAGCTAAGCATTATGTTCAAGGAAGGACTTATGGCATACAACACCGACATACCTATTATCTACATCAACAAAGAAGTTTATTTCTCCATCCAAAATGGCGTCTATCTCAAGAAGGTGTCGACAACACAAAGCCATCGCTCTATGTGCGCAATCAACTTATATGTCGCAATGACAACTTGCGGATTATCTACAAAAAGGGACTTATAAAAATTCTCTACTCAAAGTGACGACTATTCCAAAGGCGTCAACAACAAGCAATATCTTGGATAAACACCAAGATTTACTATCAAAAATGGCATGCTGCGAAATGCTCTTAGAGGCAAATCCTCATGTTCATAGCCATTCCCTGCATACAAACCAGGATGCGGCACTTAGGTGGGACTGATCACCCCATCGTGGCGGAAGTCCTCTTGTTAGACGACAACCCCACACATCTACAAAGTATGTATATCCCTCTTAAGGGTTCATACGCCATGAAGATGCATTCCTTTTTAGGATGGCTTCATGTACACTCAAACTATACATATCCTCTTAAGGATGCAGACATAAGGAAGACCTATACCTTAAGTGGGCAGGCTTCATTCAAAAACGCTAGCAGGAGCGCACCCTGTTTGAAAAACTCACCAAACTTACAAGTCGAGTCTTGTACAACGTCGCCTTAGAGTGGAACTAAGAGACGGTATAAACTTAAGTCTTGCTTCGTCAAGACGACACTGCTACATGTCAAGTGCCAAGTACATTACTACATGCAATGCTACAAGTACCTAGTGTACGCATCTTGCCATGCCTTGGAATCTAACCAAGAGGGGCACTCATAACACTCAACAATGCGCGATATACAGTCGCAACTATAGACATCATGCTCATCATCTAAGGATATATATCTTATCATGCAAGTCCAGTACATACGGACAGTGAAGATAACTAAAGGGTTCAACATGCTGGAAGCAGACAACTTAATACCAACCAGGAGGTAACGTCATCTTCAAGGAACTAAGGCAAAGAGTTTATAATGACGACATCAAATGCAATGTCGTCATCCTCACAAAAATATGGCAAGAATGGCCGCTTCAATTTCAATACTGATGGGTTCCGATGTAATCGTTAGCCCCGTTAACAGCCAATGGACGGCGAGTAGGTCCAGTGGGCCTCGTGAAAAGCCTAGAAGGCCCAGAGGCCCAGCACGAACGGTCCCGACTTTAGCGGTCCCGATGTATGAGCTGAATGCTCCCGATGAGAAGCCTCTGAGTAGGCCCCGATATGCCTTAGTAAAGGCCCCGATAATAAAGCCCCGCAGAGGCTGGACCTGTCCCGTAGAGACTGAAGGTCCTGGGTGGTGACCTAGAATGAGACAACTCTGGAGTCCCCGACAGGAGTCGTGACTTGTGATCAGAGGACAAAGACCGAGAAACCCGCCTACTAGATAGAGTAGTGGGAGACGGTTAAAGATATAGATAAGCCCCCCGAGATACGCAGGGCGTGCCCGAGATACACGGAGTATGGGTAAGATACGCGGAGCGTGGGGCGAAATCTACGGAATCCCTAACGAGATATACGAAATCGTGGCGAGAAACACGGAATCATGGGCAAAACGGCCAATCATGGCCACAGGTAACTGAGTAACTTCCCCTCCTATATAAAGGAGGAAGTTACCTCAGAAAACGCTAATCATCTAATACGAGCTTAGACTTTTTGCTTACCACCCATTTATCACATACTCATTTAATCATCGGAGAGGGATTCTGGGTCACCACCCAGGTCATCCCCTTTTGCAGGATTACGCGGAGCCCAGGAGTCCAAAGCTTTCCGTCAAGGACGTAACGGAGCTTCGCCCGTGATCCAACATTGGCGCCGTCTGTGGGAACCTTACGAAAAGTCAAGATAGCTTCTACCAGATCAATGGCCGGTGGTGGCAAGAAGAAGCAAGTTCAGGCTGGCAGTTCCCGTCCCGCAGGAACTATGAATTCCCAGTTGCCAGAACGTGTTGCTGAACAAGGTGAGAACCCCGCTCTTTCCCAGACAGGGGGGCAGGGTGATGGCTATGAGGTCTCAGTCCGAGACACAGAGAGGAACAGGCAAGATGTGCCGCGTAGGGAGGAAGATGAGGCTCCCCCAAACCCGGTGGGCCATGGAGGAGAAGGAGTCCCGCGAAGGGAAGAAGGGTCGTCTTCGAACTCGGAGTTAGCCAAGGCAGTAGCAGATGCTATGCCCATGTTCTTGGCCGCCATGGAGGCCTTGCTGGACAAAAGAGAGGCCGCCAGGAGGGCGGATGAGTTGCCTCCGCGAGAAGAATTACCACCACCCCCGCCGAGGGTGGACCCAGAGGAACAGGAGGTTCCGCCCAGGAACAAGGGTAAGGAGCCAGCACACCTGGAGAAGTTCGTGGTCGATGGCCCAGGACCAGTGCAGAATAGGACCATTCCCCTGAATGTCCCCATCACCCCCGATCAGGTGGTGAAGATCGTTAGCATCTGCATGGGTGATCAGAAGCAGATGACATCGGAGCTAAGGGATCGGTCCAGCCATCCTTTCGTGTCGCGGCTGATAGATACCGTCGCCCCGCCCGGGCTAGGTATTCTGACCATCAAGGAGTACGATGGTGAGGGGGACCCAGTTCGCCATGTTCAGAGGCATGTCCAGGCCTGCATGGGACGAACGTCGAATGATGACCTCATCTGTTCATTGTTCCCGATAACCCTGGGAGAAAGGGCCATGACTTGGTTCTTCAGCCTCCCGCCAGGATGCATCACGTGCTGGGCTGATATGCACGATCGCTTCATCAAGCAGTACCAAGGTCGGAGGCGTCTTCTGAAGAGTGTGAGGTCCTTGACCCAGGTGGTGCAGAGACCCGATGAATCGTTGGCATACTACTACCAACGGTTCACTGCCAGTGCTGCGGAGATTGATGAAGAAATCTCGGAAGGAGAGACTATCCGTACTTTCCTGCGGAACTTGAGCGCTCCGTACGGTTCCGACCTGATGCACAGCGTAGCCGCGAAGGCTGTGTGGAGCATGGAGGCCCTGCAAACGAGGGTGAAACAGAAAATCGACGTCCAGGAGTCGAAGATTGCTGCCGGAGAGCTCGATCCCCCGAAATCGGGGAGAGGAAAGCTATCGTCCAAGCTATCGGATGATCGCAAAGGGAGCGACAAGTCGGAAGGAAGTAGGAACCGTGGTCGTCCTGATAAAAGAGAAGACAAGCGTCCTCCGAGGAAGGACAATCGAGAAGGTCGGGCTGTTCCCATCAATAGCTCGATGACCTCTGTATTAGCTGTGATGGACAGACAGGGTCTCGCTCGATACCCCCCGAGGAAAGAAGGCGAATTCCTAGGAGGCCGTCCTGACCGTTACTGTCGCTACCATCGAGCCAATGGCCACGACACCGAAAACTGTCGGGAGTTGAAGAAGGAAATTGAGAAGCTGATCCAGAAGGGGAAGCTAAAAGAGTTCGTCGGAAGGGGGCGGTGCCGATCCCGTTCCAGAAGTCGGTCACGATCCCGTTCCAAGTCCCGCGACCGATCCCCGAAGAAGAAGAAGATTGAGCCAGAAGCCTCAAGATCGGGTGCCCGCAAGGAGAGGCGGGGAACTATCAACGTCATCCATGGAGGAATGGCTGCGGGAGGAGATACCTCTGCTTCCCGGGAGAACTACGCTTCTCGCATATCTGCCGCGGTGGTGTTAGGCAAAAGGTCCCGGTCGTGGACCCTGAAGGAAGAAATGGTAATTTCTTTCTCGGCGGAGGATCTAGTAGCCGTGGAGAGTCCTCACGATGACGCCCTGGTCGTGACCCTGGACGTAGATGGATTCGAGATGAAGCGGATCCTGATAGACGGAGGGAGTTCCTCCGATATTCTCTTCATGGACGCTCTGGAAGCCATGGGAAAGACGAAGAAGGACCTCACACGGGTGGACTTCCCGATGGTAGGATTCTCTGGTTCCACCTCTTACCCGCTGGGAATGATTACCTTACCGGTGGAGTTTGGTAGTGGCTGGAAGATGGAGAAACGAAACGTGGATTTCGTTGTCGTGGAGTCTGCGGGGGCATACAACGCTATTATCGGGAGGACCACTATCAACCCTCTTATGGCAGTCGCCTCGACGGTCCACCAGAAGATGAAGTTCCCGACTGATAATGGGGTCGGAGAAGTCTAGGGTGACCAAGTGGCATCGCGGAAATGCTACGTTAACGCCACCCGACGGAGAAGGAAGGAGGCCATGACTGTCCTTCAGACTGATGCTGATCCTCGAGAGGAGTACGGGCGTCCCGCCCCCATGGAGGATTTGAAGGAAGTTGAGATCGATGGGCCTCAAAGGAAGGTGAAAATCGGGTCCGCTTTGTCGGAGGAAAGAGCTCGAGAATTGATCGAGCTCCTGAAGGAGTTTAAGGAGCTGTTTGCCTGGTCCCCGAGCGATATGCCAGGAATCAGCCCCGACGTGATTGTGCACGAGCTAAAGATAGATACCGCGGTCTAGCCTATCGCGCAAAGAAGGCGTCCGATGGGAGTAGACAAGAGGATCGCGATCCAGCAAGAAGTGGGCAGACTGCTCGACGCTGGATTCATCAAAGAGCTCCGATTCCAGACTTGGGTGGCTAACCCAGTCCTGGTACGAAAGAGTAACGGGAAGTGGCGGATGTGTGTCGATTTCCGCGACTTGAACAAGGCTTGCCCGAAGGATTGCTACTCGCTCCCGAGGATTGACCAGCTGGTGGATGCCACATCGGGACATGAGCTGCTGAGCTTCATGGATGCCTGTTCCGGGTATAACCAGATCAAGATGGCGAAGGAGGATGCCCCCCATACGGCCTTCTATGCCGACAGTGACGTCTACCATTACGACGTGATGCCCTTCGGATTGATCAATGCCGGAGTTACTTACCAGCGAATGGTGAACAAGTTGTTCAGAGACATGTTGGGGAAAACCATGGAGGCATATGTGGATGACATGCTGGTGAAGTCCCGACAGGCAGGAGACCATGCCCAGAACTTGGCGGCAGCGTTTGAGCGGATGAAGTTCCATCAGGTTCGGCTGAACCCCGACAAATGTGCTTTTGGGGTAAACTCGGGGAAGTTCCTAGGGTTCGTGGTGAGCCAGAGAGGAATCGAGGTGAACCCCGAGAAGCTGCGAGCAATCGAGGAGATGCAGTCCCCGAAGACTCATCGGGAGGTCCAGGTGCTGAATGGCCGGTTGGCCGCGATGAATCGCTTCCTATCCAAGGCGAGTGACCGAGTCATGCCATTTTTTGATGTGCTGAGGGCCCACAAGAAATTTGAATGGACCGACAAATGCGAGGAGGCGTTCCAGGCACTCAAGCAGCACCTCCGCACCCTTCCGCCGTTGGCGAAACCAGTCCCAGGCGAGCCGCTTTATCTCTATTTGGCTGTTTCTGATGTGGCTGTTAGTTCTGTTTTGATCAAAATTGTCAAGGGCAACCAAGTGCCTATCTATTATGTAAGCAAGGCGTTTGCCAAGTCTGAAATAAACTATCCCGCTATTGAGAATTATCTCTTTGCGTTGATTATTGCCGCTAGAAAGCTACGACCTTACTTCCATGCCCATGAAGTCACGGTATTGACTAATCAGCCCCTGAAACACTTTTTGAACCGACCGGAGGCGTCGGGGAGATTGGTAAAATGGGCCATCGAGCTGACGGAGTTCCGTATTCATTTCGCTCCGAGAACCGCTATTAAGGGCCAGGCATTGGCAGATTTTATAGCTGAGTCTACGGCACCCGATCTGGAAGTAACGGGTCCCGCAGAGGGGGCAACCATGGAGGAAGTCCCGACAACAGAACAACAGCCAGAACAGCCAAATGAGGAGAATACCTGGGAGATGTACATTGATGGTTCATCGAGTGTAGAAGGCTCGGGGGCAGGATTCATACTGATACCGCCCGGTGGAGGCGAGCCCCTACGATATGCCTTGGCGTTGACGTTCAAAGCCACCAACAACGAAGCGGAGTATGAGGCTCTCATCACAGGCCTTAAGATTGCCAAGGGTACGGGGGTCGATCATTTAAAAGTGAAGTGCGATGCCAGCTTGATCGTGAATCAAGTCCAGGGGAACTATGAAGCCAAGAGCCCAACAATGAAGAAGTATTGGCACGAGGTGCAGACTTTGAAGGGAAGCTTCAAAAGCTTCTATATCGAGGCAATCCCGAGGGAAGAGAACGCGGAAGCAGATGCCTTAAGCAAGTTCGCTCTGGGAGTGGCCCCTGAGGAGAATCGGAGGGTGCATTTCCTAGAAAAGGTGATTATCTCAAACATTGATCCGGCAGAGATCTATGCTATTGAGACAGGATCGGAGGAAGAAGAGAAGCCCACTTGGATGACCCCGATGGTCACATACCTGACTACGGGGGTACTCCCCGATGATAAAGTGGCAGCTGTCAGGTTGCGTCGGATTGCGGACAACTACGCGATGGTGGACAACCAATTATACAAAAAAGCGTACGTAAAGCCTTTCTTAAAATGCGTAGCAGAACCTGACACGAATCGGATCCTGAGGGAGCTACACGAAGGAGTCGCGGCCTGTCATGAAGGGGCCCGATCTCTAGTGAGGAAGGCATTGAATTTAGGCTATTATTGGCCCTCGATGAACAAGGAAGCGACCGCGATGGTCCTATCCTGTGATACATGCCAGAAGTACGCTCCGAATATCGTGGCTCCCGCCGCGGACTTGCCCATCAGGAGTGCATGGCCCTTTGCGCAATGGGGGATTGATTTGGTGGGACCTCTTCCCCAAGCGAAGGGTCAGTGCAAGTATTTGCTCGTGGCCATCGACTACTTCTCAAAGTGGATAGAGGCTAAAGCATTGGCTAGAACGACGGGGCAGTAGATCCTCAAGTTCCTTCAAACTCAGATCGTATCCCGGTACGGGGTTCCTCGAGTATTGATCAGCGACAACGGCCCTCCGTTCAATGGGGCTCAGTTGAAGGAGTACCTGGAAGAACTAAACATTGAGCATCGGACCGCTTCAGTCCGCCACGCTCAGACTAATGGCCAGGTAGAATCAGCCAACAAGATCGTGATGGATGGCTTGAAGAAGAGAGTTTATGCCTTGCAGGGCCATTGGCTGGATGAGCTCGAGAACGTGCTTTGGGCTGTGAGAACGACACCCAAGCAATCAACAGGAGAAACTCCGTTTGGCCTGGTCTATGGCACGGAGGCAGACGCTCCCGTGGAAATAGCGGTGGCGTCCCATCGCGCGAAATATTACGAGCCTCTGACAAACGAGGAAATGAGACGTCTAGACTTAGACTTGCTCGAGGAAAAAAGATGGAAGGCTGATGAAGTCCAGGCCCGAATGCGTCTGGCAACAGCCCGATATTACAATCGGCGTGTCAAGTCCCGACAATTCTTCGTGGGAGAACTTGTCTGGCGGAGGAACGAGTTCGTTCATCAAGATCGGATCAACAAGCTATCGCCAAAATGGGAGGGACCTTACAAGATCGTAGGGATGCCAGCACCCAATGCATACAGGCTAGAGGACCTTGATGGCAAGACGTTGAAGCTTTCCTTCAGTGGCGAACACTTGAAGAAGTATCATGTTTGATATTAAGCCGCCGTGAAGGGCGCAAATTGTCTATCAATAAGATCCGATGTAAGCCTATTTTGAGTTATTTATGAATAAAAGAAGTTTCCGATCAAATTACTTTTAGATTTATTCTAAACTGTTAGTAAGACGTCCTGAAGGACACGACAAAAGCCTTCCGAGGTACGATAAAAGCCTTCTGAGGTATGCGTAAGTCGTCTATATGATGCGGCCAAAAGCCTTAACGGGTATGGACAAAAGCCCTACGGGGTACACATAATTCGTCTATATGATGCAACCAAAAGCCTAGGTACGAAAAGGCCCTGATAGGGTCCGCGTAAGTCGTCTATATGATGCGGCCAAAAGCCTTAACGGGTACGGAAAAGCCTTAACAGGTCCGCGTAAGTCGTCTATATGATGCGGCAAAAAGCCTTAAAGGGTACGATTAAGCCGTCCGGTAGAGACGCAGTAAAAGCCTTAAGGGGTGTGAAAATAGCCTTGAAAGGCAGGGACGAGAAACCTTAAGTGGTGAAGTCCCGATTTTGGACGAGAAACCTTAAGTGGTGAAGTCCCGATTTTGGACGAGAAACCTTAAGTGGTGAAGTCCCGATTTTGGACGAGAAACCTTAAGTGGTGAAGTCCCGATTTTGGACAAGAAACCTTAAACGGTAAAATCTCGAGTAAAGCGTCGGAAAGACGTATGAAGTCATTTTAATGGCGCATCGGAACGTTCTGAGTAACGAATTTAAAGCCGCTTTAGATAAAGTGCAAACGAGTATCGGTGCCAAAACAGATGGAAAGAAACTACTTATATAAAGGCCAGAAGGCCAAAGAGGTTCGGTACAAGAGATAAAGGAGAAAGACAACAAGGACTAAAAGATGTAAACATTAAGCTTGGTCCTTATTGGAAGATGGATCCTCAGCAGCATCGGAGGGAGCAAAGTTCGGAGGGGCCTGGGCGGAAGGCTCCGCAGTTGGCGGAGTCGGGTCCACGACAGCGGCCTCTTCACTCTCCGCGGGGAGGTTGAAGTATTTCTCCGCGAAGGGGGCGAGGGTCTCGGACTTCTTGAAATCGATAGAATCCTCGTATGCTGTGTAGAGCTCTTCGACAGCATTGAACAGAACGTTCTCCACCTCAGAACTAGCTTCGTCTAAAACGATTGCAAACAAGAGGATTTGAGAAAAGAAGAACAAACAGCAAGTAAATCACAAAAACATAGAAGAAAATCTTACCAGACATGATCGATGATCGGAGAGATAAAATGGAGGAAGATCGGAAGCTTGAAGGCCTTAGATCACTGGAACAGTAGGAAGAGCTTGGAGAAGAGCTTCGAATGTAAGGATGGCTGAAATCGAGAGAGTGCAGAAGAAATGAATAATGCCAGGGTTTTGGCTTTTATAAGCAAAAGGGCAACTGAGGGAACTTAATCTTGACCGTTGAAGACAAAACGACTTGATCTCGACCGTTGAAATTATGAAGACGGTACGGAAGAGACAGCTGGATGGGCACGATCTGCACCGTTGAAGAGGAAACGACACGATCTTAATCGCCGAGATCATAGGTACGGAAGGGACGTGTGTGACGTCATGGCTGCTTTTCCAGAAAACAGCAGTCACGCTGGTTTAAACGTCGTTTCCTTATCCCTAGGCATTTAATGCTACAGTAACCGAGGAGTCTCCTCGGATTTGGCAACTGCCCATGGGGCCTGGTGGGCCCAAGGTAATCATGAGTAAGAGACTCTGTTATACAACAATCACACGCAAGGCAAAAGCCTCCGACGGTGGTATCGGAAGGTATGAAAACAAAAACCTCTGACAACGAGGTCAGAAGAGCTGAATTAAAAGACATGACGAACTAAAAGTCCCCCATGTCTTGGGGGCAAATGATGGGTTCCGATGTAATCGTTAGCCCCGTTAACAGCCAATGGACGGCGAGTAGGTCCAGTGGGCCTCGTGAAAAGCCTAGAAGGCCCAGAGGCCCAGCACGAAGGGTCCCGACTTTAGCGGTCCCGATGTATGAGCTGAATGCTCCCGATGAGAAGCCTCTGAGTAGGCCCCGATATGCCTTAGTAAAGGCCCCGATAATAAAGCCCCGCAGAGGCTGGACCTGTCCCGTAGAGACTGAAGGTCCTGGGTGGTGACCTAGAATGAGACAACTCTGGAGTCCCCGACAGGAGTCGTGACTTGTGATCAGAGGACAAAGACCGAGAAACCCGCCTACTAGATAGAGTAGTGGGAGACGGTTAAAGATATAGATAAGCCCCCCGAGATACGCAGGGCGTGCCCGAGATACGCGGAGTATGGGTAAGATACGCGGAGCGTGGGGCGAAATCTACGGAATCCCTAACGAGATATACGGAATCGTGGCGAGATACACGGAATCATGGGCAAAACGGCCAATCATGGCCACAGGTAACTGAGTAACTTCCCCTCCTATATAAAGGAGGAAGTTACCTCAGAAAACGCTAATCATCTAATACGAGCTTAGACTTTTTGCTTACCACCCATTGATCACATACTCATTTAAGCATCGGAGAGGGATTCTGGGTCACCACCCAGGTCATCCCCTTTTGCAGGATTACGCGGAGCCCAGGAGTCCAAAGCTTTCCGTCAAGGACGTAACGGAGCTTCGCCCGTGATCCAACAAATACGACATAACTCTTCAACATGGGCGTGACAAGCAGCAATGCATGCATCAACATCAGCCATCTTCAAGTTCAAGCTTCAAGTGTGAAGAAGCAAACAACGCTTATCTCAATGGGAGGAACGCTCCTCCTTGGGCTGGTCCCTCGACCGGGGGGTAGAAGGCGCCACTGCACGACCCTCAACTCTATTCCGTTTATCGCAAGAAGGAGTTGGCACAGTCGCACTCGGCATAGAGAACTTAGAATTGCTCGAGGAACGCGCCCCTGAGACGGATCTTTTGAGAATTGTGCTAAAGCTAGGAACTACAACCACGCGTTCAGTCACATGTACGGAGCAACTTGCAAACAAAAGCAACATGAAAGCAACAACTTGGAAAATTAACAAGTTCATAGAAGATACATGGAGATGCCTTACTCACAAGTCCTTTACCGCAACCATCTCTGGAAACTCCGGAGTAGCGGGGGAAATAGTGCGGACATCCCTTCCAATAAGTGGATTACCATGTACATCGGTTGTCTGCAAAGACGAGCTTTCTCCATCAGTCCGACCTACATTGCAGCATGATACAAGTTATAAGGATCATCAACATACCAAATCTTCAGAAGGAAGTATATGAATACCGACATCAATTAATCAAGCAAGGACGTCAAAATCTACACTTGGTGCATTGTTTAGCTGCTCAACCATGTCGACATACGAACATAGACTTACTCGCGGAATGGGAATAGTGGACTTACTCATGATAACAAGGAAGAAATATTTTCTAAGTGTTCCAACCATATCAGTTGTCGACATATGACAAGGTGTCGACTATCAGGGAATATTTTCTAAGTGTCGGCATATTACTAAGTGTCAACATGCTACTACGTGTCGACATACAACAGGTTGTCAGCATACTATCAAATACCAATGTATAACAAGGTGTCGGCATGCAGCAAAATATGATTGAAATATTTTCTAAGTATTTCGCTTACGACATGGGACTATACGCGACAAGAAACCAACCGTTGGAAAATATTGTCTAAGTATTTCCTTGATGTCAACAATCAACAAGCGGCATGGAATCAACTATCTAGGAGCATTCTCCAAGTATACTAGCATGATGACGGATAACACGCATCAAGTGGCAAACATCAACTACTATGAAATATTTTCTAAGTGTTTCTATGCCGGCGGTCGACAAGAATCATATGACTACACCAATAGTAACAAGCATTAGATATTATTGAAATATTTTCTAAGTGTTTTAGCATGTTTGCATACAGTGACCAACGATCAATACATGATGCTCAACGCACATTGCCTAAGTTATCACTACCAACATACAACCATGGACGACCACGTACGAACAACTACCGATCGTCAACATCGAACATACTATAACAACGGCTAAGGCATGGAGCAACATGTCGACAATGAATACTATGCATAAGGGAAGTGTAACAATTCATTTACACCTTTCTAGAATTTTCAGCACTTAGAAAAATTTTGGCCAATTTGAGGCTAAGTATCCTAATGCATTTCATCAAACACCTTGTATGCATGTTAAGGTGACCACTCCAAATTTACATCTCCATAGGCTCCTTCTTCAACAAACAATGAGAGCTTCTTGGAAAACTATCAAAGGAGGATGTAAGCTAATGACTATTCTCTCTCCTAATTTTCACTAATAGTGTCTACTCCATGTGCTAAGGACTAATCTCATATCTATTTTTCCACAAGTCCCTAACATCATGTATGAGCATGTTTACATCTCTCTTATGCTTGCATTACGTACATGCTCCCTAATGTTGCATGACGCGCTACGTACGATCATTATCACATGTTGCGTACGTATAGGCTATTATGCATGTTATTATTTTTATATGTGCATAATTTTAACTTATGATTGCTACATGATTATTTTTATAATCTAAGTATGAATTGCATGTTTACATCATATTACGTGTTAACATCGTACTCTATGTTTACATCATGCTTCATGTTGACAAGCATGCTCTCCAATTCTATATTGCTCTAAGTATTTTGCTCATTGCACGATTATGTCATCCATGTGTTATGTTGTCATCTCCATCTTAACATCATGTCACACGTTTATATCATGTACCATGATGACACCACGTTGCATGATTATTTATTATTCCAAGTATCTCGCCTATTGCATGTTATTACGAATAAGTCGTTAACTGCACATTATTATATGTATACCGTCTGTTACACTAACCCCGTGAACAGATTATGTACGTTCATCGAAAAAATAAAGATGGAAGAATTTGTGCTCCACGCATTCGATTGACAAACAGGCCACCCCTGAGGTCAGTGCCGAACCTAAATTGGACGAATATCCTATCTTAAATAGAGTCAAGCAAGGGTTTTGAACCACTACTTGACTCGGGGGCAAGTGTTGGATATCTGTCCAATTCAAGTTCGTATTTACTTTTCGGACCTCGCAAACATGCTAGAACCACAAAAACAGATTTTACCGCAGTTACCCCGGGTCAAAACGATCCGGATGCGCGCCGCACCCGGACCGGGGACTTCCGGATTTCCTTAGCCGAACCAGGTCCGGATTGACCAGCAATCTGGACCATGTTGGATGTCGACATGGTCCGGATTACTTACTAGTACTGCGCGTTTACTCCTATTTTTTCTAAGTATGAGAAGTCAGTGCGCACATAGCAAACCTCGATGTCGGTAAGCGTTTTCCTGTAAACCGGCATTAAATCGGGTACGGTTCTCGGGTTTCCTATAAATAGGGACTTAGACCTCCCATTTTACAAGTTAACTCGAAACTCTGGAGAATTTTCTATCTGTGCTCTGACCTCTCTCTACACTTTCTCTCTCTAAAATCCTGACTTTAGCATCGGAGAGGGCACAACCAGCACCACCCCCCCTCTCCATGCTGGTTATTGCCCGCTCTGTAGGACCTGGCGTACAGAAGATTGAGACAGAGATCAAAGTTAGTTCGGGGATCGAGGTAGAAAATCCAAATTTAGTTCGTGGATCGAGGATCGAGGTCCGTGAAAAGCAGTTCGAGATATCCCAAGTGGAAACGATCTCAACAGGTTCAGTCAATTTCAGTCCATTTTGGTCCGGTTCGGTTCGGTTCAGAAAATCTGGTTCGGTCCGGTCCGGAAAATCTGGTTCAGTCCGGTAATATCCGGTTCGGTTCGGTTTAAATTTTAAAATCTAGTTCGGTCCGAACTGGTCCAAGAAAATAGGGTTCGGTTCGGTTCAACACTCAAAACCGGTTCGGTTAGACCCACTTAATTACCATGGTCCGACCCGACCCGAATAGGTCGAACCGATTGAGAAAATCCGGTTTGGTTTTATTTCGTCCCGGTTTAACATATTGGACCGGCCCAATAATTAAAATTTTAAAGGTTGGGCCGAAATGTTTACTTGTGGCCCAAGTAGGGTTTTAAAGTCCAAATACATTTAACTTGACCACCAAGTAACATTAATTATATAAAATAATTTCCAATTTAAAAAAAAAAAAAATATATATATATATATATATATATATCGGCCCAAATTACTAACATATATATATTTATTGCTAAGATTCTATCTTTAAGATTAAATCAATCAACAATATATATATATATATAAATTCGGATTCTATATATATTTATTTATTGTCAATATCTTTAATAGGGAAACAAATGACTGACAATATATTTTCTCAATCTTTTATGTAACTAAATCTATCAATATATCTATAACCCTATTTAAATATTTAGATATATTGATAGTGATATATATATATATATATATATATATATATATATATATATATATATTATTGTGAGTCTATCATAATGTTCCTAATTATAGATATATCGTTACCTTAATTAAAAAATTAAAATATGGCAAACCATAAAATTTTAAAATTCTGGCCGAAATTTATCCTTTGGTAATTAAGAAATTAAAAAAAAAAAAAAAAAAAAATTACCTTGTAAATTCACTAGGGTTTTCGGCCATAAACATGAAATTGGGAACAAGTGGTCAAATTTTAAGATCAAATTTTAATAAGATCTACAATCCAATTTTTTTTTTTTTATAAATATTACATTTTTCTTGAAGATCATGAACATCAAATTAACCAAGAATATGAAAATTTCGGACCCATCATAAAACCCCTAAAAATTCGAAAATTATAAATCTTTTTATTATAAAATTTTTGGTCCAAAATTTAAAATTTCAAGAACACCAATTTATCAAAAACATGAACTCCTAACACAAGCTCTGATACCACTGTTAGATTACGGGGAGTAATCACTACGGAAACTTAAACATGATATATGCTAGTAATATCAATTACGCAGCGGAAAGTTTACACATACCTCAGGAGTAACCGTAGTCCAAGATCCTTGCTCGAAGGGGTTCGCAATCCTCCGGACGGGACCCGTAGAGATTCTTGTTAGAGAAGCCCTACGTGGTGCAGCTCCACAGCAAAGCCTCTGATCGATTCTCGGCATGGGGACGGATCTCTGAAGAGTTTGATCGAAAGCAATTTGGCACACCCTTGATGACTTATGTGGTTCGGCCGAACCCTTAGTGTGGGAGGAGGGTTTTTCTCTCTAAAACTCTCTTGTGAGGAATTATGATTAACCCTAAAATTTCTCTAAAACCTCTTATTTATAGGAGGAGTAAAGTGGACAAAAGTCCACATTACCCCAACCATAAATTCGACTGGTCTATGTATTTGGGGAGGCTTAATTTTGGGCCTCCCATGTCAATTGGGATTTGGGTCTGGCCCAATTACCCTAATGTGACATTTACCCAAGTTCATTAGGTAAACTATACATATTATGGGCTACCAATTACGGCGCCCATCACCATATGTTTACAGGGTTATCCATGAGTCAGGGGCTTGGATATTAAGGTCATCTGCCCTTGAATCCACATCTGAATAGAGGGAGCGCTCGATGAAGTGTACTGGTGTGTGGAGGGTGTTTTCCCAAGCAAATTTGCTAAGGGCGTTAGCTTGTTGGTTGCTTTCTCGATGCATAGCCTCTATTTGGAAATGAGACATGTCTCGCACGAGTTGTCGCACCTGTTCCTCAAAAGGCGCTCAAAGGCCAAGCATTGGCCGACTTCATTGCTGAAACACAACGACACCATATATCCTCAAAAGGCGATATATGTTCTGGTTGTTCTATTGACAATCAACTCAGAGTCACATCGCACTTTCAAATTTGTAATTACCATACCTTTGGTTATACGAAGACCTGTGAGTAGGGCCTCATATTCCGCTTCATTATTGGTAGCTCGAAAGGTGAGAATCAGCGGATACCGGAGGGGTTCCCCATCAGGTGGCGTTAATACCAGACCGGCCCCACATCCTTGAGAAGAAGATGAGCCTTCGGTATATAATGACCGTGGCATAGTATCATTAGCCACATTCTCAGGCATTGTCCTCACAGGCTCTTCCCGGGGGAGGAGGACAGGTTTGGCATATGGTGTCGTTGTGTTTCAGCAATGAAGTCGGCCAATGCTTGGCCTTTGAGCGCCTTTTGAGGTTCAAAGTGAATGGGAAACTCACTTAATTCTACTGCCCACTTGACCATTCGCCCTGAGATATCAGGTTTTTGCAAGAGTTGGTAGTGGCTTGGCTATGGCGGGAAGTGAATGGAGATGCTTCTTAAGTTGTTGGAAAGCCTCCTCACATTAGAGCGTCCATTCGAACATCTTAATTGCCCTCAATATTTTGAAGAATGGAAGGGATTTATCACCTGATCTTTCCAGGACTCTTCCCAATGAGGCTAGCCTTCCATTGAGACTTTGTACCTCCCTATGGCAGGTAGGCGAGGACATTTCCTCTATAGCGGTGATCTTTTCTAGATTGGCTTCAATTCCCCTTTGGCTAACCATGAACCCCAGGAAATTTCCTGATTGGACGCCAAAGACGCATTTGGTCGGGTTTAAACGTACTTGGTGGCGTCGCATGCCGATGAATGCCTCTTCTAGGTCTTGGACATGGTCCTGGCCTCTTTTAGTTTTTACAAGCATGTAATCCACACAAGCTTCCATATTTTTTCCCAGCATGGACTTGAAAAGCTTGTTGACCATTCTTTGATAGATGGCCCCAGCATTTATTAAACCAAAAGGCATGACCTTATAGTGATAGATAACACTATCGGCGTAAAAGGCGGTGTGGGCCTCGTCGTTGGGATGCATTTGTATGTGATTATAACCAGAGTAGGCATCCATGAAGCTTAGAAGCTCATGTCCTGAGGTAGCATCGACGAGTTGATCGATCCTAGGTAGTGGATAAGAATCTTTGGGGCAGGCCTTGTTCAGATCTCGAAAATCTACACACATTCTCCACCTTCCGTTAGACTTTTTTTTTACCAAGACGGGATTAGCAACCCAGGTTTGGAATCGTATTTCCTTCACGATACCAGCGTCGACTAATTTTCCAACCTCTTGGCGTATTGCCGCCTTTTTCTCTGCTCCCATGGATCTCCTTTTTTGAGCTATAGGCTTCACGAGTGGGTCTATTCTTAGCTCGTGGAAGATGATGTCGAGACTTATCCCTGGCATATCGCTAGGATCCCAAGCGAATAATTCCTTATACTCCTTAAGGATGGAAATTATCCTTTCCGCCAATTTTGGAGGTACAGCAGTCCCGATTTTGACCTTTCAGTCGTCACCTTCGATGGTGACTTCCCTTAGTTCCTCCATGGGGGCTGGTCGTCCGCCTTCCTCCCGAGGGTCCTCATCTTTGACGATGGACAAAGCTTCCCTTTGATTACGTCTTCTGAGGAGATTGACGTAAAATTGTCGGGACATCTTTTGGTCACCCCATACCTATCCCATTCCATGATGAGCAGGGAATCTCATGACCTGATGGTCAGTATATGGAACGATGTAGTTGGAGTTTAGAGTCGTTCTCCCTAGTATGGCGTTGTACGCATTGATTTGGTCGACAACAACTAAGCACGCCTTCAATTGTAAGGCTTTCCATCCTTGGCCCCGGATTACAGGGAGTCGGATTGCTCCTAAAGGGTAAGTCGTTCTTCCTGCAAATCCCACCAGTGGGGAAGTCGTCTCTTGGAGGTCCTCCTTTTTGTATCCCATTGAGGCGATGACCTCGAAGGTGATTACGTCGGCAGAACTCCCTCCGTCGACAAATATTCTTTTTACCTCAAAATCATTCACCTGAGTTGTGATCAACAGGGCCTCCTCATGGGGCTGTGTCTCCTTGGTCAAGTCATCTGTGGAGAAGGTGATTTTCATTGGCTCTAAACCCATTGGTCTCTTGTCAGTGCCTGGTGAGGAAACGCCTTGGGCTGCATAAGCGTCCCGAGCAGCACTCGATTCGCCTCCGGCCGCAAATTCTCCTGACAATACATTTATGTTATTGTCTGGAGGGGTTTTCCATCTTCGACTTTTATGGGAACGATGGCGGTGGTAACGTTGCATCTCTCTTTGCATAAATTATAGTTCTCTCTTGGCGAGGAGGCAATCTTCTGTGTTGTGCCCCTCTGCTTGGTGACTTTCACGGTAGGAGAAGGGACGGCAAGTTCCCTGAGCCATTTGAAGTCTTTTCAATATCTGTTGGGTTTGCCAAAATTCTCTTGGGGGAAGCTCCTCGGATGAAAGAACTCTCGCCTCGACCTCGGGGGGTCTCTTGTTGGGTTGAGCGATTCGCCCGAAACTGTTCTTCCTTGATGTGGCGTGTCACTCTATGAATTAGATCTTCCCATCTCACCACGGGTTCCGTGTATTGAGTGATGGCTAAATATTGGAATTGTGGTCTCAATCCTCTAAAGAATGCGCATATGACCTCTCCCTCAATAAGTTCGCCTCCACCACAGGCTTCTTGGAAACGCCTGAAGTAGTTTTCCAAGGTTTCTATCGATCCTTAAAAGAAATCCTCCGGTCTCCACGTCTGGTTTCGTCTCGAATTGCTCCTTGGTGGTGCCATGACTTTTTGATCGTCGTTTTCACAGACAGCGCCAAATGTTGGGATCAAAATGACGTGGCCTAAAACTTCTGGTAATGGACTTCGAGGTTTCGCCTTTGACTACCTCTTCTAGGTGTCTATCTCGACCTCGATGGGTGCTTATTTTCCTTTTGAGCGTCTTGTAGGAGAGAACCTGAAAAGGGGTTGGGGATTTGCCCCTGATTCCACTCCGAAGCTTAAGTCAATAATGGAATTTTAGAGAGAATACTGTAAAAAAAGTATATCAAAGATTATTCTTAAGTAATGAATGTGATCCCCTATTTATAGGGGATGATTATACCGACTTTATGTGGCGGCTGTGGCGTCCTGATTGGTGGCCTGGTGGCGGTGGCCGCTGTTGGATCACGGTAGGAACTCCGGTTACGGTGACGGATTCCTTAGCTCCTCGCAATCCTGCAGAAGGGGAATAGAGGGCGGTGGCCCAGAATCCCTCTCCGATGCTTAACGTAAGTACGGTGATCAAGCAAGCAATATGTGAGTGTGTAAAAACGTAACCCTAACCTGTGATAACTTCCCCCCTTTTATAGGGGGAGGCTATCTCAGTTACCTGATTAGGCGGTTGGATTGTGATCCACTATCCCAAATATCTCGCCGTATATCTTGCCACGTATCTGTACAGTTATATGTATCCCACATATCTCGCCCATTATACCACTACTGTAATTATGGCGAGATTTCCGGGATTGTGCTCTTACTGGTGAGTCTCGATCATTATCGGAGACTCCCAAGTTGCACCGTTGAGGATTCGATGTCGGGGAGTGGTGTCAACTCCCATATCGGGACCGACTACGTCCAGGTCCTATATCTTCGGGGCTCTCCCCTATCGGGGCCATGCTTACTCGGGGCCATTCAATGTCGGGGCCTCCTTCCGTCGGAGCCCTTAGCCTTCCAGCAGCCCAGCTCCTAGCCCAACGGGCCTAGTCGCCGTTTGCCAATCGTTAAGGGGCCTAACGGCCTCAGCCGGGGCCCATCATTTGCCCCCAAGACGTGAGGGACTTATAGTGCATCGCGTCTTTCAATATCGGACCCTTCGACATCCCAGTCGGGGGTCTTTATTTAAAACGTTGGAGGCCATTGCCCTACTTCTGTCGGAGGCCTTTGCCTCGGATCTCTTCAAGATCCTTTGGGATCCTGCCTGGATTCGAGGGGATTTCCTGATCAGACCAGCATTAAATGCTGATAGAAGGTGAAGGAACGTCTCGGGTTCTGCACGCCTGTTTTTTGAAAAAGCACTTTTCAACCGCCCCGGTACGTCATCATTCCTGTCTTATCTGTCCCATGCGCCCTGACGGTTCAGATTGAAACCGTTTCGCCTTCTTCGAATTAGCATGTTTCCCTTTGGACGATTCTGATTGAATCATTTTGAATTCTATGGCTCAGATTGCCCACCCCTTCAGTTCTCCTTTCCTTCTCTTATAAAACCCTAAACCTAGACATTGTTTCACTTTCCCTTTACCTCTTCTTCTCTGCGATCCCAAGAGCCCTAATTCTTCTCACTTCAAGGTTTCGCCGGCGCTTCCAGCACCCAGATTTTTCCGATCAACGCTTCAGTCATTATGTCTGGTAAGATTCTTCACCTTATTACTCTTTTTTCTTTCATCTTTGATCTTCTTAGGTTTCAATTTCCCCTCCTTCCTTCCCTCGACGATTTTCAGCCGAGGGATTTGCCACCAACAGCGGGTCTTCTCCTGTTGGATCACCTTTCGTCTTCAAGTATCTCAAGAACTCGCTTGCGCCTATTAACTTCGATAGGGCTTGCGTAGAATGTGGTATCTTCGAATCCTCCTTCGGAGCTCGCTATCCCTACGAGCAGTTCCAATTCAACCCTCGCGACACCCGGGTTACACTCCCCAAAGGAGACGAGGTATTCATCTCCCCAGGGCAAATTCGTGCGGGAATTCGACTCCCTTTTTGTCCAAGTTGGGTGGAGTTATGCAACCATTACAAAACTTATCCCACGACCTTCTCTCCGCACGCAATCCGTACATGGATTGCCTTCCAGGTGTGGTGTGATATCAACAAAGAGGACTGGAGCTATACTTTGGAGCTTTGGCGGGTCCTCTACAAGATGACCTGTAACAAGGATGGGGTCTGCTCTTTTACCCCCCGCCAACCCGAGGGGACCGACGAGCAGTATAAGGAGATGGGCTGGGATAAGAAGGTGTCTTGGAAGATTTGCAAGGAACGAGCCATCATCCACGATAAGGGGCATGACAACGCTAATTGGAAAGAACAATACTTTTTCATCAAACCTGGTCCCATCGAATGGCCGAAGACTGTCGTGGAAGCTGATCCTCCTGTGCCCTTCCGTACATGGTCGGAGCAGACCAAGAGGGCCTTGATGCTCATCCAGGCCCGTCGCTGGGAGGAGGGTTATCAGCCCTTCGAGGCCACTTCTGTCACTGACCGACAGCGGATAAAAATTTCCATTATGCTGATTGATCCCGAAGCTGGGGGAAAGATTCGTGATGGCCCTTCCAATGTAATTTTCTGGGTAATCTTCTAATTATTTTTTGTTTCCACTGCTTACAGCCCATCGAACATCGCTGACCGCCCATCTGTTTCAGGAGGATACCGATGCCTCCCATTCGCTGAAGCGTAAGAAGAAGTCCTCCTCCAGGAGAAAGTCTTCCGCTGCGTCGGAGCCGTCTCGGAAGAAGACGAAGACCTCCGAGGCACCAAGGTCTGCCCCCACACCCGAGGGGCAGACTAATGCGGACGTGGTTAGGGCCGCCTTCGGCGTCCGTTCCGAAAAGGAAGGTAAGGAAGTTTTTCGTGCTATAAAAAGATATAGAGAGTTAGTTCCTCAAGACCTTCAGGCCTCCGACATGGAAGGGCGGATCAGGGATGTCAAGAATATCCTCCGAGGGGAAACTCCACACGTTCTCTCAGCGGGTTGCTATGACTTTTTTGGCTGCGAGAGATATGTGGAGCGTTGTCTGATTTGGTATACCGATGTCAATTTACTTCCTCACCTTGTTCGCCCCGCTGCAGGTCACACGGACGTCGCCCCTGCTGCACCTGCCTCAGACTCCGTGCCTGCAGCGGAGCCGGGGGTGGAAGATGCCCCGACGGAAGTCCGTGGCGAATTCGGTCGGGTGATTAGCTTGGAGGACTCCCCCTCCGAGGACCAAGCTGAGGAGAAAGGCCTAATCCTCCGAGGAAAATCGAGGTCGACTCCTGCTAAGTCACCTGGTAAGGAGACGTCCCCGCTCCCCTTCGCGCCACCATCGTCACCAGTTAGGGGCGCGACTCCCGAAGCCCGGATAAGTGAAGATGGGGGGGCTCGTCTGGTAGTACCTCCATTCCCCTTGGATGGAGACTACTACCAGGCCTTCTCTTCGGACCAGAGTGCCGAGCCTTGGAGACCGGTGGAGTCTCTACAGGGGATTCCTCTACGTCGGGGGTGCCAGGAGGAGAACCTGGCCCTGCACCTGGTGTCGGGCTCGATCCCGCCCTCACTGAGGCGTCCCCTTTCTCTGGAAGGGGAGGACATCAAGGCGGACATCCGTCAAATGGCCGTCCGTCGGATAGAGGTAGGTTACACTTTGCTTTTATTCATTTGGAAGTATTCCGACTTTTAAATACTAAGCTGTACTTGTCCTCAGGAAATGGCGGACCAGGATCGTTGCTTCGGCTACATCCTGTCCCTGCAGGAGGCTTTGGAGCAAGAACGGGCCAACTCCAACCTCGAGAGCTTGACCAAGCTCCAGGAGGACCTAGCTGCCTCCGAGGCGTCGAGGCTCCGAGCGGAGGAGGGCAGAAAGCAGGCCGAAGAAGGTTGGCAGCGGGCCGAGGAGGTTAGGCGGCAGGCCGAGGAGGGTAGGCAGCAGGCCGAGGAGGGTAGGGCCAAGCTTGCTCAAGAGGCCCAATCCCAGCAAAGGCAGATTCTAAGCCTTGAGAGCTCGCTTAGGCGGGAGCAGCAAACGGCCTTGGCTGATCGGAGCCAGGCTGCCTTCGATAAAGCAGAATTGAAAGAAACTGCTGAGCGGCTGAAGCTTGAGAAGCAGAGGGTCATCGCGGAGCTGGAGGAGGCAAAGGCAGAGCATTCCGCCCAAATAGCAAACGCGAAGATCCAGGGCCGCGAAGAATATCGGAGCTCGGAGGACTTCAAAGCAGATGCGGCGAAGCATTGTCAGGAAGATTTGCAGAATGCCTTCCTTGACATTGTCGAAGAGCTTAACGAAACCTACGGGGACTCCATCGACTTGAGGAAGTCCGAGATTCTCGGCCGAGCCGCAGAAAGGTACTTTAGCCTCCCGTCGGAGAGCTCCTCTGAAGACGCCGACGACCCCCCTACAGATCCCTCTGAGCCTGCCCCTCCGAAGCCCTCTGAAGATCCAGCATCCGAGGACCGAGCTTAATCTGTTACAACTTAAGTCCTTGTAGTCTTTTATCGTTATCTTTCTCGTATGGAACTCCTTAGGCCTTCGAGCCTTTTATTAATATCATTTCCGGCTACATTATATTCTTCATAACGCTTTTATCGGACCCTAAGAACCTTAAGGCTTTCCGTCGTCCTAAGACGCTTTTAATCGATCCTTAAAAACTTAAGGATTATTCCAATGACGCTTTTAATCGGACCCTAAAAACTTAAGGATTTTTCGGACGTCCTCTGACGCTTTTTAATCGAACCTTAAAAACTTAAGGATTTTTCGGACGTCCAATGACGCTTTTAATCGGACCTTAAAAACTTAAGGATTTTTCGGACGTCCTCTGACGCTTTTTAATCGAACCTTAAAACTTAAGGATTTTTCGGACGTCCAATGACGCTTTTAATCGGACCTTAAAAACTTAAGGATTTTTCGGACGTCCTCTGACGCTTTTTAATCGAACCTTAAAACTTAAGGATTTTTCGGACGTCCTCTGACGCTTTTTAATCGAACCTTAAGACTTAAGGATTTTTCGGACGTCCAATGACACTTTTAATCGGACCTTAAAAACTTAACCGATTTTTCGGACGTCCAATGACGCTTTTTAATGTATCGGGAACAACTTAGGAATACTTTGATCAGAAGTAACCTCTTTATTGATTGATGTCTTTAACATAGAATGCACCACTCAGGGCGACTTAATTACATCTTCGCGCCTCTACGGACGACTTATTTGTCAAACATGACATTTCTTCAGATGTTCACCACTAAAGGTGTTTCTTAATACCTTGCCATCGAGGTCTTCTAACTTGTAAGCATTCGGGGCCGGCATGCCTGCGATCTTGTAAGGCCCTTCCCACTTCGGGGACATCTTGTTGATCCGATCTTGTAGGGCGAACTCATTCCGACGTAGGACTAGTTCTCCCGCGTAGAACTGTCGCGACTTGACCTTCCGATTGTAGTACCTGGCCGTCGCCAAACGCATCCGAGCTTGCGCTATGTCGGCTTCCAGCCGTTTTTCCTCTAGCAAGGATAACTCCAGGCGCCTTGTTTCGTCATTCGTCAAAGGTCCTATCCTGGCTCTTTCTGGATTTGTCGAGGGCTCATAGCTTCTGGTTCGATGGGACGCCACAGCGATTTCCACGGGAGCGACCGCCTCCGTCCCGTAAACAAGTGCAAACGGGGTTTCACCTGTTGACCGCTTGGGTGTCGTTCGGACTGCCCACAATACGTTCTCCAGTTCGTCCAACCATTTTCCATCCAAAGCATAAACCCTCTTCTTCAAGCCCTCCATCACGATTTTGTTGGCAACCTCCACCTGCCCGTTGGTCTGAGCGTGATGGACGGATGCTGTCCGATGCTCGATACCAAACTCGTCTAGGAACCTCTCCAACTGGGCCCCATTAAATGGAGGACCATTGTCGCTGATGATCACCTTCGGCACCCCATATCTCGACAAAATTCGGGTCTGAAGGAACTTGATAATATGTCCCGCTGTTGTCTTGGCTAACGGCTTAGCCTCGATCCACTTCGAGAAGTAGTCAATCGCGACAAGCAAATGTGTGCACTGGCTCTTCGCTTTCGGAAGGGGTCCCACCAGGTCAATGCCCCACTGTGCGAAGGGCCAAGCACTCCCAATGGGCATCAAATCGGCAGCGGGGGCTGTGATGTTCGAAGCATATCTCTGACACGCGTCACAGGATCGAACAAGCGCCGTTGCTTCCTTATTCATCGTAGGACAATAATATCCCAAGTTCAGCGCCTTCCTCAGGATAGATCGAGCGCCTTCGTGACAGGCTGCGACTCCTTCGTGCAATTCTCTCAGAATCCGAGTTGCATCGGGTTCGGCCACGCATTTCAGGAAAGGCGTCGAAAGCAGACCCTTCTTGTACAACTGGTTATCCACCATCGCGTAATTAATTGACATTCGTCGCAGTCGCTCCGCTGCCACTTTTTCTTCAGGAAGTGCCCCCGTAGTCAAGTACACAATTATCGGGGTCATCCAAGTGGATTCCTCCTCTGACCCTGTTCCGATAGCGCACACCTCCGATGGATCGGTGGTCGATAGAATCACCTTCTCCAAGAAGTGTACCTTCCGACTCTCTTCCAAAGGTGCGCCCAAGGCATATTTGCTCAAGGCATCAGCCTCCACATTCTCTTCTCTCGGAATTGCCTCGATATCAAAGCTTTTGAAGCTCTCCTTCAAGGTCCTAGCCTCCTGAAGATACTTCTTCATGATCGGGTTCTTTGCTCCATACTGCCCCCGAACCTGATTTACAATCAGGCTAGCATCACACTTCACCTTCAAATGTTCAATTCCAGTGCCCTTTGCGATTTTCAGCCCCGTTATGAGAGCCTCATATTCCGCCTCGTTATTGGTGGCTCTAAATGTTAGGGCCAATGCATATCGAAGTGGCTCCGCCCCACCTGGCGGAATCAATACGAACCCCGCACCCGATCCATCCGAGCTTGAGGAGCCATCAGTGTACACCTCCCAGGTGTTCTCCTTATTTGGCTGTTCCGACTGCTTCGCCGTCGAGACCTCTTCAGTATTCCCGGTTGCCCCCTCTACTGTTTCCGTTGCTTCAGGATCGGGAACAGTAGATTCAACTATAAAGTCGGCCAATGCCTGCCCTTTGATAGCTGTTCTCGGAGCGAAATGAATCTGAAACTCGCTAAGTTCCACGGCCCACTTTACTAGTCTCCCCGACGCATCAGGCCGGTTCAAGAAGTGTTTTAATGGCTGATCAGTCAACACCGTAATTTCATGCGCATGGAAGTAGGGCCGTAACTTTCTAGCAGTAATAATCAACGCAAAGAGGTACTTCTCAATCGGAGGGTAGTTCATTTCACTCTTGGCAAACGCCTTGCTTACATAATAGACGGGAATCTGATTACCCTCGACAGCTTTAACTAACACAGAGCTTATTGCAAACGAAGAAATAGCCAAATAAAGATAGAGCGGCTCGCCTGGAGCTGGCTTCGCAAGTGGTGGGAGGGTGCGGAGATGTTGTTTGAGCGCTTGGAACGCCTTCTCACATTCAGCAGTCCATTCGAACTGTCGGTTGGCTCTTAGTACACTGAAAAATGGCATCGACCGGTCGCTTGCCTTGGATAAGAAGCGATTCATCGAAGCCAGCCGACCGTTCAGCACTTGCACCTCCCAATGGTTTGTCGGGGACTGCATCTCCTCTATCGCCCTTAGTTTCTCGGGATTCACCTCGATCCCCCTCTGGCTCACCATGAAACCTAAGAACTTCCCCGAATGTACTCCGAAAGCACATTTGGCTGGATTCAGGCGGACCTGGTGGAGCTTCATCCTCTCGAAGGCCATTGCCAAGTTGCCAACGTGGTCTGATGCTCGTCGGGACTTCACCAGCATGTCATCTACATAGGCTTCCATGGTACTCCCAATCATATCCCCGAACAGTTTGTTCACCATCCTCTGATACGTCGCCCCTGCATTCATCAGGCCGAAAGGCATGACGTCGTACTGGAAGACTTCACTGTCAGCGTAAAAGGCGGTGTGTGGGGCATCCTTTTTCGCCATCTTTATCTGGTTATAACCAGAATAAGCATCCATAAAGCTTAGCAGCTCATGCCCCGATGTAGCATCCACCAGTTGGTCGATCCGAGGGAGCGGATAACAGTCCTTCGGGCAAGCCTTGTTCAAGTCGCGGAAGTCGACACACATCCGCCACTTCCCGTTACTCTTCCTCACCAGCACTGGGTTGGCTACCCAAGTCTGGAATCGGATCTCCCTAATGAACCCGGCGTCGAGCAATCTGCCAACCTCCTGCTGGATTGCAATCCTCTTGTCTGTTCCCATCAGACGTCTCTTCTGTGCAATCGGCTTGATCGTGGGGTCGATATTCAATTCATGCTCGATCACGTCCCGACTGATTCCCGGCATATCACTCGGGGACCAGGCAAATAATTCCTTGAATTCTTTCAATAGGGCGATCAACTCCTGAGCTTTTTCCTCGGATAGGGCGGATCCGATCTTTACCCTTCTCTCGGGTCCATCTATCTCGACTTCTTTTAGGTCCTCCATGGGGGCGGGACGCCCAAACTCCTCTCGAGGATCAGTGTCTGTCTGGAGAACCGACATAGCCTCCTTCCTCGATCTCCTTGTGGCGTTGACATAGCATCGTCTCGACGCCACCTGGTCGCTTTCACTTCGCCGACCCCATTCTCAGTCGGGAACTTCAGTTTCTGATGGACGGTCGAGGCTACCGCCATCAGCGGGTTGATAGTGGTTCTTCCAATGATCGCATTGTACGTCCCTGTGGATTCGACCACCACGAACTCCACATCTCTCTTCTCCATCTTCCAGCCACTGCCGAACCACACAGGCAACGTAATAACCCCCAATGGATAGGAGGTTGTGCCGCAAAATCCTACCATCGGGAAGTTAACCTCCCGTAAATCTTTCTTCTTCTTCCCCATCTGTTCTAGGGCGTCGGAGAAGAGGATGTCGGAGGAGCTTCCTCCATCAATGAGGATCCTCTTCATCTCGAATCCACCTACATCCAGTGTCACGACTAGGGCATCCTCGTGGGGGGTCTCTACTCCCTCCAGATCCTTCGCTGAGAAGGTGATCTCCATCTCCTCCTTCGGGGTCCATGACCGAGACCTCTTTCCCAAAACCACTGCTACGGGCACTTGGTTGGCATAACGCTCCCGAGAAGACGATGTGTCTCCTCCCGCAGCGAACCCTCCATGGATCACATTAATGATCCTCTTCTGTCGGGACCCAGATGGGCCCTCCGAAGGCTCTGCGTCGGACCTTCTCTTCCTTGGGGACCTCGATCGGGATTTGGATCTTGATCGAGATCGGGAACGGGGCTTGTAGCGCGAATCTCCCACGAACTCCTTCAGCTTACCCCTCTGGATAAGCTTCTCTATTTCCCTCTTCAACTCCCGACACTGGTCAGTGTCGTGACCAGAGGCCCGATGGAATCGGCAGTAACGGTCGGTGCGGGAGCCCAACTTTTCTCCTTCCTTCTTCTTGGGGAAACGAGCGAGACCTTGCTTCTCCATTACCGCCAAGACCTCTTTCAAAGGCCTGTTGAGGGGGGTAAACTCCTCCCTCTGACTGTCCCTCTTGGTCTGACGCCTATCCTCCCTCCGATCAGAGCGTCCACGACTCCGACTACCCTCGGAGCTATCCTTCTTGTGTCGGTTGTCCAATGGTTTGAACAACTGCTTTCCTTCACGCCCCTTGGGAGGAGCCAATTCTCCGGCGGCGATCTTCGACTCTTGGACGTCGATTTGCTGTTTTACCCTCGCCTGAAGTGCCTCCATGTTCCAGACTTTTTTGGCCGCGACGCTGTGAAGTAAGTCGGAGCCGTAGGGGGGATTGAGGTTTTTCAGGAAGGTACGGATGGCCTCGCCCTCCGATATCTCCTCATCCAGCTCGGTCATACCAGCCGTGTAACGCTGGTAGTATTGGGCCAGCGATTCGTCGGGCCTCTGGACCACCTCATGCAGGGTCCGAACACTCTTCAGCAGCCGTCGACGCCCTTGGTACTGGGCGATGAATCGCTGATGCATATCCTTCCAACAGGTTATACATCCAGTGGGCAGACTGTAGAACCATGTCATCGCCTTCTCTCCCAAGGTACTAGGGAACAACGCGCAGATAACATCCTCATCTGGGGTCCTGCCCATGCACGCTGTCAGGTGCTTCTGCACGTGGCGAACCGGGTCCGCGACCCCGTCGTACTCGTCTATCTTCGGGATACCCAAGCCTGGAGGGGCCAGGGTATGGATCAGTCTGGGAACGAAAGGATGGGTCTCCTGACTCCCCAGCTCCGACATCATGGGCTTCTGATCTCCCATGCAAATACCCACAATCTTCACTACCTGGTCGGCAGTGAGGGGACCATTCAGGGGAATGGTCCTTTGCTGCACTGGCCCTGGTCCATCGACCACGAAATTCTCCGCTGGTGCTGGATTGGGCGGAATGGGCTGTTCCCTCAACGGAGGGGGTGGCGGCAGGTTGTCGTCCACCTGCCTTCTGGGAGCATCTCGCCGCGGAGGGAGCGGCGGTAGATCTACGGCCTGCCTTCTGGCAGCTTCTCTTCGGTCTAGGAGGGCCTCCATGGCCTCCATGAATAGGGGCATGGCCTCTGCCACTACCCTGGCCAGCTCTGGATTCTGGGAAGGTGTCTCGTTCCTGGATCCACCAGGGGGGGTTGTTCCTTCGCGCGGTGTCGTCTCGGCGAGTGCTGTCACCATCGTCTCTCAAATCCTGATGCTGTGTAGCATCCTCAGGGGGATTGCTGGTGGCCGGCACCTGCTTGCCTGATCGCTGCGGCCTGTTGCCAGCCATGGTATGGAATCAAAGGGAAGCAAACTTTGGCTTTTTGTTGCGGTTCCCACAGACGGCACCAATGTTGGATCACGGTAGGAACTCCGGTTACGGTGACGGATTCCTTAGCTCCTCGCAATCCTGCAGAAGGGGAATAGAGGGCGGTGGCCCAGAATCCCTCTCCGATGCTTAACGTAAGTACGGTGATCAAGCAAGCAATATGTGAGTGTGTAAAAACGTAACCCTAACCTGTGATAACTTCCCCCTTTTATAGGGGGAGGCTATCTCAGTTACCTGATTAGGCGGTTGGATTGTGATCCACTATCCCAAATATCTCGCCGTATATCTTGCCACGTATCTGTACAGTTATATGTATCCCACATATCTCGCCCATTATACCACTACTGTAATTATGGCGAGATTTCCGGGATTGTGCTCTTACTGGTGAGTCTCGATCATTATCGGAGACTCCCAAGTTGCACCGTTGAGGATTCGATGTCGGGGAGTGGTGTCAACTCCCATATCGGGACCGACTACGTCCAGGTCCTATATCTTCGGGGCTCTCCCCTATCGGGGCCATGCTTACTCGGGGCCATTCAATGTCGGGGCCTCCTTCCGTCGGAGCCCTTAGCCTTCCAGCAGCCCAGCTCCTAGCCCAACGGGCCTAGTCGCCGTTTGCCAATCGTTAAGGGGCCTAACGGCCTCAGCCGGGGCCCATCAGCCGCCTTTTCCAGATTGGTTGAGAAGGCCGGTGAAATGTCAGTATGTGATAAGAAGGTTGCCACCTCATTATTTCTTAATGTGGAAGGCTACCTTAATCAGGTGACAAGTAGGTTGCCACTGATGGGTTCGACTACAGCCGTTAGGCCCTTTAACGGTGAGGAAACGGCAAATAGGCCCGGTGGGCCCTGAACGAAGGCCAAGATGGTCCAGACAAAGGATCCCGACGAAGAGACCCCGAGGATGAAAGGTCCCGACAGAGTCGGACCTGACAGGCGAGCGGAACGCTCCCGATGAGATGCCTCTGAGTAGGCCCCGATGAAGAATCCCTGAGAACAATAGGCCCTGTCACGATGACGAGGGGCCCCGAGCGGTGACACAACGAGATAACTCCGGAGTCCCCGATGTTAGTCCGGACTCGCTATCAGAGGATAAGGCCGAGATACGCGGGGCGTGGCCGAGATACGCGGAACGTGGTTAAGATACACGAAGCGTGGCCGAGATACGCGGGGTGTGGCCGAGATAAGCGAGATCATGGCCTAGATAGGCGGGATCACACCCGAGATACGCGGGATACGGGCTAACCACCCCCAACGGTTCACCAGGTAACTGAGGTATCTCTTCGCCTATAAAAGGGCAAGAGGTCACCTCAGATGACTTACGTTGAAATACCTTACTTGAGATTACTGCTTGCCAGTCCGTACGAGAGACTCATTTAAGCATCGGAGAGGGATTCTGGGTCACCGCCCGGTCTATCCCCTCTTGCAGGATTGCGTGGAGCAAAGGAGCTAGGATCGCCGTCAAAGACCGCACCGGAGTTCCACCGTGATCCAACATTGGCTCCGTCTGTGGGAAGCAAACAAAAAGCTGATATGCCTTCTACTCGTTCAATGGCGGCTGGCAAGCAAAGAAGGCAAGGACAATCTGGTGGTTCTCGTCACCCCGCTGCAACAACTCTTGAATTCACTACCGGAACAGGAAGAAAACCAGAATCATCCCGCTGCTGAGCTCTCCCAGACAGGGGGGCATAATGAAGGTCCCGAAGAGATTGCCGCTCAGCACCAGGGCAATAGAGAGCAGGAGGCTCCCCCAGCCACGGACCTGACAAGAGCTGTGGCAGAAGCCATGCCCATGTTTTTGGCGGCTGTGGAGGCTCTCTTAGATCGGAGAGAGGCCGCAAGGAGGCAAGAGGAGATGCCCCCGTTAGAAGAAGCGCCCCCACCAGCAGAGGTTCGGAACGTACAGGAGGCTCCGCCCCGAGGCCAGGACAGGAGTAGGGTGTCCGTCCAGCCAGAGAGGTTCGTGGTTGATGGGCCAGGACCAGTACAGCACAGGACCATTCCCTGAATGGTCCCATCACCCCCGTTCAGGTGGTAAAGATCGTGAACATCTGCATGGGAGAGCAGAAGCCGCTGGTGTCGGAGCTGAGGGATCGATCTACTCATCCCTTCGTTCCTCGACTCATAGACACCCTAGCCCCGCCAGGGCTGGGTATCCCCACGATAAAGGAATATGATGGCGAAGGAGATCTGGTTCGTCATGTCCAGAAGCACCTCATGGCGTGTCTGGGAAGAGCCCCGAATGAAGACATAGTGTGTACGCTGTTCCCAAACACACTTGGGGAAAGAGCCCTGACCTGGTTCTTTAGTCTGCCCCCAGGCTGCATTACTTGCTGGGCAGATATGCACGACCGGTTCATTCAGCAGTACCAGGGTCGTAGACGTTTACTGAAGAGTGTGAGGTCCCTGACCCAGGTGGTACAGAGGCCCGACGAATCGCTGGCACGCTATTACCAGCGATACACTGCCAGTGTGGCGGAGATTGATGAGGAGATCTCGGAGGGTGAAACCATCCGTACATTCATTCGGAACCTAACGGCCCCCTATGGTTCCGACCTAATGCATAGCGTGGCTGAGAAAGCCGTGTGGAATATGGAGGCACTACAAAAAAGGGTGAAACGGCAAATCGATGTCCAGGAGTCGAAGATAGCCGCTGGAGATCGTAAGTCAAAGGGCAAACCCGAGGGTAGTCGGGATCGAGGACGCTCTGGTCGGAGGGATGATAGGCGTTCTTTAAGGAAGGACAAGAGGGAGGATCTCGACATTCCTCTCAACTGCTCCATGGCTGAGGTACTAACGGTCATGGAACGGCAAGGTATCTCCAGGTACCCCCCAAAGAAGGATGGAGAATTCTTAGGATCCCGCACGGATCGCTACTGCCGATTTCAGCGCGCAAATGGTCACGACACCAACCATTGTCGGGAGCTGAAGAAGGAGATCGAGAAACTGATCCAAAAGGGGAAGCTCAAGGAGTTCGTCGGGGATAAGCGGTGTCGATCCCGCTCTCGGTCCCGATCGCGGTCCCGTTCCCGATCCCGCGATCGGTCCCCAAAGAAGAAGAGAACCGACCCAGAGTCATCCGGTGCTCGTAAGGAGAGACCGGGCACTATCAATGTGATTCACGGAGGGTTTGCTGCTGGAGGTGATACCTCATCCTCTCGAGAAGTTTATGCCTCCAGAATTCCTACGGCAGTAGTGCTGGGTAAGAGGTCCCGATCCTGGACCGTGAAGGAAGAAATGGTGATCTTCTTTTCGTCGGAGGATCTCATAGGTGTGGAGACTCCGCACGATGACGCCTTGGTTGTAACCTTGGATGTAGACGGGTACGAGATGAAGCGAATTCTGATCGACGGAGGAAGCTCCTCCGATATCCTATTTATGGACGCGCTGGAGGCTATGGGAAAAACGAAGAAAGATATGATGGAGGCAAACTTCCCGATGGTCGGGTTCTCTGGTTCGACCTCCTATCCACTAGGAGTAATCACCTTACCAGTGGAGTTTGGTAGCGGGTGGAAATCAGAAAGGAGGAACGTGGAGTTCGTGGTAGTTGATTCCGCGGGGACTTATAACGCAATCATCGGGAGAACCACCATCAACCCCCTAATGGCGGTTGCTTCGACAGTGCACCAGAAGATGAAGTTCCCGACCGACCACGGAGTCGGAGAAGTCAAGGGTGACCAGGTAGCTTCCCGGAAATGCTATGTTAACGCCACCCGGAGGAGGAGACGAGAGGCCATGACTTTCCTCCAGACAGATACAGATCCTAGAGAGGAGTTTGGGCGTCCTGCCCCCATAGAAGATCTAAAAGAAGTTGAGGTCGACGGACCCCAGAGGAAGGTGAAAATCGAGTCTGCTCTGACTGAGGAGACAGCCCAAAAATTGATTAAGTTGCTGAGGGAGTTCAAGGAGCTGTTTGCCTGGTCCCCGAGTGATATGCCAGGAATCAGCCCCGACGTGATCGTACACGAGCTGAAGATAAATCCCGCGATCAAACCTATCACGCAGAAAAGACGTCCGATGGGCACAGACAAGAAGATCGCGATCCAGTAGGAGGTGGGCAGGTTGCTCGATGCTGGGTTTATTAAAGAACTCCGATTTCAGACTTGGGTCGCTAATCCAGTACTGGTGAAGAAGACTAATGGGAAATGGCGGATGTGTGTGGATTTCCGCGACCTGAATAAGGCTTGCCCGAAGGACTGTTACCCACTCCCGAGAATCGACCAGCTGGTAGATGCCACGTCGGGACATGAGCTGTTGAGCTTCATGGATGCATATTTGGGCTATAACCAGATCAAGATGGCTAAGGAAGACGCTCCTCACACATCATTCTATGCAGACAGTGACATCTATCACTACGATGTCATGCCTTTCGGGTTGATCAATGCTGGGGCAACCTACCAGCGGATGGTGAACAAGATGTTCGGAGATATGCTTGGGGAGACCATGGAAGCTTACGTGGATGACATGCTGGTAAAGTCCCGACAAGCTGAGGATCACGTGCACAACCTAGCCATGGCATTTGAGCGGATGAAGCTTCATCAAGTTCGTTTAAACCCGACGAAATGCGCCTTCGGAGTCCACTCAGGGAAGTTTTTAGGCTTTATGGTGAGCCAGAGAGGAATTGAGGTGAATCCCGAGAAGCTGAGAACGATTGAGGAGATGCAGTCTCCGATAAACCATCGGGAGGTACAAGTGCTGAATGGCCGACTGGCTGCAATGAATCGCTTCCTGTCCAAAGCCAGCAACCGATCAATGCCATTTTTTGAAGTCCTGAGGGCCAACAAGAAGTTTGAGTGGACCGACAAATGTGAAGAAGCGTTCCAAGCACTCAAGCAACACCTTCGCACCCTCCCGCCGTTGGCGAAACCGGTTCCAGGCGAGCCGCTCTATCTTTACTTGGCTTTTTCTGAATTTGCCATTAGCTCTGTATTAGTGAAGGTTGTCGAGGGTAATCAAGTCCCCGTCTATTATGTAAGCAAGACGTTTGCCAAGTCTGAATTCAATTATCCTGCCGTTGAGAAGTACCTCTTTGCGTTGATTATTACTGCTCGGAAGCTAAGGCCTTACTTCCACGCACACGAGATTACTGTGCTGACGAACCAGCCTTTGAAGCATTTTTTGAATCGACCGGATGCGTCGGGAAGGTTAGTGAAGTGGGCGGTAGAGCTTAGTGAGTTTCGCATACACTTTGCTCCGAGAACGGCTATTAAGGGTCAGGCGTTGGCGGATTTCATAGCAGAATCTACAGCCCCCGATCTAGAAGAAGCGGGCCCTGTAGAGGGGGCAACCATGGAGGTCCCGACAGAAGAGCACCCAGAGAGGGCAGAGCAATCAGAGCAGCCAAACGAGGGAAATACCTGGGAGATGTACACGGATGGCTCCTCGAGTTCAGACGGATAAGGAGCAGGCTTTTTGTTGATACCACCAGGTGGAGGTGAGCCGCTCCGATATGCCCTGGCTTTAACATTCAAGGCCACAAACAACGAAGCGGAATATGAGGCTCTTATCACGGGCCTGAAAATTGCTAAAGGCACTGGAGTCGATCACTTGAGAGTGAAGTGTGACGCAGCCTTAATCGTGAACCAAGTTCAAGGGCGATACGAAGCGAGGAGTCCGATAATGAAGAAGTACCTGCGCGAGGTACAAGCCTTGAAGGAGAGCTTTAAAAGCTTCGATATCGAGGCAATCCTGAGGGAGGAGAACGTAGAGGCAGACGCCCTGAGCAAATTTGCCCTGGGGGCACCCTTGAAAGAAGATCGGAAGGTGCACTTCTTGGAGAAGATGATCTTGTCGACCACCGACCCGACACAGGTGTGTGCCGTTGACGCGGGAACGGAGAAGGAGTCCACTTGGATGACCCCGATAGTCGCGTACCTGACTACGGGGGCAGTCCCCGATGACAAAGTCGCAGCCGACAGGATACGTCGGATCGCGGCTAATTACGTGATGGTGGACAATCAGCTATACAAGAAGGGTTGGTTCTCGACTCCGTACTTGAAGTGTGTGGCAGAGCCCGACACAAATCGAATCCTGAAGGAGGTACATGAAGGGGTCGCGGCTTATCATGAAGGGGCCCGATCCATTATGAGGAAGGTGCTGAACTTGGGCTATTATTGGCCTATGATGAGCAAGGAAGCAACGGCGTTGGTCCGATCCTGTGACGCGTGCCAGAGGTACGCCCCGAGTATCGTGGCTCCGGCCGCTAATCTGACATCCATCAAGAGCGCTTGACCCTTCGCGCAATGGGCATCGACTTGGTGGGACCTCTTCCACAAGCACAAGGTCAATGTAAGTATTTACTTGTAGCTATCGATTATTTTTCAAAATGGATAGAGGCAAAGGCGTTGGCCAGAACGACGGGGAACCAGATCGTCAAGTTCCTCCAGACCCATATTGTGTCCAGATACGGGATGCCTAAGGTGGTGATTAGCGACAATGGTCCGCCATTTAACGGCTCTCAGGTGAGGGAGTATCTGGAGGAGTTGAACATCGAGCATCGGGCAGCTTCCGTACGACATGCTCAGACTAACGGTCAGGTGGAATCAGCCAACAAAATCGTGATTGATGGCCTGAAGAAGAGGGTCTATGCCTTGAAGGGAAAATGGATGAATGAACTGGAAAAACTTTGGGCTGTTAGAACGACACCCAAACGATCAACCAGGGAGACTCCGTTTGGCCTCGTTTATGGCACGGAGGCTGTCGCCCCCGTGGAGGTAGCTGTGGCGTCCCATCGGATGAGATATTACGAGCCTCTGACGAATGATGAAATGAGGCGTCTGGACTTGGACTTACTCGAAGAGAAGAGGCGGGAAGCCGATGAAGTCCAAGCTCGAATGCGTTTGGCGACGGCCAGGTACTACAATCGGCGAGTAAAGTCCCGACAATTCTTCGTCGGGGAGCTGGTTTGGCGCCGCAACGAGTTTACCCTTTTGGATAGGATCGGCAAGATGTCACCAAAATGGGAATGACCTTACAAGGTCGTGGGGATGCCGGCCCCAAATGCGTACAAGTTGGAAGACCTCGATGGCAGAGTATTAAAGCATTCTTTTAGTGGCGAACACTTGAAGAAACACCATGCTTGATGAAAAGTCGCCTTAAGTGGTGCCCGAAGAAAAGTCGCCTTAAGTGGTGCCCGATGTAAAATCGCCTTAAGTGGTGTATGTTGTTTATCGTTTAATTCGATGTAAGCCGATTTTGTGCCATCAATAAATAAAGAGGTTGCTTCCAATCAGAGTTATCCCTAGATTTATGCTAAGTGTTAAAGTCGCCTTAAGTGGTGCACGAGAAAAGTCTCCTTGAGTGGTGCACGAGAAAAGTCGCCTTGAGTGGTGCACAAGAAAAGTCGCCTTGAGTGGTGCACGAGAAAAGTCGCCTTAAGTGGTGCATGATTCTTAGATTTATTCTAAGTATGTAAAAGATGTCTTAAGTGATGCGCGAAGTTAAGTCGTCTTAAGTGATGCATGTTTCTTGGATTTATTCTAAGCATAGAAAAGTCGCCTTGAGTGGTGCATAAGAATTAAGTCGCCTTAGGTGGTGCACGATACCAAGTCGCCTTAAGTGGCACAAGTTAAGAAAGTCGCCTTAAGTGGTGCACGACGTAAAGTCGCCTTCAGTGGTGCACGATATCAAGTCGCCTTAAGTGGCGCAGGTTGAAAAGTCGCCTTAAGTGGTGCACGATATTAAGTCGCCTTAAGTGGCGCAGGTTGAAAAGTCGCCTTCAGTGGTGCACGATATTAAGTCGTCTTATGTGATGCATGATTCTTAGATCTATTCTAAGTATTGAAAAGTCGCCTTAAGTGGTGCACGATATTAAGTCGTCTTAAGTGATGCATGTTTCTTAGATTTATTCCAAGTATTGAAAAGTCGCCTTAAGTGGTGCACGACCTTAAGTCGCCTTAAGTGGTGCACGACATTAAGTCGCCTTAAGTGGTGCATGATGATAAGTCACCTTAAGTGGTGCAAATTAGTAAATCGTCGGGAGTGACGTACGAAAATGTCTTAAGTGTCGAAGTACCGACCTAAGCAAGTATAGTAAAGCCACTTGGAGAAGTGCATCGAAAAGATCGGAACTAAGGAAGTCTGATAAATTGATAAGGGCTCAAAGGACCATCCTCCTATACGATTTAATAGCGAGTCGGAGCTTTTTACCTTCTTCAGCATTCTGGACGTCGAAAAGTTGGTCCAGCTCCACGCGCTTCCGCTTAGGTTGCTCCGCAGAAGGAGACCCCGACGGAGCAGCAGCCTTCTTGGCGGACTTCCTCTTCCGCGAAGGACGTACGACATCGGTCTCCCCCTGCTTAAGGAACAGATCGGTCAGCACGGATACCCTCTTGGCTGCAAACAGTAAAAGAAAAGAGTTAGAGATTTACCCAGGGAACCACATTGGAGGGGCCGTCGAAGAGCTGCCCCCCGGAGATTATGTCGAGGAGTCGGATCCCGGCGTTCACCAGGTCCCGCTCCACGAGAGAATTGGCATCGAGGGGAGTGTAGGACTCCCCCCATCGGTAAAGCTGGATAAGCTGAAGAGTCTGGAAATCTTCATCAGTGTAGGTGTGGAAAGCGGGAGGAGAGTCCGCTTCCACCTCCCATCGGGGCCATGGGATCGAAGAATGTTGGATGAAGAAGTAGCTCCTTTTCCAACTGCTGTTATCGGACCCCATATCAACCAGGAGTCCCCGACCCTTGACCACCTTCCAGGTGTCACTGGTCCAGTTACACCGTCCAAGTTGTGCCTTGTTCCACTTCGGCATTCGGGGGTAGAAGGCGCAAACCCCCGCCTCGTTGCACTTCATCCCGTAGAAGGTCCTGAAGAGCTTGAGGCTGTATACCCACCGCTGTCGGAAGCAGAGGACCTGGAAAGCATTCCACAGGCGAATGGCGTGCGGAGAGAAGGTGGTCGGATGAGTTTTGTAATGCTGGCACATCTCGACCAGATTACCACAGAAGGGGAATCTGATCCCCGCTGATACTTGCCCCGTGGAGACAAATACCTCCCCTTTTCGGGGACGAGTAACCTCAAGGTTACCCGAGGGGCGAGGCCAGGGATACGGGAAACGAGGTTCCCAAGTAGAAGTGATGCACCCCTCTCGGAGAGCTGCATCATAAGCGGTGTTGGAGATTTCATTCAGAGCATAATCAAAGTTGAAAGGCTTTCTCCCCTCAGAGCTGGATCCACTGTCTGAAAAGTAGCAATGGCAAGGAAGGCACAGTGGGATTTTCGGAAAGCTGCAAACAAGGAAAAGATGAACAAGCAACGAAGAAGAAATCCTTACCAGACATGACGAATTGGAGGTTGAAGGAATGAACTGGGCGTTGCCGGAAAGATGGTCGGAAAAGCACTAATGGTATTCGGAATCGCAAAAGCTTGAAATCACGAAGGTTGTAGAGAGCTCCTGAAAATTCGAAGACGGTAAAAGTGATCCAACACCCACGGTTAGGGTTTTATAGGCGAAGAGGACAGTTGAAGGGACACTTCGATCCGAGTCGTCGAAGTTGAAGAGTTTTAATCTGGACCGTTGAGATGGAACGTGCAGAAGGGCAACGGGCGTAATGATGAAACGGCCTGAAAAGCACTTTTCAGAAGAAACAGGCGCGAAAAATCAGGCACGAGTGCCGAAGACGTCGCTTCACTAGCTGCTGCATTTAATGAACTGGGGAATCGAAAAGTCCCCTCAGATTTGGCAGTTATCCACAAAGCATCGAGGAAACGTGAAGGAGAAGACTAGTATTGAGTGACTATACCAAGGGAAAGATCCCCGATTCCAATGTCGGGAGGTTGGGAGTTGGAAGACACGACGAACTAAAAGTCCCTCATGTCTTGAGGGCAAATGATGGGTTCGACTACAGCCGTTAGGCCCTTTAACGGTGAGGAAACGGCAAATAGGCCTGGTGGGCCCTGAACGAAGGCCAAGATGGTCCAGACAAAGGATCCCGACGAAGAGACCCCGAGGATGAAAGGTCCCGACAGAGTCGGACCTGACAGGCGAGCGGAACGCTCCCGATGAGATGCCTCTGAGTAGGCCCCGATGAAGAATCCCTGAGAACAATAGGCCCTGTCACGATGACGAGGGGCCCCGAGCGGTGACACAACGAGATAACTCCGGAGTCCCCGATGTTAGTCGGGACTCGCTATCAGAGGATAAGGCCGAGATACGCGGGGCGTGGCCGAGATACGCGGAACGTGGTTAAGATACACGAAGCGTGGCCGAGATACGCGGGGCGTGGCCGAGATAAGCGAGATCATGGCCTAGATAGGCGGGATCACACCCGAGATACGCGGGATACGGGCTAACCACCCCCAACGGTTCACCAGGTAACTGAGGTATCTCTTCGCCTATAAAAGGGCAAGAGGTCACCTCAGATGACTTACGTTGAAATACCTTACTTGAGATTACTACTTGCCAGTCCGTACGAGAGACTCATTTAAGCATCGGAGAGGGATTCTGGGTCACCGCCCGGTCTATCCCCTCTTGCAGGATTGCGTGGAGCAAAGGAGCTAGGATCGCCGTCAAAGACCGCACCGGAGTTCCACCGTGATCCAACAGCCACCTTATCTTTACCTTGAGAGGAAGGTTTCCTTGGTAAAGAAGGTGGCGAACAGGTTACTACCTGGTGCCTCTTCCTTAGGTGGAAGGGCTTCTCTTGGGGCGGCGAGTAGGTTACCAGCTGTCCTTAAGGGGAAGGGTTTCCTCAATAACGTTTGGCTGCCGACTCGACTCTTACCTTAAGAGGGTGAGTTCTTGAGTGGACTTATCACCTTTGTTCGAGTATTGTATTGGCAGTCGACACCTGTTAGCATCAGTGTCGACTATTTATCTTTATCTTCTTTTCTTTATCATAATTGATGGTCAACGTGTCTCTCTGAGGTCTCGTCTTTTAATGTTCTCGATACTTCCAAGGTTACTTCGAATCACATCCCAATACCTCCCACATAAGAGCGAATCCATGTAGAGGTTTGTGTCGATTCCTCTTGTTGTAGTTTCCTTTGGAAGGAATTATGCCGCGTATTCGCATGGCCATCTATTTTTCGGTGGTAGTGTCAAGCACTAGCTCATATATATGGTGCCCCATAGTTGTTTGGCAGTTGCACCGTTTGTTCTTGTATAGCCCGTAAAGGCTCATTCTTTCATTCCTCAGTTAGGCGCCGAGCGCTTGTTCATTTGGTGCCTCCCAAGCTGCTCAGTCTCCTTACTCTTTTGTGCTCCTTGAGCACGTCTTTCCTATATGCATCCTTTCGAATTGGTGGTGGGGAGTTTATTGCATTTGGGTGGATGCGATTTTGGATTTTTTGCTTGATTTGTCTTCAAATATTCTTCATTTGACTTTTAATATGTGTCGGTTCGGCGTAGTGCCCCCCATCTTATGCGACTTGCGCTATTAGCACTTAGTTTATGATGGTTGTTGTTACCTCTTGATGGGTGCCCCCACTTGTTTAGCTTATTTCACTCTTCGAGTTGAATGTTACATCCCCGACACCTTAGGTGTAATATTGACACCATCACTCGTGTTTGTCGAGTAGAGTGCATTTATCCTGCATTTCTGCAAATTAAGATATCGTACACTAGCCGCTCTGATGATGGTAAGTTCCTTTTTTTCATCTTTAGGAATTTTTTTGGTGTCCCCACATTTTTTGATGAGACGGTGGAAGTGACTTTTATCACCACACAAGTGTTATGCCCTTGGTGGAGGTGCTCACCCAGCATAGGGGTTTCTATAAGCCTTTGTATTCATTTTATCCCACGGAGCTTCTGTTTTCAACGTGGTCCTAAATACCCATGCGAAGCACTGGACTTCTGTTGGTGTGATACCTCCACAGGGTGCGGTGGTTGCATCATTTCACTATATTTTGCCCCAAGGATATTCATTCTTCCTTTCGGGGTGGTATGCTTACATTGCGAAGGGTTCTTGAATATGGTTCTTCAGCTTCACATTCGAGAGTTTTGATGGCGTCTTATAATCCCTTACTCTGTGTGTATGTGTCATTGATATGGCCTTTCACTGGAATTTCTCAAGTTTCGACATGATGTTCAGATAGACTCCGTTTTCCTTGTTCATGTCTCAGTTGCAGCAATGTCTAATTCTTGGTATTGATGCTTAGAGTGTTGTTATGACAACCTCCTTGATAATATATGGTTTTTCCTCATGTCCCTTCTGGTTGGGAAAGCCTTTTGGTACGTGGTCGAGGTGCGATGTGGGGGTGCAATATCTCTAGTATCATTGGTAATGTCCTTACCCTTACGTGTAGGAAGTTGGTTTTGCAAATCCAATATTCTTTTAACGTTGGAGTTATTGATGACCCTTGCGATGAGCATAGGTTTGGTGTTACCCCCTCATTTAGTGCTGTTATATCCTTCATAGAGTGGGTGTTGTTTAGTGGTCGCCTCCACCTGATTGCATTAACTCTTTAGTGTTGCAATAACCATATGGAGACCCTATTAATGTGCTATGGAAGAGCTTCCATGGTTGCCTTCATGAAGGGATTGGAGGATGTTGTTAATCCTTGTGGAGTAGATGTTGTTTTGCTCCATTTTCCTTTTGCCCCCTATTGGTATACTCTATAATAGCCACCATGGGTGCATTCTTATTGTAATCACTCATTTAGCCTTCTGGCGTGTTCTTGGGTTGTAGGCTATTGCCCCCACTAGGGGCTTGCCTTTCATTAGGGGCGGGAGAGGTAGTTTTTGATTGACTACCAACTGTGGTGTCTTGGAGCTTGATGGAGTGTTATCCAATGAGTTTTGTTCTCTATTGGACGACGGTTGCCTAGCATTCTTTTCTTGCTGTCCCCGAATGATAGGCTCCTGGAGACCCATGGTAAGTACCTTACTATGCCGCCCCCTTTGTTCTCTGATCCTTCTTTATTTCTTGCCATCGAGCACAAGTAGTAGGCTGCGTGTTTTTTGCTCGAATCCACAGACGGGGCCAATGTTTGCACACGGGTCTCTTCGTGAGCTTCTTCTTCCGTATTCTCGTTCTTCGTGGGATTCCTCTTCTCGTATTCCCGCTCCTTTTCTCTCGGGTACCTGCTAATGGGCACCGGGGGGTCCCGGTAAGCCCACTCCGATGCTTAAATGAGTATAAGCTTTAGAGAGATAAAGTGAGCTTAGAGAGAGATTGATTACCTTCAAATGATGGGAGGAGAACTCTTATTTATAGAGTTCCGATTGAACCGCCCCGGTTTCAATGCTTTTCTGGTCCGGTTGTGGCAATTTTGTAATATAATTTGGTGTTCACCGTAAATATAGTGTATTTGACCTCAGTTCGACCGTATGTGAGCTTAATATGGTTAAGTGTTAGAGAATGGCCTCCAAGGGCGAGCCCCGAGCGAAATATTGTCCGGGGGTAGGGGTCCGGATGAGTAAAACTCGTCCGGGTAAAGGGGGATACCCGGGTTGGTATCCCAAGGCCTTGCTCAGGTAACCCGAGCAAGGGTGCCATGCTCGGATAACCTGAGCAAGGGTGCCCTGCTCGGGTTACCTCCGAGGGGTTTTTTCCCCTCGGGGTCTTCCGAGTGGGTTTCACCACCCGGGGTGTTTTTGGGCCTAAGTGTTGGGCATCGGGTGTCCATTTTTTCAAGTTTCAAATTATAATCGATTGTGGCTTAATTATAAGACCCAATTTATGATAGCTTGGGCGTATATCCAACATATAACATATGTATATTATATTAAAAATATATGAGTAATATAACACATAGTCAAAATAACAAGGGTTCTAATGAGTTTGGTGACTTGTATTTAGATTTGGAGTTAAATTTGTAATTTGTGATTCGAATTCAGAGTTGAATTTGGATAGAGTGAACATATTGTTTATAGTTTGTAATAATAGATTATGTCTCTCGTGAGATGACCTGCCCCGACTAGCGCGATGTATGAGACGGGTGCGGGTCGACTATGTCGACTTGCGGGGTAAGTCTGGGTCTAGCGAGGCCCGCCCCATTGACACCCTACACGCGTGTGACACGTGATTGTTTTTTCTCCTAAATTAACGAGTAAATAGACGGTGCAACGGTTTGGACTTCCTAGATACCTACTAAGCAAGGCCCGCCCCATTGACACTCTACACGCGTGTGCACGTGATTATTTTTTCTCCTAAATTAACGAGTAAATAGACTGTGCAACGGTTTGGACTTCCTAAATACCTACTAAACGCGTTGGACTTCCTAAATACCTACTAAACGTCACAAAAATTATCTCGGTACTAATTTGTGAACGTATTATCTCAGATACCTATTTAAGTTTAAATCCTAAAAAAAATTGTAAGTAAACTGTTATATTGTTTCATACTTTTCCCAATTTCTTTGAATACACGATATTTCCATTACTTTTTGTTTTATTTATTATGAAATCGGGAAAGTGGCAAAAAAAAAAAAAAAAAATCGGGAAAAATAATTTTCTAGAAAAATGAAAGAGGTGTATTTAATGCGTTAGTGAATTAAATGATAGTTGCGTCTGTATCTAAATGATAGCCGCGGCCCACGGGCCACGGCAACATCTGTCGCAGCCGACGCCCTTGACCGAACTTCACCGTGTCCCACCGATTTTGACCAATTCTTCTCTTTTCCAGTAAAGGGAAAGTCAAACTTTGTCTTCGTTCTTCATTACATAGACCCAAGTAGCGAATCAGCTCATTATTATCTATATATCTTTAACTACAAACGATGAATATTATTAATAGGGGCCAGCTAATTTAATGAAGTTTATTTAAACTGATTTTTTAACCATTAGAGATGTGAGTTTTTTAATAAGTTAATACGAATTTTAAAAAATGCTAATCAACGGTTCAGATTTTAAATTTATTTAAAGTCGATAACAAATTATCCGGACACATATTAACATGCTTCTGAATCCATTCCATGGCAACTTATTAAATCTAACTTAACGAATTCTAAATTTGATTCTACCTGATTAAGTTAATAAATAACATTTGGTAAAATCAGTGAATTTAAACTTTAAAACACACAAGATTCAACAAGATCGTCATGTGAGCTTCCACGTAATTAAATCTACTTTAAAGAATTACAATTTTGCATGCAGTCGAGCTCATTTTAGCCATTCCCTTTAAAAATAACATATAACAAACTTGATGAATTTTAACTTTAAAATGCATTAGAATTAATGAAAATGTCATGTTATTAAATAATATGTGATAATTTTAATATTTATAAAAATATACTTGTTCGATTTAATTTATTATTATTATATTATTTATTATTGAGTATCATAATAAAATAGTCATAAATGGTATTCAAATTTACAAAAAAAAAAAAAAATTCAAATAAAAGTAGAAATGAAAACTTTCTAAATAATAATATATAATATCATATATTTTTAATTTGCTGATAATATTGTAACAATTTAATCAAATAATTAAATAGTTTTTTTTATTATATTAATTAAAAAAGTGAGTTTGAATGAGTTAATAATATTCTAAGTTAATTTTTCATATTAACAGAATATCACATTAAACTTATTTTATATTATACAGAATGATAGAATTAAAAATTTAATCATAATAAAGCGAGAAATTATTAGATGGACCAAATCTGCCATCTCAAGGTATGGTTTAACCAATAAATGAAAGACTCGTCATTATTGATAAATAAATCTGATTAACACATGATTACAACTCAATAGTTTATCATAATTAATTTATATATCTTTTTGGCCTAATAAACTAATTTCTCGTAAAAAATAAAAATATGTTCTTTAATATTTAAATATAATACGAGTGTTAGTAGTTTTTTTAATATTTTTCTAAAAGTCAATTAAACATGATGAACCCAAGATGATAAGTGTCTATTTTCTATAGGATTCACATTGCCCTCTAGGAGTCACCATGTCTAATAGGGTTTTAGAAAAATATAAAAAAAATTAATGACACTTGTATTTTATATATATGAAAAAAAACATTTTATAGGAGAAATTATTTTTACTAGATAAAAAGAGATATAGATTAAATGTGATAAATTATTAGCTGTAATTTTATATTAACCGATCTGTTTATTTAGTGTGTAATAATAACATGTATTTCATTTATTGATTAGTCCACGAATACTGACTCGATCCATCTAATAATTTCTCAAAAAAGCCTATAGTATTAATCATCTTAATTTATATATGTTACTTTATCCGGATGCTTATTCAAGAATCTTCCATAATTAAAAAGAATATCTTGTTGCTAGCGGAAAATGGAGATGGTTTGGATATGGAGGGCCAACTTGCGTTGCAGCCTTTAAAAGGCGAGTGGAGTTCTCCAAGTGAAACACCATCATCATCATCTTCAAAATCCAACATGAAGCAGCTTCATCTTCTCTTCCATGGCTTCCTCTTCGTCCTTCTCATCATTCACCCTCAACTCGTCCATAGTGCCGTCTGCAACCCCAACGATGAATCAGGCCTCCTCGCATTCAAGAAGGGCATCACCGCCGACCCCACCGGCATCCTATCGTCCTGGAAGTCCGGCACCGACTGCTGCACCTGGAACGCCGTTACCTGCTCAGACAACCGCGTCACCAGTGTCTACCTCAGCGGAATCGCTGGAAACTCTACCAGCTACCTCGCCGGTAAGATCTCGCCGTCACTCGCGAAGCTCCAGATGTTGGACGGATTCTATCTCCTCAATCTGAAGCAAATCTCCGGTCCCTTTCCTGAGTTCGTTCTGCGGCTGAAGAACTTCAAATACCTGTACCTCGAGAACAACAAGCTCTCTGGTCCGATTCCCGCCGCCGTCGGGAATCTGACGCAGCTGTACGCATTGAGCCTCGCCGGAAACCGATTCTCAGGGCCGATCCCGAGCTCCCTGTCGGCGCTGACAGATCTGGGGCAGCTCAAGCTCGGTAATAACTACTTCACCGGCAGTTTCCCCGTCGGTATCCGTAATCTAAGAAACCTGACCTACCTGAGTTTGCAGTACAACCACCTCTCCGGACCTATACCGGACATCTTCGGATCCTTGTCGGATCTCATCATTCTCGAACTCTCCGGCAACAACTTCACCGGTAACCTCCCGCCGAGCATAGCGGCATTGGCACCAAAACTGAGGTTCCTCGAAGTAGGTCGCAACGCTCTCGCAGGCCCCATTCCTAACTTCCTCGGAAAATTCACGGCCCTCGACACCTTGAACCTTTCCCGGAATAAATTTTCCGGCACGGTGCCCAAAAGCTTCGCCAACCTCACGAAGATTTTCAACCTCGACCTGTCTCACAACCGCCTCGTCGATCCATTCCCGGCGTTGAAGGTGAAGGGGATCGAATCTCTCGATCTCTCGTACAATAAGTTCCACCTCGGAACGATTCCGGCGTGGGTGACGTCATCGCCGATCATCTACTCGCTCAAACTGGCCCGATGCGGGATCACGATGAGACTGGACGACTGGAAGCCGAAGCAGACGTACTTCTACGACTACATCGATCTGACGGAGAACTATATTACTGGTAGTCCGGTGACTTTGTTGAACCAGACGGATTATCTGGTCGGATTCTGGGCACCTGGGAACAAGTTGAAGTTTAGTCTGGAGAAGCTTAGGATCGTGAAGACGTTACAACAGCTGGATGTGTCGAGGAATCAAGTCACTGGGATGGTGACGGCGGCGCTGTCGGGATTGAAGAAACTGAACGTGAGTCATAATCATCTGTGCGGGCCGATCCCGGCGACGGTGAAGTTCCCGGCAAGCTCGTTTGTTGGGAACGACTGCCTTTGCGGCTCTCCCTTGGCTCCCTGCAAGACGATTTAGATGGAGATACACTTTAGTTTCCGAAATAATTATATCTGATTTGTAAGAATGAGCATGTCATTTCAACTTTTACCAAAAAAAAAAAAAAAAACATGTCAAAATAATGAGAAATTCTTACTTACCTCGGTGGCAACAGATGGAGTCCATCTGTTGCCCCTTCCTAATCAGAATGTGACATCTGTCACTGTACACTTTCCATTTCAGCCGTATTTTACAGGTGTCTCAATGTGATTGGAGGAAGGGGCAACAGATGGACTCCATCTGCTGCCACCGAGGTAAGCTAGAATTTCTCAAAAATAATTGGTATACTAGCGAGAAGATTCATAATTACGCTTTTACACGGTAGTATGGAAATATTTATGTGGTATCACCAGTGCTATCAGAACCGGACCGAACGTCGAATCGGTTGAAGCACCAGTTCTCGGTTCGTCCGGTCTGATCCGGTTCGAACCCGGTCCGACCGGTCTGAGCTCAAAAAGAATATAAAACCCATGGCCATTCAGTCTATGGCCCAACCCTCCAAAAGCCCAACGTCTTCTCCACCAATTGCAGCTCGCAACAGTTCGAAATCTTCTAGGAATTGGTTGTTCTCGTTTATGTCAACTATCTTTTCCATCTGCATACCATATAACTCCATCATCCCCTCATTCATTACCCAACCATCCCCCCACTAGTACCCTCCTCTACTATTTGCAGTGATATTTTATTACTATACAGATAAAGTGGTGCTTCTCTTGTTGTTTCCTTCCACGGCCTCGTCCCCGAGACCGCGACCATCGACCTCAGCGAGCCCGACCACGACAAGGTAAGCCACTCTTTTACTGTGGATGAGGCGATAGCGTGGTGAGGGAGTTCTTCGAGCTGCCATTGGAGGAGAAGGAAATCTGGAAGGAAGAAGGGGTGGATGGTTGCAGAAGATCTGGATTCTAGAAGGGAAGTTAGGTGATCTAATAGCGGTTGCTCATTAGAATTTAGGGTTTTGGTTTTTTTTTTTTTACATGTTGAACTGGCGAGCCGGCGAACCGCTCGGTCCTCTCAAAACCGGCCGATTCATAAAAAATCGGTTTTCGAACCGGGTTCGCTTACATCCTCCAGATTTACTCGAATCGGACTGTTGGAGGCTCCGGTTCCGGTTCGTACCCGGCCGGACCGCCGGTTCGGTCCGGTTCTGATAACACTGGGTATCACCGTTTAAAATTGTTATTTAATGTCATTGTATTTTTTGGAATTTTTTTTATCTTAAAATATTGTTATTATAACAAATGCTGACCTACTATTCCAGCTGCGGGAGATCAGGAGCTCACTAACATTCTATTATATATGTGTCCGCAGCGTGGTATACAATATTATGAGCTAGTTCTTGCCACAACAATAATAGAGACAAATAATAGAGACAAGTGTAGCTAATATCGTGGATCATCCCTAATAAGGAAGAGTTGCAGCTGGCTGAGGATGATTCGATATGGTTTAGCAAAATGGTTGAATCAGTAAACATAATATGTGAATCAGTGAAGACCACGCGGGACGCACGTAACATGTCACATGCTTAAATGATGAAGCGCCTAAAATATGACAAGTCTCCAAAAATAGGTTATCTTAAAATATAATAGTGTATATGCATATTTATTTTAAAATATTCAAAAAATATATTATATATATTTATGGTAATATTCATGAATATAATATATTTTTTTGGAATATTAATACTGAATATTTTTCAGATTTTATTTTTCCAATTTGGGCTCCTATTTAGCTATAAATAGAAGTCAGATTACATGTAAAAAGGAAAAAAAATTTAACAATAAAAAATAATATTTTTTCTCGATTTTGTGCCAACTCTCTCTCTCTCTCTCTTTTCCCGGCGAACTCCCCTCCCCCCGTCCAGCTTTCCAGTCGCCGGCCCACTCCCGCCGGTGACTACCCAAACCTTGCCGGAGCGCCGCACCTCGCCCAGCTAACCTCCTCCGCCCTCGTTGGCCCATCTTTGTCGGACGTCAGCGACCCATATTACGTCCACAAGAGCCCCAACCTCACCCAACTCCGCCTTGCTGCTGCTGTCTTGTCGTCCTGCTTCGATGCTTCACGCCGGCCGCCTTCCTGACTTGCCAGAACCACCGCCAGTAGCTCGCTGCCGGCCGCTGGTCACCACGCCGTGGTCTTCCTCAGGTGTGTAGGATTATAGTGTGTGAATACTACAGAAACAAAACAAGATACGTGCAAGGTAACTAATTACGCAGCGTTATATGGTGCACATACTTACAACACTTTCCGTAGTCCCAAGATCACTGAGGGGAGTTCTCGGTCCGCCAGACGGTTCCGTTAGAGGTTATGGTTAAGGAAACCCTACGCGGATTGGTCTCCATAGCAAAGCCTCTGTCGATTCTTTAGCGGGGATGGATCACCGGAGTAAATTTCTTAACACAATTTGGCACCTCCTTGACTTACTAGTAGTTTCAGCGGAACTATGTAGGTTTAGGGAGGAGGGATTTCTTTTATCTCACCACAAAAGAAGAAGAGATTAACTTCTAATAAATCCATAGCACTCCATATTTATAAGAGGAGCAAAGTGGACAAAAGTTCACTTTGCCCTCACATCAAATTCATCCGGCCTTAGAGTGTGGGAGGCCCAATTTTGGGCATCTCATGTCAATTGAGATTTTAGGCCTAGCCTAAAATCTCTAATGTGACATTACCCAATTTCCTTGGGCACCAGACTCTTATTTAATGGGCTCCCAATTACAGCGACCCAATCTCCAAATTCCAAAACCTCTCACTCGCCGGAATGGGAGGGTGTCTGTTAATATGTTGTCAACCAACACAAAAACATTTGTTTTTCGATCCAATCCTGCTTCGGAATAGTTCATACGAGGTTTTCCGTGCGACCGACGGACACGACAGGCATCGAGCTACTCATATGTTAGGAGTGTTGTAGCACCCGCGGAATGTTGATTCCCATCTCTAATCAACATGTGAAAATAATACTGTGCCGCGCTATATCCTAGGTCAACAGTCATTCTCCAATTACCAAGTTTCCACATAGGAATACTCATTCTAGGCATCCGTACAAGTATTCACAACCTTCAACTAATGTCAGGCTAGTGGCCACCTAGTGAATACAAGAGTCGGAGAATTACAGGTGTACATGACCATCCTCATCGCTCATACCCCTAGTCAAACTCAACCGGTTTCTAAAGGCGTGGACACTTGGCCTTTTGTTCAGAACTACGCTCGTACGCCGGGAAGCGGACATTGAGCTTGACCTTAGGTATGAGTTCTGAGTCTGTGAGGATACTTTGTGATGGATATCAGTCTAAGAACCGGATAGTAATCTCCGCTAATCGGTCCAAGTGACCCTTTAAATGGTTGAAGACAAGAAACAAGCCCTCTCCAAGAAGGGGAGATCGTTCCCTCTCCATAAGGAGAGGGGACGACCCTCTCCTTTGAGAAGGGATCGTCCCTTATCCACGGAGAGGGAGATGACCCTCTCCTTGGAGATGGGATCGTCTCCTCTCCAAGGAGTGGGAGACGACCCTCTACAAGAGAGGGGATCGTCCCCTCTCCAAGGAGAGGGAGACGACCCTCTCCTCGGAGAAGGGATCGTCTCCTCTCCAAGGAGAAGGAGACGACCCTCTCCTCGGAGAGGGGATTGTCTCCTCTCCACAAAGAGGGAGACGATCCTCTCCTCGGAGAAGGGATCGTCTCCTCTCTATAAGGAGAGGGAGACGAATCCCTCCGTGTAGGAGGAATCGTCCCTTCTCCACGAAACAAGAGACGACTCTCTCCACAAGGAGAAGGATTCGTCTCGTCTTCTCTGTTTACAAAATGAAGATTATCTCCTCGTATAAGAAATTAACGAAGGACCAATTGGATATAAGGGCTCGGGTTCTCATCTTCCCCAAGTAGAAGAATGAAGAAGCCTCATTGACCCGAAATTAAATAAGTGATCCCCTCTCCAAAAAGGAAAGTGTGCATATACAACTTTCCATACTAAGGTATCGGTGCATCATATATGCATGGGCCAGTTTCCATATAGGCCATTCCTATAAATATAAGTTCACATATCTTCTCATTTTTTACGTTTTGATTGAGATTACAATACATATCACTTCTTAGACATCATATTCTGAGTTCTGACTTAAGCTTCGGAGGGGGATTACCGGGCACAAGCCTGGTTTGTCCCTTAGTGCAGGATCGGACGCGCAGACGGTCGGGTTCGAGCTTCAACCGGAGATCAAAACCCAACACTTTGGATGCTTCTTCATAAAGCATCCGGGATCAGTCTCACGCTCAAGGTGAAGAAGTTTGTGCCCATCCGAATCTCATGGATTTTATCTAGGACAACCGAGCCTAATCCCGTGGTCGAACATGGCAGGCGCAGTATGAAGCGCGCGTTGATAGCATAACCTGAATTTAGTCAGGAGTGGGAAATTTCATATGCTATCGTAGACTTAACGTATGGCCCAGAATATGGTTCTTTGACGAACGAAGTTCGTCACGGCGATCCGCAAAACATAGACCATGTCGTGTTACTCCGAAACCAAATGATCGTTTTTCTTAACCAGGTTTGCCACCATGGTTCTTAGCGGCTCTTGATATGGCAGAGGTCCCCCTCTCCGTCAAGACGACCGAGTCTGAGTGACAAGTCTTGGCCCACATTTGACATTGTTTTACTTGGGAGGTTGTCCCTCCTACGACTAGTTTATAGACTGTAAAAATCCGATGTAATTTAAACATTATGACGTCGTTTAGATCATAAAATCAAATTGTAATTCATTCTATTCAAATATTACTTTAAATCTCAAAATGTTATCATGACAATACAAGCCACTTAATCCCTACGCAGTCCTAGCATTTTAACATGCTTTTCGAAAACATCCATGCGTAAAGGTTGAGTTAATGGATCCACCATCATAGTCTTGGTGGACAAGTATTCTAATGTGATAAATTTGTCCTCAACCATTCCTAGCATAATTGTATTTCACATCAATGTGTTTCGTCCTGTTATGGTACTTAGGATTCTTAACTGCTGCAATTTCTGCTTGACTGTCAGAGTATACCTTTACAGGCTTACTCCCGCCCTCGATGCCAAGCAATGCAGTTAAGAGCCTTCTAAGCCAAACTGTTTCCTGTGCGTTCTTAGAGAGGGCCACGAATTCAGATTCCAACATTGACAGCGTGACGCATGTTTGCTTCTTGCTCATCCATAAATGCTGGAATTAGCAAGGAGAAATACTCCTCCTGAGGTGGACTTACGATCATCCGGATCGCCACCGTGGTCGGCGTCACTAAATCCCGTAAATTCTAGTTTTCCACCCTCATAGCATATTTTATAGTAGGCAGTACTTTTCAGGTATCGAATAATTCGTTTCACGGCCTTTAAATGTTGATAGCCAGGGTCTGACTGGAATCGTCCTACTAAACCCACAGCGTAAAATATTTCTGGACGAGTGCATTGCATGGCATACATCAAGCTGCCAACAATACTAAGGTTTTCTGCACTTTTCATCTGTTCACGCTCAGCCAAGTTTTTCGGGTCCTCACGCTTTGACAACGCACACCCATACACAACCGACGTATCCACGGGCTTGACATCTTGGAGTCTGAATCTTTTCAACCGTTTTTGACATAAGATTCTTGAGAGATACATAACCTGCGAGCAGCCCGATCCCTAGCAATCTTAATGTCTAGGATGTACGTGGCTTCTCCCATGTCCTTCATCTCGAATACAGATGCCAGCCATGACTTTGATTCATTCAAGTAACTCACATCGGTCGCGGCAATCAATATGTCATCCACATATAATATCAGGATGACGTACTTTGACTCAGAGGTCTTAGTGTACACGCATGGATCCTCGTGAAGATTCACGAATCCGTTTCCGACGATTTCCTCGTGGAACCTGTGGTACCATTGTCGGGATGATTGTTTAAGACCGTATATCGATCTTTGGAGTTTACAAACTTTACGTTCGTTACCAGGAGTAATGAAACCCTTTGGTTGCTCCATATAGATCTCTTCCTCCAGGTTTCCGTGGAAGAATGCTGTCTTAACATCCATTTGGTGCAGCTCCAGGTCGAGGCTTGCAACCAAAGCAAAAATGGCCAGTCGGTGAGTATGTTTCATCAAAGTCCACTCCGTGAATTTGGGTATATCCTTTCGCAACGAGTCGAGCTTTGTATTGCTCGATAGTTCCATCAGCAGTGAGTTTCAGCTTCAGAACCCACTTTGCCCTTATGGCTCTGCGGTTAGCAGGAAAATCAACTAAAGACCATACCGAATTGGCTTTCATAGAGGCGGTCTCATTCTCCATTGCTTTCCTCCATTCCTTTGCTTGAGGTCCATCCATAGCTTCTTTAACCATTACAGGTTCATCAACCAAAGTCAAAGTGAACAATTCACCTCTTTCGATGGGATATTTCTTGGGAAGAGTTCAATTCCTTTGTCAGCGTCTAGGCTCATTAGTCGCATCTTGAACTTGAACAATGCTCCCACTAGGAATAATGCTCGTTGTCGGTGCAATATTCCAACTGGGAACAAGAGCGTTACTTGAACCTTCACCAACAACTTTACTTGGACGACCTCTTGATCTTGGGATTCTATCTCTGAGATTAATTCCACGATTACTAAGACCAGGAACCAAGTTGGTTGTACCACTCCCACTGTACCCAGTAGGTAGTTGAAGTAATATAGGATTTTCATCCAACGGTTCAGCAACATGATTATCAGGTTCAACTTGATTCGCACCTACAACAACAGTGATCTGAGTGGTTGGATTGACTTCTCCCACTGGATTTATTATGAAGATGTCTCCGTTCTCATATACCATGTCGTTCACTTGTGTTGCTGCCTCAATTCTCCCACTCGAAGTAAGTGGGACTTGATCACCATCATCCGACTCTAGTTCGATTAAGACTTCATTCTTTTTGATGTTATAAACCAATGAAAATTCAACCTCAAGTAACGTAACGTCTCATGTTCGACCACGCCACCAGTGCGTCTTGAGCTACCACACACATGTGTACTATAGAGATACTTTTCAGTACTCTTCCGGTACATTGTGTGTTTACTTTGCAACCATAATTTCGCATTTTGGTAAGATCCGTCTCATTACCAGACTATTATAGCTCACATGGTGTCGTGACAACCTATCGATATTGTAGGAACAAAGTTCTATATGAGTTAAAACCAACATCATATCATCCTAGAGGGAGATATTAGAAGTTGAGCTAAAGACATCATGTTTCAGACTATGTCCTTGAAGTGTATGATTTTGAATTAATGCTATGCTAATCTTATCGTTAAAGGCGTATAATTGGATAGTCACTTGACAGACAATATCATTTTCATTGCATACTCATTTTCAAAGGTTTTTTCCACCTTTATATTGTGCATTAGGTTTTCACATTGTGCAACAATTGATTCTTTACGAGATCGTAGTAGCTTTAGGAGCATACTCCCTCCCGTTTTATGAGAAATCAATGAGTAAAACCCAAAATGGGTTTTAAATGCAAATGAAAATTTATATCAAGCATTAAATCATAAACACTTCTTATTAAATTTGTACTTTGAATCGATGTGTCCCATCTATCGAGGAACTAGCGCGTGGCGCGCATATCACCACATGGTGAAATCGTTTCGTTTCCAAAATTTAATTTAATCGGTTTCGCACATGTTTATCATTACGGTTTTAATTATTTCATGGAGTACATCCAAATAAGAAATATTTAAATCAATCGCTCTCAGATTAGCAATGTATTGAATAGTAATTATAAGATCAAGCGGCTCAAGGTGAATAAAAGAGATAATTGATACTCAATTCAAGCATTCATCACATGCCCAAAAATAAAGATTACCGTTTTTCGCGAGGAAACTATAATCCAAGAAAATTCATTACTGAAAGAAACAATAGAAAAGTTTAAGCAAGTAATGACGGTTTCACAATCCAGTCCTCATTTATTCTTAGGCAACTTCTCCACCCCTACGTGTTAGCATATGGTGATTGGGTGCCGTAAATAGAAGCCTAATAATATTTATATGTTACCTAAGAAATTGGGTAAATGTCACATTAGGGAAATTGGGGTTGACCCAAATCCCAATTGACATGAGATGCCCAAAATTGGGCCTCCCTTATAATACATAGGCCGGCCGAATTTATGTGTGGGCGAAGTTGACTTTTTTCCACTTTGCTCATCCAATAAATAAGGAGTGTTAGGGGTTTTATTAGGGTAATTCACAATTCCTCCTTTGTGGTGATTTGAGAGAAAACCCTCCTCCCTAAATACTACCCACTTCGGCCAAACCACCTACACCACTAAGGGTGTGCCAATTTGCTTCGAGCAAACACTCCGGAGATCTGTCCCTGCCAATAATCGATCAGAGGCTTTGCTGTGGAGACTATACCACGTAGGGCTTCCTTAACTAGAACCTCTACAGGTTCCGTCCGGTGGATCGAGAACTCTCTCAGTAAGATCTTGGGACTACGGAAAATGTTTAAGGTATGTGCACATCTTCTGCTACGTAATTCTGATTACTAGCATGAACGTTGTTTATGTTTCTGTAGTATTAAGCCCCGTAATCCAACAGTGGTATCAGAGCCTGTGTTAGGAGTTCAGTGATATTCTTGAGTTTAACATGTGTTAGCCGGAATTTTAAAGAATGAAAATAAAAAATTTCCGATTTTTATAATTGTAAGTGCCGAAATTTTTCAAGATGTTTTTAGTAAAATTTGATGTTCATGATCTTCAAGAAAAACGTGATTTTTATAAAAAAAAAAATATCTTAACAAGGTAAATTTTTTAATTTCTCAGGCCCCAAGTTTCAATAATTTGGCAGAATATAAAAAATATATTGTTTACCATATTTTAATTTTTATTAAAGGTGACAATATATCTATAATATGAAATATATGGATAGGTTCACATTAATATATATAAATATATATAACTATCAATATACCTAGCTAATTTATAGGGATAAAGGTATTATTATTAGATTTAGTTACCTAAAAGATTAAGAAAACAAATTGTCAGTATATTTGTTTCCCTATTAAAGATATTGATAATAAATATATATATATATATATATAGGGTTAAAGGTCCTTTTGGTACCACATGTTTGCAAAAATTACACTATTCATACCACTAGTATTTTTTCGTACCGAATTGGTACCATATGTTTCCAAACCTTACTGTTTTGCTACCTCCGTTAGGGTTCCGTCAAAAACGGCCGTTAAATGGCACAGCCCAAAACTTTCAATTTTGTTACAATTTAGTCCATCTAATACATCCCTAACTTTTATTTTGTTCAATTTAGTCCTAAAGCTTCAAAATCAAACCATTTCCCCAAATTGACCTAGCCGGACCTAGCCATGGGCTAGGTTCGACCCTGGGTCGGGGTCACCGGACCCAGGGGACCCTGACCCAGGGTCGGACCTAGCCCTAAGCTAGGTCCGGCTAGGTCAATTGGACCTAGCCCCAATTTAACTCAATTAGGGCTAGGTCCCAATTGACCTAGCCGGACCTAGCCTAGGGCTAGGTCCGACCCTGGGTCATGGTCGCCGGACCCAGGCGACCCCGACCCAGGGTCGGACCTAGCCATAGGCTAAGCCCGGCTAGGTCAATTTGGGAAAATGGTTTGGTTTTGAAGTTTTAGGACTAAATTGAACAAAATAAAAGTTAGGGATGTATTAGATGGACTAAATTGTAACAAAATTGAAAGTTTTGGGCTGGTCACGTGCATGGCACATGCCATTTAACGGTTGTTTTTGACAGAACCCTAACGGAGGTACCAAAACATTAAGGTTTGAAAACATATGGTACCAATTCGGTACGAAAAAATACTAGTGGTATGAACAGTGTAATTTTTGCAAACATATGGTACTAAAAGGACCTTTAACCCATATATATATATATATATATATATTGTTGATTGATTTACATCTTATAGATAAAATCTTGACAGTAAAATATATATATTTATGTGGCCGAAATTAATATATATGTATATATATGCAATATTAGAAATTATTTTATATAGTTAATATTTCTTGGTGGCTAAGTTATGTTTTTAGTGTTGGATTACGGGGCAGATTATTACGGAAACGTAAACACAGGTACATGCTTGTAATTAGAATTACGCAGCGGAAGATGTGCACATACCTTAAACCTTTTCCGTAGTCCCAAGGATCCTCCTGAGGGAGTTCACGATCCACCGGACGGAACCCATAGAGGTTCTTGTTAAGGAAGCCCTACGCGGTATTAGCTCCACAGCAAAGCCTCCGATCGATTCTTGGCATGGACGGATCTCCAAAGTGTTTGCTTGAAGCAAATTGGCACACCATTGGTGTTTGGTGGGTTCGGCCGAACTAGTCTCTTTAGGGAGGAGATTTTTTTCTCTCAAATCACCACTTAGGAGGAATTGTGAATTACCCTAATAAAAACTCTAACACCCCTTATTTATAGGAGGAGTAAAGTGGACAAAAGTCCTCTTTGCCCTTTATTATTTCGGCCGGCCTATATGTGTAAGGGAGGCCCAATTTTTTTTTGGCCTCTCATGTCAATTGGGATTTGGGTCAAGCCCAGTTTCCCTAATATGACACTTACCCAATTTCATAGGTAAGATATACATAACAATGGGCTTTCATTTACGACGCTTAATCACCATATGCTAACAGCTCCTACTCGCTGGAATGGGAGAGTGCCTGTTAATGTATTGTTGTCCAAATCGCATAAACATTTCACTCTTCTGATCTTACCTCTGCTTGTAAATAGTTCATACGAGGTTTGCCGTGCGACCGGCGGATACGACGGGCATCGTTTTACTCATCTGTTAGGAGTGTTGCAGTGCCCGCGGAACGTTGATTCCCTGTCTCAAATCAACCTGTTAAAAACATCAATTCGTATCGCGTTGTATCTTAGGTCAACTGATAATTTTCCTATTTCCCAGTTTCCACATAGGAATACTTCTTCAGGGCATCCGTACAAGTATTCACAACCTTCAACTAATATCTGGTTAGTGGCCACCTAGTGAATACAAGAGTCGGTGAATTACAAGTGAACTTGACCATCCCCATTACTCATACCCTTAGTCAAACCTAACCGTTTTCCAAAGACGTGGTTACTTGGCCATTTTCTTCAGCACTGCACTCCTACGCCAGGATGCGAACATTGAGCCTGACCTTAGGTATGAGTTGTGAGTCCATGAGGATACTTCGGGTGCCTCTTCATAAGGCTCCCGGGATCAATCACGCGCTCGAGGTGAAGAATTTTGCGCCCATCCGAATCACAAGGATTCTACCTAGCACAACTGAGCATGACCCTATGGTCGAACATGGCACACGTAGTATGAAGCATGCGTCGATAGCATACCCGAACATCGTCAGGCGGCTGATATGTCAATGATTTTATCGCAGACTTTCATATGGCCCAGAATGTGGTTAATGATGAGTGGAGTTCATCACTGGTGAAGTGCAAAACGAAGATCATGTCGTGTTACTCCGAAACCAAATGATCGTCTTGCGTAACAAAGTTTCCCAACTGGTTTTAGCCAGTCTTGCTTCAGCAAAGGTCCCCCTCTCCTAAAAGATGACCGTGCCCGTATGATAAGGCAATACCCACATTCGACATAATTTGTGCAGAGGACTGCGTCCTCCTACGACTCAGTTTATAGACCGTAAAATCCGATGTATTCAAACATTATGACGTCGATGAATCATAAACTTGAATTGCAATTCTTTCATTTATAAAAAATGTAACTTTCAATTATCAAAATGTTATCACAGATTATATGCCCACTTTTAAACCCTACGCAACCCAAGCAGTTTAACATGCTTTTCAAATGTCTCTTTGCGCGATGGTTTAGTTAATAGGTCCGCCACCATGTCATCAATGGGCGAGTATTCTAAAATGATTATATTGTCTTCTACCATAGATTTAGCATAATTATATTTCACATCAATGTGTTTAGTCCTACTATGGTGCTTTGGATTCGTTACTGCCGCAATGGCTGCTTGACTGTCAGAGAACACTTTAACAGGTTTACTCCCGACATCGCCACCAAGCAGCACAGTAAGAAGCCATTTCAGCCAGACCGTTTCCTGTGCGTTTTTTGAGAGAGCAACAAATTTTGATTACATTGTAGACTACGCGACACAGGGTTGCTTCTTGCTCGTCCATGAAATGGCGGCATCAACAAGGAGAAATACTCCTCATGCGGTGGACTTACGATCGTCTGAATTGCCACCATGGTCGGCGTCACTGAAGCCGGTCCATTCTAACTTCCAGCCCTCATAACACAGTACGTAGTCGGCAGTACCTTTCAGATATCGCATGATCTGATTTACAACTTTTAAATTTTGATAGCCAGGGTCTGATTGAAATCTTGCTACTAGGCCCACAACGTAACAAATGTCCAGACGAGTGCAAAGCATGGCATACATGAGACTTCTGACCATGCTTAAATACTCTGCACTTCTCATCTCTTCACGCTCTTGCTGGTTCTTCGGGCCGTCGAGCTTTAACAACGCGCACCCGAATACTACCAGTGTTTCCACGGGTTTGGCATCTTGTAATCTAAGCCTTTTCAATAGTTTGTTGATATAGGCTTCCTAAGATAAACACAATCTCCGGGCGGCACGATCTCTAACAATCTTAATGCCCAAAATGTACGTAGCCTCTCCCATGCCTTTCATCTCAAATACAGATGCCATCCAGGACTTTGATTCATGCATGAAACTCACATCATTCGCAGCAATGAGTATTTCATCCACGTATAAGGTTAAGATGACGTACTTAGACCCGGAGGTCTTTGTATACACACATGGATCCTCGTGAAGATTCAAGAATCCGTTTCCAACTATCTCCTCATGGAATCTGCGGTACCATTTATGAGACGATTGTGTTTAAGACCATAAATGGATCTTTGGAGTTTACAAACTTTCTGTTCGTTACCAGGAGTAATGAAACCCTCCGATTGCTCCATATAGATCTCTTTCTCCAGGTTTCCGTGGAGGAATGCGGTCTTAACATCCATTTGGTGTAGCTCTAGATCGAGGTATGCGATCAAGGCTAGGATTGCCCTGACTGTGGTGTACCGCACAGTCGGTGAGTATGTCTCATCAAAATCCACTCCGTGAAGCTGGGTGTATCCTTTCGCACCAATCGAGCTTTGTATCGCTCAACATTTCCATCAGCAATGAGTTTCAGTTTCAGAACCCACTTAGCCCCTATGGCCCTACGGTTAGCAGATAAATCCACTAAAGACCATACCGAATTGGCTTTCATTGATGCGATCTCTTCCTCAATTGCTTTCCTCCATTCCTTTGCTTGAGGTCTTTTCAACGCTTGTTGAACCGTTACCGATTCGTCCACATAAGTTAGGGTGAATATTTCACTCTTCTTGATGGGATACTTCTTGGGAGAAGTTCGATGCCTTTGAATCCGTCTAGGCTCGTTAATCACATCTTGAGTCTGAACGTTGCTCCTTCTCGGAATAAGGCTTTCTATCGGAGCATCACTCCCACTGGGAACAAGGGCAGTGCTAGAACCTTGACCTACAACTTTTCTTGGACGACCTCTCGGTCTCGGGATTCTACCTCCGAGATTAATTCCTTGATCACTAGGACATGGAACCAAGTTGGTTAATCCACTCCCACTAGGAACAATGGGTAGTTGTGGCATTATTGGATTTTCATCCAGCGGTCCGGCTACGTGATTATCAGGTTCAATTTGATTCGCAACTGCAGAAACAGTGATTTGTGTGGTAGGATTGGCTCCTCCCACTGGATTTACTATGAAAATGTCCCCATATTCATTAACCATTTCATTCACTTGCTTTGCTGCCTCAAATCTCCCACTCTAAGTAAGTGGGACCCAACTATCATCATTATCCTGCTCCAATTCGATCAAGACTTCATTTGTTTTCATTTCACCAAGCGTTGGAAATTCGTCCTCACGGAATGTAACTTCTCATGTTCGACCACGGCACCATTATCACAAGCTAATTTAAACATGTATCCTCTAAGATTAGTTATCATACTCTCGGTTCAAATACTTGTTTAATGCGCAAGTTAATGTTGGATGATGATAAGATTTAACTCGGTATCATTCCCTTTTAGCTTTTATGGCGTCGTGTTTGACTGATTTTGTTGGAACATAGTTCTACATTGATTTGAGTCAACTGCTTTTCATCCCATAGGGAACGTCCGTTGTTGAACTCTAACGTTATCTTTTCAAACTATGCCAATTGAAGTGAGTTATCGATATGGATGTCTTGCCAAACTTCTCATTCAAGGAATTTAGTGGGAGAGTCATTTTACCGACATCATCCTTTTCATTGGCTAATTCATCTCAAAGACTTATCCATCTCTGAGCTGTGCATTGGGCTTTCGCCTTATGCGTCAGTTGATACTTTACGAGTTCGTGGTAGCTCATGGAGCATACCTCTTTTCATCGTGAAAGTATTGCATGAATTATTCCCAAAGGGAGGAAAATGAAAATTTCGACATTCATTCAAACACTTCATCATTAAATTCGTACTCTGAAAACGATGTGTTCCGTCTTTCGAGGTACACGCGCACGTGGCGCCTATTCCAGGTTTGGTTTAAATCGTTTCGTTTCCAAAATTCAATTTAATTTAATCAAATCGGTTTCGAACATGTTCATCATTAAAAAAATTATATAACGGAGTAATAACAAGTAAGAAAGAGATAAATCGGTTCGCTCTTAGAACTACGCAATCGATGAAAATTAATGGTATTTCGATGTGCCACGATATTAGATGAAGGAGAGTGTGCGTCATGTTTGATTCTTGCATTTAACGGATATTTTGGGTTTCAATTTCATTTCGGATCGACCCCGTTTAATTGGTCCGATTAATTTTGACATGTAGATCTCGTTTCGAATCGAACGGAAACTACTTCTTTCAATAAATCAGAATCTTAATCAATCCAAAAATTCAAAAATTAAACAAACGAATAGTAAATCCAAAAACAACAATAAAAAGGTCTCTAATCATTAGATTGAATCTATAATGAAGGCAAGATAGAAAAGCAGTCACAACCACGCACAACATTTCACCTGAAAAGAATTCAGAAGTGAATTTTGATCAGATGTCTTGCATCGGATAAAACATATTTCAGTTCTATGTATGTGTGGAAAACGAGGCGTACCTTTAAGGAACATGAATCAACGGTGAGTTAAACCAGATCATCGTTTAGACCTTTTATTGCTGGGGTTAGCCAAGCGTTTCCGAAGATCATCAAATCTGTCATCGGTTGTCTAGGGTTCTTTGAAGGTGTTTCCTTCCTCATAGTTGGCCTCGTACAGATCCACGATATTCTTTATCGATGTGATCAGACGTGTGAGTCCATTATCGTCGGAAAACCATGAAAGAGGAAACATCTTCATTACTTTCCGAGCTCTTGTCCATACGTCAACTTCGTCAACAGGATCATGAGCGGTTATAACACCGTCATCACTGCATAGAATACTATAGTATTCTGCCAGGAGGCCTTTTGCTTCAGCGGCCTTCCCTCCACCGTAGCGAAGGCGAATGGCACACCAAAGATGCAATGCGCTGCTCTCCATAAACTCCTCCTCCACTTCAACTGACAGTTTCGAGTAAATCAATTCTCGTGCTGTCCAATCTTTCCTCAACCTTTTCTTGTTGTAGTAGGGGTATGGCTTCCATATTCGTCCGTCTTGATCCTTGTTTCTTTCGGATTGATTCGCTCATCAACATGCGCAACAATGAGGAGATCGTCAACACTTCTTTCCATTTATCATAATTCATACCATCTGTTGGGATCAAGATGACGTGACCTTGAACTTCTAGTAGTGGACTTCGAGGTCTCGCCGGGAGCTAACTCTTTTAGGTATCTTTCTCGACCTCTCGAGTACTTAGTTTCCTTTAGGAGCTTTGTGCTAGGCGAGGACCTGAAATGGGGTGGAAATGACTCCTAATTCCACTCCGAAGCTTAAGTCAGTAATGGATTTATGTAAGAGTATTGTAAAGTATGAGAATAAAGATTGTAAAATATATATAATTTTCCCATATTTATAGGGAGAGATTGCCGACTTTAAATGGCGGCTACCCTCTTGGGAGGGTTTCTGTCTAGAGTCGGTTTAAGCAGGTGACAAGTAGGTCGCCACCTCATCTTTCCTTAGCTGGGAAGGTTTTCCTTTGGCGGCTAAAGCAGGTCGCCACCTGTCCCTTTCCTTAAGAGGAATGTTTCTTCATGGCGGCTAGAGCAGGTCGCCACCTATCCCTTTCCTTAAGAGGAAGGTTTCTTCATGGCGGCTAGAGCTGGTCGCCACCTGTCCCTTTCCTTAAGAGGAAGGTTTCTTCAGTTTTTTTTGCTATCGACTCGGCTCGTACCTTAATAGGAGAGGCTTGAGTGTTTTAGTCACCTTCTTTTGTTAGTCGTTCTTCAAAAGTCGACTTCTTCATATATAGTTGTCGACCAATTTTCTTTGCCTTGTCGTTCTGAGCAGAAATGGCTGACGACTTAATTTTCTTTAGTCTCGCCTTTAGACTTACTCGACTTATCCTATCCTTTTAATCGTAACCCAACACTTGCCCCCGAGACTTAAGTCATCAACTTCATTCATAAAGAGGAGGTCTTGAGTCGAGTATAACCTCCAGGATCTATTGGCGAGATTCTATATCTATTTGGCCATTTGTTTACGAACTTCTGACTTTTGAGGTTGAGACAGGTGTCTTTAGTCGAGACGTGGCCCTTGGCTAATGAATTTTTGACCGTTGCGTTGTTGGGTGATTTTGGAGATGCTCAAGAGTCGTCTCAGTAAATTCGCAACGGTTCTCTAGACAACGGTCATGTTGTCAGTAATTGCACCAATGGGTGATGACCTAGGGAAGGCTTCCCGGAGAAGTTATCCAAGTGGCGGAGACTTTAGTATAAATACTACTGTTCCACTCTCATTTTTTTACTTTTGCTCAAGTTCTTCATTCACTTCTGGTGAACCAATATAGTGCTTTTTTCATCAACCCAAACTCACCTCATTCTTGCGCTCCTGAATAGAGGATTTTAATAGGAGTCGCTACTGCTGGTCCTTTCGATCCCAATCGAGAAGCCTCCTTCCTCCAATCTCTCTCCAAGATCCCAATGGCCGCTCAATTCCCTGACAGTAGGTTCCAAGGTTTCGTTCCATCTTTCTCTAAACCTCTTAAGGAGAATAAATTATCGAGCGCCGCTTTCATAAAAGCTGTGACGTTGGCCAATCTAAGCGATGCTGAAAGGCCTCTATATGGTGGTCCCATTGGGGAATGTCACCAAGCTCGAGCTAGGGAAGTCCCAGTTTATGCGGGCCAAATCGAGGCGGGGCTTCGATTCCCCTTTTTCTTAGAGTTGGAGGAACTTTGTGAGCACTATGGCGTGCATCCCTGCCAGCTTACGGTTAATGCCATCCGTTTATGGGTGGATTTCCGTTGTTTGTGCGATGTGTACAGCTGGACGTACAGTCTCCAACTTTTTCGATGCTTCTTCCAGTTGTTAAGGAGCGAAGGATCAATTTTTGGCTTCAAAGGTCGATGGCCTCCTGCGGATGATCACTTTTCCTGGGAGTCGGCCAAGAAGTTGGTGATTGGGGTTAAATCTTATAACGCCAATTGGAAACATTACTATTTTTTCTGTCGAGAAGGCGTTTCTTGGCCTTTGATTCCTTCTATCAGTACCGATGCTGCCCCCTCTCTACAAGGCTTGACTCCTGAGGAGTTCCCCACTGTCGGCAAGATCCATGCCGCCATTACATCAGAGAGTTTTGAGTTGTGGTGCTTTGTCGATAATACGATAGAGGAGGCTCTTATTCGAGCATCAATTCGACTTCGCCTTGAGGATCCCCCAATTAACTGGGTAATATTTATTTTTTCATATTCGCATTTTTGAATCTTCTTTTGCTTTCTGTAGGCATTTTTACGAGGCTTTTTGATGCTCGGGATCAGGCGGCAACAGGGGTGCCCATGGCTGAAGACCCTGCGGCGACCAGTACCGAGGTTGCCCCTGAGCAATCTACCCTCGAGGGACTCCCTGCTGATACTACTGAGGTGGTAGAGAAGACTCCTCGAGGGAGAATCAAGAGGGCGGCGAACAAGGGCGGCGACAAGCCCACTAAGAAGGCAAAGGTGACAGCCGCCACCCCTATCTCGGAATTTCAGGAGGCTGCCTCCTTGGTTGGTCCTGCCACTTCAAGTTCTCCCCAAGTGTCCAAAGGTATGAACTTTTTTTACTTCACTTTCTTTCATCTTTCTCGAAGTATCTCTAATATTTGTCCTATTTTTCGCAGAAGTCGACCCGAAGGGTAAGGGTCCTGCTGAATCCTCGACTTCTCAAGCCATGACGGGCTTGAAGTTTGAAGGTCCTCCTTTCAATTGGAGGATGCTTCATTCTGCCCCTGAGACCTTGTCCGGGAATGTCGAATGGGATCCCCTCGCCTTTTGAAGGGGTACCAGTTGAAGGAGGGTCACTCTCTCACCAACCGAGACTTGGCTCTTCATCTTTTGAATGCCTCCATCCCCCCTCAAGATCGCCCTCGCTTGCCCATCAAAAGAGCTAGCGAGGCTGCACGCGTGTTCTTACACCGACAGGCCAAGGTATTAAAGGCCCTGTATTCCTTTTTTTTTTTTTTTTGTATATATAGTTTTGAAGTCGACTTTTTACTAATTCGTCGTATACCTTAGGCCACTCGCGATTTTCTACAAGTCGGCCGCCTTATCCTTGACCTAGACGAGGGGGTTTCCTTTTTGAAAGGGAAACTCACCACTGTGGAGGCGGAGATAGGAGAAATGCAACGTCTTCAATAGGAGGTTCCTCGACTAAAAGGGGAGGTCCTTCACTTGAACGAAGCTCTCGCCTATTCTGTCGAGGAGCTTTCTATCTGCAAGGACGCTCTGAAGACCTCCTTGATTCTCAACGCTGAGTGCAACAGTGTGCGTCGTATCTCTACCGCCGTTCTAGAGAGTCTTCGCACCAAGGTGGCTTCCTGTAAGAAGGAAGTCACCACTCTGTAGACCGAGGTCGAGAAGTACAAGGGACCTGCCTCGGAGATCATTGATGGTTATAAGGCCAGTACTGATTTTCAGATTGACGCTGCCATGGCCAGTGGGCAGATGCTTCTTTCGACCTTCGCGTCGGTGGTTAAGGACATTAGGGCTATAGATCCCAATTTTGACTTCTCGAAGGTGGAGGCACTTCGAGAATATTTAGCCGCCAAGGCCAGGACTAGAGATAGTAGACAAAATCCTATATAGATGTTCTTTTATCTTTCCCGACTTGATGTAAGCCGTGTTTATCAATGATAGAAGGTAGACCTTTTTACGACTTTTGTAGTAAATATCAGATTTCTACTCGATCGATAATGAACATTGAGAAGGATTTTATCCTTAAGACCTAACCTTCTTTTTGAGTCGTCGACCATTCTGAGTGATTTGGATGATATCCGATTTTTGGTGGTCGATATTTAACTTCAAGAAGATCTACCCCTTTGATACTTAACCTCTTTCGAGTTGTCGACCAATCTGAATGATTTAGATGATATCAGATTTTTTATGGTCGACACTCGGTTCGGAAAAAGTTTGTCTTCGATACTTAACCTCTTTCAAGTAGTCTACCAATTTGAGTGATTTAGATGATATCAGATTTTTGATGGTCGGCTCTTGATTTGGAAAAAGTATGTCTTCGATAATTAACCTCTTTCAAGTAGTCGACCAATCTGAGTGATTTAGATGATATTAGATTTTTGATGGTCGACTCTTGATTCGGAAAAAGTTTGTCTTCGATGCTTAACCTCTTTCAAGTAGTCGACCAATCTGAGTGATTTAGATGATATCAGATTTTTGATGGTTGACTCTTGATTAGGAAAAAAGTTTTCTTCGATACTTAACCTCTTTCAAGTAGTCAACCAATCTGAGTGATTTAGATGACATCATATTTTTGATGGTCGACTCTTGATTCGGAAAAAGTTTGTCTTCGATACTTAACCTCTTTCAAGTAGTCGACCAATTTGAGTGATTTTGATGATATCAGATTTTTGATGGTCGACTCTTGATTCGGAAAAAGTTTGTCTTTGATAATTAACCTCTTTCAAGTAGTCGACCAATCTGAGTGATTTAGATGATATCAGATTTTTTATGGTCGACTCTTGATTCGGCAAAAGTTTGTCTTCGATACTTAACCTATAAGATTTTTGATGGTCGACTCTTGATTCAGAAAAAGTTTGTCTTCGACTCCATACCTATGACGACCAATCTGAGTGAGTTAGATGATATCAGATTTTTGATGGTCGACTTCTTTGATTTTTGAATGCTTGACGCCTTAAGGGGAGAACTCAGATATATGGAAAAAGGGCCTTAAAAGGCTATATTCATTTATCCTTCCTGAATCTTTCACAAAAACATCATTAACAAACATTAGCCTTAAAGATAAACAAAGTTATTTCCTTAATTAGGTGTTGTTTCTATGACTTCTCTTTGACTGCGGCATCGCATTGAGCTGACGTAACATCGTCGAGATGCGGTTTGATCTCCTCTTACCTCTCCCACCCCATGTGGTGTCGAGAACTTTATAACTTGATGAGCAGTCGACGAGATTATTCGATGAGGGTTAAGAGTAGTTTTTCCGATAATAGCATTGTATGCTGAGGCGGCGTCGACGACAACGAAGAATACGTCGATCATCAAAGTTTTCTTCTCCTTTCCTACGACCATTGGTAGTTTGATAGCACCCATTGGATAGGTGGTTCTGTTAGCATGTGGTGACGTGGAGCCGTAATTGGTAGCCCGTCAATGTTAAGGGAATTACCTAAGTTAATTAGGTAATTGTCACATTAGGTTAATTGGGCCAAGACCCAATCCCTAATTGACATGGGAGGCCCGAAATTGGGCCTCCCCCTTAATTAACATGGTTCAGCCGAACCATGTACCACATTGGTTGGAGTGGACTTTTGTCCACTCCACCAATGCTATATATAGGGGGTCTCCTAAGGGGTTTAAAACATCAATCAAATTAATAAGTCCCTCCATTGAGGAACTTAAGAGAAACCCTCTCACCCTTAGTTGAGATTTTCGGTGCACATCAGTCCGAGGTTCTGTCCCCGTTGAAGAATCGATCAGAGGTTTTTTTGTGGAGCTTATACCGCGTAGGACTTCTTCTCACGAAGAACTTGTATGGGTTCCGACCGGAGGATCAGAACTCCCTCCACAATGTTATTGGGTTGGAAAGCTATTGAGGTATGTGTACATTATTCCGCTGCGTAATTAGATTACTTACTAGTACACGTGTAGCATTCCGTAGTATTAAGTCCCCGTAATCCAACAGGTTTTTCCAGCAAAGCCGATGAGAGGAAAGTCGACCTTCATTAGATCTCTTCTGGTTCACCCCAAGTTTTGAAAGGCTTCGTAGAAGAGTATATCTGTTGAGCTTCCACTGTCGATGAGGATCCTTTTGTCTTCATATTCTACAAAGGTGGCCGTGATAACTAAGGCGTCATCGTTAGGTTGAGTCACCAACATGAGACCGTCGGTTGTGAAGCTTATGACCACTGGGTCGATTACTTGATGTTCCTTTCCCTTATCTTCTGTCTTTGAAACTTGGGTGGCGTATACTTCTCTGGTGACGCTGGTCTCTCCTCCTAAGGCGAATCCTCCTGCGATAACGTTCACCGTCCCTCTTTGGATTGGGGCGGGATTGTCATACAGGGGAGATCGGGAATTCCTTCGCGGGCTGCGACTTCGCTTCCTTGGAGCTTTGAAAGGTTTCTCAATAAACTTTAATAGTTTACCTCTTCGGATCAACTTCTCGATATCTTGCTTCAAGGCGATGCATTCATTAGTGTCGTGCCCCTGAACTCGATGATAACGACAGTAGTCGTTTATCTGGGATCCCATCGGATTCTTCCTGACTGGAGGAGGGTCGTCCAACCTGAGTTTTTCCATCTCTTGAAGTAGCACAGAAATATTATGTGTGAGAGGAGTGAATTTTTCCAAATAAGGGTTAATGTCCCTTTTTGGTCCTTGGCGATTTCCATGTCGGAAAGTCCCTTCTCGCCTTTCGTCTCTTTTTGGGGGTCGAGAAGCAGAACCTTCCTCGATCTTAGCAGGAATAAACTGCTTCTTGGCCTCCATGGGTGATTTCTCCTGTGACCTCTCCAAGTCGATGTACTTCTTGACCTTGATGGCGAGGGCATCAATCTTCCGCACGGGCTTCATTACCATGCTATCTTTTAGAGCTTGGCTCTGAACTCTAAGACCTCTCCAGAAGGTCTTGATCAACTCACCATCAGTGGCGTCTTCATTCAACTGCTGGAGTATCTTGTGGTATCTAGTATAATAATTGGCTAAGGTTTCATCGGGACCTTGCTCAATTTTATCTAGAAAGTCCATGCTTTTGAGGCGTTGCCTCTGGCCTATGTGACCTTCTATGAACTTAGTCTTCAGCTCTTCCCATGAGTCGATCAAATTATTGGGAAGACCATAAAACTAAGTGGATGCCTCCTCCTTTAGAGTTGTTGGGAAGAGAGCTGCATAATGATCACAGTTCCAGTGATCCTTGGAGAAGGATGGAAGGCACTGCATATAGACGTTACATTTGTAGTGGTAAATAACCTGGGGGCATATAACGGCATCCTAGGAAGAGCAACAATCAACCCACATGACATTGTGCCATCTACAGCTCATCAGAAAATGAAGTTCCTAACTCCTCATGGGATCGGAGAGGTGCTAGGTGATCAGACAGCCGCACGAAAGTGCTACGTCAATGCCCTGAGGAAAATGAAACAAGTGTCAATTGCCATGGTAGGAGTTGGTGCAAAGAGAATGTTGTTTCCCTCAAACGATGATGATAAAAAGAAGAAGAAAAAGTTATCGCCAAGGTCTGAGCTGGACAGGATACTTTGTTCGCCTAAGCGGAGTGTGCTAGATGTCAAACAAGAAGAAGGAGAATCCATCATGACCTACTTCCGGAGGTTCGCTCAAAATGCAACTGCATTAAGAGCAATCAAGAAGGACGCCATCAACGCATTTTTCCTGAACATGAACGCGCCAACATTTTTGCTATTCGGAAGGGAATTTGGATGGTGTACAACTAAGAAAATGGCGTACCTAAAAGACAAGATGGAGACTACGGTCTTTTGTGAACATGAATTGAGATGGGGCACACCTCTCAACGCAAGTATGGAAGCTCAAACTTCAAGGAAATCAGAAGGCCCTAGTATGGAGTACGGTAACATCTTCACTCCCTTAAACACTGAGGCGGAAGAGATATACGTCAATCTTTTGGAAAACAAACTTCCAAGACCACTTGAGCCAGAAACCGCCTTCTTAGGCAGGGATATTGAAGATTGGTGTCGATATCACCAAACTTGGGGGCACAATACCAATGGCTGTTTGACTTTGAGGATGGAGATTGAAGAATTCATTGCACATGGAGCTTTGGGAAGCTATGTCGCAAACAACAGTGCCCGCCAGCCGCTAAGATATATTTAAGGGAGATAGAGTTTCCATTTCTAATCTATCTTTTTCAGTGCACCTTTAGGAATATAAGTGCAGATCATGCTTTTGTAATTAGAAGTATTTCGGAAGAAGCAGTCAATAGACGCCTTCCCGCAAAACTATTGTAAACACAACAAGTATCTAATGTAGGTACATCTCTACATTATGCATTCTACTATGGACTAACATCAAGAAACAAAACAACATGCAATGCCTTGAAGAAAACCAAAACCTATTCTAAAAAGTGACATGGTGCAATATCCTCCTCGTAAGGACAATACCCATGTTCACATCTATCAAAAGTAACATGTTGCGACATCCTTTTCAAAAGGGAAAACCCCATGTTTACTTCCAAAAAATGGCATGTTGTGAAATCCTCCGGGTAAATCCTCATGTTCATAGCCATTCCGTGAATAAAAACAGGATGCGGCAAATACAATGATGGGACTGATCACCCCACCGTGGCGGAAATCCTCTTAATACAAAGTATTAATACTCTCTTAAGGGTTCATACACCATGAAGACTTAGGCCCGAAAAAGGATAGCTTCATGTTATACGCTTTTTAAAGCAAACCTTGTACAAAACTCATCAAACTTACAAGTCGAGTCTTGTATAACGTTATCTTGCTCTTTAACATTTAACGCAAAAACAACAAAATAAGTAAGAAGTATCTTGCAACAACGTCGCCTTAGAGTGGAACTAAGAGACGGTATAAACTTAAGTTTTGCTTCGTCAAGACAACACTGCTACATGTCAAGTGCCAGTGCCGAGTGCCAAGTGCCAAGTGCCCGCGCCAAGTACATTACTACTTACAACACTACAAGTACCTAGCGTATGTATCTTGCCATGCCTTGGAATCTAACCAAGAGGGGCGCTCATAACATTCAACAATGCGCGACATATAGTCGCAATTAGGGACATCATGTTCATCATCTAAGGATATCTATCCTATCTTCCAAGTCCAAAGCATACGGGCAACATTGATAACTTAATGTATGAAATATTACTAACAAGTTATCACATGATTTTTATTATTGAAAAACAGGTCCAAAGGACGAAGTTCCATACAAAGCAAACACACAGATAAAGGTTTGGACAAAAGCCTCAAACATATCATCATCTCCAAAGGACTAAGACAGCATGTCCAGGAAATCAACACAAAGTTCAACATCAACATTATCATATCCAAAGGTCAAAACAATAAAAGCCGCTTCAGCTGCCTTACGTTGCAAATCCGCAACATGGTTAACAGCAAAAGAAGAATAATGACCTAACTTGTCGAACGGGAATCCGGGGGCAAGTGCGTGTACTCTGCCAATATAATCTTTGGCAAACTCATCAACCAAAGGTGCAAGATCCGCTTTAGCAGCAGCAAGGACGGCAGCAGAATAGGCAGGGGTACTAGGATATTCAGCCAGTCCCTTCTCAACACCCGCTCTATGTGCCTCGTCACGAACATAAGCAAGCGCGACATCATGAACACTGTTGTTCTCCGCAATTTGCTGCTTGATAGCAGCAATCTCGGCCACAAGTTGTTCAACATGGACGCGACGAGTAGCAATGCGCGTATCAATATCAGCAACCTTGGAGTTCAGATTCTGCACTTCCTCTTCGGACTGTGCAAGCTCGCGAGAAACTGTACTGCACTTCTTGATAGCAGCCCTCCTCTCACTCACAAGCTCCAACACAAAGGAAGACATGTTCATCATCCTTGAAATAGCCTAAGTACAACAAACAAGACGATCATGATCAACAACAACAACAAAGCATACGCTTACAGAAGGAAGGCAAAAAAGTTAGAACAAAATTTATCGGTGCAAATTCAGCTAAGCCGCGCTCAACATATGCTTGTGCCTCCTCATCAGTAGACGGTTGGACATAATGATCACCAGGAGGAACAAATCTTTGAAGCACCCACACACCAACTCCTGGAGTGCTAAGTTTGGAGTCCTTCGGAAAATGAAGACTACAAGTGGAGAAAGGCGACCAGTTTTCTCCGGAAACATCAATCCCGTCAGACAGGATCAAGTCATCACGCTTAATGCATGGCAATGCTACAATAAGGACAGCATAAAAAGAAAACATCAGCAAAATATACTAAGTATAAGAAGTGTGTCAAATAGAACAATACATACCTCGGCGGGAAGAACGCTCCTCCTCGGGCCGGTCCCTCGACCGGGGGGCAGAAGGCGCTATCCTGCTGATGGATATACGCCCAATTTGAACCCGTTGACTTCCAAACCGTTGTATTTTTATCGTCCCATTGCCAATTGTAAATCGAAACTTCAACCCGGACACTTCGCGAGAACATCGACGGCTCAGACGGGGCCGAAGCGCCCGTCCGACAGAGGCGAACTCACCTAGGTGAGGTTGGGTGGCCACACCCGACCTCCCCTAGGGGAGATCGGGTCAGCCGACCCGATCTCCCCTAGGGGAGATCGGGTTGGCCAACCCGATCTCTCCTAGGAGAGATCGGGTCGGCCAACCCGATCCCTCCTAGGAGGGATGGGGTTGGCCAACCCCACCCTCCCTAGGAGGGGTTGGGTGTCCTCACCCAACCCCTACCCTTGGGGGTCGGATTTCTCCCCCCCCCAAGGGCCCCGACACCATTTTCGGACTCCCATGCTCGGTCCACTCCGCCTACCTCCTCCGAATCCTAAGGTCTTAATTATGTGCTTAAAGGTTAATTAATTGTGTTTAAAGGCTAACGATGTCATTAAGCCACCTTAATGACACCGTTGCCTATAAATACCCCACCTTCACAACTCATTTGATCATCTTGGCCATTTGGACATTTTAGCTCTGACATCTCTCTAGCTTTATCTCTCTAGAAAAGTACTGACTTAGGCATCGGAGAGGGTTCACCAGGCACCACCCCCCCTCCTCCGTGTCTGGTATTGCCCCTTCTGCAGGGTAGAAGGAGAGAAGGAGCAGAGGAAGGAAGGAAGGAAAGGAGAAGATAGACTAAGGCAGAGCAGCTCAGGAACATCGGATCACACATATCCCCCGTAAGGAGTGAGATCAAAGCTGACACCCCGTTGACCTAGATCTCATAACTTTACACTTGGCGCCGTCTGTAGGCTTCGGACAGAAAGCCTGGCTATTACACGAGCTATGACGAACAGTAGGGTGTCCAGGCCCCAACACCCACCCGGGGGCAATGGGCGGAGAAGAGAACCCATACCCCCAGGGAGGCGGCCTGACCCTGGGAAGCAGCCAATGCATCCAGAGCCCCAAGAAATACCACAACCTCCTCAGCAACAGAACAACCAGGAGGGAGGACCTTCACGCCCAGCTGGGGCTGAGTCCTCCACAGCCTCCACCCCCCGGGCAAGAAGGCCACAGAGAGCAAGAGGACAACAGGGAGTGCCTTCCCACAACACGGCACCCCCTGAGGGATACTATTATGAGGAGCAACCACAAAGGTACCCATATGGGATGCCGGAACAAAGAGATGATAACCGCGCCCACACAGCATATGCAAGGCCGGCATACACCCAAGGGACTTACACTGAAGCTCATGAGGAGGAGCAGATACCGACAGAAGAGCACTACTCGCACCCTCGAGCAGGGCAGCGAGAGGAGCAAAGAAGATATTACCAGGAGCCACCCCCAGAGGGAAGGCAACAATTCGTGCCTCCTAGGCAACAGCAGAACAACAGGGCTTACACCCCGCTTGGGGAGGAAAGACAAGCAAGACCTCCAAGGAGGCAGGACTTCTATGAAGCACCCCAGCAGGCGTATCAAGAGTACACCTACAGTCCATACCAGCAGGGACAAGGGAACCCAGTAAGCCCAGTCTACAACTACAATGGATATCAGAGGGATTATACTCCGGCACAGGTAGTGATCACCCCGGAGGAGATAGAAGCCATGATAACCCGGAAATTGAATGAGTCAAAGAAACCCAGCCTGCATTGTCTAAGTGACAAGACGAACCACCCTTTCACAAAGGAGCTGGAGATGAACAGGGTGCCAGACTCCCTGCACACTGTGCAAATTGCAAAGTACAATGGGAAAGGAGACCCCCTAGAGCATATCCAACAGCATGAGGCCTCTCTATTCGGGAGGACAACTGACGAAAGATACAAGGCACTCCTTTTCCCAAACACCCTATCAGGGGTGGCCTCACATTGGTTCTTCAGCCTGCCCTCTGAGAGCATCCACTCATGGGAGCAGCTAAAAGCTAAGTTTCTGCAGAGATACCTAGGGGAGAGGAAACTCCTCAAGGGAACAGGCTCCATTGATGACGTAAAACAAGAATATGATGAATCCCTGGCCAGCTACTATACTAGGTTCAACCAGAATATTGCAGACATCCAGGGAGACATCACTGAAGGGGAGATAATCCGAGCCTTTATCAGAAACTTAGGTCGCTTTGGGTCAACATTGGCTGAAAAGATGGCCAAAAAGCCAGCAAGCACCTTGGAGGAGCTTGCAGGGAGAGTTAAAACGCATATTGACCTTGAGAGGCACAGGGCAAGCAAGAAGGCCAAAATTCAGGCAGCCAAGGAGGATACTCAAAGGCCAAACAAAGGAAAACCACCCCAGGCACCACAGCATGCAAGGCAGCAGGAATGGCGTCCACCACAGCAAAGAAACCAAATGGGTGAACCCTTAAAGGCTAGAGAAATCAATGTCATTAAGTTCATCCCACTGAACGCCACTCCAGCCACCGTACTTAGAGAGATGCGGAACCAAAAGCTATGGTCACCCCCTGCAAGGTGGAGAGCCCCAATGGTGGGAAATCATAAAGATAGATGGTGTGACAACCATGAGGCTTATGGTCACGACACAAATGAATGCTTTAGCCTAAAGCTAAGCATAAACAACATCGTCCAGAGGGGAGAACTGAAACAGTTCGTAGACCATGGGGGCAATAGTATGCAACTGGGGCCACCACAGAAAGACAAGGGCAAGGGAAAGGTAGACTATAACCCTCCACCCAACAAAAGAGGAGTCATCAATATGATACATGGAGGAGCAGCATCAGGTGGCCCAACGGCTAACGCAAGAGAGGTCTATGCATCCAAGCTAAGCTCAGTGCCAAGGTGGAGAAAAAGGCCAAGAGAAGGAGAAGAAGTGAAGATCGAGTTCTCGGAGAAGGACAAGAGCCACATCGTCTTTCCACATGACGATGCTCTAGTTATTACTTTAGATATTGACAATTTTGATGTAAAGAGAATTTTGGTGGATGGGGGCAGCTCAGCTGACCTCCTAAGCCTGAGAGTGTTGGAAGAGATAGGGAAAACCAAAGCAGACATCAAACCGGTCAACTTCCCTCTAGTTGGCTTCTCAGGGGCAACAAGTTACCCCCTGGGAATGATAACCCTACCAGTGACCATGGGCCAAGGATGGACCCAGCTGAAGATAAATGTCAATTTCTTGGTGGTTGAAACCCTGGGAGCCTACAATGGGATCCTAGGAAGAACAACCATAAACCCATATGAAATAGTGCCATCCACTGTTCACCAGAAGTTGAAGTACATCACGGAGAACGGGGTTGGAGAGGTCCTGGGTGATCAACGCACCGCAAGGCAATGCTACGTCAACTCAATGAGACGTGGATCACACGGGACAGATACAGTGGCTGTAGTCATGGTAGGGGCCAACCAGGACAGAAGAAGGAGGGGAAGGAGACAAAGACAAAGAAGGAGGAGGAGTGGAGTAACACTCCGTTTGAGCAGGCAGTTTTTTCAAACAGTGCCTACAAGGAGACACAGGAGCAAGGCTGTGAAGGTGACATCCATACCTTGGCAGCCAGACACCATAATAGGGAACAGGACAAAGAACTCCATCCTAAAAGGCTTCCGCTACATAGATGATATCAAGCAAATGCCGCAGGAGTCTATATCAAGCTATTTCCAGAGATTCTTTGATTATGGTGCCAACATGGACATCACAAGGGGAGAAGCAGTCAGAGCATTCATCAGAAACATGCATCCAAGTTCATTCGAGGCCTACGGAGGGCTCTATGAGATGGTCATGACGAGCACAATGAGAGAGCTCAAGGCGAAGCTGGACAGGGCATTTGAACAAGAGGCGGAACAGTTGGATGAAGTTCCAGAAAGAGGAAGAGAAACAGACACATCAGGAGGAGGTGTCAATTTCACATTCACACCCCTCACACTCAGCATAGAAGAAATTTTCCACAAGCACCTCAAGCAAGAGCTACCAACATGCAGGGAGGAAGGCAAGGCCTTCCTAGGAAGAGATGCACAGGGTTGGTGTGAATACCATGGGACCTGGGGGCATCAAACCAATGACTGCATGGTGTTGAAGGTGGAAGTGGAAGAAATAATTTACAATGGAGGCTTCAAGGAGTACGTGGCAACAGACACAATGGCCACCCCATATCCTTAGTTTTCATATCTAGCACTTTGCATGTTTCACCTCTACAAGCTTTTCAAAAACAACTTTGGAGAAGGAGAACTCACGAAGTTCCTCCAACTCTACAACTATCTTTCATTCCTACAAAGGATGTCTTGGTGCACCAAGGCATCCCAAGTGTACAAAAACATGAATGCTCCTAAGGGAGTAGTAGTTACTCAAAAGTATTTTCCAGTGAATGCAGTGGTATAACCACGAAGTTATCCTTACACAGATATGACTTCAAGTCAATGACAGGTTCGACGCCCCCAAGAGCGTATCTTGAGAGTAGTGTTCATACTACGACCTTCGACGCCCCCAAGAGCGTATCTTGAGAGTAGTTTTCATACTACGACATTCGACGCCCCCAAGAGCGTATCTTGAGAGTAGTGTTCATACTACGACCTTCGACGCCCCCAAGAGCGTATCTTGAGAGTAGTTATTACACTACGACCTTCGACGCACCAAGAGCGTATCTTGAGAGTGGTTTCCAAAAACTACGAACTTCGACGCCCCCAGGAGCGTATCTTGAGAGTAGTGTTCATACTACGACCTTCGACGCCCCCAAGAGCGTATCTTGAGAGTAGTTATTACACTACGAATTCGACGCACCAAGAGCGTATCTTGAGAGTGGTTTCCAAAAACTACGATTTCGACGCCCCCAGGAGCGTATCTTGAGGTAGATTTGCAACCTACCAGATTCGACGCCCCCAAGAGCGTATCTTGAGGTAGAAAAAACACTACCAGTTCGACGCCCCCAAGAGCGTATCTTGAGGTAGATTTCAAACTACCAGTTCGACGCCCACCAAGAGCGTATCTTTGGTCTAACCTGAGCCCTCCGGGAGCCTATCCTGTGAAACGTTAAGTGCCGTCCGAGAGCCTGTCTCGTGAACAGATTTGACACCCGTCAAGAAGGTATCGGTGGACTAACCTGTGCCCTCCGGGAGCCTATCCTGTGAAACGTTAAGTGCCGTCCGAGAGCCTGTCTCGTGAAAAGATTTCGACGCCCACCAAGAGCGTATCTTTGGTCTAACAGTACAACGTATACCGTGTAAGGGGTATCAGAAGAGATCATCATACCATTCTTAGAAGGATACCATGCTCAGAAGAATACCATGAGAAGGAAATTTCTAAGAAAAGTAATGTGAAGAACAAGTAATGTTTTTTCTTTATGAAATGGCAGGTAAGATATGAAGGAAAGCACGAAAGAAAGATAAGTAAAGGAGACACACCAAGTAAAGGGTCCATACCCAAAGAGCCATACACAAGGCATAGGGAGCCATCATGAGAAGAGATATATACAAAAGCATGAGAAGCACTAATGTAAAGGCAAACGAACCACGTAGTCAACAACACAATGTGGCAAAGGAAAGTAACAACAAACACCATCACAATCTCAACGGACACTCAACCCATACAAGGGGAGAAGGAGTGTAATTATATACAAGGATAGCATGAGATAAACACGTCAGTCGGAACCTTCGGGGGAGTCACCCTCACCCCCTGAAGCTGAACCGCCAGCGGAAATGGATGAAGAGGAGGAGTCTGAGGTACCAATCTCCACAGGTGTAGCATCCACCTGGGCAGGGGCAGGCTCGTCTGCAACGGCAGCCTGACCCATCAGAACAGTCGCGTAGCCAGTGGCATATGGCCCAAAGTCACCAAGGTCACCAAAGGGGAACTGAGGATCAATCCGGTATATGTGATCAACCAGATACTCACCGAACTGGTTCATCTCCTGGGTGAGACGCGTGCTATAATCGGCAGTGAAGGCAGAGGAGGCCTTGTACTCAGATACCGCGACAGCCCTCTCCTCCGCCCGACACTTAGTCTCCAACCTCCGCAGCTCCTCAGAATGAAGCGACGCAGCAACCTCAGCTTCCCGACGCAAACTGCCCACAGTGGCTTCGAGCAAGGACACCTGGCCCTGGAGCTCCTGCAGCCTCAAATCAGATATACGCGCCTTCTCGGCAGCAGTGGCGACCTCCGCCTTGAGAGAAACCTGGCTGTCCTCAAGGGTCTTCCTCTCGTCAGATAACTCGAGCACGAGCGAAGACATGTTCACCATGTCAGACATACCCTAACAATTCAAACAAGGGGTGAGTAACCAAAGGATAGCAATTATGAAAGTAATGAAAGGAAAGCAAGGAACAACTCACAGGTGCATAACGAGAGAGTACCCCCTGAACAAAGCGCCGAGTCTCCCCAGGAGACTTGGGCGGAGCAACACGATCGCCAGGGGGGATGGCGCCGCGGAGTACGCGGACGCCAACCTCAGGAGTCCGCAAAGAGGAAGTGCTATCGAGGTGGAACTCCTTCAGACCAGCGAAGGGAGTCCACTCAGACCCAATAACATCTTCATCAGTGAGCCGTGCGAAATCCTTCCGACTTAAAGTCGGAGGCCCACCTACACAAGCAAAGCAAGTCAAAGGAGAGTATAAACATACAAGGATCAGCACAAGGTAGAGATCATACCTGAGGACCGTGCCCTCGGCTGGGGGGCAGGGGAACCACCACCAGCAGGTCGCTTCCCTTTGTCAGCCAGGGAAGGCACCTCTTCGACCACCATCTCCTTATCACGAGATAGGGTCGGAGGACGAGCAGTAGGCGAAGCAGGATCCACAGCCTTCTTTCTCTTAGCAGCCGAGGCCCCGGCCTCAGAATCAGATCGCCGCGGCTTGGACTTGGAAGGTCCAGAATCTCTGCCAACGGAGACGACCCTCTCAGTCACCAAGGGGGAACGCACTAGCAAGGTAAGAAAAACAGGATAAGGAAAACATAAGTTACATCATAAAGAAGCAAATAGGAGAAAGCATACCAAAGGCCCCAGCCTTCTTCCCAGGCAGGGGGGATTTCTTCAAAGCAGAACTAGAAGAAGCCTTCCTCTTGCTCAGATCAACAGGGGCTCCCTGCATGTTATAGGTTTTTCCATGAAACCAACCTACAAAGGAAGAGCAGAAGGTAAATAAAGATGGAAAGACCAAGTGACATACCGAACCCCCGGAGTCAGGAGTCAGACTGATCCCGGCCTCGTAAAGATCCGTCTCAGTTATTAAAGACACGGGGCAGTAAGACCGGGTCCTGTTGCTCTCGTGAATGATCTTCATAGTCTTCAAATCATCCGAAGAGAACTCTCCAAAAGCAGGCCAACCATCGGACCGATCCTCATTCAAGACCGACCAAGTGACGTATCGGTCCGTAATGAAGAAGTAATGCTTAGCCCAGTGACTGGCCGAATTGTCAATCTGGGTCACGAAACGGAGGGAGGTATCCCACTCGATCCCACTCAACCCGAAGTCAGAAAATCGGGGATCTTTGAAGGTCGGATGGCGAGTTACGAAACTCGCAAACCCCACCCTCGTCCGGTACTGGAACCGATAGAAGCATCGGAATAGAACGAGAGAGTACTTCCAGGAGTACCAATGGCACAATACCCGGAAGCCCACCCAGACACGGAGGGCACTGGGGGCAAGGTTCACAGGAGAAATCCTGAAGAACCTGCTCAACTCTATAAGCTCGTCACAGTAAGGCAGCCTCAACCCGAATCGGATCTGAGAGGGGTACACGGCGACCTTCCCTATAGGAGGCTCCGTCACTGTCCCGCGAGTATTCCCCAAGGAGGGGAGAAAAGGATACAGAGGCTCATCTAGGGGACTGATATCTCCTAGGGTAACATGTTCGTTGTAATCGGACCTAGTGATATGGTTCTCTGACAGAATAGCAAGACCTAAGGCAAAGATAGCAGGAAACCCCAAGGCACGAATCAAATTTCGACTAACACCCCAATGAAGGTCACGATACCAAGCTAGCAATAGGAAAGAAAGTAACGCGACCGAAGAGGAAGAGAAAGAGGAACTCACTCATCCTTCGGAGAATACGGCGTCTCTGAAGAGTCTGCGTACGTGGACACCACCAGGAGTATAGTACCTGCCACGACACGACAAATATCAAGACAAGGAAAATTTCCGAAGAACCGGAAATACTCCGACACCCAACCAACGACAACAATCAAAGATCCAAAGACACCCAGCAAAGATAGTCAACATGAGTCAAGCACACCACGACAACCAAGTCGAATAATTTTATCCAAGCCTAAGGTCAGGTCTTGGAAAAAATTTCCATTATACCCTCCAACAAGGATTGATACACCAACGGCAATACGACATCGAATTCAAGACCGGAATAGCCCAATCGGACAAGAAACCATATCCGGACGACCGGCAAACATTTTTTCCCAAAACCCACAACTACCAACGGCTATCTACGGCAATCCCACATTCAATCAAATTTCGGCAATCAAGCATCGGCAATCAAATATCAACGATTCAAAAATCAACGTTTCACACGGTAACGGAAGGGAAAAGAGCGGACCTTCGGAAAACCCGACCCGATGTGATAAACGGGCCCGGAATTCGAATTCGAACGTTGCCGGGAATCAGTCCCTCGCCGGAATTTGAGCCTTGCTGCCGCCGGAGATGATCTCGCTCGCCCCGCCGTCGCCGGAGGGCCCTGCACGCCACACCGGAGTCGTCTCCCTTCGCCGTCGACAACCCCCGCCGGATTTGGTGTCGTCGTCGTCAGAGGCGAGCCTGTCGTCAACCACAGCCGTCCGTCCAGAGCCACGCCGCCGTCGTCGTCGTCGATCAAGCCCCTGGCCGCCTCCGCGTCGCCGTGGGCTGCCTCCCGCCTGGAGCTGTGTCGTCCCCTCCGGCCAAACTCCCTCCCGTCGCTGGTCCCGGCTGAATTGCTGGTCGGATTTCTGCCCCTTGGTGGAAATTCCGGCCGGCCCTTACCTTGGGGGTGCTCTCCAACCTTTCTTGCTCTCCAAGGGTAAGTGAAGAAGGAAGATGGTGGCTAAGGTGACTTTTGGAGGTATTTTTCTAACTCCTTTCTATATTAAAAGATGGTAGGGTTTTTTAGAGGGTTTTTAATCACCACCATCCATCTCTCCTTAAATAAAATCTAAGGGTCAAGGAAAAACCATCATTTTTGTCCCTTTCACCTATAGCTAAGTATATTCCCATACTTAGAAAAATTATCAAGATAGTTTTATTTTTGAGCATTCCATACTTAGGAAAATTTTTGGCCAAAATTAAAATTTCTCCTCATCTAGATGGAATCCCGGCACGAAATTGAAGCATAAGTTACTTAGTTGCATTCGTACCACACCCCTGTGCAAGTTTGTATTTTTTGAGTATACACCTGTAGCAGAGATAAGTTTATTACTCCCGCCTCAGACGGACGCGTGCCTAGGCACACGTCCGTGCTACTCTGACGTTTACAATTCCTCTATCTCATTAGACAGGGAGGCAGAGTCAGAGGCACGCATCCATGGGTAAGCAGGCATTCAGACAAGAAGGTAAAATCCCGGTTTCAAATTGCGCGTGTCATACCATCCTGAAATAGAGTCAATCAAGGGTTAAGCCATTGGTTGACTCGGGGGCATGTGATGGATATACGCCCAATTTGAACCCGTTGACTTCCAAACCGTTGTATTTTTATCGTCCCATCGCCAATTGTAAATCGAAACTTCAACCCGGACACTTCGCGAGAACATCGACGGCTCGGACGGGGCCGAAGCGCCCGTCCGACAGAGGCGAACTCACCTAGGTGAGGTTGGGTGGCCACACCCGACCTCCCCTAGGGGAGATCGGGTCAGCCGACCCGATCTCCCCTAGGGGAGATCGGGTTGGCCAACCCGATCTCTCCTAGGAGAGATCGGGTCGGCCAACCCGATCCCTCCTAGGAGGGATGGGGTTGGCCAACCCCACCCTCCCTAGGAGGGGTTGGGTGTCCTCACCCAACCCCTACCCTTGGGGGTCGGATTTCTCCCCCCCCCCCAAGGGCCCCGACACCATTTTCGGACTCCCATGCTCGGTCCACTCCGCCTACCTCCTCCGAATCCTAAGGTCTTAATTATGTGCTTAAAGGTTAATTAATTGTGTTTAAAGGCTAACGATGTCATTAAGCCACCTTAATGACACCGTTGCCTATAAATACCCCACCTTCACAACTCATTTGATCATCTTGGCCATTTGGACATTTTAGCTCTGACATCTCTCTAGCTTTATCTCTCTAGAAAAGTACTGACTTAGGCATCGGAGAGGGTTCACCAGGCACCACCCCCCCCTCCTCCGTGTCTGGTATTGCCCCTTCTGCAGGGTAGAAGGAGAGAAGGAGCAGAGGAAGGAAGGAAGGAAAGGAGAAGATAGACTAAGGCAGAGCAGCTCAGGAACATCGGATCACACATATCCCCCGTAAGGAGTGAGATCAAAGCTGACACCCCGTTGACCTAGATCTCATAACTTAACACCTGCGACTCTCAACTCTCTTCTCTTTATCGCAAGAAGGAGCTGGAATAGCCGCACTTGGTTTAGAGCGCTTCGGATCACTCGAGGGACACGCCCCTATGGCAGATCTCTTGGGAAGAACACTAGTGGCAGGTGTTAAACCTAAATGTAACCTACGGCGAATTACGTTTTGAAAACGTGGATTTTGAAAGAGTCACCACTAGTTAATTAAAAGGCTAACTAGAATCCCAAATTACCTAAGCGAATAACTAATTAAACACCTAGGTATTAAATCAGTCTACGATTAGAAATACGAGTTCGGGGGTTCTATTACGAATTAAAACCCATGGAATTAATCACGCACTTTCGGTACTCAATTCACAAATTTGCCTATTTTATTGTTTATACATATATTACACTAAATTAATCCAACAATGTCAAAATTAATCAAATTTCATCATACGAAAAGATATTACCAAATATAATCCCAAATCTAAAAATTAGTTATAACCTATAACTCCTATTAAAAATAAAGTCTAAAATACTAAAAAAAACTTTTAACATGCTATCAAATTAAACTTAATCACTTTAAATTAAACTACTAATTAAATTTTACTAACTACATTTAAACTATTAATTAAATCTAACTAATTACATTTAAATTATTAATTAATTGTAATATAATAATAATAATATAAACAGAAAATATAATAACAAAATATTAATAATAAACTATTAAATAAATAAATAAATAAATAAATAAAAAATCAAAATTACCTGTAGATTCACGGCTTTCTTCAGCAGGCTGGGACAGCGGCACAGGCCGAGACGGCAGCAGCGGCGGACGGGACGGCAGCAGCGGCGGACGGCGGACAGGTGGTGGCACCGGAGCAGGCGTGGCTGGCGGCAGCGGGGCGAGGTTGAATGCAGTGTGGCGAACGCCGGGCGAGACGGGGCCGGCCGGAGGTGTCTGGGAAGGGCCAGATCTGGGCAGCGAACGGTGGCGTCGGGCGTGGCCGGAACCTGGGGAGCTCGTGGCAGACCGACGAGGGGGTGGCGTTCCGGCCACCGGATGAGCTTAGTGACTGGGCGAGCCGGCTAGTGGCGGTGGTCCGGCCACCGGAGCTGGTCTACACACCAGCAGGAGGGGCTGATTTTCTAAAAAAAAAAAAGAAAAACAAAACTAATTCACCAGAAGACAAAATCGCACAGAACCCGAAAATAGTGTATTATTGCTTCTTTTTGGTGTTTTTCTGTGTGTGATTTACAATGTAAACCCAGACCCCTATTTATACTAAAAACCTAGTCTAGATTACAGATAAAATTCAAATAAAAAAATGCTAACATATAACTATTCTAGAGAATATTTCTAAGGATATTTATCTTTACAGATAATAATTTTTTTTAGTAAAAAATAATATCTGGAGATAAATATCTTACAGATAATTTTCTAAAATAAAAAAACTAATTAATATATATATTTTTAAAAAATTTCGAAAATATTAAATAAATTCGAAAGAATTTAAAATATATTTTATAATAATTTCCCTAATGTGCCCTTGAGCATTTTTGGAGACTTTGTGGCTTGACGCGTCCGGAGTTTGACGTATCATGTGTAACGTCGTTACGTCCGGGTCAAAATTGTGTATGTACAGTTTGCCCCTCTTTGGACGGACTCCCGTAGAACGTGTTCGAAGGGGTTTATCCAAAGACGAGGAAACACTGATTTTGACCAGAAAGTATATTCTCTTCCAATTCTTCAAAGTCTTCAAGGTGGCTCATATGCTTATTCTGGTGCGGAAAGATAAAACCTCTGTCGGCGTGACGCGTGTTGGCGGTGCCTCCATTAGCGTTGCAGAAAGTAAAGCCTCCAGTGGCGGTGCGGAAAAGTAAAGCCTCGGTCGGCGGTGCCCCTGTTGGCTGTGCCTCCGTTGGCGGTGCAGAAAGTAAAGACCTCAATCGACGATGCCTCCAGTGGCGTGCGACAAGGAAAAGCATCCAGTGGCGGTGTGGAAAGTAAAGCCTCCAGTGGCGTGCAGAGAAGTAAGCCTTCAGTGGCGTGCGGGAAAGTAAAGCCTCCAGTGGCGTGCGGAAAAGTAAAGCCTCCAGTGGCGTGCGGAAAAGTAAAGCCTCCAGTGGCGTGCGGGAAAGTAAAGCCTCCAGTGGCGTGCGGAAAAGTAAAGCCTCCAGTGGCGTGCGGAAAAGTAAAGCCTCCAGTGGCGTGCGGAAAAGTAAAGCCTCCAGTGGCGTGCGGAAAAGTAAAGCCTCCAGTGGCGTGCGGAAAAGTAAAGCCTCCTGTGGCGTGCGGAAAAGTAAAGCCTCCTGTGGCGTGCGGAAAAGTAAAGCCTCCAGTGGCGTGCGGAAAAGTAAAGCCTCCAGTGGCGTGCAGAAAAGAAAAACCTCGATCGACGATGCATCCAGTGGCGTGCGACAAGGAAAAGCCTCTAGTGGCATATGTTGGAGAAGGGCCTCGAGTGGCCTGACGACTTGAATGCATGTCCCTAATTTTTGCCTAAATTGCGCATGACGCGACAACTTAACGGGATCTTTTTTTTTTTTTTTTTTTTTTTTTTAAATCTCTCATATTCTCTCCTTTTGCCACGGTCAAAATTTTAGACCGTGCCCCTCGGTTTTCCTGATTTTTGCATGGATTGCCCCTTGGGGTTTTTATTCCATCAGGATTTTATTTTCTCTCCTTTTGCCATGATTGCAATTTCTGAATTTGCTATCATGCCCCTCATTTCCTAATTTTGCCTAGGCTGCCCTTTTGGGTTTTCAACCTAACAGAAGCACTCTTTTTTTGGTAGCCGAGTAAACGGTGGCTGTTGTTGGATCACGGTCGAAGCTCCGTTACGTCCTTGACGGAATTCTCTGGACTCCTGGGCTGCGCGTAATCCTGCAAAAGGGGATGACCTGGGTGGTGACCCAGAATCCCTCTCCGATGCTTAAATGAGTATATGATCAATGGGGTGGCAGCAGTAATCTAAGTGCGTATTAGATAGATTAGGGTTTTCTGAGGTAACTTTTTCCTTTATATAGGAGGGGAAGTTACTCAGTTACCTGTGGCCGTGATTGGCTGTTTTGCCCATGATTCCGTGTATCTAGCCACGATTCCGTATATCTCGTTAGGGATTCCGTAGATTTCGCCCCACGCTCTGCGTATCTTACCCATACTCCGCGTATCTCGGGCACGCCCTGCGTATCTCGGGGGACTTATCTATATTTTTAACCGCCTCCCACTGCTCTATCTAGTAGGCGGGTTTCTCGGTCTTCGTCCTCTGATCACAAGCCTCGACTCCTGTCGGGGGCTCCAGAGTTATCCCATTCTAGGTCACCATCCAGGACCCCTTGTCTCACGGGACGGGTCCAGCCTCTGCGGGGCTTTTATCATCGGGGCCTTTACTAAGGCATATCGAGGCCTTTACTAAGGCATATCGGGGCCTACTCGGAGGCTTCTTGTCGGGAGCATTCAGCTCATATACCGGGACCGCTAAAGTCGGGACCCTTCGTACTGGGCCTCTGGGCCTTCCAGGCTTTTCACGAGGCCCACTGGACCTACTCGCCGTCCATTGGCTGTTAACGGGGCTAACGATTACATCGGAACCCATCATTTGCCCCCAAGACATGGGGGACTTTTAGTTCGTCGTGTCTTCCAGTTCAGATCTTCTGACCTCGTTGCCAGAGGCTTTTGTCTTCATACCTCCCGATATCGCCGTCGGAGACTTTTATTTTTTACATTTCTTGATACCTCAGTCGGAGGCTTTTACCTTGCGCGTGGTTGTCATATGACAGCGTCTCTCACTCATGATTACTTCGGGCCCACTGGGCTTTGTAGGCAGTTGCCAAATCCGAGGAGACTCCTCGGTTACTGTAGCATTAAATGCTAGGGATTGTGAAACGACACCCGAATCGGCGTGACTGTTGCTTTCTGAAAAAGCGTGTATTACGTCACCATGTCTCTTCCGTACCGTCTTCTCGATATCAACGACCACGATCGAATCGTTTCATCTTCAACGGTCAAGATGAAGTCCTTCCATTTTTCCTTTTGCTTATAAAAGCTAAGACCCTGGCATTATTCACTTCTTCTCCACCTTCTCAGTTTCTGCCGTTCTTGCATTCGAAGTTTCTCCTGCTGTTCAAGTGATCCAAGGCCTTCCACTTTTCCGATCTTCCTTCATCTTCTCTCAACGATCATCAATCATGTCTGGTAAGGGTCTTCTTCTTTGTTTTCCTGATTTCCTGATGTTTGCTCTTCTTTTCTCAAATCATCTTGTTCGTGACCGTTTTTAGACGAGGCTAGTTCTGAGGCTAGGGCCCCTTTCACCTTTGAGTTGGCCATTAATGAGATTTCTGAGGCCTCGTATGAGGTTGCTCTTCGAGAGGGCTGCATTACCTCGGATTGGGAGCCTCGTTTCCCCTACGAGTCTCAGCCTGCCGTCCGAAGGAAGCACATCGTTACGCGTCCTCGAGAGGGGGAAGTGTTCGTCTCTGCCGGGCAAATAAGCGCGGGGATTCGATTCCCCTTCTGCGGGAACCTGGTGGAGATGTACAATTTCTACAAGACGCACCCTTGTACCTTCTCTCCACACGCCATCCGCGTGTGGAATGCCTTCCAACTTCTATGCCACCGCCAGCAGTGGACGTACAGTCTACTACTCTTCCGTACCTTTTATGGAATGAAGTGCAACAAGGCTGGTGTCTGCTCCTTCTCCCCCCAACTCCCCAAGTGGACAAAGGAGCAACTTTCACGTTTCGGCTGGAATAGCGAGACCTGGAAGTTTCACAAGGATCGGGTGCTGATTCGCGACTCGGGGTCTGACAATAGTGGGTGGAAGAAGTACTACTTCTTTGTCCAAAATAGTTCTGTCCCATGGCCTCAATGGGAGGTCGTGGCGGACCCTGCCCCCAAGCTTCATGTCTACACTGAGGATGACCTCAACACTCTCCAAATGGTTTAGCTCTACCGTTGGGGAGACAACTTCATACCCCTCGACGCTAACAAGCTCCTGGAGAAGGACTTGATCACATCGGAATCCGACTCCTCGACTCCGTTTCCAAAGATTTAGTCATCTGGGTAACGCTTCTAACCATCTTGTCTTTTATTTTTGCAGCCAAGAAGGCATCTCTGCTGACTAGTCTCATGTTGAAGCAGGGCGAGACTGACGCCGTCCAGAGTGGCTCCAAGCGGAGGCGGAAGTCCTTGAAGAAGGGAACCTCCTCTTCTGCCGCTCCTCCGACCGAGGAGCAGGTCGTGGCTAAGAAAGCCAGGAGGGAGGAGATAGATCAGGCTTTCGGGGCCACCACCGTCGAGGAAGGTAAGCGCGTTTGTCGTGCTATTAAGAAATATAGGAAGCTGGTTCCCCAGGAGTTTATCCCCGCTGATCGGGAATCACGCGTTCGGGAAATCAAGTACATCCTTCGAGGAGAAGTCCCCCGCGTTCTCAAGGCGGGATATTACAACTTCTTTGGGAAGGACCAGCATCTTGAACGCCAAATTCTCTAGTGTCCTCGTGGAATTCTTCCTGATTATATTCGTCCTGCCACCGCAGGTCCATCGGAGGCTCCTGCCCCGACGAAGGCTACCACTCCAGCGGAGACTGCGGCTCCGCAAGAGCTGATGTTGGAGGATACCCTGACGGAAGCCCAGTTCCGTTAGGTGACTGATTTGGAGGCCTCTCCTTCCTCCGAGGAACCCAATGAGGGTGCCCTGATTCCCCTCCGTAGGTCAGGGCAAAGTAGCCTGAAGCCCGTCGTGAGGGACGTGTCCCAGAGCCCTCCTCCCGAGCTCTGCACTCCCACTCTTGAGCCTCCTCTGCCTGAGATAGCTCCTCCCACTGATGATTCCGCTGACACCCCCGACCAGGCGACGGTTCCCTGGCGTCCGATCGAATCCCTCCAAGGATTTTCGGTTCAACGGGGGAATCTTCAGCCTGACCTGGCCCTGCATCTGCTGGCAGGGTCAATTCCTCCCGCTTTGAGACAGCCGATCTCCCTGGCGCGGGTGGACATCGAAGAGGAGTTCCGCGCTATGGCCGTCCGTCGGATGGAGGTAATACTTTACCTTTACTTTTGCTTTCTTCATTATCTCTGCCTTCAACCATCGGGTTCTAATCTTTTTTCCTTTCTCCTTAGGAAACCGCGGACCAGCAGCGTTGTTTTGGCATTGCCCTGGCTCTGAAGAGTGCCTTGGAGGAGGTTGAAGCTAAGTTGAATCCCGACGTGCTGGCCAAGCTCCAGGCAGACCTCGACGAGGCTCTGGCGGCCAAGAATATGATGGCCAAGGAGAAGGCTCTCCTTGACGAGATGGCCAAGGGCCTGCTTAAGCAGGTTCAAGATCATGAGGTCGTCCTGCGTCGGGAGCAGAGGATGATGCAGGAGGAGCATCGACGGCACGAGGCGGAGAAGGAGCAGCTCCTCCGCGAGAAAGGCGTTTTCGCGGATCTTCTTGCGGAGGCCAAGGCGAGGTTTGAGGCCGAGAGGGCTGAATTTTCTGCCAAGCTGGCTGAGGCAAAGGCTCAGGGCCACGAGGAGGGTCGTCTGCGAGGTCGCGAGGTGTATCGGGACTCCGAAGATTTCAAGGCGGATGCCGTGGGGTTCTGCAAGGCCGAGATGGAGAATGTTCTATTCAACGCCGTCGAGGAGCTTTACACGGCGCACGAGGGCTCTATCGACTTTAAGAAGTCCGAGACCCTTGCCCCCTTCGCCGAAAAATACTTCAACCTCCCCGCGGAGAGCGATGAGGCCGAATCTGTGGACCCGACTCCGCAGACTACGGGGCCTTCTGCCCAGGCCCCTCCGAATCCTGCTCCCTCCGATGCCGCCGAGGACCCGACCTCCAACAAGGACCAAGCTTAGTGCTTTATATTTGTTAGTCCTTGTAGTTTTTCTCCTCGTCTTCTTCATTCTATGTATCGGAACCCTTAGGCCTTCGAGCCTTTATATAAGCAGCTTCTTTTCATCTGTTTTGGCCCCGATACTCGTTTGCACTTATCTAAAGCGGCTTTAAATTCGTTACTCAGAACGTTCCGATGCACCATTTAAGATGACTTCATACGTCCTTCCGACGCTTTACTCGAGATTTTACCACTTAAGGTTTCTTATCCAATCGGGACCTCACCACTTAAGACTTCTCGTCTAATCGGGACTTCACCACTTAAGGTTTCTCATCCAATCAGGACTTCACCACTTAAGGTTTCTCGTCCAATGGGGACTTCACCACTTAAGGTTTCTCGTCCTATCGGGACTTCACCACTTAAGGTTTCTCGTCCTATCGGGACTTCACCATTTAAGGTTTCTCGTCCAATCGGGACTTCACCACTTAAGGTTTCTCATCCCTGCCTTTCAAGGCCATTTTTCCCGCCCCTGAGGGCTTTTACCGCGTCGAATCAGACGACTTTAATCGTACCCTTCAAGGGGTTTTTATCGCACCTTTACCAGACGGCTTAATCGTACCCTTTAAGGCTTTTTGCCGCATCATATAGACGACTTACGCGGACCTGTTAAGGCTTTTTCATACCCGTTAAGGCTTTTGGCCGCATCATATAGACGACTTACGCGGACCCGCTAAGGCTTTTTCGTACCCGTTAAGGCTTTTGGCCGCATCATAGAGACAACTTACGCGGACCCGCTAAGGCTTTTTCGTACCCGTTAAGGCTTTTGGCCGCATCATATAGACGACTTACGCGGACCCATTAGGGCCTTTTCGTACCTAGGCTTTTGATTGCATCATATAGACGACTTACACATACCCCGTAGGGCTTTTGTCCATACCTGTTAAGGCTTTTGGCCGCATCATATAGACGACTTACGCATGCCTCGTAAGGCTTTTTATCGTACCTCGGAAGGCTTCTTGTCGCGCCCTTCAGGACGTCTTACTAACAATTAGAATAAATCTAAAATAATTTGATCGGAAACAACTTCTTTTATTGATAACTCAAAGCTTTGCTTACAGCGGATTGATAGATAACTTGTGCCATTCGCGGCGACTTAATATCAAACACGATACTTCTTCAATTGTTCGCCACTGAAGGAATGCTTCAACGTCTTGCCATCAAGGTCCTCTAGCTTGTATGCATTGGGTCCTGGCATCCCTCCGATCTTGTAGGGTCCCTCCCATTTCGGTGATAGCTTGTTGATCCGATCTTGATGAACAAACTCGTTCCTCCGCCAGACAAGTTCTCCAACGAAGAATTGTCGGGACTTGACACGCCGATTGTAATATCGGACTGTTGCCAGACGCATCCGAGCCTGGACTTCATCAGCCTTCCATCTTTTCTCCTCGAGCAAGTCTAAGTCTAGACGTCTCATTTCCTCGTTTGTCAGAGGCTCGTAATATTTCGCGCGATGAGACGCCACCGCTATCTCCACGGGAGCGACTGCCTCCGTGCCATAGACCAGGCCAAACGGAGTTTCTCCTGTTGATTGCTTGGGTGTTTTTCTAACAGCCCACAACACATTTTCAAGCTCATCCAGCCAATGACCCTGCAAGGCGTAGACTCTCTTCTTTAAGCCATCCATCACGATCTTGTTGGCTGATTCTACTTGGCCATTGGTCTGAGCATGGCGGACTGAAGCTGTCCGGTGTTCGATGTTCAACTCCTCCAGGTACTCCTTCAACTGAGCCCCATTGAACGGGGGGCCGTTGTCGCTGATCAGCACTCGAGGAACCTCATACCGGGATATGATCTGAGTTTGAAGGAATTTGAGGATCTGCTGTCCCGTCGTCTTGGCCAATGCTTTAGCCTCTATCCACTTTGAGAAGTAATCGATAGCCACGAGTAAATACTTGCACTGACCTTTCGCTTGGGGAAGGGGTCCCAACAAATCAATGCCCCATTGCGCGAAGGGCCAAGCACTCCTGATGGGCATCAAGTCCGCGACGGGAGCCACGATGTTTGGAGCGTACCTCTGGCATGCATCACAGGATTGGACCATCGCTGTCGCTTCCTTGTTCATCGATGGCCAAAAGTAGCCCAAGTTCAACGCCTTCCTCACGATAGATCGGGCCCCTTCATGACAGGCCGCGACTCCTTCGTGTAGCTCTCTCAGGATCCGATTCGTGTCAGGCTCCGCCACGCATTTCAGAAAAGGCTTCACATGCCCCCTCTTGTATAACTGGTTGTCCACCATCGCGTAGTCATTCGCAATCCGACGCAGCCTGACAGCTGCCACTTCATCATCTGGGAGTGCCCCCGTAGTCAGATATGTGACCATCGGGGTCATCCAGGTGGGTTTCTCTTCTTCCTCCGATCCCGCTTCCACAGCGCATACCTCCGATGGATCGATGGTTGAGATAATCACTTTCTCCAGGAAATGCACCTTCCGATTCTCTTCGGGGACCACTCCTAGAGCAAACTTGCTTAAGGCGTCTGCCTCCGCGTTTTCTTCCCTCGGGATTGCCTCGATATCGAAGCTTTTGAAGCTTCCCTTCAAAGTTTGCACCTCGTGCAAGTACTTCCTCATTGTTGGGCTCTTGGCTTCATAGTTTCCCTGGACCTGATTCATGATCAAGCTGGCATCACACTTTACTTTCAAATGATCGACCCCCGTACCCTTGGCAATCTTGAGACCCGTGATGAGAGCCTCGTACTCCGCTTCATTGTTGGTGGCCTTGAACGTCAAGGCCAAGGCATATCGCAGGGGCTCGCCTCCACCGGGCGGTATCAATACGAATCCTGCCCCCGATCCTTCTACACTTGATGAACCATCAGTGTACATCTCCCAAGTGTTCTCCTCATTAGGCTGTTCTGACTGTTCTATTATCGGGGCCTGTTCTGCTATCGGGTCCTCCATGGTTGCCTCCTCTGCGGGACTCGTTACTTCCAGATCGGGTGCCGTAGACTCAGCTGTAAAATCTGCCAATGCCTGGCCCTTAATAGCAGTCCGCGGAGCAAAATGTATTCGGAACTCCGTAAGCTCGATGGCCCATTTCACCAGTCTCCCTGACGCCTCTGGTCGGTTCAAAAAGTGCTTCAAGGGCTGATTGGTCAACACTGTAACCTCGTGTGCATGGAAGTAAGGTCGGAGCTTTCGAGCGGCAATAATTAACGCAAAGAGATACTTCTCAATGGCGGGGTAGTTCATTTCTGACTTGGCAAATGGCTTGCTTACATAATAGACAGGCACTTGGTTGCCCTTGACAATCTTAATCAAAACAGAACTAACAGCAACATCAGAAACAGCCAAATAGAGATAAAGCGGCTCGCCTGGAGCTGGTTTCGCCAACGGCGGGAGGGTACGGAGATGCTGCTTGAGCGCTTGGAATGCCTCCTCGCACTTGTCAGACCATTCAAACTTCTTGTGAGCCCTTAGTACATCAAAAAATGGCATGGCTCTGTCACTCGCCTTGGATAGGAACCGATTCATCGCGGCCAACCTGCCGTTCAGCACTTGAACCTCCCGATGAGTCTTCGGGGACTGCATCTCTTCGATTGCACGCAGCTTCTTAGGATTCACCTCGATTCCTCTCTGGCTCACCATGAATCCTAGGAACTTCCCCGAGTTCACCCCGAAAGCACACTTGTCTGGGTTCAACCGAACCTGATGAAACCTCATCCGCTCAAACGCCGCCGCTAAGTTTGAACATGGTCTCCTGCCTGTCGGGACTTCACGAGCATGTCATCCACATACGCCTCCATCGTCTTTCCCAGCATGTCCCCGAACAACTTGTTCACCATCCGCTTGTAAGTTGCTCCGGCATTGATCAATTTGAAGGGCATCACGTCGTAGTGGTAGACGTCGCTGTCAGCGTAAAAAGCTGTGTGGGGGGCATCCTCCTTCGCCATCTTGATCTGGTTGTATCCAGAATAGGCATCCATGAAGCTCAACAGCTCATGTCCCGACGTGGCATCCACCAACTGGTCAATCCTCGGGAGCGGGTAGCAATCCTTCAGGCAGGCCTTGTTCAAGTCGCGGAAATCGACACACATCCGCCACTTCCCGTTACTCTTTCGCACCAGGACTGGGTTAGCGACCCATGTCTGGAATAAAAGCTCCTTGATGAATCCAGCGTCGAGCAGTCTGCCCACCTCCTGCTGGATCGCGATCCTCTTGTCCGCGCCCATCGGACGCCTCCTCTGCGCGATAGGCTTGATTGCGGGGTCAATCTTAAGCTCGTGCACAATCACGTCGGGGCTAATTCCTGGCATATCGCTCGGGGACCAGGCAAACAGCTCCTTGAACTCCTTCAGGAGCTCGATCAATTTTCGGGCTCTTTCCTCCGACAGAGCAGATCCGATTTTCACCTTCCTCCGAGGTCCGTCGATCTCTACCTCCTTCAGATCCTCCATTGGGGCGGGACGCCCAAACTCTTCTCGAGGATCGGCATCGGTCTGCAGGACCGCCATGGCCTCCCTCCTTCTCCTTCGGGTGGCATTGATGTAGCACTTTCGTGACGCCACCTGGTCGCCCTTAACCTCTTCGACACCATGATCAGTCGGAAACTTCATCTTCTGGTGGACTGTCGAGGCGACCGCCATGAGAGGGTTGATGGTGGTCCTCCTGATAATAGCATTGTACGTTCCCGTGGATTCCACCACGACGAAATCCCCGTTCCGTCGTTCCATTTTCCAGCCACTACCAAACTCTACTGGTAAGGTAATCATCCCCACCGGATAGGAAGTTGATCCAGAGAAGCCCACCATCGGGAAGTTCACCTGCGTCAGGTCCTTCTTTGTCTTTCCCATGGCCTCCAGGGCATCCATGAAAAGAATGTCGGAGGAACTCCCTCCGTCTATCAGGATCCGCTTCATCTCGAATCCGTCTACGTCCAAGGTCACGACCAAGGCGTCATCGTGGGGGCTCTCCACGTCTATCAGATCCTCCGCCGAGAAGGAAATCACCATTTCCTCCTTCAGAGTCCACGACCGGGACCTCTTGCCTATCACCACAGCAGCGGAGATGCGTGAAGCATAATTCTCCCGAGAAGCGGTGGTGTCACCTCCCGCTGCCATTCCTCCATGAATGACGTTAATGGTTCCCCGTCTCTCCTTACGGGTATCGGAACCAGAAGGTTCCGACTCTATCTTCTTCTTCTTCGGGGATCGGTCACGGGACTTGGAACGGGATCGCGACCGACTTTTGGAACGGGATCGGCACCTTCCCCTTCCGACGAACTCCTTAAGCTTCCCCTTCTAGATCAGCTTCTCTATCTCCTTCTTCAGCTCCCGACAGTTATCTGTGTCGTGACCATTGGCTCGATGGTACCGACAATAACGATCAGAGTGACCTCCCATGAATTCTCCTTCTTTCCTCGGGGGGTATCGGGCAAGACCCTGCCGATCCATCACAGCTAGCACGGAGGTCATCGAGCTGTTGATGGGGACACTACGACCTTCGCGGTTATCCTTCTTCGGAGGATGCCTGTCCTCCCTTCTTTCGGAGCGACCACGGTTCCTACTCCCCTCCGACTTGTCGCTCCCTTTGCGATCATCCGACAGCTTGGACGATGGCTTTCCTCTTCCCGATTTCGGAGGATCGAGCTCTCCGGCAGCAATCTTCGACTCCTAGACGTCGATTTGCTATTTCACCCTCGCCTGCAGGGCCTCCATACTCCACACAGCCTTCGCGACTACACTGTGCATCAGGTCGGAACCATACGGAGCGGTAAGGTTCCGGAGGAAAGTGCGGATGGTCTCACCCTCCGATATTTCTTCATCGATCTCTGCGGCACTGGCAGTGAATCGTTGGTAGTAATATGCCAACGATTCGTCGGGTCTCTGCACCACCTGGGTCAAGGACCTCACACTCTTCAGGAGGCGCCTACGGCCCTGATATTGCTTGATAAACCGATCATGCATGTCCGCCCAGCACGTAATGCATCCTGGTGGGAGGCTGAAAAACCAAGTCATGGCCCTTTCTCCCAGAGTGATCGGGAACAGCGAACACACGAGGTCGTCGTTCGAGGTTCTACCCATGCAAGCTTGGACATGTCTCTAAACATGGCGGACCGGGTCTCCTTCACCATCGTACTCCTTGATGGTCGGGATGCCTAGCCCTGGCGGGGCGACAGTATCCAACAGCCGTGGGATGAAAGGATGGCTGGATCGATCCCTCAACTCCGATGTCATCTGCTTCTAGTCACCCATGCAGATGCTGACGATCTTCACCACCTGATCGGGGGTGATGGGGCCATTCAGGGGAATGGTCCTGTTTTGCACTAGTCCCGGGCCATCAACCACGAACTTCTCCAAGTGCGCGGGTTCCTTACCCCTATTCCTGGGCGGAACCTCCTGAACCTCCTGTTCTTCTGGGACCACCCTTGGAGGGGGTGGAGGTAACTCTTCTCGCGGAGGCAACTCCTCCGCCCTCCTGGCGGCCTCTCTCTTGTCCAACAGAGCCTCCATGGCTGCCAAAAACATAGGCATAGCGTCTGCTACCGCCTTGGCTAACTTTGAGTTTGAAGAAGAGCCTGCTTCCCTTCGCGGGACCTCCTCTCTGTGCCCCACCGGGTTCGGGGGAGCCTCGTCCTCCTCCCTTCGCGGGATATCTTGCCTATTCATCTCCGTGTCTCGGACTGAGACCTCATAACCATCACCATGCCTCCCTGTCTGGGAAAGAGCGGGGTTCTCACCTTGTTCAGCAACACGTTCCGGCAACGGGGAATTCACAGTTCCTGCGGGACGAGAACTGCCAGCCTGAACCTGCTTCTTCTTGCCACCACCGGCCATTGATCTGGTAGAAATTATCTTGACTTTTTGTTAGTTTCCCACAGACGGCGCCAATGTTGGATCACGGTCGAAGCTCTGTTACGTCCTTGACGGAATGCTCTGGACTCCTGGGCTCCGCGTAATCTTGCAAAAGGGGATGACCTGGGTGGTGACCCAAAATCCCTCTCCGATGCTTAAATGAGTATATGATCAATGGGGTGGCAGCAGTAATCTAAGTGCGAATTAGATAGATTAGGGTTTTCTGAGGTAACTTCTTCCTTTATATAGGAGGGGAAGTTACTCAGTTACCTGTGGCCGTGATTGGCTGTTTTGCCCATGATTCCGTGTATCTCGCCACGATTCCGTATATCTCGTTAGGGATTCCGTGTTCGCCCCACGCTCCGCGTATCTTACCCATACTCCGCGTATCTCGGGCACGCCCTGCGTATCTCGGGGGACTTATCTATATTTTTAACAGTCTCCCACTGCTCTATCTAGTAGGCGGGTTTCTCGGTCTTCGTCCTCTGATCACAAGCCTCGACTCCTGTCGGGGGCTCCAGAGTTATCCCATTCTAGGTCACCATCCAGGACCCCTTGTCTCACGGGACGGGTCCAACCTCTGCGGGGCTTTTATCATCAGGGCCTTTACTAAGGCATATCGGGGCCTTTACTAAGGCATATCGGGGCCTACTCGGAGGCTTCTTGTCGGGAGCATTCAGCTCATATACCGGGACCGCTAAAGTCGGGACCCTTCGTACTGGGCCTCTGGGCCTTCCAGGCTTTTCACGAGGCCCATTGGACCTACTCGCCGTCCATTGGCTGTTAACGGGGCTAACGATTACATCGGAACCCATCAGCTGTGACCCGTACTTTATTTCCCGTCTCGATGCGAGAGTATTTGTAGCCATTTAGAGGGTGGCTGTGACCCTTTCCTCACCGTCTTCAATGTCGCGAGAGCTCTTTTGATTTGTAGCCATTTTGAGGGTGGCTGTGGCCCTTTCATTTATTTCCATCGTCGATGTTCCGGGAGCGCTCTTTCGATTTGTAGCAGTTTTAGGGGTGGCTGTGGCCCTTTCAGTGATTTCCTGGCCTCACAAGATTCACGAGAATACTCTTTATATGTAGCCATTTTGAGGGTGGCTATGGCCCTTTCGACAATCTCCCATCCTCCCAGATTCGAGGAACATTCTTTGTAGGTAGCCATTTTAGGGGTGGCTGTGGCCCTTTCACTCATTTCCCGCCTTCAATAATGCGAGAGTGCTCTATATCTGTAGCCGTTTGAAGGGTGGTTGTGGCTCTTTATTTTGTAGTCGTTTTAGGGACGACTGTGACCCTTTTTTATTTTCCCGCCCTTACAAGATTCGCGGGGTCACTCTTTTATCAGTAGCCGTTTGGAGGGTGGCTGTGGCCCTTTATTTTGTAGTCGTTTTAGGGACGACTGTGGCCCTTTTTATTTTCCCGCCCTCACAGGATTCGCGGGGTCACTCTTTTATCTTTAGCCGTTTGGAGGGTGGCTGTGGCCCTTTCACTTATTCTCCGTTTTTGATGTTGTGGGAGCGCTCTTTATCTGTAACCATTTGAAGGGTGGTTGTGGCCCTTTATTTTGTAGTCGTTTTAGGGACGACTGTGACCCTTTTTTATTTTCCCGCCCTTTCAAGATTCACGGGGTCACTATTTTATCTTTAGCCGTTTGGAGGGTGGCTGTGGCCCTTTCACTTATTCTCCGCTTTTGATGTTGCGGTAGCGCTCTTTATCTGTAGCCATTTGAAGGGTGGTCGTGACCCTTTTTTATAGTCATTTTAGGGATGACTGTGACCCTTTTATTTGTAGTTGATTTAGGAACAAGTGTGACCCTTTTATTTCTTCACTGCTCTCACAATATTAGCACAAACACTTTCTTTATTTTCTTGTAGCCGATTAAAGGGCGGCTGTGACCCTAAAGAAAATGGAGTTTTTTTTTTTGCTTCTTTTTTCATCTCACCTTTTGCCATGACTGCCCCTGCGGGTTTTCAATCATGCCCCTCTCCCTGACTTTTGCCTAGGTTTTCAACCTAGTGGGAATTTTTTTTTTTCTCTCTTTTTTCTTTTTTTTCAAATGGAAAGAAAATCTACAGAAACTAATCAACAACAACTATGTTACAAGCCCCTAATAGCAGATTAAACCTTTTAATTTCTCAGAAATTAGGCATGCCTGGAGTGGAGGATCCTTTCAATGGGTGGACGAAACCGACAATAATTTATTCTTCTTCTGCTTCCTCTCAAATGCTCTTTCATTAGCACGCTCGATCTTCATGGAATCTCGATCTTTTTTAATAGGAAGATCTCTGGATGTCTTCTATCTTCAACCATGCTTGATCTTAACAGGAATGCCCTACGGCTACATCTGACTGGTTCACAATTCGTTGCATGCTGGACGAATGGCCTGATTAACGAATACACATGGACAGTAGTCCGCAAATGGTAAACTTAGGCATATATATCGTCCAAGGTATCTAGGATAAATTCGATAGCTGGCATAAGAATGGTCGGCGAGCGAAGAGCCGTACACGAGATGTGTTCTTCAGGAGTTTTGATTTGGATGATTATCCAAGCTGCATAATGAATAAGGAAAAACTCAAGATTCGGGGATAAAAATGATCACATCTTCTCTTACCTGGGAGTTGGATTTTTCAGTGGGCAATGTGCTCGCTATGCGAATGGAACTGCTGCATGTCCTGATTCTCCTGCTCCACAACTTGTATATGTGCACCTGCTGAAAAGTACATGCCCCTAGTGGCAGATTGAAAATTTTAGAACTTTTTTCGGAAAATGATTCGGTTGATCGAGTCAAGCTACATTGATCGGCACATTGAATCTTCACGGGATTCTGATCTCTTGAAATCTCCTGACATGTCCGATCTCAATGGGAGATGCCCCATGGTTACCGCTGAATGGTTTAAACCTGGCCACATAACGGTTGTATACCTCGTCTTGGAAAGCGTATGAATTTCACACATGGTAGGTGAAATTTTTCATAGAAACTCTTCGAAGCGCTCACGTTTCACATGGTTGCGGCATTGGTTGAAGTGGTCATTCGACCTGCAAAAGAGTAGGGACACTCAAATCTCAAGGAAAAAATACGCACCTCAGCGTTTAGATATCTCGAGTGTGCAATTTGTTCCTTGTGCAACTGGATGACTGCATGTTCCTTTTTTGTTGCCCCATTTAGCCGGCATAATGTACATGATACTTTAACCAAGGGTACCTGAAAAGAGTAAATGAAAAATCAGTGTAGAGAATATGAGAAATCATGCATGATTTTTTGAAAACTCTAATGTCATTCATTTCATGATTTTGATTACTTTTTTGAAAATGAATCAAAATTTATGATCAAATGTGTTTTGCGCTATCATGGAGTTTACTGAGTTTGCTGAGCGCATTATCTGGCTCGAACACAGGACAAATGCTCAAAACAAAGTTTTTTCAAAAAAGGTTTTATCGTCATTTGTTTAAACTCGAATAGTAGCACTCAACTGCACAGTTAAACTATTTTCAAAAAAGAATCAAAACTCTCATTTTTTAAATGCTCGCTCATGCGAATGTTGAAATGTCGATCTTGCAAAAAAAAAGTGCAATACACCTTGGATAAAACGGATGACACTTTGAGTTTTTTTTTTTTTTTAAATGCTCATGCATGCTCGAAAGTTAGAATTCTACTGTTAAGAAAGTTACAACTTACAACATATCACCTGAATGATGCATATGAAATGCATTTTTGAAAGTTAAAATTCTATTCTAAGAAATTCACAACTTACAATAGTTTACCTGAATAATGCATATGAAATGCATATTTTGAAATGAAAATTTCAGGTATATTTTTTTGAAATAATGCAATTGAGATGCATACGTGAATTTGAAAGCTCTATAGCTTAAAAAAAAAAAACTCACAAATTTTCTGAAATGTTTTTTTTTAAATAATGCATATTGAATGCATGCTAAAAAAATCCGGTAAAAAAGTTTTTTGAAAATGATGCATATGCAATTCATGTTTGAATTTAAAAAAAAACTCTAAGAGCCAAAAAGGAATTACAAATTTTCCTAATTTTTTTTTAAAAAAATGATGCACATTGAATGCACTAACAAAATTTTACAACTTGTATGAAACACATGCTTGAAATAAAACATTCTGGTAAGTAGTTTCGAAAACAACACATAGACTACACGTGTGAAACTAAAATTTCTACGACTAAGAATGTGTACAGTCTATCAACAAATTATTTTTCCTAAAACAATGCACATGAGATGCATACTTGAGATGAAAGTTCTACAGTCAAGATAATTTACAACTTATCTGAAAATGTTTTTTTGTTTTTTGCTTTTTTTTAACAAGGGAAAAAAAATCAATCCATCTTGGTTGCTCAAAATTAAGAATCAGGCGAAAGTTTTTTTTTTTTTTTTTTTACAAGGATGCATATGAGATATACAAGATGCAAACTTAAAAATAAAAATTCTACAACTGAGAAAAATTACAATTTACCTGAAAGGTTTTTCGAAAATAATGCATATAACATGCACGTTTTTTGATTAAAAATTCAGATAAAATGTTTTTTTAAACAAAGAGCCCTAAAACTAAGAGAGCTTACGGTTTATCTAAAAAGTTTTTTTAAATTAATGCATATTGGATGCATTATTAAAATAAAACAATTTAGTTAAATTTTTTTTTTAAAATGATGCATATAGAATGCACGTTCGAAATTTGAAGATCTAACAGTTAAAGCGGAATTACAAATTTTCCTAAATTTTGTTTTTTTTTTTTTGTTTTTTTGTTTTTTTTAAGCAATGCATATACAATACACTACTAAAATTACAACTTACCTGAAAAGTTTTTTTCAAAAATAATGCGTACAAAACACATGTTAAAAATAAAAATTCAGGTAAGAGGTTTTTTTTTTTTAAAAAAAAAATGCATATGAAATGCATGTTTTAAAGGAAGCTCTAATAGCTAAAAGGGAGTTAAATTTCTCATGAAAATATTTTTTGAAAATAATGCGTGAATGATGCGTTAATTATGTATTACAACTAACCTGGTTTTTTTTTTTTTAAATAATGCACATGAAACATATGTTTAAAATAATAAATTCAGGCCAGAGGTTTTTTTGTTTTTTTTTTAATGGAAAAAAATGCATACAAAATGCATGTTTGGAAAGAATTTTGTATAACTAAATGACTAACTACTTAGTGAAATTTTAAAAAAAAATGCAATGAGATAAATGCATAAGAAATAAAAGCTATACACATAGTCGCATGATAACATTTACAACAAAAAACAGATCATGTTAGGGGTGTAAAAAAAAATGTGTGGCTTTGCTCTACAAGGTAGGTTCCACTGATAGGTTCCCGACAAGGTGGTTTCCTCACCCCATTATAGGGATCATAAGACATTCGCAAGCGAGTAGAGTTTTTCCGCGCCGTACCGGTGGCCCAGCCGCTCCAGTCGTACCGTACTAAACCTCCGGGGTTCCTAGTCGCCCTGGGTTTTAGGCGTTTTGGACATTACACTAAAGTGGTGTGTGCAAATACAAATAATACATAATCCAACAAAGAAAAATAGTCAGTCATAAAAAATTAACACCACACCTGAAATTACACAAAAACAATCAAGTTAGAATAACAAAGTCAAATATGAATAAAAAAATAAAACATGGCAAATAAGCAAATATAAAGAGCCCGAACCCTCGATTATCCCAAGCAGAGTCGCCAAATTGTCAGAGCTAAATCTAACCTACGGCGAATTACGTTTTGAAAACGTGGATTTTGAAAGAGTCGCCACTAGTTATTTAAAAGGCTAACTAGAATCCCAAATTACCTAAGCGAATAACTAATTAAACACCTAGGTATTAAATCAGTCTACGATCAGAAATACGAGTTCGGGGGTTCTATTACGAATTAAAACCCATGGAATTAATCACGCCCTTTCGGTACTCAATTCATAAATTTGCCAATTTTATTGTTTATACATATATTACACTAAATTAATCCAACAATGTCAAAATTAATCAAATTTCATCATACGAAAAGATATTACCAAATATAATCCCAAATCTAAAAATTAGTTATAACCTATAACTCCTATTAAAAATGAAGTCTAAAATGCTAAAAAAAACTTTTAACATGCTATCAAATTAAACATAATCACTTTAAATTAAACTACTAATTAAATTTTACTAACTACATTTAAACTATTAATTAAATCTAACTAATTACATTTAAATTATTAATTAATTGTAATATAATAATAATAATATAAAATAGAAAATATAATAACAAAATATTAATAATAAATAAATAAATAAATAATCAAAATTACCTGCAGATTCACGGGTTTCTTCAGCAGGCTGGGACAGCGGCACAGGCCGAGAAGGCAGCAGCGGCGGACGAGATGGCAGCAGCGGCGGACGGCGGACGGGTGGTGGCACCGGAGCAGGCGTGGCTGGCGGCAGCGGGGCGAGGTTGAATGCAGTGTGGCAAACGCTAGGCGAGATGGGGCCGGCCGGAGGTGTCTGGGAAGGGCCAGATCTAGGCAGCGAACGGTGGCGTCGGGCGTGGCCGGAACCTGGGGAGCTCGTGGCAGACCGGTGAGGGGGTGGCGGTCCGGCCACCGGATGAGCTGAGTGACTAGGCGAGCCGGCGGGTGGCGGTGGTCCGGCCACCGGAGCTGGTCTACACACCAGCAGGAGGGGCTGATTTCTGAAAAAAAAAACGAAAAAGAAAAAAAAAAACTAATTCAGTAGAAGACAAAAATCGCACAGAACCCGAAAGTAGTGTATTATTGCTTCTTTTTGGTGTTTTTCAGTGTTTGTTTTACAATGTAAACCCAGACCCCTATTTATACTAAAAACCTAGTCTAGATTACAGATAAAGTTCAAATAAAAAAATGCTAACAGATAATTATTCTAGAGAATATTTCTAAGGATATTTATCTTTACAGATAATTATTATTTTTTTAATAAAAAATAATATCTGGAGATAAATATCTTACAGATAATTTTCTAAAATAAAAAAAATTAATTATTATATACATATTTTTTAAAAATTCCGAAAATATTAAATAAATTCGAAATAATTTAAAATATATTTTATAATAATTTCCCTAATCTTCCCTTGAGCAATTTTGGAGACTTTGTGTCTTGAGGCGTCCGGAGTTTGACGTTCATGTGTAACGTCGTTACGTCCGGGTCAAAATCGAGTGTTTACAGCAGGCACTGCAATAACGCGCTCAGTCACATGCACAGAGTTACCTAAAGGAACAAAGACAACATGAATATAACAAAACTTGGAAAATCAACAAGTCAAGAGAAGATACAAGAAAATTCCTCACTCTTAGGTCCTTTACCACGTTCATGTCCGGAGCCTTCAGGAATAGTGAGGGCAGTATTACGAACACGACGCCCAACTGACGGGTTATCACGATCATTAGCTGTCTGCAAAGACGAGCTTTTTCCATCAATACGACCTACATTGCAACATAGTACAGGTTATAAAAGTTATCAACATACCAAATCTTCAGAAGGAAGTATATGAATCCCGGCATCAATCAAATCCTGATCTGAAGCACGTAATAGACAACGATAGCGGCGCTCTTGCTGACATCGAAAAATACTCTTCACCGCCTCCCTATCATCCAAGGAAAGGTCAGAGAAAATAGGAGCAGGATCAGCTTTATCCACACTCTCAACAACCCAAATAGTCCAGACATCGCATACGAAGAAGTAGTGATGTCGCCAATGAGAACTAGAATGATCAGCCGGGGCAGCTAGACATTGTTTGTGATCCCACTCGACATCTCCAAGACCAAGCTTCTTGAAACCCTTATCTTGCAAGTTTGGCCAACGCATCTTCATCCCACATAACCCCGTCGCATCTGGGCACATCAGTTGATAGAAGCATCGGAAAAGGGTGGTAGAATAGTGCCAAGATTGCCTGTGAAACAAAACCCGAAAGCAGCTCCAAACACGGAGGCCAGCAGGAGATAGACATAAGGGTGATATCCGGTAATAGCGACAAAGGTCCACCAAGTCAGGACAATAGGGAAAACGCAGGCCTTCCTTAATCTGAGAGGTATAAACTGCGGACAAGTCACTAGGAGGAACAGTAACTTGCCCCTTTTCGGAGTCTGGCAGCACGTCATAAGGAAGAACACCTTCCAAAGCAGAATCAAGTCCACAACAAGTCGCGTACAACTCAAAGATATCTTCATCAATATAGTTGAAGAAGTAACTCACATTCCTGGTTGTATCCTTAAGAGACTCAACTGTGTTGATACCTGGATCGTCACCAATATCTGAACATAATGTCACTCACGGAACTGGGATAGAAGACTTACTCATAGTAACTGCGGCAAGAAGATTAACTCTGAAAAGAAGACTGCGCAACTCGGAATCCTGAAAATTACAAATAACAAATCGATCAGTGTGCGAGCACTATGTATGTAAACGCATGTCGACATGGATACATGATTACAAGGGCAAAATATTTTCTAAGTGTTGTGCTCAAGATGACAGTCAGCATATTGCAAGCGAACAGCATGCTACTATGTGTAAGCATATTACCAAGTGATAGCATACAACAAGGTGTTGGCATACAACCTGCGCTTACATCAAGCATATGGATACAACGTACATAGCCAGGGATAGAGGAAAAATTCTAAGTGTGGGGGCAAGTGCGCACATACAAGCACATACATACATGTCGACAAGGGTGCATGTCGACAAGTGAAGAATATTTTCTAAGTATTTCCATGTACGTACATACATGCCGACAAGGGTGCATGTCGACAAGTGAAGAATATTTTCTAAAGTACTTCCATGTACGTACATACATGTCGACAAGGATGCATGTCGACAAGTGAAGAATATTTTCTAAGTATTTCCATGTACGTACATACATGTCGACAAGGGTACATGTCGACAAGTGAATAATATTTTCTAAGTATTTCCATGTACGTACATACATGTCGACAAGCGTGCATGTCGACAAGTGAGGAATATATTCTAAGTGGTTCCATGTACGTACATACATGTCGACAAGTGAAGAATATTTTCTAAGTGTCTCCATGTACGTACATACATGTCGACAACGATGTATTGCGTACATCAAGCAACGTCTACACAATACCTCCTGAGCATTCCTACGACGCTTATCGACAAAGCTCATACGATAACATCTATGGTAACAAGCATTAGATATTGCTAAAATATTTTCTAAGTGTTTTAGCATGTTTGCAGACAATGACCGACAGTCTATACATGACGCTCAACGTACATTGCCTAAGATATCATTACCAACATACAACCATTGAAGGCCATGTACGTACAACTACCGATCATCAATATCAAGCATGCTAAAACAACGGCTAAGGCATGGAACAACATGTCGGAAATGAACACTATGCATAAGGGAAGTTTAACGATTCATTTGTACTTCTCTAAAATTTTCAGCACTTAGAAAATTTTTGGCCGATTTGGGGCTAAGTATTCTAATGCATTTTATCAAACACCTTGTATGCATGATAAGATAGCTAGGTACATGGTGATTTCAAGACTAAATCAAGGCCATACGAAGTCACAAAAGATCCGGCCATGTACGAAATTAGACTCACCGACACGAAGCAAGCTTGAATTGCTACTCGCCCTCACCCGAAAGCACACGCGCCGCCACTACAACTTCACGCGCCGCCACTACAACTTCACGCGCCGTCCCTCCCTCCTCACGCGCCGCCTTGACCTTCTCCTTGCCCAGATTCGATCTTGATCGATGTCAAATATGATGTGACTACTCCAAATTCACACCTCCATGAATTCTCTCTTCATCAAGAATGGAGAGCATCTTGGGATTTATCTATAAAGGATGTAAGATAATGAGTATTCTCTCTCCTAATTCTCATTAATAGTGTCTACACCATGTGCTAAGGACTAAACTAATATCTATTTTCACACAAGTCCTTAGTATCATGTATAAGCATACTTACATCTCTTCTATGCTTGTATTACATACATGCTCCCTAATGTTACATGGCGCTTTTCGTGGATCATTACGCATGTTATTATTCTTATATGTGCATGATGCTAACTCATGGTTGTTATATGATTACTTTTAGAATTTAAGTATGACTTGAATATTTGCATCATACTACATGCTTGCATCATTTACTATGTTTACATCATGCTCAATGTTGACAAGCATGCTTTCCAATTTCATATTATTCTAAGTGTTTTGCTTATTGCATGATCACGTATGTCATCTACATATTGACAATGTGTTACATGCTTACATCGTATACCATGATATTATCATGTTGCATGATTCTTTATTATTACAAGTATTTCGTTCATTACATGATATTGCGAATATAATTGCATGTCGTTGTACGCATATTGTCCATTACGCTAACCCTGTAAAAATATTAGGTACATACGGCAGAAAATTAAAGTTGGTCAAATTTATGATCCCAACACTCATATTGACAAACATGCCACTCTTGAGGTCAGTACCGAACCTAAATTGAACGAATATCTTATCTTAAAAAGAGTCAAGCACGGGTTTTGAACCACTACTTGACTCGGGGGTAAGTGTCAGATATCTGTCCAATTCAGGTTCGTATTTACATTTCGGGCCTCGCAAAATACTCCAAAACCCGTAAAAGAACTCTTCCGCGGGCACCAAAGTCTAAAACGGTTCGGAATACGCGCAGTACCCGGACCGGAGGACTTCCGGATTGGCCTAAGGCGATCCGGTGGCCCGGATTGCCCTAAGGCGATCTGGTGGCCCGGATTGCCCTAAGGCAATCCGGACCCGGCCCGGATTGCTAAACAATCCAGGCAGGTCCGGATTACCGATGTTCTCTGCGCGCTCACCCCGATTATTTTTCCAAGTGTGAGAAGTCGGTGCATGCATAGTCCACCTTGATGACGGTATACGTTTTCCTTCATACCGACATCAAGCCTTTCAAAACTGGGTATGATCCCTAGGTTCCCTATAAATAGGGGCCTAGGTATCCCATTTTAGGACAACTCCCTCATTTTTGGACTTTGGATGCTCTGACTTCTCTCTAAAAGGCTTTCTCTCTCTAGAAATTCTGACTTGAGTGTCGGAGAGGGCCCAACCAGCATTCCCCCCCTCTCCCACGCTGGTTACTCCCCCTCGTGCAGGATCCGAAGTTTGAGAGTTCGAGGTCGAGAACTTGAAGATTAGTTTGAGGATCGTGTTTCAAGGATCGCGGCGTACCCGTCCTTGTACACACATCCCGAGCCCGTTCGTGAAAAAGAAGCCCGAAGCTACCCAAGTGGAAGCAGACTTAATAGGACATAAGACCCATAGGGCCAGCCTTCCAACAGAAAAGGGATATAAGACCCACAGGGCCACCCTTCCAACATGTTATGAGATATAAGTCCCCCAATCTAAGGGCAACTCATCAAACAAGATATAGAGTGTAAGTACTCCAACTGGTGACTATCATGTCTATATATATCAAAGAAGGATACTATCCCCCTATACATCATCAAATGGCTATCATGTCCATATATTAAAGGAGGAAACCATCTCCCTATACATCAACAAGGGCTATCACGTCCATATATCAAAAATTTGTGCCCTGGCAATGCTTCTCAGCACGGGTGCCAAAAACCTTGGAAGCCAGGAAATCCTAGACTCTAATAGCTTTACCATTATCGACATCAATGGCCTCGCCCCTCGCAACTCCAACAGCCTCACACTCGGCTAAACCGGATATCCTACCCTCTCCACGAGCAGGACGAAGGGCGTCCTCCATCCTCACATGTGCCATCAAATCATCAGCTGGAAGGCCAACCACCGGCGAATGAGGGGGAAGAAAGCCGAGACTTCCCTCTCCGAAAGGATTTCATCTTCAACACCATCGTTCTCCTGAAACAGGGAAGACCGATATTAAAGCCAACATACAAGGCAAAGAAGTAAAATCACAAGTAAACTCGACGAATCGCATAACGAAGGAGAGACGGGGCGCGCCGTTTGAATCCCCGTAGCACATACCTCCCCCTCTTAGAAATGATGCACGGACTTAAAGAAAGCCGTCGTGTTCCCAATATATATCATTTTCAAGGCTTGCTTATCGGACATGGAGAGTTGGGAAAATGCGGGATGCGCATTCTTCACGAGAAGGGAGTCCAAAGACCAAGGAACATCACGACCTTCAAGGAAAAAGTAACACTTATCCCAATAACCAATACCATTTTCGAAGGCAAAGACGAACTGACGCTTGCTATTCTATTTAACATCACCAAATCCAGAGAACCCCTTATGAGACAACAAGGGGTACTAGATCGCTAAGGAACATAATGCTGACTCACCACCGTGCTGGATACAATAGAAGCATCGGAAGAGACGAAGGGAGTAAGCCCAGAGTTGGTGGTGGCACAACACTCTAACTCAGACCCAAGTGCGGATAGCACAGAGGGCAAGATCAAGAGGGAAAATTCAGTAATGCTTGCAAAGCTTTCGAAGTTCGGCACAATAAGGGAAGCGAAGCCCCGCCTTAATCATATAAATATACACCACTACCATCCCATCCGGAGGTGGGGTAATGGAGCTGCCACTCTAGCGATGCGGCATAACAAAGGGACCTCAAATAAGAACATGGGGTCACAAATAAAAGCCAGCTTATCCTCAAGGATGGGCTGCAACTCAACCTCCGACTCCGAATCAGAATAAGACATCGTAGTTCGGGCTCAAGTCGGGAGGCGGAAACCGGTTCCCCATAAAAACACCTTGAGCGGACAACAGATTATGGGAGAATTAGAAGCGAGGCCACCACGGGGAACCTTAGAAGAAGAAGTCTTAATCATGGTAGGAAGAGAGTGATGCGACAACCTTTAGCTCCTAAAGCACGCCTTACAATAGAAAAATGACGGTCTGTCAGAAATTACCAATCCCATCTCAAGACATTATACAATATCCATCAAGAGCGACCTACTCAAGAGTACGTCCCAAAGTGCATAAAGATCAAATGCCTACTATGGGGGCAAAAGACACACGCATGAACGATACTACTTGTCAAAGGGAGGACTATGACGAATAAAAGCATGGAAAACAATCCTAAAGGGGAGGAATAAGTAAAAACACATCAACACTACCTAAGGGAGAGAAAAGAAGAACAAAACATCCTCCATAGGGGTATGTATCAACTACACAAGCATGGGATGGCCTAAGAAAAACACTGAGACACCCCAAACAACAAGCTGCTACCAAGTCTCAAAGGGGGCAACACCCATATCAGATACTCACCTCAAAGACAATCCTCCACACCCATATAAAATCACCATGAAGACATCCTCTCTATTTTACAAAGTCCAACAACCACAATGTCGAAGGTCGATGAGACAAACTAAGGAAAGAGCCTCCAGCAAGCTCTCAAACAACTATCAATAGCCAAATCGGACGCCTATCCGATCATCTTAGAGTCAAGCAAAGGTTAAGGCCATTGCTTAACTCGGGGGGGCAAAGCGGGATATGCGCCCAATTAAGCAACGAACACCATCCAACCCACCCCAGAAGTAAATAAGGAAACTTCAAGGAAGTAGCAATCAAACACACAGAGACCGTCAGCCATAGCAAACCAGGGGGACAAAGCACATAGCAAAAAGTACATCAGGAAGAGGAGCAATAACACATCAAGCACTATTAACCCTGCACGACGCACTATGCTAATTCATCAACGCCAACCTACCCAGGAGTACATCCCAAAGTGCACAAAGATCAAATGCTTACTACGGGGGCAAAGACACGTGCATGGATAATACTACTTGCTAAAGGAAGTACTATGGTGGATACAACAACGTGGGAGGGACCAAACACCTACAACCAGCTATGCATCAACCAGTGGCATGGAAGGAACACCTTATATACGAGCTACCAAGCATAGCCAATACAAGGAGTATCCCTCTACATACAACAACGTGACCACTACGGGGCACGCATATATGAGCTGCCAAGTGTAGTCAACACGAGGAGTATCCCTCTACGTACAACAACATGTCCACTACGGGGGCACTCACAAAGTCATAAGTTACCAAGCGTAACCAACACAAGAGGAAACTCCTACATATAAAGATATCAAAATACTAACTACGGGAGTAGCGATATATACATGGGCTGCCAAACGTAGTCACTTCAAGGGTTAACCCCCCCGCGTCCGAAACGCAAAACACCTCCACTGTAAGGGACAACTATATATATACAATCTCATACATGCAGGCTTTGCAATTAACGCAAGGGCAAACCCCCCAGCGTCTGAAGCATGCCCACTACAGGGGCAACCATATACATACAACTCTATATGCACAGGTCACAGAGCACGAGTAACACAAGGTCCAGGCCCCCACTTGTGGGGGTGCAAGGTGTACATACCGCGAAGGTAGCCTCAGCACTTAGCCACGAAGGCAAAATCACCGTCCGGGAAGCCCCTTAACCCACACAAAGGGAGTAACGCTCCAACATATATGAAGGGAACAACCTTCTACATACATTTATAAAAACTCATTCATACGAAGGATAAGAGGAGGAATTTTAATCACTCTCACCTCCATCTATATAGAGTGAATTGCAGGGATAAGGTTAAAGAACCATGCCTACACTCCGACAAACGGGGAGAAAAACGCCATGCCCATTGGAGGCCAAAGCTACAAGATCATACTCGCATTCTCCCAAACGGAGCGCAACACCACTTCCAAAGCACCCTATCAACTCTAAGAGACCAAAAGGGAAGGTTCCTCCAATAAGGACACGGTCCTAAGTCTAAGTGAAATGGGACTAAGGCCTATATTTCATACTTATAATGATTTATATCATCCATATACATACTTGGACTAACACCCACGTTCATGTCGGCTAACGCTCACATGTTGTATGAACGTCCTTCCAACAGGGGATGACGTATAGCCTCTCTTATATAGAGTCATGCCAAGAGCTTCTACAAGAAGCTATAATGAAACATAGATTCAAATGAAGGGACACAGTCCTAAGGCTAAGTAAAACGAGACAAAGCCTCGTAATTCTTACCTTTATACAATATCTACACATGGTATAAATTTGATTAAATTAGTAATAGTATTTGGTGTATCCAGCTTCCTTGAACAGGGGGCAAGGAAAATTACAACGATCCTCGAGCACTCAACGAAGGCCGGGACCGTCTTAAAACTTCTTTAAACACGGGGCAAGGAAAATTACGACGTTCCTCGAGCACTCGATAAAGGCCGGGATCGTCACGAAGGTACATTTCGCAACTCGCTTGGGCGATATTCCGCTAAAAATAGATTCAAGAAAAAGGTGAAACCGTTCCTTGAATCGGGGGAAAATGGTGGATATACGCCCAAGCTATCACTAATTGGACCCGATAAATGGGCCATAACCGGATATAATCCGAAACTTGAAACACGGACACCCGAGCCCATCATATAAGCCCGAAAAACACCCTGAGTGGCGAAATCAACTTGGGAAGACCTCGGGTGGAAATACCACCCGGAGGGCAACCCAAGCAAGAAGAACCGTGCTCGGGTCCCCGAGCAAGGTTCCCCCTTGCTCGGGTGACCCGGGCGGGACCTTGGGGATACCCGTCCGGGTATCCCCCCTCCGTCCGGACTAGTCTCTCTATCCGGACCCCCACCCACGGGCGATATTTCACCCGGGGCTCGCCCTTGGAGGCCACTCCCACACACTTAAACACATTATGCACATCTACGGTCGGACCGAGGTCAAATGCACCTTATATACGGTCAAGACCCACTTATATTACGAACCTGCCACAACCGGACCAGTGAACCACTAGAACCGGGGCGGTCCGATAGGAACTCTATAAATAGAGACCTTCTCTCCTCATTTGAAAGTAAATATGCTATCACTGATCCATGCTCTGCCTTCTCTCTACTTTATCTCTCTAAGAGTCTATACTCACTTAAGCATCGGAGAGGGCACACCGAGCACCCTCATTTGGTCTCGGTAATGCCCCTTTTGCAGGTATCTCGAGGAGAAAGAAGCGCGGAGGTCCAAAGCAAGAAGGCACTCAGGATACCATGTGCGAATAATGTGCCGACCGGGAACCCCCTCCCCGGCACCTATTCACAAGTATACAAGAAGAATAAGCCCACGAGGCAGGAATACTAGAAGGAGAAGCCCAGGACGAAGAAGAGTAAGGAAGAAGAAGCCCACGAAAAACACCCGTGAGCAAACAATTGGGGAGGCCCAATTTTGGGCCTCCCATGTCAATTGGGATTTGGGTCTAGCCCAATTACCCTAATGTGACATTTACCCAAGTTCATTAGGTAAACTATACATATTATGGGCTACCAATTACGGCGCCCATCACCATATGCTTACAGCTCCCACTCGCCGGAATGGGAGGGTGCCTGTTAATGTATTGTTGTCCAAATACACATCAACATTTCTCCCCTTTGATCTGCTCCATGCTTCCGAATAGTTCATACGAGGTTTTCCGTGCGACCGGCGGATACGACGGGCATCGTGCTACTCATCTGTTAGGAGTATTGTATCGCCCGCGGAACGTTGATTCCCTTTACTTTAATAAACCTATTATAAATAACATTTATAATTTGTACCGCGCTGTATCCTAGGTCAACTGATAATTCTCCATTTGCCTAGTTTCCACATAGGAACACTTCTCCAAGGCATCCGTACAAGTATTCACAACCGTCAACTAATATCTAAGGCCCACATTCGACATAGTTTGGCAGAGGACTGCGTCCTCCTACGACTTAGTTTATAGACCGTAAATTTGATGTAATCAAAACATTATGACGTCGATTGATCATAAACTCGGTTGCAATTAGTTCGCTTACAAAATGTAACCTTCTAATATCAAAATGTTATCACAGATACATGACATTTCTAAACCCTACGCAATCCAAGCAGTTTTACATGCTTTTCGAATATCTCCCTTTGTAGTGGCTTAGTAAATGGGTCCGCAATAATATTATCGGTGGACAAGTATTCTATAGTGGTTATATTGTCTTCTACCATAGATTTAGCATAAAAATATTTCACATCAATGTGTTTGGTCCTACTATGGTACTTCAGATTCTTAACTGCCGCAATGGCTGCCTGACTGTCAGAGAACACCTTCACAGGTTTACTCTCGACGTCACCATTAAGCAGCGCAGTAAGAAGCCTTTTCAGCCAGACTACTTCCTGTGCATTCTTAGAGAGAGCTACGAATTCTGATTCCATCGTTGACAGAGACGACACAGGTTTGCTTCTTGCTCGTCCATGAAATGGCGGCTTTAGCAAGGAGGAACACTCCCCTTGTCGTGGACTTACGATCATCTGGATCGCCACCATGGTCGGCGTCACTGTAACCGGTCAATCCTAACTTCCCGCCCTCATAGCACAGAGCATAGTCGGTGTTGGATCACGGTTGGAACTCCGGTACGTTCTTGACGGAAGTCTGAACTCCTTTGCTCCAAGTAATCCTGCAAGAAGGGGATAGACCGGGCGGTGACCCAGAATCCCTCTCCGATGCTTTAATGAGTATCTCGATGCAGGCTAGCAAGTATTAGTATGTCAGTATGAACGTATCAATCCTGAGGTAACTCCTTCCTTTATATAGGGGAGGGGTCACCTCAGTTACCTGTTGAGATAACTGCAACGTTCCGTTTATCTCGGCCAGTAGCCCACGTTCCGTCTTTTCAGGCCACTTCCCCACTATGTTGATAGTGGGCGTGTTTCTCGGCCTCGTTCTCTGGTGGCAAGTCCCGACGGATGTCGGGGACTCCAGAGTTATCTCCTTTGGTCACCGCTCGGGGCCCCTCGTCATCGGGACAGGGCCAGTCTTCTCAGGGATTCAATATCGGGGCCTACTCAAAGGCATATCATCGGGGCCTACTCAAAGGCATATCATCGGGGCCTACTCAAAGGCATATCATCGGGAGAGCTCAGCTCGAATGTCGGGACCGACCTTGTCGGGTCCTATCGTATTGGCCTTCTAATCCTCTTTTAGGGCCCAGTGGGCCTACTTCGCCGTTTAGTCATCGTTAATGGGCCTAACGGCTATATCGAAATCAATCATTTGCCCCCAAGACACGAGGGACCTGTAGTTCGTCGTGTCTTCCAACTCCGAACCTCTCGATATTCCGAGGATAACCACCGAATCCGAAAAGATTTCTCGATTACTCAACTATTAAATGCGATGGGTGATGAAGCGACGGCTTGGGTGCCCGTGCCTGCTTTTCTGAAAAAGCGCTTTCTAGCCGTTTTGTCCCTAGTGTTTCGACGATTCAGGTTAAGGCATTTCATCTTCAACGGTCCGGATTGCAACGTCTCTTTGGCTATCATCTCTCATATAAAACCTCAAATCTTAGCACTATTCAGTTCTCCTCTACCGTTTCATTCTCTGTGTTTTCAAAAGCTCAAGCTCTCCTTTCTATCTCTGATCAACACTCCGGCGACCAGGATCTCCGACCATTAAGTTCGTCCTTTCTTCTCCGATTCAACATGTCTGGTAAGATTTCCTCCTTCGATTCTGAAGAAACTTGTTAGCATAGTTTTTCCTTTTATCTCAATCAACTTACCCGAACTTTTGCGGAAATCATCTGTGCCTTTTCTTGCCATGATTACTTTCCAGACGGTGAGTCCAGTACCGGGGGGAGGAAGCCCTTCAAGTTCGATTATGCTTGTAATAAGATTTCAGACACCGCCTATGATGCAGCTCTCCGGGAGGGGTGTATTACTTCCACCTGGGAACCTCGCTTCCCTTTTCCTTGGCCTCGTGTCCTGAGTGACCCTGTGGTCACTCGTCCCAGGGAAGGGGAGGTATTTGTCTCCACCGGGCAAATATCGGCAGGGATCCGATTCCCCTTATGTGGGAACTTAGTCGAGATGTGTGAATATTACAAAACACATCCGACTACTTTTTCCCCCCCACGCCATCCGTGTGTGGAATGCCTTCCTTGTTCTCTGCCTTCGCCAACTGTGGACCTACAGCCTCCGACTTTTCCGGACCTTCTACGGGATGAAGTGAAATGATGCCGGGGTCTGTGCCTTCTACCCGCGAATGCCTAAATGGAGCAAGGCGCAGCTCTCTCGGTACAGCTGGAATGGTGACACCTGGAAGGTCGCCAAAGGTCGGGGGCTCATTACTGACTCGGGGCCCGACAACAGTGGCTGGAAGAGGAATTATTTCTTCATCCGAAACAGCTCCATCCCATGGCCCCGATGGGAGGTTGAGGGGGACCCTGCTCTTGCTTTTCACACTTACTCTGAAGAGGACCTCCAGATTCTCCACTGCATTCAACTTTATCGCTGGGGGGATTCTTTCGCTCCCCTCGATGCCAACTCCATCGGGGAGCGGGACCTGGTTTCTACCGGGATCCGACTCCTTGATGTCGCCTCCGGGGGTCAACTCTTTGATGGCCATTCCAACCTCGTTCCTTGGGTAATATCCTAATTGCATTTTCGTTTTCGTTTTTGCAGCTAAGAAGGTATCATTGCTGACCAATCTCGTGCTTAAGCAGGTGGAGACCGATGCTGTCCAATGCCCCGCGAGGAAGAGGAAGTCTTCGAAGAGGGCCACCTCCTCATCGGCACCTCCGACCTCGGAGCAGATCAAGCGGGCCCGGGTGGAGAAGATGGAGCACATCTTCAACACCAAGACTCCCGAGGAAGGTAAACAGCTCCGCTTAGCAATTCGATTATACATGAGGCGTAATCCCAAGGAGTTAATCCCCTCCGATAAGAGAGCCAGGATCGTAGGGATCAACCGCATCCTGCAAGGAGAGACACCCCGCGTTCTCAAAGCGGGTTACTACAATGATTACGGGAAGGACCAGTATCTCTCCCGTCGCGACATTTGGTGTAAGGATCCCGATCAACTTCCTGATTTTCTTTCTGAAGCTTCTCGTCCTCCAGCTGCAGGTCGATCGGGAGCTGGAGCTTCGGCGGGGGAGCCTCCTTCCGACGCACTGGTCGGGGAGCCCCTCCTTTCTCTTCCTGCCCCTGGAGGATCGGGGATTGAAGACGCCCCGACGGACAGCAAGTTACGTCGGGTGATGGACCTGGATGTTTCTCACTCTTCTGAGGAGGCAAGCGAGGGTCAGCCCCTGGTTCGTTGTCGGGGGGTGAGGCAGACCCCATTGGAGCCGACACCCGAAGGTCTGCCTCCATCTGCTCCGGCACAGCAGCACTCGCCGGTCCTGAGCCTGACTCCTGAAGGGATGACGGGTTCTCATGGCGGCTCGTAGGCCCGCACCTCCGACATTCAGGGCGTCGTTCCCCCTCTCCTCTTAGATGGGAGCTTCTACCAGGTTTACACCCCCGACCAGGCGGCGGCTCCCTGGACTCCGATCGAGTCATTGCGGGGGGTCCCGTTGCGTCGGGATGATGTATCCTCGGAACTAGGTCTGCACCTGCTGGCAGGTTCAGTTCCGCCCTCTATGAAGCTTCCGCTCTCCCTGGCTCGAGAGGACATCCAAGCGGACATTCGCGCCATGGCCGTTCGCCGTGTGGAGGTAAGGTTTCCTGTTTTTACACTTAGTACATATAAGGCAAAACATTCTCGGGTACTGACCTCTTCCTTTTTCTTCACAGGAAATAGCGGACCAACACCGCTGTTTCGGGTACGTCATGGCCCTGGAGGAGGCCCTGGAGCAGGAGCGAGCCAAGGTGGCCCCTGTTGGACCACGGGCGAAGCTCCGTTACGTTCTTGACGGAAAGCTTGAACTCCTGGGCTCCGCGTAATCCTGCAAAAGGGGATGACCTGGGTGGTGACCCAGAATCCCTCTCTGATGCCTAAATGAGTATATGATCAATGGGGTGGTAAGCAGTAATCTAAGTTCGTATTAGAGAATGTCTCTTCTGAGGTAACTTCCTCCTTTATATAGGAGGGGAAGTTACTCAGTTACCTGTGACCGTGGCTGGGCGTTTTACCCATGATTCCGTATATCTCGTTCGGGATTCCGTATATCTCGCCCCACGCTCCGCGTATCTCGCCCATACTCCGCGTATCTCGGGCACGCCCTGCGTATCTCGGGGGAGGTTATCTATATCTCAGCCGTCTCCCACTACTCTTATCTAGTAGGCGGGTTTCTCGGCCTTATCCTCTGATCACAAGTCCCAACTCTTGTCGGGGACTCCAGAGTTATCTCATTCAAGGTCACCACCCAGGATCCTTTGTCTCACGAGACAGGTCCAGCCTTCGCGGGGCTTTATTATCGGGGCCTTTACAAAGGCATATCGGGGCCTACTCAGAGGCTTCTTGTCGGGAGCATTCAGCTCATATATCGGGACTGCTACAGTCGGGACCCTTCATACTGGGCTTCTGGGCCTCCCAGGCCTTTCACGATGCTCACTGGACTTATTCGCCGTCTATTGACTGTTAACGGGGCTAACGATTACATCGGAACCCATCATTTGCCCCCAAGACATGGGGGACTTTTAGTCCGTCGTGTCTTCCAGTTCCAGACCTCCTGACCTCATCGTCGGAGGCTTTTGTCTCCATACCTCCCGATACTGCCATCAGAGGCTTTTGTCTTCATACCTCCCGATATTGCCATCGGAGGTTTTGTCTTCATACCTCCCGATATTTCAATCGGAGGCTCTTGCCTTGCGCACAATTATCGAATGACAGAGCTTTTCACTCATGACTGCCTTGGGCCCTACTGGACTCTATGGGCAGTTGCCAAATCCGAGGAGACTCCTCGTTTACTGCAGCATTAAATGCTGGGGATTATGAAACGACGCTCAAATCGGCGTGACTGCTGCTTTCTGAAAAAGCACTCATTACGTCACCAACGTCTCTTCCGTACCGTCCCCATAATCTCGACGATCAAGATTGAATCGTTTCTTCTTCAACGGCCAAGATTGAGTCCATCCAGTTGTCCTTTTGCTTATAAATGCTAAAACCCTGGCATTATTCACTTCTTCTTTACCGTCTCAATTTCTGGAAGTTCTGCCATTTTCAAACTCGAAGCTTCTTCTCCAAGTTTCTTTTGCTCTTCAAGTGATCCAAGGCCTTCAGCCCTCCCGATCCTTCTTCGTCTTCTCCAAGCAACCATCAACAATGTCTGGTAAGGTTTTCCTTCTCTGTTTTCATGGTTTGTTGATGTTTCCTTCTCCTCCTTTCTCAAGTTTTCCTGTTTGTAACCGTTTTTAGACGAGGCTAGTTCTGGGGCAAGGACCCCTTTTACCTTTGAGCTTGCTGTTAATGAGATTTCTGAGACCTCGTACGAGGTTGCTCTCCGAGAAGGGTGCATTACCTCGGACTGGGAACCCCGCTTCCCCTACGAGTCTCAGCCCACCACCAGGAGGAAGCATATCGTCACGCGTCCTCGAGAGGGAGAAGTGTTCGTCTCCGCCGGGCAGATAAGTGCTGGGATTCGATTCCCTTTTTGCAGGAACCTGGTGGAGATGTGCAACTTCTACAAGACACACCCTTGCACCTTCTCTCCACATGCCATCCGCGCGTGGAACACTTTTCAGGTTCTGTGCCTCCGCCAGCGGTGGACGTACAGTTTGCTTCTCTTCCGCACCTTCTACGGAATGAAGTGTAATAAGGCTGGTGTTTGCTCCTTCTCTCCCCGACTCCCCAAGTGGACAAAGGAGCAACTTTCACGTTTCGGCTGGGATAGCGAGACCTGGAAGTTCCACAAGGATCGGGTGCTTATTCGTGATTCAGGTTCCGACAATAGTGGATGGAAGAAGTATTACTTCTTCATCCAAAACAGCTCTGTCCCATGGCCCCGATGGGAGGTTGTGGTGGACCCTGCCCCCAAGATCGAGGTCTACACCGAGGATGACCTCAACACTCTTCAGCTGGTCCAGCTCTACCGTTGGGGGGAATCCTTCATTCCCCTCGACGCCAACAAGCTCGTGGAGAAGGACTTGATTCATATCGGAGTCCGGCTCCTCGACTCCGTTTCCAAGGATTTGGTCATCTGGGTAACACTTTTAATAACCTTTGTCTTTTCATTTTTGCAGCCAAGAAAGCATCTCTGTTGACCCATCTCATGTTGAAGCAGGGGGAGACCGATGCCGTCCAGGGTGGCTACAAACGGAAGTGGAAGTCGCTGAAGAAGGGAACTTCTTCTTCTGCTGCTCCCCCGACTGCAGAGCGGACCGAGGCCAAGCGGGCCTGAAGGGAGGAGATAGACCAAGCCTTCGGGGTCACTACCGCCGAGGAAGGTAAGCGTGTTCGTCGTGCTATTAAGAAATATAGGAAGCTGGTCCCCGAGGAGTTTATCCCCGCTAATCGGGAATCGCGGGTTCGAGAAATCAAATACATCCTTCGAGGAGAAACTCCCCGCGTTCTCAAGGCGGGATACTACAACTTCTTTGGAAAGGAACATCATCTCGAACGCCAAATCATCTGGTGCCCCCATGATACTCTTCCTGATTTCATTCGTCCCGCAACCGCAGGTCCATCGGAGGCTCTTACTCCGAGGAAGGCTGCTACTCCAGCACGGGCCGCGACTCCACAGGCGTCGATGCTAGAGGATGCCCCAACGGAAGCTCAGTTTCATCAGGTGGCCAACTTGGAGGCCTCCCCTTCTTCCGAGGAGCCAAATGAAGGCGGTCTACGTCCCCGCCAAAGGCCTGGTCGAAGCATCCTGAAGCCGACTGCGGAGGATGTGTCTCGGAGTCCTCCCCCAGAGTTCCGTTCTCCAACTCCCGAGCCTCCGACCGAGGTGGCTCCTCCGGCTGAGGCTTCCAGGGTCATCCCTCCTCTCCCCGTGGATGAGAATCTTTACAAGGTTTTCACCCCCGACCAGGAGACGGTTCCCTGGAACCCGATCGAGTCTCTCCAAGGGGTCTCACTCCAACGGGGGGACCTTCAGCCTGAATTGGCCCTGCATCTGCTGGCAGGGTCAATTCCTCCAGCCTTGAAGCGACCATTCTCCTTGTCGCGGGAGGACATCGAGGAGGAGCTCCGCAATATGGCTATCCGTCAGATGGAGGTAAAACTTTACCTTTACTTTACTCTTCCCTTCCTTATTCTTGCCTCCGATTATTGAATTTTAATCCTTTTCCCTTTTGTCTTAGGAAACCGCAGACCAGCAGCGCTGCTTCGGCTTCATCCTGGCTCTGAAGGGTGCTTTGGAGGAGGCACAAGCCAAGTCGGACCCCGACGCTTTGGCCAAGCTCCAAGCGGACCTCGACGAGGCTGTAGCGGCCAGGGACAAGATAGCCAAGGAACGGACCCTCCTTGACGAGATGGCTACGGGCCTGCAGAAGCAGGTTCATGATCATAAGGCCGTCCTGCGTCGGGAGCGGAGGATGGCCCAGGAGGATCAGCGGCGGAACGAGGCGGAGAAGAGGTAGCTCGTCCATGAAAAGGGCGTGTTCGTGGAAGCTCTCGCGAGGCCAAGGCGAGACTTGAGGCCGAGAAGGCTGAATTCTCTGCCAAGCTGGCTGAGGCAAAGGCTCAAGGTCGCGAGGAGTATCGGAACTCGTTTCCAGGCGGATTCCGTGAAGTTCTGCAAAACCGAGGTGGAGAACATTCTGTTCAATGCCGTCGAGGAGCTCTACACGGCATACGAGGATTCCATCGACTTCAAGAAGTCCGAGACCCTTGCCCCCATCGCGGAGAAGTATTTCAACCTCCCCACGGAGAGTGATGAGGCTGATGCCGCGGACCCGACTCCACGGACTGCGGAGCCTTCTGCCCAAGCCCCTCCGAATCTTACTCCCTCCGACGCTGCTGAGGACCCAACTTCCAATAAGGACCAAGCTTAATGCTCTATTCTTTTAGTCCTTGTAATTTTTCCTCCTCATCTTTTGTATCGGAACCTTTAGGCCTTTGAGCCTATATATAAGAAATTTCTTTCATCTGTTTTGGTCCCGATAATCGTTTGCACTATTTAAAGCGACTTTAGATCCGTTACTTAAAACGTTCCGATGCACCACTTAAGATGACTTCATACATCCTTCCGATGCTTTACTCGGGACTTCACCACTTAAGGTTTCTCGTCCAAATCACTTAATGTAATTTCGTATGTCTTTCGTGACATTTTCCTCGGGACTTTACCACTTAAGGTTTCTCATCCATGCCTTTCAAGGCAATTTTGTACATCACTTAAGATGATTTTTCGCACCTATTAAGGCTTTTATCGCGCCATTCTAGACGACTTAATCGTACCCCTTAGGGCTTTTACCGCGTCATTCCAGACGACTTAATCGTACCCTTTAAGGCTTTTTGCTGCATCATATAGACGACTTATGCGGACCCATTAGGGCTTTCTCATACCCTTTAAGGCTTTTTGCCGCATCATATAGACGTCTTACGCGGACCCGTTAGGGCTTTTTCGTACCCTTTAAGGCTTTTTGCCGCATCATATAGACGTCTTACGCGGACCCGTTAGGGCTTTTTCGTACCCTTTAAGGCTTTTTGCCGCATCATATAGACGACTTACGCGGACCCGTTAGGGCTTTTTCGTACCTAGGCTTTTGGTTGCATCATAAAGACGACTTACTCATACCCCGTAGGGCTTTTGTCCGTACCTCGAAAGGCTTTTTGTCGCGCCATAAAGGTGACTTACTAACAGTTAGAATAAATCTAAAAGTAATTTGATCGAAAACAACTTTTTATTTATTAACAACTTCAAAGCTGGCTTACATCGGATCTTTATCGATAGACAATTTGCGCCATTCGTGGCGACTTAATATCAAACATGATACTTCTTCAAGTGTGCGCCACTGAAGTAATGCTTCAACGTCTTGCCATCAAGGTCTTCTAGCTTGTACGCATTCGGGGCTGGCATCCCTACGATCTTGTAGGGTCCCTCCCATTTCGGCGATAACTTGTTGATCCGATCTTGATGAACGAACTCATTCCTCCGCCAAACAAGTTCTCCCACGAAGAATTGTCGGGACTTGACACGCCGATTATAATATCGGGCTGTTGCCAGACGCATCCGGGCCTGAACTTCATCAGCCTTCCACCTTTTCTCCTCGAGCAAGTCTAAGTATAGACGTCTCATTTCCTCCGTGCCGTAAACAAGGCCAAACAGAGTCTCCCCTGTCGACTGCTTGGGTGTTGTTCTAACAGCCCACAGCACGTTTTCAAGCTCATCTAGCCAATGACCCTGCAGGGCGTAGACTCTCTTCTTCAAGCCATCCATCACGATCTTGTTGGCTGATTCGACTTGGCCATTGGTCTGAGCATGATGGACGGAAGCTGTCCGATGCTCGATTTTCAATTCTTCCAGGTACTCCTTCAACTGAGCCCCATTGAACGGAGGGCCATTATCCCTGATCAACACTCGAGGAACCCCATACCGGGATATGATCTGAGTTTGAAGGAACTTGAGGATCTGCTGCCCCGTTGTCTTAGCCAACGCCTTAGCCTCTATCTACTTCGAGAAGTAATCGATGGCCACGAGTAAATACTTGCACTAACCTTTTGCTTGCGGAAGAGGTCCCACCAAGTCAATGCCCCACTGCGCGAAGGGCCAAGCACTCCTGATGGACATCAAGTCCGCGGCAAGAGCCACGATATTCGGAGCGTACCTCTGGCATGCATCACAGGATTGGACCATTGCTGTCGCTTCCTTGTTCATCGAAGGCCAATAGTAGCCTAGGTTCAACGCCTTCCTCACAATGGATCGGGCCCCTTCATGACAGGCCGCGACTCCCTCGTGCAGTTCTCTCAGGATCCGATTCGTATCAGGCTCCGCCACACATTTCAGAAAAGGCTTTACATGCCCCATCTTGTATAACTGGTTGTCCACCATCACGTAGTTGCTCGCGATTTTACGCAACCTAACAGCTGCCACTTCATCATCGGGGAGTGCCCCCGTAGTCAGGTATGTGACCATCGGGGTCATCCAGGTGGGTTTCTCTTTTTCCTCCGATCCTGCTTCAATAGCGCAAACCTCCGATGGATCGATGGTTGAGATGATTACTCTCTCCAGAAAGTGCATCTTCCGATTCTCCTCGGGGGCCACTCCCAGAGCGAACTTGCTTAAGGCGTCCGCTTCCGCATTTTCTTCCCTCGGGATTGCCTCGACATCGAAGCTTTTGAAGCTTCCCTTCAAAGTCTGCACCTCGTGCAAATACTTCCTCATTGTCGGGCTCTTGGCTTCATAGTTCCCCTGGACTTGATTCACGATCAAGCTGACATCACACTTCACTTTTAAGTGATCGACTCCCGTACCCTTGGCAATTTTAAGGCCCATGATGAGAGCCTCATACTCAGCTTCGTTGTTGGTGGCCCTAAACGTCAAGGCCAAGGCATATCGCAAGGGCTCGCCTCCACCGGGCGGTATCAATACGAATCCTGCCCCCGATCCTTCTACACTTGATGAACCATCAGTGTACATCTCCCAAGTGTTCTCCTCATTTGGCTGTTCTGGCTGTTCTGCTATCGGGACCTCCATGGTTGCCCCCTCTACAGGACCCGCTTCTTCCAGATCGGGTGCTGTAGACTCAGCTATAAAATCCGCCAATGCCTGGCCCTTAATAGCGGTTCTCGGAGCAAAATGAATACGGAACTCCGTAAGCTCGATGGCCCATTTCACCAATCTCCCCGACGCCTCCGGTCGGTTCAAAAAGTGCTTCAAGGGCAGATTAGTTAACACCGTAACCTCGTGGGCATGGAAGTAAGGTCGTAGCTTTCGAGCAGCGACAATCAACGCAAAGAGATACTTCTCAATAGCGGGATTATTCATTTCAGATTTGGCAAACGCCTTGCTTACATAATAGACAGGCACTTGGTTGCCCTTGACAATCTTAATCAAAACAGAACTAACAGCAACTTCAGAAACAGCCAAATAGAGATAAAGCGGCTCGCCTGGAACCGGTTTCGCCAACGGCGGGAGGGTACGGAGATGCTGCTTGAGTGCTTGGAATGCCTCCTCGCACTTGTCGGACCATTCAAACTTCTTGTGGGCCCTTAGCACATCAAAAAATGGCATGGCTCTGTCACTCGCCTTGGATAGGAATCGATTCATCGCGGCCAACCGGCCATTCAACACTTGAACCTCCCGATGGGTCTTCGGAGACTGCATCTCCTCGATTGCTCGCAGCTTCTCGGGATTCACCTCGATTCCTCTCTGGCTCACCATGAACCCTAGGAATTTCCCCGAGTTCACCCCGAAAGCGCACTTGTCTGGATTCAAACGAACCTGATGAAACTTCATCCGCTCAAACGCCGCCGCCAGGTTTTGGACATGGTCTCCTGCCTGTCGGGACTTCACCAACATGTCATCTACATAAGCCTCCATGGTCTTTCCCAGCATGTCCTCGAACAACTTGTTCACCATCCTCTGGTAAGTTGCTCTAGCATTGATCAATCCGAAGGGCATAACGTCGTAGTGATAGACGTCACTATCAGCATAGAAGGCTGTATGGGGGGCATCCTCCTTCGCCATCTTGATTTGGTCTAACTAGACTAGGCATCCATAAAGCTCAGCAGCTCATGTCCCGATGTGGCATCCACCAACTGGTCAATCCTCGGGAGCGGATACCAATCCTTTGGGCAGGCCTTATTCAAGTCGCGGAAATCGACACACATCCGCCACTTCCCATTACTCCTTTTGCACCAGGACTGGGTTAGCGACGCAAGTTTGGAATCGAAGCTCTTTGATGAATCCAGCGTCAGGCAGTCCGCCTACCTCCTGCTGGATCGCGATCCTCTTATCCGCGCCCATCGGACGCCTCCTCTGCGCGATAGGCTTGATCGCGGGATCAATCTTCAGCTCGTGCACTCTCACGTCGGGGCTGATTCCTGGCATATCGCTCGCGGACCAGGCAAACAGCTCCTTAAACTCCTTCAAGAGTTCAATCAACTCTCGGGCTCTTTCCTCCGACAAGGCAGACCCGATCTTCACCTTCCTTCGAGGTCCATCAATCTCAACCTCCTTCAGGTCCTCCATGGGGGCGGGACGCCCAAACTCCTCTCGAGGATCGGCATCAGTCTGCAGGACAGCCATGGCTTCCCTTCTTCTCCTTCGGGTGGCATTAACATAGCATTTTCGTGACGCCACCTGGTCACCTTTAACCTCTCCGACCCCATTGTCAGTCGGGAACTTCATCTTCTGGTGGACTGTTGAAGCAACTGCCATGAGAGGGTTGATGGTGGTCCTCCCGATAATAGCGTTATACGTCCCCGCCGATTCTACCACGACGAAATCCACGTTCCGCCGTTCCATCTTCCAGCCACTACCAAACTCCACCGGTAAGGTAATCATTCCCAACGGATAGGAAGTAGATCCAGAGAATCCTACCATCGGGAAGTTCACCTCGTCAGGTCCTTCTTCGTCTTTCCCATGGCCTCCAGGGCGTCCATGAAAAGAATGTCGGAGGAGCTCCCTCCGTCTATCAGGATCCGCTTCATCTCGAATCCGTCCACGTCCAGGGTCACGACCAAGGCGTCATCGTGGGGGCTCTCCACGCCTATCAAATCCTCCGCTGAGAAAGAAATCACCTTTTCCTCCTTTAGAGTCCACGTCCGGGACCTCTTGCCTAGCACCACAGCAGCGGAGATGCGAGAAGCATAATTCTCCCGAGAAGCGGAGGTGTCACCTCCCGCTGCCATTCCTCCGTGAATGACGTTAATGGTTCCCCGCCTCTCCTTACGGGCACCAGATCCGGAGGTTTCCGGCTCAACCTTCTTCTTCTTTGGAGATCGATCGCGGGACTTGGAACGGGACCGTGACCGAGTTTTGGAACGGGATCGGCACCTTCCCCTTCCGACGAACTCCTTAAGCTTCCCCTTCTGGATCAGCTTCTCTATCTCCTTCTTCAGCTCCCGACAGTTATCCGTGTCGTGACCATTGGCTCGATGGTACCGACAGTAACGATCAGAGCGGCCTCCCAAGAACTCTCCTTCCTTCCTCGGGGGGTATCGAGCGAGACCCTGCCGATCCATCACAGCTAGGACGGAGGTCATCGAACTGTTGATGGGAACATTACGACCCTCGCGGTTATCCTTCTTCGGAGGACGTCTGTCCTCCCTTCTCTCGGGGCGACCACGGCTCCTACTTCCCTCCGATTTGTCGCTCCCTTTGCGATCATCCGACAGCTTGGACGATGTCTTTCCTCTTCCCGACTTCGGAGGATCAAGCTCTCCGACAGAAATCTTCGACTCCTGGATGTCGATTTGCTGTTTCACCCTCGCTTGCAGGGCCTCCATACTCAACACAGCCTTCGCGGCTACACTGTGCATCAGATCGGAACCATATGGAGCAGTCAGGTTCCGAAGGAAGGGGCGGATGGTCTCTCCCTCCGATATCTCCTCGTCTATCTCCGCGGCACTGGCAGTGAATCGTTGGTAGTAATATGCCAACGATTCGTCGGATCTCTGCACCACCTGGGCCAGGGACCTCACACTCTTCAGGAGACGTCTCCGACCTTGATATTGCTTAATAAAGCGATCGTGCATATCAGCCCAACACGTAATACTTCCCGGCGGTAGGCTGAAAAACCACGTCATGGCTCTTTCCCCCAAGGTGATCGGGAACAACGAACATATGAGATCATCATTTGAAGTTCTACCCATGCAGGCCTGGACATGCCTCTGAACGTGGCGAACCGGGTCTCCTTCACCATCGTACTCCTTGATGGTCGGGATGCCTAGCCCTGGCGGGGCGACAGTATCTAGTAGCCGTGGAACGAAAGGATGAGTGGATCGGTCCCTTAGCTCCGATGTCATCTGCTTCTGGTCACCCATGCAGATGTTAACAATTTTTACTACCTGATCGGGGGTAATGGGGCCATTCAGGGGAATGGTCCTATGTTGCACTGGTCCGGGACCATCCACCACGAATTTCTCCGAATGTGCGGGCTCCTTACCGTTATTCCTGGGCTGAACCTCCTGAACCTCCTGTTCTTCTGGAACCACCCTTGGAGGAGGTGGAGGTAGCTCTTCTCGCGGGGGCAACTCCTCCGCCCTCCTGGCAGCCTCTCTCTTGTCCAACAGAGCCTCCATGGCCACCAAGAACATAGGCATAGCATCTGCTACTGCCTTAGCCAGCTCTGAGTTTGAGGAAGAACCGACCTCCCTCCGCGGGATTTCTTCTCTTTGCCCCACCGGGTTTGGGGGAGCATCCACCTCCCTTCGCGGGATATCTTGCCTGTTCACAGCCGTGTCTCGGACTGAGACCTCATCATCAACCTGCCCCCCTGTCAGAGAAACAGCAGGGTGCTCACCTTGTTCAACAGCATGCTCCAGCAATGGGGAATTCACAGTTCCAGCGGGACGAGAACTGTCGGCCTGGACTTGCTTCTTCTTGCCACCACCGGCCATTGATCTGGTAGAAACTATTTTGGCTTTTCGTTCAGTTTCCCACAGACGGCGCCAATGTTGGACCACGGGCGAAGCTCCGTTACGTTCTTGACGGAAAGCTTGAACTCCTGGGCTCCGCGTAATCCTGCAAAAGGGGATGACCTGGGTGGTGACCCAGAATCCCTCTCCGATGCCTAAATGAGTATATGATCAATGGGGTGGTAAGCAGTAATCTAAGTTCGTATTAGAGAATGTCTTTTCTGAGGTAACTTCCTCCTTTATATAGGAGGGGAAGTTACTCAGTTACCTGTGACCGTGGCTGGCCGTTTTACCCATGATTCCGTATATCTCGTTCGGGATTCCGTATATCTCGCCCCACGCTCCGCGTATCTCACCCATACTCCGCGTATCTCGGGCACGCCCTGCGTATCTCGGGGGAGGTTATCTATATCTCAGCCGTCTCCCACTACTCTTATCTAGTAGGCGGGTTTCTCGGCCTTATCCTCTGATCACAAGTCCCAACTCTTGTCGGGGACTCCAGAGTTATCTCATACTAGGTCACCACCCAGGACCCTTTGTCTCACGAGACAGGTCCAGCCTCCGCGGGGCTTTATTATCGAGGCCTTTACAAAGGCATATCGGGGCCTACTCAGAGGCTTCTTGTCGGGAGCATTCAGCTTATATATCGGGACTGCTACAGTCGGGACCCTTCATACTGGGCTTATGGGCCTCCCAGGCCTTTCACGAGGCCCACTGGACTTATTCGTCGTCTATTGACTGTTAACGGGGCTAACGATTACATCGGAACCCATCAGCCCTCGAGGTCTTGGCCAAGCTCAAGGAGGATCTGGCTGCCTCCGAATCGTCGAGGGGGAAGCTGGTTAAGGAGCAGGCCCTCCTTAATCAGAAGACTCGGGACCTCTTGAGGCAGGTCCACGATTTCGAGAGGTTGCTGAAGCAGGAGCGTCAAAGGCTCAATAAAGAGCAGCAGGGGCGCGCGGAGGATCGGGACAGGCTTGTCCTTGAGAAGAAGGCCCTTGAGGATTCCAAGGCGGGGCTGGAGGCTGAGAAGGTCCTTCTCACCAACCGGTCCCAACAGATGGAGCGGGAGATTGCCGAGTTCCCCGTCAGGCTGGCTGAAGCTGAGGCCAAGGGTCGGGAAGATTATCGGGGCTCCGAGGCTTTCCAAGTGGATGCGGTGAAGTTCTGTACGGCGGAGGTGGAGACCACCCTGCTTAAGGCTGTCGAAGAGCTCCATCTGGAGTATGGTGGTGCCATCGATTTCACCAAGTCTCAGACCCTCGCCCCCTTCGCGGAGAGGTACTTCAACCTTTATGAGGAGAGCGACGGGGCTAACACCCCCGAGGGGGCTGCGGGTGCTGAAGGCACGGTGGAGCCTCCAAGTGCAGACCTCCCGACGACTGAGCCCCCGATGATCGACCCTTCACCGGCTGACTTCCCAGAGTCCGATCCTCCCGCGGCCAATCTTCCAGAGTCCGATCCTCCGACCGCGGAGCCTTCTGCCACAGACCTCGTGGACCCTGCTCCCCTCGACGCTGCCAAGGATCAAGCTTAGTTGCTTTATTTTCGAATCCTTGTAATTTTCTTCTTTTGTCGTGAACCTTTTAGATCTTTATAATATCAATCTCTTTTGGTTCCGATTATCGCTACACCACCTAAGGTAAATTAACCACGCCACTTAAGGCAATTCGATCATACCACTTAGAGTGATTTCGACGTGTCACTTAAGACATTTTACCCACACCACTTAAGGCGATTTAATCGTGCCACTTAAGGCAATTTATCCACACCACTTAAGGCGATTTGATCGTGCCACTTAAGGCGAAACTACGCCACTTAAGGCGAAACCACGCCACTTAAGGCGAAACCACGCCACTTAAGGAGAAACCACGCCACTTAAGGCGAAACCACGCCACTTAAGGCGATTTAATCGTGCCGCTTAAGGAAAAACCACGCCACTTAAGGCCTCTACGTCAAACCGTACCGGAAAACCTCTGGTGATATCTTTGGTGGCGGAAGACCTCTACGACAGACCGTACCGGAGAACCTTTGGTGATGCCTCTAGTGGTGAGTGGTAACGGAAGACCTCTATTTCAGACAGTACCGGAAAACCTCTGGTGATATCTCTGGTGGCGGAAGACCTCTACATCAGACCGTACCGGAGAATCTTTGGTGATGCCTCTAGCGGCGAGTGGTAACGGAAGACCTCTACGTCAGACCGTACCGGAAAACCTCTGGTGATATCTCTGGTGGCGGAAGACCTATACGTCAGACCGTACCGGGGAACCTTTGGAGATGACTCTAGTGGCGAGTGCTAACAGAAGACCTCTACGTCGGACCGTACCGGAAAACCTCTGGTGATATCTCTGGTGGCAGAAGACTCTACGTCAGACCGTACCGGAAACCCATTGGCGATGCCTCTTGCGGCGAGTGTTAACGGAAGACCTCTACGTCGGACCGTACCGGAAAACCTCTGGTGATATCTCTGGTAGCGGAAGACCTCTACGTTAGACCGTACCGGAGAATCTTTGGTGATGCCTCTAGTGGCGAGTGGTAACAGAAGACCTCTACGTCAGACCGTATCGAAAAACCTCTGGTGGTATCTCTGGTGGCGGAAGACCTCTACGTCAGACCGTACCGGAGAACCTTTGGTGGTGCCTCTAGTGGCAAGTGGTAAGGGAAGACCTCTACTTCAGACCATACCGGAAAACCTCTGGTGATATCTCTGGTGGCAGAAGACCTCTACGTCAGACCATACCGGAGAACTTTTGATGATGCCTCTGGTGGCGAGTGGTAACGGAATACCTCTACGTCAGACCTTACTGGAAATCCTCTGGTGATATCTCTGGTGGCGGAAGACCTCTACGTCAGACCGTACCGGAGACCCTTCGGTGATGCCTCTAGCGACGAGTGGTAACGGAAGAACTCTACGTCAGACCGTACCGAAAAAACTTTGATGGTGCCTCTGGTGGCAATGATTAAAAAGGCTGTCTTGAACTGATGCCTGTATTGGCATGACAACTAGCAGCGTAATCACGAAGCTGCTGGAGACCGTTTGAAGTGGCGCCTGGACTGGCATGGCGACTGGCGTATCTACAATTGCGTTGCGCCATAGAAAATACTCGTACAATATGTTTCGCTAATTTTTTCCTAAGCTCTGCATAGTGCGACAACTTAGCGGGATTTTTTTTTTTTTTGTCTCTCAAATCTATCCTTTTGCCACGGTTGACTTTGAGATTTTCGACCGTGCCCCTCTGTTTCCCTGATTTTTGCATGGAATGCCCCTTGATGTTTTCACTCCATCGGGATTTTATTTTCTCTCCTTTCGACATGATTGCAATTTCTGAATTTGCAATCATACCCCCCTCATTTCATAATTTTTCCTAGGCCGCCCTTTCGTAAGCACTCTTTATTTGGTAGCCGATTAAACGGTGGCTGTGACTCGTACTTTATTTCCCGTCTCGATGCGAAAGTATTTGTAGCCGTTTGGAGGGTGGCCGTTACCCTTTTCTCATTGTCTTCAATGTCGCGGGAGCTTTTTTGATTTGTAGCCATTTGGAGGGTGGCTGTGGCCCTTTCATTTATTTCCCGTCGTTGATGTTCCAGGAGCGCTCTGATTCGTAGCCGTTTTAAGGGTAGCTATGGCCCTTTCAAATGATTTCCCAGCCTCGCAAGATTCACGGGAATACTCTTTATATGTAGCCATTTTGAGGGTGGCTGTGGCCCTTTCAACAATCTCCCCTCCTCTCAGGATTCGGGGAACACTCTTTGTATGTAGCTATTTTAAGGGTGGCTCTGGCCCTTCCAATCATTTCCCGCCTTCACTGTTGCGAGAGTTCTCTATGTCTGTAGCCATTTGAAGGGTGGCTGTGGCCTTTTCTTTTGTAGTCGTTTAAGGGACGACTACAAAAGAACTTGGTCTAATTCTTCGTCCCATTTTCCCTTTAGAGCGGCTACTCTCTTCTTCAATCCATTGAGGATTATCTTATTGGCGGCCACTACTTTCCCGTTTGTTTGGGCATGATGTACAGAGCCAACTCGATGATTGATCAACATTTCTTCACAGAAGTCGGCGAGTTCATCACTAGCGAACTGGGGACCATTGTCGCTAATAAGGATCTTAGGGACTCCATACCGGCATATGATTTGTTCTCGTATGAACTTAATCATTTGAAAAGAGGTTGTGGATGCTAGAGCTCTGACTTCTATCCATTTAGAAAAGTAGTCGATGGCGACCACGATATGCGTTCGCTGACCTGTAGATTGGGGTACGGGTCCAATAAGATCAATCCCCCATTGAGCAAAGGGTCAGGCGCTCATCATGGGAGTAAGATCTGCTGGTGGTTTGGCGATCCTTGGAGCGTAAATTTGGCTGGCGAAGCAAGCCCGAACTAACGCTGCTGGTTCTTTGTGCATTGTCGGCCAATAGAATCCCTGTCGCAATGCCTTGAGTACTAAGGTTTTGGCTCCTTCGTGGCAACCTGCCTCCCCTCCATGTAGGTCTTCCATTATCCTTTCCGTTTGAGGAGCAGCTATGCACCTTAGGTAGGGCATGGAGTATCCTCTTTTGTAGAAATATCCATCTAAGATCACGAAGGGTCCAGTTGCTCTTTGAATTTGGGTGCTTCTACCGGGTTTTCTGGGAGAGTTCCCTTTTCTAAGTAGTTTTGAATGGGGGTGATCCAAGAATTGGGAGCATGGATATTAAGGATTTCAGCTCTTGCTTATACCGTTGAATAGAGGGATCTTTCGACGAAGTGCACCGTGGTTGGTGGGGCATTTCCTAGGGGCGAACTTACTGAGGGCGCCCGCCTCTTTATTCTCCTCTCGAGGAATAGCTTCTATTTGGAAGTGAGGCATATCTCGAATGAGCCTTCGTACTTCTTCAGCGTACTTCTTCATATTTTCTCCTTTGGCGACATACGTTCCGTTTGTCGGATTGACGATTAACTCAGAGTCGCACCGTACTTTCAAATTAGTAATGCCCATACCTTTAGCTATTCAGAGGCCTGTTAGCAGGGCTTCATACTCAGCCTCGTTATTGGCTGCTCGAAAAGTTATGACGATGATCTTCGGGAAATGGACTTCCAAGTATGACATGACCTTGAACTTCGGGAAATGGACTTCCAAGTATCGCATCGGACTTAGCTCTCTCGAACGCTAAGTTTCCTCTAAGATGTTGTGTGGGGCCAGAACCTGAAAAAGGGGTGGGGATGGCCCCTGATTCCACTCCGAAGCTTAAGTCGGTAATGGATTTGAGAGTAATAATATATGAACGTATTTAGAACTGACTAGTGTGTTTAATGAGTAAAAAGCAGTCCCTATTTATAGGGACAGATTACCGAATTTCTACAGGGCGGCTGCTATGCCCTGATTGGTAGCTGAGGGGCGGTGGTTCCTCTTCCGTGATTGGCTGAGTGAGACGGTGAGCAGTCAGTTGGTGACCAGCAGGTCTCCAGCTAAGTGTTTCTTACTGAGGAAGCTTTCTCTAAGCAGGTCGCCACCTGTGGTTACCTTTGTAGGGAGGTTTCCTCTGGTGGTAGTTAAGAACAGGTCGTCGCTTTATGATTACCTGCGAAGGAAGGATTCTTCTGATGATAGTGATCAGCAGGTCGCCACCTGTCTTTACCTTTGAAGGAAGGTTTCTCCTAGTGGCGGGCAGTCGTACTTTGGAATTCGACTTTTTCATAAGTTGTCGTCGACCTTTTATCTCTATCTCGTTAAGACGAGTCAGAAAGGTCGACGACTCTTCTTTTCGAGAAATTTACCAAAATAAGCATATTATAGTACAGAAATACAAGATTGGGCAATTCAAGTTCGAAATTAGATATATAGGCAAATCCTCGACACCCAGTCGAGGATTTGACCAAAATATTGGTCAAATCCTTGACTGGGAATTGAGGATTTCATTTATATGAAATCCTCGACTCGACCAAACCCTCACTCCCCTCCCGCCCCTCTATCCCGTGACTCCCGTCCGTCTCCCGCCCCTCTCCTCTTCGTACCCGCCGTTCTTTCCCGCCGACCGTTGTCCGCCGTCCGTCCAAGATCTCCGCTCTCCAGGGTCCCAGCTCCGCTTCGCGTCCGGTGGGTCCGCCATTCGCCTCCGCTCCGCTGGCCTGGGTCCTCCGCTCGCCTGTGTCCGCCGCTCGCCCGGGTCCGCCTCTCGCCCGGGTCCGCCGCTCGCCCAGGTCCGCCTGAGCCTCCACTCGCCTGGTCCGTCCTCCGCCGTCGGCCGTCCGCCGTGGCAGCAAGCTCGCTCGCCTAGTCTGAGCTCCAAATCCGAAACCCTAATTTCGGAATTTGGGGCAATTACTCAAATTGAGGTAAATTGATGATATTTTACTTAATTATGAACATTTTTAGTGTTAAATTGATGATTGGTTTGCATAATTGCGATGAAATGCGCATTATTTTGATAATTATTAGTTGATAGATTGATAGATTGAGATAATTGAGATGAATATAGATAATGTAGTGATTAATTATGATTAAATTTGATATGACCAAAATAAATTGATGCTATTTACTTAATTATGAACATTTTTTGTGTTAAATTGTTGATCGATTTGCATAATTGCAATGAAATGCACATTATTTAGATAATTATTAGTTGATAGATTGAGATGAATGTAGACCGATTTGCATAATTATTAGTGATTAATTATGATTAAATTTGATTTGGCCAAAAAAAAATTTGAATATTTATTGTACTTAATTAGTAGTTAGTTAGATTATTTTGTTAATGAGATTGGAACTAAGTTAATTTATTGAAAAAAATCCATGGTTATTAATACATTGAAAATTAATAAGCTAAGTTTTGTCTTTGCTTTTTCTTAAGACATGGTGAATCTATTGTGTCATTACGGTGGAAGAGTTAGACGTGATGGAAGAGTTCTTGAATATGTCGATGGTCGTTTGGTGATAGCTCAGACACCAAAAGACATAACATTGTTCCAACTGAAAAAGGTTGTTATTGAAGAGTGCCAGTTGATTAATTCTCATGTTGATGTTGAACTTGAGTGGAAGATGGATGACAACAAAGTTATCCCAATCAATAGTCAAGCCGCAATGAATGCAGTTTTTGAAACATGTTAGGACAAGTTTATAGAGATCTATGTGACCACACGAGTCGTGCAAAGAGATATGTGTGCCGACAACGAAGAAGATGATGAAGAAGATGACGATGACGATGATGATGATTCAAATGATGATGAAGAAGAGGATTTCGATGCTATCCAGAAGGTTGAAATATCCTCATCAGATGATGATGATGTTGATGGTGATGGTGACACCCAACATAATCAATCTGTGGTCATTGGCTCCTCCAGGGAATCCCAACAAAATAACTTTAGGAAACCTCTTCCTGAGCATGTTACAGGTGATTGGTTTCGTAAATTTGACTGTAATGATTGGGAGGTTAACCGAGGGCAATCGTCATTTGTCACGGATGATTTCTAGAAGGGTGCGTCTTTTGAGAACAAAGCTGCACTCAAGACTGAAGTGAAGTTGTGGCATATTAAGAATTATCGAGATTGCTACACTGAAAAATCAACAAAAACTACGGTCAATTTCAAGTGTCGTAATGCGGGTGGAGTACCTTGTATGTGGTCCTTATGAGGATCTTAGAAAAAGTTAGGGAATTGGGAGATTACAACAGTTGGTGCTCCACACACATGCACGAACGCTACTACTAGGAAGAAGCACAGACAACTAGATTCAAGTGTTATAGCAGATTTACTTTATCCATATCTGTATAATAACACAAGGATAAAAATCTGTGATTTGCAAGAGGTAGTGAAAGATAAATTCAAACAGAAGGTGTCTTACCGCAAGACTTGGTACGCCAAACAAAAAGTTCTTGAAAAGATGTTTGGAACACATGAGAGTGCATTTCAAAAGTTGCCACATCTGATGGTTGCGTTGCGTGAATCCAATCAGGGACGGTGTTTGATTATGAGTGGAAGGGGACACCAACTCAAGATGGAACAATCTTTGACAAGTGGTTTTGGGCATTCGGAGCTTCTATTGAAGGGTTTCATCACTGTCGGCCATTAATCAGCATCGATGCCACCCATCTTTACGGAAAATACACAGGCAAGTTGCTTATACGGAGTTTTGACTCGTGGAGGACGACGTTACACTGTTAACGTCATAAATAAGACATGTAATTTGTTGGATCACGGTGGAACTCTGGTACGGACTTTGACGGCAATCCTAGCTCCTTTGCTCCACGCAATCCTGCAAGAGGGGATAGACCGGGCGGTGACCCAGAATCCCTCTCCGATGCTTAAATGAGTATCTCGTATGACTGGCAAGTAATAAACTCAGAGTGTATTCAACTCAACGTAAGTCTTTCTGAGGTGATCTCCTGCCCTTTTATAGGCAAAGAGATGCCTCAGGTACTTGGCGAACCGTTAGGGGTGGTTAGCCCGTATCCCGCATATCTCGGACGTGATCTCGCGTATCTTAGCCATGCCCCGCGTATCTCGGCCACGCTCCGTGTATCTTAACCACGTTCCGCGTATCTCGGCCACGCCCCGCATATCTTGGCTTTATCCTCAGATAACGAGTCTCGACTCCCGTCGGGGACTCCAGAGTTATCTCGTTGTGTCACCGCTCGGGGCCCCTCGTCATCGTGACAGGGCCAATCATTCTCAGGGATTCATCATCGGGGCCTACTTAAAGGCTTCTTATCGGGAGCTTCCAGCTCCATTGTCGGAACCGACTCTGTCGGGACCTTGCCTCGTCGGGACTCCCTTCGTCGGGACCCTTCTCCTAGGTCATCTTGACCTTCATTTTGGGGCCTGGTGGGCCTGTTTGCCGTTTCCTCGCCGTTAAAGGGCCTGACGGCTATAGTCGGACCCATCATTTGCCCCCAAGACATGAGGGACTTTTAGTTCGTCGTGTCTTTCAACTCCCGATCTTCCAATACTAAAGTCGGGGATCTTTTCCTTGGCTCAGTTATTCAGTTTATCAGTCTTCTCCTCTACGTTTCCTCAGGGTTTTGTAGATAACTGTTATATCCCAAGGGTCTCCTCGGTTTCCTAGTGCATTAAATGCAGTAGATAATGGAGTGACGTTTTCGACCCACGTGCCTGATTTTTCGCGCCTGTCCTTTTCTGAAAAGTGCTTTTCAGGCCGTTTCATCATTACGCCCGTTGTCCTTCTGCACGTTTCATCTCAACGGTCTAGATTAAGACTCTTCGACTTCGACGACTCGGATCGAAGTGTCCCTTCAACCGCCTTCTTCGACTATAAAACCCTAGCTATGGTCACAATTTAACTTTTACCGTCTTCGAATTCTCAAAAGCTCTCTGCGATTCCAAGCTCTGTGATTTCGAAGGTCTTTGGAGTTTTCCCGATCATCTTTCCGGCGACGTTTCGCTCATCTCCTTCAACCTCTACTTCACTATGTCTGGTAAGGAACCCCTCTTCGTTGCTTGTTCGTCTTTTTCTTTCTAATTTCTCCAAGAGTCCCACTGTATTTTCTTGCCCTGGTTGCTTTTCAGACAGCGGTTCCAGCTCTGAGGGGAGAAAACCCTTTAATTTTGACTATGCTCCAAATGAGATTTCCAATACTGCTTATGATGCAGCTCTCCGAGAGGGTTGCATCACCATCACCTGGGAACCTCGTTTCCCGTATCCTAGGCATCGTCCCTCGAGTGACTCTGAGGTTACTCGTCCCCAGAAAGGGGAGGTGTTTGTCTCTACGGGACAAATATCAGCGGGGATCAGGTTCCCCTTTTGCGGTAATCTGGTCGAGCTGTGCCATCATTACAGAACACACCCCACTACCTTTTCTCCCCATGCCATCCGCCTCTGGAACGCCTTTCAAGTCCTCTGTCTCCGACAGAAGTGGGTCTACAGCCTCCAACTCTTCAGAACCTTTTATGGGATGAAGTGCAACAAGGCGGGGGTTTGCGCCTTCTACCCCCGGATGCCCAAGTGGAGTAAGCAGCAGCTTGCCCGGTACGGTTGGACCAGTGACACCTGGAAGGTGGTCAAGGGTCGGGGACTCTTGATTGATACAGGGTCCGACAATAGTAGCTGGAAGAAGAGCTACTTCTTTATCCGTCACTCCTCAATTCCCTGGCCTCGCTGGGAGGTGGCAGCAGACCCTCCGCCTGCTTTCCACACTTATGCTGACGAGGATTTCGAGACTCTCCAACTCATCCAGCTCTATCGGTGGGAGGAGTCTTATACTCCTCTCAATGCCAACTCACTCGTGGAGCGGGACCTGGTGCACGCCGGGATCCGACTCCTCGATATTGTTTCTGGGGGGCAGCTCTTCGACGGCCCTTCCAATATGGTTCCTTGGGTAAACTTTTAATTCTTCTTTGTTTACTGTTTGCAGCCAAGAAGGTATCTGTGCTGACCGATCTGTTCATTAAGCAGGGGGAGACTGATGCTGTCCGCCCCTCGCGGAAGAGGAAGTCTGCCAAGAAGGCTACTGCCAGGTCGGGGTCTCCTTCAGCGGAGCAGCCCAAGCGGAAGCGGGTGGATCTGGACCAGCTCTTCGATGTCCAGAACGCTAAAGAAGGTAAACAACTTCGACTTGCTATTAAATCGTACAAGAGGATGGTCCCGTCGGATTTGATTTCCTCGACCAAGGAAGGCCGCATTACTGATGTCAAAAGAATCCTTCGAGGCGAAACTCCCCGAGTCTTGAAGGCAGGCTACTATCATTATCGTGGGAAGGATCAATACGTCTCCCGACGTATAATTTGGTGTAAGAATCCCGATGAACTTCCTGACTACCTTTCTGAAGCTTCTCGTCCTCCAGGTGCAGGTCGCTCGGGAGCTTCCTCGGGTAATGTAGCTTCCGCAGATGCACCGCCTTCAGCGGGGGTGCCTTCTTCAGCTGGAGAGAAGGCTCCAACTGGCGAAAAGTTTCGTCAGGTGGAAACTCTGGACTTCTCCGAGGAGACTGGCGGGGTTGACCCCCCTCAACAGCGTCGGAAGGCGGGGCAATCCCCCTTGAAACCAACCCCTCAGGGGCCGCCTCCTTCGTCTTCTTCGCAGCAGCGGCAGCTCTCACCTATCCACGACTTCTCTCGTTCCCCTGTTCGGGGCGAGACGGAGGTGTGCCCTTCCATTCCTCGTCCTATCTCTCCCCTTGCTCTTGATGGGGACTTCTACAGGCCCTTCAATTCTTCACAGGCGAATGCCCCCTGTACTCCTATCCAGACGCTTCAGGGAGTCCCGCTCACACAGGGGGAACAGGACCAGGAGCTGGCCCTGCATCTGCTGGCGGGTTCGATTCTGCCTTCTATGCGGGCACCCGATTTACCTCAATCGGACGCATATGCAGCGGGATATCAGGGATATGGCTGTGCGCCGCGTAGAGGTGAGACTTTGCTTCTTTCTTGTTGATGATAGATCGGGTCGTTTGTTCATTAACACTTTTCCTTCTTATTGCAGGAGCTCGGGGACTACAACCGCCTCATCGGGTATGTTATTGCCTATGATGAGGCCCGGGAGCGGGACCGAGGGGTCCGCGAGCAGCTTCAGGCGGATCTCAAGGCCTCCCAGTCTCTGCGGGGGAAGCTTGTCAAGGAGCAGGCTGCCCTTAATCAGAAGATTCGGGACCTTCAGCAGCAGATTGCGGACTTCGAGGGGCTCTTGAGGCAAGAGCGGCAGGAGCGGGGGGTGATTGTGGACAGGCTGACCCAGGAGAAGAAGGCTGCCGAGGACCAACTGGTCCTTGAGAAGAAGGCTTTGGAGGAGCTAATCGCGGGGTTTCCTGCGCAGCTGGCCGAAGCGGAGGAAAAGGGCCGGGAGGACTATCGGAGGTCTGAGGGCTTCCAAGCTGATGCCATGAAGTTCTTTGGCGCAGAGGTGGAGAACACTCTCTTTAACGCGGTTGAGGAGCTCCACCTGGAGTACGGGGATGCTATCAACTTCGACAAGTCTCCTTCCCTCGCTCCCTTTGCGAAGAAGTATTTTGCTCTCTCCGAGGAGAGTGATGGGGGGAGTACCCCCGTAATTGTCGAAGACGCTTCTGAACTTCCAAGTGCGGACGCCCCGATAGCCAATCCTCCCGAAGCCAATCCTGTGGATCCCTCTGCTACCGACTCCGCGGACCCAGCTGCTGCCAATGTTGCCTACAAGGACCAAGCTTGAATGTTTTATCTTTTTAGAGTCCTTGTATCTTCTTCTCTTGCGTCGTCGTCGGGCCCTTGAGCCCTTATCAATATCAGACTTCTTTAGTTCCGATCTTTTGTTACACTTCTCCGAGTGACTTTACTTATACGCGCTTAAGTCGAAACCTCGACACTTAAGACATTCTCGTACGTCTTTCCCGACGATTTTAATAACTTGCACCACTTAAGGCGACTTAGTTCCGTGCATCACTTAAGACGACTTAATCATTACTTAGGATAAACCTAAAGATTGTGCACCACTCAAGGCGACTTAGTCCCGCGCATCACTTAAGACGACTTTTGGATACTTAGAATAAATCTAAGTATTGTGCACCACTTAAGGCTACTTTTCTCGTGCACCACTGAAGGCGACTTTTGGATACTTAGAATAAATCTAAGTATTGTGCACCACTTAAGGCGACTTTTCTCGTGCACCACTGAAGGCGACTTTTTGGATACTTAGAATAAATCTAAGTATTGTGCACCACTTAAGGCGGCTTGATCCCGTGCACCACTGGAGGCGACTTTCATCGTGTACCTCTGAAGGCGACTTTCATCGTGCACCACTAAAGGCGACTTTTCTCGTGCACCACTGAAGGCGACTTTTTGGATACTTAGAATAAATCTAAGTATTGTGCACCACTTAAGGCGGCTTGATCCCGTGCACCACTGAAGGCGACTTTCATCGTGCACCACTAAAGGCGACTTTTCTCGTGCACCACTGAAGGCGACTTTCATCGTGCACCACTGAAGGCGACTTTCATCGTGCACCACTGAAGGCGACTTTTGGATACTTAGAATAAATCTAAATATTGTGCACCACTTAAGGTGACTTTCATTGTGCACCACTGAAGGCGACTTTTATCGTGCACCACTGAAGGCGACTTTCATCGTGCACCACTGAAGGCGACTTTTATCGTGCACCACTGAAGGCGACTTTCATCGTGCACCACTGAAGGCGACTTTCATCGTGCACCACTAAAGGCGACTTTTCTCGTGCACCACTGAAGGCGACTTTTTGGATACTTAGAATAAATCTAAGTATTGTGCACCACTTAAGGCGGCTTTGTCGGGCACCACTTAAGGCGACTTTCTTCAAGCATGGTGTTTCTTCAAGTGTTCGCCACTAAAAGAATGCTTTAACGTTCTGCCATCGAGGTCTTCCAACTTGTATGCATTTGGAGCTGGCATCCCCACGACCTTATAAGGTCCTTCCCATTTTAGTGACATCTTGTTGATTCGATCCAAAAGGGTGAACTCGTTGCGACGCCAAACCAGCTCCCCGACAAAGAACTGTCGGGACTTCACTCGCCGATTGTAGTACCTGGCCGTCGCTAAACGCATTCGAACTTGGACTTCATCGGCATCCCGCCTCTTCTCTTCGAGTAAGTCCAAGTCCAGACGTCTCACTTCGTCGTTCGTTAGGGGCTCGTAATATCTCGTCCGATGGGACGCCACAGCTACCTCCACAGGTGCGAAAGCTTCCGTACCATAAACGAGGCCAAACGGAGTCTCCCCTGTTGATCGTTTGGGTGTCGTTCTAACAGCCCAAAGTACATTTTCCAGTTCGTTCAGCCACTTGCCCTTCAAGGCATAGACCCTCTTCTTCAGGCCATCCATCACGATTTTGTTGGCTGACTCCACCTGGCCATTAGTCTGACCATGGCGTACGGAGGCGGTCTGATGCTCAATGTTCAATTCTTCCAGATACTCCCTCACCTGCGAGCCGTTAAACGGTGGGCCATTGTCGCTGATCACCACCTTAGGAATCCCGTATCTGGACACGATGTGGGTTTGGAGGAACTTGACGATCTGGTTCCCCGCTGTTCTGGCCAATGCCTTCGCCTCTATCCATTTCGAAAAATAATCGATAGCTACAAGTAAATACTTACATTGTCCTTGTGCTTGTGGAAGAGGCCCCACCAAGTCGATGCCCCACTGCGCGAAGGGCCAAGCGCTCTTGATGGATGTCAGGTTGGCGGCCGGAGCCACGATACCCGGGGCGTACCTCTGGCACGCGTCGCATGATCGGACCAACGCCGTTGCTTCTTTGTTCATCGTGGGCCAATAGTAGCCTAAGTTCAACACCTTCCTCAAAATGGATCGGGCCCCTTCGTGACAAGCCGCGACCCCCTAATGCATTTCCTTCAGGATTCGATTGGTGTCGGGTTCTGCTACACACTTCAGGTACGGAGTCGAGAACCAGCCCTTCTTGTACAGCTGATTGTCCAGCATCACATAATTAGACGCGATCCGACATATCCTGTCTGCTGCTACCTTATCCTCGGGGACTGCCCCCGTAGTCAGATACGCGACTATCGGGGTCATCCAGGTGGGCTCTTCCTCCGATTCTGTCTCAATGGTGCACACCTGCGTTGGGTCGATGTTTGATAAGATCACCTTCTCCAGGAAGTGCACCTTCCGATTTTCTTCCAAGGGTGCCCCCAGGGCAAATTTACTCAAGGCGTCTGCCTCTACGTTCTCCTCCCTCGGGATAGCCTCGATATCGAAGCTTTTGAAGCTCTCTCTCAAGGCTTGTACCTCTCGCAGATACTTTTTCATTATCGGACTCCTTGCTTCGTATCGCCCTTGAACCTGGTTCACGATTAAAGTTGCGTCGCACTTCACTCTCAAGTGATCGATTCCAGTGCCTTTAGCGATTTTTAGGCCTGTGATAAGAGCTTCGTACTCCGCTTCGTTGTTTGTGGCCTTGAATGTTAAAGCCAAGGCGTATCGGAGCGGTTCACCTTCACCTGGTGGTATCAACAAGAAGCCCGCTCCTGATCCGTCTGAACTCGCGGAGCCATCCGTGTACATCTCCCATATATTTTCCTTGTTTGGCTGTTCTGATTGCTCTGCCCTCTCTGGTTGTACTTCTGTCGGGACTACCATGGTTGCCCCCTCTACAGGGCCCGCTTCTTCCAGATCGGGGGCTGTAGACTCTGCTATGAAATCTGCTAATGCCTGACCCTTAATGGCTGTTCTCGGAGCGAAGTGTATGCGAAACTCGCTAAGCTCTACTGCCCATTTCACTAATCTCCCCGACGCATCCGATCGGTTCAAAAAATGCTTCAAAGGCTGGTTCGTTAGCACAGTGATCTCGTGTGCGTGGAAATATGGTCTTAGCTTCCGAGCAGTAATAATCAACGCAAAGAGCTACTTCTCAACGGCGGGGTAGTTCAATTCAGATTTGGCAAATGCCTTGCTTACATAATAGACGGGGACTTGATTACCCTCGACAATCTTTACTAACACAGAGCTAATGGCAAATTCAGAAACAACCAAATAAAGGAAGAGCGGCTCGCCTGGAACCGGTTTTGCCAGCGGCGGGAGTGTGCGAAGGTGCTGCTTGAGTGCTTGGAACGCTTCTTCACATTTGGCGGTCCATTCGAATTTTTTGTTGGCCCTCAAGACTTCAAAAAACGGCATTGATCGGTCGTTGGCTTTGGACAAGAAGCGGTTCATTGCAGCTAGTCGGCCATTCAGTACTTGCACCTCCCGATGGTTTATCGGGGACTGCATCTCCTCGATTGCCCTCAGCTTCTCAGGATTCACTTCAATTCCTCTCTGACTCACCATGAAGCCCAAGAATTTCCCTGAGTGGACTCCGAAGGCGCATTTCGTCGGGTTCAAGCGGACTTGATGGAGCCTCATCCGCTCAAACGCCATGGTAAGGTTGTGTACGTGGTCCTCGGCTTGTCGGGACTTCACCAGCATATCGTCCACGTAAGCTTCCATGGTTTCTCCCAGCATATCTCCAAACAGTTTGTTCACCATCCGTTGGTAGGTGGCCCCAGCATTGATCAACCCGAAAGGCATGACATCGTAGTGGTAGATGTCACTGTCCGCGTAGAACGCTGTGTGGGGAGCGTCTTCCTTGGCCATTTTGATCTGGTTGTATCCCGAGTACGCATCCATGAAACTCAACAGCTCATGTCCCGACGTGGCATCCACCAGCTGGTCGATCCTCGGGAGTGGATAGCATTCCTTTGGGCAAGCCTTGTTTAGGTCGCGGAAGTCCACGCACATTCGCCATTTCCCGTTAGTTTTCTTCACCAGCACTGGGTTGGCCACCCAAGTTTGGAATCGGAGCTCCTTAATGAACCCAGCGTCGAGCAACCTGCCCACCTCCTGCTGGATCGCAATCTTCTTATCCGTGCCCATCGGACGCCTTTTTTGCGTGATAGGCTTGATCGCGGGGTCTATCTTTAGCTCGTGTACGATCACATCGGGGCTGATTCCTGGCATATCGCTCGGGGACCAGGCAAACAGCTCCTTGAACACCTTCAACAACTCCATCAATTTTTGGGCTGTCTCCTCAGTCAGAGCAGACCCGATTTTCACCTTCCTCTGGGGTCCGTCGATCTCGACTTCTTTCGGATCTTCTACGGGGGCGGGGCGCCCAAACTCTTCTCTGGGATCTGTGTCTGTCTGGAGGACAGTCATGGCCTCTCGCCTCCTCCTCCGGGTGGCATTAACATAGCATTTTCGGGAAGCCACCTGGTCGCCCTTGACCTCTCCCACTCCGTGGTCGGTCGGGAACTTCATCTTCTGGTGCACAGTCGAGGCAACCGCCATCAGAGGATTAATGGTGGTTCTCCCGATAATTGCATTGTAGGTCCCCGCGGAATCAACCACGACAAACTCCACGTTCCTTCTTTCTGATTTCCACCCGCTACCAAACTCCACTGGTAAGGTGATTACTCCTAGCGGGTAGGAGGTTGAGCCAGAGAACCCGACCATCGGGAAGTTTGCCTCCTTTAGATCTTTCTTCGTCTTCCCCATAGCCTCCAGCGCGTCCATGAATAGGATGTCGGAGGAGCTCCCCCCGTCGATTAGAATTCTCTTCATTTCGAACCCGTCTACATCCAAGGTTACCACCAAGGCATCGTCATGCGGAGTCTCTACGCCTATGAGGTCCTCCGACGAGAAAGAGATCACCATCTCTTCTTTCAAGGTCCAGGATCGGGACCTCTTACCCAACACCACTGCTGTGGGGATTCTGGAGGCATAAACTTCTCGGGCGGATGAGGTATCACCTCCAGCAGCAAACCCTCCATGAATCACGTTGATAGTGCCCCGTCTCTCCTTGCGAGCACCGGATGACTCTAGATCGGTTCTCTTCTTCTTTGGGGACCGATCGCGGGATCGGGAACGGGACCGCGTTCGGGACCGAGAGCGGGATCGACACCGCTTGTCCCCGACGAACTCCTTGAGCTTCCCCTTCTAGATCAGCTTTTCAATTTCCTTCTTCAGCTCCCGACAGTGATTGGTGTCGTGGCCATTTGCGCGGTGAAATCGACAATAGCGATCTGTGCGGGACCCCAGGAATTCTCCATCTTTCTTCGGGGGGTACCTGGAGATACCTTGTCGTTCCATGACTGTCAGCACTTCCGCCATGGAGCAGTTGAGAGGAATGTCAAAATCCTCCCGCTTATCCTTCCTTGAAGAACGTCTGTCGTCCCTCCGATCCGGACGACCTCGATTCTTGCCACTGTCGGGTTTACCCTTTGACTTACGATCGTCGAAAGGTTTACTTAACTGCTTCCCTTTGTTCGACTTTGGGGGTTCCAGTTCTCCCGCGGCTATCTTTGACTCCTGGACATCGATCTGCCGCTTCACCCTCTTCTGTAATGCCTCCATATTCCACACAGCCTTCTCAGCCACGCTGTGCATCAAGTCGGAGCCATAGGGGGCTGTCAGGTTCCGAATGAAGGTACGGATGGTTTCGCCCTCAGAGATTTCTTCATCTATCTCTGCTACGTTGGCTGTGTACCGCTGGTAATAATGAGCCAGCGATTCATCGGGCCTCTGCACCACCTGGGTCAGGGACCTCACGCTCTTCAATAAATGCCTCCGACCCTGGTACTGCTGAATGAATCGATCGTGCATGTCTGCCCAGCAAGTGATGCAGCCTGGGGGCAGACTAAAGAACCAAGTCAGGGCCTTTTCTCCCAGTGTGTTCGGGAACAACGTACACACTATGTCTTCACTTGGGGCTCTTCCCAGACACGCCATGAGGTGCTTCTGGACGTGGCGAACTGGATCTCCTTCGCCATCATACTCCTTTATCGTGGGGATGCCTAGCCCAGGCGGGGCTAGGGTGTCAATGAGTCGGGGAACGAAGGGATGAGTGGATCGATCCCTCAGCTCCGACACCAGCGGCTTCTGTTCTCGCATACAGATGTTCACGATCTTTACCACCTGGTCGGGAGTGATGGGACCATTCAGGGGAATGGTCCTGTGCTGTACTGGTCCTGGCCCATCAACCACGAACCTCTCCGGCTGACCGGTCGCCCTACCTCTGTCTTGGCCTCGGGGCGGGGCTTCCTGTGCGTTCCGACCCTCTGTTGGCGGGGTCGCTTCCTCCAACGGGGGCATCTCCTCCTGCCTCCTCGCAGCCTCTCTTCGATCCAAGAGAGCCTCTACAGCCGCCAGAAACATGGGCATGGCCTCTGCCACGGCCCTCGTCAAATCTGCAGCTGGGGGAGCCTCCTGCCCCCTGTTGTCCTGGTGCTGAGGGGCAACATCTTCGGGATGCGATCCATTGTGCCCTCCTGTCTGGGAGAGCTCAGCCGGGGGATGGTTCTGGTTTTCCTCTTGTTCTGGTACCGAATTCAGATTCGTTGCAGCGGGGTGACGGGAACCACCGGATTGTCCCTGTCTTCTATTCTTGCCAGCCGCCATTGATCGAGTAGAAGGTATATCAGCTTTTTGTTTGTTTCCCACAGACGGCGCCAATGTTGGATCACGGTGGAACTCTGGTACGGACTTTGACGGCAATCCTAGCTCCTTTGCTCCACGCAATCCTGCAAGAGGGGATAGACCGGGCGGTGACCCAGAATCCCTCTCCGATGCTTAAATGAGTATCTCGTATGACTGGCAAGTAATAAACTCAGAGTGTATTCAACTCAACGTAAGTCTTTCTGAGGTGATCTCCTGCCCTTTTATAGGCAAAGAGATGCCTCAGGTACCTGGCGAACCGTTAGGGGTGGTTAGCCCGTATCCCGCATATCTCGGACGTGATCTCGCGTATCTTAGCCATGCCCCGCGTATCTCGGCCACGCTCCGTGTATCTTAACCACGTTCCGCGTATCTCGGCCACGCCCCGCATATCTTGGCTTTATCCTCTGATAACGAGTCCCGACTCCCGTCGGGGACTCCAGAGTTATCTCGTTGTGTCACCGCTCGGGGCCCCTCGTCATAATTGCTGTGAATGGACATTATTTCATCGTCCATGTGCACATGCTATGTGTGTAATACGTGAGGCCAACTTGGATTTAACTACATTGGTCGATCCATTTTATGGTCTAGATGCGTATAGGCGCACTTATAGTCCCAAATTTCACCCCCTCCCGGACGAGCAGTAGTGGACTGGGTGGAATGGGCCTGTGGTCAGTTGTCATCCCGATAAGTTAATCTCTAAACGTGGACGGAAGAAAACCAGAATACAAAATGAGATGGATTCTAGAGAGGGACGTCTAAAGAGAAAATGTGGTAAATGTGCCCAACTGGGGCATAATAAAAGATCTTGCAAAAAATGATGTACGTTAGTGTCCGGCCAGTGCATATTTTCTGTATTCAGTAATATTTATCATAACTACATATACTATACAAATTCATATACAACTGTTATATTTTACTCTATTTTGTAGATCATGGATCGTGGAGGGGGCAGTTCTAGCCTCTGGGCGGTTCTAGAGAGAGGACCTATTGATCCATCATTGTTGTATCGTCAATCTCGACATATGTCAAAGAGAGCCCATTTAGATACTGTAATTTCTCCACTTTTCAAACAATTAAATTAAATGAATCACTTGTTTTTTTATTCCTTTTGAACTAATGTATTGTGTTGTATTCTTTCAGGTTGGTGATGACCTCCCGGATTGTCAATGGAGGGCGGGTAAGTGTTGAGAGTTAGATGATCGTACACGAGGCTATGTTGATTAAGCTGGATTTGGGTATGCTTCAGAAATCTCCCGGATCAAAGCTGATCCGGGATTACTCCATGCACTTCTTGAGAGGTGGCGTCCTGAGACTCACACCTTCCACCTTAGATGGGGAGAGATGACAGTGACCTTACAAGATGTTCAGTTGTTACTAGGATTACGAGTTAATGGTCCGCCGATGACAGATACATACACACTTCGCCCCGATGAGGAGCGCGTTAACTTGAAATAGCTTTGCACAGACCTGCTCGGTCATACTCCGCCATCTTCAGACGTCGTCGAGTTGTGTTGGCTGATAAAGAAATTCAAAAGGAAGGCTGACGATGATGATTGGGTTCCACATACAGAAGAACTAACTTTGCAGAGAGCTAGAGGGTACATTCTACATTTGTTGGGTACATTTCTATTTCCCACGTCGAGCAACACAACTTCTCTAGAGTACCTTATATATCTCGAGGATTTGAGTCAGACAGCTCGGTACAGTTGGGGTTCGGCCACGCTGAGTTATCTGTATAGTGGAATGTGCAAAGCTGTTAAGGATAATGCCAAGATTGCCAATGGGTGTGCTACATTATTGCAGGTAAAATGACTAATGTTTAGTTATGTAACCGCTTATTTTTTTTCTTAAAAGCTAAATACATATACTCATTATTATGCTTGGTAGTTGTGGTCGTGGGAGCATTTGCATGCTGGTCGCCCAACGATTTGTGACGGGGATGAAATTCAGGGGCCAGCTCCATTGGGAATGCGGTAAATTGGGCAACTGTTAATTGTTAACTTTGTTGTTTTTATTTGTTTGTACTAAATGAGTGTGAACGCTATTAATTAGGTGAACGCCACCAAAGACATTCAAGAGAAATCTGAAGCCTAACGTTCGTCAATTCTACAGAGACGAATTAGAGGCACTTGAAGAGTACCAAGTATGATATTTATTAAACAGATCATAATATTAATTTATATTATTTTTTGTTGCATTAACACAGTTTTTTTTATAACTCAAGGTAATGTGAGCCCCGTACACACCTCGACGCTTGGAGAACATACCTGCAGTATGTACGGAGGATGCAGAGATGTGTTTGGCAAAAGTGCCGCTTATCCACTTCAATATTGTTGAGTGGCATCTTGTTGATAGGGTACTGCGACAATTTAATGTGAATCAGCATATTCCTGAGCCTTTCAGTGATATTCAAGAATGGGAAAGGTTGCACTCGTTGAGGTGGATCAAAGGAGCGGGTTGGGTGACAACACATGATCTATATATTAGGCTTTGGAATGAACGTGGACAACATATTGTACGTGAATCTGACCCTCACTTTCCTCGATCTGATTATTTGGCTTGGCATTTCAAGGTGAGAGTTGATCTTTTTAAAGACATTAAGAGAATGAGTGAAGAGGTTGTTATGGAATCAACCATGCAGTTTGAGCCGCACAGGGAAAAAATGATGTTATTGGTAAGTTCTTAATCGACTTATAGATATTTGTGATGCTTAGAATTGCTTTAATGATTGTTGAGACAGTTTGAACAAGTTGAGACAGTTAGAATTGCTTTATTGATAGTTGAGACAGTTAGAATTGTTTAGAATTGCTTTATTGATAGTTTAGACAGTTAGAATTGTTTAGAATTTCTTTATTGAGATAGTTGAGATATTTGTGTTGCTTAGAATTGCTTTATTGATAGTTGAGACAGTTAGAATTGTTTAGAATTTCTTTATTGAGATAGTTGAGATATTTGTGTGGTTTTGAATTGCTTTATTGATAGTTGATTACTTTACTTATAATGAACCAGATGAGACAATTTGAACAAGCCACTCGGCTTACAAGAAAAATCCAGAAAAAAGGAATTGCAGAAATTGAAGATGATGTGAATGGTCTTATGGAAGTGTCGTATCGCGCATGACATTACATGTGGACTCGGGTCGTTCAACTGTATTCTACAAGAAGGAGATGAAGAAAATGACGTCATGCCTGACCATTTAGACGATCAGAGTCATCAAGAGGATACAACCCATCTACAGTCACAGCTCACTCAGGAGCCAGCCGAAACTTCCAGACCATCGAAGAGAAGAAATGTGAGAGGACGTAGGGGTGGGAGAGCGGCCAGCCAAGGTGGGCAACCATGGAGAATTTGACTATGTAGTATTTGATAACGCTTTTTGTATTTGAACGAACTTATGGATTTGGAACTTATGAATATGTGTGTAGTATTTAAATGTTGGAATGATTTCTTTTTAATGTTGAAATGTTGGAATTTTTTTTTAAAATTTCAGCCATTTTATTAAAAAAAAAAAGATTTGACAAAAGCTACGGTCAAATCCTCAACTGGGAGTCGAGGATTTGACCAAAGCTACGATCAAATCCTCGACTCCCTTTGGTCAAATCCTCGACTGGGAGTCGAGGATTTGCTTAAAGTTGGAATTTCCAACTTCACATGCTTATTTTCGTAATTACGATTTAAAATATGCCTACTTAGAAAAACGACTCCTTCTTTTCCTGCCCTTTAAGCGAACTCGACTCTTATGCTTATTATCGAGTTTTAATCATAACCCAACAAAATGCATGTTTTGAACTAAAAGTTCTACGACTAAGAATGTGTACAGTCTATCAACAAATTATTTTTCTTAAAACAATGCATATGAGATGTACATGAGAAATGAAAGTTTCACAATTAAGAAAACTTACAAATAACTGAATTTTTTTTTATTTTTTATATTTTTTAAGAGGAAAAAATGCATATTGGTTGCTCAAAATTGTGATGAAATTTTTTTTGAAAATAATGCATATAAGATGCACAAAAATAAGATGCAAAATTAATAAAAATTCCACAACTAAAAAATATTACAATTTACCTGAAACGTTTTCTTCGAGAATAATGCATATGAGATGCATTTCTTTATTAAAAATTCAGGTAAAATATTTTTTCAACATAAGAGCCCTAAAACTAAGAGAACCTACGATTTATCTAAAAAGTTTTTTTTTTAAATAAATGCATACTGGATGCATTATTAAAAATAAAACAATTTAGATTTAAAAAAAAAAAAGGTTTTTTAAATGATACATATGGAATGCACGTTTGAAATTGGAAGCTCTAATAGCTGAAGAGGAATTAAATTTTTTCCTAAAATGTTTTTTTTTTAAATAATGCATATGCGACGCACTAACCAAAATTACCACATTTCTGAAGAGTTTTTTCTTAAATAATGCGTATAAAACACATGTTTGAGATAAAAAAAATAGGTAAGGTTTTTTTTTGTAATTTTTTATTTATTTATTTATTTTTTAAATGCATATGGAATGCATGTTTAAAAATAAAAAATTTACAACTACGGGAATTTTTGCTTGGCAGATTTGTTTTTTAAAAAATGCAATGAGATGCATACTTAAAAAATAAATGTTACACAAATAGAAAGACTTACAGTTTAATCATAACTTACAACAGAAAAACATAAAAAAAATGTTAAGGTCATAGGAAATTGTGTGGCTTTGCTCTACAAGATATGTTCCACAGATAGGCTTCCGACACGGTGGTTTCCTCACCCCATCGTAGGGATCACAGGATTTTCACGAGCGGTGGAGTTGTTCCGAGTCGTTCCGGCGGCTCGGCCACGCGGTCGTACCCTTACTAACTCTCTGGGGTTCCTAGTTGCCCTGAGTTTTAGGCGTTTTGGAGATTACACTAAAGTGGTGTGTGCGAATTCAAACAAAGCCACAAAAAGAAAGTTAGTTGTAACTCAAAAAACATGTACCTGTAACACAAAAAATAAAGTTAGAATGGTGAAAATAATAAATATAAAAACTCAAAAAACATGGCAATAAGCGAATACAATGAGCCCGAACCCTCTAATGTCCCCACTAGAGTCGCTGAATTGTCGGACCTAAAATCTGACCCACAGCGAATTACGTTTTGAAAACGTGGATTTTTAATAGAGTTGCCACTAGTTAATTAAGGCTAACTAGAATCTTAAATCAGCTAGGCGAATAATGATTAAACACCTAGGTATAAAAATCGGTCTACGATCAGAAATTCGAGTTCGGGGGTTCTATTACGAATTATAAATATAATTTTTAATTTACGTCCTTTCGGTAATCAATTCACTTAATTTGCCATTAATCTAATATATATTTTCACAGTTTCATCAAATCAGAAAAAAAAATAGTCGAAGAATATTTAAAACCATACGTTTAAGTAATAATCAGTAAACCAAAATAAAACCCAATAAAGCACTAAAAGAAACAAGCTCACTTTAAGTTAAAGCTAACATAATACATATTACTTATCGCATATATATAATAATAATATACAACTTGCGATATAATAATGAAGGGAGTTAATGAAAATAGGACAACTTATTGGAAGTTAAAGTGAGGAAGAAGGCGAGGACCGTACGTTAGAATCGGGAGCTTCGGTGGCCAGACAACAACGAGTTAGAACAGGAATAGGCGGTTGATGGGTTCCGATGTAATCGTCAATCCCGTTAACAGCCAATGGACGGCGAGTAGGTCCAATGGGCCTCGTGAAAGCCTGGAAGGCCCAGAGGCCCAGTACGAAGGGTCCCGATTTCAGCGGTCCCGATAAAGGAGCTGAATGCTCCCGGCAAGAAGCCTCTGAGCAGGCCTCGATATGCCTTAGTAAAGGCCCCGATAATAAAGCCCCGCAGAGGCTGGACCTGTCCCGTAGAGACTGAAGGTCCTGGGTGGTGACCTAGAATGAGACAACTCTGGTGTCCCCGACAGGAGTCGAGACTTGTGATCAGAGGATAAGACCGAGAAACCCGCCTACTAGATAAGAGTAGTGGGAAGACGGTTAGAATACAGATAAACTCCCCGTGATACGCAGGGCGTGCCCGAGATACGCGGAGTACGGGTAAGATACGCGGAGCGTGGGGCGAGATATATGGAATCCCAGCCGAAATATACGGAACCATGGCGAGATACACGGAATCATGGGCACAACGGCCAAGCATGGTCACAGGTAACTGGGCAACTCCTCCTCCTATATAAGGGAGGAAGTTACCCCAGAAAACGCATACTATCTAATACGAACTTAGACTCTTTGCTTACCACCCATTGATCACCATACTCATTTAAGCATCGGAGAGGGATTCTGGGTCACCACCCAGGTCATCCCCTTTTGCAGGATTACGCGGAGCCCAGGAGTCCAAGCTTTCTGTCAAGGACGTAACGGAGCTTCGCACGTGATCCAACATTGGCGCCGTCTGTGGGAACCTTACGAAAAGTCAAGATAGCTTCTACCAGATCAATGGCCGGTGGTGGCAAGAAGAAGCAAGTTCAGGCTGGCAGTTCTCGTCCCGCAGGAACTGTGAACTCCCCGTTGCCAGAACGCGTTGCTGAACAAGGTGAGAACCCTGCTCTCTCCCAGACAGGGGGGCAAGGTGATGGCTATGAAGTCTCAGTCCGAGACGCTGAGACGAACAGGCAGGATGTCCCGCGTAGGGAGGAAGATGAGGCTCTCCCAAACCCGGTGGGCCATGGAAGAGAAGGAGTCCCGCGAAGGGAAGAAGGGTCGTCTTCGAACTCGGAGTTGGCCAAGGCAGTAGCGGAGGCTATGCCCATGTTCTTGGCCGCCATGGAGGCCTTGCTGGATAAGAGAGAGGCCACCAGGAGAGCGGAGGAGTTGCCTCCGCGAGAAGAACTACCACCACCTCCGCCGAGGGTGGACCCCGAGGAATAGGAGGTTCCGCCCAGGAGCAAGGGTAAGGAACCAGCACACCCGGAGAAGTTCGTGGTTGACGGCCCGGGACCGGTGCAAAATAGAACCATTCCCTTGAATGGCCCCATCACCCCCGATCAGGTGGTGAAGATCGTGAGCATCTGCATGGGTGATCAGAAGCATATGACATCGGAGCTGAGGGATCGGTCCAGCCATCCTTTCGTGCCGCGGCTGATCGATACCGTAGCCCCTCCTGGGCTAGGTATTCCGACCATCAAGGAGTACGATGGTGAGGGGGACCCAGTTCGCCATGTGCAGAGGCATGTCCAGGCCTGTATGGGACGAACATCAAACGATGATCTCATATGCTCATTGTTCCCGATAACCCTGGGAGAAAGGGCCATGACTTGGTTCTTCAGCCTCCCTCCAAGAAGCATCACCTGCTGGGCCGATATGCACGACCGCTTCATCAAGCAGTATCAAGGTCGAAGGCGTCTTCTGAAGAGCGTGAGATCCCTGACTCAGGTGGTGCAGAGGCCCGACGAATCGTTGGCATACTATTACCAGCGATTCACTGCTAGTGCCGCGGAGATTGATGAAGAAATTTCGGAGGGTGAGACCATCCGCACTTTCCTGCGGAACTTGAGCGCTCCGTACGGTTCCGACCTAATGCATAGCGTAGCCGCGAAGGCTGTGTGGAGTATGGAGGCCCTGCAGGCAAGGGTGAAACAGCAAATCGACGTCCAGGAGTCGAAGATTGCTGCTGGAGAACTCGATCCCCCGAAGTCGGGAAGAGGAAAGCCATCGTCCAGGCTGTCGGACGATCGCAAAGGGAGCGACAAGTCGAAGGGAAGTAGGAATCGTGGTCGTCCCGATAAAAGAGAAGACAAGCGTCCTCCGAGGAAGGACAACCGAGAGGGTCGGGCTGTTCCCATCAATAGCTCGATGACCTCTGTGTTAGCTGTGATGGACAGACAGGGTCTCGCTCGATACCCCCCGAGAAAAGAAGGCGAATTCCTAGGAGGCCGTCCTGACCGTTACTGTCGCTACCATCGAGCCAATGGTCACGACACTGAGAACTGTCGGGAGCTGAAGAAGGAGATTGAAAAGCTGATCCAGAAGGGAAAGCTGAAAGAATTTGTCGGGAAGGGTCGGTGCCGATCCCGTTCCAGAAGTCGGTCACGATCCCGTTCCAAGTCCCGCGACCGATCCCCGAAGAAGAAGAAGGTTGAACATGAGGCCTCGGGTTCAGGTGCCCGTAAGGAGAGGCGCGGAACTATCAACGTCATCCATGGAGGGATGGCGGCGGGAGGAGATACCTCTGCCTCTCGGGAGAACTACGCTTCCCGCATATCTGCCGCGGTGGTGCTAGGAAAAAGGTCCCGGTCGTGGACCCTGAAGGAGGAAATGGTAATTTCTTTCTCGGCGGAGGATCTAGTAGGCGTGGAGAGCCCTCACGACGATGCCTTGGTCGTGACCCTGGACGTGGACGGATTCGAGATGAAGCGGATCCTGATAGACGGAGGGAGCTCCTCCAATATTCTTTTCATGGACGCTCTGGAAGCCATGGGAAAGACGAAGAAGGACCTGACGCAGGTGGACTTCCCGATGGTGGGATTCTCTGGCTCCACTTCCTACCCGTTGGGAATGATTACCTTACCAGTAGAGTTTGGTAGTGGCTGGAAAATGGAGAAGCGAAACTTGGATTTCGTCGTCGTGGAGTCCGCGGGGGCATACAACGCGATCATCGGGAGGACCACCATCAACCCTCTTATGGCAGTCGCCTCGACGGTCCACCAGAAGATGAAGTTCCCGACTGATAATGGGGTCGGAGAAGTTAAGGGTGACCAGGTGGCATCGCGGAAATGCTACGTTAACGCCACCCGACGGAGAAGGAGGGAAACCATGACTGTCCTTCAGACTGATACTGATCCTCGAGAGGAGTATGGGCGTCCCGCCCCCATGGAGGATTTGAAGGAAGTAGAGATCGATGGACCTCAGAGGAAGGTGAAGATCGGCTCTGCTTTGTCGGAGGAAAGAGCCCGAGAGCTGATCGAGCTCTTGAAGGAGTTTAAGGAGCTGTTTGCCTGGTCCCCGAGTGATATGCCAGGAATAAGCCCCGACGTGATAGTGCACGAGCTGAAGATAGACCCCGCAATCAAGCCTATCGCGCAGAGAAGGCGTCCGATGGGCGCGGACAAGAGGAACGCGATCCAGCAAGAGGTGGGCAGACTGCTCGATGCTGGATTCATCAAGGAGCTCCGATTCCAGACTTGGGTGGCTAACCCGGTGCTGGTGCGAAAGAGTAACGGAAAGTGGCGGATGTGTGTCGACTTCCGCGACCTGAACAAAGCCTGCCCGAAGGACTGCTACCCGCTTCCGAGGATTGACCAGCTGGTGGATGCCACATCGGGACATGAGCTGCTGAGCTTCATGGATGCCTACTCCGGGTACAATCTGATTAAGATGGCGAAAGAGGATGCCCTCCACACAGCTTTTTACGCTGACAGTGACGTCTACCATTACGATGTGATGCCCTTCGGATTGATCAATGCCGGAGCAACTTACCAGCGGATGGTGAACAAGTTGTTCGGGGACATGCTGGGGAAAACCATGGAGGCATATGTGGACGACATGCTGGTGAAGTCCCGACAGGCAGGAGACCATGTCCAGAATTTGGCGGCGGCATTTGAGAGGATAAAGTTCCATCAGGTTCGGCTGAACCCCGACAAATGTGCTTTCGGGGTGAACTCAGGGAAGTTCCTAGGGTTCATGGTGAGCCAGAGAGGAATCGAGGTGAACCCTGAGAAGCTGCGAGCAATCGAAGAGATGCAGTCCCCGAGGACTCATCGGGAGTCAAGGTGCTGAATGGCCGGTTGGCCGCGATGAATCGCTTCCTATCCAAGGCGAGTGATCGAGCTATGCATTTTTTGAGGTGCTGAGGGCCAACAAGAAGTTCGAATGGACCGACAAGTGCGAGGAGGCGTTCCAGGCACTCAGGCAGCACCTCCATACCAGTTCCAGGCGAGCCGCTCTATCTCTATTTGGCTGTTTCTGATGTGGCTGTTAGTTCTGTTTTGATTAAAATTGTCAAGGCCAACCAAGTGCCTATCTATTATGTAAGCAAGGCGTTTGCCAAGTCTTAAATAAACTATCCCGCTATTGAGAAGTATCTCTTCGCGTTGATTATTGCCGCTCGAAAACTGCGACCTTACTTCCATGCCCATGAAGTCACGGTACTGACTAATCAGCCCCTGAAACACTTTTTGAACCGACCGGAGGCGTCGGGGAGAATGGTAAAATGGGCCATCGAGCTGACGGAATTCCGCATTCATTTTGCTCCGAGAACCGCTATTAAGGGCCAGGCATTGGCAGATTTTATAGCTGAGTCTACGGCACCCGATCTGGAAGTAGCGGGTCCCGCAGAGGGGGCAACCATGGAGGAAGTCCCGACAACAGAACAGCAGCCAGAACAACCAAATGAGGAGAATACTTGGGAGATGTACACTGATGGTTCATCGAGTGTAGAAGGCTCGGGGGCAGGATTCGTATTGATACCGCCCGGTGGAGGCGAGCCCCTGCGATATGCCTTGGCGTTGACATTCAAAGCCACCAACAACGAAGCGGAGTATGAGGCTCTCATCACAGGCCTTAGGATTGCCAAGGGTACGGGGGTTGACCATTAAAGGTGAAATGCGACGCTAGCTTGGTTGTAAATCAAGTCCAGGGGAACTATGAAGCTAAGAACCCGACAATGAAGAAATATTTGCACGAGGTGCAGACTTTGAAGGGAAGCTTCAAAAGCTTTGATATCGAGGCGATCCCGAGGGAAGAGAACGCGGAAGCAGATGCCTTGAGCAAGTTTGCCCTGGGAGTGGCCCCCGAGGAGAATCGGAAGGTGCATTTCCTAGAGAAGGTGATTATCTCAAACATTGATCCGGCGGAGATCTGTGCTATTGAGACAGGATCGGAGGAAGAAGAGAAGTCCACTTGGATGACCCCGATGGTTACGTACGTAACTACGGGGGTACTCCCCGATGACAAAGTGGCAGCTGTCAGGTTACGGCGAATTGCGGACAACTATGCAATGGTGGACAACCAGTTGTACAAAAAAGGGTACGTAAAGCCTTTTCTAAAATGCGTAGCAGAGCCTGACACAAATCGGATCCTGAGGGAGTTACATGAAGGAGTCGCGGCCTGCCATGAAGGAGCCCGATCTCTGGTAAGGAAGGCATTGAACCTAGGCTACTATTGGCCCTCGATGAACAAAGAAGCGACCGCGATGGTCCGATCCTGTGATGCATGCCAGAGGTACGCCCCAAATATCGTGGCTCCCGCCGCGGACCTAATGCCCATCAGGAGTGCATGGCCCTTCGCGCAATGGGGAATTGACTTGGTGGGACCACTTCCCCAAGCGAGAGGTCAGTGCAAGTACTTACTCGTGGCTATCGACTACTTCTCAAAGTGGATAGAGGCTAAAGCATTGGCTAGAACGACGGGGCAGCAGGTCCTCAAGTTCCTTCAGACTCAGATCATATCCCGGTACGGGGTCCCGCGAGTGTTGATCAGCCACAACGGCCCTCCGTTCAATGGGGCTCAGTTGAAGGAGTACCTGGAAGAATTAAACATTGAGCATCGAACTGCTTCAGTCCGCCACGCTCAGACTAATGGCCAGGTAGAGTCAGCCAACAAGATCGTGATGGATGGCTTGAAGAAGAGAGTCTACGCCTTGCAGGGCCATTGGCTGGATGAGCTCGAGAATGTGCTATGGGCTGTGAGAACGACACCCAAGCAATCAACAGGAGAAACTCCGTTTGGCCTGGTTTATGGCACGGAGGCAGTCGCTCCCGTGGAGATAGCGGTGGCGTCCCACCGCGCGAAATATTACGAGCCTCTGACAAATGAGGAAATGAGACGTCTGGACTTAGACCTACTCGAGGAGAAGAGATGGAAGGCTGATGAAGTCCAGGCCCGAATGCGTCTGGCAACAGCCCGATATTATAATCGGCGTGTTAGGTCCCGACAATTCTTCGTGGGAGAACTTGTCTGGCGGAGGAATGAGTTTGTTCATCAAGATCGAATCAACAAGCTGTCACCAAAATGGGAAGGACCTTACAAGATCGTAGGGATGCCAGTGCCCAATGCATACAAGTTAGAGGATCTCGAAGGCAAGACGTTGAAGCATTCCTTCAGTGGCGAACACTTGAAGAAGTATCATGTTTGATATTAAGCCGCCGTGAAGGGCGCAAATTGTCTATCAATAAGATCCGATGTAAGCCTATTTTGAGTTATTTATGAATAAAGAAATTGCCTTCCGATCAAATTGCTTTCAAATTTATTCTAACTGTTAGTAAGACGTCCTGAGTGACGCGACAAAAGCCTTCCGAGGTACGATGAAAGCCCCGCAGGGGATGCGTAAGTCGTCTATATGACGCGGCCAAAAGCCTTAACAGGTACGGATAAAAGCCCTACGGGGTACACGTAAGTCGTCTATATGATGCAACCAAAAGCCTAGGTACGAAAAGGCCCTGATGGGTCCGCGTAAGTCGTCTATATGATGCGGCCAAAAGCCTTAACGGGTACGGAAAAGCCTTAACAGGTCCGCGTAAGTCGTCTATATGATGCCGCAAAAAGCCTTAAAAGGTACGATTAAGTCGTCCGGTAGAGACGCAGTAAAAGCCCTTAAAGGGTATGACTAAAGTCGTCTGAAAAGACGCAATAAAAGCCTCAAAGGGTACGATGAAGCCATCTTAATGATGCACGATTGGACGAGAAACCTTAAGTGGCGAAGTCCCGATTGGATGAGAAACCTTAAGTGGTAAGTCCTTGTGAAGCATCGGAAGGGTGTATGAAGTCATCTTAAGTGATGGACCGTAGAATTGGGAGAGTCATATTCAAGAATTGTACCCAAGGTAAAAGCCTCCGACGGCGGTATCGGGAGGTATGAAAACAAAAGCCTCCGACGGCGGTATCGGGAGGTACGAAGACAAAAGCCTCCGACGGCGGTATCAGGAGGTATGAAAACAAAAGCCTCCGACGGCGGTATCGGGAGGTATGAAGACAAAAGCCTCCGACGGCAATATCGGGAGGAATGAAGACAAAAGCCTCCGACGGCAGTATCGGGAGGAATGAAGACAAAAGCCTCCGACGGCAGTATCGGGAGGTATGGAGACAAAAGCCTCCAACGATGAGGTCAGGAGGTCTGAAACTGAAAGACACGGCGAACTAAAAGTACCCCATGTCTTGGGGGCAAATGATGGGTTCCGATGTAATCGTCAACCCCGTTAACAGCCAATGGACGGCGAGTAGGTCCAATGGGCCTCGTGAAAGCCTAGAAGACCCAGAGGCCCAGTACGAAGGGTCCCGATTTCAGCGGTCCCGATAAAGGAGCTGAATGCTCCCGACAAGAAGCCTCTGAGCAGGCCCCGATATGCCTTAGTAAAGGCCCCGATAATAAAGCCCCGCAGAGGCTGGACCTGTCCCATAGAGACTGAAGGTCCTGGGTGGTGACCTAGAATGAGACAACTCTGGAGTCCCCGACAGGAGTCGAGACTTGTGATCAGAGGATAAGACCGAGAAACCCGCCTACTAGATAAGAGTAGTGGGAAGACGGTTAGAATACAGATAAACTCCCCGTGATACGCAGGGCGTGCCCGAGATACGCGGAGTACGGGTAAGATACGCGGAGCGTGGGGCGAGATATATGGAATCCCAGCCGAAATATACGGAACCATGGCGAGATACACGGAATCATGGGCACAACGGCCAAGCATGGTCACAGGTAACTGGGCAATTCCTCCTCCTATATAAGGGAGGAAGTTACCCCAGAAAACGCATACTATCTAATACAAACTTAGACTCTTTGCTTACCACCCATTGATCACCATACTCATTTAAGCATCGGAGAGGGATTCTGGGTCACCACCCAGGTCATCCCCTTTTGCAGGATTACGCGGAGCCCAGGAGTCCAAGCTTTCCGTCAAGGACGTAACGGAGCTTCGCCCGTGATCCAACAGCGGTAACGGACAGGCGATGAAATCGAGAGGGGATATGGGCCCGGATGGGCAGTCAAAACGAGCGAGGTCGTTGGTGTGATGGATGGAGAAGATGGAGTCAAGTAGCGACCAGAATCGGGATCGAAAAGCCGGATCGAGAAGCCGGATCGGAGGTATTGCTGGTGAAGGGAGCTCGACCGGGCATCTTGTAAATTTCTGTAACCCTAGATCGTAAACCCTAGAACGAAACGGAGAAGAGAAAAGAAAAGGGAGAGCAGCAGTTGCAGATCATTTCAGGATGTTCCTTCAAGTGGATCCTGATCACCTAATTAACAATATAAAAGGGAACCAAATATTTTGCAAGGTTCAGTTCAACCCCAAGTTTTTCCATTGAAGGAACTTAACCTACAACAGAAAGAAAAGATACAATTTAGTCCAAAACGGACTGGGCCAACTAAACAACAAATAGCCCAAGATAAACATAAGTCCAATAACCAAAAACAAGTCCAAATTGCAGAACAGAAGCCCAAACTTAACACTCCCCCTCAATCTGGACAGGGGAAGCCTATAAAACACCTAAATCTTCAAGAATCCACATCTTCTGCACCTGGAAATAAATCCAGTATTCCAAGCTTCTTCACCAAGTAGTCATGCTGCTTTCTACTCAATGCTTTTGTGAACAAATATGCTGTTTGTTCTCCTGTCTTGATATACTCAGCATGCACAACCTTTTTCAACAACAGTTGTCTAGAATAATGACAGTCAATTTCAATATGTTTTGTTCTCTCGTGAAATATTGGATTAGAGGGAATTTGCACAGCTGCTTTGTTATCACAGTGCAATAACGAAGCAGTTGTTTGAAGAAAACCAAGTTTAGAAAGCAAGCCCCTTAACCAAACTATTTCAGCAATAGTATGGCTCATGCTACGATATTCAGACTCAGCTGAGGATAAAGACACAACATCATGTTTTTTAACCTTCGATGAAATGGGAGAATTGCCCAATGTTGGGTTAGATTCACCACTTGGGCTGCTTCGGGCTTTTGCTTTTCACGAACATGCTTCTTCCTTCACGATCGGGCTCGAGATATATGTATAAGGACGGGAACGCCGCAATCCTTAATACACAATCACCGAGTTGGACTTCGATCCTCAACCTTGGACTCTCGATCTTCGGGTCCTGCACGAAGGGCAGTAACCAGCGTGGGGGGAGGGGATGCTGGTTGGGTTCACTCCGACGCTCAAGTTAGCACTTTTAGAGAGAGAAAGCCTTAGAGAGAAGTCATAGCATTTCAAGTCCAAAAGTGAGGAAATCGTCTAAAATGATAGACCTAGGCCCCTATTTATAGGGAACCTAAGGATCATGCTCAATTTTGAATGGCTTGATGTCGGTATGTGGAAATACGTATACCGTCACCAAGGTGAACTATGCGTGCACCGACTTCTCGCAATCGGAAAAAATAATCGGCGTGAGCGCGGAGAAAAAACAGTAACTCGGACCGTCCGGATTGCCTTGTGCAATCCGGAAGTCCTTCGGCCTGGGAATTGCGCGTATCCTGGACCGTTTTAGACTTGGGTGTCCGCGAAAGGGTTTTTTTTTACGGGTTTTGGGATATTTTACGAGGCCCGAAATGTAAATACGAACCCGAATTGGACAGATATCTAACACTTGCCCCCGAGTCAAGTAGTGGTTCAAAACCCGTGCTTGACTCTCCAAGATAAGATATTCGTCCAATTTAGGTTCGGTACTGACCTCAGGGGTGGCCTGTTTGTCAATTCGAATATTGAGATCATGAATTTGACCAACTTCAATTTTTCTCCGTACGTACGTAATCTGTGTATAGGGTTAGCGTAGCGGACAATATACGACAACATGCAATTATATTCGCAATATCGTGTAATGAGTGAAATAAAGATTTATACAACGTGATAATATCATGGTGCATGATGTAAGCATATAGCACGTTGTCGACATGTACATGATGACATAGTAAACGGATGACGTAATCATGTCATAAGCAAAATACTTAGAATAATATGAAATTGGAAAGCATGCTTGTCAACATTGAGCATGATATAAATATAGTAAATGATGCAAGCATGTCGTATGATGCAAACATGAAGTTTGATGTAAATGTGAGACATGATATAAACATGAGATTCATACTTAGATTATAAAAATAATCATGTAATGATCACAAATAATAAACATGTATGTTAAATTCTATGTAATAATAACTACGTGTAGTGTGTCATGAAGCATTGTGTAATATGTATGCAATATGATCATAGGAGAGATGCAAAGATGCTTGTAAAGGTTGCTAAGGACTTATATGAAAATACATGGAAGTTTAGTCCTTAGCACATGGTGTAGACATTCTCCAATAAAGGCAGCGATAGAGAAAGATCAAATAGTAAAAATTAGGAGAGAGAATACTCATTTAGCTTACATTCTTTATAGATAAATCTCCAAGAAGCTCTCCATTCTTGATGAAAATGAAGCTTTTGAGATCATAGACTTGGAGTAGACACATCATTGTTGATATCAATTGGATTCCGGCGTGGCACGTGTTAATTCGAACTCGCTTCGTGTTGGTGAGTTCAATTCCGTACATGGTTGGACATTTCATGACTTCTTTTGGCCTTGATTCAATCTTGAAATCACTATGTACCTAATTATCTTATCATGCATACAAGGTGTTTGATAAAATGAATTAGAATACTTAGTCCCAAATCGGCCAAAATTTTTCTAAGTGCTGAAAATTTTAGAAATGTGTAAATGAATCGTTATACTTCCCTTATGCATAGTGTTCATTGTCGACATGTTGTTCCATGCCTTAGTCGTTGCTTTAGTATGCTCGATGTTGATGATCGGTAGTTGTACGTACATGGCCGTCAATGGTTGTATGTTGGTGATGATAGCTTAGGTAATGTACGTTGAGTATCATGTATAGACTGTCGGTCATTGTCTGCAAACATGCTAAAACACTTAGAAAATATTTTAACAATTTCTAATGCTTGTTACCATAGATGTCGTCGTATGAGCTTTGTCGATAAGCGTTGTAGGAATGCTTAGGAGGCATTGTGTAGAAGTTGATAGTAGCTACTTGATGCATGCAATCCATCCTTGTCGACATGTACGTACGCATATGGAAACACTTAGAAAATATTTTCCCCTTGTTGACATCCATCCTTGTTGACATGTATGTATGTACATGGAAACACTTAGAAAATATTTTCCCCTTGTCAACATGTATGTACGTACATGGAAACACTTAGAAAATATTTTCCTCTTGTCGACATGCATCCTTGTCGACATGTATGTATGTACATGGAAACACTTAGAAAATATTTTCCCCTTGTCGACATGTATGTACGTACATGGAAACACTTAGAAAATATTTTCCTCTTGTCAACATGCATCCTTGTCGACATGTATGTATGTACATGGAAACACTTAGAAAATATTTTCCCCTTGTCGACATGTATGTACGTACATGGAAACACTTAGAAAATATTTTCCTCTTGTCAACATGCATCCTTGTCGACACGCATCCTTGTCGACATGTATGTATGTACATGGAAACACTTAGAAAATATTTTCCCCTTGTGGACATATATGTACGTACATGGAAACACTTAGAAAATATTTTCCTCTTGTCGACATGCATCCTTGTCAACATGTATGTACGTACATGGAAACACTTAGAAAATATTTTCCTCTTGTCGACATGCATCCTTGTTGACATGTATGAACGTACACGTATGTGCGCACTTACCCCCACACTAAGAATCTTTTCTCCATATGCTGTATCCATATGCTTTGATGTAAACACAGGTTGTATTCCAACACCTTGTTGTATGCTAACACTTAGTAATATGTTGACACATAGTAACACGCTGACAGCTTGCAATATGCTGACTGTCATCCTGAGCAAAACACTTCGAAAATATTTTGCCCTTGTAATCCTGTATGCTGCGAGTATGAGCTCAATGTTGACATGTAAGGTTGATGTGTTGAAGAAGTTTCCCCCCTTGCGTGATGCTTGTTACTTGTTGCACGAAGACTAACGAGTCTTGTACGTACATAGTTGTCTCACAAGGAGCGTCCCTTGCATAAATGTTTGCATAAGTGTTGATGCGTGTTTGCGCACTGACTGGATTGTTGGTTGCATGTTTCAGGATATCAGATCTTGCTGTCTTCTTGTCGGAATTAATCTTCCTATTACTGTTATCATGAGTAAGTCCACTATCTCCATTCTGCGAGTAACTCTGTGTTCGGATGTCGACATGGTTGAGCAGCAAAATAATACACCAAGTGTAAATGTTGATGTCCTTTATGACTCATATCATGTTGTTATGTAGGTTGGACTTGATGGAAAAGCTTGTCTTTGCAGATAGCCGATGTGTACAATAATCCGCTTGTTGGGAGGAATGTACGTACAAGTGCCCCCACTACTCTGGAGTCTCCGGACACAGTCGCGGTAAAGGACTTGTGAGTAAGACGTCTCCTTGTATCTTCTTTGAACTTGTTAATCTTCCAAGTTGTTGCTTTCATGTTGCTGAACGCGTGGTTGCAGTTCCTGTCTTTAGCACAAATCTCAAAAGATCCGACGCAGGGGCGCGTTCCTCGAGCGATTCTTAGTTCTTTATGCCGAGTACGACCGTGCTAATTCCTTCTTGTGATAAAGGGAATAGAGTTGAGGGTCGTGCGGTGGTGCCTTCTGCCCCCCGGTCGAGGGACCGGCCCAAGGAGGAGCGTTCCTCCCACTGAGGTAAGCATTTGTTGACGGGTGATTTTGATGCACGTATTGCTGATTGATGCGCTTAGGTTGAAGAGCTATGTCGTGTTGAAGTTGAAGCGACCATTGTTGTCGTGTCCTTAGTGTGGATGACGACATTGCATTTGATGTTGACATTATGAACTCTTTGCCATAGATCCTTAGAGATGATGTTATCTCTTGGTTGGTGTCAGGTTGTCCGCTTCCAGCATGTTGAACCCTTGTGAATGGGTTGATGTTGTTTTGATAATTCTTTGTTTATGCCTTTGCTTGCATGATATTTCGTCACTTGGACCTGTTTTCAATAATAATAAACATATGATAACTTGTTAGTAATATTTCATACCTTGAGCTATCTTCATTGTCCGTATGTATTGGACTTGCATGACAGGATTGAACTCCTTGTTGTGATGGATAGAACATAGAATGTTGCGACTTGCGCATTGCAGGGTGTTATGTACACTTGGTACTTGTAGCATTGCAAGTAGTAATGTATTTGGCACTTGGCCTTTGATATGTAGCAGTGTCGTCTTGGCGAAGCAAGACTTAAGTTTATACCGTCTCTTAGTTCCACTCTAAGGCGACGTTGTTGCAAGATACTTCTTGCTGATTTTGTTTTTTTGGCGTTAAATGCTAAAGAGCAAGATAACGTTATACAAGACCCGACTTGTAAGTTTGATGAGTTTTGTACAAGGTTTGCTTTAAAAAGCGTATCACATGAAGCTATCCTTTTTCAGGCCTAAGTCTTCATGGTGTATGAACCCTTAAGAGAGTATGCATACTTTTAGTGTGTGGGGTTGTCGTCTAACAAGAGGACTTCCGCCACGATGGGGTGATCAGTCTCATCACTGCATTTGCCGCATCCTGTTTCAAATCAGGGAATGGCTATGAACATGAGGATTTGCTTCTAAGAGCATTTCGCAGCATGCCATTTTTTAGAAGTAAACATGGGGTTTGTCTTTACAAAGAGGATACCACAACATGCTACTTTTGATAGTAAATCTTTAGTGTTTATCCAAGATATTGCTTGCTGTTGACGCCTTTGGAATAGTCGTCACTTTGAGTGGAGAATTTCATAAGTCCCTTTTTGTAGATAATCCGCAAGTTGTCATTGCCACATATAAGTTGACTGTGCACATTGCGCGATGGCTTTGTGTTGCTGACATCTTCTTGATATAGCCGCTGTTATGGATGGAGAAATAAACTCCCTGTTGGCGTAGATAATAGATATGTTGGCGTTGTATGCCATAAATCCCTTTTTGAACATGATGCTTAGCTTGTATTGTTGAAGTAGATATTATGTGCATAGGTTACTACTTGGCATAATTCCCATGTAGTAATCGTAGTGTGGCATGTACCTACGAATAGAGTTGCTCTTTGTCAGATAGTTGCAATGTTTATAAGTTTGCAAAAATATGGAGTTATGAAATTTTCTTTTTAGTAATGCATATAATAAATAAAGTAAAGGAATCTGATACGAGTATTCCTTATTTGTGTAGGAAACTTCCCTAAGTGCGGACGCGATAGGTGCGGATATGACAATATATTGGGAGTGTAGCTTTTCCAAGTATCACTCGCTACATGTGATTGTGAATATGTCGGTATGAACAGCGACTTATGCTTTATTGTATGCGTCCTCTAGTTGATACGCGTTGATGCCTCCTTAGCATGATGTACATGTCTATGTATGATCATTGCTTGGTGTTTTCTTCTTAGGAGAATGGTATCGTGTGTTTTTTCAATTATTCGTTTCTTCACTTCGGTGGAATGCCGAGCATTTGTCAGCTTGGTGCCCCCCAAGTCGCTTGGCAGTCGTACCGCTGTTTCCTGATGGTTTTTATCACTTCATCTTCTGACAGTGATGCGCCTACTCGGACCTTCCTTTCTGACTCATTCATCTTGATTTCTTGTAATGCTTCAACAAGAGCAGGACGTGCATGGTCTACCCTTGGGTTTTCATCAAAGACGGGGATTCCATTATTGTTTGTCTTGACATTATGTTAGAGTGCAACCTTGTAGCAGTCTTTTGATAGCTGCTGATCTCCCTTTATTTCACCAATTCCTGCATTTTGTTGGAAACTTAATCTTTTGGTGTGATGTTGGCGCTTATCATACCCCCCTTGTTCATGGTTGTATACCCTAGGATTCCATTATATGCGTCAAGCTTTTCTACAATCACGAACGGAACGCCGATTTGGAGTTGTTGCTCTCCTTCTCCTATTGCGCACTGCGCAGTGTTGAATTAATTTGCTGGCTTTGTGATGTGTGCTTCATGTGTTCACTTTCAAAGGGCCTTGGTTTACTTGATGTGTTTCTTCATACACTTGTGACTCTTTCCGAGGTTATGTCTGTATGACGATTGTGCATATGGTTGAGAGATGTTATTCTGGTGGAATCGTCATCTTCTCCTTTGTTTTGTCTGAAGATTAGGTTTCGCTGTCGGCGTACGTTTTGAGTGCTACGATCCTTCTTGTGTTCTTGACAAGGGTAAACTTGCTGGATGTTGGGAATAATTATCTAACTATTTTTTCATGATGGGCCACAGGCGTGCGTATAACATATGAGTGTATCCTGAATTCCTATCTTCCACAATGTTGATGACGTTGTCACTTGGGTAATGCCCCCGTCTTGTTTATTATTGTAGTGTGATTTTTAGTCTTGTGCGTATAGAATGCTTGAGGCTCCGTTGCATGGGGATGTTGTATGACCTAAGCCGTTTGTTGTTCATAGTGCGATAGCTTGTGTTGTTGACGCAATTAATATGTGCGTAGTTGTTACTTGGCGTTATTCCAAGGTAGTATGCATGATATAATAATGTACCTACGAAAGTAGATTTAACCTTCATTAGATATTTGGGGTTAGTACAACGGATTACAGGAAGGCGTCTACTGATCACTCCTTTTGAAAAGTACTAAGGCTAATAAGCATAAGTTGTACTTAATCTAAAAAGACTTAAAGTAGATATGCGAAAAAGGGATTGCTGATGTGTTTGACGTATTCATAGGTGATTTGTCGTCAAGTTGACTCTGCCACGTGCCACATAGTTCCTCAGTGCATCTAGCGTATTGAGCTCTTCAATCTCCACCTTTGGGGATGAACAAATGTTGATGTCATGCCCCCCAGTTTTACGGTGCTTGCCTTGGCGATAGGTGGATTATCATTCGCCTTTTCTTTTCCCTTGCCTTTTCCTGAAGACTTCACATGAGACTTCTTTTGATGCTTATTGCCTTGGTCGATATACTTCTTCATTTCTCCTTTTAAGATTAAGTTGTTTACGTGAAACCTTAATCCAACACAGCTTTCCGTCTCGTGGCCATATACTTCATGATTTTCACACCATTTGCTTTCATCTTTTCCCAATGGGCCCTTGCGGAAACTGGAGGGCTTTTTCCACAGCTTGGTCTTCTTTATCTCTTTCAAGATGACGGACAGCGGTGTGTTCAATGGAACACATTTGGCGAGATTGTTCTTTTTGAGCCTTTGGACGTCTGACTGGAATGGCCTCTTTTGTTGCGGTTGTCTCTTTTCCCAGAAAGCATGTATCTCTTTTTCAATTATTGCCCTCAAGGTTCTTGTTGTCAGTCCCGTGATTGGGACGTCATCATCATTAACAAGTTTTTTCCGTCCCCTCCTTGTGACAGGTGTTAGCATCGTCTTGGTTTGTCCTTGTGGAAGAACCTTCCTTGAGAACTTTCGAGCGGGAGGTTGGAGGTTGTTTCCATGCCCCTTCTTGGTGTTGTGCTATCACATACGGATTGTATGAGCGTGCAGCTCCTTGCCTTGGTTGTTGGTACTGGAAGGTACCTTCCGTGCATTGCCCCTCTATTCTTTGGTGCAGTGTGTCTTGATGACTTGTGACCCGGGACTTTGTTCTTGTCTCCTCGACTTGTCCGTTGATTGGAGGCAGATGTGGTGGTGGCGGGGCATATCCTTGGTTTGTTAACATCTTTCGGAATGCAAGCAGCTCTTCGAGTGCGGTCATCATGGTAGGAGTGACAGGTGATGGCGGGTTGACACCTTTGTATTAGAGGACTCCTTGGTCGTACTGTGCGAAGGATGCATTTCTTGTTGGCATGAAGAAAGCATTGGATATGGTAACAGGGATGTGGGAGGATCCAAGTCGACTTCTTGCCAGCTTCTGCGTGGTTATGGGCAAGGCGTCGTGGTATGCAACGTGCTCCTTGTCCTTTGATGAGAAACCAATGACATATTCAAATGCGGCACCCTTTATGTCGACATACTCTATGTTGGTATCATGGGATTTGTGCATTGTCTTTACAACGTACACTTCTTACTTGTATGGCTTCTCGCTTTTAACATCAAAGTCTTCATGGATCATATGCACGTTTGCCATCTTTTCCGGGTAGGGTGCAATGTATGCTGTATTTTGGAATTTAAGGCCATGCTGTGCGGAAGGCACACTGCTTGTTGGCATGGAGGATGCAGCGAACATGTCTTTATGCACGTGCAAATGATCTTGCTGACTTGTTGCCTGCTTCTGTTTGTTGGCTGGCATCCCGTATGGGAACTCTTCATTGATTCCCGTTCTTCGCTCGAACTCGTGTGCTGATGCATTATTCTGAACTTCGGGACCGTGCTGTGCAGAAGGCACGTTTGCGGTTGGCACGGATAAGGCGGTAGACACTGCTTCTGGAATGTGAGAAGATCCTGGTTGGCTTCTTGTCGGGTTCGGCTTGTCTACACCCGCCTTCATTGGTCGTCTTCTAGTCATAGCTCGCGGTGCGAAATGGCTTTTTGTTTGAATCACACTGACGGCGCCAAATGTTGGGTTCGCTTCACCACTTGGGCTGCTTCGGGCTTTTGCTTTTCACGAACAGGTTTCTTCCTTCACGATCGGGCTCGAGATATATGTATAAGGACGGGAACGCCGCAATCCTTAATACACAATCACCGAGTTGGACTTCGATCCTCAACCTTGGACTCTCGATCTTCGGGTCCTGCACGAAGGGCAGTAACCAGCGTGGGGGGGGGATGCTGGTTGGGCCCACTCCGACGCTCAAGTTAGCACTTTTAGAGAGAGAAAGCCTTAGAGAGAAGTCAGAGCATTTCAAGTCCAAAAGTGAGGGAATTGTCTAAAATGAGAGACCTAGGCCCCTATTTATAGGGAACCTAAGGATCATGCTCAATTTTGAATGGCTTGATGTCGGTATGTGGAAATACGTATACCGTCACCGAGGTGGACTATGCGTGCACCGACTTCTCGCAATCGGCAAAAATAATCGGGGTGAGCACGGAGAAAAAACGGTAATCCGGACCCGTCCGGATTGCTAAAAGCAATCCGGGACGGATCCGGATTGTCTTAGGGCAATCCGGAAGTCCTTCGGCCCGGGAATTGCGCGTATCCTGGACCGTTTTAGACTTGGGTGTCATCGAAAGGGTTTTTTTTACGGGTTTTGGGATATTTTACGAGTCCCGAAATGTAAATACGAACCCGAATTGGACATATATCTAACACCCAATATCATAATATAACCAGTGAGGGACTTTCTAGATTCAACACGAGTCCCCTAATTTGAGTCACATAATGCAACCAAACCACAAGAACTATTGGTGTTGGATCACGGTCGAAGCTCCGTTACGTTCTTGACGGAAAGCTTGAACTCCTGGGCTCCGCGCAATCCTGCAAAAGGGGATGACCTGGGTGGTGACCCAGAATCCCTCTCCGATGCCTAAATGAGTATGTGATCAATGGGGTGGTAAGCAGTAATCTAAGTTCGTATTAGAGAATGTGTTTTCTGAGGTAACTTCCTCCTTTATATAGGAGGGGAAGTTACTCAGTTACCTGAGACTGCGCCTGGCAGTTTTACCCACGATTCCGCATATCTCGTTCGGGATTCCGTATATCTCGCCCCACGCTCCGCGTATCTTGCCCACTCTCCGAGTATCTCGGGCACGCCCTGCGTATCTCGGGGGAGATTTATCTATATCTTAACCGTCTCCCCACTACTCTATCTAGTATGCGGGTTTCTCGGTCTCATCCTCTGATCACAAGTCCCAGGACCCTTTGTCTCACGAGACAAGTCCAGCCTCCGTGGGGCTTTATAATCGGGGCCTTTACAAAGGCGTATCTGGGCCTACTCAGAGGCTTCTTGTCGGGAGCACTCAGCTCATATATCGGGACTGCTAAAGTCGGGACCCTTCGTACCGGGCTTCTGGGCCTTCCAGGCCTTTCACGAGGCCCACTGGACTTACTCGTCGTCTATTGACTGTTAACAGGGCTAACGATTACGTCGGAACCCATCATTTGCCCCCAAGACATGGGGGACTTGCAGTCCGTCGTGTCTTCCAGTTCCAGACCTCCTGATATTGCCATCAGAGGCTTTTGTCTTCAGGCCTCTTGATATCTCAATCGGAGGCTTTTGCCTTGCGCGCAATTATCGAATGACAATTATCGAATGACAAAGTTTCTCACTCATGACTGCCTTGGGCCCACTGGACTCTATGGGCAGTTGCCAAATCCGAGGAGACTCCTCGGTTACTGTAGCATTAAATGCTGGGGATTATGACACGACGCTCAAATCGGTGTGACTGCTGCTTTCTGAAAAAGCACTCATTACGTCACCAACGTCTCTTCCGTACCGTCCCCATAATCTCGACGATCAAGGTTGAATCGTTTCGTCTTCAACGGTCAAGATTGAATCCATCCAGTTGTCCCTTTGCTTATAAATGCTAAAACCCTGGCATTATTCACTTCTTCTTCACCGTCTCAATTTCTGGAAGTTCTGCCATTTTTGAACTCGAAGCTTCTTCCCCAAGTTTCTTCTGCTCTTAAAGTGATCCAAGGCCTTCAGCCCTTCCGATCTTTTTTCATCTTCTCCAAGCAACAATGCCTGGTAAGGATTTCCTTCTCTGTTTTCGTGATTTGCTGATGTTACCTTCTCCTCTTTTCTCAAATTTTCTTGTTTGTAACCGTTTTTAGACGAAGCTAGTTCTGGGGCAAGGATCCCTTTTACCTTTGAGTTTGCTGTTAACGAGATTTCTGAGACCTCTTACGAGGTTGCTCTCCGAGAAGGCTGTATTACCTCGGATTGGGAACCTCGCTTCCCCTACGAGTCTCAGCCCACCACCAGGAGGAAGCATATCGTCACGCGTCCTCGAGAGGGAGAAGTGTTCGTCTCCGCCGGGCAGATAAGTGCTGGGATTCGATTCCCCTTTTGCGGGAACCTGGTGGAGATGTGCAACTTCTACAAGACACACCCCTGTACCTTCTCTCCACACGCCATCCGCGTGTGGAACGCTTTCAAGCTTCTGTACCTCCGCCAGCAGTGGACATACAGTTTGCTGCTCTTCCGCACATTCTACGGAATGAAGTGTAATAAGGCTGGTGTTTGCTCCTTCTCCCCCCGACTCCCCAAGTGGACAAAGGAGCAACTTTCAAGTTTCGGCTGGGATAGCGAGACCTGGAAGTTCCACAAGGATCGGGTGCTTATTCGTGATTCAGGGTCTGACAATAGCGGATGGAAGAAGTATTACTTCTTCGTCCAAAACAGCTCTGTCCCATGGCCCTGATGGGAGGTTGTGGCGGACCCTGCCCCCAAGCTCGAGGTCTACACTGAGGATGACCTCGACACCCTCCAGCTGGTCCAGCTCTACCGTTGGGGGGAATCCTTCATTCCCCTCGACGCCAACAAGCTCGTGGAGAAGGACTTGATTCATATCGGAGTCCGGCTCCTCGATTCCGTTTCCAAGGATTTAGTCATCTGGGTAACCATTCTAACCACTTTGTCTTTTCATTTTTGCAGCCAAGAAATCATCTCTGTTGACCCATCTCATGTTGAAGGAGGGGGAGACTGATGCCGTCCAGGGTAGCTCCAAACGGAAGCGGAAGTCGCTGAAGAAGGGAGCTTCCTCTTCTGCTGCCCCTCCGACCGAAGAGCGGACCGAGGCCAAGCGGGCCCGAAGGGAGGAGATAGACCTAGCCTTCGGGGTCACTACCACCGAGGAAGGTAAGCGTGTCCGTCGTGCTATTAAGAAATATAGGAAGCTGGTCCCCGAGGAGTTTATCCCCGCTGATCGGGAATCGCGGGTTCGAGAAATCAAATACATCATTCGAGGAGAAACCCCCCGCGTTCTCAAGGCGGGATACTACAACTTCCTTGGAAAGGACCGACATCTTGAGCGCCAAATCATCTGGTGCCCCCACGATACTCTTCCTGATTTTATTCGTCCCGCAACCGCAGGTCTATCGGAGGCTCTCACTCCGAGGAGGCTGCTACTCCAGCACGGGCCGCGACTCCACAGGCGCCGATGATGGAGGAGACCCCGACGGAAGCTCAGTTCCGTCAGGTGACCGACTTGGAGGCTTCTCCTTCCTCCGAGGAGCCAAATGAAGGTGGCCTGCTCCGCCGAAAGCCAGGTCGGAGCATCCTGAGGCCAACCGTGGAGGACGTGTCCCGGAGTCCTCCTCCAGAGCTTCGCAGTCCAACTCCCGAGCCTCCGCGCGAGGTGGCTCCTCCGGCTGAGGCTTCCAGGGTCATCCCTCCTCTCCCCGTGGATGAAAATCTTTACAAGGTTTTCACCCCCGACCAGGAGACGGTTCCCTGGAACCCGATCGAGTCTCTCCAAGGGGTCCCGCTCCAACGGGGGGACCTTCAGCCTGAATTGGCCCTGCATCTGCTGGCAGGGTCAATTCCTCCAGCTTTAAAGCGGCCAATCTCCTTGGCGCGGGAGGACATCGAGGAGGAGCTCCGCAATATGGCTATCCATCGGATGAAGGTAAAACTTTACCTTTACTTTATTCTTCCTTCCTTGTTCTTGCCTTCGATTATTGAACTTTAATCTTTTTTCCCTTTCGTCTTAGGAAACCGCGGACCAGCAGCGCTGCTTCGGCTTCATCCTGGCTCTGAAGGGTGCTTTGGAGGAGGCACAAGCCAAGTCGGACCCCGACGCCTTGGCCAAGCTCCAAGCAGACATCGACGAGGCTGTAGCGGCCAGGGTCAAGATAGCCAAGGAACGGACCCTCCTCGACGAGATGGCTACGGGCTTGCAGAAGCAGGTTCATGTTCATGAGGCCGTCCTGCGTCGGGAGCGGAGGATAGCCCAGGAGGATTAGCGGCGGAACGAGGCGGAGAAGAGGCAGCTCCTCCACGAGAAGGGCGTTTGCGTGGAAGCTCTCGCTGAGGCCAAGGCGAAACTTGAAGCCGAGAAGGCTGAATTTTCTGCCAAGCTGGCTGAGGCAAAGGCTCAGGGTCGCGAGGAGTCGGAACTCCGATGATTTCCGGGCGGATGCCGTGAAGTTCTGCAAAACCGAGGTGGAGAACATTATGTTCAATGCCGTCGAGGAGCTCTACACGGCATACGAGGATTCCATCGACTTCAAGAAGTCCGAGACCCTTGCCCCCATCGCGGAGAAGTATTTCAATATCCCCGCGGAGAGTGATGGGGCTGATGCCGCGGACCCGACTCCGCGGACTGCGGAGCCTTTTGCCCAGGCCCCTCCGAATCCTACTCCCTCCGAAGCTGCTGAGGACCCAACTTCCAACAAGGACCAAGCTTAATGCTCTATTCTTTAAGTCCTTGTAATTTTCCTCCTTGTATCCTCCTTATCTTTTGTATCGGAACCCTTAGGCCTTTGAGCCTTTATATAAGGAATTTCTTTCATCTGTTTTGGTCCCGATAATCATTGCATCATTTTAAAGCAACTTTAGATTCGTTACTTAAAACGTTCCAATGCACCACTTAAGGTGACTTCATACATCTTTCTGATGCTTTACTCAAGACTTTACCACTTAAGGTTTCTCGTCTACTCGGGACTTCACCACTTAAGGTTTCTCGTCCAAGTCACTTAATGTAATTTCATATATCTTTTCGTGATATTTTCCTCGGGATTTTACCACCTAAGGTTTCTCATCCATGCCTTTCAAGGCAACTTTACACATCACTTAAGATGATTTTTCGCATCCCTTAAGGTTTTTATCGCGCCATTCTAGACGACTTAATCGTACCCCTTAGGGCTTTTACCGTATCATTCCAGATGACTTAATCGTACCCTTTAAGGCTTTTTGCTGCATCATATAGACGACTTATGCGGACCCGTTAGGGCTTTTTCGTACCCTTTAAGGCTTTCTGCCGCATCATATAGACGACTTACGCGGACCCGTTAGGGCTTTTTCGTACCCTTTAAGGCTTTTTGCCGCATCATATAGACAACTTACGCGGACCCGTTAGGGCTTTTCCGTACCAAGGCTTTTGGTTGCATCATAAAGACGACTTACTCATACCCCGTAGGGCTTTTGTCCGTACCTCGAAAGGTTTTTTGTCGCGCCATAAAGGCGACTTACTCGTACCTCATAAGGCTTTTTATCGTACCTCGGAAGGCTTTTGTCGCGTCCTTCAGGACGTCTTACTAACAGTTAGAATAAATCTGAAAGCAATTTGATCGGAAGCAACTTCTTTTATTCATTAATAATTCAAAGCCTTGCTTACATCGGATCGATAGATAATTTGCGCCATTCGCGGCGACTTAATATCAAACATGATACTTCTTCAAGTGTTCGCCACTGAAGGAATGTTTCAATGTCTTGCCATCAAGGTCTTCTAGCTTGTACGCATTCGGGGCTGGCATCCCTACGATCTTGTAAGGTCCCTCCCATTTCGGCGATAGCTTGTTAATCCGATCTTGATGAACGAACTCGTTCCTCCGCCAGACAAGTTCTCCAACGAAGAATTGTCGGGACTTGACACGCCGATTATAATATCGGGCTGTTGTCAGACGCATCCGAGCCTGAACTTCATCAGCCTTCCACCTTTTCTCCTCGAGCAAGTCTAAGCCTAGACGTCTCATTTCCTCGTTCGTTAGAGGCTCATAATACCTCCTGCGATGGGACGCCACCGCTATCTCCACGGGGGCAACTGCCTCTGTGCCATAGACAAGGCCAAACAGAGTCTCCCCTGTCGACTGCTTAGGTGTTGTTCTAACAGCCCACAGCACGTTTTCAAGCTCATCCAGCCAATGACCTTGCAAAGCGTAGACTCTTTTCTTCAAGCCATCCATCACGATCTTGTTGGCTGATTCTACTTGGCCATTAGTCCGAGCATGGTGGACGGAAGTTGTCCGATGCTCAATGTTCAATTCCTCCAGGTACTCCTTCAACTGAGCCCCATTGAATGGAGGGCCATTATCGCTGATCAATACTCGAGGAACCCCATACCGGGATATGATCTTAGTTTGAAGGAACTTGAGGATCTGCTGCCCCGTTGTCTTGGCCAATGCCTTAGCCTCTATCCACTTCGAGAAATAATCGATGGCCACGAGTAAATACTTGCACTGACCTTTTGCTTGTGGAAGAGGTCCCATTGCGCGAAGGGCCAAGCACTCCTGATGGACATCAAGTCCGCGGCAGGAGCCACGATGTTCGGAGCGTACCTCTGGCATGCATCGCAGGATTGGACCATTGTTGTCGCTTCCTTGTTCATCGAAGGCCAGTAGTAGCCTAGATTCAACGCCTTCCTCACAATGGATCGGGCTCCTTCATGACAGGCCGCGACTCCCTCGTGCAGTTCTCTCAGGATCCGATTCGTATCAGGCTCCGCCACACATTTCAGAAAAGGCTTTACATGCCACCTCTTGTATAATTGGTTGTCCACCATAACGTAGTTGCTCGCGATTCGACGCAACCTAACAGCTGCCACCTCATCATCGGGGAGTGCCCCCGTAGTCAGGTATGTGACTATCGGGGTCATCCAGGTAGGTTTCTCTTCTTCCTCTGATCCTGCTTCAATAGCGCAAACCTCCGATGGATCGATGGTTGAGATGATTACTCTCTCTAGAAAGTGCACCTTCCGATTCTCCTCGGGGGCCACTCGCAGAGTGAACTTGCTTAAGGCGTCCGCCTCCGCATTTTCTTCCCTCGGGATTGCCTCGATATCGAAGCTTTTGAATCTTCCCTTCAAGGTCTGCACCTCGTGCAAATACTTCCTCATTGTCGGGCTCTTGGCTTCATAGTTCCCCTGGACTTGATTCACAATCAAGCTGGCATCACACTTCACTTTTAAATGGTCGACTCCTGTACCCTTGGCGATTTTAAGGCCCGTGATGAGAGCCTCATACTCCGCTTCATTGATGGTGGCCCTAAACGTCAAGGCCAAGGCATATCGCAAGGGCTCGCCTCCACCGGGCGGTATCAATACGAATCCTGCCCCCGATCCTTCTACACTTGATGAACCATCAGTGTACATCTCCCAAGTATTCTCCTCATTTGGTTGTTCTGGCTGTTCTGCTATCGGGACCTCCATGGTTGCCCCCTCTACAGGACCCGCTTCTTCTAGATCGGGTGCTGTAGACTCAGCTATAAAATCCGCCATTGCCTGGCCCTTAATAGCTGTCCTCGGAGCAAAATGGATACGGAACTTAGTAAGCTCGATGGCCCATTTCACCAATCTCCCCGACGCCTCCGGTCGGTTCAAGAAGTGCTTCAAGGGCTGATTAGTTAACACCGTAGCTTTCGAGCAGCAACAATCAACGCAAAGAGATACTTCTCAATAGCGGGATAATTCATTTCAGATTTGGCAAACGCCTTGCTTACATAATAGACAGGCACTTGGTAGCCCTTGACAATCTTAATCAAAATAGAACTAACAGCGACTTCAGAAACAGCCAAATAGAGATAAAGCGGCTCGCCTGGAACTGGTTTCGCCAACGGCGGGAGGGTACGGAGGTGCTGCTTGAGTGCTTGGAATGCCTCCTCGCACTTGTTGGATCATTCAAACTTCTCGTGGGCCCTTAATACATCAAAAAATGGCATGGCTCTGTCACTCGCCTTGGATAGGAATCGATTCATCGCGGGCCGCGGCCAACCGGCCATTCAACACTTGAACCTCCCGATGAGTCTTCGGGGACTGCATCTCCTCGATTGCTCGCAGCTTCTCAGGATTAACCTCGATTCCTCTCTGGCTCATCATGAACCCTAGGAATTTCCCCGAGTTCACCCCGAAAGCACACTTGTCTGGGTTCAACCGAACCTGATGAAACTTTATCCGCTCAAACGCCGCCGCCAAGTTTTGGACATGGTCTCCTGCCTGTCGGGACTTCACCAGCATGTCATCCACATACGCCTCCATATTCTTTCCAAGCATGTCTCCGAACAACTTGTTCACCATCCTCTGATAAGTTGCTCCAGCATTGATCAATCTGAAGGGCATTACGTCATAGTGATAAACGTCACTATCGGCATAGAAGGCCGTGTGGGGGGCATCCTCCTTCGCCATCTTGATCTGGTTATACCCGGAATAAGCATCCATGAAGCTCAACAACTCGTGTCCCAATGTGGCATCCACCAATTGATCAATCCTCGGGAGCGGGTAACAATCCTTCGGGCAGGCCTTGTTCAAGTCGCGGAAATCGACACACATCCGCCATTTCCCATTACTCTTTCTCACCAGGACTGGGTTAGCGACCCAAGTCTGGAATCGGAGCTCCTTGATGAATCCAGCGTCGAGCAGTCTGCCCACCTCCTGCTGGATCGCGATCCTCTTATCCGCGCCCATCGGACGCCTCCTCTGAGCGATAGGCTTGATCGCGGGATCAATCTTCAGCACGTGCACTATCACGTCGGGGCTGATTCCTGGCATATCGCTCGGGGACCAGGCAAACAGCTCCTTGAACTCCTTCAAGAGCTCGATTAACTCTCGGGCTCTTTCCTCCGACAAAGCAGACCCGATCTTCACCTTCCTTCGAGGTCCATCAATCTCAACATCCTTCAGATCATCCATGGGGGCGGGACGCCCAAACTCCTCTCGAGGACCGGCATCAGTTTGCAGGACAGCCATGGCATCCCTTCTTCTCCTTCGGGTGGCATTAACATAACACTTTCGTGACGCCACCTGGCCTTTGACCTCTCCGACCCCATTGTCAGTTGGGAACTTCATTTTTTGATGGACTGTCGAAGCGACTGCCATGAGAGGGTTGATGGTGGTCCTCCCGATAATAGCAATATATGTTCCCGTGGATTCTACCACGACGAAATCCACGTTCCGCCGTTCCATCTTCCAACCACTACCAAACTCCACCGGTAAGGTAATCATTCCCAATGGATAGGAAGTAGATCCAGAGAGTCCCACCATCGGGAAGTTCACCTGCATCAGGTCCTTCTTCGTCTTTCCCATGGCCTCCAGCGCGTCCATGAAAAGAATGTCGGAGGAGCTCCCTCCGTCTATCAGGATCCGCTTCATCTCGAATCCGTCCACGTCCAGTGTCACGACCAAGGCGTCGTCGTTAGGGCTCTCCACGCCTACCAAATCCTCCGCTGAGAAATAAATCACCATTTCTTCCTTTATAGTCCACGACCGGGACCTCTTTCCTAACACCACAGCAGCAGAGATGCGAGAAGCATAGTTCTCCCGAGAAGCAGAGGTATCACCTCCCGCCGCCATTCCTCCGTGAATGACGTTAATGGTCCCCCGCCTCTCCTTACGGGCACCAGAACCAGAGGCTTCCGGCTCAACCTTCTTCTTCTTTGGAGATCGATCACGGGACTTGGAACGGGACCGTGACCGGGTCTTGGAACGGGATCGGTACCTTCCCCTTCCGACAAACTCCTTAAGCTTCCCCTTCTGGATCAGCTTCTCTATCTCCTTCTTCAGCTCCCGACAGTTATCCGTGTCGTGACCATTGGCTCGATGGTACCGACAATAACGATCAGAGCGGCCTCCCAAGAACTCTCCTTCCTTCCTCGGGGGGTATCGAGCGAGACCCTGCCGATTCATCACAGCTAGCACGGAGGTCATCGAGCTGTTGATGGGAACACCACGACCCTCGCGGTTATCCTTCCTCGGAGGACGCTTGTCCTCCCTTCTCTCGGGACGACCACGGCTCCTGCTTCCATCCGATTTGTCGCTCCCTTTGCGATCATCCGACAGCTTAGACGATGGCTTTCCTCTTCCTGACTTCGGAGGATCAAGCTCTCCGGCAGCAATCTTCGACTCCTGGACGTCGATTTGCTGTTTCACCCTCGCTTGCAGGGCCTCCATACTCCACACAGCCTTCGCGGCTACACTGTGCATCAGATCGGAACCATATGGAGCAGTTAGATTCCGAAGGAAAGTTCGGATGGTCTCTCCCTCCGATATCTCCTCATCGATCTCCGCGGCACTGGCAGTGAATCGTTGGTAGTAATATGCCAATGATTCGTCGAATCTCTGCACCACCTGGGTCAGGGACCTCACACTCTTCAGGAGACGCCTCCGACCTTGATATTGCTTGATGAAGCGATCGTGCATATCAGCCCAGCACGTAATACTTCCTGGCGGTAGGCTGAAAAACCATGTCATGGCCCTTTCTCCCAGGGTGATCAGGAACAATGAACATATGAGGTCATCATTCGAAGTCCTACCCATACAAGCCTGGACATGTCTCTGAACATGGCGAACCGGGTCCCCTTCACCATCGTACTCCTTGATGGTCGGGATGCCTAGCCCTGGCGGGGCGACGGTATCTAGCAGTCGTGGAATGAAAGGGTGAGTGGATCGGTCCCTTAGCTCCGATGTCATTTGCTTCTGGTCACCCATGCAGATGTTGACAATTTTCACCACCTGATCGGGGGTAATGGGGCCATTCAGGGGAATGGTCCTATGTTGCACTGGTCTGGGACCATCCACCACGAACTTCTCCGAGTGCGCGGGTTCCTTACCCCTATTCCTGGGCCGAACCTCCTGTTCTTCTGGAACCACCCTCGGAGGGGGTGGAGGTAGCTCTTCTCGCGGGGGCAACTCCTCTGCTCCTGGCAGCCTCTCTCTTGTCCAACAGAGCCTCCATGGCCGCCAAGAACATAGGCATAGCATCTGCTACTGCCTTGGCCAACTCCGAGTTTGAGGAAGAGCCTACTTCCCTTCGCGGGATTTCCTCTCTGTGCCCCACCGGGTTTGGGGGAGCATCCACCTCCCTTCGCGGGATTTCTTGCCTGTTCATCGCCGTGTCTCGGACTGAGACCTCATCATCGTCATGCCCCCCTTTCTGAGAAACAGCAGGATGCTCACCTTGTTCAGTAGCATGTTCCAGCAACGGGGAATTCACAGTTCCAGCGGGGCGAGAACTGCCGGCCTGAACTTGCTTCTTCTTGCCACCACTTGCCATTGATCTGGTAGAAACTATTTTGGCTTTTTGTTACGTTCCCACAGACAGCGCCAATGTTGGATCACGGTCGAAGCTCCGTTACGTTCTTGACGGAAAGCTTGAACTCCTGGGCTCCGCGCAATCCTGCAAAAGGGGATGACCTGGGTGGTGACCCAGAATCCCTTTCCGATGCCTAAATGAGTATGTGATCAATGGGGTGGTAAGCAGTAATCTAAGTTCGTATTAGAGAATGTGTTTTCTTAGGTAACTTCCTCCTTTATATAGGAGGGGAAGTTACTCAGTTACCTGAGACTGCGCCTGGCAGTTTTACCCACGATTCCGCATATCTCGTTCGGGATTCCGTATATCTCGCCCCACGCTCCGCGTATCTTGCCCACTCTCCGAGTATCTCGGGCACGCCCTGCGTATCTCGGGGGAGATTTATCTATATCTTAACAGTCTCCCCACTACTCTATCTAGTAGGCGGGTTTCTCGGTCTCGTCCTCTGATCACAAGTCCCAACTCCTGTCGGGGACTCCAGAGTTATCTCATTCTAGGTCACCACCCAGGACCCTTTGTCTCACGAGACAGGTCCAGCCTCCGCGGGGCTTTATAATCGGGGCCTTTACAAAGGCGTATCTGGGCCTACTCAGAGGCTTCTTGTCGGGAGCACTCAGCTCATATATCGGGACTGCTAAAGTCGGGACCCTTCGTACCGGGCTTCTGGGCCTTCCAGGTCTTTCACGAGGCCCGCTGGACTTACTCGTCGTCTATTGACTGTTAACAGGGCTAACGATTACGTCGGAACCCATCAATTGGCTGACAAAAAAAAATACCTTTACCAGGTTCCATTTTGATGTACCTAACAATTCTCAAAGCTGCCTGATAATGAGACTGCTTTGGTTCCTGCAAAAACTTACTAAGATGCTGTACAAGGAAAGCAATATCAGGACGAGTTAAAGTTAAATAAAGCAATCTTCCTATCAGTCTCCTATAAGAAGAAACATCACTTAGGAGTTCATCATCCTTATTTACTTTCAAGGCATCATCATACTTTTTGCTAATAAGCTTTAAATTTATTTCCATAGGGGTTTTGGCTAGTTTACAACCAGTTAATCCAACCTCGGCAATCAATTCAAGAGCATATTTACGCTGACATAAAACAATGTCTTTTTCAGATCTCACAACTTCTATTCCAAGAAAATATTGTAAATCTCCCAAATCTTTTATTTTAAAATTGGTTTCCAAAACCCCTTTTAGTTCATGAACCAGCATAGCACTGTTTCCAGTGAAAAGTAAGTCATCCACATATACCAACAAAACTACAATTTGATCCCCATCAGTTTTAGTGAACAAAGAATAATCATGCATTGATTGAGAATAGCCAGCTTCGGAAAGGGACTCAGTTAACTTCAAATTCCATTTCCTAGAGGCTTGTTTAAGACCATAAAGAGATTTTCGTAATCTGCAAACAAGGTTAGAACTAGGAGTCTCCCCCTGAATACGAAAACCTAAAGGCAAAGTCATAAAAACTTCTTCATCCAAGTCCCCTTGCAAAAAAGCATTTGAAACATCCATTTGAAAAAGGGGCCAATTCTCAATGGCAGCTAGAGATAAAATAACACGAACAGTGTTCATCTCAACTACTGGGGAGGAAAAGTCTCAAAGTAGTCAATGCCATACCTTTGTTTATAACCTTTGGCTACAAGGCGTGCCTTGTACCTATCAAGTGTTCCATCAAAGTTGTATTTCAATCTGTACACCCATTTGCATCCAATTGGCTTTTTTCCCTTTGGAAGAGGGACTACATCCCAAGTCTTGTTGGCCTCAAGAGCCTCTATTTCTTCTTGCATCGCTGCAACCCAACCAGGATCCCTCTCAGCCTCTGAAAAAGAACTAGGCTCCACCAACTTCGATAAAGAGGTTAGATAACATTTATAATCTAAAGATATGTTGTCATAACCAATAAATTTTGAAAGAGGGTGAGCAGTAACACTAGTGGAAACAACATAATCATTCATATGAATGGGAGCTCTACTAATACGTGTGGATCTTCTGACAGGTTGGGGAGCAATGTCAAGAGTAGCATCAGATGTTTATTCATGAGCATCATCATTTGCATCAAGAATATCACTATTAGAGACAACAGAGCTACCATCAGAGTGCAAAGAAACTGCCTCATCATCTAGTTGGATATCTTCATGAGGAGGAATATTAACAACTGTTTCATCCAAATTGCCAACAATAATAGGGACATAATCACTTTCCAAAGTGGTTGAGTCGCCTTCACAAAAGAAATGTGGTGTATGAGCATTGCTGCTAGAAAAAGGGAAAATGTTTTCATAAAATCTAACATCCCTGCTTACGAAAAAAGTTTTGGTTTCCAAATTATATAAACGATATCCCTTTTTTGAATATGAATAACCCATAAAAACAGCTGGAACTGCTCTAGCAGCTAGCTTATCAGAAACACCAATATTCTTAGCAAAGGTGAGACATCCAAAATTTTTGATGTGACTAATATCAGGGGGTTTTCCCATCATGATTTCAAGAGGACTCTTTCCATGGAGAATATGAGTAGGCATATGATTTATTAGATAACAAGCAGTTAGAACACAGTCTCCCCAAAATTGATTTAGAATGGAACCTTGAAGATTCAGGGCCCTAGCAACCTCTAACAAATGTCTGTGTTTCCTTTCAACGCGACCATTTTGTTGGGGGGGGTATAACAACAGGAACTTTGATGTAGAATTCCTTTAGATTTGAAAAAATTAGTCAAGTGATCACTAAAAAATTCCTCACCGTTATCGGTTCTAAAAATCTTAATGGTCTTGTTGAACTGAGTAAAACCACATGAACAAAAAGTTTTAACAACTCAGCCACATCATGTTTAAACTGCATTAAGAATACCCAAGTAACCGGACTAAAATCATCCACCAAAGTTAAAAAGTAACATTTATTATCATATGTGGCTGATTTGTAAGGCCCCCAAACATCACTGTGTATTAGATCAAATGTAGAATCAGCTCTGGAATCAGAAATATCAAAAGGTGGGCGACCTGATTTTGCTAAGGGACAAATAGAGCAATCATTAACAATAAGGTTCCTTTTTTTAAAACCTTTAAGAGGTTCTAACTGCTGCAAAGTATGAATAGGTGAATGCCCAAATCTCATATGCCAAAGATTTGGGTTTTTATTTGTAACAGAATTCAAAGCAGTAGAAGGATCTTCAAGCTTGCTGGTATCCAGAAAATATAGATCTGAGTTGAGCCTACCATTTGATAAGACCCTCCCATTTGAGAGGTCCTGCATAATTGCAAAATTTGGTAAGAAAATGGTAGAACAGTTCAGATTTAGTGAGCTGAGAAACAGAAATGAGGTTGTAAGCAAAATCAGGTAGATACAAAATGCTCCTTAGCTTTGTTGTTTTAGAAAAATCAGAGTCACCAATGCCAGCAGCTTCAGAAAAAAAACCATTGGGAAATTGTACCTTAGTACCAGAAAGAGTTTTAAAATTAGAAAGGCAGTTCAAATTTCCAGTCATATGGTTACTAGCCCCTGTATCCAAAATCCAGCAATTCATTTTATTAGAAAACAGAGAAGAAGAAGTAACCATACCAGCGCTTTGAGCACAAATTTCATTAGAAGCGATAGGTGTGGCTGCATTTCCAATGCCTCCATTACCTCCTGCTCTCTGTAGAAGTCTGTCAAACATGTCGTTGGAGATGGTTATACTTCCCGGTGTCTTATCATTGCTGGAAGATACAGATATCAGATTCCCATCATCACAAATATCATTGCATCCAACAGAACTGCCCCCAGCCTTAGCTAATACAGCTTTAGCATTGCCCAACTCCTTGAGCTTGAAACAATTTTCCTTGCAATGCACTTTCCTTTAACAGAAATCACATCCCTTCGAGTAACATCGGTCAATGGTGTGCCCCTTCCTCTTAATAAACTCACATTCAAGGTTAGGGTTGGGTGCCCTTTTTCCTTTTATGTCGTTTGTCACAGGAAGTTTAGCAGAGACAAAAGCACCATCTGTGGCAGAGAGTGAAGCATAAACATCTCTCTGGCTCTCTTCTTGAAGAAGGATACCATATGCCAGATTTAGGGAAGGCAAAGGTGTCCATAATAACAGATTGCTTCGAACATTAGAGAAATTCATTCAGCCCCATCAATAGTTGAAAAAGCCGCTGATTCTCCTTATGCTCAACATATTTCTTAAATAGAGGGTTAGAAATAGTTGGCGGGGAACAAGCACCATCATATTCTGTCCAAAGATTCTTGAGCCTTGTAAAGAATGGAGACACAAAATCGAGCCCCTGACGACAAGTAGTAATCTCACGACGGAGTTGATATATCCGTGAGTCATTGGTTTTATCAAATCTCTCGCGTAATTCTTTCCAAACCAAGGCAGCATTATCAAGATCCATAATTCCATCAGAGATTTCATCAATAACAGAATTGAAAATCCAACCACGAACAACAGCATTGCATCTATCCCAAATGAAGTGCAATTTCTGATCAAACGATTCACGAACACAAGCACCAGTGATAAAACCAATCTTGTTCTTTCCTAAAAGAATAATTTGCATACCACAGCTCCACTTACGATAATTCTCTTGACCATTCAATTTTAGTGATATGAGACTCTGGCCAGGATTATCTGAACTATGTAGAAACATAGGATGAAAATGATGAACCTCAATAGAAAAATCCATCACAGGAGGCACGTCAATTGCATTGATCTTTGAAGATTCTTCGCCATCCGCGCACTTCTGCTCCTCAGACATCTTTGAATACCAATGGGCTGTTAAGATGTAGAATCCGGTGCATGCAGCTAGAAATAAACGATTCCAAGACCTCGAGTGAAACGCTCGAGATGAAACCCTAAAATCGTGCTGAAGATGAAAGAATGCGTGCTACTTCTTTGCCAAATAGTATCTGGATCCAAGAGACGCTAGATTCATTTTAAAAGTAGCGAATCGAACAGAAGAAGCTTCGATCAAACAGTCAAGGAGACGAAACGATTAACAGAAATCATTCGCCTAACTGGTGAAGATGATGAGGCTATCGCAGCGGTTGAACGGCGTGGAGACGGATCGATCAACAAGCAAAGCTTGTTGCTCTGATACCATGTTTTATGTAACCCTAGATCATAAACCCTAGAACGAAACGGAGAAGAGAAAAGAAAAGGGAGAGCAACAGTTGCAGATCATTTCAGGATGTTCCTTCAAGTGGATCCTGATCACCTAATTAACACTATAAAAGGGAACCAAACCTTTTGCAAGGTTCAGTTCAACCCCAAGTTTTTACATTGAAGGAACTTAACCCACAACAGAAAGAAAAGATACAATTTAGTCCAAAACGGACTGGGACAACTAAACAACAAATAGCCCAAGATAAACACAAGTCCAATAACCAAAAACAAGTCCATATTGCAGAACAGAAGCCCAAACTTAACAAATCTCAGTGGCTGACCGGAGATGGCGATCGAAAAACCGAGACCTAGTGAGAATAGGCCAGGAAAGGGGGGAACGAACGGACGTTGGTCAGAGATTCCAGAACCGAACGCGAGGTTGCGGCGAAGGGGAGGCGGCGCGACTGGCATCCCTGGATCTGTGGAGCGGAACTACTGGATGATGAAGACGATTTAGGGGACCTGGTGATTGGCTCCGGTGTTGCCGTAGGCGGAAAACTATGCCTAATCAGTGTTGAACTATTTCATTCCCAGGAATACTACCAAAACTGACAAATTGATAACTATACAAGTAGCAATAACAACGATAATAATAATAATAAATTAGAAGGTTAAAGAAAGATGTAAGTTAAGATGTTTGTTTCGTAAAATCACAGTGCTTCGGAGAAAATTCTTTTTCTTTTCCCGAGAAAAATAATGTATTATTATTGTTGTGTTTTTTTCTTAGTGTTTACAGTGTAGAACTGGACCCCCTATTTATAGTTGAACCCACCTAGATTACAAATAAGATCTCCTAAATCTTAAAATAATAAAATAACTGACAGATAAATATCTACGGATAAATATCCCTAAATAAAATGAGATAATACCTATAGATAATTATTTTACAGATAATTCGATTACATATATATATATATTTCTATATATTTCGAATATATTCGAGATATTTTAAAAATATATATTTATTTATTTACGCTAATATGCACATGAGCCTTTTTGAAAACTTCGTAACGTGACACATCTAAAAATGACACGTCACATGTAATGACGTTACGTCCGGGTCAAAATCGAGTGTTTATAGTAACTTCCCAATCCTATGTGACGAACTAGAGACTACCATTGTGCATGCTCTAAGAAGCCATTGCTAGATAGGTTTAGCTCTATTTCACTTGCATGTCATCATTCACAGTTGAAAATGGCGATTTTTTCGTATCTGAAATGAATCAAAACTTTATTTCTGTAATTAGTCACTGAATGTATGAAATATTGTATTACTTTCTTTGAAGAATTGGTTGTTTCCTAGCTAGCTATTTCTATAATACATATGACGTGGGGTATCATAAAGCTGAAAAGTACTAATCAATTGATGCACTCTCACAACTAAGTGAGTAATTGTTTCTTACTGCACTAGAGAGAAAGCTTCGAGTTATAATTTTGCTTGTGAAATTCTTTCTGCAGCAGCGGTACAAGTGCAGCAACTATGGAACATGGTCCACTCGGGTAGATGTATCAGTAGAAATAGCAGCTAATGTACAAAATGTTTGAGGAAAAGTAACTGAGCTAAGCAAAGCTCATGCTAAATCTCTAATGCCTTCTTTTGGAGATGGCAAAGAAGATCAACACTTGATTGAGTCTGTTACCCAAGAAATAACAGGTCTCATTAGATTATCCGAGAAGAAGCTACAAAAATTGCCTACAACTAGCGCTTCCGAGGATTTCAACCTTCAGAAAATGTGCAGGTATATATAGTTCTGGTATAAGCTTAGCAATATTTATTTTCCTTCTTCAATAAGTATTTGCCTGCTCACGAATCCAGTCCATGTTCAAATTTCCCTTTTTCTGGCAAATTTGTCAAAAATTTCAGCATGCTTATTGTTTAACGTCTATCTTGTTTTACAACTTTCTATCGGAGATCTTCACAAGAAACAATCGACTTATATGAAGAGGCTTAGCTACAAGAGGTAAGACGAAAAAAATGAAATTTCTGCAAAGGAACTCTGGACCATACAAAAAGATTTGTTATTTACAAAAACATTTGTGTCTGTTATGCAAGGCCAAGATCGATACGATTTGGAGATGAGCTTCCATGGAAGTAGGTCTATGATGGAAGATAATGATTTTGATGAAATTATTCGGTTTCTTTTTTAAAATAATTGCATTGCATTGAATTGAATTGTATTAGTTTTGCTTCTTTGGATTTACAGTTCATAATGGGTGCATCAATTCACAATATAAAGTCCTCGAATTTGCTCATAGATTTTGGCATCTACAATCTTTATCTTAGGATTTCCACGAGCAGCAAATGGCTAGGGTGAGGAAAAGTGAGGGGATTACTGCAAAGAGGGAAAATGAAATTTAACAGGAAAGTCAAAACCACCATCCTGTTTGTGATACTGAAACTAAGCTTAAAAAATAATGAAGGATCTTTCGTTTTGGTTATTGATCAGGTAAAAATCACTGCATATGGTACCTGTTGGATTACATGGCTAAATACTACGGAAACATAAACAAGGTACATGCTAGTAATCAGAATTACGTAGCGGAAGATGTGCACATACCTTAAACCTTTTACGTAGTCCCAAGATCTTGCTGAGGGATTTCTCGATCCACCGGACGGAACCCGTAGAGGTTCTTGTTAAGGAAGCCCTACGCGGTATAGTCTCCACAGCAAAGCCTCTGATTGATTCTTGGCAGGGACAGATCTCTGGAGTGTTTTGCTCAAAGCAAATTGGCACACCCTTGGTGACTTGTGTGGTTCGACCAAAGTAGGTGTTTATAGGGAAGAGGGTTTTTCTCTCAAATCACCATAAAGGAGGAGTTGTGAATTACCCTAATAAAACCCCTAACACTCCCTATTTATATGAGGAGCAAAGTGGACAAAAGTCCACTTTGCCCCCTACATGTTTCAGCCGGCCTATGGAGTTTAAGGGAGGCCCAATTTTGGGCCTCTCATGTCAATTGGGATTTGGGTCAAGCCCAATTTCTCTAATGTGACATTAACCCAATGTCTTAGGTAACATATACATATTAATGGGCTTCCATTTACAGCACCCAATCACCATATGCTAACAGCTCCCACTCGCTGGAATGGGAGGGTGTCTGTTAATGTATTGTTTTCCAAATCGCATCAACATTTCACTCTTCTGATCTTTCCCCTGCTTCCGAATAGTTCATATGAGGTTTGCCGTGCGACCAGCGGATACGACAGGCATCGTGCTACTCATTTGTTAGGAGTGTTGTAGCGCCCGCGGAACGTTGATTCCCTATCTTAAATCAACCTGTTAAAAACATCAAATTGTATCGCGTTGTATCCTAGGTCAACTATTAATTCTCCAATTGCCTAGTTTCTGATGGGTTCTGCTATGGCCGTTAGGCCCCTTAACGGCGAGGAAACGGCGAACAGGCCCACTGGGCCCTAAATTAAGGTCAAGATGACCCAGGTGAAGGGTCCCGACGTAGGGAGTCCCGATGATGAAAGGTCCCGACAGAGTCGGTCCCGATAGGTGAGCTGGAAGCTCCCGATGAGAAGCCTTTAAGTAGGCCCTGATGACGAATCCCTGAGAACGATTGGCCCTGTCACGATGACGAGGGGCCCCGAGCGATGACATAACGAGATAACTCTGGAGTCCCCGATATTAGTCGGGACTTGTTATCAGAGGTTAAGGCCAAGATACGCGGGGCGTGGCCGAGATACGCGGAACGTGGTTGAGATACACGGAGCGTGGCCGCTGGTGTCGGAGCTGAGGGATCGATCTACTCATCCGTTCGTTCCTTGACTCATTGATACCCTTGCCCCGCCAGGGCTGGGTATCCCCACGATAAAGGAGTACGATGTCGAGGGAGATCTGGTTCGTCATGTCTAGAAGCACCTCATGGCGTGTCTGGGCAGAGCCCCGAATGAAGATATTTTGTGTACACTGTTCCCGAACACACTTGGCGAGAGAGCCCTAACCTGGTTCTTCAGTCTGCCCCCAGGCTGTATCACTTGCTGGGCGGATATGCACGACCGCTTCATACAGCAATACAAGGGTCGCAGACGTTTGCTGAATAGTGTGAGGTCCCTGACCCAGGTGGTACAGAGGCCCGATGAGTTGCTGGCGCACTATTACCAGCGATACACTGCTAGCGTGGCGGAGATTGACGAGGAAATTTCGGAGGGTGAAACCATCCGCAGCTTCATTCGGAACCTAACAGCCCCTTACGGTTCCGACCTGATGCACAGCGTGGCTGAGAAGGCTGTGTGAAATATGGAGGCACTACAGAAAAGGGTAAAGCGGCAAATCGATGTCCAAGAATCGAAGATAGCCGCTGGAGAGCTTGAGCCCCCGAAGTTGAATAACGGAAAGAAGTCGGTCAAACCCTTAGACGAGCGCAAGTCGAAGGATAAAGCCGAGAGCAGTCGGGGTCGAGGTCGCCCTGATCGGAGGGATGATAGGCGTTCCTCGAAGAATGACAGGCGGGAGGATCATGACATTCCTCTCAACAGCTCTATGGCGGAGGTGTTAACGGTCATGGAGCGACAGGGTATCTCTAGGTACCCCCCGAAGAAAGAAGGAGAATTCTTGGGATCCCGCACAGATCGCTAGTGTCGATTCCATCGCGCGAATGGCCACGACACCAATCACTGTCGGGAATTGAAGAAGGAGATCGAAAAGCTGATCCAGAAAGGGAAGCTTAAGGAATTTGTCGGGGATAAGCGGTGTCGATCCCGCTCTCGATCCCGATCACGGTCCCGTTCCCGATCCCGTGATTGGTCCCCAAAGAAGAAGAGGTCCGACCCGGAATCTTCTGGTGCCCGTAAGGAAAAGCGAGGCACAATCAACGTGATTCACGGAGGGTTTGCCGCAGGGGGTGATACCTCGTCCTCCCGAGAGGTTTATGCCTCTAGAATTCCTACTGCTGTGGTGCTGAGTAAGAGGTCCCGATCTTGGACCCTGAAGGAAGAGATGGTGATCTCCTTTTCGTCGGAGGATCTCATAGGCGTGGAGACTCCGCATGATGACGCTCTGGTCGTGACCTTGGATGTGAACGGGTATGAGATGAAGCGAATTCTGATCGATGGAGGGAGCTCCTCCGATATTCTATTCATGGATGCACTGGAGGCCATGGGGAAAACGAAGAAGGACCTAAAGGAGGCGAACTTCCCGATGGTTGGATTCTCTGGCTTCACCTCCTATCTGCTAGGAGTGATCACCTTACCAGTGGAGTTTGGTAGCGGGTGGAGATGCGAGAGGAGAAACGTGGAGTTTGTGGTAGTCGAATCTGCGGGGACCTACAACGCGATTATCGGGAGAACTACCATCAACCCCCTAATGGCCGTTACCTCGACCGTTCACCAGAAGATGAAGTTCCCGACTGACCATGGAGTCGGAGAGGTCAAGGGCGACCAGGTGGCTTCCAGAAAGTGTTATGTAAACGCCACCCGCAGGAGGAGACGAGAGGCCATGACTGTCCTCCAGACAGATGCTGATCCTAGAGAAGAGTTTGGGCGTCCCGCCCCTGTGGAGGATCTGAAGGAAGTCGAGATTGACGGACCTCAGAGGAAGGTGAAAATCGGATCTGCTTTGACCGAAGAGACAGCCCGAAAATTGATTGAGCTGCAGAAGGAGTTCAAGGAGCTGTTTGCCTGGTCCCCGAGTGACATGCCAGGAATCAGCCCCGACGTGATTGTGCATGAGCTGAAGATTGATCCCACGATCAAACCTATCGCACAGAAAAGACGTCCGATGGGCACAGACAAGAGGATTGCAATCCAGCAGGAGGTAGGCAGGTTGCTCGATGCTGGGTTTATCAAGGAGCTCCGATTCCAGACCTAGGTTGCTAATCCGGTACTGGTGAAGAAGAGCAACGGGAAGTGGCGAATGTGCGTTGATTTCCGCGATCTGAATAAGGCTTGCCCGAAAGACTGTTACCCGCTCCCGAGAATCGACCAGCTGGTGGATGCCACGTCGGGACATGAGCTGTTGAGCTTTATGGATGCGTACTCGGGCTACAACCAGATCAAGATGGCTAAGGAGGACGCTCCTCACACAGCATTTTACGCAGACAATGACATCTACCACTACGATGTCATGCCTTTCGGGTTGATCAATGCCGGGGCAACCTACCAGCGGATGGTGAACAAGCTGTTCGGAGATATGCTAGGGGAGACCATGGAGGCTTACGTGGATGATATGTTGGTGAAGTCCCGACAAGCTGAGGATCATGTGCACAACCTAGCTATGGCGTTTGAGCGGATGAGGCTTCATCAGGTTCGCTTAAACCCAACCAAATGCGCCTTCGGAGTCCACTCAGGGAAATTTTTGGGCTTTATGGTGAGCCAGAGAGGAATTGAGGTGAATCCTGAGAAACTGAGGGCGATCGAGGAGATGCAGTCTCCGATAAACCATCGGGAGGTGCAGGTGCTGAATGGCCGACTGGCAGCAATGAATCGCTTCTTGTCCAAAGCAAGTGACCGATCAATGCCATTTTTTGAAGTCCTGAGGGCCAACAAGAAGTTTGAGTGGACCGCCAAGTGTGAAGAAGCGTTCCAAGCACTCAAGCAGCACCTTCGCACACTCCCACCGTTGGCGAAACCGGTTCCAGGCGAGCCGCTCTATCTTTACTTGGCTGTTTCTGAATTTGCCATTAGTGAAGGTTGTCGAGGGTAATCAAGTCCATGTCTGTTATGTAAGCAAGGCGTTTGCCAAGTCTGAATTGAATTATCCTGCCGTTGAGAAGTATCTCTTTGCGCTGATTATAACTGCTCGGAAGCTGAGGCCCTATTTCCATGCACACGAGATTACTGTGTTGACGAACCAGCCTCTGAAGCATTTTTGAACCGACCTGATGCGTCGGGGAGATTAGTAAAATGGGCAGTCGAGCTTAGTGAGTTTCGCATACACTTTGCTCCGAGAACGGCTATTAAGGGCCAGGCATTGGCGGATTTCATAGCAGAATCTACAGCCCCCGATCTGGAAGAAGCGGGCCCTGTAGAGGGGGCAACCATGGAGGTCCCGACAGAAGAACAATCAGAGAAGGCAGAGCAATCAGAACAGCCAAACGAGGAAAATACCTGGGAGATGTACACGGATGGCTCCTCGAGTTCGGACGGATCAGGAGCAGGCTTTGTGTTGATACCACCAGGTGAAGGTGAGCCGCTTCGATATGCCTTGGCCTTAACGTTTAAGGCCACGAACAACGAAGCTGAGTACGAGGCGCTTATCACGAGCCTAAAAATTGCCAAAGGTACGGGAGTTGCTCACTTGAGAATAAAGTGTGACGCGACCCTGATTGTGAACCAAGTCCAAGGACGATACGAGGCGAAGAGCCCAACGATGAGGAAGTATCTTCGCGAGGTACAAGTCTTGAAGGAGAGCTTTAAAAGCTTCGACATCGAGGCGATCCCGAGGGAAGAAAACGTGGAGGCAGATGCCTTAAGCAAATTTGCCTTGGGGGCATCCCTGGAGGAAAGCCGGAAGGTGCACTTCTTGGAGAGGGTGATCTTGTCAACCACCGACCCAACACAGGTATGTGCTATTGAAGCAGGTTCGGAGGAGGAGCCCACTTGGATGACCCCGATAGTCGCGTACCTGACTACGGGGGCAGTCCCCGATGATAGAGTAATAGCTGACAGGATACGTCGGATCGCGGCTAATTATGTGATGCTGGACAATCAGCTATACAAGAAGGGCTGGTTCTCGACTCCGTACTTGAAGTGTGTGGCTGAGCCCGACACAAGTCGAATCTTAAAGGAGGTACATGAAGGGGTCGCGGCTTGTCACGAAGGGGCCCGATCCATTATGAGGAAAGTGCTGAACTTGGGCTATTATTGGCCTACGATGAGCAAGGAGGCGACGGCGTTGGTCCGATCCTGTGACGCGTGCCAGAGGTACGCCCCGAGTATTGTGGCTCCGGCTGCTAATCTGACGTCCATCAAGAGTGCTTGGCCCTTCGCGCGGTGGGGCATCGACTTGGTGGGACCTCTTCCACAAGCACAAGGCCAATGTAAGTATTTACTTGTAGCTATCGATTATTTTTCGAAATGGATAGAGGCAAAGGCGTTGGCCAGAACGACGGGGAACCAGATCGTCAAGTTCCTCCAGACCCATATTGTGTCTAGATACGAGATTCCTAAGGTGGTGATCAGCGACAATGGTCCACCGTTTAACGGGTCTCATGTGAAGGAGTATCTGGAGGAGTTGAGTATTGAGCATCGGACAACTTCTGTACGCCATGCTCAGACTAATGGCCAAGTGGAATCAGCCAACAAAATCGTGATGGATGGCCTGAAGAAAAGAGTCTATGCCTTAAAGGGCAAATGGCTGAACGAGCTGGAAAACGTGCTTTGGGCCGTTAGAACGACGCCCAAACAAGCAACTGGGGAGACTCCGTTTGGCCTTGTTTATGGCACGGAGGCTGTTGCTCCCGTGGAGGTGGCCGTAGCATCAAATCAGATGAGATATTACGAGCCTCTGACGAACGATGAAATGAGACGTCTGGACTTGGACTTACTCGAAGAGAAGAGGCGGGAAGCCGACGAAGTCCAGGCTCGAATGCGTTTAGCGACGGCCAGGTATTACAATCGGCGAGTAAAGTCCCGACAATTCTTCGTCGGGGAGCTGGTTTGGCGTCGCAACGAGTTTACCCTTTTGGATCGGATCAGCAAGATGTCACCGAAATGGGAAGGACCTTACAAGGTCGTGGGGATGCCAGCCCCGAATGCATACAAGTTGGAAGACCACGATGGCAGAGTATTAAAGCATTCTTTTAGTGGCGAACACTTGAAGAAACACTATGCCTGATGAAAAGTCGCCTTAAGTGGTGCCCGATAAAAAGTCGCCTTAAGTGGTGCCCGAAGAAAAGTCGCCTTAGGTGTGCCCGATGAAAAGCCGCCTTAAGTGGTGCACGATGTAAAATCGCCTTAAGTGGTGTATGTTATTTATCTTTTGATTCGATGTAAATGAATTTTGTGCCATCAATAAATAAAGAGGTTGCTTCCAATCAGAGCTATTCTTAGATTTATTCTAAGCGTTATAAAGTCGCCTTAAGTGGTGCACGATGTAAAGTCGCCTTCAGTGGTGCACGATATTAAGTCGCCTTAAGTGGCGCAAGTTGAAAAGTCGCCTTAAGTGGTGCACGATGTAAAGTCGCCTTCAGTGGTGCACGATATTAAGTCGCCTTAAGTGGCGCAAGTTGAAAAGTCGCCTTAGGTGGTGCACGATGTAAAGTCGCCTTCAGTGGTGCACGATATTAAGTCGCCTTAAGTGGCGCAAGTTGAAAAGTCGCCTTAAGTGGTGCACGATGTAAAGTCGCCTTCAGTGGTGCACGATATTAAGTCGCCTTAGGTGGCACAAGTTGAAAAGTCGCCTTAAGTGGTGCACGATATTAAGTCGTCCTAATTGATGCGTGATTCTTAGATTTACTCTAAGTATTGTTAAAGTCGCCTTGAGTGCTGCACGAGAAAAGTCATCTTGAATGATGCACGAGATAAAGTCGTCTTAAATGATGCACGAGATTAAGCCGTCTTAAGTATTGGAAAGTCGCCTTAAGAGGTGCATGATGGTAAGTCGCCTTAAGTGGTGCAAGTTAGTAAATCGTCTTAAGTGACGTATGAGAATATCTCAAGTGTCGAGGTTTCGACTCAAGAAAGTATAATAAAGCCACTTGGAGAAGTGCAATGAAAAAATCGGAACTAAGAGAGTCTGATATTAATAGGGCTCGAAGGCCCGATGATTACAAAAAGAAGAGAATACAAGGACTCTAAAGATAAGCAGTTAGGCTTGGTCCTTGTCGGCTGCATAAACAGGAGCAGGGTTCACGAGGTTTGTTGCAGAAGGCTCCACATGGTCAACCACTGGAGGGTCGACTATCGGGGCCATGGGATGGAGAAGTTTTTGATGAAGTAGCTCCTCTTCACTCTGAACTTGTGGTATGCATTTCCTGCCTTGAGCATCAGCTTCTCTGGTAAAGAGCCGGAGAGCTGTATCATAAACAGTGCTGGAAATCTCGTTCAGAGCATAATCGAAGTTGAAAGGCTTCCTCCCCTCGGAACTAGATCCGCTGTCTGAAATCAGGCATGGAAAGGCACGTTGGGTTTTCCCGGGAAATTACAAACAAACAAAACAGAGATGAAGGAAGGAGATGGGCGAACAATAAAGAAGAAACCATTACCAGCCATGATGATTGAAGGTTGAAGGAATGAACTTGACGTTGCCGGAAAGGTGATCGGAGGAACACTAAGGTCTTCGGAATTGCAGAGCTTGAATTTGCAGAGAAGTTGTAGAGAACTTTTGAAAATTCAGAGATGGTAAAAGGAAACTACACCCTGGGTGAGGTTTTATAGGCGAAGAGGACAGTCGAAGGGGCACTTCAATCTAAATCGTCGAAGTTGAAGCAATCTGATCTGGACCGTTGAGATGTGACGTGCAGAATGGTGATAGGCGCAATGATGAAATAGCCTGAAAAGCACTTTTCAGAAAAAGCAGGCGCGAAAAAATCAGGCACAGGTACTGAGGACGTCATCTGTTGCATTTAATGACTGGGGAACCGAGGAGCCCTCTCGAATTTGGCAGTTATCCACAGGGTATTGAGGAAACGTAAACAAGAAGACTCACACTAAGTGATCATGCCAAGGGAAAGATCCCGACTTCAACGTCGGGAGGTCGGGAGTAGAGAAGACACGACGAACTGTAAGTCCCTCATGTCTTGGGGGCAAATGATGGGTTCTGCTATGGCCGTTAGGCCCCTTAACGGCGAGGAAACGGCGAACAGGACCACTGGGCCCTAAATGAAGGTCAAGATGACCCAGGTGAAGGGTCCCGACGTAGGGAGTCCCGATGATGAAAGGTCCCGACAGAGTCAGTCCCGATAGGTGAGCTGGAAGCTCCCGATGAGAAGTCTTTAAGTAGGCCCTGATGACGAATCCCTGAGAACAATTGGCCCTGTCACGATGACGAGGGGCCCCGAGCGGTGACATAACGAGATAAATCTGGAGTCCCCGATATTAGTCGGGACTTGTTATCAGAGGTTAAGGCCAAGATACGCGGGGCGTGGCTGAGATACGCGGAACGTGGTTGAGATACACGGAGCGTGGCCGAGATACGCGGGGCGTGGCCGAGATAAGCGAGATCATGGCCTAGATAGGCGGGATCGCACCCGAGATATGCGGAATACGGGCTAACCACCCCCAACGGTTCACCAGGTAACTGAGGTACCTCTCCGCCTATAAAAGGGCAGAGGCTACCTCAGATCAGTACGTTGTGTTATACACTTTGAGATTACTGCTTGCCAGTCCATACGAGATACTCATTTAAGCATCGGAGAGGGATTCTGGGTCACCGCCCGGTCTATCCCCTCTTTGCAGGACCACGTGGAGCGAAGGAGCTAGGATCGCCGTCAAAGACCGTACCGGAGTTCCACCGTGATCCACGTTGATTCCCTATCTTAAATCAACCTGTTAAAAACATCAAATTGTATCGCGCTGTATCCTAGGTCAACTATTAATTCTCCAGTTGCCTAGTTTTCACAGAGGAATACTTCTCCATAGCATCCGTACAAGTATTCAAAACCTTCAACTAATATCTGGTTGGTGGCCACCTAGTGAATACAAGAGTCGGTGAATTACAGTTGAACTTGACCATCCCCATCGCTCATACCCTTAGTCAAACACAACTGGTTTCCAAAGACATGGTAATTTGGCCTTTTTCTTCAGCACTGCGCTCATACGCCGAGAAGCAAACATTGAGCCTAACCTTAGGTATGAGTTCTGAGTCCATGAAGATACTTCGGGTGCCTCTTCATAAGGCTCCCGGGATCAATCACACGCTCGTGGTGAAGAAGTTTGCGCCCATCCGAATCTCGTGGATTCTACCTAACACAACCGAGCATGACCCCGTGGTCGAACATGGTACGCGTAGTATGAAGCACGCGTCGATAGCATACCCGAACATCGTCAGGTGTGGGATATGTTAATGATGCTATCGCATATTTTCATCTGGCCCAGAATATGGTTAATGAAAAACACAGTTCATCGCCGGCGATGTGCAAAACGAAGATTATGTCGTGTTACTCCGAAACCAAATGATCGTTTTGCGTAACCAAGTTTATCCAATTGGTTCTTAGCTAGTCTTGCTTCGACAGAGGTCCCCCTCTCTTACAAGACGACCGTGCCCGTGTGACAAGGCAAGGCCCACATTCGACATAATATAGGCAGAGGATTGCGTCCTCCAACGGCTTAGTTTATAAACCGTAAATCCGATGTAATCAAACATTATGACGTCGATGAATCATAAACTCAAATTGCAATTCTCTCATTTATCAAAAATGTAACTTTAAATTATTAAAATGTTATCACAGATATACGCCAAATTTTAAATCCTACGCAATCCAAGCAGTTTAACATGCTTTTCAAATGTCTCTCTTCGTAATGGTTTAGTTAATGGGTCCGCAACCATTTTATTAGTGGGCGAGTATTCTAAAGTGATTATATTGTCTTCTACCATAGATTTAGTGTTGAGATCGTTTCCACTTGGGATATCTCGAACTGCTTTTCACGGACCTCGATCCTCGATCCACGAACTAACTTTGGCTCCTACCTCGATCCTCGAACTAACTTTGATCTCTGTCTCAATCTTCTATACGCCAGGTCCTGCAGAGCGGGCGATAACCAGCATGGAGAGAGGGGGGTGGTGCTAGTTGTGCCCTCTCCAATGCTAAAGTCAGGATTTTAGAGAGAGAAAGTTCAGAGAGAGGTCAGAGCACAAATAGCCAATTTTCCAGAGTTTCGAGTTAACTTATAAAATGGGAGGTCTAGGTCCCTATTTATAGGAAACTCGAGAACCGTACCCGATTTAATGCCGGCTTACAGGAAAATGCTTACCGACATCGAGGTTGGCTATATGCGCACTGACTTCTCATACTTAGAAAAAATAGGAGTAAACACGCAGTACTAGTCGGTAATCTGAACCATGTCGACATCCGACATGGTCTGGATTGCCTTCCGGCAATCCGGAAGTCCCCGGTCCGGGTGCGGCGTGCATCCAGACCGTTTTTACCCGGGGTAACTGCAGTAAGATCCGTTTTTGTGGTTCTGGCGTGTTCGCGAGGTCCGAAACGTAAATATGAACCCGAATAGGTTAGATATCCACCACTAATCTGATACGAGGATCCCTTCATTGTGTAGGAAACTTCCCTTAGTGCAGATGTGATAGGTGCGGACATGTCGGGAGCGGAGCTTTTCAAGTACCACTCACCGTATGTGTTCGTGAATATGTACGTACAAGGAGAGACTATGCATTGCTGTATGCATCCTTTAGTCGATACACGTCAATGCTTCCTTAGTATGGTGCACATACATATATATGATCGTTGATTTGTATCGTTTCCAAGGGAAGAGCTGATGTTTGAGTAGAATATTCGCTGAGATGTCGTGAGTTATAATTATCTTGGAGACTTGTTGTGATGATGCAAATGATATATACGCGACCATTACCTGGCTTAGATGCCTAAGTAGAATGTCTATAGATAGAAAATTCCAGAGAGTGTTGCATATAGCTCCTCCTAGTGTTGTTCTCCAGATAAGATGTGTCATTGAGACATCTCTTGGATGTACATATAACCTGTCTCAAATTAGTCGCAATACTTTGAGATATATATAGGTTAAGGAATAGAATGGAGTTATAAATCTCTTCATATGGCTCTATCGCCTGCACTGCCAATATGACTGGATCAAACTATTCACGACTAGTCTGTTCCGTTCAGTTTGGATTCTGTTTTGACTAATCCAGGCTACCCTGAGTAGTTGTCCTACTTGAGTGGTCTGATTTATTCATAGTAGTGCTGTTATGAATTTGTTATCTCATACCTGAGTTTACCTTTGGCAATAACGCGTATTACCTGGACCTTGTTTTAGTAGGAGATATCGTCTTTTGAGGGCGATGCTTGGTGTCATCCTGAAAAAGCCCAACACTTGGGATATGTATTGGTCTTGAGTCATTAAACGTATTTATTGATCCTGTTAAATCGTATGTGCTTGGAATATCGTATCTCAAGTGTTAAATCGTTAAGTGTTGAGATCCAAACCAGGTTTGGTTGTGAATATCGTATCTCAAGTGTTGAGATACGATACAAACGGATATCTCAACTTGGGATATCTCGAATTGCTAAAACTGGATTCGATATCCGTTTGGTGTGAATATCGTATCTCGAACTGGATTCGATCCAGTTCGATATTCACATGGAAAAGCCCAACACTTGAGATACGATATTCAGACCAAAGCTGAGTCATTTAGCTGGATCGATCCAGTTTGGGATATCCAGGTTTGGTGTGAATATCGTATCTCAACCAAAGCTGTGTTGAGATACGTTTTCAAGTGTTAACTCGGTAAGTGTTGAGATCCAAACCAGGACCAATACATACGTTTAATGACACCAATCGAATCTGTTTTAGCAGTTCGAGATATCCCAAGCTTTGGAAAAAGCCCTCTAAATTCTGCAAAGGCCCATTGGTAAAAGATGAAAGCAAATGGTGTGAAAATCACGAAGTGTTATATTCACTAGGTGGCCACCAACCGGATATTAGTTGAAGGTTGTGAATACTTGTACGGATGCCTTGGAGAAGTATTCATATGTGGAAACTAGGCAATTGGAGAATTACTGTTTACCAAGGATACAATGCGATACGATTAATGTTTTATTAACAGGTCGATTGACGACAGGGAATCAACGTTCCGCGAGCTCTACAACACTCCTAACAGATGAGTAGAACAATGCCCGTCGTATCCACCGGTCACACGACAAACCTCGTATGAACTGTTCAGAAGCAGGGGCAAGATCTGAAGACTGAAATGTTAATGCGATTCGGACAACGATCTATTAACAGGCACCGTCCCATTCCGGCAAGTGGGAGCTGTTGGCATAAGGTGTACGGGCGCCGTAAATGGTAGCCCGTTAATATATGTATAAGTTACCTAAGACAATTAGGTAAATATCACATTAGGGTAATTAGGCCAGACCCAAATCCCTAATGACATGAGAGGCCCAAAATTGGGCCTCCCTTATACAATGGATGGTTCGGCCGAATTGGAGTACCACATAGAATAGAGTGGACTTTTGTCCACTCCATTCCTCCTATATATTGAGGTGTATTGGGGTTTTCACAGTACAATTCATAACTCTTCCTAAGGTTTAATTGGAGTGAATTCCCTCACTCCCTAGTCTATTTCGGCCGAAACACACTCCTCACCAAGGGTGTGCCAAATTTCTTTCTAAGCAATCAATCCGAGGATCTGTCCCCGCCGAAGAACTGATCAGAGGATTTGTTGTGGAGACATACTTCGTGGGACTTCTTTCTAAGAACTTGCACGAGGTGCCGACTGGTGGATCGTGAACTCCCTCCACAACATCTTGGGCAAAGGATTCATCTAATAGGTATGTGTGAATACTTCCGCTGCGTAATTTAGATTACTAGCACTTACACGTTTTAGTGTTTCCTAGTATTACGTCCCGTAATCCAACAAATACTTCAAGAGGTTGTATAGAATGTGAAGTTGAGTTCTAATCAACTTGAAAAAAAAAAATCAACTATTTACACATGTTGATGCACTCGGTGAAAAAAAAAAAATTGGCTATCAGGTTAAGGGGCTAGACGAAACTAGTTTAGTCAATGACGACGATTATGTGTTTCTCAGGAAGCCTATATCAACAAGCTATATTTAAGCTAGAATTGATTGGATATAGTGACGCCAACCACGGTGGTGATCTAGATTCTTGATGATTGTAAGTCCACCTCAGGAGGAGTGTTTCTTCTTGCTAATACTGTCATCTCTCTCGGATGAGAAATAAGCAATCATGTGTCGCATTGTCCACTGTGGAATCCGAATTCGTAGCTTTCTCAAATAATGCACAGGAGACTGTCTGGCTAAGGAGGCTGACAACCGCCCTGCTTGACGTCGATGACAGGAATAAAACTTTGTGCATACTCTGGCAGTCAAGCAGTGATAGTGTTGGAATTAGGGCACTACGGAAACAAAAACTCATGTTACATGCTATGTAACTAATTGCACAGCGGAAATGGTGCACAAACCTATAATGCTTTCGGTAGTCCCAGAAACGTGACACTTGACAAGGAGTAAGGCTGGCAATTCATGCGAGTTCGTGTCGTGCTAGGTTCGTGTTGTGTTCTAGAGGTCAGCCCAAACACGGCCCAACACTAAGGCGTACCAATTTAGTTCAGTAGAACACAACATGAGAAAAACACGACACAGACCGACACGAAAAATCGGCACGAAAAATCTTTAGTAAACTGAATAAAATATTCACACATAATAATTTTTTAAGCTACTCAATACATAGATAATTTAATCCAAACATCATAGAGTAGCATTGCAAAAATAGGTCATGCTAGCTTTAGATAGGTTTATATTAGTACAAATTATTGTATTTATATATATAACTATCTTGTTATCGTGTCGGGCCGTGTCACCGATATCAAACACGATATTAGGTATTTAATAATGCATTTTATATATCGTTTGATATATATTTTAATCAGTAATATATAATTATTTTCATTTTTTATGTGCAGCACGAGTTAATATTATTTTTTTGTAGGTGAAAGCAACTAATGTCGACGTATATTGGGAAGTTAAGACATTGATAAACACTCTATTAAACTCCTCAGTGGATGAGTTAAACAGAATATAGGGATAGATCTGTCTGAGACAAATTTGCATTGCAACTTCAAGAGGTTGTAGAGAAGGTGAAGTTAAGTTCTAATCAACCTGCAAAAAAAAAAAATTCAACTATTTTTACATGTTGATGCAGTCGGTGTAAAAAAAATTTGGCTATGATGTTTTCTTTATCTAAATTTGGAAAATTCCTGTTAATTTGTAATATCATATTTAAATAAAGGTTGAATTTCCGTTGTATGGAATTGACTAGAATCCATATCATTCCTTTTGATTTTATTCAATATTAATATACGTATTTTTAACTGATATGGTGAAAAACACAGTATATAAAGAAGTAATTTAAGGTAACATTCTTAGATTCCAGTTCCTCGGTTATACTTTTCCAGCATTAAGTTATAACATATAATGGTAATATTTTGTTTTCACAAGCTGACAAAAAAACATCATTTTTCAAACATGCGGAAAGAGACCAGGACAAACGGAAACTGACCGTTCTTTGTTTCATCCCACCTATTCATCTCACTAAGGGATGTTTGATTTTAGGGTTAAATGTACTTTTCACACCACATGTTTGACCGAATGTGTCTTCTAGTACCGGATATTTGGTTTTGTATACTTTTGGTACCAAAAGTTTGAAAAAAAAAATGTGGGTTTTGGTACATCCGTTAGTTGATCGTTAAATAACATGTGCAAGTCATGTGACCCACCCGGGACTTTTGATTTTGTTTAATTTGGTCCCTCTAATATATTTCTAACTTTTATTTTGTTTAATTTAATCATAAAACTTCAAAATCGAACACAATTGAACTAATCAAACCAGATTGACCTAGCCGGAACTAGCCTAGGTCTAGGTCGGATCCTGAGTCAATTGAACCTTAAACCCTACACCCCGATTGGGGCTAGGTCTCAATTAACACGCTCGGTTGGGCCGCTTCCATTAGTTGTTGATTTAGTTTATTTGTTGTTCAAATTCATGGTTGGTTATTTGTAATCGGATTTGAATGGCATTTCGTACAAGAAAAGGCTGCTCAATATGTTATTTTAGTAGTTGGCCAGATAATACAATTAATTTACTTAATTATTAGTATATTTTTCTTATTGATAATAATATAATTATTATAATCAAGATTATAGGTACATTATAATAAGATAAGATTATGAGGGGGGGGGGGGGGGGGGGGGGGTAATTGTCCATCATTCATTTCGGATTAGGATACTCCACCACGACTTCCACTCCGCACTACTTTCAATTAGAAGAAGTAAAAAGACAAAAAATTACACTAATTTTTGTACCACACCGAATTAACACTAATTTTTGTACCACACCGAATGAATAGAGAGGGTTAATTCGGTTATAAATAGAGGGGACTAATATGATAGTATCAATCCGATGATGGGCTGGGCGATGATTCAAGCACAATAGTTGACTGATTTGGTGGCGGCGGCTCTATGAGCCCAGACATCGGAGGATTATATGTTTTGAAACATCGTCTTCGTCTTCTTCCCACCATTAATTACTGCCAAGGAGCAGCAGCAATGAAATTGATTTCTTTTCTTTTGGACAAAATCTAATAGACACACCAATTCTTATACTTACACTTAAGGCCGCAGCTCCATTAGCATTATTACCTGATATTGAGCAACACAAGTCAAGTCTCATTGTGAGAAAGTATAATAATACATAAGGGGACTTTTTTTCATTGAATCTAACAACAATTTTTTTTTCCCCAATTCGGATTGACCCCCTCAAAATAACCCAATTTCAAGCATGTCACAACTTTCTTTTTTCTTTCAATCTCAGAAATAACCCAATTTCAACCATGTCAGTGCAGAAGGAACAAAAACCCCTAATTAGCAGCAGCAGCAGCAATGAAATACCCATTTGAATTTCAAACCATTGCAATTAAATTGATTTCTTTTTTTTGGACAAAATCCCAGATATTGAGCAACACAAGTCAAGTCTCATTGGAGAAAGTATAATAATACATAAGGGGGCTTGTACCTTCAATCTAAGATGACTTTTTTTTCATTGAATCTAACAACAATTTTTTTTCCCCAATTCGGATTGACCCCCTCTATAAACTCAAAATAACCCAATTGCAACCTTATCTTATATTTAGTAAAAAACTAAATTATTAAAATATTTTCAAAAAAGTCTATAAGATATGAAATTGTAAAAATATTTAATTCTAATTATTGTAATTTGGGCATTATAAAATTGTAAAATTTTTAACGATATATATATATTTTTTGTATGATATTGTATCATTCTAAAATTTCATTCAAATTTTATTTGACGTTATTTTAGTAGTATAGTAGAACATTATTTTTAGTAATTTTAGAAAATATATTTCGTCCATAATGAACGGAAAATTTGACGGTGCTACCATATATCTCACATTATCAAAAGTCCATATAGCAATTAGGTACAAAAATAACTTTAGCTAGCAAATTGCACATTTAGACAAAGTTCAACTAGTAATTTGGTAATTAACCCATTTACATATTGTCTACTAACAACTTTTAGTTTTTAAACGAGACTAATACTGTAAACGAAAGTTTAAACAATTTAATTTCCAATATATAAATGGGTTTATATAATTTATGAAACAAACATAATGTTAGTATGTTAAGTCGAAATAAACATCAATAAAACTGTAATCATAGACATCCCGACAATATTTTTCATACCAAATTCCGAAATCAGATGCAATTGCACTACATGCCATTATTTGCAACTTTGATTGCACAGTTGGAATTAAGTAAGCCAGACTTACAAAATCTAAATTTTAATAATATATATCTCCCATTTAGCCATAAATACAAAGTAATATGTCCCATTGAATAATTAAAAGGATAGAAATACGTATTGGGAAATGGAGGGAAATTCAAATGAATTTGGAACATATTTTTTGAATTTTCAAAATTTCCCCCTACCTTATTTAATCTTTCCTATATATTCAATTACTTTAATGCCTCCTCTCATTGCAGTCACAAAGCCTCTCTCTTCGCATTTTTCATGTCCAGTGGTGGAACGGCCACACCAACAGTCTCGTGAAACGCCAAGTCAGGTGAAATCTCAAGCTTCATCCCCTCCCATCCTTTTTTTCCGCTTAATATGTTGTTGCCGATGGTAATCCATGTTATGTCTAAGTTGTTAGTTTTACCAGGTTTGAAAAGCTTATTTTGGTGTCTGAAAGACTGCTCAAGTGCATCCAAGGAAAGGTGAAATCTCAAGCTCCCGTCCTTTTCTCTTCTTCACGTCACAGAAGGTCCATAACTGAGGAAAAAGGCTGGTGAGTGGTAGAAAATGGTTGCAAGAATGATGAAAAATGAAACGTTGCAGTTGATTCGATCGAATCCGCAGCAAAGTTGCCCTTTTTTTTTTTTTCATTTTTCTGACCATTTTCGACCACGCCTTCCTTCCTTTGTTCTTAGTTCTGGACTTAATGTGACGTTGTCTCTGTTGAATGATCTTGGTTTGCAGGTTCCGAAGTGTTGGATGGATTTGGCTGACACAAGTTATATATGTAAACTTATGGACAACTGTTATGTCAATATACGTTTTAATTTCAATGTTGTATTTCGGTGTAAACACAAAATGTATTATGCATTATCAATGTATGAATAAATATTTTTGTTACATCAGTTGTTGTCCAACGCTAAACAAAGATTACAGGAAGTAAAAGTATAATCCTGAAACCATCATACAGGAACTTGCACATACTACGTAATTCCATAAATTTGACTTGAACCCAGCCAATTCTAAATGTTTTGTGTCGAAAAAGTAATTGACATGTCAACAAGTGGCAATTAGCAATGGAAACGCGCGATGTGAAAATTAACTATCAGCATTGACCCACAATACAGTGAAGTAGGGCTGGCAATATGGGCTCGGCATGATGGGCCGACACGAACACGACACGAAAATTAAGGGTTTGGGTTTGATATTAGTGACACGACACGATAACATGATATTTTAAACTAAAATGGTTAAATAATTTTTTGTTGTTCAATTTACTATAGGTTTTTTGTGGCGGTTTTTCATGTTGCGCCGGGTTGGGCCGTGTTTGGGCTGACCCCCAGAACACGACACGAACATGGCACGACACGAACCCGCATGGTCCGCACGAATTTCCAGCCTTACTGTGAAGGAAACATATAGCAGTTCATTTGTACACTCAGATACCGTCTATTTGATCTGAACTAACCAACGCCAAAGGCTAACATTGGAATCACATAAGGTGGTGCTGAACATCACTATTTGAATTGACCTAACATCGACTCGCCAGAATACCTTTGGCATCGGATGCAAGGGTGCTAAATGGTCAGAACGAATACTCGTACTTTTATCACGTAGTAGCATTTCAGGTCGAAGTAGGAACAACCAAAGACGACATACTGCAACGAGGTTATGCAACTGCAATGGATGGTTTCAGTATTGACGGAATGGGTGACTAAATGTGCCTAATTAACGATTCCCCACTGTTAGTCTGAAGGCTTCCATCGGAAACGAAGAAGCAGCTACTAAAGATGCATATGCAGTAGCACCAGGCTGCAGCTCCGTAGGGCAACTTTAGCACCGGCCAATTGGGGTCGAGAGGGCGACAACGCGGCCTCCCAGGCGTCTGGTGCCGTCTTGACAGCGGATGGAACTCGGTCGGAAAATTTAACGACCGACTTATTGTACCTTGCGATTCCCGACGGGGGATTCTCCTCAGCAAATATTACTGACCGATTTTTCTCATCAGGAACGTTTCCGGCCGTTTCCCTGCTATGATTTTAATGACAGGCCGTATCCGACGGAAAACGACCGAAACAGACCATATCCGTTTGGATTCCGACCGATTCGGCTCGTGGGAAATCGTCGTTTTTCTTGTAGTGTGTGATGCCCAATCTCGAGTATATACATCTAGTATAACCACATTTGATATATCAAATGTGGTTATGCTAGGAACAGTAGGAAAATACCGGTCATACTCAATTCGTATGCATTTTAAACCAAAAAAAAAAAAATTAATAGATATATACAATTCCCCCTATTTCATTGCATTTTTTTAAATTATAATTACACATTTGTTTAAACACATCTACCACATAGTCTAAACACACTAGACTGCAAAATAGAGTTTTCTAAATAACTAACGCTTAAAGAATCAATCTATTGTTAACGACTAAATTCAATTTTAGTCGATAAAGTGTAACAATCAAATTTATTAACATATGTTGCTAAAGCAATGACAGCCATGGAATTTCATTGTGGTAACTTCATGGACGAATTCCCTAATGAATCATGTATAAGAGGAAAACGGAACACCATTTTTCTAAGCGTAAGAAGAATAAAATATAGGTAAAAATGTGTAGGTCATTTGAGCTTGATAGAAAGGAAAAAAATTCATTTGAAAACTGAAAAATTAAGTATAAGCATGGACATCATGTTGGCCTTATGGGTAAAGTTAAACGGATGAAGTGTAGTTATAATCCACGTGATCTATTTTCCTAATAATAACCAATACCTGTATTATTGGCCAAAAAAAAAAAAAACCAATACCTGTATGGAAAAGGGGTGGAAAATTGTTTTAAGTTTACACTCAAGATTCATTTGATGTAGTTAATATACAAGGTCAATTATCACCTACAACAAAAGCAATTATCAATCATAGCATGAACTTTCCCCAAGATTCGATTCGAGATTCAGATATTCACACTAGACTGCAAAATAGAGTTTTTTAAATTTTTTGATCCATGTTCTTCGTTTTCTATTCAGTATCCATTTTTTCGGGCAAAAAGTTGCAACTTTTAACATTTTTAGTTTGTTAATTATTACTGTATTAGTCCAATGAGCTTTGAGGCTTCCAAAACCAGCAAGATTGTCTTTGATATCTTATTTTTGCCTGGGTAATGTCGCATTTAGCCAAGTTTAAGTTGTTCTTTTCACTATTCTTGTCCTGTTTTATCCTGAAAAATGGTTATTTTCTTCAGGCTCAGGAGAGACCAAAACCCCAGATTTTAATTTGATGCATTGTGATTGAGAATCCATTGAATTGAACTTCTAAAAATGGAAAGAAATTCCCAAAAAGCCCTCAGCTTCATGAGAAGGATCAATCTAGATGCAGTTGGGGATTTAGGAGTGTGTTTGAACTCATCTTCCATAAACACTCTGCTAAGAAGCTGCTCTAAAAAAACGAACCGAATCAATCGCGATCCCTCCGGCCGGTGAGAATTAATCGATTATATTCATCACTCCATTTAGAATTTCAGATTACTAATTCGGGTTTTATTGTAATTCGCAGATAATGATACTTCAAGTAAGAAAATCAATACTTTTTGTGCGGCTAAAGCAAAGTTCTTGGTAAATCTCTCGCTTCGATCCGTTGAATTTATGCGTTTTTGAGTTTATTATGCTTAACATTGCTGAAATCGGCGCTGTCCGAAAATCTTCGTCGACCGAAATCGTCGCCGACCGAAATCGTCGTCAATCAAATATCGCGCTCGTCATACAAGAAGGTAATCGATACAAGGGTCGATTTCAAAAGAAACAACTGTTTCTCCGACTCACGGCAAGCAAAACTCTCGACTGGGGAATGGTTCGAGTAGGAACCTGCCTAGGTATGATTGTTCCATGCCTATCTCTACTATCAAATCTCTTATTGAACAAATGTATGTAGATTGTGTAGTACAGATTCTATTATAGTGTACTGTCATGTAAACTCCTGACTTGTTCAGTAATTTTTTACCAGAATATAAATGATTTACGTTTCCCATGTGACTACTCAAGGGCAGTAAACTAGTAGCCACTAGTTAGTACACTTTTCTACCAGAACTCGTAGCGGTAAGTTTGATGCGCATTAACATATAATTTTTTTAGTAAATATAATATGAAATGTTAAATTTCCAAATAAATATATATTGTTCAGATCTAAAATTGCAGAGATTCAAAAAGGGAGAGATATTACTCCTCACCCTATAATCATGTAATATCATGCAATTATTCATTCTTTACCGTAGATGTTGGGGTTGAAATTCAATATTTATAGTAATTACTCTATCTCTTATATGCAAATCAGATGCAAGATGAGATTGTTTAAGATGTAAAACATATATACTACATGTGCTATCATTCTGATGGACTGCCATAAAACAGTCCGTAAAAAAATACAATTTCTATTAACATACATTTTTTTTTTTAAAAGTTTAGAGGTTTATGAGTGCTTTTCATATTAAATTCACTAATATGTTCTCAAACTTTTATTTAAACCAATGTAAAGTTTTATTGCTCACCTCACATTTATTCTCTTAGAATTTGATTCTCATAGCTACTAAGTGGAACCAGTCTGGTATTTTCCGATCAATACTTTCATTACAAAAGTAAGTTGATTTGCTTATAATTTAGCTGATATTGTTGTTTTGCAGCATGTATGGGAAAATTACCGCAATCATAGGACAATTTGTCTTCAAGGTTCATATGACATGACCTCTTACAATTAATAATTAATTTTATTTATGCAGTTCGATTGAAAACTCATGATCATTTTGTTTGATGTAGGGGAGCCTTAATTATAAGAAAGTTTTGGGGGGTCCTGTTTTGGTTTATCTCAACTCTTCATGTACATGAGATGAGCCGAAATGTATGTGGGATGATATTGAAATAAAGGTTCACACTTTTACATTTTTCTCTTACTAATTAATGAGAATAGCTTCTCTCTGTATTTTGAGGAAATGACGTCATGTTGCATAAGTGACATTTAATATGATCAACATGCAGATGCAGAATGAAGTCCAAAGTGAGCCTCATAGTTTCCCGGCCTGACATCCTCAATGCAAACCGAAGCGAAAATGTCAACTACGTCCTTATGTTTCATGACAGGTGAATGATGGTAAGTCTGAAATATGATAAAATATGTTTGTACTTTTGTTGCTTTTTGCCATTTTTTTTGGTTTCTAGGTTTGTTGTGTCTGTTCGAGTTTAGTGCTTTGGGTTGCAGGTGTGTTTGGATGTTTAGGCTGCAGTGTTATTTCTGGTTTATGTATTCAATCTGGGCCTCACTTGGTCATGTAATACTTTAGGGTGTTTTTGGAACTTTTTACTTTTTTTTGGGACGAGTTCCTTATTGTATAAACTCAGGGTTGAACCTGAAAACTATGTGTTTGGGGTCCCCTTAATTAGTGTTATTAGGTGAGGAAGTGCCAGTTGAAGGAACCACTTCCGATGAACCGCAATTTCTTGTGCCGTTTGCTTTCTCTCTGAACCTTTGATCTTCAACCTCTCACGCTTCTCTCCACCTCAGGCGAAATTAGGGTTTCAGATTTTATCATGGTATCAGAGTGACAAGATGTTCTTGTCCATCAATCCTCTGTCGCTTCCGCTCTGTGATGTCTGCTACGAGGACAATCCCTGCATGCAAAGGCGATTCGCTGCTCTTCACTGTTTTCTGAGGCGATTCGTTTTTCGTCTCTGGTTCTCCTTGAGGCTCTTCACCGGGATTGTAAGATCTTTCTTATCTCCATCCTCTTCTCATGTCAAACGGATCTTTCCATCCCCTTTTCCTTCACTCATCTGACAACCCTGGTCAGACCTTATTGTCGCTGAAATTGACTGGCCAGGAAAATTTTCGAAAATGGAGAAGAGGAATGCAGATTATCCTGCTAGGAAAGAATAAACTAGGGTTTGTGACTGGATCTTGCAATCGTGATAGTTTTGATTTGAAGTTTCACGTGCTGTGGGATAGATTCGATGTCGTAGTGCGTGGTTGGATTATAAATTCGGTGTCTGATGAAATTTCTGATGGTATTATGTATCTTGAGAATGCACACCTCGTCTGGAAGGAATTGCAGGAACGATTCGATAAAATGAACGGTTCCAGAATCTATCAACTTCACAGGGAGATTGTTACTGCTCGTCAGGGCATGTATTTAATCAGCTCCTTTTTTACGAAGTTGAGGAATCTGTGGACTGAATATAATTCAGCCTGCTCCCTTCCAAACATATCTGGAGACATTTTCAAGAAGCATCTTGATCATAAGGAGAATGAGAGACTCTTTCAGTTCCTAATGGGTCTAAATGAAAGCTTATCGAATATTCGCAGTAATCTGCTTCTTTGGTCTCTTTTACCTTCGCTCAATCAAGCCTATGGATTTCTTATTCAAGAAGAAAATCAAAGAGATGTGTCTGCTTCCATTTTGAACAATGATGGTGCATCACTGAATGCAAAACCCTTGCTCTGAATGACGATAAAAATAAAAGAGCTCCCAATCTCAATCTTGAGTGCACATTTTGCAAGAAAAAAGGGCATACTGTGGATCGTTGCTACGCTAAGGGTTGTGATTTCTGCAAGCGCAAGGGACATTGCAAAGATAATTGCTTCAAACTGAAGGAAAGTGGCAAAGAAAAGGTGATGATGGGAAAGGCTGGCACCATCTCTTCAAATGCGAATCCAAGTGACGCTGTTTAACAAGGGTTCTCTATGTCTAGAACTTCATCATCAGGGAGCATCATCCTCACTACTGAGCAGTTCAACAAACTTCTGCAACAAGTTGGAGGTAGTGGAAATTCAGGAAACATTGCCATAGCCACCACTCTTGTAGATGGTAATTGCCAAAGTGCTGGTATGGCCTCTAAACTCTCTAATATTAAGTTTTCAAAATGGTGGATCCTGGATTCTGGTGCTAGTAACCACATGACTAAAGAGTTTTCTTGGCTGAAAAATTTCAAACCACTTTCCAACACAAAAGTACAATTGCCTGATGGTGAATTTGCTCTTGCCTCTGGTGTGGGTGATTGTGACATTTTTGATAACTGCATTTTGAGAAACATTCTTTACTAGCCCAATTTTAAATACAATTTGATATTTGTTTCTCAACTTGCAAAAGACCAAAATTGTATTACTGTTTTTCATCAAAATATTGCTCTTATGCAGGACCCCTCAAATGGGAGGGTCTTGGGGATTGGTAAACTTCATTCTGGTCTGTACTTTCTTACACCCAATAATCAAAATTCATCATCAGTTGCTCTTGTAGCTGCTAATAAAGACCTGTCTTCTCTCTCGCACTGAAGATTTGGTCATGCTTCTTTGAAGTCACTGCAGTACATTGATGGAATAAAGACTTTTCAAAAAAAAAGCTTGCTATTGATGATTGTACTATTTGACCTCCAAAAGATGGACCTAATTTGTGTCGAATTTTATGTCCATGATCCTAATCCATAGCATTTAAATAGGCGTAATGTAAACCATCCTGAAAGGTAAGTGTTCTATGGTAATATAGGGTTTAAAGATTTGAGTTTACTATGAGAAGTTCTTTGACTTCAAACATTAAATCTTTCCTTTCCTTTCCTTTTTTTTTTTTTTCTTTTACCAGGTTTAGGCAATACGGGTTATGAACCCGATATGGTGAATTGTATCCCCATCAAGACTTGTTTTACAAGGTTGGCATCAGTGACTATGCAAACGATTAGTTCTTTGCTCAGGTTCCAATGTTTGATTTTCAAACTTATCCTGTATGGAATTCTGTTCTGAATGTGGAAATTTAGAATTGATGAGATGGTTAATACTTCTTAGTCAATGCAGTAGTAAACAAGTACCTAAATTGAATCTAAAAGAAGGGTGCTTGGAACGCCAGTTGCTAGATAATGTTGGTTTTGCGATGGTGTGGAATGAAATTGATAATCTTAACGAGTGTGCGAAAATTCAAATGTAATTACCACAATTAGGATTTAACATTTTAACTTTTCTTGCAATGTATTGTCACTTTACTACAAGATAACATAAAACTCATCTCAACAACAAAATAGGAAAGATGTGTGTGAGCAACGCACACGCGAAACAACTATTTTTATTAAACGCACAAATCAAAATTAGGGTTAAGAATCTATATATAAACTGTCTGAGGTTTGCCCTATATGAGATTTTGGTGTCTGGAGTTTAAATTGTTGATATTGGCTGTCTGAAGTTTCAATTTTGTTGAAATTTGGTTTTCCGTCCATTTTTGCCGTCAAATTTGACAGAATAGGGTTAAAAGTCAAAATTGCCCCGAAACTATTATGTTTACTCCGGCCGACCACCACCCTACTCTAGCCGACCACTACCAACTCCGGCCGGTCACCACCCTACTCCGGCCGACCATCACCCAACTAGGGGCAATTTTGGATTTTTTTTATTATCGGGTCATGTGACAAGCTCATGACGAAGTTCTGTCAATTTTAACAGCAAATTTGGACGGAGACAGCAAATTTTAACAAAGTTGAAACTTCAGACAGTCAATATCAACAAATTAAAGTTCAGACACCAAAATCTCGCATAAAGCAAACTTCGGACAGTTTATAGATTTGTTAACCCTAGATATCATCCTATAAGCAATGAAAAGAGACTATGTCCCACTATTTCACAAACGACAATCCTCTTAATTACTTAGTCGTGTTAGCATACGGTGACGTGGCGCTGTAATTGGTAGCCCGTTAATATATGTGGTTATCTAAGATAATTTGTTAAATGTCACATTAGGGCTAATTGGGTCAGACCCAATTCCCATGTGACATGGGAGGCCCAACACTGGGCCTCCCACCACACATAGGTCGGTCGAAACCCTAGATATAGGGGAGGAGGATTTTCTCCTCCTCCCACTATATAAGGAGGTCTTCGGGTCACTCCCAAAAGACACCTTAAAACAACTCCTCCTAAGTTGTGATTTGAGAGAAATCCCTTTCTCTCAAATAACCTAGTTTCGGCCGGCCACCCTAACACCATAGGTGTGCTAAATTGCTTTCGAGCATTCAGTCCGAGGTTTTGTTCCCGTTGAAGAATTGATCAGAGGATTTGCTGTGGAGCTTATACTACGTAGGACTTCTTCTCACGAAGAACTTGTACGAGTTTCCAACCGGAGGATCAGAACTCCCTCCACAACATCCTTGGGCAGGAAAGCTATTGAGGTATGTACATAATTCCGCTGCGTAATTCGATTACTTACATGTACATGTTTTAGCATTCCATAGTATTACGTCCCCGTAATCCAACAGTGGTATCAGAGCAAGGTTAGGAGTTCTTGAAATTTTGATAAACTAATGTTCTTGAAATTTATATAAAAAAAACAAAATTTATATATATATTAAGAACACCATGAGTAATCCGAAATTTTTAAATAAATTTCACATGTTTGATCTTTGAAAACTTAAAATTTTCGAAATTTACATGTTTTTATGGATCAAAACCGAAATTCATGTTTGAATTTGAGTTTGATGTTCATGATCTTCAAGAACACGATGAGTTTTTATAAAGAACACTTTTTGGATTCATGATCATAGTAGTATTTGATCTTAAAATTTGAAATTTTTTCTAATTTTTGGTGTTATGGCCGAAAACCCTAGTAAATTATTAGGTAAAATTTTTAATTTCTTAGGGTCCAAGTAAGATAATTTCGGCCGGCCCTAGTAGATATATATGTTACCATATTTTAATTTTATTAAAATGAGGCAATATATCTATAAATTGGAAAGATAAGGTAAGATTCACATTATATAGTAAAATATATAAACTATCAATATATTTAGCTAAAATATAGGGATAAAGATATATTGATAGGATTTAGTTACTTAAAAAGATTAATAAGATATATTGTCTATATATATATTTTATCCCTAAATATATTTTTGACAATATATATATATATATAGATTTGACCGAAAATTATAATATATATATATATCTTTATATTGTTAATTGATTTACATCTTACAGATAGAATCTTGACAATATTTATATATATTAGCAATATTGGAAATTATTTATATAATTAATATTTCTTGTGGGTTAAGTTAAGTTTTTAGTGGACTTTAAAACTCTATTTAGCCCAAAAGAGGTGTTTTGGCCGAACCCACTAGGGTTCATGGGCCTATCCAATTTGCTTAACGGAACAGGGTTAAACCAATCCAGATCTTCTTAATCGGATCGACCTAGTTAGGTAGGGTTGAACCAAGGTAACTAAAATGAATCTAAACCTAACCGGTTTCGAGTGATGAACCGAATCACACTCTAATTTTATTGAACAATTCCGGACCAAATTGGATTTTTAAAATCGGACCGACCCGAACCGGATTTTAAATTGGACGGAACCAGAATTTTAAAATTTCGCAAATTTTAAAATGTTCAATAAAATAGGATGTCAAAATTAATCCAAAATGTTTTCGAACTTTAAAAGTTAACCTAAACAGTGCTCTTAGGGTTTACGTTTTAACACGTTTTCGAATAAAACCCTAATACCTAGTTACGATAATGGGGATGGATCTCAGATATGCATGTTTTCGGGACTGGACTAAATTAGTGGGCTGAATTGCAATTGTTTACTTTCTGCAACATATATTAGAACTGTCGTCATGACTTAGTCAAGCTAGCTGGATAATAAATTGCGAGCATTGAGCTCTGGGATTTAAATATATGGTTTGCGCAATAGGATAGACATGCTATGCTGATTGAAAGTGCTAGAATCCATGTCTAAGAATTTCGCATGATTGATTGTAAGCATGAATTACAAATCAGCCCCTAATATTTTCAAAACGTTTTAAAACTGAAAATACCAGTCGCCAATTATGCATGACGTATGCGTAAGTTGCATTTTTTGACACGGATGCTAGAATGTTCAAGATTAGAAGCATGTGATAATTTACTTTACGTAGAATTATGTATGCTAAGGAACATTGGACGCATGACGCGTAAGCATGTTGTTTATTCGATGTTTATGGCGTGATATAATGTTATGCATGCGTAAATTATCGAATAATTTAATAAAATAACAAAGGGCCATGGGAAAGCCAAGATCGGGTATGCTTGTTTGAAAATTCCAGTTTCGGTGATTTGCAAAATAATAACCGTTTTCAAAAGACTAATCTATTGGATTGAAGACGACAATGGTGTGAACTCTTTCACGGACCCCCTTCCCTCGGTTTACTGGCGGTCGGTTTGGTCTAGATGACTGAGGGATCACTATTTGTCGTATTCCGTCTTAATAGATAATCCTATGTTTGCAATTCTGTCAAAATGTTTTTGTCTTCCTAACTTAGCATGATTATCAATGTATCGAGTTTTCATGGCTAAGTTGGTACGCTTCTATGAACATTGCAATCTTGATAGTATGAATTATGATGAACGTAAGGAATATGTATTCGACTCCTCTCTACTACGATTCTGATAAGCGGAGAGGACAACTACGAATGAATATGGTAGTTCGTATGATTTTGACAATGAGAGTTGAACGTGGTAGTTTGTTTCCCAATAATTGGAGTAGGTTCTTTGATGATATGAATGCAAATGTGGTGATATATTCAACCTTGGATAAAGGGGTTGAAGAAGACTTCAATTGCGACCAGACAATGTCAAAGCTTGGTGTTCCTTTGCATCTGCCTCGGTAGAAGCAAAGATGCTAAAGCTAGAAATGTTTCGGTTGAATGTGATGTCCTTTTCTTTGTCCATGGGTGCTGGTGTATAAGCCACTCAAGACCTTTGCAATAAAAGGTCAACATGGAAAAGATGTATGTGGTTGCCTAACATTGACAGGATTCAATAACCTTGAGTCTAGTTAAGCATAGGAACCAAGGCAGTGAAGCGAAAACCTTCTCTACTCACCACAAGAGATCAAATGAAGTCAATTGTGATCTATATATCATGAAATGAACTAGACCGTAAAAGGTTTTATACGATTAATCCAGTGAGTTAAACCCCATTAATTAAGTGCGTCTTAGAAACGCCTCGTATGTCATATATAAAAAACCGTGAAACATTTTATTTGAACACAAACCATTTGATGTGATTCACTACTGAATTTAATCAGATGTGATGTTCAACATGACTTAAAGTTCATATAAGCATGGATCATACACATGACTTTCATATCAAGAACCATACCATTGTCATTTATCGTTCGTTGTTCGTTCGAATTATTAAAATTTTAGTTATTTTGAGATTCAGAGTTATTCAATAAAGTAATTGTTGCTCGATTCGAAGCACAGTTTGCTTCTCAATTTGACGTTCCGGTCAAAGGGAACGATCCGAAACGAAAATTCAAACCCACGGGTTAGAACCAAAATTTTGGCCAGGTAAAATTGGTCGAACAAGATGAAACGATGTACATACTCCGTCATCTCAGTCAGGTCAAACTACACTGAATAAATTCATCGATCGCATAGTTCTAAAAGGCGAACCGACTTAATTCTTCTTATTTGTTAGTACTCCATTTAAAATGATTGTTTGCGTAATAATTAAAAATGTTCAAAATCGATTAAGTTAAATTTGAAAACAAAACGATTTAAACCACGGGATAAAACTGGTTTTATGCGCCGTACGCGCGTGTGCCTCGAAAGATGGAACACATCGTTTTGAAGTACAAATTTAATAAAGAAGTGTTTTAATGAATGAATGCTTATTTTTCGTTTATCCCTTGGATATAGCTCATTGATAACTACTATGGTCAACATGTATGCTTTAAAAGGCTACTACGATCAAGTAGGATGTCAACTATAGCATTAAAGCGAAAGCTTAAATGCATAATCCATGAGATGGATAAATCTCTGGACGAGTTAACAGTCCGTAAAACGACTCTCCCACTACTAGCCTAAAACGATAAGTTTGGCTAAAAGCAATCATGTAATTAAACACTTCAACTGACATAGTCTAAAATTACATAAATGTTAGAATTCAACATTAAACGTTCTTCCGGGATGAAATAAGTTGAATCACATTAATGTAAAACCTATGTTCTAATAAACCGGTTGACGCATTACCATAATAGCTAAGAAATGATTTGGGTGGAACTTCATCATAAAACAACATTAATTTGCACATTAAACATGTATTTATCAAGAGTACGGACTACTCTTAAAGAATAAAAGTTTAAGATTAGCTTGGATTAATGGTAAACGTGATCGAACATGACACACTTGAGGGTGGATTTCCAACACTTTGCGAAACGAAACGAACTAAAGTCCTGATCGAATTAAAATGGATAACGGAGATTCTCAGGTCCCACTTACTTCGAGTGGGAGAATGATATAGCATTAGTGAATGCATTAGTGAATGACATGGTAAATGATGATGGAAACGTCTTCATAATAAATCCAGTGGGAGGGCTCACTCCCCCTCACATAATCTTCACTAAATGTTAATGCGAATCAAGTCGGATCTAATAATCATAATGCTGAACCATTGGATGAAAATCCAATAAATGACACAACTACCCATTATTTCTAGTGGGAGGAATCGACAAACTTGGTTCCAGATCCTAGTGATCAAGGAATAAATCTCGGAAGTAAAATCCCGAGACCAAAAGGATATTCTAAGAAAGTTGTAGACCAAAGTTCAAGCACCGCCATTGTTCCCAGTGGGAGTAATGCTCCGAGAAGAAGCATTATTCCGAGTGGGAGTAACGATCAGACTTAAGATGAGAATATCGGGCTTAGACTTAGTCTAAGGCAACGAACTTCTTTTAAGAAGTATCCCATCAAGTAAGACATTCGTTCACGAACCAGTGACGTTTCGCCAAAGTATCGGAAGGACCTCAAACTAGGAATGGAGGAAATCAATGGAGGATGAAATTGCCTAAATTAGAACAAATTCGTTTTTGGTCTTCAGTTGATTTATCTGCTAACCGCAGAGCTAGATAATGAAATTTTAGAATTCACTACTGATGGAAAAAGGTCGAGTAGTGTAAAACTCGAATAATTGCGAAAGGATATACCCAAATTCACGGAGTGGACATTGATGTAACTACTCACCAACTGTGCGTTACACCACAGTAAGGGCCATCATTGCCCTTGTTGCGTGTCTCGATCCAAGAGCTGCATGCATCAAATGGATGTTAAGACCGCATTCCTCCATGAAAACCTGGAGGAAGAGATCTATATGGAGCAGCTAGAGGGTTTTATCACTCCTGGCAAAGAACGTAAAGTTTGCAAACTCCAAAGATCTATTTACGGTCTTAAACAATCGTCTCGACAATGGTATCGCAGATTCCACGAGGAAATCGTTGGAAACAGATTTGTGAATCTTCATGAAGATCCATGTGTTTACACCAAGACCTCCGAGTCTAAGTATGTCATCGTAACCTTATACGTAGATGACATACTCATTGCTGCAAACGATGTGAGTTTAATGAATAAATCAAAGTCCTGGTTAGCATCAACATTTGAGATGAAAGACATGGGAGAGGCCACGTACATCTTAGGCATTAAAATTGCTCGAGATCGTCCCGCCCTGACATTATGTTTATCTCAAGAATCTTATATCAACAAATTGTTGAAGGGATTCAGAATGCTCGATGCCAAACCCATGGATACGCCGGTTGTGTTCGGGTGCGCGCTGTCAAAGCGTGATGGCTCGAAAAACCAGAAAGAGCGTGAACAGATGAAGAATGCAGAGTATCTCAGCATGGTAGGAAGTCTAATGTACGTCATGCTATGTACTCAGCCAGACATCTGTTACGCTGTGGGCCTAGTAACAAGATTCCAATAAGATCCTGGCAATCAACATTTAAAGGCCGTAAAACGAATTATAAGGTATCTGAAAGTTACTGCCGACTATGTTCTGTGCTATAAGGGTAGGCAAATCGAATTAACTGGTCATAGTGACGCCGACCACGGTGGCGATCCGGACGATCGTAAGTCCACCACAGGAGGAGTTTTCTTCCTTGCTAATGCTGCCATATCATGGGTAAGCAAGAAGCAATCATGTTTCGCGCTTTCCACTATGAAATCATAATTCATAGGAAGCAGTCCGGCTGAAAAGGCTTCTTACTGCATTGATTGGCACTGACAAAAAGAGCAGACCTGTAAAGGTATTCTCTGACAGTTAGGCGGCCATTGCAGCAGTTAAGAATCCAAAGTACCATAGTAGGACCAAACACATTGTTGTAAAATACAATTATACTAAATCTGTTCTGGAAGAAAATATAATCGCTTTAGAATACTTGTCCACAGACAATATGGTCGCATACCCTTTGATTAAGCCATTACGTAGAGAGATTTTCGAAAAGCACGTAAAACTACTTGGATTACGTAGGGCTTGACAAGTGTCTTGTATAAGCGATGACATTTTGACATTTGAAATAATATTTCGATTGAATAAAAGAATTGCAAATTGAGTATATGATCCATCGATGTCATAATGATAAATAACATCGGATTTTACGGTCTGTAAACTAAGTCGTAGGAAGAGGTAAAATTCTTCCACAAAAATTATGTCGAATGTGAACCTTGCCTCGTCACACAGGCACGGTCATCTTGTAGGAGAGGGAAACCTCTACCACAACAAGATTGGCTAAGAACCATGGGGATAAACCTGGTTAAACGAAATGATAACCTGGTCACGCTTATAGCATGACTTAGTCTTCATTTTGTGAATCGCCGTGTTGGACTCCGTCCATCATCAAAATCACATTCAGGGCCAGATGAAAGATTCTGCGATAGCATGATTGACATATCCCACCCCTGGCTTGTCCAGGTGTGCTATCGACGCGTGCTTCATACAGCGCGTTCCATGTTCGACCACGGGGTCATGCTCGGTTGTGCTAGCTAGAATCCTTGTGATTCAAAGGGCGCATACTTCTTCACCTTGAGCATGTGATTAATCCCGGGTGTCTTATGAAGAGGCACCCAAAGTATCCTCTCGGACTCAGAACTTATACCTAAATTCTGGCTCAATGTTCGCTTACCGGCGTACGAGCGTAGAGCCAAGGAAAACGGCCAACTGACCACGTCTTGGAAACCGGTTGAGTTAGACTAAGGGTATGAGCTATGGGGATGGTCATGTTCATCTATAATTCACCGACTCATGCGTTCACTAGGTGGCCACCAACCGGATATTAGTTGAAGGTTGTGAACACTTGTACGGATGCCCTGGAGAAGTATTCCTATGTGGAAAAACGGGCAATTGGAGAATTATCAGTTGACCAAGGATACAATGCGGTACATATTTTATTTTTGACAGGATTGATTTACGATAAGGAATCAACGTTCTGCGGGCGCTACAATACTCCTAACAGATGAGTAGCACAATGCCCGTCGTATCCGCCGGTCGCACGGCAAACCTCGTATGAACTATTCGGAGACGGAGACAACAATTGAAGACTGAAATATTGATGCTATTGGATGACAATACATTAACAGGCACCCTCTCATTCCGGCGAGAGGGAGCTGTTAGCATATGGTGACGTGGCGCCGTAATTGGTAGCCCGTTTATATATGTGGTTACCTAAGATAATTAGGTAAATGTCACATTAGGGCTAATTGGGCCAGACCATATTCCCATGTGACATGGGAGGCCCAAAATTGGGCCTCCCACCACACATAGGTCGGTCGAAACCCTAGATATAGGGGATGAGTATTTTCTCCTCCTCCCACTATATAAGGAGGTCATGGGGTCACTCCCAAAAGACACCTTAACACAACTCCTCCTAAGTTGTGATTTGAGAGAAATCCCTTTCTCTCAAATAACCTAGTTTCGGCCGGCCACCCTAACACCATAGGTGTGCCAAATTTCTTTCGAGCATTCAGTCTGAGGTTCTGTTCCCGTTGAAGAATTGATCAGAGGATTTGCTGTGGAGCTTATACAACGTAGGACTTCTTCTCACGAAGAACTTGTACGGGGTTCCGACCGGAGGATCAGAACTCCCTCTACAACATCCTTGGGCAGGAAAGCTATTGAGGTATGTACATAATTCCGCTGCGTAATTCTATTACTTACATGTACATATTTTAGAATTCCGTAGTATTACGTCCCCGTAATCCAACAAGTCGGTAGAAGGTTTGATTGAGAAAAAAGAAAATGCACATAACTGCTCTTCATATATCTTATTTGTGGTTGTTATGCATTGGATAAAAATTTCATAACGTTACGGGAGATGGCACATACTAAGATAAGACACAGTTGGAAGTTAAGTAGATATGAGTTGTCGGGAGAAATAGCTTCGCAGACCTAATTAACGCTTGGAGGAGGAGGACGTGGAAGAGGTGCACCGTATTAATATTTGTGATTTAGTTAAGATAAAACCTGATTTAAAATAGTTCATGAGAATTACATTGTTTTAAACTTCTTGAACGAATATGCAACGATTGTTAACTTAAATTTAACGGAAGGATCGATTGAACTGTAAGAAATGAGTTGAATTAATAACACGATTATATATTTGAAGTTGAATTGCTTTTCAAATTTTAAATATTGTAACAGACAAATGGTTAGGAAGCAAGCTATGTGTATTGCATTTTCATTCGTTGCCTAGAATCTTGTTGATTGAAACTTGTATTTATGTGTTGGTATAAAAATAATAAGATTCAAACTTAAAGCCTACCATTCATTTCCCATTAATTAATAATTTTGAAATAAAACGTTCAAAAAGCTAACTTTGACAAAAAAAATATATACTAGTTATTTCACGCATGCGTTGCAGACGCATGTTCTCAAATTGTCTATTTAAATTTAGTTCAAATTGTTAGATTACGGGAAGTAATCACTACTGATACTAAACTCATGGTACATGCTAGAAATCAAAATTGCGCAGCGGAAGATTCACACATACCATAGACGTAGCTCGTGTTAGCATATGGTGATGGGTGCCATAATTGGTAGCCCATAATATGTATAGTTTACCTAAGAAAATTAGGTACATGTCACATTAGGGTAATTGGGTTAGGCCCAAATCTCAATTGACATGAGAGGCCCAAAATTGGGCCTCCCTATACTAGTGGCGGCCGAAATTAAGTGTGGGGGTAAAGTGAACTTTTGTCCACTTTACTCCTCCTATATATATGGGGTGTTAGGGGATTATTAGGGTTAATCTTCATTCTTCCCTTGTGGTGATTAGAGAGAAAACCCTCCCCCCCATAACACCACTATTTCGGCCGAACCCTACACCATACAAGGGTGTGTCAATTTGCTTTCAAGCAAATCACTTCGGAGATCTGTCCCTGCCTTCGTGTTGATCAGAAGCTTTGCTGTGGAGACTATACCACGTAGGCTTATTTAACAAGAACCTCTACAGGTGCCGACCGGAGAGCCGCGAACTCCCTGCAGCAGCAAGTTCTTGGGACTACGAATCTTGGTTAAGGTATGTGCAATTCTTCCGCTGCGTAATTCTGTTTACGATCATGTACCATGTTTAGTATTCGTAGTGATTATCCTCCATAATCTAACAGTGGTATCAGAGCCTGTGTTAGGAGTTCTTGATTTTGATAAATTGTTGTTCTTAAAAGAAAATAAAATTCCGAAAATTTTAAGATGAAAATTTTTGAAAATTTTTCGATTTTATGTGTTGTTGGTGAATCCGAAATTTTCATGGTGTTCTTGACGAATTTGATGTCCATGATCTTCAAGAAAAACAAATTTTTTTTATTTATTTAAATCATACATTGGATTAGTGATCTTAGTAAAACTCGATCTTGAAACTTGACAACTTGTTTCTAATTTGGTGTTATTTTCGGCCAAACCCTAAGAATTACAAGGTAAATTTTTTAATTTCTTAGACAGCAAGAAAGTTAATTTCGGCCGAAATATGCTAGGGATATAGTTTACCATATTTTTATTTTTAATTAAGGTAACTATATATCTATAATTAGAAACAAGTGGATAGATTCACATTAATATATATAACTATCAATACATCTAATATTTAAATAGGGTAACATGTATTATTGATAGATTTAGTTACCTAAAAGATTGATAAAATATATTGTCATGATTTGTTTCCTATTAAAGACATTGACAATAAATAAAATATATATATTATATATTGTGCCGATTTTTACATATATATATATATTTAATATTGGAAATTATTTTTATAATTAATGTTACTTGGTGGCTAAGTTAAGTTTTTAGGGGACAATAAAACCCTACTTAGCCCACAAGTAACCATTTCGGCCCAAACCATTTTGGAATTACTAGGCTGGTCCAATATTTATTAAACCGGGATGTAATAAACTAAACCGAACCGGATTTTCTCAATCGGTTCGACCTAGTCGGGTCGGGTTGGACGGGGGTAACTAAGTGGATCTAACAGAATCGGTTTTGAGTGTTGAACCGAACCCTATTTTATCAGACAGGTTCGGACCGAACCAGATTTTAAATAAAACCGGACCGAATCGGGTTTTACCGAACCGAAATTTACTGGACAGAACCGAACCGGACCGAAATTGTCTGAACAAAACCGATATTTTAAAAACCGAATTCAAGTAAATTAAATAAAATAGGGAAGTCAAGTTTTAAAATCCAAATGTTTTTGAACTCCGGTTAGCTTAAACACAGTGCTCAAAAGGTTTATTAACTTAAACCTTATGGCCTCGTTACGATGATGGGGATGGATCTCGGATATACATGTTTTTGGGACTGGTATAATTAGTGGGCTGAATTGCAATTGTTTATTATTCAACATATATTGATGCATGATTAGAACTATCGTCTTGACTAAGTCAAGCTAGTTAGATATTGCATGTTGTGGGCGGAGCCCTGGTTAAATATATGGTATGCGCACTAGGATAGACATGCTGTGATGGTTGAAATTGCCTAGGATTCATGTCTAGATGTTGCGATATTGAATGCAAGCATGAATTGCAAATTAGCCCCTAATGTTTAAAATCATTTTAAAATCGAAAACCAGTCGCCAAATGTGTATGATTGATGTGGAAGTTGCATGTTTGACACGTATGCTAGAATGTTAAGGATGTCGCTGCATGTGATAATTAACTTGGATAGTATAATTATGAATGCAAGCATGAGTTCCTCGGAACATTAGACGCATGACGCGTAAGTATGAGGTGTGGATTGTATGATGAATGTTACTCACATATGATAATTTACATGGAAGTAGAATTATATATGTATGAAGTAAATTCATCAGAAATTTTAAAACAAAAGGGCCTTGGGAAAGCCAAGATCGGGTATGCTTATTTTGAAATTCCAGTTCCGGTAATTTGCGATTAAAAACCGTTTTAAAAGACTGATCTATTGGATTGAAGACGATGGTAGTGTGAACTCTTTCACAACCCCCTTCCATCGGTTTATGGGTGGCAAACCATTGTTTAGATGACTGAGGAATCATTATCGGTCGTATTCCATCTTAATAGATATCTAATGTATGCGATTCTTTCTCAAAATGTTATTGTCTCCCTGATTTTGCATAATCATCAAAGTGTTAGTTTTCAATGGCTGGATTGGTTAGCTTCTTCAAGCCACACAATTTGGATGGCAAAGACTATGTTGCATGGAGAAGGAATGTTATGGATATGCTGATGGCTGCGGAACTAAGTGATCTAATCAGCCCGCAAGCACAAAGGATAAATCTGGACGAGTATGGAAATCCACATGAAAGCGTGAACAACAAGAGGTTGACGAGAGATCGCAAAGCACAAGAGATAATCCTCTTGGGGCTTACCACTGAAGCTGAAACTCAGATTCCACATACTAGTGCGCTGCATGCTTGGTGTGCCATATACCTTCGCTACGGTGGGGGGAAGGCCACTGAAGCAAAAGCCTTAATGGAAGAATATCACGACATTCTATGCAGTGATGACGGTGTGGTAACCGATCATAATCCAGTTGAAAAAGTAGACACATGGATGAGGGCCAAGAAAGTCATGAAAATATTTCCTCTTTCATGGTTCGCTGATGAAGAAGGTCTCACGCGTCTAATCACTTCGATTAAGACGTCAATCTACCTATTCAAAGAAGATCATGAAGAAGAAAACTCTCCTGAAAAACGAGAGGCATTCGATGAAAGATTCATTGGGATGCTGAAATATTTGCAAATCCCTGCTAAGAAAAGGTCCAAACAATGATCTGGTGCGATAACCACCATGATTACTGTACCTACAAGGTACGAATCGTTTACCACACATACATATAAAACCGTAAAACGTTTTATTCACATGCAAGACAACTAACATAATTCACTTGTGAATTTATCTCAGGTACACTGCATAACGTGGTAAAGACTACTCATCCATTCTTCTTCACAATCACTTCAAGCAGCAGATCTGAGACGTTAATAATGTTCATGTTGTTTCTTTTTCCGTACTGGTCAACTAATGTTTGAATTTTTTTGTTGATGAATTCAGAATTATTGAATAAAGTAGTTTCCATTCGATTCGAAATGTAGTCTACCTATCAAGATTAATTGACCCGGTTAAACGGGATCGATCCGGATTACACTGGAAAATACCAAAAAATAAGGCTATGGAAATTAGTCAAGTCAAACAAATCCATACATCTCTACCACAGTCTAATTATTTGAGTAAAATCAAATGCCATTAAAATCAACGATTGCGCGGTGGTAAGAATAAATCAATTAAAATTTTTTCTTAATTCATTATTAGTACTCCATTAAATAAAATAAATTGGTAATGATGAACATGTGCGAAACCGATTAAAATTAATTTGGTTTAAATTTGGAAACGAAACGATTTTACCTTAGGGTTAAACCTTGGTTTATAACGCCTAATAAGCGCAAGTGGACCTCGAAAGACGGAACACATCGTTTCAAAAGTACGAATTTAATAATGAAGTGTGTTTGATAAATAAATGCTAAATTTTCGTTTGCGTCCCTTCGGGAACGACTTATTGATAACATTTACAACGGTAAGTAGTACGCTTCCAAGCTGCCACAACCTTATAAAAGTATCAAATGATGCACAAGGTGAAAACCTAAATTTATCAGTTCGGAGGTGGGATAAAATCTCTGAATTAAGTTTGCAAACGATTAAGGATTAAGTCGGTTAAACGATTTTCCTTCCATAAGCCTTGAACGAAAGTCAGACTAAGCATTTATTTTACATCATACACTTCATACAACAAAGTTTGGAAAATCATAATGTTAGAGTCAATCCATTATATGTTCTCTTTAGGATGAATATAAATGACTCACATTTATGAAAGACTTTTTTCCAATAAGAATCGGTAAGACACGCGACCATAAAAGCTATTGAATGATAATGAGTTAAATCATATCATCATGCGACATAGAAAATGTGACGCATTAAAACACGTATTGAGATCAAGAGTAATATAACTACTCTTAGAAAATACATGTTTATAGTTTTTGGAAATGGTGCCGTGGTTGAACATGAGACGTTATATGACTTGAGAACGATTTTCAATGCTTGAAAAAGTGATTAAACATATGATATCTTGAAGAGATTAGGGCAATGCTGATACTCAGGTCCCACTTTATTCGAGTGGGAGATTGATTTGAACCGGTAACTCAAGTGAATGACATGGTAAATGATAATGGAAACATTATCATAGTAAATCCATTGGGAGGATTAACCCCTCTACCACACCAAAATTGTTGTTGCCGTAAGGACGAATCAAGTTGAACCTGATAATCATGAAGCTGAACCGCTTGATGAAAATCCAATGAAACCACAACTTTCACAACAACCCATTGTTTCAAGTGGGATTATACAGACATGATCGGTTCCAGATCCTTGCGATCAAGGAATTCATCTCGGAGGTAGAATCCCGAGACCGAGAAGTCGTTTAAGAAAAGTTGTAGGTCAAAGTTCAGACAATTCTCTTATTACCAGTGGGAGTGATGCTCCGATTAGAAGCATCATTCCGAGTGGGAAGAATGATCAAATTCAAGATGGGATTAACAAGCCTGGAAAAAAGTCAAAGGCATCGATCTTCTCTCAAGAAGTATCCCACTAAAAGGAGTGATGACCTCACTCTGACATCTGTTGAGGAACCAAATATGGTTCAACAAGCATAGAAATGATCTCAAGTGGATAAATGGATGAAACCAATGTAAAAAGAGAAAGATAGCCTAAATGAAAATATTATAGTCTTTGTTGATTCACCTGCTAACCACGGGAAAAAAGGATTGGATGGGTCCTGAGAAGGACTCGACACTAATGGAAAGGTTGGATGGTCCAAAAGTCCGGCCTGATGCGAAAGGGTGAACCCAAATCCACGGAATAGACTTTGACGAGACGGACTCACAGACTGTGTGTAAAACCACGGTTAGGGCCACTAATGGTCCTGGATGCACGTCTCGATTCTGAGAAGCCCCGAATGAGTTTCCGAGACCACACTCCTTCACGGAAACCTGAAGGAAGAGATCTATACAGAACGATAAGAGAGTTTCATTACTCCTGATAATAGATGTAAAGTTTGCAAATTCCGAAAGATCCACTTACGGTCTTGGATGATCGTCTCGGCAATGGTACCGCAAATTCCGCGAGAAAATCGTAGGGAACGGATACGTGATTTTTCACGAGGACCCGTGCGTGTACTAAAGGACCTCCGAGTCTAAGTAAGTCACCTTAACCTTATAGGCGGATGACATACTCATTGCCGTAAACGATGTGAGTTTTATGAATGAGTCAAAGTCCTGATTGACATATTTTCTTGAGGTAAAAGACATGGGAGATGCCAGATATATCTTAGGCATTAAGTTGTTGGAGATAGAGCTACCCGGAAATATGTCTATCTCAAGAAGCCTATATCAACAAACTGTTGAAAAGACTCATATCGCAATATGTCAAAACCCGTGGGTACGCCAGTTGTGTTTGGGTGCGCACTGTCAAGAACCTGGCAGAGCGTTAACAGATACTGGGTGCAGAATGCATAAGCATGGTTGGTTGTCTCGTGTACACCATGCAATGCACCCGTTCGTGCATCTGTTACGCTATGGGCCTAGTAGCCCAATTTCAATCAGATCCTATCAACATTTAAAAGACTCATAAACGAGTTTTCTCGTTTTCCGAAAAGTACTGCCGACCATGCTCTGTGCTATGAGGGCAGGAAGTTCAGAATTGAGCGATTACGCTGACGCCGACCCTGGTGGCGATTCGAATGATTGTAAGTCCACCGCTGGAGGAGTATTACTCCTTGCTAATGTCGCCATTTCATGGACGAGCAAATAGTAAACATGTGTCGCGCTGTCTACGATGGAATCAGAGTTCGTAGTTCTCTTTAAAAACGCACAAGTAGCAGTCTGGCTGAAAAGGATCTTTACTGCACTGCTTGATGTCAAAGACAGGAGTGAACCCGCCGTGGTATACACTGACAGTCAGGCAGCTATTGCGGCAGTTAAGAGTCCAAAGTTCCATAGTAGGACCAAATACATTGATGTGAAATATTCTTTATGCGGAACCTATGGTAGTAGACAATATTATCACTATGGAATACTTATCAGCTAATATCATGGTTTCGGAACCATTAACTAGAACCACTACGCTGAGAGACATCCAAAAAGCACGTAAAACTGCTTGGAATGCGTAGGGTTTCACTGTGGCATAGTATCTGTGATAACATTTTGATAATAAATGTTACATTTTATTATACGAGAGAATTGCAATCGGGTTTATGATTTACCGACGAACAGTTTTACGTGCTTTTCGAATGTCTCCCTGCGTAGTGGTTTAATTAATGGGTCCGCAACCATGTTATCAGTGGACAAGTATTCCAAAGCGATTGTATTGTCTTCTACCATAGATTTAGCATAAAAAATATTTCACATCAATGTGTTTAGTTCTACTATGGTACCTTGGATTCTTAACTTCCGCAATGGCTGCCTGGCTGTCAGAGTATACCACGACAGGTTTACACCCGTCTTTGACATCAAGCAGTGCAGTAAGAAGCCTTTTAAGCCAGACCGCTTCCTGTGCATTCTTGGAGAGAGCAACGAATTCCGATTGTATTGTAGACAGCGCGACACATGATTGCTTCTTGCTCGTCCATGAAATGGCGACATTAGCAAGGAGAAAAACTCCTCATGTGGTGGACTTACGATCATCCGGATCGCCACCATTGTCGGTGTCAATGTAACCTGTCAATTCTAACTTCCTGCCCTCACAGCACAGCGCGTAGTCGGCAGTCCCTTTCAGATAACGAATAATTCGTTTTATAGCCTTTAAATGTTGATAGCCAGGATCTGATTGGAATCGTGCTACTAGGCCCACGGCATAACATATGTCCGGATGGGTGCATTGCATGGTGTACATGAGACTACCAGCCATGCACAAATACTCTGCACCCTTCATCTGTTCACGCTCTCCTAGGTTCTTTGGGCCGTCACGCTTTGACAGTGTGCACCCAAATACTACCGGCGTATCCACGGGTTTGGCATCTTGTTGTTAGCATTTGGGGTTATGGGCCGCCGTAATTGGTAGCCCATTAATTAAAGGTCATTAACCTAAGTAATTAGGCATGAGTCACATTATGATATTTGGGTTAGGCCTAAATCCCATGTGACATGGGAGGCCCAATTTGCTAGGTCGGTGCCGAACTCACCTAAGGAGGTGGGATTTTTAATCCCACCTTTACTCTATAAATAGGGACTTAATGTGGTGTTTTCTAGTGCTAATTAATCTCTCGCAAGTTGTGAGATTTTGAGAAAACCCTCCTCCTATTAGAGTAATAGTTCGGCCGAACCACACTACACCTAGGAGGTGCCCAAATTGCGACGAGCAATTTACTCCAAGTAGATCCATCCCGCGCGAATCGAAGGAGGCTTTGCTGTGAAGATCAAACCACGTAGGGCTTCTCTAACAGGAACCTCTACGTGGTACCGATCGGTGGATCGAGAACTCCCCGTCAAAATCTTGGGCTGTAAGAAAGGTTAAAGGTATGTGCACTATCTCCGCTGCGTAATTAGCTAGCTAGCACGTACTTAGGGTTTCTTTCTTGCATGATTACTCACCATAATCCTACAGTGGTATCAAAGCCTGTTTAGGGAGTTCGTATTTTGATAAAATTGGTGTTCTTTGATGTTCTTTAACATGGCCGAACCGAATTTTTAATTTTTTGTTCAAAGTTTTAAAATTTTCGATTTTTGGGTACACCAATGTTGGCCGAGATTTTCGTGATGTTCAAAGTAAAATTTATTGTTCATAATCTTCAAGAAAAACAAGACTTTTATCAAATTTAAACTTTGGATTCTTGATCTAAACAAGATATGATCTTGAAATTTGACCACAAACCCTAATTTTGTGTTTGTTTCGGCCGAACCACATCCTTTGAGTGTTCAAGGTGAAATTTTTTATTTATTAGTCCACAAGTAACCTAGAGGTGACCGAAATATTAAACAAATATTTTAAAAGTTTCGGCTAAAATTTACATGTTGCCAAAATTAGGACAATATTCACAAGATAATTATGTATATACTATCAATTAGGGATGGCAACGGGTCACGAGTACCCGCGGGTCGGCGGGTACCCGACCCGATTTTAACCCGATGACCCGCCGACCCCCGACCCGCGGGGCGGGTTCGGGTTTGGGTTCACGGCGACCGGCCGACCCGAGCTTTCATTTTACATATATATTTAATATATGTATATTATATAAAACTATACGGGTAATATAACACATAGTAAAATAACAATTATTCTAATGAATGAGGTGATTTATATTTGGATTATGAGTTAATTTAATAATTTATGATTTAAATTTGGAGTTGAATTTGGATACGATAACATAGAATTTAGAATTTAATATTTAAAATGATAAATTATACCTCACACGGGTCGACCCGACCCGACCCGAAAGTGCATGGGACGGGTCCGGGTCGACCATATTGACCCGCGGGGCGGGTCCGGGTCTGGCGATACCCGCCCCGACCCGCCCCATTGACATCCCTACTATCAATATATCTAGCAATATTAGGGTTACTGATAATATTGATAATATAATTGCCTAAAGATTGAGAAAATATATATATTATTGATCAAATATATCCCTATAAATATTCAATATTGACAATAATATATTTTCAAAAGATATATATATGTTATGTTGCCTATTATATATATGTATATATATTGTTGATAGATTATATATTTATAAATATAGAATCTTGACAATAAATATATATATATATATATATATATATGTGTGCAGAAAATTAGACAATATTTATTTATTAATTGTTACTTGGAGGCCAAGTTAAGTTTTAAGTGGACTATAAAACCCTACTTGGCCCACAAGTAATAATTCGAACCGAACCCTATGGGTTATAGACCGGTCCAATTTTTATCACATCCGAGTCGGGTCAAACCAACCCGGAACACCACGTGAACCGAACCGGAACGAACAGGTTACATCGAACTGAACCAGATCGGTTTATGCGGGTTGAACCGGTGCGGATCTAACGCCGGGTTTTCTCAATCGGCCCGACCCATTCGGGTCGGGTTGGACCGGGGCAACTAATATGGGTCGAACCGACCCGGTTTGAGTGACGAACCGAACCAAATCCTATTTTAAATCGAACCGGTCCGGCCGAATCGTATTACCGAACCGAACTGGAGATTTTAAACCGAACCGATTTAAAACTTAAATAGGATGGTCAAATTTTTAAATCCAAATATTTTCGAACTTTAAATTACCTACACAATGCTCACATGTTTAAATTATTCGAGATTTAATTAAACATGATGCCTAGTTTTGATTTTGGGGATGGATCTCGCAAATGCATGATTTTAGGACTGAATCATTTAGTGGGTTGAATCGCAATTGTTATTTAATTGATATTATTGCATGATTAGAACTGTCGTCTTGACTATGTCAAGCTAGCTGGATTATGCATGGTGTGGGCTGAGCCCTGGTTTCAATTAATGAGTTGCGCACTAGGATAGACATGATGTGATGGTTGCAATTACCTAGTTTTCATGTCCAGAAGTACGCATGATCGAATTATAGCATGAATTGCAATTCAGCCCCAAATATTTTAAAAGCGGAAATCAGTCGCCAAATAAGCATGTTTGTATTGTTTAATCACGCATGATGCGTATGCGTGAATGTTCATATGTATTAGCATGTGATAATTTACTTAGGAAGTAGAATTATAAGTGGTAAGTATGAGTTCCTTGGAACATTAGACGCATGACGCATATGCATGAGGTGTGTTTGGTTTCTTGGATGTGATATGTCATGATAATATACTGGGCTAGTAGAATTATATGTGCAAACTATAGTTCCTAGAAACATTTTCAAAAGGGCCTTGAAAGACAAAATCGGAGGTTTTAAAAACCTCCTGTTCCGGTTAGAGCGATAAACTGTTTTAAAAGACTGATCTATTAGAAAGGAGATAGCAGTAATGTGAACTCTTTCACGACCCCCCCTTCTTTCGGGCTTTACTGTTGGTCGGTTGGGTTAGATGTCTGAGGGATCATTATTTGATATCTTCTATCTCATAGATATCCGATGAACGCAATTTATTTTTCAAAATATTTTTGTCTTCCCTCTTATGCAAAATTGTCAATGTTAAAGTATAGATGGCAGACCGAAAGCGTTTCTATGCTAAACTTGATGGAAGCAATTATGAAGTTTGGGAGACTTATATTACGGACATCCTCCTTACTGCAAATGTTGAGGATCGCATAGACTCAACTGCAGGGAGGGTAATCACGAACGAATTCGGTAATCCAAGGTACAACTACGGTCAGCTAACGCAGAGGGATCAGATTGCACATGATTTAATTCGTGCGACCCTGGTCGAAGAAGCCGAAGAAAGCAACACGAACATCAGTGCGCTAGACCTCTGGTGCTCCATACACCTTCGATACAGCGAAGGACTGGTTGGACAAGCAAGAAGCCTAATAGTTAGGTATAATGGCATTCTTTGCAGAGACATAAGCGAGCTCACCCCTGTCGATCAAGATAATCAAATAGACATATGGAGAAGGATTCAGAAAGTCATGAGGATGTTTCCCCTTTCATGGTTTGTAGACAACGATGGGCTCTCATGTCTAAATAATACTATTCAGACTTCGATAGAGCTATTCCCTAAGCACCATCAAGGAGAAAGCACCTCCGACGAATCTGAAACGGAAGATCTTTACGATCATATCCGTAAGTTGATGGGTAAAACCAACACCAAAAGGTCTAAACGAAAATCGGTGTGTCAAACACCGTTTTGAAGCGCGTATAAGGTACCCCTCATTTGCCATATAAAGTCGTAAAACACCTTGAAACACAACATCTGACAAAATTCACTTGTGAATTATTTTCAGGTATCGTGGTCGAGATGGAAAGGACTCAATGTCTATATTATCGCTTTCTGATTTGGGGTTATGGGCCGCGGTAATTGGTAGCCCATTAATTAGAGGCCATTAACCTAAGTAATTAGGCATGGGTCACATTAGGGTATTTGGGCTAGGCCTAAATCCCATGTGACATTGGAGGCCCAAAATTGGGCCTCCCTCCTTTGCTAGGTCGGCGCCGAACTCACCTAAGGAAATGGAATTTTTAATCCCACCTCCACTCTATAAATAGGGACTTAAGGTGGTGTTTTCTAGTGCTAATTAATCTCTCCCAAGTTGTGAGATTTAGAGAAAACCCTCCTCCCTATTAGATTAATAGTTTGGCCGAAACACACTACACCTAGGAGGTGCCCGAATTGCGACGAGCAATTTACTCCAAGTAGATCCATCCCGCGCGAATCGAAGGAGGCTTTGCTGTGAAGATCAAACCACGTACGGATTCTCTAACAGGAATCTCTACGAGGTACCGGTCGGTGGATCGAGAACTCCCCGTCAAGATCTTGGGCTGCAAGAAAGGTTAAAGGTATGTGCACTATCTCCTCTGCGTAATTAGTTACCTAGCACGTACTTAGGTTTTCTTTCTTGCATGATTAGTCACCATAATCCTACACTTGTAATCTGAATCTTTTCAACAATTTGTTGATATAGGCTTCTTGAGATAGACATAATTTCCAGGTAGCTCGATCTTTCTAGCAATTTTAATGCCTAAGATGTACGTAGCCTCTCCCATGTCTTTCATCTCAAATACATATGCCAACCAGGACTTTGACTTGTTCATAAAACTCACATCGTTTGCGCCAATGAGTATGTCATCCACATATAAGGTTAAGATGACATACTTAGACCCGGAGGTCTTATAATACACGCACGGATCCTCGTGAAGATTCACGTATCCATTTCCTACGATTTCCTCGTGGAATCTGCGGTACCATAGCCGAGACGATTGCTTAAGGCCGTAAATAGATCTTTGGATTTTACCAACTTTACGTTCGTTACCAGGAATACCCTCCGGTTGCTCCATATAGATCCCTTCCTCCAGGTTTTCGTGAAGGAACACGGTCTTAACATCCATTTGGTGCAGCTCGAGACTGAGACTTGCGACCAGGACCTAAATTGCCCTAACTGTGGTTTTACGCACACTCAGTGAGTATGTTTCGTCAAAGTCCACTCCGTGGATTCGAGTTTATCCTTTCGCAACAAGTCGGGTTATGGATCGTCCGACCTTTCCATAAGTGGTGTGTCTCATTTTTCAGGACCCATCTCATCCTTATGCTCCTATGGTTAGCAGGTAAATCAACAAAGACTATAATGACTTTTCATTTAGGCAATCTCTCTATTTACATTGTTTTCCTCCATTTCTCCTCTTGAGGTCCTTTCAATGCTTGTTGAACCATTTCCGGTTCGTCAACAAATGTTAGAGTGAGATTATCACCCTTATCGATGGGATACTTCTTTATGGAGAAGTTCGATGCCTTTGACCGTGTCTAGGGTCGTTAATCTCATCTTGAGTCTGAACGACACTCCCACTCGGAATGATGCTTCTTATCGAAGCATCACTCCCACTGGGAACAAGAGCAGTGATTGAACCTTGACCTACAACCTTCCTCGGATGACCTCTCGGTCTCGAGATTCTACCTCCGAGATTAATTCCTTGATCACTAGGATCTGGAACCGTGGTCAGTACTCTCCCAGTGGAAACAATGGGTGGTAATGGTAGTTGTGGCATTATTGGATTTTCATCCAGCGGTTCAGTATCATGATTATCAGGTTCAACTTGATTCGTCTCAATGCCAACAGTGAAATGTTTCCATTATCATTTACCATGTCATTCACTTGAGTTGCCGGTTTAAATCTCTTCCACTCGAAATAAGTGGGACCTAATTATCAGTGTCATCCTGCTTTAGTTCGATCAAGACTTCATATGTTTGAAACTTACCGAGCATTGAAAACTCGTCCTCAATTAACGTAATGTCCCATGTTCGACCACGACACCACTTTCCCAATCTATAAACAAGTATTTCTAAGAGTAGTTACCGTACTCTTTGTCCAAATACGTGTTTAATGCACAAATTAATGTAGCGTGATGATATGATTTAACTAATTATCATTCTTTAGCTTTTATGGAGGCGTGTCTTACCGATTTCATTGGAACATAGTTCTACATAAACGTGATTCATCTGCTATTCATCCATAGGGAACTTCTTGATAGATCTACTCTAACATTATGTTTACGAATTGTGCTTCTTAAAGTGTGTTCTTTAATATGAATGCCTCGCCTGACTTATCGTTCAAGGCGTATGGAAGGAATATCGTTTTACGGACTTTATCCTTCTTCGTTTGCAAACTTATTTCAGAGATTTTATCCCTTCTCCGAACTGAGCATTTAGGTTTTCACCTTACGCGTCTGTTGATAATTTTATAAGGTTGTGGTAGCTTGTGAAGCGTACACCTTACCGTTGTAAACGTAATCAATAAGTTATTCCCGGAGGGTTGCAAACGAAAATTCAGCATTCAATCATTAAACACACTTCATCATTAAATTCGTACTTTGAAACGATGTGTTCTGTCTTTCGAGGTACACATGCGTGCGGCGCTTTTACCAAGGTTTAACCCATGGTTAAATCATTTTGTTTCCAAATTTAATTTAATTTAATCCAATCGGTTTCGCACATGTTCAACATTACTGATTGTTTCATTCAATGGAGTACTAACAACTAAGAAACGCTAAATCTTTCGATCTAGCTACGCAATCGATGGGTTGATTCAGTTCAGTTGTCCTGACTGAGATGACGGAGTATGTGTGTCGTTTCGTTTCATTCAGCCTCTTTTACCTGGCCGAAAATTTGGTTCCAAACCCGTGGGTTTGAATTTTCGTTTCGGATCGACCCTTTGACGGGACTGTTAAATTGATAAGAAAATTGTGCTACGAATCAAGCTACAATTACTTTATTCAATAACTCTGAATCTCGAAATAACCAAAATTTAGTAACTGAAACGAACAAAAAATGATAAATGACAATGGTATGGTTCTTGATCTGAAAGCCGCATATTTGATCCATGCTTGTCGCGCATATAGTCGAGAACTTTGAGTTGAACACTACATCTGAGTAAATTCACGAGTGAATCATATCAAATGTTTTGTGTCTGTATAAAACATTTTACAGCTTTATACTCAAGATATACGAGGCGTTCTAGGGACGCACTATATCAACGGGGTTTAACCCACCGGATTATCGTATAGGACCTATTCGGTCCAGATCTCTTCATGATATGCAGATCATGGTTGACTTCTTTCGAACTCACTATGGTGAGAAGATAAGGTTTCCCTTTCACTGCTGTGGTTACTGTACATGATTAGTCTCAAGGTTATTGAGTCTCGTCAACGTCAGACAACCATATACATCCTTTCCGTGTTGACCTTTCATTGCAAAGATCTCGAGCAGCTTTTACACCAGCATCCATGGAAAGGGAGAAGACCATCATGTTCAGCCGAGGCGGATGCAAAGGGATACTAAGCTGTAACATTGTCTGGTTGTTATTGAAGTCTTCTTCAAACTTTTTTTTTTACCAAGTGTTGGATCACGGTTGGAACTCCGGTACGTTCTTGACGGATGTCCGAACTCCTTCGCTCCAAGTAATCCTACAAGAAGGGGATAGACCGGGCGGTGACCCAGAATCCCTCTCTGATGCTTAAATGAGTATCTCGATGTAGGCTGGCAAGTATCAGTATGTGAATGTCAATGTATCAATCCTGAGGTAACTCCTTCCTTTAGATAGGGGACGAGTTACCCCAGTTACCTGTTAAATGCGATGGGTGATGAAGAGACGGCTTGGGTGCCCGTGCCTGCTTTTTCTGAAAAAGCGTTTTTTAGCTGTTTTGTCGCTAGCGCCTCAACGAAGCGTTTCATCTTCAACGGTCCGGATTGCAACTTCTCTTTGGCTACTCTCTCTCCTATAAAACCCCAAATCTTGGCACTATTCAGTTCTCCTCTACCGTTTCATCCTCTTGTGATTTCAAAAGCTCAAGCTCTCCTTTCTAATTTCTGATCAGCACTCCGGCAGCCAGGATCTCCGGCCATCAAGATCATCTTCTCTTCTCCACTTCAACATGTCTGGTAAGATTTCTCCTTCGATTCTGAAGAAACTGTTAGCATAGTTTTTCTTTTGTCTCGATCAACTTACCCGAATTTTTCCAAGAATCAACTGTGCCTTTTCTTGCTCTGATCATTTTCCAGACGGTGAATCAAGTTCCGGAGGGAGAAAGCCCTTCAAGTTCGATTATGCTTGTAATGAGATTTCGGAAACCGCCTATGATGCAGCTCTCCGGGAAGGGTGTATTACTTCCACCTGGGAGCCTCGCTTCCCTTTTCCTCGCCCTCGCGTCCCGAGCGACCCTGTGGTCACTCGTCCCCGGGAAGGGGAGGTATTTGTCTCCGCCAGGAAAATATCGGCGGGGATCTGATTCCCCTTATGTGGGAATTTAGTCGAGATGTGTGAATATTACAAAACACATCCGACTACTTTTTCCCCCCACGCCATCCGTGTGTGGAATGCCTTCCTTGTCCTTTGCCTTCGCCAACAGTGGACCTACAGCCTCCGACTTTTCCAGACCTTCTACGTGATGAAATGCAATGATGCCGGGGTCTGTGCTTTCTACTCGCGGATGCCTAAATGGAGCAAGGCGCAAATCTCCCGGTAAAGCTGGAATGGTGACACCTGGAAGGTCGCCAAAGGTCGGGGGCTCATCACTGACTCGGGGCCCGACAACAGCGGCTGGAAGAAGAATTACTTCTTCATCCGGAACGGCTCTACTCCGTGGCCTTGATGGGAGGTTGAAGCAGACCCTCATCCCGCTTTTCACACTTACTCCGAGGAGGATTTCCAGATTCTCCAGTGCATCCAACTCTACCGCTGGGAGGATTCTTTCGCTCACCTCGATGCCAACTCCATCGGGGAGCGGGACCTGGTTCTGACCGGGATCCGACTCCTTGATGTTGCCTCCGGTGGGAAACTCTTCGACGGCCCTTCCAACCTCGCTCCTTGGGTAATATTCTAATTGCACTTTTGTTTTCATCTTTGCAGCTGAGAAGGTATCATTGCTGACCAATATCGTGCTTAAGCAGGCGGAGATCGATGCTGTCCAACGCCCTGCGAGGAAGAGGAAGTCTTCGAAGAGGGCCGCCTCCTCATCGGCACCTCCAACTACGGAGCAGATCAAGCAAGCCCGGGTGGAGAAGATGGAGCAGATCTTCAACACCCAGACTCCCGAGGAAGGTAAGCAGCTCCGATTAGCAATTCGATTATACAGGAGGCGTATTCCCGATGAGTTAACCCCCTCCGATAAGAGAGCCAGGATCGAAGGGATCAACCGCATCCTGCAAGGAGAAACCCCCCGCATTCTTAAAGCGGGTTATTACAATTTTTACGGGAAGGACCAGTATCTCTCCCGTCGCGTCATTTGGTGTAAGGATCCCGATCAACTTCCTGATTTTCTTCTGAAGCTTCTCTTCCTCCAGCTGCAGGTCGATCGGGAGCTGGAGCTTCGGCGGGGGAGCCACCCTTTGATGCCCGGGTCGGGGAGCCCCTCCTTTCTCTTCCTGCCCCAGGAGGATCGGGGATTGATGACGCCCCGACGGACGGCCAGTTCCGTCGGGTGGTGGACCTGGATGTTTCTCACTCTTCTGAGGAGGCGAGCGAGGGTCAGCCCCTGGTTCATCGTCGGGGGGTGAGGCAGACCCCATTGGAGCCGACACCCGAAGGTCTGCCTCCATCTTCCCCAGCACAACAGCATTCGCCGGTCTTGAGTTGACTCCTGAAGGGACGGCGGGTTCTCACGGCGGCTCGGAGGCACGCACCTCCGACACTCAGTCCTTCATTCCTCCTCTCCCCTTAGATGGGATTTTTTATCAGGTTTACACACCCGACCAGGCGGCGGCTCCCTGGACCCCGATCGAGTCATTGCGGGGGGTCCTGCTGCGTCGGAACAATATATCACCGGAACTGGGTCTGCACCTGTTGGCAGGTTCTGTTCCGCCGTCTGTGAAGATTCCACTCTCCTTGGATCGAGAGGTCATCCACGCGGACATTCGCGATATGGCCGTTCGCCGTGTGGAGGTAAGGCTTCCCGTTTTGACACTTAGGATATAATGTAGAATATTCTCATGTACAAACCTTTTCCTTTCTTTTTCACAGGAAATGGCGGACCAACACCGCTGTTTCGGGTACATCCTGGCCCTGGAGGAGGCCCTGGAGTAGGAGCGAGCCAAGGCGGCCCCCGAGGTCTTGGCCAAGCTCAAGGAGGATCTGCCTGCCTCCGAATCGTCGAGGGGTAAGTTGGTTAAGGAGCAGGCCCTCCTTAACTAGAAGACTCGGGACCTCCTGAGGCAGGTCCACGACTTCGAGCGGCTGCTGAAGCAGGAGCGACAAAAGCTCCAGGAAGAGCAGCAGGGGCGCGCGGAGGATCGGGACAGGCTTGTCCTCGAGAAGAAGGCCCTCGAGGATGCCAAGGCGGGGCTGGAGGCTGAGAAAGTCCTTCTCGCCAATCAGTCTCAACTGATGGAGCGGGAACTCGCTGAGTTTCCCACCAAGCTGGCCGAGGCTGAGGCCAAGGGACGGGAAGGTTATCGGGGCTCTGAGGCTTTCCAAGTGGACGCGGTGAAGTTCTGTACGGCGGAGGTGGAGACCACCTTGCTTAATGCTGTCGAGGAGCTCCATCTGGAGAATGGTGGTGCCATCGACTTCACCAAGTCTCAGACTCTCGCCCCCTTCGCGGAGAGGTATTTCAATCTTTCCGAGGAGAGCGACGGGACCAACACCCCCGAGGGGGCTGCGGGTGCTGAAGGCACGGTGGAGCCTCCAAGTGCAGACCTCCCGACAACTGATCCCCCGATGATCGACCCTTCACTGGCTGACATCCAAGAGTCCGATCCTCCCGCGGCCAATTTCCAGGATCCGATCCTCCGATCGCGGAGCCTTCTGCCACGGACCTCGTGGACTCTACTCCCCCCGATGCTGCCAAGGACCAAGCTTAACGCTTTAACTTAGGATCCTTTGTAATTTCATTCTCTTGTTGTGAACCTGATTGCCATTTATAATATCAATCCATTTTGGTTCCGATTATTGCTGCACCACTTAAGGTGAATTAGCCACGCCACTTAAGGCGATTTAATCGTGCCACTTAAGGCGAAACCACGCCACTTAAGGCGAAACCACGCCACTTAAGGCAAAACCATGCCACTTAAGGCGAAACCACGCCACTTAAGGCAAAACCACACCATTTAAGGCGATTTAGCTACACCACTTAAGGCGATTTAATCACATCACTTAAGGCGATTTAATCGGAAGCAACCTCTTTACTCATTGATGGCTCAAAACCTGTTTACATCAAAACGATAAACAACTTGCACCACTGAAGGCGACTTCGATAAATAACTTGCACCACTGAAGGCGACTTCGATAAACAACTTGCACCATTGAAGGCGACTTAATATCAAGCATGACATTTCTTCAAGTGGTCGCCACTGAAAGAATGCTTCAACACATTGCCATCGAGGTCTTCCAACTTATACGCATTTCGAGCTGGCATCCCCACGACCTTATAAGGCCCTTCCCATTTTGGTGACATCTTGTTGATCCGATCCAAAAGGGTAAATTCGTTCCGACGCCAGACCAGTTCCTCGACAAAGAACTGTCGAGACTTGACTCGTCGATTATAATATCGGGCCGTTGCCAAGCGCATCTGAGCCTGGGCCTCCTCGGCACTCTGCCTCTTCTCTTCGACCAAGTCCAAGTCCAGACGCCTCATTTCATCATTCGACAGAGGTTCATAATACCTCGTCCGATGGGATGCCACAGCTATTTCGACGGGAGCAATAGCTTCCGTGCCATAAACAAGGCCAAACGGAGTCTCCCCAGTCGATCGTTTGGGTGTTGTTCTAATAGCCCAAAGCACATTTTCCAGCTCATCCAGCCATTTGCCCTTCAAGGCATAGACCCTCTTCTTCAGGCCATCCATCACGATCTTGTTGGCTGACTCCACCTGTCCATTGGTTTGAGCATGACGGACAGAGGCTGTCCGATTCTCAATTTTAAGTTCCTCCAGGTACTCCTTCCACTGGGCCCCGTTAAATGGGGGAGCGTTATCGCTGATCAATACCTTGGGGATCCCGTCGGGATATGATATGGGTCTGGAGGAATTTGAGGATATGATTCCCTTTTCTTGGCCAACGCCTTAGCTTCTATCTATTTCGAGAAATAATCAATAGCCACGACTAAATATCGGCACTGACCTTTTGCAACTGGAAGGGGTCCCACCAAATCGATTCCCCATTGCGCGAAGGGCCAAGCACTCTTGATGGACGTCAGATCGGCAGCTGGAGCCACGATATTCGGGGCGTACCTTTGGAAAGCGTCACAAGATCGGACTAGCATCGTTGCCTCCTTATTCATCGAGGGCCAGTAATAGCCCAGGTTCAGCACTTTCCTCACGATGGATCGGGCACCTTCATGACAAGCCGAGTATCCTTCGTGCACTTCCCTAAGGATCAAATCTGTGTCGGGCTTAGCCACACATTTCAAATAAGGAGTTAAATACCCCTTTTTATACAGCTGATTGTCCACCATCGCATAATTGACCGCGATTCGGCATAATCTGCCGGCTGCTACTTCATCATCGGGGACTGCCCCCGTAGTCAGGTACGCGACTATCGGGGTCATCCAAGTGGGCTCCTCCGATCCGGTCTCGATGGCACATACCTCCGATTGGTCGGTGGTTGACAAGATCACCTTCTCCAAGAAGTGCACCTTCCAACATTCATCGAGGGGTGCCCCCAAGGCGAACTTGCTCAAGGCATCTGCTTCCACATTATCTTCCCTCGGGATCGCCTCAATATCAAAGCTCTTGAAACTCTCCTTCAATGTTTGCACCTCTCGAAGGTACTTTTTCATCATCGGGCTCTTAGCTTCGTATCGCCCCTGGACTTGGTTCACAATCAGGCTAGCATCGTACTTCACCTTTAAGTGACCAACTCCCGTGCCTTTTGCAATCTTGAGGCCGGTGATGAGAGCCTCATATTCAGCTTCATTGTTGGTGGCCCTAAATGTCAGGGCCAAGGCATATCGAAGGGGCTCGCCTCCGCCTGGCGGTTTCAGTACAAACCCTGCTCCCGATCCTTCTGAATTTGAGGAGCCATCGGTGTACATCTCCCAAGTGTTTTCGTTATCGGGCTGTTCTGACTGCTCTGCCATCGGGACTTCCATGGTTGCCCCCTCTACAGGACCCGCTTCTTCTAGGGGGCTGTAGACTCTGTTATGAAATCCGCCAACGCCTGGCCCTTAATAGCCGTTCTCGGAGCGAAGTGAATGCGGAATTCACTAAGCTCGACTGCCCATTTCACTAATCTCCCCGACGCATCAGGTCGGTTCAAAAAATGTTTCAAGGGCTGATTCATCAAAACGGTAATCCCATGCGCATGGAAGTAAGGTCTCAGCTTTCGAGCAGTAACAATCAACGCATAAAGATACTTCTCAACGGCGGGATAATTTATTTCAGACTTGGCGAGTGCCTTGCTTACATAATAGACGGGGACTTGGTTACCCTCTACGACTTTCACTAAGACAGAGCTAACAGCAAATTCAGAAACATCCGAATACAGATAGAGTGGCTCCCCTGGAATGGGCTTCGCCAATGGCGGGAGGGTGCGGAGGTGCTGCTTGAGTGCCTGGAACGCCTCTTCGCACTTGGCAGTCCACTCAAACTTCTTGTTGGCCCTCAGCACTTCAAAGAACGGCATGGATCAATCACTTGCCTTGGACAGGAAGCGATTCATCGCGGCCAATCGGCCATTCAGCACCTGCACCTCCCGATGGTTCGTCGGGGAATTCATCTCTTCGATTGCCTTCAGCTTCTCAGGGTTCACCTCGATTCCCCTCTGGCTCACCATGAAGCCCAGAAACTTCCCTGAGTGCACTCCGAAGGCACACTTGGTCGGGTTCTAGCAAACTTGATGAAGCCTCATCCGCTCAAACGCCGTGGCCAAGTTATGAACATGATCCTCGGCCTGTCGGGACTTCACCAGCATGTCGTCCACATAGGCCTCTATTGTTTTTCCTAGCATATCCCCGAACAGCTTGTTCACCATCCTCTGATAAGTTGCACCTGCATTGATCAGTCAAAAGGGCATGACATCATAGTGATAGATGTCGCTGTCAGCATAAAAGGCGGTGTCAGGGGCATCCTCCTTGGACATCTTGATCTGATTGTAGCCGGAGTAGGCATCCATAAAGCTCAGCAACTCATGTCCCGATGTGGCATCCACCATCTGGTCGATCCTCGAGAGCGGGTAGCAATCCTTCGGGCATGCCTTGTTCAGGTCGCGGAAATCAACACACATCCGCCATTTGCCATTGCTCTTCTTCACCAGGACTGGGTTGACGACCCAGGTCTGGAATCGGAGCTCCTTAATGAATCCAGCATCGAGCAACCTGCCCACCTCTTGCTGGATCGCGATCTTCTTGTCGGCACCCATCGGGCGCCTTCTCTGTGTAATCGGCTTGATCACGGGACCAATCTTCAGCTCGTGAGTAATCACATCGGGGCTGATTCCTGGCATGTCACTCGGGGACCAGGCAAACAGCTCTTTGAACTCCTTCAACAGATCAATCAATTCTCGGGCCTTCTCCTCAGTCTGAGCGGACCCTATTTTCACCTTCCTCTGAGGTCCATCAATCTCGACCTCCTTCAAATCTTCCATCGGGAAGGGACGCCCAAACTCCTCTCGGGGATCAGCATCAGTCTGGTAAACAGTCATAGACTCCCGATTCCTCCTTCGAGTGGCATTGACATAACACTTCCTGGAGGCCACCTGATCGCCCTGGACCTCCCCGACTCCGTGGTCGGTCGGGAACTTCATCTTCTGATGGACAGTTGAGGCAATTTCCCCCAACGGGTTGATGGTGGTCCTCCCGATAATTGCATTGTAGGTCCCCGCAGACTCGACCACCACAAACTCCAAGTTCCTCTTCTCCGACTTCCAGCCACTACCGAATTCAACCGGTAAGGTAATCATCCCCACCGGGTAAGAGGTAGAGCCAGAAAATCCGACCATCGGAAAGTCCGCAGGCTTCAAGTCCTTCTTGGTTTTCCCCATGGCCTGCAGTGCATCCATGAACAAAATGTCGAAGGAGCTCCCTCCATCGATCAAGATTCGCTTCATCTCGTACCCATCCACGTTCAGGTTCACGACCAAAGCATCATCGTGCGGGGTCTCCACACCTATCAGGTCTTCCGCTGAGAAAGGGATCACCATCTCTTCCTTCGGAGTCCAAGTTCGAGCCTTCTTACCCAGCACCACAGCGATGGGAATTCGAGAAGCATAGACCTCCCAAGATGCCCTGGTATCGCCTCCTGCCGCAAATCCTCCATGGATCGCATTAATAGTTCCCCGCTTCTCCTTGCGAGCATTGGAAGACTCAGGATTATCCTTCTTCGGGGATCGACTGCGGGATCGGGAACGGGACCGCGATCGGGACCGGGAACGGGATCAGCTCCGTCGCCCAGCCACAAATTCCTTGAGCTTTCCCTTCTGGATCAGCTTCTCAATCTCCTTCTTCAACTCCCAACAATGGTTAGTGTCGTGACCGCTAGCACGATGAAAGCGACAATAACGATCGGTGCGGGCTCCCATGAACTCCCCATCTTTCTTCGGGGGGTACCTAGTGATACCCTGTCGGTCCATCACCGCCAACACAGCACCCATGGAACAAATGAAAGGAGTGTAACGGTCCTCCCGTTTGTCCGACTTCGAGGGATGCTTGTCTTCCCTCCGATCGGGACGGCCTCGACCCCGACTGCTCTCGGGTTTATCTTTCCTCCTGCGATCGTCCGAGGGTTTGAACGACTGCTTCCCCTTGTTTGATTTCAGAGGATCAAGGTCTCCGGCAGCTATCTTCGACTCTTGTACGTCGATTTGTTGCTTCACCCTTTTCTTTAACGCCTCCATGTTCCACACAGCCTTCTCAGCCACGCTGTGCATCAGGTCGGAACCATATGGTGATGTATGGTTCCGAATGAAGATGCGGATGGTCTCTCCCTTCGACATTTCCTCATCAATCTCGGCCACGCTGGCAATGTACCTCTGGTAGTAATGCGCCAGAGACTCATCGGGCCTCTGTACCACCTCAGCCAGGGACCTCGCGCTTTTCAGGAGACGCCGACGGCCCTTGTATTGCTGGATGAACCGATCATGCATCAGGGTCCAGGTAGAGATGCACCCTGAAGGGAGGCTGAAGAACCACGTCAGGGCTCTTTCACCAAGTGTGCCCGGGAACAGAACGCACACTATATTGTCATTCGGGGCTCTGCCTAGACAAGCCATGACATGCTTCTGGACATGGCGAACTGGATCTCCTTCGCCATCATACTCCTTGATTGTCGGGATACCAAGTCCTGGCGTGGCAGTGGTGTTCACCAATCGGCGGACAAAGGGATGAGTGGATCGATCCCTCAGCTCCGACATCATCTTCTTCTGGTTTCCCATACAGATGTTCACAATCTTCACCACCTAGTCGGGGGTGATAGGACCACTAAGAGGGATGGTCCTATGTTGCACCGGTCCAGGCCCATCAATCACGAACTGCTCTGGCTGAACGGGCTCCTTGCCCTTGTCCTGGTGCTCGGGTTGGGCCTCCTTGTCCTGATTCTCCCTCGGCGGAGGCGGAGGCAGTTCTTCCTCCTTCTTCTTGGCAGCCTCCATTCGGTCCAGGAGAGCCTCCATAGTCTCCAGGAATATCGGCATGGCATCCATCACAGCCTTCGCCAAGTCCACCTTGGTCGGTGCATCCTGGTCCCTCCTCGGGATTTCTTCTCGGCTTTCCGACGAGTTTCGAATGGAAGCCTCGCGATCATCGCGATGCCCCCATGTTTGGGAAACAGCAGGGGGAGGATCATTCCGATCAACAGTGCGCTCCGGCGGCCCTGAATTCAGAGTTCCAGCAGGATGGCAGGAACCGCCGGATTGTCCTTGTCTCTTCTTTTGCTTGCCAGCCATCGATCGGGTAGAAGCCATTTTTTATTTTTGTTACGTTTCCCACAGACGGCGCCAATTTTGGATCACGGTTGGAACTCCGGTACGTTCTTGACGGAAGTCCGAACTCCTTCGCTCCAAGTAATCCTGCAAGAAGGGGATAGACCGGGCCGTGATCCAGAATCCCTCTCTGATGCTTAAATGAGTATCTCGATGTAGGCTGGCAAGTATCAGTATGTTAATGTCAATGTATCAATCCTGAGGTAACTCCTTCCTTTATATAGGGAAGGAGTTACACAAGTTACCTGTTGCGATAACTGCTGGGGGCGGTTAGCCCACGTTCCGTTTATCTCGGCCACTTGCCCACGTTCCGTCTTTTCATGCCACTTCCCCACTACGCTGATAGTGGGCGTGTTTCTCGGCCTCATTCTCTGGTGGCAAGTCCCGACGGATGTCGGGGACTCCAGAGTTATCTCCTTTGGTCACCGCTCGGGCCCCCTCGTTATCGGGACAGGGCCGGCATTCTCAGGGATTCAATATCGGGGCCTACTCAAAGGCATATCATCGGGGCCTACTTAACGGCAAATCATTGGGGCCTACTTAAAGGCATATCATCGGGAGCGTTCAGCTCATATATCGGGACCGACCTTGTCGGGTCACCTCGTATTGGTCTTCTAAGCCTCTTTTAGGGCCCAGTGGGCCTACTTCGCCGTTTAGTCGCCGTTAATGGGCCTAACGACTATATCAAAACCCATCACCAAGGTTGAATGTATCACCACATATGCGTTCAGATCATCAAAGAACCTTCTCACATGCTTGGGGAAACAAATTTTTACATTCATCTCTCATTGTCAAAATCATACAGACTACTATATTCATCCGTAGTTGTCCTCTCCACTTTTTTGAATCGTAGTAGAGAGTTCAACATACACTCCTTTTATTCATTATGATTCACACCATCAAGATGTAGGATTATGGTGACTAATCATGCAAGAAAGTAACCCTAGGTACGTACTAATTGCGCAGCGGGATAGTGCACATACCTTTACAACTTTCTCGCGACCCAAGATCTTGACGGGGAGTTCTCGATCCACCGACCGGTACCTCGTAGAAGTTCCTGTTAGGGATGTCCTACGTGGATTGATCTTCACAGCAAAGCCTCTGTCGATTCGCGGGATGGATCTACTTGGAGTAAATTGCTCGTCGCAATTTGGCACCTCCACTAGGGTGTTTCGGCCGAACCTATAGAGGGACTAATGGAGGGTTTTAATCTCAACACTTGGGAGGAGAATTAACACTTAAGAAGTCATCCCAAGGTCCCTATATATAGGAGTGGAGGTGGGAAAATCCCACCTGCTTACTCCTCAAGGTTGGTGCCGAACTATAGTGGGTGGGAGGCCCAATTTTGGGCCTCCCATGTCACATGAGATTTAGGCCTAGCCCAAATACCCTAATGTGACCCATATCTAATTACTTAGATTAATGGCCTTTAATTAATGGGCTACCAATTACGGCGGCCTATAACCCCAAATGCTAACAGCTCCCACTCGCCTGAATGAGAGGGTGCTTATTAATATATTGTCGTCCAACACATCCGCATTTGGTCTTCGATTCAATCCCTGCTCTGAATAGTTCATACAAGGTTTGTCGTGCGACCGGCGGATACGACGGGCATCATGCTACTAATCTGTTAGGAGTATTGTAGCGCCCACGGAACGTTGATTCCCCATGTCCAATCAACCTGTTAAGAATAAAGTACCGCGCTGTATCCTAGGTCAACTGTAAATTTTCCAATTGTCCAGTTCCCATTCTAGGGATACTTCTCTAGGGCATCCGTACAAGTATTCATAACCCTTTAACTAATTGTCAGGTTGGTGGCCACCTAGTGAATACAAGAGTCGGAAAATTCAGATGCAGTTGACCATCCCCATCGCTCATACCCTTAGTCAAAACCAACCGGTTTTCAAGACGTGGTCACTAGGCCTTTTTGTTTGGCACTGCGCTCACACGTCGGGAGGCGAACATTGAGCCTGACCTTAGGTATGAGTTCTGAGTCTGTGAGGATACTTTAGATGCTTCTTCATATAGCATCTGGGATCAGTCACACGCTCTAAGTGAAGAAGTTTGTGCCCGTATGAATCTCGTGGATTCTATCTAGCACAACCGAGCATAACCCCGTGGTCGAACATGGCATGCGTAGTATAAAGCATGCGTCGTTAGCATAACCTTTGTTTAGTCAGGAAGTTTGGGAAATGTCATTTGCTATCGCAGATTCGTCATCTGGCCCAGAATGTAATATTAATACGAACATGGTTCGTAACGGCGATTTGCAGAACTTTGATCATTATCGTGTTACTCCAAAAACCAAATGAACGTTCTGCTTAACCAGGTTTGCCACCGTGGTTCTTAGCCAGTTTTGACATAATAGAGAATCCCTTCTCCGTCAGGACGACCGAGCCTGTGTGACGAGGACTGGTTACATTGGATATTTTTTTGTTGCGGAGGTTGACCCTCCTACGACTAGTTTATAGACCGTAAAATTCCGATGAATATTAAACATTATGACGTCATAAGAATCATATGTTGGATTATGGGGACAACTACGGAATGCTAAACGTGTACATGTAAGTAAACTAATTACGCAGCGGAATAATGTACACATACCTCAATAGCTTTCCAGCCCAAGAACGATGTGGAGGGAGTTCTGATCCTCCGGTCGGAACCCGTACAAGTTCTTCGTGAGAAGAATTCCTACGCGGTATAAGCTCCACAGCAAATCATCTGATCAATTCTATAACGGGGACAGAACCTCGGACTGATTATGGTGTGTCGAAATCTCTATTAAGGGGGTGAGAGTTTCTCTCAAGTTCCTCAATAGAGGGACTTATGAATTACTTGATGTGTAAAACCCCTTTGGAGACTCCCATATATATAAGATTGGTGGAGTGGAAAAAAGTCCACTCCAACCAATGTGGGACTAGGGTTCGGCCGAACCACCTATTAAGGGAGGAAGGGCCAATTTTGGGCCTCCCATGTCAATTAGGAATTGGGTCAAGCCCAATTAACCTAATGTGACATTTACCCAATTATCTTAGGTAATATCCTTAATATTAACGGGCTACCATTTACGGTGCCACGTCACCATATGCTAACAGCTGCCACTCGCCAGAATGGGAGGGTGCCTGTTAATGTATTGTCATCCAATAGAATCATCATTTCAGTATTCAGTCATTGTCTCCATCTCCGAATAGTTCATACGAGGTTTGACGTGCGACTGGCGGATACAACTGGCATCGTGCTACTCATCTGTTAGGAGTATTGTAGCGCCTGCAGAAGGTTGATTCCCTGTCGTAAATCGATCCTGTCAAAAAAAAATATGTACCGCACTATATCCTTGGTCAACTGATAATTCTCCAATTGCCCAGTTTTCCACATAGGAATACTTCTCCAGGGCATCCGTACAACTGTTCACAACCTTCAACTAATATCCGGTTGGTGGCCACCTAGTTAACACAATAGTCGGTGAATTATAGGTGAACATGACCATCCCCATCGCTTATACCCTTAGTCTAGCTCAACCGGTTTCCAAATACGTGGTCACTTGGCCTTTTTCTTTGTCACTACGCTCGTACGTCGGGAAGCGGACATTGAGCCAGACCTTAGGTATAAGTTCTGAGTCCGAGAGGATACTTTGGGTGCCTCTTCATAAGACACCCGGGATCAATCACACGCTCAAGGTGAAGAAGTATGCGCCCTTTGAATCACAAGGATTCTAGCTAGCACAACCGAGCATGACCCCGTGGTCGAACATGGCACACGCAGTATGAAGCACGCGTCGATAGCACACCTGAACAAGCCAGGGATGGGATATGTCATTCATGATATCGCAGAATTTTTCATCTTGCCCTGAATGTGATTTTAATGATGGACATAGTCCAACACGGCGATTTTACAAAACGAAGATCAAGTCATGCTTTTAGGCGTGACAAAGTTATCGTTTCGTTTAACCAGGTTTATCCCCCTGGTCTTAGCCAATCTTGTTGTGGTAGAGGTCCCCCTCTCCTACAAGATGACTGTGCCTGTGTGACGATGCATGGTTCACATTCGACATAAATTTGGTGGAAGAATTTTACATCTTCCTACGACTTAGTTTATAGACCGTAAAATCTTATGTAATTTATCATTATGACGTCGATGGATCATATACTCAATTTTCAATTCTTTTATTCAATCGAAATATTATTTCAAAAGTCAAAATGCTATCACTTATACGTGCCACATATTAAGCCCTATGTAATCCAAGCAGTTTTATGTGCTTTTCAAAAATCTCTCTACGTAATGGCTTAGTCAATGGATCATCGACCATTTTATCTATGGACAAGTATTTTAAAGTGATTATATTGTCTTCCAGAAAAAATTTAGCATACCTGTGGTCCTACTGTGGTACTTTGGATTCTTAACTGCTGCAATGGCTGCCTGACGGTCGGAGTATACCTTTACGGGTTTACTCTCCTTGCCAGTGCCAATTAATGAAGTAAGAAGTCTTTTCAGCCAGACCGCTTCTTGTGGGTTTTTGGAAAGGGCAACGAATTCCGATTCCATAGTGGAAAGCGCGACACGTCATTGCTTTTTTCTTACCCATGATATGCCAGCATTAGCAAGGAGGAAAACTCCTCCTATGGTGAACTTAGGATCATCCGGATCGCCACCGTGGTCGGCGTCACTATAACCGGTCAATTCTATTTGCTTGCCCTTATAGCACAGAACATAGTGAGCAGTACCTTTCGGATATCTAATAATTCGTTTCACGGCCTTTAAATGTTGATAACTAGGATCTGATTGGAATCTTGCTACTAGGCGCACAACGTAACAGATATCCGGCTGAGTACATAGCATGGCATACATGAGACTTCCTACCATGCTTAGATACTCTGCATCCTTCATCTGTTCACGCTCCTGCTGGTTCTTCGGGCCATCACGCTTTGACAGCGCGCACCCGAACACAACCAGCGTATCCACGGGTTTGGCATTGAGCATTCTGAATCTTTTCAACAGTTTGTTGATACAAGATTCTTGAGACAGGCACAATGTCCGGGCGGCACGATCTCGGGCAATTTTAATGCCTAAGATGTACGTGGCCTCTCCCATGTCTTTCATCTCAAATGCTGATGCTAACTAGGACTTTGATTTGTTCATGAAACTCACATCGTTCGCAGCAATGAGTATGTCTTCTACGTATAAGGCTATGATGACATACTTAGACCCGGAGGTCTTGGTGTAAACGCAGGGATCATCGTGAAGGTTCACAAATCAGTTTCCAACGATTTCCTCGATGAATCTACGATACCATTGCCGAGACGACTGTTTAAGACTGTAAATAGACCTTTGGAGTTTGCAAACTTTACGTTCTTTGCTAGGAGTAATAAAACCCTCTGGCTGCTCCATATAGATCTCTTCCTCCAGGTTTCCATGGAGGAATGCGGTCTTAACATCCATTTGGTGCAGCTCTAGATGAGACATGCAACAAGGGCAAGGATGGCCCTAACTGTGGTATAACGCACAATTGGTGAGTATGTTTCATCAAAGTACAAAAAAAAGAATTTATTTTCATTTAGGCAATTTCATCCTCCATTTTTTTTCTCCATTCCTTCGTTTGAGGTCCTTCCAATGCTTGCTGAATCGTCACTGGTTCGTGAACGAACGTCTCACTTGATGGGATACTTCTTGAAAGAAGTTCGTTGCCTTTGACTATGTCTAGGCTCGATAATCCCATCTATAGTCTGATCGTTACTCCCACTCGGAATAATGCTTCTTTTCGGAGCATCACTCCTACTAGGAACAATGGCGGTGCTAGAACTTTGATCTACAACTTTCTCAGGATGACCTCTCGGTCTCGGGATTTTATCTCCGAGATATATTCCTTGATCACTAGGATTTGGAACCAAGTTAGTCGTTTCCCTCCCACTAGGAATAATGGACAGTTGTATTAGCTCAGCATTATGATTATCAAGTCCGACTTGATTCGCATTAACATTTAGTGATGATTATGTGAGGGGGAGTGAGCCCTCCCACTGGATTTATTATGAGGACATTTCCATCATCATTTACAATGTCATTCACTAATGGATTCACTAATGCTATACCATTCTCCCACTCGAAGTAAGTGGGACCTGAGAATCTCCATTATCCATTAATGATCTGATAAGTGCTTTTGTTTGTTTCGTTCCGCAAAGCATTGGAAACTATCCTCAGATTCTTATAATGTGTCATGTTCGACCACGTTACTATTAATCCAAGCTTATTTTAAACTTGTATCCTTTAAGAGTAGACCGTACTCTTAATAAATACTTGTTTAATGCGCAAATTAATGCTACTTTATGATAAGGTTTTACCCGTATCATTTCTTAGCTTTTATGGTAACGCCTCTACCGATATTATTAGAACATAGTGTTACATTAATATGAATCAACTTAATTTCATCCCGTAGGAACAATTAATGTTGAACTCTAACATAATGTAATTTTAAACTATATTTCTTTGAAATATTTTAATGATATGACTGCTTAGCCAAACTTTTCGTTCAAGGCTTATAGTGGGAGAATCATTTTACTGACTACTTCCTTTCGTTTGTTAACTCATCCAGAGACTTATCCACCTCATGGACTATGCATTTGAGCTCTTGCTTAATGCTATAGTTGATGTACTACTCGATCGTAGTAGCATTAAAGCATACTTCTAACCACGGTAGTCATCAGTGGGTTATTTCCAAAGGATTACAATCGAAAATTCAGCATTCATTTATTAAAACACTTCATCATTAAATTTGTACTTTTAAAACGATGTCCCATCTCTCGAGGTGACATGCGCCACGCGCCTTATACCAGGTATGGTTTCAAAATCATTTTAGTTTCCAACTTTAAAATCAAATCGGTTTTTCATGCACATTATCTCGGGATGCTGATCATTTAATGGAGTACTTAACAAATAACGATATAATTTCGGTCGGTTCGTTTTACGACTTTATGCTATCGATGGATGCATAAAATTAATATTTCGTTATTCACGATTCGGAGGTAAGTGTTTTGTTTTAATCCAATTGTTTTATTGATGGATTTTCTGTTTTTAGTTATTTGTTCCGGATCGATCCCGTTTAACCGGGTCGATTAATTTTGATAAGTAGACCAAGTCTGAACTGAATGGTTACTACTTTATTCAATAATTCCGAATCACCATTAACTAAACTTAAACATATAAACGGGTAAATAGGGATCCTTAACAAAAATAATGACAAAGTTTACGGATCAATAACTGCAGCTACAACAAAGAAAGTTATATAAAGCAGGTAGTCTTAGCCACGTTTGAGCAATCCACCTGAAAATTCATTCAAAATTGAATTATGTCAGATGTTTCTGCATCAATTAAAACGTTTTACCGATATGCGTATCGTGGTAAGCGAGGCGTACCTTTTACGGTACTTGAATCAATAGTGGTTGTCGCACCGGATCATCGTTTAGACCTTTTATTGTTGGGTTTATCCAAGCAATTCCGAAGACCAGCAAACCTGGTATCGGGCAATTCGGGAAGTTTGAAGATCTTTTCATCTTTATGGTCGGCATCATATAAGTCAATTGTCGTTTTAATTGTTGTGATCAGACGTGTAAGTCCGTTATCATCAGCAAACCATGAAAGAGGAAACATCTCCATTACTTTCCGAGTTCCTGCCCATTCATCGGCGGTGTCGAGAATGGTTTTTATCCCACTCTCCTTGCATAGAATTTCATGGTACGCGGCCATTAATTCTCTTGCTTCGGCTACCTTTCCCTTGCCGTAGAGTAGGTGTAAGGTGCATCAAAGATGCAATGCGCTCTTTTGAATAGTCATTTCCTCCGTTTCAGTTGTCAGATGCGAGCAGATTATTTTCCGAGCTCTTTGATCCCTCCATAACTTGTCTTTATTATTGTATCTATAAGATGTCCCTCCCTCGTTTGTATGAATTTGTTGACCTTTTGGATCGATGCGATCCTCGACTCCCGCAGGTATCAGTTCACATTCAACACTAATTTTCCAATCATCATAATTAATGTCATCCAGTTTGCATATTTTTTTTTAAAATGATCTGATCGAGCCATTAAAACTATTGCAATGACAATCATGCAAAGTTAGGAAGACAATAACATTTTGACAGAATTGCAAACATCGTATTATCTATTAAGATGGAATACGACGAATAGTGATCCTTCAGTCACTAAACCAAACCGACCGCCAGTAAACCGAGGGAAGAGGGTGTTGTGAAAAGAGTTCACACTATTGTCGTTTTTAATCCAATAAATCGGTATTTTGAAAACGGTTATTATGTTGCAAATTACTGGAACGGGAATTTTCAAATAAGCATACCCGATCTTGGCTTTCCCAAGGCCCTTTTAATTTAAAAGAATTATCCGATAATTTACGCATGCATAACACTATATCACGCCATAAATATCGAACAAACCAAACAACATGCTTACGCGTCATGCGTCTAATGTTCCTAGCATACATAATTCTAAGTAAAGTAAATTATCACATGCTTTTAGACTGAACATTCTAGCATGCGTGTCAAAACATGCAACTTCCGCACACATCATGCATAATTGGTGAATGGAATTTTCGGTTTTGAAAACATTTTGAAAATATTAGGGGTTGTTTTGCAATTTATGTTTACAATCAATCATGCGAAATTTCTAGACATGTATTCTAGGCACTTTTAATCAGCATAGCATGTCTATCCTATTGCGCAAACCATATATTTAAATCCCAGAGCTCAATGCTCGCAATATTTTTTTTTTCAGCTAGCTTGACGAAGTCAAGACGACATTTCTAATATGTGTTGCAGAAAGTAAACAATTGCAATTCAGCCCACTAATTTAATCAAGTCCCAAAAACATGCATTTCCGAGATCCATCCCCGTAATCGTAATTAGGCATTACGGTTTTAACCGAAAACGTGTATGAAACACAAACCCTAAGAGCACTGTTTAGGATAATTTTAAAGTTCGAAAACATTTTGGATTTAAAACTTGACATCCTACTTTATTGAACATTTAAAATTTCTGAAAACTTTAAAAAAGTTGGTTCGGTCCAATTTAAAATCCTGTTCGGGTCGGTCTGATTGTAAAAATCTAATTTGGTCTGAAACAGTTCAATAAAATAAGATTGCGGTTCGGTTCATTACTCGAAACCGGTTCGGTTTAGATTCACTTAGTTACCTAGGTCCAACCCTACCCATCTAGGTCGGTCCGATTAAGAAAACCCGGCACATTATCAATATATATATATATTGCTAATATTAATTATGTAAAATAATTTCCAATATTTCTAATATATATAAAAATTCGACACATTATCAATATATATAAATATTGTCAAGATTCTATCTTTAAGATGTAAATCAATCAACAATATATATATATATATATATATATATATATATATATATATATAATTCGGCCACATATCTATATATATATATAATTATTGTCAAATATATATTTAGGGATAAAATATATAGACAATATATCTTCTTAATCTTTTTAAGTAACTAAATCATATCAATATATTTTTATCCCTATCTTTTAGCTAAATATATTGATAGTTTATATATTTTACTATATAACGTGAATCCTTTCCTTATCTTTCCAATTTATAGATATATTGTCATCTTTAATAAAATTAAAGTATGGTAACAAATATATCTATACTAGGCCGGCCGAATTTTTCTTTCTTACACCCTAAGAAATTAAAAAATTTACCTAATAATCACTATGTTTTCGGCCAGAACACCATTTATTGGAAAAATTGTCAGATTTTAAGATCAAACACTATTATGATCATGAATCCAAAAAGTGTTCTTGATAAAACTCATCGTGTTCTTGAAGATCATGAACATTAAACTTAAATTTAAACATAAATTTCGACTTTGATCTTTAAAAACATGTAAAATCCGAAATTTTAAGTTTTTAAAAGATAAAAAACATGAAATTTTGTCAAAATTTTCGGATTTCACACCAAAATTTAAGTGTTCATAATTGAAACTCAAGAACATCAGTTTAACAAAATTTTAATAACTCCTAACACTTGCTCTGATACCACTGTTGGATTACGGGGATGTAATACTGCGGAATGCTAAACGTGTACATGCAAGTAAACTAATTACGCAACGGAATAATGTACACATACCTCAATAGCTTTCCTGCCCAAGAACGATGTGGAGGGAGTTCTGATCCTCCAGTCGGAAACCGTACAAGTTCTTCGTGAGAAGAAGTCTTACGCGGTATAAGCTCCACAGCAAATCCTCTGATCGATTCTTCAACGGGGACAGAACCTCAGACTGATTATGGTGTGTCGAAATCTCTACTAAGGGGGTGAGAGGGTTTCTCTCAAGTTCCTCAATGGAGGGACTTATGAATTACTTGATGTGTAAAACCCCTTAGGAGGGTGGAGTGGAGAAAAGTCCACTCCAACCAATGTGGGACTAGGGTTCGGCCGAACCACCTATTAAGGGAGGGAGGCCCAATTTTGGGCCTTCCATGTCAATTAGGAATTGGGTCAGGCCCAATTAACCTAATGTGACATTTACCCAATTATCTTAGGTAATATCCTTAATATTAACGGGCTACCATTTATGGCGCCACGTCACCATATGCTAACATCATAAACTCAAATTGCAATTTATTTCTGTCATATTTCAAAAAGTTTCATCACGACACTGTCTACTTTAACACTACGCAGTCCCAGCATTTTAACATGCTTTTCGAAGACATCCCTGCGTAGCGGTTTAGTCAATGGGTCTGCCATCATACTTTCAGTAGACAAGTGTTCTAAAGTGATAACATTGTCCTCAACTATATTCTTAGCAAAATTATATTTTATGTCAATGTGTTTCGTCCTGTTATGGTACTTGGGGTTCTTAACTGCTGCAATTGCTGCTTGACTGTCAGAGTATACCTTCACATGTTTACTCCCGTCCTCGACACCAAGCAATGCAGTTAGAAGCCTTTTCAACCAGACCGCTTCTTGTGCGTTCTTTGAGAGAGCCACGAATTCAGATTCCAAAGTGGACAGCCAGACACATGTTTGCTTCTTGCTCATCAATGAAATGGTGGCATTAGCAAAGGAGGAATACTCCTCCAAAAGTGGACTTACGATCATCCAACTCGCCACAATGGTCGGTGTCACTATATCCTAATAATTCGATTTTTCCACCCTCAGAGCACAGAGCATAGTCGGCAGTACCTATCAGGTATTGAATGATCCATTTTACAGCCTTTAGATGTTGTGTGCCAGGATCTGATTGGAATCGTGCTACTAGGCCAACAATGTAACAGATGTCCGGGCGAGTGCATTGCATGGCATACATTAAGCTGCCAAACATACTTATGTATTCAGCACTCTCCATCTGTTTACGCTCCACCAGGTTCTTCGGGCCATCACACTTCGACAGCACGCACCCGAGCGCAACCGGCGTATCCACGGGCTTGGCATCCTGTAAGCGGAACCTTTTCAACAACTTGTTGATATAGGCTTCTTGAGAAAGACATAGATTACGAGCAGCCATATTCCTAGCAATTTTAATGCCTAGAATGTATGTGGCTTCTCCCATGTCTTTCATCTCAAATACAGATGCTAACCAGGACTTTGATTCATCTAAGCAACTTACGTCACTAGCGGCAATAAGTATGTCATCGACATATAATGTCTAGATGATGTACTTTGACTCGGAAGTCTTTGTGTACACGCAGGGATCCCCGTGAAGATTCACGAATCCATTTCCAATGATCTCCTCATGGAATCTGCGGTACTATTGCCGGGATGATTGTTTAAGAGCGTAAATAGATATCTGGAATTCACAGACTTTACGTTCGTTTCCAGAGGTAATGAAACCCTCCAGATTTTCCATATAGATCTCTTCCTCCAGGTTGCCATGGAGAAACATAGTCTTAACATCCATTTGGTGCAACTCAAGATCGAAGCTCGCAACCAAAGCCAATATGGCCCATACTGTGGTGTAACGAACAATGGGTGAGTAAGTCTCGTCAAAGTCCACTCCGTGGAGTTGGGTATACCCTTTCGCTACAAGTCGAGCTTTGTACTGCTCGACAGATCCATCAGCAGTGAGTTTCAATTTCAGAACCCACTTGGCACCTATTGCTCTGCTGTCAGCATGCAAATCAACTAAAGACCAAACATAATTAGCTTTCAGAGAGGCGATCTCATCCTCCATGCTTTCCTCCATTCTTTCGCTTGAGGTCTTTCCATAGCTTGTTTAACCGTTACCGGTTCATCAACTAAAGTAACAGTGAATAACTCGCCTCTTTCAATGGGATACTTCTTAGGAGAAGTTCGTTGACTTAGAGTCCGTCTAGGCTAGATTATCCCATCTTGTGATTGAACTTCACTCCCACTGGGAAGAATGCTCGTTATCGGTGCAATACTCCCACTGGGAACGAGGGCGTTACTTGAACTTTCACCAACAAATTTTCTTGGACGACCTCTCGGTCTCGGATTTCCACCCCCGAGGGTTATTACGACCGGAAACCGAGTTGGTCGTGCCAGTCCTACTTGGTACAGTGGGTAGTTGAGGTAAAATTGGATTTTCATCCATAGGTTCAGTGACATGATCAGGTTTGACTTGATTCGCAACTGCAGCAACAGTGGACGTTGCGGTCAGATTGACTCCTCCCACTGGATTTATTATGAAAATGTCTCCATTTCCATTCACCATATTGTTCACTTATGTTGCTGCCTCAAATCTCCCACTCGAATTGAGTGGGACCTGATCATCCTCGTCTCTAGTTCAATTCAAAATTCATTCGTTGATGTCAACTAAGCTATGGAAAGTCAACTCGATAATGTAATTTCTCATGTTCGACCACGTCACCAATATCCCCAAGCTATTCCACACATGTATGCTTTAGAGGTACTTTTCAGTGCTCTGTTGGTACTATGTGCGGTTTTAGCAACAAAATTGTTGCTAGTTTGGTAAGATTCCACTCATTACCAATAGCTTGTTTGGTTTCGTGTAACCGATTACACAATTATTAGGTTTACCACATGACTAGTAAATAATCCAATAACTCACATTTTGTAAGGGATGTTATAGGTTATAATTTATTGTCCTTATTCATGACCTTATTAATGTAGTGTGTTTGTCGTTTTAATGCCTTAGCCAATCACTTGTCGTTTAGAGGTTAAATGTGGGAGACGTCGTTCAACAGATGTTCCTTTTCATTGCTCGCTCATACTCCAAGGTTTAACCACCATGGAACGTGCATTTAGGTTTTCACCTAATGCTCGTTTTAAATTCTCTACGAGAATGTTCTATGAGTTGAACCCTCTAATGGGTGTTCGCGCAAATGAAAATTTATTTCTAGCATTAAATCAAGAACACAAATTGTGCTGTATTTTGTACTTCGAATCGATTTGCTCGGTATCTCGAGGAATACACGTGCCACGCGCGCGTGTCACCCGGTGTAACCCAAGGTGAAATCGTTTTGTTTTCCAAAATTCAGCAATAATCGGTTTAATACATGTTCATCATTACAATTTAAATGGGGTACTAACAAATTAGGATTGTCGGATCAATTCGTATTCAACTACACAATTGATGGGTTTATTCAGTCTGGTTGACCCGACACTAATAATGGAGTATGTTTAACGTTTCATTTTGTTCGACCATTTGTCCTCGCTGAAATTTTGTTTCCCAACCCGCAGGTTTGGATTTTCGTTTCGGATCATTCCCTTTGACCGGGCTGAAATATTGATAAGTGAATTGTACGTCGAATCGAGTAACAATTACTTTATCTAATAATTCCGAATCTAAAATAACCAAAATCATCAATTCAAATGAATGATGAAAATGAAACGACAATGATGAGGTTCTTGATCTGAGGGTCGTGTATATGGTTTGTGCTCATCGCAAAGATAGTCGAGAACCTTGAGTCATGTCGAACATTACATCCGAACAAATTCATGAGTGAATCATATCAGATGGTATGTGTCTGAATAAAGCCTTTTTACAGCTTTATATACACGACAAACGAGGCGTACTTAAAACGCACTGTTGGGTTACAATTAAAAGGATACGCTCATAAGAAGTCGAGGACGTCAAAGTCGAGCTTAAGGAAAAATAGTTCGACGACCATTCATACTCAGAATGGCAAGACGAAGATAAATAGTCGACGACTCTACACAAGGATGTCGACTCATAAATAACGACTATCAACGCCAGGCGACCAAATCACTCTAAACTCTCCTATTAAGGTACGAGTCGAGTCGATAGCCAAAACACCGCTGAAAACCCTTCCTCTTAAGGAAAGGGACAGGTGGAGACCTGCTCGCCTTCTTTAGAAGACCTCCCTCTTAAGGGAATGACGGGTGGAGACCTGCTCGCCACCTTTAGAAAACTTCCCTCTGAAGGAAGAGGCACCAGCTGGCGACCTGCTCGCCACCCTCTATGCCACGAAACCTTCCTTTTAAGGAAGTAGTATTAGCTGGCAACCTACTTGTAACCTTCTTATACCGACTCTGGACAGAAACCCTCCCAAGAGGGTAACCGCCACTTAAAGTTGGTACCGTCCCCCTATAAATAGGGGAACACTCTCAATATTTAAATAATCTTGTTTCACATACTTTTACAGTATTCTCTATAATTTCCATTACTGACTTAAGCTTCAGAGTGGAATCAGGGGCCAATCCCGGCGAGGTCCTAAAGGAAACTAAGTACCCAAGAGGTCGAGAAAGATACCTGAGTGAGTTAGCTCCCGGCGAGATCTCGAAGTCCACTACTTGAAGTTCAAGGCCACGTCATTTTGATCCCAACATTTGGCGCCGTCTTTGGGAACCAGATCAAAAAGTCATGGCCTCCGAGAAGAACAAGATGCCCAATCCTGTGGTTGAGGAGATGGAAAACACTCAAGCAAATCCCACCACCTCAAGACCCACACCAGAAGAAGACCCAGCTGTGCCTCAAGCTAATGGTACTGGTAAAGAAGAGAATCTCAGTAATTCCAAGTCATTACCAAATCTAGAAGAGGTGAGAACAGTCCCTCCGCCTGTCCCTCAGGAGGTAATGGCGGCTTTCATAGCCTTTTGGAACCAGGCCCAGGCGGGAAATGTTCCTGACAAGAAGGAGCCAACCCGAGAGGCCTCCCAGAAGGAAGAAGTGGCCTCCTGTGTGAAGATTGCAGAGGAGAATCCCCTGGAGAAAGAAATCCCCAAGGCTCCCGAAGTCGAGACGGCGAGCAAGGGCCCTGTCCTATTCACTATAGGAATGGTAGAAGAGTTATTAGAGAAGAAGAGGAGAGGGGCGAACTGTCAGCTTATTTTTCGCAACCACACTTCTCATCCCTTCTCCAAGAGGCTTTTCAACACTCGAGATCCTCCACAAGTCTTTGCGAGGAACATCGATGATTACATAGGTGAGGGAGATCCCGTTCGCCATGTCAACGCCCACAACTCTTCCCTCTTAGGGAGAGGGGCAACCCCTGATCATTATGCGGCTCTCTTCCCAACAACTTTGAAGGAAGAATCCTCCACCTGGTTCTATGGTCTTCCCGACAGCTCGATAGACTCATGGGAAGAACTGAAGACCAAGTTCATAGAAGGCCACATAGGCCAAAGACAACGCCTCAAGAGCATGGACTTTCTAGATAAAATTGAGCAAGGTCCTGATGAAACCTTAGCCAATTATTACACTAGATACCACAAGATACTCCAGCAGCTGAATGTAGACGCCACTGATGGCGAGTTGATCAGGACCTTCTGGAGAGGTCTCAGAGTTCAGAGCCAAGCTCTGAAAGATAGCATGGTAATGAAGCCTGTGCGGAAGATTGATGCCCTCGCCATCAAGGTCAAAAAGTACATCGACTTGGAGAGGTCACACGAGAAATCGCCCATGGAAACCAAGAGGCAGGTCATGCCTGCCAAAATCGAGGAAGGCTCTGCTTCTCGACCCCTAAAAAGAGATTAAGGTCCTCGACCCAAAAGCTTCCAAAATCAGAATAGAGACAGCTCTTATCCCACAAGGTATACCCCTCTTACACACAACGTGGCGGTGGTGCTTCAGGAGATGGAAAACCTCTGTTTAAACAATCCACCCCCAGTAAGGAAGAATATGATGGGTCATTAGATAAATGCCTACTGTCGATATCACCACACTAGGGGGCATGATACGAACGAGTGCACTATCTTAATGCAGGACATCGAGACTCTCATTCAAAGAGGCAAATTGTTAAAATTTGTGGAGAAATCTACCAATGCCCCTAAGAAGCGAAATCGCGGCCCAAGAGGGAATTCCCGATCGCCTCCTCAAGACCATCCCGCTCCAATCCATAGAGGGACAGTGAACGTTATCTCAGGAGGATTTGCGTCAGGTGGAGGAACAAATTCAGCTCGTGAAGTATATGCTGCCCAAATATCTACAGCTACTGTGATAAGAAAAAGACCTCGAGGACCCGAGCTCGAAACTATTAGCTTCAATGCCAGTGATCTTTTAAAAATAGATCAACCTCATGAAGACACCCTGGTAGTTACTCTCCTCGTATCCACATATAAGGTCAAAAGAGTCCTTATCGATAGCGGAAGCTCGACTGATATCCTCTTCTACCAAGCATTCTTACAATTGGGTTTGACAAGAAGAGACTTGATGAAAGTCGACTTCCCTTTGATAGGCTTCGCAGGAGAAACCATCTATCCTATGGGAGCTATCCGACTAACGACCATTCTGGGGGAAGGCGAGAAAACTTTACAAAACGATATACTCTTTGTAGTTGTTGACGCCGCCTCAGCATACAACGCTATCATCGGAAGAACTGCTCTTAATCTGCATCGGATCATCCCGTCAACTGCTCACCAAGTAATGAAATTCTCAACGCCTAGGGGAATTGGTGAGATTCGAGGAGATCAGGCCATGGCGCGACGCTGCTACAACACGTCGACATGACGTCCAGAGAAGTTATAAAAACTTCTGAAGTAGATGCCTCTTTGTTTTGACTAATATTTCAGAACCTTTCTTTTGATGTAATATTCAGGAAACGATGAATGAAAATGACCCCTCTAGGTCCCTTTCTTTCTTACAAGAAATCGTACAGATATTACCATTAAAGATAGGCATCTACAAATCGATTGTCGACACAATGTGCCCAAGATGGCAACTAAGCCTAGTTACGTCGACAACTCGATCGAAGAACGACGTCTACAAATCGATTGTCGACACAATGTTCCCAAGATGGCAACAAATGTTAGGTACGTCGACAACTCGATCGAAGAACGACATCTACAAATCGATTATCGACACAATGTGCCCAAGATGGCAACAAAGCCTAGGTACGTCGACAACTCGATCGAAGAACAACATCTACAAATCGATTTTCGACACAATGTGCCCAATATGGAAACAAAGCCTAGGTACGTCCACAACTCGATCGAAGAACGACGTCTACAAATCGATTGTCGACACAATGTGCCCAAGATGGAAACTAAGCCTAGGTACGTCGACAACTCGATCGAAGAACGACGTCTACAAATCGATTGTCGACACAATGTGCCCAAGATGGCAACAAAGCCTAGGTACGTCGACAACTCGATCGAAGAACGACGTCTACAAATCGATTGTCTACACAATGTGCCCAAGATGGCAACAAATCCTAGGTACGTCGACAAATCGATCGAAGAACGACATCTACAAATCGATTGTCGACACAATGTGCCCAAGATGGCAACAAAGCCTAGGTACGTCGACAAATCGATCGAAGAACGACGTCTACAAATCGATTGTCGACACAATGTGCCCAAGATGGCAACAAAGCCTAGGTACGTCGACAACTCGATAGAAGAACGACGTCTACAAATCGATTGTCGACACAATGTGCCCAAGATGGCAATAAAGCCTAGGTACGTCGACAACTCGATCAAAGAACGACGTCTACAAATCGATTGTCGACACAATGTGCCCAAGATGGCAACAAAGCTTAGCTACGTCGCCAACTCGATCGAAGAATGACGTCTACAAATCGATTGTCGACACAATATGCTCAAGATGGTAACAAAGCCTAGGTACGTCGACAACTCGATCGAAGAACGACGTCTACAAATCGATTGTCGATACAATGTTCCCAAGATGGCAACAAAGCCTAGGTACGTCGACAACTCGATCGAAGAGCGACATCTACAAATCGATTGTCGACACAATGTGTCCAAGATGGAACAAAGCCTAGGTACGTCGACAACTCGATCGAAGAACGACGTCTACAAATCGATTGCCAACATAATGTGCCCAAGATGGAAACAAAGCATAGGTATGTCGACAACTCGATAGAAGATCCACGTCAACAATTTGATTAAAGATTGATATCTACAAAATCGATTATCAATGATATATACTCCAAGTGGCAATAAAGCCACGTCGATAAATCGTCAAAAGGTTAGTGTTTACAATTATCAAATTGATAAACATGACACCAAGAGAGTCGAAGTACGATTTTCGACGCAGTATGAAAAAATTAATCAATAAATGCGAGAAAGCCAGAAATCCTGTAAAAATCCTTTTATTAGGAAAAGTAAAAACGCTACATAAGAGGTAGATCATGGGAAGACATCCTAGAAATCTAGAAAGCAACCACTCATAAAACCCCTTTCCCTCTAGAAGACGAAGCGACAAAATCGCTATCTTCTTCAGCAGGAATCTCCAGATATTGCTGGAGGAGGGGGACTCGAGAAAAAGGAAAATCTGGTTGATACGCTCTCAAATTGGCTACTATCTCTTTAACAGATGGGAAAACCAGGTCGGAGGCAGCCACCGTTATATCAGCTTGATAGGCGAGGCTCGCTTTGTAGTCATCAACTGCCCTAAGCACCGATCTTCTCAGAATCGACATCTCGCTCTGCAGCGCGGCGACCTTCTCGCGAAAAATGATACCCTCCACCTTGAAAGCTTCGTTCTCCTTATCTTTCTTCCCCAGCAGGTTACGATATTCCTTGACTAAAGAAAGAGAGCTTTGAATAGACTCCTCACTTTTATAAAAGTCTCTTTCAAAGGTAGCGGAGGTTTCAATCACTTGTCTAAGATCCTCCTTCAGCTTGGCGTTCTCCTCTCAAAGGTTTCGAACCTCTCCCGCATCACCGACAGATGTCAAATTGTCAATTTTCTCCTTGGTCGATTGTAACTCCTTGAGAAGATCAATCACTAGGCGAGAATATTGAAGGGAATCTCTAGAAGCCTGTCAAAAAATGAGTCAGAAGAAATAGGGAGAAAATGCTAAGTAAATCAATAGTAAAAAAGGGGGCAGGGCTCACTTCGATCCGTCTTACAAGAAACGAGCGGGTAGCATCCTCCACCTCAACCAATCCTGTCCCTAGGCGATGAAGATCCATGGGTGGGACCGAGGTGTTCAGTAGATGAAGGGCTAGATCATAATTTGTAAGGAAATTCCCCTCTTTAAGAGGGTACCCTTGTAAGAAGGTTAAAGGGTCCCAATCTTTTGAATATTCCACAGGGGAAATCGATAGCATATCCCAGTCGAAAGGAGGCCCCTCATAAGTTGGAGGTCCACTGGCGGGAGTCTCAGCACGAGGCGGGGATATTAGAGTCGATGAAGAAGAAGAAAAATCATCGCCCCACCTTCTTTTTCGCCAAGAGCAAGCACCTCTATCCTGATGGGAACGGTGAATAGTATCCTTCACTTCGCCCTTATCCTTGGAAGGCCTTACCGGCGATTTCTTAGCAGAAGGGATAGCCTCGACATCTATAGGATTATCAATGGATGCCCCGCTATTAACTCCTTTAGGTTCGGGGGCAGAAGAAGCTTCAGCCATGGCTTGACGATGATTCCGAATGATCGTTTTGATAAAATCTAAGAAGAAAAAGGACCCTGATTACCAAGAATTTGCTAAAGAACAGGAAGCAGCAATCTTAAAAAGAACGAAATAACCTCAGGAAGGACTATCCGCCATAATGTTTGTTTGTTGCTCGAAAATAGCTCACTCTTGGAATATCAGATCAAATCACAAAAGCAAGAGCAAAGGTGAAGAATGAAGATGAAACAGTGGTATTTATACTGAAGTCTCCACCGCCTAGGATAATTTCTCGGGGAAGCATTCCCTAGGTCATCATCCATTGGTACAATTACTGACAACGTGACCGTTGCTCCGAAATTACCGTTGTCAATTTACAAGACGACCTTTGAGCTTCTTCAAGCCACTCAACGGTCAGAATATCTCGACCAGAGATACACATCTCGACTCCAAAAGTCATAAAGTCCAGCTTTCCTTCACCAGTTGGCGACCTGCTCGCCGCCCTCTATGCCACGATACCTTCCTCTTAAGGAAGTGATATCAGCTGGCAACCTGCTTGTCACCTGCTTATACCGACTCTGGACAGAAACCCTCCCAAGAGGGTAACCTCCACTTAAAGTCGGTACTTTCCCCCTATAAATAGGGGAACACTCTCAATATTTAAATAATCTTGATTCACATACTTTTACAGTATTCTCTCTAAATTTCATTACTGACTTAAGCTTCGGAGTGGAATCAGGGGCCATCCCCACCCCTTTTCAGGTCCTGGCCTAGCACAAAGCTCCTAAAGGAAACTAAGTACCCAAGAGGTCGAGAAAGATACCTGAGTGAGTTAGCTCCCGGCGAGATCTCGAAGTCCACTACTTGAAGTTCAAGGCCAGGTCATTTTGATCCCAACACGCACTTTATCGACGGTGTTTCATCCACCGGATATTCGTTTGTGACCCCTAGGGTCTTGTTCTCTCCACGATATGCGGATATCAATGTTTAATCCATCGATGTCTTATGGTGATTTGTGAAGTTGGTTTCCCTTTCGCCCTGGTTACTACAGTTGATTAAACTCATGGTAAGTGAGCCCTATCAACGTCAGGTAACCATTAAAGGGGATACCTCTTCTTCTCCATGTTGACCTTCATTCAAAGATCTCGAGTGGCTTTACACCAACATCCATGGAGTGGAGACCATCATTTACAACCAAAACGTTTCTAGCTTCAGCGACGTTACTTCCACCGAAGCGGGTGCAGGGGGACACTAAAAGCTGTAACGTTGTATGGTCGTAATTGAAGTTTTCCTCAACCTCTTTGTGCAAGGTTGAACTCCCATTATTGGGAAACTGACTACTACATTCATTCGTTATCATCAAAGTCATACGGACTACCACATTCATCTGTATTTATCCTCTCCGCTGATGGAACCGCAACAGAGAGGAGTTTATCACATACTCTTTACATACACACCATCAAGATTGCGGGGAATAACGAATCGCACTCAATTTAGCCAACTCAAGGAATCACATTGATAATTTTGCATAAGAGTGAAGACAAAAAAAATTTGAAAAATAAATTGCATTCATCGGACATCTATGAGATAGAAGATATCGAATAATGATCCCTCATACATCTAACCCAACCGACCAACAGTAAGGCCCGAATGAAGGGGGGTCGTGAAAGAGTTCACATTACTGCTATATTCTTTCTAAAAGACCAGTCTTAAAACGGTTTAATCGCTTTAACCGGAACAGGAGATTTTAAAACACCCGATCTTGGCTTTCCCAAGGCCCTTTTGAAAAATGTTTCTAGGAACTATAGTTTGCACATATAATTCTACTATCCCAGTAAATTATCATGGCATATCAAATCCAAGAAACCAAACACACCTCATGCATACACGTCATGCGTCTAATGTTCCGAGGAACTCATACTTAGCATATATAAATCTACTTCCCAAGTAAATTATCATATACTAATACATCCTGAACATTCCATGCATACGCATCATGCGTGATTTAAACCATACAAACATGCATATTTGGCGACTAATTTTCGATTTTAAAACATTTGGGGCTCATTTGCAATTCATGCTATAAAATTAATCATGCGTACTTCTATACATGAATCCTAGGCAATTGAAACCATCACAACATGTCTATCCTAGTGCGCAACTCATTAATTGAAAACCACAGGGCTCAGACCAGAATGTGTATAATCCAGCTAGCTTGACATAGTCAAAACGACATTTCTAAACATGCATATATATATCAATTAAATAACAATTGCAATTCAGCCAACTAGATGATTCAGTCCCAAATTCATGCATTTGCGAGATCCATCCCCATAGTCGAAACTAGGCATCATGTTTAATTAAAATACTAATAACTTAAACTTGTGAGCACTGCGTAGGTAATTTTAAAGTTCGAAAACATTTGGATTTAAAAATTTGACCATCCTATTTTAAATGATTCAAATCGGTTCGATTTAAAAAAAAAATTCCTGTTCATTTCGGTAAAATAGTTCGGCCGGACCGGTTCGGTTTAAAATAGGATTCGGTTCATTTCGACTCGTATTGGTTGCCCCGGTCCAACCCGACCCGAATGGGTCGGACCAATTGAGAAAACCCGACGTTTTACCCGCTCCGGTCTAACCTGTGTAATCTGATCCGGTTCAGTACAGTTTGACCCGTCCAGTCTGGTTTGGTACGGTTTGACCCGTCCAGTCCGGTTCGGTTCACTTGGTGGTCCGGGTTGGTTGACCCAACCCGGATGTGCTAAAATTGGACCGGTCCATAACCCATAGGGTTCGGTCCGAATAATTACTGTGGGCCAGGTAGGGTTTTAAAGTCCACTAAAAACTTAACTTGGCCCCTAAGTAACTATCAATAAATAAATACTGCCCAATTTTCTACACACACACACACACACACACACATATATATATATATATATATATATATATATATATATATAAATTCAGCACAATCACTTATATTTATTTATTGTCAATATTCTATATTTAAGAATATATAATCAATCAACAATATATATATATATAATTGGCATCCACACACACACACACACACACACACATATATATATATATATATATATATATATATATATATATCTTTTAGAATATATTATTGTCAATATTATATATTTAAGAGTATATAATTTATCAATAATATATATTTATCAATATTATCTATATTTCATATAATACTAGATATATTGATAGTAAATATAGACAATTATCTTGTGAATATTGTCCTAATTTTGGAAACATTTAAATTTCGGCCGACCTAGTGTAAAAATTTTGAAACTTTCGGACACCATTAGATTACTTGTGGACTAAGAAATAAATAATTTCACCTTGATCACCCAAGGTTAGGGTTCGGCCGAAACAAATATCAAATTAGGGTTTGTGGTCAAATTTCAAGATCAAATCTTTTCAAGATCCAGAATCCAAATTTTATCAAAAAATACGAACTCCCTAACACAGGATCTGATACCACTATAGGATTATGGTGACTAATCATGCAAGAAAGTAACCCTAGGTACGTACTAATTGCGCAGCGGGATAGTGCACATACCTTTACAACTTTCTCGTGACCCTAGATCTTGATGGGGAGTTCTCGATCCACTGACCGGTACCTCGTAGAAGTTCTTGTTAGGGATGTCCTATGTGGCTTGATCTTCACAGCAAAGCCTATGTCGATTCTCGCGGGATGGATCTACTTGGAGTAAATTGCTCGTCGTAATTTGGCACCTCCTCTAGGGTGTTTCGGCCGAACCTATAGAGGGACTAGGGGAGGGTTTTAATCTCAACGCTTGGGAGGAGAATTAGCACTTACGAAGTTACCCCAAGGTCCCTATATATAGGAGTGGAGGTGGGAAAATCCCATCTCCTTATTCCTCAAGGTCGGTGCCGAACTATAGTGGGTGAGAGACCCAATTTTGGGCCTCCCATGTCACATGAGATTTAGGCCTGGCCCAAATACCCTAATGTGACCCATATCTAATTACTTAGATTAATGGCCTTTAATTAATGGGCTACCAATAACGGCGGCCCATAACCACAAATGCTAACACAAGATAGCGAGGAATATCGAATCGCACTAATTCAACCAATTCATACTTGATGATTATGCAAAATCAGGGAGACAATAACATTTTGAGAAAGAATTACATAATCAGATATTTATTAAGATGGAATACAACAAATAACGATTCATCAGTCATCTAAACCAACCGACCACGAGTAAACCAATGGAAGATGGTTGTGAAAGAGTTCACATTACCGTCGTCTTCAATCCAATAGATCAGTCTTTTAAAACGGGTTTAATCGCAAATTACCGGAACGGGAATTTTAAAACAAGCATACCTGATCTTGGCTTTCCCAAGCCCCTTTTTGTTTTGAAAAATATTCCGATGAATTTACGCACCCATATACAATTCTATTATCCAAACAAATTATCATGCGCAAGTAACATTCATCATACAAACCACACATCATGCTTACGCGTCATGCGTCTAATGTTCCGAGGAACTCATGTTAGCGTACATAATTCTACTTTCCGAGTGAATTATCACATGCGGCTACACCCTCAACATTCAAGCATACGTGTCAAACATGCAACTTCCACATCAATTATACATATTTGACGACTGGTTTTCGATTTTAAAACAAGTTTAAACATTAGGGGCTGATTTGCAATTCATGCTTATATTCAATTACGCAACATTCTAGACATGAATCCTAGGCAATATCAACAATCACAGCGTGTCTATCGTAGTGCGCATACCATATATTTAACCAGGGCTTTGCCCCCAACATGCATTTTCCAGCTAGCTTGACATAGTCAAGACGACAGTTCTAATCATGCAAAAATATATATATCGAACAATAAACAATTGCAATTCAGCCCACTAATTATACCAGTCCAAAAAATAAACATGTATCTCCATGATCCATCCCCATAATCGAAACTAGGTATTAAAACTATAGAGAAACCACAATAATCAAATCTAGGAGAGAACCAATTGTAAGAATTCAGAAATTAATCGAGAGAACAAATTATAAGAATTGCAGAAACTGGCCAAGATTTGAAGATGTGAGGAACTCCGGAATTTGAGGTCGAAGTGTGTGATCTCGATTGAAAAACGAACACGACATCTCTCAATTATGCGGGCAAGCACGAACGACGAGCTTTAGGCAAGCGCAGCCGCGTAGGGAGTGAGCAACGCGGCGACATAAAGGGTATGTCTCTTTGAAATTTAAGATATGAGTTTCCAATCAAATATAACATATTGGTTGAAAAATGCTCAACAACTAAAAACTAATAGCATAGCTTGCAAGGAAAATTAAGTTCTTAAAGAGAACCAAAAAGGCTAAAGTGAAAGCAGTATGGTGAACGAGATAGTGAATATGATTTCTTCTAGTCAAATTCCAGTAGAAGATTCTGTCTTAACTCAATTTTTGTAATGATCTATTTCCCTAAGCATGTTTATCATTATAAACAAATAAACTGATTGAATACGGAAAATGCATTCGAAATTCTCTGGTTCTTGAAATCATCAGTCAATAAGTTACACAAAATCGCCGATCAGTTCGCCGAATCGATCGACTTTTTAGCATCGGAACCCAACCTCCATACAACTGAATATGGAAAACATCAACAAGTTTCTGGGAGGTAAATCAGCAAGTTAGAAAAATATGCGACACATGCGTACTTAATATGGAGTGACAAGTTTTGGTGAAGAGATGGAAACCCTAGTCGCTGGAGAGATGGTGGTGGCGTTTCAGTTTTAGAGAGGAAAGTAAAGAGACACAGATAATTGCGGGATCATCAATACAGGCTCCTTCACTTGGCTGTATTTCACCCTATATACCACTAACAAGGGAAACCCTACCTGATAGGTTAGGTTTAACCCTGTAAATACAAGTGAAGGAAGTTTGGTCCTGAACAAATAAACAAAACAGAGAGTAATTACAAACAAGTCCACAATGAATTAACACTAACAAAAACAAAACTATAACAAACACAGCAGCTTGTATAGGCCTTTTTACACTCCCCCTCAAGCTGCAATCTTCATTAATCTGCTCCTGCTCCCCCTGGCTCTTCAACACCAGTATTCTCCTCCCCCTTAATCTCCATCTTCTTCTGGTCTCCTTGAATATGAACTCCTGGAAACATGTTCTTCATCCCCAGATTATCACAAAGGTAATAGTGTTGCTCCCTTGACAATGGCTTCGTGAATATATCAGCCAGCTGCTTGTCTGTAGGCACATATCTAAACTCCACAAAACCTTTAACGTAATAATCACGGATAAAATGACAATCTAACTCAATATGCTTCGTACGCTCATGGAAAACTGGATTTGAAGCACTCTGCATAGCAGCTTTGTTATCACAATTCATTTTAATAGAACTAGATTGCTTGAAACCAAGTTCATCCATCAGCCTACTCAGCCAAATAATTTCCCTAAGAGCTGATACTCTTGTACTCTTCCTCGGCAGACGATCTAGAATGGGTTTCCTGTTTTTTTACCTTCCGTGAAATGGGAGAATTACCCATCATAACACAAAAACCAGTCACAGAACGCCTACTAACAATACACCCAGCCCAGTCTGAGTCACAAAAAACCTCTAACTTAGGTTTGGATGCAGCAGCTAATAAAATGCATTTACCAGGCTCATACTTGGTATATCTAACAACACGAAGAGCAGCATCATAATGAGATTTTTTTGGACAATCCAAAAACTGACTCAGATGCTGAACTGCATAGCAAATATCAGGCCTCGTCATCGTCAGATATAGCAACTTACCAATTAACCTTCTACAAGAACTCACATCAGAAAGTAATGCATCATCATAATAGACTTTAAAATGATCATCATAGACTTTGGTTGTAAGCTTTAAACCAATTTCCATAGGAGTCTTGGCAGGCTTACAACCAAGAAGACCAGCATCAGAAACTAACTCCAGGGCAAATTTCTCTCGCACAGAACTATGCCTTTGTCTGATCTAGCAAGTTCTATACCTAAAAAACACTTTAAATCCCCCAAATCTTTCATTTTAAAATTAGTTTCCAAAACATGCTTAAGATCATTGATGAGAGCAGAACTATTCCCACAAATCAGTAAATCATCAACATGCACCAGCAAAATAACCAATTCAGAACCCAAAAAATTGGTAAACATTGAGTAGTCATTTTAAGATTGCACACAACCATTTGAAATCAAAGCCTCAGTCAATTTCAAATTCCATTGTCTGGAAGCTTGTTTTAAGCCATATAACGATTTGTGCAATCGGCAGACTAAGTCACCCCCCTTGTTTACCAAATCCTTGGGGAATTCGCATATAAACTCTTCATACAGATCACCTTGCAAAAATACATTGTGAACATCCATATGGTAAACAGGCCAAGCATTGATAGAGGCCAAAGATAAAACAGTCCTAACAGTGTTCATTCTAGCAACAGGGGAGAAAGTTTTATGATAATCAATGTCATGCTTCTGCTTAAAACCTTTAGCAATCAACCTAGCTTTATATCTTTCTAATGAACCATCAGATTTATACTTCAATTTATACATCCACTTACAACCAATAGCAGATTTACCTGGGGGTAGGGAAATAAGTTCCCAGGTTCCATTAGCTTGAAGTGCATCAATTTCTTCCTGCATAGCTTCGATCCAACCTGGATCTTTAATTGCATCTTGAAAGCTATAAGGCTCTGTAATCTTAGAAATTGACGTTAGATAACAAGAGTATGGAACAGAAACATGATCATAACCCAAGGTATTAATCAAAGGATGAGCAGTATAACAATTGGTCATATCATAATCCTTGGACCAGATAGGTGGTCTATAAACACGTCCATACCTGCTTACTCTCTTTGTATCAGTGGGCAAATGACCAACAGAATCCTTATTAGACTCATCATTTGGTAAACTAGCAATATCATCAGAATCATTTATAGATTCATCATGTGAATCAGCAATGTCAATAGAGGATTGGTGAGCGGAAAAAAACTCATAATCAGGGTCAATATCAGCATCACAAAAGGAATCAGATTTTGCAGAAGATTGATGTGGCACCTCAGTAAAAGGGGCAGCTTCATTGGTGTCATAGTAGTCAATTGGGAGTTCAAAAAATTTAGGTAATGAATCTAAGTTGCCTCTGTTATAAGGGAAAATATTTTCTCGGAAGGATACATCTCTACTGACCAAATATTTTTTATTGAGCAAATCAAACCGTTTGTAACCCTTCTTTGTTTCTGAATAACCAACAAGAATGCAAGGGACAGCTCTAAAGGCAAACTTGTCCAAAACCAATAAATTCTTTGAATAAACTAAACTCCTAAAGACTCCCAATGTTCATTTTTCTTCCAGTAAACTTTTCCAAATGAGATTTTCCTTTCAATAAAGGTGTGGGCATCAAGTTTATCAAATAGCATGAAGTAAGAATACAATCCCCCAAAAAAAAATCAGGTAAGGATGCTTGCAACTTGAGTGCCCTAGCAACCTCTAAAAGATGTCTGTGTTTTCTCTCAACTCTCCCATTCTGCTGGGGTGTATAGGAACAACTTGTGTGATGTAAAATTCCCAAATTCTCAAAAAGATATTTCAGTTGATCATTTATAAATTCACCCCCATTGCGGATCTAAAAACTTTGATACTTTTACTATACTGGTTTCCAATCATGGAGATGAAATTTTTAATCAGAATAGGGACATCAGATTTGAATTGCATTAAGTACACCCAAGTAACACGAGAGAAATCATCAACCAAAGTGAGGAAAAACATTTTATTGACATGAGTAGGAACATGATAGGGCCCCCAAATATCAGCATGGATCAAATCAAAGATATCACTAGACATAGAATCAGAAACAGGGAAACTAGGTCTAGTGATTTTGGCCCTAGGGCAAATGGGACAGGAGCCAATACTATCCTTATTGATTTTGGAAAAATCTAAAGAGGTTGCTTTTTGCAGTGTTGGAAGAGGGGCATGGCCAAAACGCATATGCTAGAGCATTGCACTAGGAAATGAGGAACCCAAGGCTACAAAATTGGATTTACAATGGACAAATTTGAAAAAGTAGAGCCCTGAGTCTTCAATTCCATTCCCCAAGACCCTCCCATTTGAGAGGTCCTGCAATAAAACAAATTTTGGAAAGAAGATTGCAGAACAGTTAAAATTATTTGTCAATTTGGAAATAGACAAAAGATTGTATTTAAAAGTTGGTACATGTAAGACATTCTGCAAATCTTTATTTTGGAAGAAATTATGATTTCCAAAACTAGTAACCGTAGAATGTAAACCATTGGGTAATTGAACTTTGGAATCCACCATAGTTTTATAAGAATTTAACCAATCTGCTCTGTTGGTAATGTGATTGGTGGCTCCTGAGTCGATTATCCAATGGTTACTTGTATCTAAAGATGTAGCAAGCAAGTATACCTGCAGCAGTAGCAGAATTGGCCAAGGCTGTCACAGCAGGGGTTGCACTAGAACCTCCACCTGAAGGACCTCCTCCATGTCCAATTGACTGAATAAAACGATCAAATTGGCTATGTGTGAAGTTAATAAGGTTCGAATTCCCATCATTGCCTTCGATTATTGCATCCCCAGAACTGAAGTCACCATCAATGCTACTTTCCAGAGGCAGCATTGATCTTCATAATCTGACCCTTGTTCTTGAGTGACTCACGCAGTTTAAAACAATTATCTTTACAGTGGTCCTTCTTTTTGCAAAAATCGCAACCCTTTGCATAGCACCTCTCAGTCAGATGTCCTTTTTGTGGCAATATCCACATTCAATAGTAGCATAGGGATTCTTTTTGTTCCTGTTATTGCTCAGATCAACACTGGCAGAGATTGGATGAGCACCACTCGAAATATCTCTTGTAATAACTCGCTGACTCTCTTCTTGGATCAGGATATTGTAAACTTGGTTTACATTTGGAAGAGGATCCCATAACGAAGTTGACTACGATAGCAGAGAAGGAGTCATTAAGTCCCATCATGAACTGAAAGAGACGTTGATTCTCTTTGTGATCTAGGTGTTTTTGAAATTGATCTCCACTAATGTGAGGCAAGGAACAAATTGAATCATATTCAGACCAGAGAAATCTCAACTTAGTGAAAAAGGTGCTAACATCATCGAGGCCCTGAGTGCAGAGAACTATCTCCATGTGCAATTGGTAGATTCTAGAACCACTTTTCTTATCAAAACGAATCTTCAAATCAGTCCAAGCAGCAAAAGACGTAGGCAGATACATGATGCTATTAGCCACATCACTAGTGACAGAGTTCAAAATCCAACCAAAGACAACAGTATCACACCTATCCCAAAGATCAAAAAGAGACGGATCGAACTTATCTCTAGAGTACGTCCCATTGACGAACCCAAATTTGTTCTTTCCGTTCAATCCAATGAACATAGATCTGCTCCAAACCGAGTAATCATCACAACTCGCCAACTTGCTCGAAACAAAACTCAGACCGGCATGATCTGAAGCATGGAGGAATAAGGGATGGTGTGCATGTACCTCTGGGAAATCATTGAAGCCGATGATTTGCTTACCGCTTGATTCCAAGATATTCTTGCCAGCAGTCTCCTCAGTTAGATCATCTCCAGCCATGACGAATCGCTTGAAAAAATCGCCGAAGAAAGAAAGGAGACGAAACAAAGGGGATCGTCAAGAACAGCAAAAGGCGAGATGAACAGCAAGATCACAAGCTAAAGAAGGTAGCGGAACGGATGACTCGATCGACAAATGAAGCGGAGGAACGCCTCATCTTTGCTCTGATACCATGACAAGTTTTGGTGAAGAGATGGAAACCCTAGTCGCTGGAGAGATGGTGGTGGTGTTTCAGTTTTAGAGAGGAAAGTAAAGAGACACAGATAATTGTGGGATCATCAATAGAGGCTCCTTCACTTGGCTGTATTTCACCCTATATACCACTAACAAGGGAAACCCTACCTAATAGGTTAGGTTTAACCCTATAAATACAAGTGAAGGAAGTTTGGTCCTAAACAAATAAACAAAACAGAGAAAGTAATTACAAACAAGTCCACAATGAATTAACACTAACAAAAACAATACTATAACAAACACAGCAGCTTGTATAGACCTTTTTACATGGAGACAATATATATACTATAAAAAATCCTTTCTATACCTATAAAACTAAATTCACTTTGTAATGTTTATGCTCAACACCATCTTTAACTATCTTTGACGTGTTTCAAAATGACATTGAAATTAGAGTAGTGTCACTCACTTTGTAATGTTTATGCTCAGCACCATCATTGTTACAGCTATGTGAGCCTCTATATGTATTGCTTATCCTCATCTTCAGCCCACCTCCCCACCCTCTGCCTCTGAGGATTAAGGGTTTTTAATCCATCTGGAATTTTAAAAACCAGGCAAACAAGTCAAAGAGACCTTATCTGAATTCGAGACGATCCTCAAACCGGCGAAGAATCAAACATGGCCGAGCGGCATTCCAGAGCTAAGCTCTCTCTTTAGGCTCGTTCGGATCAGTTCCTTCATAACAAGCAGCTGTTTCTTCTCTAGCAACACACCAGAACCGCCATCTTTCTCATTAGATCTTTGAACTTCTGGTGAACCCTGTGCTCTCTCTTCAGAATCTTTCTGATTAGATTTTGCATTCTCCTTGGGTTTTCTGTGAGCAGAATTTCTTTTAGGTTCTTGCGGATTCCAAATATCCATCATCTCTGGATTGACTTGGAGCTGAAGAATCAATCTCGTTAACTTTCTCAACATTTGTATTCTACGCCTCTTCAGCTGCACATTTTTCTGGATGCTGCTGCAATAATAAAAGATACATTAACATTAGATCTGTGATCGGTAAGAGAAAAAGTCTTCTGAAAGAGTTGAACCCACCATTCATCAACTGCAACTGTATCATCTCCACCCTCCTCCTCAGCCTACTTCCTTTTCCTGTGCATTACAGATATATCAGATCACCTCATGGCTCAGGATTATTTATCATATTTCACTACGAAAACGACATCTTTGTGTATTATTATATTTTTAAAGTTTTTACCATCTGGAATTTCAAAAACCAGGCAAACAAGTCAACATTGAGCAGAATTTGCTTCAAAATACAATACTACTATATCCAGGGGTCACCAGCAATATGGTGAAAATAGTGTGTAATTTTATGAAGGTGGAAAAAAAAAAAAAAAACTAATACTAACCGGTTAGAGCACTGAGTACCCGTTCGCCCTTCCAAAGTAGAAGCTACATATTGCCACTTACCCTCACCATACGTCTCTACGGCAAACCGAAGAAGAGAATCCTCTTCTTTGGTCCATTCCCTTCTCATTACGCTAGGGTTTAAGCTCCTCTGATAACGTGCCAAACACTGAAAAGGGGTTCTATTTGTTCCGAGAGATACAGCTATGTCAAACCAGTCATTTATTCCCTTTTCTTGAATTACAAACAAACGATGCTTATCATCGACGGTGGTCCATGGTGCATGATTGATTAACGGGTCCACCCAATTCAACCATCTGCGGTCAAGTACTGCAAAAAAGTTAATCAAATTTCTTACAACCAAATGTTTCTAATGTCAACGAGCGTAACTATTTATCACTAAAAGCTAGCTCCTGCAGAATGCAGCCATTATTTCTACATTTATAATAATAATGATGATTAAACAGCAACCTAGGCAACAAAGAAGAAGAAGCCTACGTACTAAATAGAAGAAAAGTCAAATTTGCAAATTTCAAGGCAACAAGTACCCGTGTAACGTAACCTGAACAATTATCACTGCCCATTGGGAGAATTCCTCAAGTCTGACTTTAATCTAGATTCTACTAGCACCCCCCATCCTACCTATTTTACGAACCACAAAGAATATCTGCTTCTGGTATAACCAACGTTGTCAAATGCAGAAAACTTTAACCTTGACCCTTAAGGAACAATGATTTTGCGATGCATCCATGTTATTTATTATTATTATCTATAAAAACATCATCTGCAAACTACATGTACTATGGATTACTAGGAGTATACTGCAGGTGATTTAATGATCAAGGCTTTTAACGATACTAGGAATTATGCTACAAGAAATAAATTGCACACGACATTCTTAGAATGACTGAATTAGTTATTCACTTACCTTTCTTCACATTCAAAGCCAGAACGAGCAGCAAGATACATGGAGGCTAACTCACTTCCAGTTGACTTTTGGCAAGAATTCCCTAACTGTTTCAGGTGGGATTACCATATCCTTAATTGAAGCCATGATATCGTCAAGACTACCTGAATCTCCATCTGTAGTACTGCAACAGTGGAAGGAATAGATCTCTTAGAAAACTATATAAGGAAAATAACTTAATATGTCTATGGCAGTTGTACAGCAACAAATGCAAAGCCAACACGACCCCTAGAAATAGTGCAGTTCGGAAGATTAAGAAGCTTCTTCCCCTCTGTACAGTACTAAACGGCAGGGTCATTCAAAAATATATAAATGAAACTGACCAAAGAAACTTAAAAAATGCAAAACACATCTAGTGCCTGAGCTGAGCCTCTTGTTTCTTCGGAAAGCATAATAGAAATAACAGATGCCACGATATTAATTCTCCACTTCCAAGAAGATACTAGAGATGCTGATATACCTGCACCTATCAAATGAAATTTGAATGACCATTTTCAGAAGCTGCTGTGTTACTCCTTTCCTAAGATTTTGATTCTCCGCTTCTGACCACTTTTTTCGATATACTGACAAAGGATATTTGGAGAATGCAAGCCAATAATTTGATACATGAGCATTCCCAGAAGGGCCACAACTTGTAGCAGCAATGGATTCCTCATTAGCCTGCAGAATAACAAACTCTTCTTTCAATACTCAAACAAATCTTCTGAACAGTTTTAACACTAGAAAACACACTGTAACTATACAATAACTTCAACAGTATCTTCAAGTTTGGCAAAAAAAAAGAGAAAGAAAGAGGCATGTGATCTGCTAGTAAAGGAAAAAGCAGCACTAAAACATCCACGAGGAACTCTTTGGTAATAAAATAAGGATTACATAGCAATTTAATTACGAGCAATCAGTCTGTATCACATAAAAAGCTAATGGTAATTGCCTGCTAAGTTGAGTGGCAGATTCAAGCCACTGGAAATAAGCAAAAGCCACAGCAAAAGTCAAAAGTCAGGTTGGTCAATTAGGCATCCAGTTGCACAGCTAAAAGTTAAACATTTTTTTTTTCCAAAACCAAAACATTAAATCATTTATATGGGTGAGATTGTGTGTAAAAATCCCAATTAGGCAACTGAAATATCCAGTTCTGGTATTAAAAAAAGAAACACCAAGTAAGCTCACCTTCGATTTCGTATGAGTGTCTTGAGTTATTAATTGGATACGAGGATCCATTTTCATCTGAGATAATGCTAGACCAGTTCTTCTTCTGCAAGAAACCTGAAAATATTTAAAGGTTTGGACACGTTTCTTCAATTCTTTGATCTCCTCTATTCTTGCTTTAATCTGAATTAGCTTACACGTTTCTTCTTCTTAATGGCACCAACCAAAAATTGCCCACATTTTGGGAAGTTAGAGAAACTGACAGATGGCACATGAGCATCTAGTGGATGGCACACAAGATCATCATCATCAGGACGTTCAGTGTCAGTTTCATTGTTGTTATCCAACAAATTAGTAGAGAAACAACTCTATTGATTTTTTTCAAAATCTTTGCAAGCATCTGTCTTTGTGGTAGTTGGACTACAACTTTCCTTCTCAAATGTATTCCCAATCCCAGAAGCCTCGAACTCCACGGGTTTTAATGAACTAGTACCTTTTGTTTTCTCAATAATACCAGCTGCATAAAAGCAAGTAAAGAATGAACAAATCTAAACAGTTCCTCAGGACACTGCTAACATAGAATTTAGCAAGATTTCTAGGACATGTAAATAAATAAAATCAACCTTCCACAATACTGAATGATAATATGGAAAGGCTGGCATTTGCAAGTAAATTTATATATATATTGGATACACAACCCTATAACTGAACTGGAACAGGATAGATAGTCTTTAGTAACGATCAGATCAGAGCAATTAAAGATTGTAAATAAGCTACATCTCATTCTCTCACTGGAACGGATACGTACCGCGATCATAAGCAGAGAACCGTTTATGAATAGCACGCAAAGGTTCGAAGTCATCTTCTTCGTCATCATCAGAGGTAAAAGAAGTGAGCTGCAGGCGCGATCGTAGAAGAGATCGTCTTCATTGCTGGAGGAAAAGCGGGACCGCGGGACATTGCGAGGGAGAAACTGGAGAACCTCTGGCAGTGCGGATCTGTTGGTACGAGGCTTCGAGATAACGCAGGGAGGAGGATCCGAGAGGCGGCGGAGGAGGGGCAGAGGAGCTGAACGGCGGTGGGAGGATCAAAATGAATGGAGCCGAATAAAAATACCACACCGAAGGTTTGTGTGCATACACTCCAGTTTATATAGACAATATCATCAAGTAATGTTACAACATTAAGTTGTATAATAAATATACCACAGGTCGTAATTGAATTACAATCTCTAAATGATGATCTATATCTGATAGACTACTTTTTTTTTTAATAATAATTTATATTTATTTATACGTACATTACTTATATTATAATTACTTATATTATAGTAATAATAAGATAAATATGATTTTTTTTTCGAAAATAAGAATCGTCGATATATATTTAAATATATTGAAATAAGAACGATTACACACTACAAATTATAAAATACCCGCTTTGGAGGGATTGGCTAACATCTAAATTCCGAACAAGTAGAGAAGGTACTAACATGACAATGGAAGCAAATATATCAGAGCAAGAAACATAAATACAAACGATAGTAAATAAACTAAAACAAAAGATCGGCTTAACGGTAAAGATGACCCTAGACAAAGGATAGCAGCTTGGTGGGGAGGAGTCCAACTGATACAACAACGAGTTCAGCCATTCGGAGAGGGAAAGAACTTCCCTCAAGGCTGACATGGCTAATAGAGGTACTGCCCAACAAGCGATACCAGACATGACCCATAGTAGATCCGAAACACTAACAACTCCATAAACAAACAAAGATGACCGCATGACTGGTGTAGAGATTTCTAACTGGTAGGGGCTGGACGAAACCAGTTTAGCCAATGACGACAATTATGTATTTCTCAGGAAGTCTATATCAACAAGTTGTTGAGAAGGTTCAACCTCTATGATGCTAAACTCGTGGAGGCGCCGGTTTTATATGGGTGTGCGTTGTCGAAGCGTGATAGCCAAAAGAACCCGGCAGAGCTTGAATAGACGAAAAGTGTAGAGTACCTCTGAATGGTAGGAAGTTTGATGTACGCGATGCAATGCACTCGTCCTGATATCTGTCACGTCGTGGGCTTAGTAGCGTGTTTTCAATCGAACCCCGGTTATCAACATTTAAAAGCATTTAAACGAATTATGACATATCTTAAAGGTACGACAATCTACAGACTGTGATAGAGGGAAGAAAGCTAGAATTGATAGGATATAATGACGCCAACCACGGTGGTGATCTAGATTCTTGATGATTGTAAGTCCACCTCAAGAGGAATGTTTCTTCTTGCTAATACTGTCATCTCTCGGATGAGAAAGAAGCAATCATGTGTCACGTTGTCCTCTGTGGAATCTGAATTCGTAGCTCTCTCAAAGAAAGCACAGGAGGCTGTCTGGCTAAGGAGGCTAATAACCGCCCTGCTTGACGTCGATGACGGGAGTAAAACTTTATGCATTTACTCCGACAGTCAAGCAGTGATAGTGTTGGAATTAGGGCACTACGGAAACAAAAACTCATGTTACATGCTATGTAACTAATTACACAGCAGAAATGGTGCACATACCTATAATGCTTTCCGTAGTCCCAGGAACGTGACACTTGACAGGGAGTAAGGCTGGCAATTTGTGCGGGTTCGTGTCGTGTTCTAGGGGGGTCAGCCCAAACACGGCTCAACACTAAGGCGTGCCAATTTAGTTCAGCACGAACACGACACGAGAAAAACACGACACGGACCGACACGAAAAATCTATAGTAAACTGAATAAAATAAAATTCACACATAATAATTTTTTAAGCTACTCAATATAAAGAAAATTCAATCCAAACTTCATAAAGTACCATTACAAAAATAGGTCATCCTAGCTTTAGATAGGTTTATATTAGTACAAATTATTGTATTTATACATATAACTATCATGTTATCGTGTCGGGCCGTGTCACCAATATCAAACACGATATTAGAAATTTAATGGTGCATTTTATGTATCGTTTGATATATATTCTAATCAGTAATATATAATTGTTATCATTTTTTTATGTGCAACACGAGCTAATATATATATTTTTATAGGTGAAAGCAACTAATGTCGACGTATATTGGGAAGTTAAGACATTGATAAACACTCTATTAAAGTTCTCAGTGAATGTGTTAAACAGAATATAGGGATTGTATTTGCATTGGAAATACTGTTGGCATAAGGTGTACGGGCGCCGTAAATTGTAGCCCGTTAATATATGCATAAATTACCTAAGACAATTAGGTAAATGTCACATTAGGGTAATTGGGCCAGACCCAAATCCCTAATGACATGAGAGGCCCAAAATTGGGCCTCCCTTATACAACGGATGGTTCGGCCGAATTGGAGTACCTCATAGAATGGAGTGGACTTCTGTCCACTCCATTCCTCCTATATATAGAGGTGTATTGGGGTTTTCAAATACAATTCATAACTCTTCCTAAGGGTTAATTGGAGTGAATTCCCTCACTCCCTAGTCTATTAATAATATATAAGTGCCGAATTTTATATATATATTAGCAATATTGGAAATTATTTTACATAATTATTGTTTCTTGTGGGCTAAGTAAAATTTTTAGTGGAATTTAAAACTCTTTTTACCCCAAAAGAAATGTTTCTACCGAACCCTATGAGTTTATCGGGCCGGTCCAATTTGCAAAACCGGAACAGGTTAAACCAATCCGGGTTTTCTTTATCGGGTCGACCTAGTCGGGTCGGGTCGGACCAAAGTAACCTAGTGAATCTAAACCGAACCGGTTTCGAGTGATGAACCGAACCACAATCTTATTTATTGAACCGTTTCGGACTAAACCAGATTTTTTAAAAATCAAACCGACTCAGTCTGGATTTTAAATTGGACCGAACAAAATTTTAAAATTTTTCGGAAATTTTAAATGTTCAATAAAATAGGATGTCAAATTTTAAATCCAAAATGTTTTCGAACTTTAAAAGTTAACCTAAACAGTGCTCTTAGGGTTTACATTTTAACACGCTTTCGGATAAAACCCTAATACTTGGTTACGATTATGGGAATGGATCTGGGATATGCATGTTTTTGGGACTAGATTAAATTAGTGGGCTGAATTGCAATTGTTTACTTTCTGCAACATATATTAGAACTGTCGTTTTGACTTAGTCAAGCTAGCTGGATAATAAATTGCGAGCATTAAAGCTCTGGGATTCAAATATGTGGTATGCGCAATAGGATAGACGTGATATGCTGATTGAAATTGCCTAGAATCCATGTCTAGAAATTTCGCATGATTGATTGTAAGCATAAATTGCAAATCAGCCCCTAATATTTTCAAAACGTTTTTAAAACTAAAAATACCAGTCGCCAATTATGCATGATGTATGCGGTAGTTTCATGTTTTGACACGTATGCTAGAATGTTCATGAATGAAAGCATGTGGTAATTTACTTTAAGTAGAATTATGTATGCTAAGGAACATAAGACGCATGACGCGTAAGCATGTTGTTTTGGTTTGTTCGATGTTTATGGCGTGATTGAATATTATGCATGCGTAAATTATCGGATAATTTTAAAAAAATCAAAAAGGGCCATGGGAAAGCCAAGATCGGGTATGCTTGTTTGAAAATTCTCGTTCCGGTAATTTGCAATATAATAACCGTTTTCAAAAGACTGATCTATTAGATTGAAGACGACAATAGTGTGAACTCTATCACAACACCCCCTTCCCTCAGTTTACTGGCGGTCGGTTTGGCTTAGTGACTGAAAGATCACTATTTGTCGTATTCCATCCTAATAGATAATCCGATGTTTGCAATTCTGTCAAAATGTTATTGTCTCCCTAACTTTACATGATTGTCATTGTAATAGTTCTAATGGAGATCAGATCGTTTTAAGAAAATATGCAAACTGGATGATATTAATTATGATGATTGGAAAATTAGTGTTGAATGTGACCTGATACCTGCGGGATTCGAGGATCGTATCGATCTAAAAGGTCAACGTATACATACAAACGAGGGAGGGATACCTTACAGATACAATAATAAAGACAAGTTATGGAGGGATCAAAGAGCTCAAAAAATAATATGCTCACATCTGACAGCTGAAGCGGAGGAAAGGACTATTCAAAAGAGCGCATTGCATCTTTGGTGTACCTTACACCTTCGCTACGGGAAGGGAAAGGCAGCCGAAGCAAGAGAATTATTGGCCAAATACCATGAAATTCTATGCAAGGAGAATGGGATAAAACCGTTCTCGACACCGATGAATGGGCAGGAATTCAGAAAGTAATGGAGATATTTCCTCTTTCGTGGTTTGCTGATGATAACGGACTTACACGTCTGATCACAGCAATTAAAACGACAGTTGACTTATATGATGCCGACCATAAAGATGAAAAGATCTTCAAACTTCCCGAATTGTCCGATGCCAGATTTGCTGGACTTCGGAATTGCTTGGATAAACCCAACAATAAAAGGTCTAAACGATAATCTGGTGCGACAACCACTGTTGATTTATGTACTGTAAAAGGTACGCCTCGTTTACCAAAATACATAAAGCGGTGAAACGTTTTATCTGATGCATGAACATCTGACATAATTCAGTTTTGAATTTATGTTCAGGTGGGTTGCTCAAATGTGGTTAAAGACTACCTGCCTTATATAACTTTCTTTGTCGTGGCTGCAGTTATTGATCCGGAAACTTTGTCGTTTTTTTGTTAAGAATCCCTATTTTCCCGTTTATATGTTTAAATTTAGTTAATGATGATTCAGAATATTGTAAAAAGTAGTAACCATTCACTTCATGAATTGGCCTACATATCAAAATTAATCGACCCGGTTAAACGGGATCGATCGGGAATGAATAACTAAAACAGAAAATCCATCGGTAAGACGATTGGATTAAATCCAAACACTTACCTCTTAATCGTGAATAACGAACCATCATCTTAATACATCCATCGATTGCATAAAGTCGTAAAACGAACCGACCGTTAATTCCATCCTTATTTATTAGTACTCCATTTTAAACAATTATTTGCGTAATAATTAAAACATGTTCAAACCGATTAATTTGAAAACGAAACGATTCAAAACCACGGGATAAAACTGATTTTATGCGTCGTACGCGCGTGTACCTCGAGAGACGGAACACATCGTTTTAAAGTACAAATTTAATAATGAAGTGTTTTAATAAATGAATGCTGAATTTTCGTTTGTAATCCATTGGAAACAACTCATTGATAACTACCATGGTTAGAAGTACGCTTTAATGCTACTGCAATCGAGTAGTACATCAACTATAGCATTAAGCAGAGGCTCAAATTCAGAGTCCGTGAGGTGGATAAGTCTCTGGATGTGTTGATAAACGAAAGGAAATAGTCAGTAAAATGACACTCCCACTCTAGGCCTTTAACGTAAAGTTTGGCTAAGCAATCATATTATTAAATACTTCGAGAAACATAGTTTAAATTACATTATGTTAGAACTCAACATTAATTGTTCCTACGGAATGAAATTAAGTTGATTCATATTAATTTAACACTATGTTCCAATAAAATCGGTTGGAGCGTTACCTTAAAAGCTAAGAAATGATACGGGTGAAACCTTATCATAAAGCAGCATTAATTTGCACATTAAACATGTATTTATCAAGAGTACGGTCTACTCTTAAAGAATACAAGTTTAAGATTAGCTTGGATTAATGGTAACGTGGTCGAACATGACACATTATAGAAATTTGAGGATGGACTTCCAATGCTTTGTGGAACAAAACGAACTAAAGTACTGATCGGATCAAAATGGATAACGGAGATTCTCAGGTCCCACTTACTTCGAGTGGGAGAATGATATAGCATTAGTGAATGCATTAGTGAATGACATGGTAAATGATGATGGAAACGTCCTCATAATAAATCCAATGGGAGGGCTCACTCCCCCTCACCTAATCATCACTAAATGTTAATGTGAATCAAGTCGGACCTGATAATCATAATTCCGAACCATTGGATGAAAATCCAATAGTCGTCGCAACTGCCCATTATTCCTAGTGGGAGGAAATGACTAACTTAATTCCAGATCCTAGTGATCAATGAATAAATCTCAGAGATAAAATCCTGAGACCAAAAGGTCATTCTAAGAAAGTTGTAGACCAAAAGTTCAAGCACCGCCATTGTTCCCAGTGGGAGTAATGCTCCGAAAAGAAGCATTATTCCGAGTTGGAGTAACGATCAGACTTAAGATGATATTATCGAGCCTAGACTTACTCTAAGGCAACAAACTTCTTTTAAGAAGTATCACATCAAGTGAGACATTCGTTCACGAACCAGTGACGGTTCAACAAGTATTGGAAGAACCTCAAACGTCGGAATTGAGGAAAACAATGGAGGATGAAAATGCCTAAATTAGAACGTATTCGGTTTTGATCTTCAGTTGATTAACCTGCTAACCACAGAGCTAGAAAGTGAAATTTTATAATTCACTACTGATGGAAAATTTGAGTGGTGCAAAACTCGAACGATTGCGAAAGGATATACCCAAATTCACGGAGAGGACTTTGATGAAACATACTCACCAACTGTGCGTTACACCACAGTTAGGGCCATCCTTTCCCTTATTGCAAGCCTCGATCACGAGCCTGCATCAAATGGATGTTAAAAACCGCATTTCTCCATGGAAACCTGGAGGAAGAGATCTATATGGAGCAGCCAGAGGGTTTTATTACTCATGGCAAAAGAACGTAAAAGTTTGCAAACTCCAAAGATCTATTTACGGTCTTAAACAATCGTCTCGGCAATGGTATCGCAGATTCCACGAGGAAATCGTTGGAAATGGATTTGTGAACCTTCATGAAGATCCCTGCTTTTACACCAAGACCTCCGGGTCTAAATTTGTCATCATAACCTTATACGTAGATGACATACTCATTGCTGCAAACGATGTGAGTTTCATGAACAAATCAAAGTCCTTGTTATCATCAACATTTGAGATGAAAGACATGGGAGAGGCCACGTACATCTTAGGAATTAAAATTGCCCGAGATCGTGCTGCCCGGAGATTGTGTCTGTCTCAAGAATAATATATCAACAAACTGTTGAAAAGATTTAGAATGCTCGATGCCAAACCCGTGGATACGCCGGTTGTGTTTGGGTGCGCGCTGTCGAAGCGTGATGGCCCGAAAAACCAGCAGGAGCGTGAACAGATGAAGAATGCAGAGTACCTAAGCATGGTAGGAAGTCTAATGTACGCCATGCTATGTACTCGGCCAGACATCTGTTACGCTGTGGGCCTAGTAGCAAGATTCCAATCAGATCCTGGCTATCAACATTTAGAGGCCGTAAAACGAATTATAAGATATCTGAAAGGTACTGCCAACTATGTTCTTTGCTAAAAGGGCAGGCAAATCGAATTGACTGGTTATAGTGACGCCGACCACGGTGGCGATCCGGACGATCGTAAGTCCACCACAGGGGGAGTTTTCCTCCTTCTAATGTTGTCATATCATGGGTAAGCAAGAAGCAATCTTGAGTCGCGCTTTCCACTATGTAATCATAATTCGTTGCTCTTTCTAAAAACGCACAAGAAGCAGTCTGGCTGAAAAGGCTTCTTACTGCATTAATTGGCACTGACAAGAAGAGCAAACCTGTGAAGGTATACTCCGACAGTTAGGCAGTCATTGCAACAACTAAGAATCCAAAGTACCATAGTAAGACCAAACACATTGATGTGAAATACAATTATGCCAAATCAGTTGTGGAAGACAATATAATTGCTATAGAATACTTGTCCACGGACAATATTGTCGCAGACCCATTAACTAAGCCATTACGTAGAGAAATTTTCGAAAAGCATGTAAAACTGCTTGGATTACGTAGGGCTTGATATGTGGCTTGTATGAGTGATGTCATTTTTACATTTGAAATAATATTTCGATTGAATAAAAGAATTGCAGATTGAGTATATGATCTATCGACGTCATAATGATAAATAACATCAGATTTTTTAGTCTATAAACTAAGTCGTAGGAAGAAGTAAAACTCTTCCACCAAAATTATGTCGAACCTTGCCTCGTCACACAGGCACGGTCATCTTGTAGGAGAGGGGGACCTCTACCACAACAAGATTGGTTAAGAACCAGGGGGGATAAACCTGGTTAAACGAAACGATAACTTGGTCACGCTTAAAGCATGACTTAATCTTCGTTTTGTAAATCGCCGTGTTGGACTCTGTCCATCATTAAAATCACATTCAGGGCCAGATGAAAGACTCTGCGATAGCATGATTGACATATCCCACCCCTGGCTTGTCCAGGTGTGCTATTGACGCGTGCTTCATACTACGCGTGCCATGTTCGACCACGGGGTCATGCTCAGTTGTGCTAGCTAGAATCCTTGTGATTCAAAGGGCGCATACTTCTTCACCTTGATCGTGTGATTGATCCCGGGTGTCTTATGAAGAGGCACCCAAAGTATCCTCTCGGACTCAGAAATTATACCTAAGGTCTAGCTCAATGTTCGCTTCCCGGCGTACGAGCGTAGAGCCAAAGAAAACGGCCAAGTGACCACGTCTTGGAAACCGGTTGAGTTAGACTAAGGGTATAAGCTATGGGGATGGTCATGTTCACCTATAATTAACCGACTCTTGTGTTCACAAGGTTGCCACCAACCGGATATTAGTTGAAGTTTGTGAACACTTGTACGGATGCCCTGGAGAAGTATTCCTATGGGGAAAACTGGGCAATTGGAGAATTATCAGTTGACCAAGGATACAGTGCGGTACATATTTTATTTTTGACAGGATTGATTTACGAAAGGGAATCAACGTTCTGCGGGCGCTACAACACTCCTAACATATGAGTAGCACGATGCCCGTCGTATCCGCCGGTCGCACGGCAAACCACGTATGAACTATTCGGAGACGGAGACAATAACTGATGACTGAAAAGTTGATGCTATTGGATGACAATACATTAACAGGCACCCTCTCATTCCGGCGAGTGGGAGATGTTAGCATATGGTGACGTGGCGCCGTAATTGGTAGCCCGTTAATATATGTGGTTACCTAAGATAATTAGGTAAATGTCACATTAGGGGTAATTGGGCCAGACCCAATTCCCATGTGACATGGGAGGCCCAAAATTGGGCCTCCCACCTACATCATAGTTCGGCCGAAACCCTAAATAGTAGGGAGGAGGATTTTCTCCTCTTTCCACTATATAAGGGGGTCTTGGGGTCACTCCCAAAACACACATTGATCACAACTCCTCCTAAGTTGTGATTTGAGAGAAATCCCTTTCTCTCTACAAGCATATTTCGTTCGGCCCTCTAACACCACCATTGGTGTGCCAAATTGCTTCCGAGCATTCAGTCCGAGGTTCTGTCCCCGTTGAAGAATCGATCAGAGGATTTGCTGTGGAGCTTATACCGCGTAGGACTTCTTCTTACAAAGAACTTGTACGGGTTCCGACCGGAGGATCAGAAGTCCCTCCACGACGTTCTTGGGCAGGAAAGCTATTGAGGTATGTGTACATTATTCCGCTTCCTAATTAGATTACTTACTAGTACACGTTTAGCATTCCGTAGTATTACGTCCTTGTAATCCAACAGTAGGTTCTTTGATGATCTGAACGCATAAATGGTGATACATTCGACCTTTTTAAAAAGGGGTTGAAGAAGTCTTCAATTGAAACCAGACAACAATACTTCTTAGTATCCCTTCGCATCCGCCTCGGTGGAAGCAAGGATGCAAACGCTAGAAACGTTTCAGTTGAATATGATGGTCTTCTCTTTTTTCAAGGATGTTGGCGTAAACGGATCTTCAGAATGAAAGATCAACATGGAAAAGATGTATATGGTTGTCTGATTTTGACAGGACTTAATAACCTTGAGCCTAATCAAGCACGGTAACCACAACAGTGAAAGGGAAACCTTATCTCCTCACCATAGTGAGTTCGAAAGAAGTGAACCATGATCTGCATAGTAAGAAGAGAACTGGACTGAATAAGTCCTATACGATAATCCGGTGGGTTGAACCCCGTTGATAAAGTGCATCTCAAACGCGCCTCGTAGGTCATGTGTATGAAGCTGTAAAATGTTTTATACGGACACAGATCATTTGAAGTGATTCACTCGTGAATTTACTCAGACGAGATGTTCAACATGACTCAAAGTTCTTGACTATATGCGCGACAATCAAGGATCAAATATGCAAACTTCAGATCAAGAACTATACCATTGTCATTTATCGTTCGTTGTTCGTTACTAAAATTTTGGTTATTTTTGGATTCGGAGTTATTGAATAAAGTAATTATTGCTCGATTCAAAGCTCAATTTGCTTATCAATTTAACGTCTCGGTTAAACGAGAATGATCCGAAACGAAAATACAAATTACAAACCTACGGGTTAGAACCAAAATTTCGGCCGGGTAAAAGTGGTCGAATAAAAAGAAACGATTCACATACTCCGTCATCTCAGTCAGGACAACTGGACTGAATAAACCCATCGATTGCGTAGCGAGATCGAAAGATTTAGTATTTCTTATTTGTTAGTACTCCATTGAATGTAATTTCTAAAATGTTTAACATGTTCGAAGCCGATTAGATTGAATTGATTTGAATTTGGAAACGAAACGATTTAAACCACGGATTAAAATGGTTTTAGGCGCCACGCATGCATGTATCTCGAAATACGGAACACATCGTTTCAAAGTACGAATTTAATCATGAAATGTTTCAATGAATGAATGCTGAAGTTTTGTTTGTTACCATTATGGAATAACTCATTGATTATACAAAGCAAGAGGTACGCCTTAAAAGGTACCATGAGCTAGTATAATATCAACTCATGCATAGGCGAAAGCCCAACACATAGTTCAAGAGGTGGATAAGTCTCTGAATGAGTTAACAAACAAAGGAAGTAGTCGGTAAAATGACTCTCCCACTATTTGCCTTGAACGATAAGTCTGGCGAGACATTTATTTCAAGAAGCATAATTACATGATGTTGGAGTCGAAATGAATCGCGTTCCCTACAGGATGAAGTACTGTTGACTCACATAAATGTAATTCTATGCTCTGAGGAAATCGGTCTGGACACATTGCCATGATTAGCTAAAGGAAATGACATGAGTTACTCCTTATCATAATGCGACATTAATTTGTGCATTAAACTATGTATTTGGATAAAGAGTATCAAAACGCTCTTGGACGATACATGTTTAAATTAGCTTCAAATTACGGTGTCGTGGTCGAACATGAAACATTACAAAGCTTGAGGAAAAATTTACAACGCTTAGCAAAACAAAAACAGACGAAGTCTTGATCGAACTAGAACAGGATGACGATGAATCTTAGGTCCCGCTTACTTCGAGTGGGAGATTTAATACAGCACAAGTGAATGAAATGGTAAATGATGATGGAGACATTATCATAGTAAATCCAGTTGGAGGGCTCCCTCCCCCCCACACTCAAACCACTAATGCTGCTAATGCGAATCAAGTTGAACCTGAGAATCACGTTGCTGAACTGCCGGATGAAAATCCAATAACGACACAACTACCCGTTATTCCTAGTGGGAGTGGATTGACCAACTCGGTTCCAGGTCCTAATGATCAAGGAATTAATCTCGGAGGTAGAATCCCGAGACCGAGAGGACGTCCAAGGAAAGTTGTCAGTCAAGCAATGGAAGGTTAAGCAAGCAATGGAACCGGTAACGGTTAAGCAAGCAATGGAAGGACCTCAAGCGAAGGAATGGAGGAAATCAATGGAGGAAGAGATCGCCTCAATGAAAGCCAATTCGGTATGGTATTTAGTTGATTTACCTGCTAAACGCAGAGCTATAGGGGCCAAGTGGGTTTTGATGCTCAAACTCACTGCTGATGGAGAAGTCGAGCGATACAAAGCCTGAATTGTTTTGAAAGGATATACTTAGCTGCACGGAGTGGACTTCGATGAAACATACTCACCGACTGTGCGTTACACCACGGTCAGGGCCATCCTTGCCCTCGTTGCATGCCTCGATCTCGAGCTGCACCAAATGGATGTTAAGACCGCATTCCTCCACGGAAACCTGGAGGAAGAGATCTATATGGAGCAGTCGGAGGGTTTCATTACTCCTGGCAACGAACGAAAAGTTTGTAAACAACATAGGTCTATCTACGGTCTTAAACAATCGTCTCGGCAATGGTATCGCAGGTTCCACGAGGAAATCGTTGGAAACAGATTCGTGAACCTCCATGAGGATCCCTGCGTATACACCAAGACCTCCGGGTCTAAGTACGTCATCTTAACCTTATACGTGGATGACATACTTATTGCTACAAACGATGTGAGTTTCATGAAATGTTCAAAGTCCTGGTTGGCATCAGTATTCGAGATGAAAGACATGAGAGAGGATACGTACATCTTAGGCATTAAAATCGCCAGAGATCGTGCCGCCCGAATATTATGTCTATCTCAAGAATCTTATATCAATAAACTGTTAAAGAGATTGGATGCCAAACCCGTGGAGACACCGGTTGTACTCGGGTGCGCGTTGTCAAAGCGTGATGGCCCGAAGAACCTGCAGGAGCGTGAACAGATGAGGAGTGCTGAGTATTTGAGCATGGTAGGAAGCCTAATGTACGCCATGCTCTGCACTCGTCCGGACATCTGTTACGCCGTGGGCCTAGTAGCAAGATTCCAATAAGACCCTAGCTATCAACATTTAAAGGCCGTAAAACGAATCATATGTTATCTGAAAGGTACTGCCGACTACGTACTGTGCTATGAGTGCAGGAAGATAAAATTGACCGGTTTCAGTGACGCTGACCATGGTGGCGATCTGGATGATCGTAAGTCCACAACAGAGGGTATTCCTCCTTGCTAATGCCGCCATTTAATGGACGTGCAAGAAGTAATCATGTGTCGCGTAGTCTACGATGGAATCGGAATTCGTTGCCCTCTCCAAAAATACACAGGAAGCGGTCTGGCTGAAATGGCTTCTTGCTGCATTACTAGGCACTGACAAAGAGAGTAAGCCTGTGAAGGTATACTCCGACAGTCAGGCAGCCATTGCGGCAGTTAAGAATCCAAAGTACCATAGTAGGACTAAGCACATTGATGTGAAATATAATTATGCTAAATCTATAGTGGAAGACAATATTATCACTTTAGAATACTTGCCCACTGACGATATGGTGGCGGATCCACTAACTAAGCCTTTACGCAAAGATGTATTTGAAAAGCACGTAAAACTGATGGGATTGCGTAGTGTTTAGAATGTTGCTTGTATTATTGATAACATTTTGATCATTGAAAGTTATGTTTTGATCGAATAAAGAATTGCAAATTGAGTACATGATTTATCGACGTCATGCTGAATAATTAACATCGGATTTTACGGTCTATAAACTAAGCCGTAGGAGGATGTAAAAGTTCTCTGTTGAAAATTATGTCGAATGTGGGCATTGCCTCGTCACACAGGCACGGTCGTCTTGTAGGTGAGGGGGACCTCTAACATAACAAGATCGGCTAAGAACCAGGGGATAAACTTGGTTATACGAAACGATCACCTAGTCTCGGTAAAACGCGACTTAATCCTCGTTTTGTAAATCGCCGTGATGGACTTCGTCCGTCATCATCCACATTCAAGACCAGATGAAATAATCTGCGGTAGCGTTATTGACATATCCCACCCCTGACTTGTTCAGGTATGCTATCGACGCGTGCTTCATACTTCGAAGATCTGTCCCCGCCGAAGAACTGATCAGAGGATTTGCTGTGGAGACATACTTCGTGGGACTTCTTTCTAAGAACTTGCACGAGGTGCCGATTGGTGGAGAGTGAACTCCCTCCACAACATCTTGGGCAAAGGATTCATCTAATAGGTATGTGCGAATACTTCCGCTGCGTAATTTAGATTACTAGCACGTACACGTTTTAGTGTTTCCTAGTATTACGTCCCGTAATCCGAAAAATACTTCAAGAAGTTGTATAGAATGTGAAGTTGAGTTCTAATCAACTTGCAACAAAAAAAAATCAACTATTAACACATGTTGATGCACTCGGTGAAAAAAAAAATTGGCTATGAGGTTTAGGGGCTGGACGAAACCAGATTAGTTAATGACGACGATTATGTGTTTCTCATGAAGCTTATATCAACAAGCTATAATTAAGCTAGAATTGATAGGACATAGTGACGCCAACCACGGTGGTGATCTAGATTCTTGATGATTGTAAGTCCACCTCAGGAGGAGTGTTTCTTCTTGCTAATACTGTCAACTCTCTTGGATGCGCAATAAGCAATCATGTGTCGCGTTGTCGACTGTGGAATCCGAATTCGTAGCTTTCTCAAATAATGCACAGGAGACTGTCCGGCTAAGGAGGCTGATAACCGCCCTGCTTGACGTCGATGACGGGAGTAAAACTTTGTACATTTACTCTGACAGTCAAGCAGTGATAGTGTTGGAATTAGGGCACTACAGAAACAAAAACTCATGTTACATGCTATGTAACTAATTACACAGCGGAAATTGTGCACATACCTATAATGCTTTCGGTAGTCCCAGGAACGTGACACTTGACAAGGTGTAAGGCTGGCAATTCATGCGAGTTCGTGTCGTGCTAGGTTCGTGTCGTGTTCTGGGGGTCAGCCCAAATACGGCCCAACACTAAGGCGTGCCAATTTAGTTCAGTAAAACACGATACGAGAAAAACACGACACGGACCGACACGAAAAATCGGCACGAAAAATATTTAGTAAACTGAATAAAATATTCACACATAATAATTTTTTAAGCTACTCAATACATAGATAATTTAATCCAAACTTCATAGAGTAGCATTACAAAAATAGGTCATGCTAGCTTTAGATAGGTTTATATTAGTACAAATTATTGTATTTATACATATAACTATCGTGTTATCGTGTCGGGCCGTGTCACCAATATCAAACACGATATTAGATATTTAATGATGCATTTTATATATCGTTTGATATATATTCTAATCAGTAATATATAATTCTTTTCATTTTTTATGTGCAGCACGAGTTAATATATTTTTTTTTATAAGTGAAAGCAACTAATGACGACGTATATTGGGAAGTTAAGACATTGATAAACACTCTATTAAACTTCTCAGTGGATGAGTTAAACATTATATAGGGATTGATCTGTCTGAGACGAATTTGCATTGCAACTTCAAGAGGTTGTAGAGAAGGTGAAGTTGGCATTGCAACTTCGAGAGGTTGTAGAGAAGGTGAAGTTGAGTTCTAATCAACCTGCATAAAAAATAAAATTCAACTATTTACACATGTTGATGCACTCGGTGTAAAAAAAATTTGGCTCTATCTAAATTTGTAAAATTCGTGTTAATTTGTAATATCATATTTAAATAAAGGTTGAATATCCGTTGTATGGAATTGACTAGAATCCATATCAATCATTTTGATTTTATTCAATATTAATTTATTAATATACGTATTTTTAAACGATATGGTGAAAAACACAGTATATAAAGAAGTAATTTAAGGTAACATTCTCAGATTCCAGTTCCTCGGTTATACTTTTTCGGCATTAAGTTATAACATATAATGGTAATATTTTGTTTTCACAAGCTGACAAAAAAACATCATTTTTCATACTACATGTGATGTCATTCTGATGGACTGTCTTAAAACAATCCGTAAAAAAAATACAATTTCTATTAACATACATTTTTTTTTTTAATAAAGTTTAGAGGTTTATGAGTGATTTTTATATTAAATTCACTATTAAGTTCTCAAACTTTTATTTAAACCAATGTAACGTTTTATTGCTCATGTCACATTTATTCTCTTAGTTGTTTCATCATTCACTCCCCCAAATCAAGCATCTATAGGGAGTCATTCCGAATCGTCGGCAAATCTTATATATACTAGAGATTGGGCACGTGTCACTACAAGAAAAACGCTGATTTTCGACGGGTGAATTGCTGAACGAGCCGTCGGTCGGGAATGTACCTCCGTTTTCCGACCGAATTACGTCTGATTCGACTGAAAAAGTGTGCCTGACCTTTTACTGGCCGAGTCCGACATTTTCTTTCGGCAAGCACGCAGTCGGAACACAATGACAATTACCCAATGGAACCTGACTCCCTGTGTACGGTTGGAGGTTCCCTTTCGCTTTGCTGACTGCTTTTATTACAAAACAAAATCCCCACCGAATTGATGTTCGTCGTTTCTGTTGAATTGTCTTGCAGATATATCTCACTATACTGTCAACAGAGTACGAGTAAGGGAAGGTTAACTACTTTTGTTCCTAAAAGTCACGGCATAACTCAAGGCTGAGCAACAAGCTACTAGCTATACCATTTGGTAATCTTATTCGGAGGGCAAATGAGTATCCTGTTCACCCCCATCTGCACGCTAATTATAGAAGACTGCAATAGCCAATTGGTATGTTCCTCCTGAAATTGAAATACATTTGGGAACAAGTTCGGGGTTACATTGTCATTAGTAAATTTCTACGCATTCAATTGTAGGTGCTTCGAGGAGAAATATTCTCGATGGTGAGGCAGGGCCGATACAAACTGTGTTTGGCGTATGTGGTGGGAGTTTTTCCCTATGGTTGTATTTGGGATGTGAAGTTGGAACATAAAAGAGACTCCCACAATGTGATCACCAGTTGTGCCTTCACAGACGGTTGGGACCAGTTCGCACACGATGTGTCCCTATCGATTGGAGATAGTCTCGTCTTCAAACTGGTCGGAGAAGATTTGATGTCTTTTCAAGTGTATAATTAGCAGGGTTTTCTGAAAGAAGGACTTGTAGCCGCGGAAAACATTTCATCTGATGAAGAAGAAGTTTCATCTGATGACTTAAGTTGTATAGGTGACGGCGGCAGTGAAGACACCCGTGGTCGTGATTGCAATATCAGATTAACCGGTAGCAGGTCAAGCTGTGTAAGATCCATGTGTAATATCATCTTCCTTTTCATTAGACGGTTGGGAAGTGTCGTTTTATTTATGTGTGTTTGTATACACATTTATAGCTTCGTTGCACTGTGCAGACTATTCCAAAGAGGTTTTCTATTTACAATCGGTTGGAAAACTTGAGCCAAGTGGAGACTGTAGGTCCTGCTGGAATGGTGTGGAAAGTGGATGTTGAAAAAGCACCTGCTAAGCACAGGTACAATCATCTCCCGGTGCGTCAACGTCCCTTGCGATATCACTTTAAGAAGGGATGGAGGAATTTTTACATGGCGAACATATTAGGGGAGGGACATCGCATTCACTTTGATGTTTCTCCAGAAGGTTCTCTGTTTGCCACCATATACTAGTGGTTCATACCTATATGGTATGTTTGCGGTGTTGTAGTTTGTGTTAATTAACAGATGACGCCAATTATGTTACACGGATTTCTGGTGTGTGGTTTGAAAACTTTTGATGTTTGGTATGAACTTGTTGATGTATTCGATGTGCTTACATACCTTATGTTGGCATGTATTGAATGTATGCTCTACTATGTTGGCATACGTTCATCCGATTCATATCACCGTTACCTTCGAAACCAAACTATTTGACTTAATCATACCTTGTGTAAAATGTATTTTGAACTTTCCTTCTTATTATTAGTCGAAACTTGCAATACAATATTATTGTGAATGATATTTGAACACTACTTATTAACGATCAATACAATACACACTAAGGTAGTGTCTATATATATATACAGAATCATTCTAACTCATGTCGACAGAATCGTCAAACTGACTAAAATGAATAGACTACTAAATAATAAAACGGAAAGTACCGATCCAATAAGTAAAACCGTAATCGAGTATTTTAAACGGTATTTACGGTGACTCGACAAGCAATACTATGATAAAGTTATTTCCAGAAGTAACTTAATCATAGTATTGCTTGCCGAGTTACCGTAAACCTGCTTAAAATACTCAAAAACTGGAGGCACACATATAGAATCACCTATGAGGGTTCCCTATAATCACTCTATCATCAAGAGGGAGAGAAGGTGGGAAGCCCATAAGTTTGTGGATAACTATATGCGACCTCCGCAGCGTACAAGAGTTCATAATGCGTCTCTTCACAACACTGGAAAGAAACACCGGCGTTAACCTTCACGCTCCCGTATCAAAATTGCAAAACAAATGTTGAAGAAACAAAGAATACACGACAACAGGGACAGATTCCACCACGATCCAAAGTAGGGGTCTGCAGAATGCTGTTAAAAAAACGTGCCAAAGAAAAAAGAGTGTTACATCCTGGCAGTCGAGTACAAGCAGGGTTCACTTGCATGAAGTGAACACATAAACTTCTCCAAAAAGAACACATAGGAGAAAAGTGTATGAATGCTTACTGGATAAATTCATGTACAGAAGTGTAGACGATGTGGAGAGAAGTAATAACATTTTTCCGAGAGCAATCAGAACAATTTGGAGTGAATGAAGAATGAAACCAACCGACCGTGTATATATAGACGAACGTGGAAACGTTGAACAAATCGGCACTGTTGATATATCAAGGACAATAAATGTCGTATTTTAAGGGCTACCAAGCAGTCCACGCAGTATTTAATCCCCCACTGGCCCCGTTATTACTGCTCCCCACTATTTAATTTTGCCAATTCGAATTCCAATGAAAGTAACTGCAACCAAAACCCTACCATTGGGGTGTCACACATCCCAAAGTCCCCCGTCAATTATGTCGACATATGACAGAGAAAGAGGTAAAAAAAATAGTTCAGACATAATGGTGCTTTTAATGGTAAATCTTATCCTTGTATTGTTAAATCATATGTTCATATATGTTGTCAATTTCGTGGTAACTATTGTACTGAAATATCACAGATCTATCATCAAAATGGAGACTAGCTAATGGAAGTTTTTAGTAACGATTGTTTAACCCTACAAAACCGTCAACGTAAGAGCAATAAGAACACAACATCCAGTCATAATTGTGTTAACAGAATAAACAAAACCCAATCATAAAAAATAAAAAAATAAAAAATCTTCTGGAAAACAAATTATCCTTGTTAAGACATAACAAAAAAAAGGAGTCAATTTTTATTTATTTATAAACAAGAGTAATTTCAGTCATGCATCATTTCATCCATGTGTCATCAACGTCCTCTCTCCGCTATTGGGCTATTAATCGCCTTGACCTTCTCCACTGCACTGTTGTCCCACCGGATTATCGATTGGATCTTTTACGGCTGTAGGTACCGTAGCATTTGCGAATATGTTCATTCATGTCTTGCGATTCAACATATTTGTTCTTGAGATTTTTGTTTTCATATTCGACCTCGAATAGCTCCATTGTCGTCTTGATCGATGTGATCAGATGCGAGAGCCCTTTGTCATTAGCAAACCATGATATAGGAAACATCCTCATAACCTTGTAAATCCTTCCCTATGTGTCTATCTCGTCATCGGGATCATGACGATAAATTTCACCGCCGTCATTGCATAGCATATCCAGATATTCGTCCATCAGCTCTCTTGCTTCAGCGGCCTTCCTTCCGGTGTAGCGAAGAATGGCACACCAAAGATGCAATGCGTTGTTCTCCATAAATCTTTCCGTTGCTTCTTGCGTCAGACTATCGTAAATTATATCTCGCACCTTTCCCTATTTCTTCATCAGTTTATCGCAGTTCCAGAAGTGTGGGCTACCAAATTCATCCGTTTGTATCATTTCTGCTTGTGGATGGATTCGTTCATCAACATCCGCAGCAATGAAGAGCTCAATAATATTGTTCTTCCATCATAATCCATACCGTTTAGATTGCAAGGTTCATAGAGCTGTACCGATTCAGCCATGAAAACCTAATACATTGAAAATCATGCATCATCAAGGGGGACAATAACATTTTGGAAAAATAATTGCGTACATCGGATATCTATGAGATAGATGTCAACTTCATGATTCGTCCGAACATCGTCTAATGTTCCGAGGAACTCATGCTCGCATATATAATTCTACTGCTTAGGTAAATTATCACATGCTCGTACATTCTCAACATTCATGCATACGCATCATGCGTGATCATACCATACAAATATGCATATTTGGCGATTGATTTACGGTTTTTAAATCATTTAAAACAATTAGGGTTGATTTGCAATTCTTGCTATCAATCAGAACATGCTTACTTCTAGACATCTATCCTAGGCAATTGCAACCATCACAGCATGTCTATCCTAGTGCACAACTCATTAATTGAAATCCAGGGGCTCAGACCACAACATGCAATATCCAACTAGCTTGAAATAGTCAAGACGACAATTCTAATCATGCAATAATATCAATTATATAACAAATGCAATTCAGCCCACTTATTGATCCAGTCACAAAATCAAGCATTTCCAAGATCCATCCACATAATCGAGACAACACATGAAGACAAACAATGGTTGAAGTAATATGGTGAACTTGAACCCCAAATTACTTGAACTAGTGTCTTTATAAAACCTAAAACCTAGTGTTCTTCCATTTTTTGAAATTAGCAATTTGTTAAAGACAATTTCTAGTTAGAATGTCTGTTTAACAAAATGATGATTGCAAAAAACGAAGAACACTAGAATCATGTTAACAACTCTTCCGTGCGGGACTAATCAACCACCAATAGCATGATCAGGGAATGCCCTATTGATTTTTCAAGTTTAAACTTCACGGAAACTCTGAAAAGAGTGTCAGTTGCCCAATGTACACATGCACAGCAAGTCATCATTAAAGGGTTTAACAAAAAATAGATGTTGACAGCATACCAGGTACAGAAGCAGATGCTTATGACTTGAGGTGAAGTACAGACGGCGGCGAAGAAGACGGTTGAGCCACTAGGAGCCGGGGGGAGGGGGGGGGGGGGGGGAAGGAGATGGACAGTTCCGTTGGTCTACGAGTTTTTCAAGAGGAAAGGAAATGAGTTATCTTAACTTTTGTTGATGTTGAAGTTGAAACGACATTTCTGGCTCTTTTACTTTACTAAATCGGCAACCACACCATAATGACCAACTCTGTTTTAATAACTGTTGCCTTTCAGTAATTATGTCATGTGTTTCTTGGAAGGATAGTCGTTACCAAACCGTAATTAACCAATGGATTGTTACACTTCCCAAAGATAGCTACAGTAAAGTGGATTAATATCTCTTTGAAAATGGAAAAAAAAATGTATTAAACGCTTGCCTTTATGATACCGTTGATACCATTGGATTTTTTGTCGTCTACCGTGTTAGACCTTAATTTTTTGTGTTCCCTTGTTTATATATGGTTAATTAAGAAATCGCTAGCTAAACTTTACATAAACGTGCAAATGCGTACCTAGACTTTTTTTTGTAGAAAATTGCTAGCTGAATTTTAAATGTTATGCAAAAAGTTAGCTCTTTCCATATTTCTGTTAGTTTAGAATGGAAAATACTTTGACAAATTGCTAAAAAGACAATATAATGACATGATGTCTTATATAAAATAAAAAATTTCAAGTAATACATGTTAAGAAATATATAAAAGAAAAACCTTATCTTATATTTAGTAAAAAAACAAAATTATTAAAATATTTTCAAAAAAGTCTATAAGATATAAAATTGTAAAAATATTTAATACTAATTATTGTACTTTGGGCATTATAAAATAATAAAATTTTTAACGATATATATTTTTTTGTATGATATTGTATCATTCTAAAATTGCATTCAAATTTTATTTGACGTTATTTTAGTAGTATAGTAGAACATTACTTTTAGTAATTTTGAAAATATATTTCGTCCATAATGAACGGAAAATTTGACGGTGCTACCATATATCTCACATTATCAAAAGTCCAGATAGCAATTAGGTACAAAAATAACTTTAGCTAGCAAATTGCACATTTAGACAAAGTTCAGCTAGTAATTTGGTAATTAACCCATTTATATATTGTCTACTAACAACTTTTAGTTTTTAAACGAGACTAATACTATAAACAAAAGTTTGAACAATTTAATTTCCAATATATAAATGGGTTTATATAATTTATGAAACAAACATAATGTTAGTATGTTAAGTCGAAATAAACATCAAATAAAACTATAATCATAGACATTCCGACAATATTTTTCATACCAAATTCCGAAATCAGATGCAATTGCACTAGATGCCATTATTTGCAATTTTGATCAGTTGGAATTAAGTAAGCCAGACTTACAAAACCTAAATTTTAATAATATATATCTCCCATTTGGCCATAAATACAAAGTAATATGTCCCATTAAATAATTAAAAGGATAGAAATACATATTGGGAAATGGAGGGAAATTCAAATGAATTTGGAACATATTTTTTAAATTTTCAAAATTTCCCCTACCTTATCTAATATTTCCTATATATTCAATTATTTTAATACCTCCTCTCATTGCAGTCACAAAACCTCTCTCTTCGCCTTTTTCATGTCCAGTGGTGGAATGGCCACACCAACAGTCCCGTGAAACAACAAGTCAGGTGAAATATCAAGCTTCATCCCCTCCCATCCTGTTTTTCCGCCTAATATGTTGTTGCCGATGGTAATCCATGTTATGTCAGAGTTGTTAGTTTTACCAGGTTTGAAAAGCTTAGTTTGGTTTCTGAAAGACTGCTTAAGTGCATCCAAGGAAAGGTGAAATCTCAAGCTCCCGTCCTTTTCTCTTTTTCACATCACAGAAGGTCCATATCTGAGGACAAAGGCTGGTAAGTGGTAGAAAATGGTTGCAAGAATGATGAAAAATGAAACGTTGAAGTTGATTCGATCGAATCCGCAGCAAAATTGCCTTTTTTTTTTCACTTTTCCGACCATTTTCTACCACGCCTTCCTTTCTTTGTGCTTAGTTCTGGACTTCCTGTGACGTTGTCTCTGTTGAATGATCTTGGTTTGCAGGTTTCGAAGTGTTGGATGGATTTGGCTGACACAAGTTATATATGTCAACTTATGGACAACTGTTATGTCAACATACGTTTTAATTTCAATGTTGTATTTCGGTGTAAACACAAAATGTAATATGCGTTATCAATGTATGAATAAATTTTTTGTTACATCAGTTGTTGTCCAACGCTAAACATAGATTACAGGAAGTAAAAGTATAATCTTGAAACCATCATACAGGAACTTGTACATACCACCTAATTCTATAAATTTGATTTGAACCCAGCCGATTCTAAATGTGTTGTGTCGAAAAAGTAATTGACATGTCAACAAGTGGCAATTAGCAATGAAAACGCGCGATGCTAAAATTAACTATCAGCATTGACCCACAATACTATGAAGTAGGGCTGGCAGTTTGGGCTCGACACGATGGGCCGACACGAACACGACACGAAAATTAAGGGTTTGGGTTTGACATTAGTGACACGACACGACACGATAACACGATATTTTAAACTAAAATGGTTAAATATATTTTTTTATTTAATTTACTATAGGTTTTTTTGTGGCGGTTTTTCATGTTGGACCGGGTTGGGCCATGTTTGGGCTGACCCCCAGAACACGATACGAACCTGGCACGACACGAACCCGCACGGCCCGCACAAATTTCCAGCCCTACTGTGAAGGAAACATATAGCAGTTCATTTGTACACTCAGATACCGTCTATTTGATCATAACTAACCAACGCCAAAGGCTAACATTGGAATCACATAAGGTGGTGCTGAACATCACTATTTGAATTGACCTAACACCGACTTGCCAGAATACCTTTGGCATCGGGTGCAGGGGTGCTAAATGGCCACAACTAATACTCGTACCTTTATCCCGTAGTAGTATTTCGGGTCGAAGTCGGAACAACCGAAGATGACATACTGCAACGAGGTTATGCAACTGCAATGGATGGTTTCCGTAATGACGGAATGGGTGACAAAATGTGCCTAATTAACGTTTCCCCACTGTTAGTCTGAAGGCTTCCATCGGAAACGAAGAAGCAGCTACTAAAGACGCATATGCAGTACCACTAGGCTGCAGCTCCGTAGGGCAGCTTTAGCACCTGCCAATTGGGGTCGAGAGGGCGACAGAGCGGCCTTCCAGGCGTCTAGTGCCGTCCTGACAGTGGCATGAACTCGGTCGGGAAATTTAACGACCGACTTATTGTACCTTGCGATTCCCACGGGAGATTCTCCTCAGCAAATATTCCTGACCGATTTTTCTCGTCAGGAACGTTTCCGGCCGATTCCCTGCTATGATTTTAACGACAGGCCGTAACCGACGGTAAACGACCGAAACAGACCATCTCCGTTTGGATTCCAACCGATTTGGCTCGTGGGAAATCACTATTTTTCTTGTAGTGTCTGATGCCCAATCTCGAGTATATACATCTAGTATAACCACATTTGATATATCAAATGTGGTTATGCAAGGAATGGTAGGAAAATACCGGTCATACTCAATTCGTATGCATTTTAAACCAAAAAAAAAAAAAAAAAGATATATACAATTCCCCCTATTTCATTGCATTTTTTTAAATTGTAATTACACATTTATTTAAACACATCTACCACATAGTCTAAACACACTAGACTGCAAAATAGAGTTTTCTAAATAACTAACGCTTAAAGAATCAATCTATCGTTAACGACTAAATTTAATTTTAGTCGATAAAGTGTAACAATCAAATTTATTAACATATGTTGCTAAAGCAATGACAGCCATGGAATTTCATTGTGGTAACTTTATGGACGAATTCCCTAATGAATCATGTAGAAGAGGAAAACGAAACACCACTTTTCTGAGCGTAAGAGGAACAAAATATAAGGTAAAAATGTGTAGGTCACTTGAGCTTGATAGAAAGGAAAAAAATTAATTTGAAAACTGAAAAATTAAGTATAAACAAAGACATCATGTTGGCCTTATGGGTACAGTTAAACGGATGAAGTGTAGTTATAATCCGCGTGATCTATTTTCTTAATAATAACCAATACCCGTATTATTGGCAAAAAAAAAAAAAAAAAAAAAAAAAAAACCAATACCTGTATGGAAAGGGGGTGGGGGAATTGTTTTAAGTTTACACTCTAGACTCATTTGATGTAGTTAATATACAATGTCAATTATCACCTACAACAAAAGCAATTATCAATCATAGCATGAACTTTCCCCAAGATTCGATTCGAGATTCAGATATTCACACTAGACTGCAAAATAGAGTTTTCTAAACAACGAGCGCTAAAATAGAGTTTTCTAAACACCATAGAGTGCAAAATAGAGTTTTCAAAAATTTTTGATCCATGTACTTCGTTTTCTATTCAGTATCCATTTTTTCGGGTAAGAAGTTGCAACTTTTAACATTTTTAGTTTGTTAATTATTACTGTGTTAGTCCAATGAGCTTTGAGGCTCCCAAAACCAGCTAGATTGTCTTTGATAACTTTTTTTTTGCCTGGGTAATGTCGCATTTAGCCAAGTTTAAGTTGTTCTTTTCACTATTCTTGTCCTGTCTTATCCTGAAAAATGGTTATTTTCTTCAGGCTCAAAAGAGACCGAAACCCCAGATTTTAATTTGATGCATTGTGATTGAGAATGCATTAATGAACTTCTAAAAATGAAAGAATTCCCAAAAAGCCATCCGCTTCATGAGAAGGATCAATCTAGATGCAGTGGATTTAGGAGTGTGTTTGAACTAATCTTCCATAAACACTCTGCTAAGAAGCTTCTCTAAAAAAACGAACCAAATCAATCGCGATCCCTCTGGCCGGTGAGAATTAATTGATTATATTCATCACTTCATTTAGAATTTCAGATTACTAATTCGGGTTTTATTGTAATTCGCAGATAATGATACTTCAAGGAAGAAAATCGATACTTTTTGTGCGGCTAAAGCAAAGTTCTTGGTAAATCTCTCGCTCCGATCCGTTGAATTTATGCGTTTTCGAGTTTATTATGCTTCACATTGCTGAAATCGGCGCTGTCCGAAATCGGCGTTTACCGGAAATCAGTGCCAACCAAAATCGGCGCCGTCCGAAAATCTTCGTCGACCGAAATCGTCGCCGACCGAAATTGTCGTCAATCAAATATCGCGCTCGTCATACAAGAGGGTAATCGATACAAGGGTCGATTTCAAAAGAAACAACTGTTTCTCCGACTCAAGGCAAGCGAAACTCTCGACTAGGGAACGGTTCGAGTAGGAACCTGCCTAGGCATGACCGTTCAATGCCTATCTCTACTATCAAATCCTTTATTGAACAAATATATGTAGATTTTGTAGTATAGATTCTATTATAGTGTACTGTCATGTAAACTACTGACTTGTTCAGTAATTTTTACTAGAATATAAACAATTTACGTTTCCCATGTGACTACTCAAGGGCAGTGAACTAGTAGCCACTAGCTAGTACACTTTTCTACCAGAACTCGTAACGGTAAGTTTGATGCGCATTAACATATAATTTTTTAGTAAATATAATATGAAATGCTAAATTTCCAAATAAATATATATTTTTCAGATATAAAATTGCAGAGATTCAAAAAGGGAGAGATATTATTCCTCACCCTATAATCATGTAATATCATGCAATTATTCATTCTTTACCGTAGATGTTGGGGTTGAAATTCAATATTTATAGTCATTAATCTATCTCTTATATGCAAATCCGATGCAAGATGAGATTGTTTAAGATGTAAAACAAATATACTACATAATGGGATCAAAATGACGTGGCCTTGAACTTCGGAGAATGGACTTCCAAGTATCGCCTCAGACTTAGCTCTCTCGAACGCTAAGTTTTCCTCTAAGAGGTTATGTGGGGCGAGAACCTGAAAAAGGGGTGGGGATGGCCCCTGATTCCACCCCGAAGCTTAAGTCAGTAATAGATTTGAGAGTAATAATATAAGAACGTATTTAGAACTGACTGAATGTAATGAAGTAAATAGAAATTGTCCCTATTTATAGGGATAAGTTACCGACTTTATATGGCGGTTACCCTCCTTGGGGGGTTTCTCTTCAGAGTCGGTCAAGCTGGTGACATGCAGCTCGCCACCTCATCTTTACTTAACTGGGATGGTTTCCTCTAGCAGGTGTTTAAGCAGGTCACCACATGTCTTTACTTCTAGAGGAAGGTTTCCTCTGATGAAGGTTGAATCAGGTCGCCACCTGTGTTTACTTACGGAGGAAGGTTTCCTCTGATGATAGTGACAAGCAGGTCGCCACCTGTCTTTACCTTCGAAGGAAGGTTTCTTCCGATGATAGTGACCAGTAGGCCGCCACCTGTCTTTACCTTCGAAGGAAGGTTTCTTCTGATGATAATGATAAGCAGGTCGCCACCTGTATTTACCTTCGAAGGAAGGTTTCTCCTAGTGGCGGGCAGTCGACTTTTTCATAAGTTGTCGTCGACCTTTCATCCCTATCTCGTTAAGACGAGTCAGAAAGGTCGACGACTCTTCTTTCCATGCCCTTTGAACGTACTCGACTCTTGTGCTTAATGACGAGTTTAATCAATCAAAACCCAACACTTGCCCCCGAGACTTAAGTCGTCAACTTTATGTATAAAGGGGAGGTCTTGAGTCGAGTATTACCTCTGATCCTTGGCGAGAATACTCTGTTAGCCGATAGAACTCTTGGGTTCATAGAAGTTGAAGAGACTTTAGGTTAGGAACAAGACTTTGGCTCAGTAATTCTGACCGTTGAGAGCTCCTTGGAGAGTTGGAGAGTCACCTCGCTAGTCTATTGACAGGTGCAGGGCAACGGTCTTGTTGTCAGTGAAGGCACCAATGGATGGCTGACCTCGGGAAGGCTTCGCTGGGAGGTTACCCAAGCGACTGAGCTCTTCAGTATAAATAGGGCTTCCACTTTCACTTTTTACCTCTGCTCTTGTTTCTTCTCTCATCCTGGCGAACAAATACAACACTTTTTTTCATTAATCCCAATTCTCCTCAACCGTGTACTCTTGAAGAGAGGATTTTAGTTGGAGTCGCCACCGCCGGCCCTTCTGATCCTGAAAAAGAAGCTTCTTTTCTCCAGTCTCTCTCTAAAACTCCCATGGCTGCTCAAATTCCCTCGGGTAGTTCTCAAGGGTTTATCCCTTCCTTTCCTTCTTCCAAAAAGAACTAATTAACTTGTCATGGCTTCATAAAAGCCATGACTTTAGGCAATCTGAGCGACGCCGAGAACCCTCGATACGCCGGTCCCGTTGGGGAAAAATATCGACCTAGAGAGGGAGAGGTCCTGGTGTATCTAGGTCAGCTCGAGGCGGGACTCCGATTCCCTTTCTGTGAAGATTTGAAAGAGCTCTGCGAGCATTATCGCATTCATCCTTGCCAAATGACGGAGAATGCTATCCGTTTCTAAGTGGGTTTTTGTTGCTTGTGCGACGTCTACCACTGGACGTATTCTTTACGAATTTTTCGGTGCTTTTACCAACCGCGAAAGAGTCGGGAGCTTGTTTGTAGCTTCAATAGCCGATGGCCTAGTGATGGCGAGTATTCTTGGGAGTTGGCCACAGAGTTGGTGACCGATCTTCGATCTTATAATGCCAACTGGAAGAATTACTACTTCTTCTGTCGAGAAGGCGTCTCCTGGCCTTTAATTCCCTCACTTGGTCCTGATTCTTCCCCGACTCTGCGGGGGTTGACTCCGGAGGAGCTTGTCACTATTGGCGAAATTCACGCTATAGTTACCTCTCCCGACTTTGTTCCCTGAAAGTTTGTGGTTGACACCACAGAGGAGGCCCTCATCAGTGCCTCGATCCGTCTAAGACTTGAGGATCCTCCTCTAAATTGGGTAATTTCTTCTTTCATTTCATAGTCGCCTTTTCAATCTTCTTTCTGCTTTCTCTAGGTCTTTTAAGCATCTTTTTGACGCTAAGGCGGCGACAGGAGTGCCTCTTGCCGAGGATCCGGTAGCAGCGGCCGCGCAGATCGCCCCTGAACCCATTGACTTCCACGAGGCTCAGTCTGTTTTGGAGAGGTCTTCTCTTGATACCGTTGTAGATTCTGCTGAGGCAGGGGAGGTAACTAAAGCTGCAGAGGAAGTAAGGACCCCTCAAGGAAGTATTAAGAGGTCTGCCAAGAAGGGAAACGCCAAATCTTCCAAGAAGGAGAGGGTCACCGTCGCCACCCCCATTTCCGAATTTCAGGAGACTGTTCCTACAGTCACTCCTATTCTTACTGGCCCTTCTTCCTCCAAAGGAATAAAACCTTATTCTTCTTCGATCTTTTCTTAAGGCTTATAAAATCTCCTTAACATTTTTCTTTTGCAGGAGATGATCCAAAGGGTAAGGCTCCTATGGAGCCTTCTACTTCGCAAGCCATGACATGCTTGAGGTTTGAGGGTCCTCCTTTTGGTTGGAGGATGCTCCATTCTGCCCCCGACTTTTTAAGGGGGGATGTCGACTGGGATCCACTCGCCTCTTTGAAGGGGTACCAACTAAAGGAGGGCCACTCCATTGCCAATAAAGAGTTGGCTCTCTATCTGGTAAACGCCTCCGTCCCCCCCCCCCCCCCCCCCCCAAGATCGCCCCCGCTTGCCAATTGATTGTGCGGAAGAGGCTACTCGACAACTCCTGCATAGGCAAGCCAAGGTAAGGGTTTTCGACGTTTTTTCCTGCTGTTATCTTTTTGGTATAATTTCATACTGAACACGTTTGTTCTTTTTCAGGCCACCCGCGACTTCCTGCAGGTTGGTCAATTGATCCTCGACATGAATGAGGAAGTTTCTCTCCTGAGGGGGAAACTTGCCTCTATAGAGTTGGAGGTGGGGCAACATCTTCGAAGAGAGGTTGCTCGTTTTGAAGACGAGCTCACTCGCCTGAATGCCACCTTGACGAGTACGACCGAAGAGCTCTCCTCTTGCAGAGATGCCTTGAGGGTTTTTATGACTCTTTCGGCGGTTTTCAGCGAGGCTTATCGGGATTCAGCTGCTTTTCTGGAGAATTTTCGAACCAAGGTGGTTTCTTGCCAAGAGGAGATCGCCATGCTGAAGGCGGAGGTGGAGAAGCACAAGAGATCTGATTCTGAGGTCACTGCTAGCTATAAAGCTAGTGAGGCGTACCAGAATGATGCTGCCATGACTTGCAGGCATATGCTTCTCTCGACCTTTGCCTCAGTGGTGAAGGATATTAGGGCTATGGACCCTAATTTCGACTTCTTGAAGGTGGAGGCTCTTCGAGGGTATTTGGCGGAGGAGGCTAGGGCTAGGGAGAGGAGGAGGAAGCTTGTATAGATGTTTTCATTTCCTTCCCGACTCAATGTAAACTTTTGTTTGTTTAATGAGAGAAGGGAGGTTTTATCCATCTTTGACGATCTTTGCTCATTCGTTCCTTTATTACCCTTTTGCACTTTCCGCCAAACTTAAAGTACTATTAGATCTTTTTTAGAGAGTCTAATCATTCCCAATAAACATACCAAAGATTGTTGCTCATTGAACATGCTCGATTTTTAGAATAGATAACGAAATTCTACACAATCGAACTTTAAGAAGGGTAAAATTTCCCAAGTATCTAACCTGTCTTCCGAGTCGTCGACCTTTCTGAGTGATTTGGCTGATATCAGATTTGGGATGGTCGATTTGTGACTTTGGGAAGATCAGTCTTTAAGAACTTCAAGTAATCGATCCGTCTGAGTGATTTAGTGGATATCAGGCCGTTAGCGATCCTCGAGTTTTTCTGTACTGCAAGTAGTCAATCTATCTGAGTGATTTGACTGATATCAGATGTTTTGATGATCGACTCTTGAGTTATTCTGCACTGCAAGTAGTCGATCCGTCTGAGTGATTTAGTGGATATCAGACGTTTTGATGATCGACTCTTGAGTTCTTCTGCACTGCAAGTAGTCGGTCCATCTGAGTGATTTGACTGATATCAGATGTTTTGATGATCGACTCTTGAGTTCTTCTGCACTGCAAGTAGTCGATCCGTCTGAGTGATTTAGTGGATATCAGACGTTTTGATGATCGACTCTTGAGTTCTTCTGCACTGCAAGTAGTCGATCCATCTGAGTGATTTGACTGATATTAGATGTTTTGATGATCGACTCTTGAGTTATTCTGCACTGCAAGTAGTCGATCCATCTGAGTGATATGACTGATATCAAATGTTTTGATGATCGACTCTTGAGTTATTATGCACTGCAAGTAGTCGATCCGTCTGAGTGATTTAGTGGATATCAGACGTTTTGATGATCGACTCTTGAGTTCTTCTGCACAGCAAGTAGTCGATCCGTCTGAGTGATTTAGTGGATATCAGACGTTTTGATGATCGACTCTCGAGTTCTTCTGCACTGCAAGTAGTCGATCCATCTGAGTGATTTGACTGATATCCGATGTTTTGATGATCGACTCTTGAGTTCTTCGTAATTTTTCAACGCCGCATCGACTAATCTGAGTGATTTAGATGATATCAGATTGTTGCTGATCAGTTTTTTTTAGTGCTGGTCGCCTAGAAAGAAAAGCTCGGATATCTTGAAAAAGGGAGGGCCTTTTAAAAAAGGCTTGTATTCATTTATCCGTCCTGAATCTTACAAAGAAAAAGCATCATAGAACAAACATTAGCCTTAAAAATAAGCGAAATTGTTTTCTTAATAGGGTACCGTTTCTATGACTTCTCTCTGGTTCCGGCGTCTCATCGAACTGACGTAACATCGTCGAGATGCAGTTTGATCGCCTCTCACTTCCCCTATCCCGTGCGGTGTCGGGAATTTCATTACTTGATGAGCTGTTGAGGGGATTATCCGATGAGGATTAAGAGTCGTTCTTCCAATAATGGCATTGTATGCTGAGGCGGCGTCGATGACTACAAAGAGCACATCTACGGTTAGAGTCGTCTTCTCTTTTCCCAGAACCATTGGGAGTTTGATAGCGCCCATTGGATAGGTGGTCCTTCCGGAAAATCCTATGAGAGGAAAGTCGACCTTCAGGAGATCCCTCTGTGTTAATCCCAGACTCTGGAAAGCTTCGTAAAAAGTATATTGGTCGAGCTTCCATTGTCGATTAGAATTTTCTTGACCTCGTAATCTGCCAAAGTAGCAGTGATGACCAAAGCGTCGTCATGTGGTTGGGTGACCATTATAAGGTCGTCGGTGGTGAAACTTATAACCACTGGGTCGACTTCTTCTGGCGCCTTCCCTTTATCTCTGCCTTGTGAGATCTGGGTGGCATAAACTTCTCGAGCAGTGCTGTTTTCCCCTCCTGAGGCGAATCCTCCAGCAATTACGTTGATTGTCCCTCTTGGGGGTGGGTTGTCATGAGGGGGAGATCGAGAATTTCTTCCGGGGCTTCGACTCCGTTTTAGAGCCTTGGAAGGTTTGTCGATGAACTTGAGTAATTTTCCCCTTTGGATTAAAGCCTCGATGTCATGTTTCAAGGCGGCACATTCGTTAGTGTCGTGTCCCTGAATCCGATGATATCGACAATAATCGTTCATCTGAGATCCCATCGGTCCCTTTTTAACCAGGGGAGGATCATCCAACTTAAGTATTTCCATCTCCTGGAGCACAACTGATATATTGTGTGTGAGAGGAGTAAACTTTCCTGGATAGGGGTTAGAATTTCTCATTCCGGGACGGTTTCCGGGTCGGAAGTTTCCCTCTCGTCTTTCTTCCCTCCTAGGTGGTCGAGAAGCGGAGCCTTCTTTGGTTTTTGTTGGCACAATTGGGCGCTTGATTTCTCGAGGCGACTTCTCGTGTGATCCTTCCAGATCTATGTACTTCTTCACCTTCGTGGTGAGGGCATCGATCTTTCTCACCGGCTTCATCACCATGTTGTCCTTCAGAGCTTGGCTCTGTGTCCTAAGACCTCTCCAGAAGGTCCTGACCAACTCGCCATCCGTGGCGTCTTCATTTAACTGTTGGAGTATCTTATGGAACCTAGTGTAATATTTGGCCAAGGTTTCATCAGAACCTTGTTCAATTTTATCTAGGAAATCCATACTCTTCAGGCGCTGTCTTTGGCCTATATGGCCTTCGATGAATTTAGCCTCCAGTTCATCCCATGAATTGATCGAGTTGTCGGGGAGGCCATAGAACCAAGTGGACGCCTCTTCTTTCAACGTAGTTGGGAAGAGGGCTGCATAGTGATCCGGAGTTGCCCCTCTTCCCAGGAGGGAAGAGTTATGGGCGTTGATGTGGCGAACAGGATCTCCTTCGCCCGTGTAGTCGTCAATGTTCCTTGCAAAGACTTGCGGAGGAACTCGAGTGTTGAACAACCTTTTAGAGAAAGGATGGGAGGTATGATCGCGAACAATCAGCAAATCGTTCGTCCCCCTTCTCTTTTTCTCTAACAACTCTTCCACCTGTCACATAGTGAATAGGACAGGTTCTTTGCTCACCATTTCTCCTTCAGGAGTCTTAGGAATTTCTTTCTCCAGGGGTTCTTTCTCCTGGATTTTTACGCTGGAAGCCACCTCTTCCTTTTGGAAAGTTTCTTGAGTGGGTGCCTTTTCGGGGATGGTGCCCGCCTGGGCTTGATTCCAAAAGGTTATGAAGGCCGTCAATACTTCTTGGGGGACAGCCGGGGGGACTGTCCTTACATCTTCTGGATTTGGTAATGACTTGGAATGACTGAGATTTCCATCATTACCTCCGCCATTAGCTTCTGTAATGTACGGATCTTTTCTGGTGATTGGCTTTGAGGTGGTAGGATCCGCAGGGGGATTATTTCCTTCCACCGGGAGGTTGGACATCTTGTTGCTTCTCTAGAGGTCACAACTTTTTTATCGGAGTTCCCACAGACGGCGCCAAATGTTGGGATCAAAATGATGAGGCCTTGAACTTCGGGGAATAGACTTCCAAGTATCGCTTCAGAATTAGGTCTCTCGAACGCTATGTTTTCCTCTAAGAGGTTATGTGGGGCGAGAACCTGAAAAAGGGGTGGGGATGGCCCCTGATTCCACTCCGAAGCTTAAGTAAGTAATGGATTTGAGAGTAATAATATAAGAACGTATTTAGAACCGACTGAATGTAATGAAGTAAATAGAAATAGTCCCTATTTATAAGGATAAGTTACCGACTTTATATGGCGGTTACCCTCCTTGGGGGGTTTCTCTTCAGAGTCGGTCAAGCTGGTGACAAGCAGGTCGCCACCTCATCTTTACTTAACTGGGATGGTATCCTTTAGCAGGTGTTTAAGCAGGTCATCACCTATCTTTACTTCTAGAGGAAGGTTTCCTCTGATGACGGTTGAAGCAGGTCGCCACCTGTGTTTACTTACGGAGGAAGGTTTCCTATGATGATAGTGATAAGCAGGTCGCCACCTGTCTTTACCTTCGATGGAAGGTTTCTTGTGATGATAGTGACCAGTAGGTCGCCACCTGTCTTTACCTTCGAAGGAAGGTTTTTTCTGATGATAATGATAAGCAGGTCGCCACCTGTCTTTACCTTCGAAGGAAGGTTTCTCCTAGTGGCGGGCAGTCGTACTTTGGAAGTCGACTTCATAAGTTGTCGTCGACCTTTCATCCCTATCTCGTTAAGACGAGTAAGAAAGGTCAACGACTCTTCTTTCCCTGCCCTTTGAACGTACTCGACTCTTGTACTTAATGACGAGTTTAATCAATCATAACCCAACACTACGTGTGCTGTCATTCTAATGGACTGTCATAAAACAGTCCGTAAAACAAATACAATTTCTATTAACATACATTTTTTTTTCAAAATTTAGAGGTTTGTGAGTGCTTTTCATATTAATATCACTAATATGTTCTCAAACTTTTATTTAAACCAATGTAAAGTTTTATTGCTCACCTCACATTTTTCTTTTAGAATTTGATTCTCATAGCTACTAAGTGGAACCAGTCTGGTATTTCCCGATCAATACTTTCATTACAAAAGTAGTTGATTTGCTTGTAATTTAGCTGATATTGTTGTTTTGCAGCATGTATGGGAAAATTACAGCAATCCTAGGACAGTTTGTCTTCAAGGTTCATATGACATGACCTCTTACAATTAATAATTAATTTTATTTATGCAGCTCGATCGAAAACTCATGATCATTTTGTTTTATGTAGGGGAGCCTTAATTATAAGAAAGTTTTGGGGGTCCTGTTTTGGTTTATCACAACTCTTCATGTACATGAGATGAGCAGAAATGTTTGTGGGATGATGTTGAAATAAAGGTTCACAAGTTTACATTTTTCTCTTACTAATTAATTAGATTAGCTTCTCTCTGTATTTTGAGGAAATGACGTCATGTTGCATAAATGACATTTAATATGATCAAAAAACAGATGCAAAATGAAGTACAAAGTGAGCCTTATAGTTTCCCGGCCTGACTTCCTCAATGCAAATCGAAGCGAAAATGTCAACGACGTCCTTATGTTTCATGACATGTGAATTATGGTAAGTCTGAAAATGATAAAATATGTTTGTACTTTTATTGCTTTTTTCCATTTTTTTTGGTTTCTAGGTATGTTGTGTCTATTCGAGTTTGGTGCTTTGGGCTGCAGCTGTGTTTTGATGTTTGGATCTTACAATCCCGGTGAAGAGCCTCAAGGAGAACCAGAGACGAAAAACGAATCGCCTCAGAAAACAGTGAAGAGCAGAGAATCGCCTTTGCATGCAGGGATTGGCCTCGTAGCAGATATCACAGAGCGGAAGCGGAAAAGGATCGATGGACAAGAACGTTTTGTCGCTCATATACCATGATAAAAGCTAAAACCCTAATTTCGCCTGAGGTGGAGAGAAGCGTGAGAGGTTGAAGATGAAAGGTTCAGAGAGAAAGCAAACGACACAAGCAATTGCGGTTCATCGGAAGTGGTTCCTTCAAGTGGCACTTCCTCACCTAATAACACTAATTAAAGGGACCCCAAACACATAGTGTTCATGTTCAACCCTGAGTTTATACAATTGAAGGAACTGGTCCCAATTTCGCTGCAACTAAAGTCGTTGATTTTACAAAGTTCATTATTTACATCATATTTTCCTCCACTCATCTGACAACCCTGGTCAGACCTTGTTGTCGCTGAAATTGACTGGCCAGGAAAATTTTTGAAAATGGAGCAGAGGAATGCAGATTATCCTGCTAGGAAAGAATAAACTAGGGTTTTTGACTGGATCTTGCAATAGCGATAGTTTTGATTCGAAGTTTCACGTGATGTGGGATAGATGCGATGTCGTAGTGCGTGGTTGGATTATAAATTCGGTGTCTGATGAAATTTCTGATGGTATTCTGTATCTTGAGAATGCACACCTCGTCTGGAAGGAATTGCGGGAACGATTCGATAAAATGAACGGTTCAAGAATCTATCAACTTCACAGGGAGATTGTTACCGCTCGTCAGGGCGTGAACTCAATCAGGACTGAATATGATTCAGCCTACTCCCTTCCAAACATACCTGGAGACATTTTCAAGAAGCATCTTGATCATTAGGAGAATGAGAGACTCTTTCAGTTCCTAATGGGTCTAAATGAAAGCTTCTCGAATATTCGCAGTAATCTGCTCCTTTGGTCTCCTTTACCTTCGCTCAATCAAGCCTATGGAGTTCTTCTTCAAGAAGAAAATCAAAGAGATGTGTCTGCTTCCATTTTGAACAATGATGGTGCATCACTGAATGCAAAACCCTTGCTCTGAATGACGATAAAATAAAAGAGCTCCCAATCTCAATCTTGAGTGCACATTTTGCAAGAAAAAACGACATACTGTGGATCGTTTCTACACTAAGGGTTGTGATTTCTGTAAACGCAAGGGACATTGCATAGATAATTGCTTCAAATTTAAGGAAAGTGGCAAAGAAAATGTGATGATGGGAAAGGCTAGCACCATCTCTTCAAATGCGAATCCAAGTGACTAGGTTTCACAAGGGTTCACCATGTCTAGCACTTCATCATCAGGGAGCATCATCCTCACTACTGAGCAGTTCAACAAACTTCTTCAACAAGTTGGAGGTAGTGGAAATTCTGGAAACATTGCCAAAGCCACCACTCTTGCAGATGGTAATTGCCAAAGTGCTGGTATGACCTCTAAACTCTCTTATATTGATTTTTCAAAATGTTGGATCCTGGATTCTGGTGCTAGTAACCACATGACTAAAGAGTTTTCTTGGCTGAAAAATTTCAAACCACTTTCCAACACAAAAGTACAATTGCCTGATGGTGAATTTGCTCTTGCCTCTAGTGTGGGTGATTGTGACATTTTTTATAACTGCATTTTGAGAAACATTCTTTACATGCCCAAGTTTAAATACAATTTGATATCTGTTTCTCAACTTGCAAAAGACCAGAATTGTATTACTGTTTTTCATCAAAATATTGCTCTTATGCAGGAACCCTCAAATGGGATGGTCTTGGGGATTGGTAAACTTCATTATGGTCTGTACTTTCTTACACCCAACAATCAAAATTCATCATCAGTTGCTCTTGTAGCTGCTAATAAAGACCTGTCTTCTCTCTGATACAGAAGATTTGGTCACGATTCTTTGAAGTCACTGCAGTACATTGATAGAATAAAGACTTTTCAAAACAAAAAAGCTTGCTATTGATGATTGTACTATTTTCCCTCTTGCAAAATTTCCTAGGCTTCCTTTTGATTTGTCGAATAAAAAAGCAGATTCTATGTTTGATCTTATCCACAGTGATGTATGGGGACTTTACAAAACAGCTACATATGATAATAACAAGTACTTTTTGACTCTCATTGATGATTTCTCTAGAATTACTTGGGTTTTCTTATTTAAATTCAAGCATAATGTAGCTGATTTGTTAAGACATTTTACCTTGATGGTTCAGACTCAGTATAACAAAACCATTAAAGTTTTCCGCAGTGACAACAGTGGAGAATTCTTTAGTACTGATTTAGCAAACTTTTTTAAAAACAAAGGAATTCTTCACCAAAGTTCTTGTTCCCATACACCCAACAAAATGGGAGAGTAGAAAGGAAGCATAGGCATCTTTTAGAAGTTGCTAGGGCACTGAAACTGCAAGGTTCCATACCTGATATTTTTTTGGGGGGATTGCATTTTAACTGCATGTTATATCATTAACTTGATGCCCACTCAAGTTCTGAATGGAAAATCCCCAATGGAGGTTATGATGCAAAGAAAACCTGATGTTAAACATTTAAGAGTTTTTGGATGTTTATGCTTTGCAAAAGATTTGATGGTAGGGACTAAATTTGCTGCTAGATCTATTCCTTCTGTTTTCTTTGGTTATTCAAACTCTCGGAAAGGATACAAACTCTACAATTTGGATACAAAGAAGTTTTTTGGTAAGTAGAGACGTAAATTTTTTTGAGAGCTCCTTTCCTTTTGCTAGCAGTAATTCTAAGTCCTTGCCCTTCTTTTGTGAAGAAAACATTGGTTCTGACATCTATGATGATGGTAACAATTATATTGATCCTTCTGAGATGCAAGATGGTGAAGTTGATGCTGGTTCTATTGATTTACATGATAGTACATATGGTTCTGCCCCTAATGAAACTGTCCCTACTACACATGATGAGGCTCCTGTTATAGTTGCTTCTGATGCAAATTCTCAGTCTGTAAGGAGATCTAACAGAGAAAGGAGACCTCCCATCAGAATGGCTGATTATGTTGCTTCCTCATCTGCAATGTATCCCATTTCTAATTTTGTGTCCTATAATCATATTTCTCCTAATTATAATAGATTTTTAACATCAATTTCAAAATTAGTGGAACCTGAAAGTTTTGTAGAGGCTTCTCAGGATCCATCTTGGGTGAAAGCTATGGAGGAGGAGATCTCAGCTTTGGAAGATAACAAAACTTGGGACATTGTGCCTCTCCATGTTAGTAAGAAACCTATTGGCTCTAAATGGGTTTATCGTATTAAGTATAACTCAGATGGTTTTGTTGAAAGATTTAAAGCTCGTTTAGTTGCTAAAGGTTACAAACAACAGTTTGGCATAGATTATTATGAGATCTTCTCCCCTGTTGTTAAGATGAATACAATTAGATTAATTTTGGCTTTAGCAGCTTCTCAAAATTGGCCCTTATTTCAAATAGATGTCTATAACGCTTTTTTACAAGGGGATCTCAGTGAAAAGGTTTATACGTCTTTAACCCCAAGGTTTTCGCAATCAGGGGGAGTCTGTGGTTGGTTCAAATTTAGTTTGTCGATTGCGAAAATCTTTATATGGGCTTAAACAAGCCTCAAGGCAATGGAACTTAAAAACTTACTGAGTCACTCTTGAATGTTGGTTATTCTCAATCGATGCATCATTATTCTTTATTTCAGAAATGAAATGGTGATGAAATTGTTATTCTTCTTGTGTATGTGGATGATCTTTTGATTACTGGAAACATTAATGAAATGATATCTGATTTGAAAAATGTTCTTGAGAGCAACTTTAAAATGAACTATTTGGGAAGTTTGCAATATTTTTTAGGTATTGAAATTGCAAGATCTAAGAAAGGTATCATTTTGTGTCAGCGTAAATATGCCTTAGAATTGATATCCCAGGTTGGCTTAGCAGTTTGTAAACCTGCCAAAACCCCTATGGAAGTCAATCTAAAGTTAACCAACAAATAATTTGATGATGCTTTGGATGTTAATCAACATGAAAATCTCCTAGATGATGTTTCCTCCTATAGGATGCTGATAGGAAAGCTGCTTTACTTAACTATAACCAGGTCTGATATCTCTTATTCAGTGCAGCATTTGAGCCAATTTCTGCAGGCTCCAAAACAGTCCAACTATGATGCTGCATTGAGAATAGTTAAATATGTTAAGTTTGAGCCTGGGAAGGGAATTTTATTGTCTGCTGACAGCACTGTTGATCTATCTGGGTTCTGTGACTCAGACTGGGGGTCTTGGTCAGAATCCAGGAGGTCATTAACTGGATATTTCATCTTGTTGGGTAAGTCTACTATATCATGGAAAGTAAAAAAGCATGATGTAGTATCTCTTTCTTCTGCAGAATCTGAATATAGAAGCATTAGACATGTTGTTCAAGAGATTGTTTGGTTGAGAGGGTTGCTATTTGAACTTGGTTTTGGGCAGAAACAAGCTTCAGTTTTAAGCTGTGATAGCAAGGCTGCTGTTCAAATAGCCTTTAACCCTATTTTTCACGAGAGAACCAAACATATAGAGATTGACTGTCACTTTTCTAGACAAATGTTATTACTTGGTTCTGTTAGATTTCAGTATGTCAAAACAGGTAATCAGATTGCTGATGTTTTCACAAAAGCATTGGTGAGAAAGAAATTTTAATTTCTGATTAACAAGCTTGGCATGGTTAACATCTTTCTTGGTGAGAATTCTGATGCAGGAAATGGTGAAGAACATGTGGAGCAAACTGGAGCTGTTAGAAGTGAAGCTATAGCTTTCAGGAATGAAGAAGGCTTGAAGGTCAGCTTTGCAGGTTTGCCAAGGAGTCCAGATTGAGGGGGAGTGTTCGAGTTTGCTGCTTTAGGCTGCAGCTGTGTTTGGATGTTTGGGCTGCAGTGTTATTTTTGGGCTATGTATTCAATCTGGGCCTCACTTGGTCATGTAATAGTTTAGGGTGTTTTTGGAATTTTTTTTACTTTTTTTGGGACCAGTTCCTTCTATTGTATAAACTCAGGGTTGAACCTGAACACTATGTGTTTGGGGTCCCCTTAGTTAGTGTTATTAGGTGAGGAAGTGCCACTTGAAGGAACCACTTCCGATGAACCGCAATTGCTTGTGTCGTTTGCTTTCTCTATGAACCTTAAATCTTCCACCTCTCTCTCCACCTCAGGCAAAATTAGACTATATTCTACCACTTGGAAATGTTGGATTTTGGCAAAGAGATTGCAATGTAATTTACATGTCAAATATTTAATAATCCAATTCCATTTTTGCTCAATTTTACTTATAATCAAATTTCCACGATATCAATTATGGGTTCGAGTTAATTAACAAACCAGTTTCATCATTTTGAAAATCCGAGCTATAGACTATATTTGTACGCATGACTTCCAAGATTTATTAGAATTTGTTGCAAGATTTCACAATTTCTATCAGACTAGGTTCAATTTTGCATATTTTTAAGGGTTAAAGGTCCTTTTGGTACCACATGTTTGCAAAAATTACACTGTTCATACCACTAGTATTTTTTCGTACCGAATTGGTACCATGTGTTTCCAAACCTTACTGTTTTGGTACCTCCGTTAGGGTTCTGTCAAAAACAGCCGTTAAATGGCATGTGCCATGCACGTGACCAGCCCAAAACTTTCAATTTTGTTACAATTTAGTCCATCTAATACATCCCTAACTTTTATTTTGTTCAATTTAGTCCTAAAACTTCAAAATCAAACCATTTTCCCTAATTGACCTAGCCGGACTTAGCCTAGGGCTAGGTCCGACCCTGGGTCATGGTCGCCGAACCCAGGCGACCCCGACCCAGGTTCGGACCTAGCCCTAGGCTAGGTCCGGCTAGGTCAATTGGGACCTAGCCCCAATTGAGTTAAATTGGGGCTAGGTCAATTTGGGGAAATTGTTTGATTTTAAAGTTTTAGGACTAAATTGAACAAAATAAAAGTTAGGGTTGTATTAGATGGACTAAATTGTAACAAAATTGAAAGTCTTGGGCTGGTCACTGTTTGATCACGGTGGAACTCCGGTACGGACTTTGACGGCGATCCTAGCTCCTTCGCTCCACGCAATCCTGCAAGAAGGGATAGACCGGGCGGTGACCCAGAATCCCTCTCCGATGTTTAAATGAGTGCCCAATACGAACTGGCAAGCAATAATCTCAAAGGGTATGTAATTCAACGTAACTCATCTGAGGTGATCTCTTGCCCTTTTATAGGCGAAGAGACACCTCAGTTACCTGGTGAACCGTTGAGGGTGGTTAGCCCGTATCCCGCGTATCTCGGGGTGATCCCGCCTATCTAGGCCATGATCTCGCTTATCTCGGCCACGCCCCGCGTATCTCGGCCACGCTCCGTGTATCTTAACCACATTCCGCGTATCTTGGCCACGCCCCGCGTATCCCGGCCTTATCCTCTGATAACGGGTCCCGACTTCCGTCGGGGACTCCAGAGTTATCTCGTTGTGTCACCACTCGGGGCCCCTTGTCATCGTGACAGGGCCTATTCTTCTCAGGGATTCGTCATCGGGGCCTACTTAAAGGCTTCTCATCGGGAGCTTCCAGCTCATCTGTCGAAACCGACTCTGTCGGGACCTTTCATCATCGGGACTCCCTTCGTCGGGACCCTTCTCCTGGGTCATCTTGGCCTTCATTTGGGGCCTGGTGGGCCGGTTTGCCGTTTCCTCACCGTTAAAGGGCCTGACGGCTCAACATTTAACGTAGTCGAACCCATCATTTGCCCCCAAGACACGAGGGACTTTTAGTTCGTCGTGTCTTCCAACTCCCGACCTCCCGATATTGGAATCGGGGATCTTTACCTTGACATGGTCATTCAGTACTAATCTTTTCCTTCATGTTTCCTCAGCGTTTTGTGGGTAACTGCCAAATCCCAGGGGTCTCCTCGATTCCCCAGTTCATTAAATGCAGTAGATAGTGAAGTGACGTCATCAGTACCCGTGCCTGATTCTCTGTGTCTGCTTTTTCTGAAAAGTGCTTTTTAGGCTATTTCATCATTGCACCTGCTACCATCCTGCACGTTTCATCTCAACGGTCCAGATTAGAACGCTTCAACTTCGACGGTTCAGATTAAAGCGCCCCTTCGACTGTCCTCTTCGCCTATAAAAACCTCACCCAGGGTACAGTTTTCTCTTATCATCTACAAATTTTCGAAAGCTTACTGCAACTCTTGAGACCTTAGTGTTCCTTCGGCCATCTTTCTGGCAATGTCAGGTTCATTCTTCCAGCCTCCAATTATCATGTCAGGTAAGGGTTTCTTCTCTATTGTTCGCCTTCATCTTTTCTTAGTTTGGTTGTAATTTTCCGGAAAAACCTAACGTCCCTTTCAATGGCTGATTTCAGACAGTGGATCTGGTTTCGAGGGAAGGAAGCCTTTCAACTTCGACTATGTTCTGAACGAAATTTTCAGCACTGCTTATGATGCAGCTCTCCGGGAAGGATGTATCATTTTCACCAGAGAAGCTGATGCTCAAGGCCGGAAATGCATACCACAAGTTCAGAGTGAAGAGGAGCTACTTCTTCATCGGAAACTCCTCGATCCCATGACCCCGATAGCCAATCCTCCAACGGCTGACCCTGTGGAGCCTTCTGCCATAGACCTTGCGGACCCTGTTCCCGTTGATGCCGTTAACAAAGATTAGGCCTAATTTGCTTATTGCTAGAATCTTTGTATTCTCCTCCTTTTGTAATCATCGGGCCTTCGAGCTCCCTTAATATCAGACTTTCTTAGTTCCGATTCTTTCTTTGCACTTCTCCAAGTGGCTTTACTATACTTGCTTAGGTCGATACTTCGACGCTTAAGACATTCTCGTACATCACTCAAGACGATTTGCTAACTTGCACCACCTAAGGTGACTTACCATCATACACCACTTAAGGCGACTTTTCAATACTTATAATAAATCCAAAAAACATGCATCACTTAAGACGACTTAATATCGTGCACCACTCAAGGCGACTTTATATCGTGCACCACTTAAGGCGACTTTTCAAGACTTAGAATAAATCCAAAACACATGCATCACTTAAGACGACTTAATACCGTGCACCACTCAAGGCGACATTATATCGTGCACCACTTAAGGCGACTTAATTCCGCACATCACTTAAGACGACTTTTTGATACTTAGAATAAATCTAAGAATCATGCATCACTTAAGACGACTTTTCGTGCACCACCTAAGGCGACTTTTCTCGTGCACCACTCAAGGCGACTTTCCTCGTGCACCACTCAAGGCGACTTTTTGATACTTAGAATAAATCTAAGAATCATGCATCACTTACGACGACTTTTCGTGCACCACCTAAGGCGACTTTTCTCGTGCACCACTCAAGGCGACTTTCTTCGTGCACCACTCAAGGCGACTTTTTGATACTTAGAATAAATCTAAGAATCATGCATCACTTAAGACGACTTTTCGTGCACCACCTAAGGCGACTTTTCTCGTGCACCACTCAAGGCGACTTTAACACTTAGCATAAATCTAAGAATAACTCTGATTGGAAGCAACCTCTTTATTTATTGATGGCACAAAATTGGCTTATATCGAATTAAACGATAAACATCATACACCACTTAAGGCGATTTTACATCGGGCACCACTTAAAGCGACTTTCATCGGGCACCACTTAAGGCGACTTTCATCGGGCACCACTTAAGGCGACTTTCATTGGGCACCACTTAAGGCGATTTATTTCAAGCATGGTGTTTCTTCAAGTGTTCGCCACTAAAAGAATGCTTTAACGTTCTGCCATCGAGGTTTTCCAACTTGTATGCATTTGGAGCTGGCATCCCCACGACCTTATAAGGTCCTTCCCATTTTGGTGACATCTTGTTGATTCGATCCAAAAGGGTGAACTCGTTGCGACGCCAAACCAGCTCCCCGACGAAGAACTGTCGGGACTTCACTCGCCGATTGTAGTACCTGGCCGTCGCCAAACGCATTCGAGCTTGGACTTCATCGGCTTCCCGCCTCTTCTCTTCGAGTAAGTCCAAGTCCAGACGTCTCATCTCATCATTCTTCAAGGGCTCGTAATATCTCATCCGATGGGACGCCACAGCTACCTCCACGGGGGCAACAGCCTCCGTGCCATAAACGAGGCCAAACGGAGTCTCCCCGGTTGATCGTTTGGGTGTCGTTCTAACAGCCCAAAGCACGTTTTCCAGTTCGTTCAGCCATTTGCCCTTCAAGGCATAGACCCTCTTCTTGAGGCCGTCCATCACGATTTTGTTGGCTGATTCTACCTGGCCATTAGTCTGAGCATGGCGCACAGAAGCTGTCCGATGCTCGATGTTCAACTCCTCCAGATACTCCCTCACCTGAGAGCCGTTAAACGGTGGACCATTGTCGCTGATCACCACCTTAGGAATCCCGTATCTGGACACAATATGGGTCTGGAGGAACTTGACGATCTGATTCCCCGTCGTTCTGGCCAACGCCTTCGCCTCTATCCATTTCGAAAAATAATCGATTGCTACAAGTAAATACTTACATTGGCCTTGTGCTTGTGGAAGAGGTCCCACCAAGTCGATGCCCCACTGCGCGAAGGGCCAAGCGCTCTTGATGGATGTCAGATTAGCGGCCGGAGCCACAATACTCGGGACGTACCTCTGGCATGCGTCACAGGATCGGACCAACGCCGTCGCTTCCTTGTTCACCGTAGGCCAATAATAGCCCAAGTTCAACACTTTCTTCATAATGGATCGGGCCCCTTCATGACAAGCCGCGACCCCTTCATGTACCTCCTTCAGGATTCGGTTGGTGTCGGGCTCTGCTACACACTTCAAGTACGGAGTCGAGAACCAGCCCTTCCTGTATAGTTGGTTATCCAGTATCACATAATTAGCCGCGATCCGACGTATCCTGTCGGCTGCGACTTTATCATCGGGGACTGCCCCCGTAGTCAGGTACGCGACTATCGGGGTCATCCAAGTTGGTTCCTCCTCCGATCTTGCCTCAATGGCACACACCTGTGTCGGGTCGAGGGTCGATAAGATCACCTTCTCCAAGAAATGCACCTTCCGATTCTCTTCCAAGGGTGCCCCCAGGGCAAATTTGCTCAAGGCGTCTACCTCTACGTTTTCCTCCCTCGGGATTGCCTCGATGTCGAAGCTTTTAAAGCTCTCCTTCAAGGTTTGTACCTCTCGTAGATACTTCTTCATTATCGGGCTCCTTGCCTTGTATCGCCCTTGAACCTGGTTTACGATCAAAGCTGCATCACACTTTACTCTCAGGTGATCGACTCCCGTGCCTCTAGCAATTTTCAGACCCGTGATAAGAGCCTCATACTCCGCTTCGTTGTTTGTAGCCTTGAATGTTAAAGCCAAGGCGTATCGGAGCGGTTCACCTTCACCCGGTGGTATCAACAAAAAGCCCGCTCCTGATCCGTCCGAACTCGAGGAGCCATCCGTGTACATTTCCCAGGTATTTTCCTCGTTTGGTTGTTCTGATTGCTTTGCCCTCTCTGGTTGTTCTTCTGTCGGGACCTCCGTGGTTGCCCCCTCTACAGGGCCCGCTTCTTCTAGATCGGGGGCTGTAGATTCTGCTATAAAATCCGCCAATGCCTGGCCCTTAATGGCTGTTCTTGGAGCGAAGTGTATTCGAAACTCACTAAGCTCTACTGCCCACTTCACTAATCTCCCCGAGGCATCCGGTCGGTTCAAAAAATGCTTCAAAGGCTGGTTTGTCAGCACAGTAATCTCGTGTGCATGGAAATAAGGCCTTAGCTTCCGAGCAGTAATAATCAACGCAAAGAGGTACTTCTCAACAGCAGGATAATTTAATTCGGACTTGGCAAACGCCTGGCTCACATAATAGACGGGGACTTGATTACCCTCGACAACCTTCACTAACACAGAGCTAATGGCAAATTCAGAAACAGCCAAATAAAGATTGAGCGGCTCACCCGGAACCGGTTTCGCCAACGGCGGGAGGGTGCGAAGGTGCTGCTTGAGTGCTTGGAACGCCTTTTCACACTTGGCGGTCCACTCAAATTTCTTGTTGGCCCTCAGGACTTCAAAAAATGGCATTGATTGGTCGCTAGCTTTGGACAGGAAGCGATTCATCGCAGCTAGTCGGCCATTCAGCACTTGTACCTCCCGATGGTTTATCAGAGACTGCATCTCCTCAATCGCCCTCAGTTTCTCGGGATTCACCTCAATTCCCCTCTGGCTCACCATAAAGCCCAAAAATTTCCCTGAGTGGACTCCGAAGGCGCATTTCGTCGGGTTTAAGCGAACTTGATGAAGCCTCATCCGCTCAAACGCCATGGTTAGGTTGTGCACATGATCCTCGGCCTGTCGGGACTTCACCAGCATATCATCCACGTAAGCCTCCATGGTTTCCCCCAGCATATCTCCGAACAGCTTGTTCACCATCCGCTGATAGGTTGCCCCAGCATTGATCAACCCGAAAGGCATGACATCGTAGTGATAGATGTCATTGTCTGCGTAGAACGCTGTGTGGGGAGCGTCTTCCTTGGCCATCTTGATCTGGTTGTAGCCTGAATACGCATCCATAAAACTCAACAGCTCATGCCCCGACGTGGCATCCACCAGCTGGTCGATTCTCGGGAGTGGGTAACAGTCCTTTGGGCAAGCCTTGTTCAGGTCACGGAAATCCACGCACATCCGCCATTTCCCGTTAGTCTTCTTCACCAGCACCGGATTAGCAACCCAAGTTTGGAATCGGAGCTCTTTAATAAACCCAGCATCGAGCAACCTGCCCACCTCCTGCTGGATCGCGACCTTCTTATCTGTGCCCATCGGACGCCTTTTCTGCGTAATAGGCTTGATTGCGGGATCTATCTTCAGTTCATGTACGATCACATCGGGGCTGATTCCTGGCATATCGCTCGGGGACCAGGCAAACAGCTCCTTGAACTCCTTCAGCAACTCAATCAACTCTCGGGCTGTTTTCTCGGTCAAGGCAGACCCGATTTTCACCTTCCTCTGGGGGCCATCGATCTCGACTTCTTTCAGATCTTCTACGGGGCGGGACGTCCAATCTCCTCTCTAGGATCTGTATCTGTCTGGAGGACAGTCATGGCTTCTCGCCTTCTCCTTCGGGTGGCATTAACATAGCATTTTCGGGAAGCTACCTGGTCACCCTTGACTTCTCCGACCCCGTGGTCGGTCGGGAACTTCATCTTCTGATGTACTGTCGAGGCAACCGCCATCAGAGGGTTGATGGTGGTTCTCCCGATAATCGCGTTGTAATTCCCCGCGGAATCAACTACCACGAACTCCACGTTCCTCCTTTCTGATTTCCACCCGATACCAAACTCCACTGGTAAGGTGATTACTCCTAGCGGATAGGAGGTTGAGCTAGAGAACCCGACCATCGGGAAGTTTGCCTCCTTCAGATCTTTCTTAGCCTCCAGGGCGTCCATGAATAGAATATCGGAGGAGCTCCCTCTGTCGATTAGAATTCGCTTCATTTCGAACCCGTCTACATCCAAGGTTACCACCAAGGCGTCGTCGTGCGGAGTTTCCACGCCTATGAGATCCTCCGACGAAAAGGAGATCACCATTTCTTCTTTCAAGGTCCAGGATCGGGATCTCTTACCTAACACTACCGCCGTAGGGATTCTAGAGGCATAAACCTCTCGGGCGGATGAGGTATCACCTCCAGCAGCAAACCCTCCATGAATCATATTGATAGTGCCCCGTCTCTCCTCACGAGTACCTGATGACTCTGGGTCGGTTCTCTTCTTCTTTGGGGATCGATCACGGGATCGGGAACGGGACCGCGATCGGGACCGAGAGCGGTTTCGACACCGCTTATCCCCGACGAACTCCTTGAGCTTCCCCTTCTGGATCAGCTTTTCGATCTCCTTCTTCAGCTCCCGACAATGGTTGGTGTCGTGACCATTTGCGCGGTGAAATCGGCAGTAGCGATCCGTGCGAGATCCCAAGAATTCTCCGTCCTTCTTTGGGGAGAACCTGGAAATACCTTGTCGTTCCATGACCGTCAGTACTTCCGCCATGGAGCAGTTGAGAGGGATGTCGAGATCCTCCCGCTTATCCTTCCTTGACTAAAGAAAGAGAGCTTTGGAGAGACTCCTCACTTTTATAAAGGTCTTTTCAAAGGTAGCGGAGGTTTCAATCGCTTTTCTAAGATCCTCCTTCAGCTTGGCGTTCTCCTCTCGAAGGTTTCGAACCTCTCCCGCATCACCGACAAATGTCAAATTGTCAAGTAACTCCATTAGAAGATTAATCACTAGCTGAGAATATTGAAGGGAATCTCTAGAAGCCTGTCAAAAAAATGAGTCAGAAGAAATAGGGAGAAAATGCTAAGTAAATCAATAGTAAAAAAGGGGGCAGGGCTCACATCGATCTGTCTTAAAGGAAACGAGCGGGTAGCATCCTCCACCTCAACCACTCCTGTCCCTAGGCGATGACGATCCATGGGTGGGACCGAGGCGTTCAGTAGATGAAGGTCTAGATCAGAATTGGTAAGGGAATGCCCCTCTTTAAGAGGGTACCCTTGTAAGAAGGTTAAAGGGTCCCAATCTTTCGAATAATCCACAGGGGAACTCGATAGCATATCCCAGTCGAAAGGAGGCCCCTAAAAAGTTGGAGGTCCACTGGCAGGAGTCTCAGCACGAGGCGGGGATATTTCATTCGATGAAGAAGAAGAAGAAGAATCATCGCCCCACCTTCTTTTTCGCCAAGAGCAAGCACATCCCGATGGGAACGGTGAATAGTATCCTTCACTTCGCCCTTATCCTTGGAAGGCCTTACCGGCGATTTCTTAGCAGAAGGGATAGCCTCGACATCTATAAGAGTATCAATGGACGCCCAGCTATTAACTCCTTTAGGTTCGGGGGCAGAAGAAGCTTCAGCCATGGCTTGACGATGATTCCGAATGATCATTTTGATAAAATCTAAGAAGAAAAAGGACCCTGATTACCAAGAATTCGCTAAAGAACAGGAAGCAGCAATCTTAAAAAGAAAGAAATAACCTCAGGATACCTGAGGAAGGACTATCCGCCATAATATTTGTTTGTTGCTCGAAAATAGCTCACTCTTGGAAGATCATATCAAATCACAAAAGCAGGAGCAAAGGTGAAGAATGAAGGTGAAACTGTGGTATTTATACTGAAGTCTCCACCGCCTAGGATAACTTCTCGAGGAAGCATTCTCTAGGTCATCATCCATTGGTGCAATTACTGACGATGTGACCGTTGCTCCGAAATTACTGTTGTCAATATATAAGACGACCTTCGAGCTTCTTCAAGCCACTCAACGGTCAGAATATCTCGACCAGAGATACACATCTCGACTCCAAAAGTCATAAAGTCCAGGAGCTGCAAACCAAGTTGGAAATAGAATCCCAAAAGGAAATCCTTGAGATAATACTCGACTCAAGACCCTTTCTTCATAAATGAAGCTGACGACTTAAGTCTCGGGGGTAAGTGTTGGGTTACGATTAAAAGGATACGCTCATAAGAAGTCGAGGACGTCAAAGTCGAGCTTAAGGAAAAATAGGTCGACGACCATTCATACTCAGAATGGCAAGACGAAGATAAATGGTCGACGACTCTACACAAGGATGTCGACTCATTAAGAACGACTATCAACGCCAGACGACCAAATCACTCTAAACTCTACTATTAAGGTACGGGTTGAGTCGATAGCCAAAACACCAATGAAAACCCTTCCTCTTAAGGAAAGGGACAGGTGGAAATCTGCTCGCCGCCTTTAGAAGACCTCATTTTTAAGGGAAGGACAGGTGGAGACCTGCTAGCCGCCTTTGGAAAAACTTCTCTCTGAAGGAAGAGGCACCAGCTGACGACATGTTCGCCGCCCTCTATGCCACGATACCTTCCTCTTAAGGAAGTGGTATCAGCTGGCAACCTGCTTGTCACCTGCTTATACTGAATCTAGACAGAAACCCTCCCAAGAGGGTAACCTCCACTTAAAGTCGGTACTTTCCCCCTATAAATAGGGGAACACTCTCAATATTTAAATAATCTTGATTCACATACTTTTACAGTATTCTCTCTAAATTTCATTACTGACTTAAGCTTCGGAGTGGAATCAGGGGCCATCCCCACCCCTTTTTAGGTCCTCGCCTAGCACAAAGCTCCTAAAGGAAACTAAAAACCCAAGATGTCGAGAAAGATACCTAAGTGAGTTAGCTCCCGGCGAGATCTCGAAGTCCACTACCTGAAGTTCAAGGCCACGTCATTTTGATCCCAACACGCACTTTATTGACAGTGTTTCATCCACCGGATATTCGTTTGTGACCCCTAGGGTCTTGTGCTCTCCACGATGTGCGGATATCAAGGTTTAATCCATCGATGTCTTATGGTGATTAGTGAAGTTGGTTTCCCTTTCGCCCTGGTTACTGCAGTTGATTAAACTCATGGTAAGTGAGCCCATCAACGTCGGGTAACCATTAAAGTGGATACCTCTGCTTCTCCATGTTGACCTTCATTCAAAGATCTCGAGTGGCTTTTACACCAACATGCATGGAGTGGAGACCATCATTTACAACCAAAACATTTCTAGCTTCAGCGACATTACTTCCACCGAAGCGGATGCAGGGGGGACACTAAAAGCTGTAACGTTGTGTGGTCGTAATTGAAGTTTCCCTCAACCTCTTTGTCCAAGGTTGAATATATATCACCATTATCGATTTCATATCATGAATTGAACCTCTTTGTGCAAGGTTGAACTCCCATTATTGGGAAACAGACTACTACATTCATTCGTTATCATCAGAGTCATACGGACTACCACATTCATCCGTATTTGTTCTCTCCGCTGATGGAATCGCAACAGAGAAGAGCTTATCACATACTCTTTAAATACACACCATCAAGATTGCGAGGAATAACGAATCGCACTCAATTTAGTCAACTCAAGGCATCACATTGATAATTTTGCATAAGAGGGAAGACAAAAACATTTTGAAAAATAAATTGCATTCATCGGACATCTATGAGATAGAAGATATCGAATAATGATCCCTCAGACATTTAACCCAACCGACCAATAGTAAGGCCCGAAGAAAGGCGGGTCATGAAATAGTTCACATTACCGCTATCTTCTTTCTGAAAGATCAGTCTTTAAAACGGTTTAATCGCTCTAACCGGAACCGGAGATTATAAAACACCCGATCTTGGCTTTCCCCTGGAACTTTTAAAAAATGTTTCTAGGAACTATAGTTTGCACATATAATGCTACTATCCCACTAAATTATCACGGCATATCACATCCAAGAAACCAAACACACCTCATGCATACGCGTCATGCGTCTAATGTTCCGAGGAACTCATACTTAGCATATATAATTCTACTTCCCGAATAAATTATCATATACTAATACATCCTGAACATTCTATGCATACGCATCATGCGTGATTTAAACCATACAAACATGCATATTTGGCGACTGATTTTCGATTTTAAAACATTTGGGGCCTATTTAAAATTCATGCTATAAAATTAATCATGCGTACTTCTAGACATGAATCCTAGGCAATTGCAACCATCACAGCATGTCTATCCTAGTGCGCAACTCATAAATTGAAAACCACAGGGCTCAGCCCAGAACGTGTATAATCCAGCTAGCTTGACATAGTCAATACGACAGTTCTAAACATGCATATATATATATATATATATATATATCAATTAAATAACAATTGCAATTCAGCCCACTAGATGATTCAGTCCCAAAATCATGCATTTGCGAGATCCATCCCCATAATCGAAACTAGGCATCGGGTTTAATTAAAACACGAATAACATAAACCTGTGAGCAATATGTAGGTAATTTTAAAGTTCAAAAATATTTGGAATTAAAAATTTGACCATCCTATTTTAAATTATTCAAATCGGTTCGGTTTAAAAAAATTCTGGTTCGGTTCGGTAAAATGGTTCGACCGGACCGGTTCGGTTTAAAATAGGATTCGGTTTGGTTCGTCACTCGAACCGGGTCGGTTCGTCACTTGAACCGGGTCGGTTCGACCCGTATTAGTTGCCCCGGTCAAACCCGACCCGAATGGGTCGGACTAATTGAGAAAACCCGGCGTTTTACCCGCTCCGGTCTAACCTGCGTAATCTGATCCGGCTCGGTACGGTTTGACCCGTCCAGTCCGGTTCGGTTCACTTGGTGGTCCGGGTTGGTTGACCCAACCCGGATGTGCTAAAATTTGACCAGTCCATAACCCATAGGATTCGGTCCGAATAATTACTGTGGGCCAAGTAGGGTTTTAAAGTCCACTAAAAACTTAACTTGGCCCCTAAGTAACTATCAATAAATAAATATTGTCCAATTTTCTACACATATATATATATATATATATATATATAAATTCGGCACAATCACTTATATATATTTATTGTCAAGATTCTATATTTAAGAATACTAGTTATTAACGCGTGCGTTGCACGCGTATCGATTGTCTAAGTTTCAAAATACATAATTTATCTTAAGTTTTCTAATATGATAATATTTATTTAATAAATGGTCAAGTTAATGGGTTGCGAGAAATGAATCTGTATGATAAAAAAGAACGACACAATATAATTCCAAATGGGAAAAATAGAAGAGGTTAATTAGGTACAAAATTAACTATTATTTCAGTTACGGTACTAAATTAGCCTTACAAGTATATATATTTATGGTTAGAACTAATACTGAGTTGGATTGCGAATGACGTGGGTTATTAACGACAAATTTTATCTAACTCATCAACTTGAGGAGTGAAGATTGTAAACCAGTACTTAACTACTTAGAGTCATCGGTGATCGGTGAAGCAGTTTAACCTATACAAACATAACTATATAATTTCCTTGCAATTTTATACCATAATACCAACAAAAATTGATTTAACGCTAAATGAAATTCAATTCATTAAAATATAAAGTTTATAGTTAACTTTATGTCAATTACTTAATTAACTAATTAGGTTGTACACAATTTGAACTGATAGGCGGAAGAACTAAATTAATAGCTCGAGACCCTAAAGGTTGGACGATGAGTAATTAATTTGTAAGGTCAAATTTCAAGAACTGTGGTTGACCCATATTTTGACACTTTATATGATTTGACAATTGACTGATATATGTGATACAAAAAATCTCAACATGTACTCGAAGTTTGCACGAGTTGAGTACATATCCTACTTTCAAGGTGATTCAAATTTATAGGTATATTGTATTAAGAAGTTAATGATAATTAATATAGGATATCAGCTAAGCGACCTTAACTAAAAAAAATAATGCAATTTAACTAATGAAAATTTTAGTAAATCTCAAATATAGTAGGGACTAAATCATCAATTTTTTAAATCACCAATGTTAGAAGTTTATACTTGAATTCTCCTTAACTATCTATTAAACTACTAATTAGGATATACCTAATATGATTGAATTTACACAAGAACTAAATTAATAATTCAAGCCATTAAGCATTAAACATTAAGTAACATGTTATATGTAAAGTAGTCAAACTTCAAGAACCACATTTGATTTATATCTTGATATGTTATTATATGAGTTGCCAAGTGACTGATTTACGTGATACAAAATGTCAACATGACTCTAATTGGTGAATAGAAAAATGGAAAAATGCATGCACCCGACATTTTAACATACTGAATGTATATCATATGTCAATGCTGAATCTAATTGATAAGTATATTAGATTTAGAAGTTAATAGTAACTATGGTCACCTGTCAATTAAGCGAGCTTAAAAAAAAAATAATCAAATTTAACTAAATGATTTTTTTAGTAATAGTAAAGATAAAAATATATGGGTCTTAGAGATAATAAGTACAAAATCATTAATTTTACAAATATATGGAAACTAATATAATATATATATATATATATATATATATAATAATAATAACAATAATAATAATAATAATAATAATAATAATAATAAAAGTGTTCAAAAGGTACCTATTGGGGTTGAGGACAACCCTCACATTTTATATTGGTATAAAGATATAATCAATAAACAATATAATTTAGCTGATTTTGTTGTTTTGCAGCATGTATGGGAAAATTACAGCAATCCTATGACCAGTTTGTCTTCAAGGTTCAAATGACATGACCTCTTACAATTAATAATTAATTTTAGGGTTAATAACCTATGAAAGGTTTGATGATTGACCCATGTTAACCGGAGATGTCTGAAGTTTCAAAAGTTAATATGAGATGTATGAGGTTTCAACTTTGTTGATATAAGAAGTCTCCGTTTTTTTTTTCCGTTAAAACTGATGAAAGTTGGTCATGTGCTTGGCATTTGACCGGAAACAAAATTAAACCCCAAACATGCCATTCTATCAAAACTTAAGAATATAAATTTGAGGACTAAATTGAACAAAATAAAAAATAGGAATTCAATTCTTAATATGACTTCAGGGGTAATTTTGTCATTTCGCATTTTCTCAAATAAGGTATAAAATAAAATATTAATAGGGGCAAAAGTGTCATTTAAGACAATTCTGTTAAACTTAACCCTAAACATGGATGGAAAACCAAATTTTAACAAAGTTGAAACTTCAGACATTCCATATTAACTTTTGAAAATTCAGACCTCTCCGGTTAACATTGGTCAAACTTCAGACATTTCATAGGTTATTAACCCTTAATTTTATTTATGCAGCTCGATCGAAAACTCATGATCATTTTGTTTGATGTAGTAAGGGAGCCTTAATTATAAGAAAGTTTTGGGGGTCCTGTTTTGGTCTATCTCAACTTTTCATGTACATGAGATGAACCGATATGTATGTGGGATGATGTTGAAATAAAGGTTCGCACTTTTACATTTTCCTCTTACTAATTGAATAGCTTTCCCTATGTATTTTGAGGAAATGACGTCATGCTGTATAAATGACATTTAATATGATAAACACACAGATGCAGAATAAAGTCCAAAGTGAGCCTCATAGTTTCCCAGCCTCTAAAGACTTCCCTAATGCAAATCGAAGCGAAAATGTCAACGGCGTCCTTATGTTTCATGACCGGTGAATGATGGTAAGTCTGAAATATGATAAAATACGTTGGTACTTTTATTGCTTTTTGCCTTTTTTTTTTTTAAGGTTTCAAGGTATGTTGTGTCGACTATATTCTACCAAGTGGTGCTTACATTCGATATGCTCCACTTGGAAATGTTGGATTTTGGCAAAGAGTTTGCAATGTAATTTACATGTCAAATATCTAATAATCCAATTCCATTTTTGCTCAATTTTGCTTATAATCAAATTTCCACGATATCAATTTTGGGCTCGAGTTAATTAGCAGACCAGTTTCATCATTTTGAAAATCCGAGCTATAGACTATATTTGTACGCATGACTTCAAAGATTTATTAGAAATTTTCGCAAGATTTCACCATTTCTGTCAGACTAGGTTCAATTTTGCATATTTTTTTAACGATTTATCTTTGTCACATTTAAAGCATCAATTTGTGGATTTTTTTTGTTTTTTTTTTTTTTTTTGTTAAATTGAATTGCAGGGATGATAAACTCTTGTTTGAGCCTCCAAAAGATGGACCTACTTCTTCTACACCGAAGTTTCAATTTCCTCCATAATAAACCATATATGAAGATATAAATTCACCTCTATATGTAAGAGTCTTTGTAAGTGGATGTTAAAATCCAGAAGTTTGATTAAAAATACAAACAAAACAAACTTCAAACGAATGAAAATGCATTTAAAAGTAAAACTACATTTGGGTGGCCAATTATTTGACATTCATAACTCGATTGTAAGACATAATCATGATTGGCCTCTTTTATAAGTCCAATAAGAAAATCATAGGGTGGATGGCCAATTTGTAGGACTCATACTAATTGTAATACTACAGATTCTCATCAACAATCAAAGATTAAATTTTTTGGAAACAAACTAATCAACTTGGGGTTTAGGATAAGATATAAGACTAGACATTCAAAACCCATAAACATGTTGATCAATCATCAGAGGTAAAAGAAGGGCCTGATGCAAGCGGCATCAACTTATTGGACTGAATTAGCGATAAATTCTGTTGTATGATGCGCACATACTCAACATTGATGAATATATGTCCAATTCGGATTCATATTTATATTTCGGGCCTCGTAAACACGTCAAAAATCACATCACGGTTCGAAAAACGTCTCCCGAGGGTCAAAACGTTCAGGAAGTGCGTTACGCGCGTCTGGACCGGACCTCCGGATTGCACAAAGCAATCCGGAGGTCCGGGTTGCATTGCAACCCGGATGTCCGGGTTGCGCGGCAAGCCGGACCTCGCCGAATTGCCCAAATTCGACGAGGTCCGGATTGCACTACGGGTATTACGCGGTTACCGTTACGTGTAGAGAAGTCGAGTTCGCGCATTGCCAATATTGATGACGGTTACCGCTTGCTTTTGAACCGTCATCAAACCGCTCTAAAACCTGGTCCGGTCCCAAGGAAGCCTATAAATAGGAGGCCTTGGCCACCAATTTTCACACATCCTCTCATTTGCCCAACTTTGGCACTTTGAGCTCTGACTTCTCTCTAGAAATATTTTCTCTCTCTAAGATTACCTTTTTAGCCCTATTGTGACTTAAGCCAGCCGGAAGCCAGCCGGAAGCCAGCCGGGGCCTTCCCACATACCGAGAGCTACCTCCGTAGTTTCATCCATGCCAACCGAGGATGTGCTCGACGCACAGCAGAACCTCCAAGAACCAAATGACGAGCATCGTTCACCCCCACCTGGTTTCGAGCCAGAGATGCATGATGATGATGAATTTCAGTTAGAAATGCCGCAAGGCAAACAACAAGGAACGGGGGCAAACCCGATGCCTTCGGTTACTCCAGCAATGATGGCTGCGATGGAAGACTTACTCGCATTCCGCGAGTCACTAAAAAATCAAGGATATGCGGCCCAATCACCTCCAACCGCCCAGGAATACGCTGCGCCGACAAGAGAAATGTCGCAAGACACTACCCGCCAAGGCCGTCCATTCCAAGGCAAGGACCAACATGCAGAAAATGCCTTCCAGCATACAAGATATGAAGCCGCACGTTCACACACTCCTTCCCAAGGAGCCAGTCATTGGAGGAATGCAAGAGACTTTGACGCTGAAAGCGAAAATTCATACAACCAAGAAGTGTACATTGCAAAGACAATGAACAAGGCCGATGACACCAACTTGGAGTATGTTGACATAAAGGATGCCGCCTTTGAATATGTCATGAATTTCTCATCAAAGGACAAGGAGCACGTTGCATACCACAACGCCTTGCCCATAACCTCGCAAAACCCGATAAGAAGACAGCTTGGATCCTTCCACATCCCTGTTGCCACATCCAATGCTTTCTTTACGCCAACAAGAAATGCATCCTTCGCACAAGGCGACCAAGGAGCTCTCCAATACAAAGGTGTCAACCCGCCACCACATGTCACTCCTACCATGACGACCGCACTCGAAGAATCCCTTGCATTCCGAGAGATATCAACGAACCAAGGATACGCCCTGCCATCACCACCTCTGCCTCCAGTCAACGGACAAGTTGAGGCGACAGGGACAAAGTCTCAAGTCACAAGTCATCAAGACGCACTGCACCAAAGAATAGAGGGGCAATGCACGGAAGGTACCTTCCAGTACCAACAATCAAGGCACGGAGCTGCACGCTCATGCAACCCGTACGTGATAGCACAACACCAAAAAGAGGCATGGAAACAACCTCCAAAGCAGAATCAAGCAAAACCGCCCTCAAGCGGTCAGAAAGGAAGAAATGGGCAGCCTCAGCCGAAAAGGCCTTTCCAAGAAGATTTCACAGACTGCATTCCATTGAATGCACCGCTATTCGTAATATTGAAGGAAATAAAGGATGCGAACATGTGGAAAGAGCCGAACAATTTCAGAAAAGGTCCGCTGGGGAAAGACAAAGACAAGTGGTGTGAAAACCATGAGGTCTTCGGCCACGAAACAGACAGATGGGTCAGCCTACGTTCCCGCATTAACAGCTTCGTCCTCAAAGGCGAATTGAAGCAATTCATCGATCAAGGCGACAGCCCCCCAAAGTAGACTCAAGCAGAGTCATCAAAAAAACACAAGGAAGGTCCTTCCACAAGGACAAGCCAAGACGATGCTGACATCTGTCACAAGGAGGGACGGGAAAAACCTGTTAGTGACGATGACGTCCCAATTACGGGATTGACAACAAGAACCTTGAAGGCAATAATTGAAAAGGAGATACACGTTTCCTGGAAAAAGAGACAACCGCAACAAAAGAGGTCGTTCCAGTCAGACGTCCAAAGTCTTAAAAAGAACAATCTTGCCAAGTGTGTTCCATTGAACACACCGCTATCCGTCATCTTGAAAGAGATAAAGAAGACCAAACGGTGGAAAAAGCCCTCCAATTTCCGCAAGGGCCCACTGGGAAAAGATGAAAGAAAATGGTGTGAAAATCATGAAGTATATGGCCACAAGATAGAAAGCTGTGATGGATTAAAGCTTCAAGTAAACAGCTTAATCTTAAAAGGAAAAATGAAGAAGTATATCGACCAAGGCAATAAGCATCAAAGGAAGCCTCATGTGAAGTCTTCAGAAAAAGTCAAGGGAAAAGAAAAGGCGAATGATAATCCATCTATCGCCAAACGCCGGAAAAACGACGTCACTTATGAAACCAATTATGACGACTTATACAATCCTTGGAGCATGAAGGTGGAAGAAACAAATTTCAAACTCCCGGAAAACAAACTTCACCACCCACTTGAGCCAACGGCTACCTTCCTTGGCAAAAATGTTGAAGAACAACGCAAGCAACGTAAAACTGGGGGGCATGACATCAACATTTATTCATCCCCAAGGGTGGAGATTGAAGAGCTCAACACGCTAGATGCATTGAGGAACTATGTGGCACGTGGCAGAGTCAACTGGCCTGCAAATCACCTATGAGGACGTCAAACACATCAGCAATCCCTTTATCTACTTTTTCGCATATCTATTTTAAATCTTTTTAGATTAGGTACAACTTATGCTTATTAGCCTCAGTACTTTTCAAAAGAGGCGATCAGTAGACGCTTTCTTGAAATCCGTTGTACGAACTCCAAATATCTAATAAAGGTTAAATCTACATTCGTAGGTACATTATTATGACGCATCTTACCTTGGAATAACGCCAAGTAAGAACTACGCACATATTAATCGCGTCAACAACACAAAGCCTCAAAGCATTCTATACGCGCAAGACTAAAAACCGTGTCTCAATAATAAATAAGGCGTGGGCATTACCCAAGGGCAGATCATGCACTATTAGAGGATGAAACAATAAAAACCATCAGGAAACAGCGATGCAACTGCCAAGCGACTTGGGGGGCACCAAGCTGACAAGTGCTCGGCATTCTACCTAACATATACACACATATCATGATCTGCACCTATCACGTCCGCACTCAGGGAAGTTTCCTACACAAACAAGGAATCCTCATATCAGATTCATTTACTTTATTTATTATATGCATTACTAAAAAGAAAATTTCATGACTCCATACTTTTGCAAACTGATAAAAATTGCGACTATCTGACAAAAGCAATTCTGTTCGTCGGTACATGCTACACTACGATTACTACATGGGAATTACGCCAAGTAGTAACCTATGCACAAAAATCTACTTCAACAATACAAGCTAAGCATTGTGTTCAACGAGGGATTTATGGTATTTAAAGCCAACATATCTATTATCTACACCAAAAGGGAGTTTATTTCTCCATTCATAACATTGGCATCTATCTCAAGAAGGTGCCGGCAACACAAAGCCATCGCGCTAAGTGCACAGTCAACTTATATGTCGCAATGACAACTTGCGGATTATCTATCAAAATGACGACTATTCCAGAGGCGTCAACTACAAGCAATATCTTGGAAAAACATCAAGGTCTACTATCAAAATGGCGACTATTCCAGAGGCGTCAACTACAAGCAATATCTTGGAAAAACACCAAGGTCTACTATCAAAATGACGACTATTCCAATTGCGTCAACTACAAGCAATATCTTGGATAAACACCAAGATTTACTATCAAAAGTAGCATGTTGAGGTATCCACTTTGTAAAGACAAACCCCATGTTTACTTCTAAAAAATGACATGCAGTGACATCTCTTGTTAGAGGCAAATCCTCATGTTCATAGCCATTCCCTGGATTCAGAACAGGATGGGCAAATACAATACGGGACTGATCACCCCATAAGTGGCTGAAGTTCTCTTGTTAGACAACGACCCCACGCTACAACAAGTGTGTATATCCAATTGAGGGTTCACTCTTTATGGCGAATGTCCTCTTGTTAGATGACAATCCCATACTATGAATTCCTTTTTAAAGGGTTCACTCTATACGGCGAATGTTCTCTTGGTAGATGACAATCCCATACTATGAGTTCCTTTTTAAAGGGTTCACTCTATACGGCGAACGTCCTCTTGTTAGATGACAATCCCGTACTATGAATTCCTTTTTAAAGGGTTCACTCTTTACGGCAAAAGTCCTCTTGTTAGATGACAATTCCGTACTACAGATTTTCAAACCGTGTTGCATAGTTCTTGGACGCAGAAAGCATGCATCACAATACATATTTTCAAAAAGTGTTACGTGGTCCCTGGACGCAAGAATCATGTATCACAAATATTTTATCAAATATTTTATGTATCCAATATTTTTTCAAATATTTTATCAACACGGTTTTTGCGTGTATCACGAGCTTTTTTAGGGTTCACAAATATTTTTTTCAAAAACCAAAATGTTTTTACGTATGCTTCCCCAACGCGGGTTGATACACGCTGGCAGGTGGGCACCCTGTTTAAAACTCATAAAATTTACAAGTTGAGTCTTGTACAACGTCGCCTTAGAGTGGAACTAAGAGACGGTATAAACTAGTATCTTGCTTAGCCAAGATAACACCTTTCAAATACACTACTTGTTAAGAAAAATTGCTATACGCAAAATACTTGGCAGGTTACAACATATATAGCGGCAAGCTATTCAGGAAAGAAGGGCAACATGCGTAATGCATCATGCAAGCAATTAAGAGAGCATCTCAAATCATCAATCAAGAAGTGGCTAATGGTCACGGCTGCGGAGACTACATCTATGATTACTAGTCATCCACATCCAACAAAACCTACAATGCGCAAGTCGCAACATCTTATGCTCTATCCATCTTGCCATGCCTTGGAATCTAACCAAGAGGGGCGATCATAACACTCAACAATGAGCGACATACAGTCGCAACTACAGACATCATGTTCATCATCTAAGGATATCTATCCTATCTTCCAAGTCCAAAGCATATGGACGGCATAGATAACTCAAGGTATGAAATATTACTAACAAGTTATCACATGATTATTATTGAAAACAGGTCCAGGTGACAAAATATCATGCAAGAAAAGGCATGAGCAAAGAATTATCAACACAACATCAAAGGGTTCAACATGTTGGAAGCAGACAACCCGACACCAACCAAGAGTTAACATCATCTCTAAGGACCTATGGCAAAGAGTTCATAATGTCAACATCAAATGCAATGTCGTCATCCACACAAAGGACACGACAAGAATGATTGTTTCAACATTCAACACAACATAGTTCTTCAACATAAGGGCGACAATCAGCAATACGGACATCAAAATCAGCAATCAACAAATACTTACCTCAATAGGAGTAACGCTCCTCCTTGGGCCGGTCCCTCGACCGGGGGGCAGAAGACACCACTGCACAACCCTCAACTTTATTTCCTTTATCACAAGAACGAATTAGCACGATCATGCTCGGAACTAAGAATCGCTCGAGGAACGCGCCCCTGTGTCGGAACTCAGGGATGCATGTCGTCATGGAGAAAATATTTTCTAAGTGTTTCCATGTACATACATACATGTTGACAGGGATGCATGTCGACAGGGAGAAAGTATTTTCTAAGTGTTTCCATGTACGTACATACATGTCGACAAGGATGCATGTCGACAAGGAGAAAGTATTTTCTAAGTGTTTCCATGTACGTACATGCATGTCGACAAAGATGGATTGCATACAACAAGTAGGTATGCCTCCTAAGCACACCTACGACGCTCATCGACAAAGCTCATACAACGACATCTATGGTAACAAGCTTTAAATATCGTTTAAATATTTTCTAAGTGTTTTAACATGTTTGCAGAAAATGATCGACAGTCTATACACGATGCTCAACAATACATCGCCTAAGCTATCATTATCAACATTCAACCATTAGCGTCAACGCGCATAACAAAGTCAACGCGCATAGCAAAGTCAACACGCATATCAAAGTCAACGCGCATAGCAAAGTCAACGCGCATAGCAAAGTCAACGCGCATAGCAAAATCAACGCGCATAGCAAAGTTGATACGTGCAACAAAAGTGACCAACGTCCCAAGAAGCTATCATGCAAGCGGTGCGACTAATGTGACGAACCGCGAAGAGCAAACACGACGACACTTAGGAAAAATATTTTTCTAAGGCATCAAGACAACAAACGACTACTCCCAAAGACGTTTGGCAACTTCCGACAACCAACAAACCCGTTAAGGGAAAAACAACACGTACCGACCAAAAGACCTTTACGCGAAGGCATGGGGGCAATATGTCCAAAGGGGAATTTTACCACGACTATCCACGGAGGTAAAAAATCGTCTAAGGCACGAGCTAACGACGATAGCAACAACAACCAACCAGAAATCATTCAACATACGAATACCAATGAGCAGCTCTATGCGACAACAACGACAAATAGTTCAAAGGAACAACAATAAGGCAACATCCAAAAATCAAGACGAAGCTGTCCTGTAAAATCGAGTTTCCAAACTACCTCAAAATGTGACGAAAAGTATCTCAATGGACTCCACTCGTCGAGACGATTTCAGAAAGGTAAAGACTGCGGCGAACGGAACACGGGAAGGCGGCGCGTGGGTTGCACGTGCCGACAGGGCAGCACGCACGCGACGGCGCGTGAGGGCGCGTCCGGCGTCGTCTGGCGATTCTGAAGGCGGCGCCGGAATCCTTGCGATGAACTGAGTCGATTGGTGGTGTCAATTTCTGAAAACAAGTCAAGAATCAAACACCTAACTTTCGGGATGCACCTAAAGTTTACGACGGTGAAGAAATTATGAACAAGCAAATGGTTTCTAGAAATGGTGGAGCAATCACCTGCAAAGAAGGATGAAGAATGAATTCCTAAAAAGCTGGAAGAATGATTGGGGATTAGTGTAATCACATATCCCAAAAGATGCCTTGATGATAAGGATCAAAGGAGTAATTCATCTACACCCACGCCTAAGTGCTTATGGTACACTCCACCCTCTTCTAAGTATTTATCCCTACGCGCATGATTATTTTACTGCTACGCGTATCAAGTTCATCATTTTACATACATGTTTGCATATCGCATGATTCATGATTTATAAATCGCTAAGTCATTTTAGAGTATACGGATTATATTTCTAGCATCACGTAATTACGTTCTTGCCACGACCATTACTTGTGCATGCATGTTGATAAAAAGCATGGACGCATGACACATTACTAATTGCTTACATCCCTAGCGGTAATCATGTTTGCACGATATATACGCGCATTCTCTATTGCACTAACCGTGATGACAGGAAATGAAGTCACTCGGTCAAAAAATCAAAGGACGGACGAAATCAAGACTTCTACGTCAAACAGACAATCAAAACCGGAAGGTTAGCGTCAAGCTCAAATTGGACATGTACCCTAACTCAAAATAGAGTCAAGAAAGGTTTTGAACCGTTACATGACTCGGGGGCAAGTGATGGTTATATGTCCAATTCGGATTCGTATTTATATTTCGGGCCTCGTAAACACGTCAAAAATCACATCACGGTTCGAAAAACGTCTCCCGAGGATCAAAACGGTCCGGAAGCGCGTTACGCACGTCCGGACCGGACCTCCGGATTGCACAAAGCAATCCGGAGGTCCTGGTTGCGCGGCAAGCCGGACCTCGCCGAATTGCCCAAATTCGACGAGGTCCGGATTGCACTACGGGTATTACGCGATTACCGTTTACGCAATTACCGTTACGTGTAGAGAAGTCGAGTTCGCGCATTGCCAATATTGATGACGGTTACCGCTTGCTTTTGAACCGTCATCAAAACGCTCTAAAACCGGGTCCGGTCCCAAGGAAGCCTATAAATAGGAGGCCTTGGCCACCCATTTTCACACATCCTCTCATTTGCCCAACTTTGGCACTTTGAGCTCTGACTTCTCTCTAGAAATATTTTCTCTCTCTAAGATTACCTTTCTAGCCCTATTGTGACTTAGTCATCGGAGAGGGCTCCACTAGCACCACCCCCCCCTTCTCCGTGCTAGTACTGGCCCTTTGTGCAGGAAACGGGCCCCAAAGCTAAGGCGAGGAAGAGAAATAGGAGTAAGATGTGCCCAGACGTTCAGACTTGTGCACAAACCGCCATTTCCTGAGACACAACCGTTTACCGAGACACAGACTCCTCCTGAGACACAACCGTTTACCGACACACAGACTCCTCCTGAGACACAACCGTTTCCCGAGACACCGACTTTTTCCGAGACACAACGTTAAAACTGAACACTCGTCATCGGCATAAGGCGAATACCTCTTCCAGGCGAAGGTTGTCAGCCCAAAACCCAAACAACCCTCTCAGACAGACGCGTCCATCCGACCCAGTTCATCCAGGACGCAACAAGCATCATCAATTTCGCTGTCCGAATCTGATTCCGTGACGCCACGGCCACTGGTCGAAACTGTGACAGCCGCGGTTGCGACGCCAATGTCAGTATCGGTGAGCCTGCAAGCGCGCCTGAGCATGTCATCGTAGAAGAGATAATCTTCATCGCTGGAGGAAAACTCGTAGGCGGGACCGCGGGACATTACGCGAGGAGAAAGTGGCGCGAGGAGAAAGTGGAGAGGCAGGAGACAAAGAAATGAATTTTTTGCCTAAATGGTGTCGTTTTTGCAAGGATAAAAAAGAATGGAGCCCGAATAGTAATACCACACCGAAGGTTTATATCCCTACACTCCAGATTATATTGACACTATCATCAAATAATGTTACAATATTAACTTGTATAACATACACATGGTTGGGTTGAATAATAATGTCTAATTGGTGATGTATATCTGACGGACTACTTTTTTTTTTTAATAATAATTTCTATTTATTTATACGTACGTTACTTATATTATAGTAATAATAAGATAAATATGATTATTATTTTTTTTACGAAAATAAGAATCGTCGATATATATTTAAATATATTGAAATAAGAACGATTACACACTACAAATAATAAAATACCCGCTTTGGAGGGATTGGCTAACATCCAAATTCCGAACAAGTAGAGAAGGTACTAACATGACAATGAAAGCAAATATATTAGAGAAAGAAATATAAATACAAACGATAGTAAATAAACTAAAACAAAAGATCGGCTTAACGGTAAAGATGACCCTAGACAAAGGATATCAGCTTGGTGGGGAGGAGTCCAACTGATACAGCAACGAGTTCAGCCATTCGGAGAGGGAAAGAACTTCCCTCAAGGCTGACATGGCTAATAGAGGACCTGCCCAACAAGCGATACCAGACAGGACCCAGAGTAGATCTGAAACACTAACAACTCCATAAACAAACAAAGATGACCGCATGACTGGTGTAGAGATTTCTAATGGTAGGGGCTGGACGAAACCAGTTTAGCCAATGACGACAATTATGTATTTCTCAGGAAGTCTATATCAACAAGTTGTTGAGAAGGTTCAACCTCTATGATGCTAAACCCGTGGAGGCGCCAGTTTTATATGGGTGTGCGCTGTCGAAGCATGATAGCCAAAAGAACCCGGCAGAGCTTGGACAGAAGAAAAGTGTAGAGTACCTCAGAATGGTAGGAAGTTTGATGTACCCGATGCAATGCACTCGTCCTGATATCTGTCACGCCGTGGGCTTAGTAGCGCGTTTTCAATCGACCCCGGTTATCAACATTTAAAAGCAATTAAACAAATTATGAGATATCTTAAAGGTACGACAATCTACAGACTGTGGTAGAGGGAAGTAAGCTAGAATTAATAGGATATAGTGATGCCAACCACGGTGGTGATCTAGATTCTTGATGATTGTAAGTCCACCTCAAGAGGAGTGTTTCTTCTTGCTTATACTGTCTCTCTCGGATGAGCAAGAAGCAATCATGTGTCGCGTTGTCCACTGTGGAATCCGAATTCGTAGCTCTCTCAAAGAATGCACAGGAGGTTGTCTGTTTAAGGAGGCTGATAACCGCCCTGCTTGACGTCGATGACAGGAGTAAAACTTGATGCATTTACTCCGACAGTCAAGCAGTGATAGTGTTGGAATTAGGGCACTACGGAAACAAAAACTCATGTTACATGCTATGTAACTAATTACACAGTGGAAATGGTGCACATACATATAATGCTTTCCATAGTCCCAAGAACGTGACACTTGACATGGAGTAAGGCTGGCAATTCGTGCGGGTTCGTGTCGTGTTCTGGGGGGGGGGGGGGGTCAGCCCAAACACGACCCGACACTATGGCGTGCCAATTTAGTTCAGCACGAACACGACACGAAAAAAAACACGACACAGACCGACACAAAAAATCGACACGAAAAATCTATAGTAAACTGAATAAAAAAAAATTCACACATAATAATTTTTAAGCTGCTCAATATAGAGAAAATTCAATCCAAACTTCATAAAGTACCATTACAAAAATAGGTCATCCTAGCTTTAGATAGGTTTATATTATTACAAATTATTATATTTATACATATAACTATCATGTTATTGTGTCGGGCCGTGTCACCAATATCAAACACGATATTAGAAATTTAATGATGCATTTTATGTATCGTTTGATATATATTCTAATCAGTAATATATAACTGTTTTAATTTTTTTTATGTGCAACACGAGTTAATATATATATTTTTATAGGTGAAATAAACTAATGTCGACATATATTGGGAAGTTAAGACATTAATAGACACTCTATTAAAGTTCTCAGTGAATGAGTTAAACAGAATATAGGGATTGATTTGTCTGAGACAAATTTGCATTGCAAATACTGTTGGCATAAGGTGTACGGCCGCCATAAATGGTAGCCCGTTAATATATGTATAAATTACCTAAGACAATTAGGTAAATGTCACATTAGGGTAATTGGGCCAGACCAAAATCTGTAATGACATGAGAGGCCCAAAATTGGGCCTCCCTTATACAATGGATGGTTCGGCCGAATTGGATTACCACATAGAATGGAGTGGACTTTTGTTCACTCCATTCCTCCTATATATAGATGTGTATTGGGGTTTTCAAATACAATTCATAACTCTTCCTAAGGGTTAATTGGAATGAATTCCCTCAATCCCTAGTCTATTTCGGCCGAACCACACAACTCACCAAGGGTGTGCCAAATTGCTTTCTAAGCAATCAATCCGAGGATCTGTCCCTGCCGAAGAATTGATCAGAGGATTTGCTGTGGAGACATACTTCGTGAGACTTCTTTCTAAGAACTTGCACGAGGTTCCTATTGGTGGATCTTGAACTCCCTACATAACATCTTGGGCAAAGGATTCATCTAATAGGTATGTGCGAATACTTCCGCTGCGTAATTTAGATTACTAGCATGTACACGTTTTAGTGTTTCCTAGTATTACGTCCCCGTAATCCAACAGTGGTATCAGAGCCAAGTTTAGGAGTTCATGATTTTGATAAACTAGTGTTCTTGAGATTTTGATGAACACCGAAATTTTTAAACACAAAATCATGTTTTTAATCTTTAAAAACTTTAAATTTTTGGTTTTTAAATTTATTTAAGGGTGTACCGAATTTTTTTGACAATAATTATATATAAATGGTTTGGCCGAAAATATTATATATATATATATATATTTATATTGTTGATTGATTTACATCTTATAGATAGAATCTTGACAATATTTCTATATATTAATAATAATGCTGAATTATATATATATATTAGCAATATTGGAAATTATTTTATATAATTAAAATTTCTTGTGTGCTAAGTTAAGTTTTTGGTGGATTTTAAAACTCTATTTAGCACAAGGGAAGTATTTTGGCCGAACCCACTACTGTTAATGAGCCAATCAAATTTGCGTTAACGGAGCGGGTTAAACCAATCCGGGTTTTCTTAATCGGGCCGACCTAGATGGGTAGGGTTGGACCTAAGTAACTAAGTGAATCTAAACCGAACTGGTATTTAGTGATGAACCGAAACCTATTTTATTGAACCGATTCGGACCGTACCAGATTTTAATTAAACCGGACCAAACCCGGACCGGATTTATTGGAATGAACCGAACTGGATTTTAAATTGACTATTCCGAAAATTTTAAGTCAATTTAATAAACTAGGATGTCAAATTTTTATAATACAAATGTTTTTGAACTTCAAAATTAGCCTAAACTGTGCTCAAAATGTTTAAATTCAACATTTTTAATAAACCTTATTGCCCGGTTACGATTATGGGGATGGATCCCGGAAATGCATGTTTTAGGGACTGGATTAAATTAGTGGCTGAATTGCAATTGTTTACTTTCTGCTATATATATTGATATAATTAGAACTGTCGTCTTGACTATGTCAAGCTAGCTGGAAATTATATTGTGAGCTATGCTCTGGATTTAAATATATGGTTTACGCAGTAGGATAGACATGCTATGATGGTTGAAATTTCCTAGAATCCATGTCTAGAAATACGCATGATTGATTGTAAGCATGAAATGCAAATCAGCCCCTAATATTTTTTAAAGCGTTTAAAAATGAAAATCCAGTCGCCAATTATGCATGTTTATGGAAGTTTCATGTATGACTCGTATGCTAAGATGTTGAGGATGTAATAGCATGTGATAGTTTACTTGATAGTAGAATTATATATGCATGCGTAAATTGTCGGATATTTTTCAAAATAAAAAGGGCCTTGGGAAAGCCAGGATCGGGTATGCATATTTTCAAAACATTCCCGTTCCGGTAATTTGCGATATAATAACCGTTTTCAAAAGACTGGTCTATTGGATTGAAGACAACGATAGTGTGAACTCTTTCACGAACCCCCTTCCCTTGGTTTACTGGGGGTTGGTTTGGTCTAGATGACTGAAGGATCACTATTTGTCGTATTCCATCTTAATAGATAATCTGATGTTTGCAATTCTTTTTCAAAATGTTATTGTCCTCCTGATTTGCATAATCATCAATGTGTGAGTTGGCTGAATTAGTGCGATTCGATATTACTCGCAATCTTGATGGTATTAATTATGATGAATAAATGAGAGTGTGTGTTGAACTCTCTACTGCGACTCCGAAAAGTGGAGAGGACAACTACGGATGAATATAGTAATCTGTATGATTTTGACAATAAGAAATGAATGTGATAATTTGTTTCCCTAATAATTGGAGTAGGTTCTTTGATGATCTGAACGCATAAATTGTGATACATTCGACCTTGGTAAAAAGGGGTTGAAGAAGACTTCAATAGAAACCAGACAATGTTACAGCTTAGTATCCCTTCGCATCCGCCTCGGAGGAAACAAGGATGCAAAAGCTAGAAACGTTTAAGTTGAATATGATGGTCTTCTCTTTTTTCATGGATGCTGGCGTAAAACCCGCATCGGATCTTCAGAATGAAAGATCAACATGGAAAAGATGTATATGGTTGTCTGATGTTGACAGGACTCAATAACCTTGAGCCTAATCAATCACAGTAACCACAACAGTGAAAGGGAAACCTTATCTGCTCATCATAGTGAGTTCGAAAGAAGTGAACCATGAACTGCATAGTAAGAAAAGAACTGGACCGAATAGGTCCTATACGATAATCCGGTGGGTTGAACCCCGTTGATAAAGTGCGTCTCAAATACGCCTCGTAGGTCATGTGTATGAAGCTGTAAAATATTTTATACGGACACAGATCATTTGAAGTGATTCACTCGTGAATTTACTCAGACGAGATGTTCAACATGACTCAAAGTGGCGCCGACCATAGTGGCGATCCGGATGATCGTAAGTCCACCACAGGAGGGTATTCCTCCTTGCTAATGTCGTCATTTCATGGACGAGCAATAAGTAATCATGTATCGCGCTGTCTACGATGGAATCGAAATTCGTTGCCCTCTCCAAAAACGCACAGGAAATCTGGTTGAAAAGGCTTATTACTGCATTACTAGGCACTGACAAAGAGAGTAAGCCTGTGAAGGTATACTCCTACAGTCAGGCAGCCATTGCGGTAGTTAAGAATCCAAAGTACCAGAGTAGGACTAAGCACATTGATGTGAAATATAATTATGCTAAATCTATAGTGGAAGACAATATAATCACTTTAGAATACTAGCCCACTGACGATATGGTGGCGGATCAACTAACTAAGCCTTTACGCAAAGATGTATTTGAAAAGCACGTAAAACTGCTGGGATTGCGTAGAGTTTAGAATGTGGCTTGTATTAGTGATAACATTTTGATCATTGAAAGTTATATTTTGATCGAATAAAGAATTGCAAATTAAGTACATGATTTATCGACGTCATGCTAAATAATTAACATCAGATTTTACGGTCTATAAACTAAGTCGTAGGAGGATGTAAAAGTTCTCTGTTTAAAACTATGTCGAATGTGGGTCTTGCCTCGTCACACAGGCACGGTCGTCTTGTAGGTGAGGGGGACCTCTACCATAGCAAGATCGGCTAAGAACCAGGGGGATAAACCTGGTTATACGAAATGATCACCTAGTCTCGGTAAAACGCGACTTAATCATCGTTTTGTAAATCGCCGTGATGGACTTCGTCCGTCATCATCCACATTCAGGGCTAGATGAAATAATCTGCAGTAGCATCATTGACATATCCCGCCCCTGACTTGTTCAGGTATGCTATCGACGCGTGCTTCATACTGCGCGTGCCGTGTTCGACCACGGGGTCATGCTCGGTTGTGCTAGCTAGGAACTCTGTGATTCTGATGGGCGCAAACTTCTTCACCTCGAGCGTGTGATTGATCCCGGGTACCTTATGAAGGGGCACCGAAAGTATCCTCATGGACTCGGAACTCATACCTAAGTCAGGCTCAATGTTCGCTTCCCGGCGTACGAGCATAGTGCCAAAGAAAAAGGCCAAGTGACCACGTCTTGGAAACCGGTTGAGTTTGACTAAGGGTGTGAGGGATGGGGATGGTCAAGTTCACCTATAATTCACCGAATCTTGTATTCACTAGGTGGCCACCAACCGGATATTAGTTGAAGGTTGTGAATACTTGTACGGATGCCTTGGAGAAGTATTCCTATGTGGAAACTAGGCAATTGGAGAATTACTGTTGACCAAGGATACAATGCGATACGATTAATGTTTTATTAACAGGTTGATTGACGACAGGGAATCAACGTTCCGCGGGCGCTACAACACTCTTAACAGATGAGTAGAATAATGTCTGTCGTATCCACTGGTCGCACGGCAAACCTCGTATGAACTGTTCGGAAGCAGGGGCAAGATCGGAAGACTAAAATGTTGATGCGATTCAGACAACGATATATTAACAGGCACCCTTCCATTTCAGCAAGTGGGAGCTGTTGGCATAAGGTGTACGGGCGCCGTAAATGGTAGCCCGTTAATATATGTATAAATTACCTAAGACAATTAGATAAACATAACATTAGGGTAATTGGGCCAAACCCAAATCCCCAATGACATGAGAGGCCCAAAATTGCACCTCCCTTATACAATGGATGGTTCGGCCGAATTGGAGCACCACATAGAATGGAGTGGACTTTTGTCCACTCCATTACTCCTATATATAGAGGTGTATTGAGGTTTTCAAATACAATTCATAACTCTTCCTAAGGGTTAATTGGCGTGAATTCCCTCACTCCCTAGTCTATTTCGGCCGAACCACACTCCTCACCAAGGGTGTGCCAAATTGCTTTCTAAGCAATCAATCCGAGGATCTGTCCCTGCCGAAGAACTGATCAGAGGATTTGCTGTGGAGACATACTTCGTGGGACTTCTTTCTAAGAACTTGCACGAGGTTCCTATTCGTGGATCGTGAACTCCCTACACAACATCTTGGGCAAATTATTCATCTAATAGGTATGTGCGAATACTTCCGCTGCGTAATTTAGATTACTAGCACGTACACGTTTTAGTGTTTCCTAGTATTACGTCCCCGTAATCCAACAGTGGTATCAGAGCCAGGTTTAGGAGTTAATGATTTTGATAAACTAGTGTTCTTGAGATTTTGATGAACACCGAAATTTTTAAACACAAAATCATGTTTTTAATCTTTAAAAACTTTAAATTTTTGGTTTTTAAGTGTTTTTAAGGGTGTACCGAAAATTTCATGTTTAAATTTAAGTTTGATGTTCATGATCTTCAAGAACAAGATGAGTTTTATCAAGAACGATATTGGATTCATGATCATAACGTTGTTTGATCTTAAAATTTGACAATTTTTCCAATTAAAGGTGTTTTGGCCGAAAACCCTAGTGATTATTTGGTAAAAAAATTAATTTATTAGGGTGCAAGTTAGCTAATTTCGGCCAACCTAGAGTTAGATATATTGTTTACCATATTTTAATTTTTATTAAAAGAAACAATATATCTATATATTGGAAAGATATGGTAAGATTCACATTATATAGTAAAATATATAAACTATCAATATATTTAGCTAAAATATAGGGATAAAGATATATTGATAGGATTTAGTTACTTCAAAAATTAAGAAGATATATTGTCTATATATTTTATCCCTAAATATATATTTGACAATAATTATATATATATAGATATGTGGCCGAATATATATATATATATATATATATATATATATATATATATATATATTTATATTGTTGATTGATTTACATCTTAAAAATAAAATATTGCAATATTTATATATATTGATAATTTGCCGGGTTTTCTTAATCGGACCGACCTAGATGGGTAGGGTTGGACCTAGGTAACTAAGTGAATCTAAACCGAACCGGTTTCGAGTGATGAACCGAACCGCAATCTTATTTTATTGAACTGTTTCGGATCAAATCGGATTTTTAAAATCGGACCGACCCGAACCGAATTTTAAATTGGACCGAACAAACTCTTTTAAAATAAAGTAGGATGTTAAGTTTTAAATCCAAAATGTTTTTGAACTTTGAAATGATCCTAAACAGTGCTCTTAGGGTTTGTGTTTCATATACGTTTTCGGTTAAAACCCTAATGCCTAGTTACGATTACGGGGATGGATCTCGGAAATGCATATTTTTGGGACTTGATTAAATTAGTGGGGCTTAATTGCAATTGTTTACTTTCTGCAACATATATTAGAAATGCCGTCTTGCTTCGTCAAGCTAGCTGGAAAAAAAATATTGCGAGCATTAAGCTCTGGAATTTAAATATATGGTTTGCGCAATAGGATAGACATGCTATGCTGATTAAAAGTGCCTAGAATACATGTCTAGAAATTTCGCATGATTGATTGTAAGCATGAATTGCAAAACAAACCCTAATATTTTCAAAACCGAAAATTCCAGTCACCAATTATGCATGATGTGTGCGGAAGTTGCATGTTTTGATACGCATGCTAGAATGTTCAGACTAAAAGCATGTGATAATTTACTTTACGTAGAATTATGTATGCTAGGAACATTAGACGCATGACGCGTAAGCATGTTGTTTGGTTTGTTCGATATTTATGGCGTGATATAGTGTTATGCATGCGTAAATTATCAGATAATTCTTTTAAATTAAAAGGGCCTCAGGAAAGCCAAGATCGGGTATGCTTATTTGAAAATTCTCGTTCCGGTAATTTGCAACATAATAACCGTTTTCAAATAACTGATCTATTGGATTGAAAACGACAATAGTGTGAACACTTTTCACAACACCCCCTTCCCTCGGTTTACTGGCGGTCGGTTTGGTTTAGTGACTGAAGGATCACTATTCATCGTATTCCATCTTAATAGATAATACGATGTTTGCAATTCTGTCAAAATTTTATTGTCTTCCTAACTTTGCATGATTTTCATTGCAATAGTTCTAATGGCTCGATCGGATCGTTTTAACAAAATATGCAAACTGGATGTCATTAATTATGATGATTGGAAAATTAGTGTTCAATGTGACCTGATACCTGCGGGAGTCGAGGATCGCATCGATCCAAAAGGTCAACGAATACATAAAAACGAGGGAGGGACACCTTATAGATACAATAATAAAGACAAGTTATGGAGGGATCAAAGAGCTCGGAAAATAATATGCTCGCATCTGACAACTGAAACGGAGGAAATGACTATTCAAAAGAGTGCATTACATCTTTGATGCTCCTTACACCTTCGCTACGGCAAGGGAAAGGCAGCCGAAGCAAGAGAATTAATGGCCGCGTACCATGAAATTCTATGCAAGGAGAGTGGGATAAAAACCGTTCTCGACACCGCCGATGAATGGGCAGGAACTCGGAAAGTAATGGAGATGTTTCCTCTTTCATGGTTTGCTGATTATAACGGACTTACACGTCAGATCACAGCAATTAAAACGGCAATTGACTTATATGATGCCGACCATAAAGATGAAAAGATCTTCAAACTTCCCGAATTGTCCGATACCAGGTTTGCTGGTCTTCAGAATCGCTCTGATAAACCCAACAATAAAAGGTCTAAACAATGATCCGGTGCGACAACCACTGTTGGTTCAAGTACCGTAAAAGGTACGCCTCGTTTACCACGATACGCATATCGGTAAAACGTTTTAATTGATGCAGAAACATCTGACATAATTCAATTTTGAATTGATTTTCAGGTGGATTGCTCAAACGTGGTTAAGACTACCTGCCTTATATAACTTTCTTTGTCGTATCTACAGTTATTGATCCGGAAATTTTGTCATTATTTTTGTTAAGGATCCCTATTTACCCGTTTATATGTTTAAGTTTAATTAATGGTGATTCGAAATTATTGAATAAAGTAGTAACCATTCAGTTCAGACTTGGTCTACTTATCAAAATTAATCGACCCGGTTAAACGGGATCGATCCGGAACAAATAACTAAAAACAGAAAATCCATCAGTAAAACGATTGGATTAAAACAAAACACTTACCTCCGAATCATGAATAACGAAACATCATTTTTATGCATCCATCGATTGCATAAATTCGTAAAATGAACCGACCGAAATTACATCCTTATTTGTTAAGTACTCCATTAAATGATAAGCATCCCGAGATACTGTGCATGAAAAACCGATTTGATTTTAAACTTGGAAACTAAAACAATTTTGAAACCATACCTGGTATAAGGCGCGTGGCGCATGTCACCTCGAGAGACGGGACATCGTTTTAAAAGTACAAATTTAATGATGAAGTGTTTTAATAAATGAATGCTGAATTTTCGTTTGTAATCCTTTGGAAATAATCCACTGATGACTACCGTGGTTAGAAGTATGCTTTAATGCTACTACGATCGGAGTAGTACATCAACTATAGCATTAAGCAAGATCTCAAATGCATAGTCCATGAGGTGGATAAGTCTCTGGATGACTTAACAAACGAAAGGAAGTAGTCAGTAAAATGACTCTCCCACTATAAGCCTTGAACGAAAAGTTTGGCTAAGCAATCATATCATTAAAATATTTCAAAGAAACATAGTTTAAAATTACATTATGTTAGAGTTCAACATTAATTGTTCCTACGGGATGAAATTAAGTTGATTCATATTAATGTAACACTATGTTCTAATAATATCGGTTGACGCGTTACCATAAAAGCTAAGAAATGATACGGGTAAAACCTTATCATAAAGTAGCATTAATTTGCGCATTAAACAAGTATTTATTAAGTGTACAATCTACTCTTAAAAGATACAAGTATAAAATAAGCTTGGATTAATAGTAACGTGTTCGAACATGACACATTATAAGAATTTGAGGATAGTTTTCCAATGCTTTGCGGAACGAAAAAAATAAAAGCACTGATCAGATCATTAATGGATGACGGAGATTCTCAGGTCCCACTTACTTCGAGTGGGAGAAAGATATAGCATTAGTGAATTCATTATTGAATGACATTGTAAATGATGATGGAAATGTCCTCATAATAAATCCCGTGGGAGGGCTCACTCCCCCTCACATAATCATCACTAAATGTTAATCCGAATCAAGTCGGACCTGATAATCATAATGCTGAGCTAATACAACTGTCCATTATTCCTAGTAAGAGGGAAACGACCAACTTGGTTCCAAATCCTAGTGATCAAGGAATATATCTCGGAGATAAAATCACGAGACCGAGAGGTCATCCTGAGAAAGTTATAGATCAAAGTTCTAGCACCGCTATTGTTCCTAGTGGGAGTGATGCTCCGAAAAGAAGCATTATTCCGAGTGGGAGTAACGATCAGACTATAGATGGGATTATCGAGCCTAGACATAGTCAAAGGCAACAAACTTCTTTCATGAAGTATCCCATCAAGTGAGACGTTCGTTCACGAAACAGTGACGGTTCAACAAGCATTGGAAGGACCTCAAACGAAGGAATGGAGGAAAACAATGGAGGATGAAATTGCCTAAATGAAAATAAATTCGTTTTTTTTTGTCTTCAGTTGATTTACCTGCTAACCGTAGAGCTAGAAAGTGAAATTTTAGAATTCACTACTGATGGAAAAGTTGAGTGTTGCAAAACTCGAACGATTGTGAAAGGATATACCCAAAATTCACGGAGTGGACTTTGATGAAACATACACACCAACTGTACGTTATACCACAGTTAGGGCCATCGTTGCCCTTGTTGCATGTCTCGATCTAGAGCTGCACCAAATGGATGTTAAGACTGCATTCCTCCATGGAAACCTGGAGGAAGAGATCTATATGGAGCAGCAAGAGGGTTTTATTACTCCTGGCAAAGAACGTAAAGTTTGCAAACTCCAAAGGTCTATTTACAGTCTTAAACAGTCGTCTCGGCAATGGTATCGTAGAATCCACGAGGAAATCGTTGGAAACTGATTTGTGAACCTTCACGATGATCCCTACGTTTACACCAAGACCTCCGGGTCTAAGTATGTCATCATAGCCTTATACGTAGAAGACATACTCACTGTTGCGAACGATGTGACTTTCATGAACAAATCAAAGTCCTGGTTAGCATCAGCATTTGAGATGAAAGACATGGGAGAGGCCACGTACATCTTAGGCATTAAAATTTCCCGAGGTCGTGCCGCCCGAACATTGTGCCTGTCTCAAGAATCTTGTATTAACAAACTGTTGAAAAGATTCAGAATGCTCAATGCCAAACCCGTGGATACGCTGGTTGTGTTCGGGTGCGCGCTGTCAGAGCGTGATGGCCCGAAGAACCAGCATGAGCGTGAACAGATGAATGATGCAGAGTATCTAAGCATGGTAGGAAGTCTCATGTATGCCATGCTATGTACTCGGTCGGATATCTGTTACGCTGTGGGCCTAGTTGTAAGATTCCAATCATATCCTAGTTATCAACATTTAAAGGCCGTGAAACGAATTATAAGATATCTGAAAGGTACTGCCGACTATGTTCTGTGCTATAAGGGCAAGCAAATAGAATTGACCGGTTATAGTGACGCCGACCACGGTGGCGATCCGGATGATCGTAAGTTCACCATTGGATGAGTTTTCCTCCTTGCTAATGCTGCCATGTCATGGGTAAGCAAAAAGCAATGATGTGTTGCGCTTTCCACTATGGAATCAAAATTCGTTGCCCTTTCCAAAAACGCACAAGAAGCGGACTGGCTGAAAAGACTTCTTACTGCATTAATTGGCACTGGCAAGGAGAGTAAACCCGTAAAGGTATACTTCGACAGTCAGGCAGCCATTGCAGCAGTTAAGAATCCAAAGTACCACAGATGTGAAATACAATTATGCTAAAGTTGTTCTGGAAGACAATATAATCACTTTAAAATACTTGTCCACAGACCAAAATGGTCGCTGATCCATTGACTAAGCCATTACGTAGAGAGATTTTTGAAAAGCACGTAAAACTGCTTGGATTACGCAGGGCTTAATATGTGGCACGTATAAGTGATAGAATTTTGACTTTTGAAATAATATTTCGATTGAATAAAAGAATTGCAAATTGAGTATATGATCCATCGACGTCATAATGATAAATAACATCAAATTTTACGGTCTACAAACTAAATCGTAGGAAGATGTAAAATTCTTCCACCAAAATTATGTCGAATGTGAACCATGCCTCATCACACAGGCACGGTCATCTTGTAGGAGAGGGGGACCTCTACCACAACAAGATTGGCTAAGACCAGGGGGATAAACCTGGTTAAACGAAACGATAACTTTGTCACGCCTAAAAGCATGACTTAATCTTCGTTTTGTAAAATCGCCGTGTTGGACTATGTCCATCATTAAAATCACATTCAGGGCCAGATGAAAAAATCTACGATAGCATGAATGACATATCCCATCCCTGGCTTGTCCAGGTGTGCTATCGACGCGTGCTTCATACTGCGCGTGCCATGTTCGACCACGGGGTCATGCTCGGTTGTGCTAGCTAGAATCCTTGTGATTCAAAGGGCGCATACTTCTTCACCTTGAGCGTTGATCCCGGGTGTCTTATGAAGAGGCACCCAAAGTATCATCTCGGACTCAGAACATATACCTAAGGTCCGGCTCAATGTTCGCTTCCCGGTGTACGAGCGTAGCGCCAAAGAAAAAGGCCAAGTGACCATGTCTTTGGAAACCGGTTGAGCTAGACTAAGGGTATAAGCGATGGGGATGGTCAAGTTCACCTATAATTCACCGACTATTGTGTTAACTAGGTGGCCACCAACCGGATATTAGTTGAAGGTTGTGAACACTTGTACGGATGCCCTGGAGAAGTATTCCTAAGTGGAAAACTGGGCAATTGGAGAATTATCAGTTGACCAAGGATACAGTGCGGTACATATTTTGTTTTTGACAGGATTGATTTACGACAGGGAATCAACGTTCTGCAGGCACTACAACACTCCAAACAGATGAGTAGCACGATGCCCGTCGTATCCGCCGGTCGCGCGGCAAACCCCGTATGAACTATTCGGAGACGGAAACAATGACTGAAGACTGAAATGATGATGATATTGGATGACAATACATTAACAGGCACCCTCCCATTCTGGCGAGTGGGAGCTGTTAGCTTATGTTGACGTGGCACCGTAAATGGTAGCCCGTTAATATTAAGGATATTACCGAAGATAATTGCGTAAATGTCACATTAGGTTAATTTGGCTTGACCCAATTCCTAATTGACATGGGAGGCCCAAAATTGGGCCTCCCTCCCTTAATAGGTGGTTCGGCCGAACCCTAGTCCCACATTGGTTGGAGTGGACTTTTGTCCACTCCACCAATCCTATATATAGGGTAGTCTCCTAAGGGGTTTTACACATCAAGTAATTCATAAGTCCCTTTATTGAGGAACTTGAGAGAAACCCTCTCACCCCCTTAGTAGAGATTTCGGCACACCATAATCAGTCCGAGGTTCTGTCCCAGTTATAGAATTGATCAGATGATTTGCTGTGGAGCTTATACCGCGTAGGACTTCTTATCACGAAGAACTTGTACGGGTTCTGACCGGAGGATCAGAACTCCCTTCACATCGTTCTTGGGCAGGAAAGCTATTGAGGTATATGTACATTATTCCGCTGCGTAATTAGTTTACTTGCATGTACACGTTTAGCATTTCGTAGTATTACGTCCCCATAATCCAACATATGATTCTTATGACGTCATAATGTTTAATATTCATCGGAATTTTACGGTCTATAAACTAGTCGTAGGAGGGTCAACCTCCGCAACAAAATAATGTTGAATGTGAACCAATCTTCGTCACACAGGCTCGGTCGTCCTGACGGAGAAGGGATTCTCTATTATGTCAAGACTGGCTAAGAACCACGGTGGCAAACCTGGTTAAGCAGAACGATCATTTAGTTTTTAGAGTAACACGATAATGATCAAAGTTCTGCAAATCGCCGTTACGAACCACGTTCGTAATAATATCACATTCTGGGCCAGATGACGAATCTGCAAATGACATTTCCCAAACTTCCTGACTAAACAAAGGTTATGCTAACGACGTGTGCTTTATACTACGCATGCCATGTTCGACCACGGGGTTATGCTCGGTTGTGCTAGATAGAATCCACGAGATTCATACGGGCACAAACTTCTTCACTTAGAGCGTGTGACTGATCCCTGATGCTATACGAAGAAGCATCTAAAGTATCCTCACGGACTCAGAACTCATACCTAAGGTCAGGCTCAATGTTCGCCTCACGACGTGTGAGCGCAGTGCCGAACAAAAAGGTCCAGTGACCACGTCGTGGAAACCGGTTGGGTTTGATTAAGGGTATGAGCGATGGGGATGGTCAAGTACACCTGAAATTTTCCGACTCTTGTATTCACTAGGTGGCCACCAACCTGACAATTAGGTAAAGGGTTGTGAATACTTCTACGGATGCCCTAGAGAAGTATCCCTAGAATGGGAACTGGGCAATTGGAAAATTTACAGTTGACCTAGGATACAGCGCGGTACTTTATTTTTAACATGTTGATTGGACATGGGGAATCAACGTTCCGTGGGCGCTACAATACTCCTAACAGATGAGTAGCATGATGCCCGTCGTATCCGCCGATCTCACAACAAACCTCGTATGAACTATTCGGAGCAGGGATTGCATCGAAGACTAAATGCAGATGTGTTGGACGACAATATATTAATAGGCACCCTCCCATTCAGGCGAGTGGGAGCTTTTAGCATTTGGGGTTATGGGCCGCCGTAATTGGTAGCCCATTAATTAAAGGCCATTAATCTAAGTAATTAGATATTGGTCACATTAGGGTATTTGGGCTAGGCCTAAATCTCATGTGACATGGGAGGCCCAAAATTGGGCCTCCCACCCACTATAGTTCGGCACTGACCTTGAGGAGTAAGCATGTGGGATTTTCCCACCTCCACTCCTATATGTAGGGACCTTGGGATGACTTCTTAAGTGTTAATTCTCCTCCCAGGTGTTGAGATTAAAACCCTCCATTAGTCCCTCTATAGGTTCGGCCGAAACACCCTAGTGGAAGTGCCAAATTGCGACGAGCAATTTACTCCAAGTAGATCCATCCCGCGAATCGACAGAGGCTTTGCTGTGAAGATCAATCCACGTAGGACATCCCTAACAGGAACTTCTACGAGGTACCGGTCGGTGGATCGAGAACTCCCTGTCAAGATCTTGGGTCGCGAGAAAGTTGTAAAGGTATGTGCACTATCCCGCTGCGCAATTAGTACGTACCTAGGGTTACTTTCTTGCATGATTAGTCACCAAAATCCTACATCTTGATGGTGTGAATCATAATTAATGAATAAAATGAGTATATGTTGAACTCTCTACTACGATTCCGAAAAGTGGAGAGGATAACTACGGATGAATATAGTAGTCTGTAACGGACTCGTCCTAAGTTGGCAACATACAAGCATCGCCCTCGTAAGGTGATCTCCCACAATCAGGAAAATGCTAGGTAACAAGCAATATCATAGAGACAAACTCAAGCAAAGATTCAAAAGGCATATCAAATACGCACCCTACCTGGGAAATGACACAAGGTAAAGTAATATTCCGAGCCCTTCGGGAGACAATCCCGTGAACATTCTCGACGCCCCCAAGAGCGTATCTTGAGAATAGTTCTAAACTGCGAAATTTTGTGCCCTCCGAGAGCCTATCTCGTGAACAGATTCGACGCCCCCAAGAGCTTATCTGGAGAGTAGTTTTAAACTACGTAATTCTGTGCCGTCTAGGAGCCTGTCCTGTGAATAGTTCTGTGCCGTCCAGGAGCCTGTCATGTGAATAGTTCTGCGCCATCCGGAAGCCTATCCTGCGAATAGTTCTGTGCCCTTCCGAGAGCCAATCTCGTGAAAAAAATCGACGCCCCCAAGAGCGTATCTTGAGAGTAGTGTTTAGACTACGAAATTCTGTACCATCTAGGAGCCAATCCTGTAAAACTATCTGTGCCCTCAGAGAGCCAATCTCGTGAAAAGAGTCGACGCCCCCAAGACCATATCTTGTTCACTAACACTGTGCCATCCGGGAGCCAATCCTGTGAAAAGTTCCGTGCCCTCCCGGAGCTAATCCTGTGAAAAGTTCTGTGCCCTCCGGGAGCCAATCCCGTGAAAAATTATGTGCCCTCCAGGAGCCAATCTTGTGAAAAGTTTTGTGCCCTCCGAGAGCCAATCTCGTGAAAAGATTCGATGCCCCCAAGAGCGTATCTTGTTGACTAACTTTGTGCTATCCGGGAGCCAGTCCTGTGAAAAGTTCTGTGCCCTCTGAGAGCCAATCTCATGAAAAGATTCGACGCCCCCAAGAGCCTATCTTGTTGACTTATTCTGTGCCATCCGGGAGCCCATCCTGTGAACAGTTCTGTGCCCTCCAGGAGCCAATCCCGTGAAAAGATTCTACGCCCCTAGGAGCGTATCCTAAAGCGATCTTTACATCATCCACAAGAGTATACCACGAGAAATTGTTTTACAAGGCAATGATATATGATATGAGAAACATACAAGCTTGTTCATGATGAGATCACATGTATCATGATAGACAAGGATACCAAAGGAGATCAAGTAAGGAGAAGCATACACAAGGAAAGAGTCTATGACCAAGGAACCACAAGCAGTTATCATAAGAAAGGAATGACAAAAATGGAGTAATGAAAGGACACTCCGAAAAAAGAGAAGAAACACGATAATGGGCAAACAAATCACAAGTCATACAAAACAACTTTTGAAGAAAAATTGCCTTACAAGTCGCACAATGTAACCTACGACAAACCTTACTGTCTTGCACGTCGCCCTCGCCTGACCTATGCTCGCATCCTACTTGAACATCGTCAAGCAAACTCATGAAGGGGAAATACAAAAAGCATAAAGGATACAACATCCGACAAGACGAAACATGGGAAAAAACCCGACAAGTATAGCCTAAACAAAAGGCAACTATAGCAACAAAGTGGCTATCATGTCCACATACCAAGGAGTGGCTATCATGTCCACACACTGCGAAGTGGCTATCATGTCCACACACCAAGATGTGGCTATCATGTCCACACACCAAGATGTGGCTATCATGTCCACACACCAAGATGTGGCTATCATGTCCACACACCAAGATGTGGCTATCATGTCCACACACCAAGAGGTGGCTATCATGTCCACACACCAAGAGGTGGCTATCATGTACAGACACCAAGAGGTGGCTATCATGTCCATACACCAAGAGGTGCCTATCATGTCCACACACCAAGAGGTGGCTATCATGTCCACACACCAAGAGGTGGCTATCATGTCCACACACCAAGAGGTGGCTATCATGTTCACACACCAAGAGGTGGCTATCATGTCCACACACTGCAAGGTGGCTATCATGTCCACATACCAAGAGGTGGTTATCAGGTGTACACATCAAAAAACGGCTATCAAGTATACACATCGCGGGGATACTTTCACATCAACGAACATCAAAAGGCTATGCCTAACCTTAGACGGAGATTAAAACAAAGGGAAAAACAATACCCTTCATACGCTCATCAAAGGTCTGCATTTATATTTCAACCTTCCGGGATGATACCAGGTAGGAGACGTCCTCATTATGAAGACAACCTCTATATTTCACGAAATCAACCATAAAGCGGAGAATCACAACAAACACTATCAGGGGCATATAACGAAACGATCCCCACAACGATCACAACTATGATACTAGTAGAGGCTAACTCAAGAGCAGTCTCCATCAAACTTTCAAGCAGAAATTTGCTATCTTAATTAGAGCCATGGTAAAAGAAAGGAGTCTCAATGAAAGGGGATGATCAAACCCATCACCAAAAGCAAGATCTTCAACACAATGGTAAATCACATGACCCCATAGTTATGCCAAAGACACCCTCAAAAGTTGTTAAATCTACATGAAGTTGAAAGAAACCTGAGACTCGCCCCCTCGGCTGGGGGGCAGAGAATCGAGGAGAGACATCAAAATCTATGGTCATCCCATCACCATCCACAGGTTGCTTCCCCTTGTCAAGCAAAGATGGAGCCTCTTCAACCACTATCTCCTTATCACGAGAGGGAGTCGGCAAGGGGGCACTTGAAAGAGAGTCTCTCGCGGCTTCCTTCTCCTAGGCAGCCGAGGGTCCGACCTCAGAGTCAGGTTTCCGCGCCTTGGATTCAGATTGACATGAACTCTTGCCCGCCGCAAGAACCCGCTCGGTAACCACGGGCGAACGCTCTAACAACAAGAAGAAAGCAACATGAGAGAAGTCATAAGTATATCATAAAGAAAAGAGAATGGAAAAGGAACATGCGGGAAGCCTCTGCAACTTCCCCTAACTTAGAAGATTTCTTGGCCTTATGAGCAGAGCTAGAGGGTACTTTCTTCTTATTCAAATCATCGGTGTGTTCGGAACGCTCCGCCTGCACATTATACATTTTTCCATGAAACCAACATACAGGGGGAAAACAAAAGATGAATGAAAACAAGAGGATTATGACATACCAAGCTCACAAGAAGGAGGGATCAAGCGAATCCCCGCCTCATACAAGTCCACCTCGGACACCCAAGACACAGGACAATGGGAATTGGTCTGATTGCTTTGACAAATGATCTTCATGTTCTCCTTGTCCGGAGGAGAAAGCTCCCCAAAAAAGAGGACCAGCCATCCGTGCGACCGACGCAAAGTTCGACCCTTACTCATGGAAGGGCGAAATACGCCTATTACGGGGGCAACCTCAACATCAAGTTACAGAAGCAAAACCACAACCCAAGAGATCCGACCATCGAAATGCTAGGTACACCAACCTAGGGAACAAACCCCAGAGTGTCACAAAGAGGGTGAACTTTTAGCTTCCCCAAATGGAGCAACGCTCTAACACATCCGAAGGAAGGGTTAACCCTTAACATAGGCCGATAAACCCCTTCGCTCGCGGCGGGGCAAGGGTCAAGAGCTATACACACGCTCCAGCAAATGAAGAAAAATGTAACACATGTCGAAGGTCGAGGATAAAGGACAATACTCACACTAGTACGAGGGAGTCAGAACGTTGTGTCACATCGAGTGACAGAGTTCGCACCCTCGGGTAAAAGGAAGGTCTATACTCTCACCCTTGCACTTATGTTCATATTCATGATTTACATCTACAAGTACACCAATGCTATCACTCATGCTTATGCTCACAACCCATCCATACACACATACATGTTTATGCTTGCACTCACGTGCATGCCCACATACACACTCCCATGTGTTCAAACACTTAAACATCCATGTACATGGCTGCCATATATTCCTGCATACATTTATGACCACAATCGCAACATGTCCACACCCACTTCCATACTTGTGTCTATATTTGCATGTATGCTAGTACACACCTTCATGTTCATGTTCATGACATATCCATGTTCACCCAAGTTAGTGTTAACATATGGTGACGTGGCGCCGTAATAGGAGCCCATTAATTAAGGGAATTACCTAAGTTAATTAGGTAATTGTCAATCTGGGCTAATTGGGCCAAATCCAATTAGTAATTGACAAGAGAGGCTAAAAATGGGCCTAACCCCTATTATGCATGGTTCTGCCGAAACCCTAGTACCACATTGGTTGGAGTTGCCTTTTGGCAACTCCACCCAATGCTATATATAGGGGTGACTCCTAAGGGTTTAAACACACAATTAAGAACAACAATCTCCATTGAGAAAACTTGTCACCCTAGTCTAAATTTCGGCACCATCAACATCAAGTACGAGGTTCCATCTACGTTGAATAATCGATCAGAGGTCTTGTTGTGGAGCTATATCGCGTGTGACTTCTTCTAACGAAGAACTTGCACGTGGTTCCGACCGGAGGATCAGAACTCCCTCCACATCGTTCTTGGGCAGGAAAGCTAAAAGGTATGTGTACTAATTCCGCTGCGTAGATTATATTTCTTGCTAGTACACGTTTAGCATTCTGTAGTATTACGTCCCCGTAATCCAACAGTGGTATCAGAGCGAGGTTAGGAGTTCTTAATTTTTTTTGATAAACTGATGTTCTTGAATCTCTTAAAAAATCCGAAATTTTTAGGTTGATGAACATCAATATGTGTTCCGAAATTCTCAACATGAAATCATGTGTTTGATCTTAAAAAACTTAAAATTTTCGAAATTTATGTGTTTTTGAGGATCAAACCCGAAAATTTTGTTATGGATTTGAGTTTGATGTTCATAATCTTCAAGAACACCATGAGTTTTATCAAGAACACAATTTGGATTCTTGATCAAGTTAGTATATGATCTTAAAATTTGACAACCTTCTCCAATTTCATGTTTGTTGGCCAAAACCCTAGGGGCAATTTGGGTAAAAAAATTAAATTTCTTAACCCCTAAATAATTAAAAATTTCGGCCACCCTATTAGAGATATAGGTTGCCATTTTTAAATTTTAATTAATAGGTAACTATATCTAGAAGTTGGAAAATAAGGATGTAAAATAATTTTAACATAATATTGTAAAGGATATTAACTATCAATATATGTGGATTAAAATAGGGATTATATATATATTGATAGATTTAGTTACTATTAAACAATTAAGAATATATATTGTCTACATATTTTAATCCCTAAAAGATATATTTGACAATAATATATATATATATATATATATATATATATATATATATATATATATATATATATATATATATATATATATATATATATGGTTTGGCCGAATTTTATATATATATATTATATATTGTTAATTGATTTACATCTTAGTGATAAAATCTTGCCAATATTTATATATATATATATATATATATATATATATATATATATGTTTAGCCGAATTATATATATATATTAGCATTATTGGAAATTATTTTACATAATTATTATTTCTTGAAGGCTAAGTTGAGTTTTTAGTGGACTTTAAAACACTACTTAGCCCACAAGAGTAATTCGGCCGAACCCTTGGGTTATTGGGCCGGTCCAATTGCTAAACCGGAGCGGGTAAAACCATTTGGTTTTCTTAATCGGGTTGACCTAGTCTGGTCGGGTCGGACCATGGTAACTAAATTGAACCTAACCTAACCGGTTTTGAGTGATAAGCCGAACCACTATCTTATTTTATTGAACCGTTTCGGACCAAACTGTAATTTTTAAAATAAGACCGAGTTGAACCGGATTTTAAAATTTGGACCGAACCACTTTAAAATTTTTGGAAATTTTAAATTGTTCAATAAAATAGGATGTCAAATTTTAAATCCAAAATGTTTTCGAACTTTAAAATTAGCCTAAACTGTGCTCTAGGGTTTGTGTTTTAATACACGGTTTCAGTCAAAACCCTAATGCCTGGTTTCGATTATGAGGATGGATCTCGAACTTGCATGTTTTTAGGAAGGATTAAATTAGTGGGCTGATTTGCAATTCTTTGCTTTCTGCATCATATGTTTTGATATAATTAGAACTGTCGTCTTGACTTAGTCAAGCTAGCTGAATATTATATTGCAAGCATTGAGCTTTGAGATTTAAATATATGGTTTGCGCAATAGGATAGAGATGCTATGCTGATTGAAAGTGCCTAGAATCCATGTCTAGAAATTCGCATGATTGATTGTAAGCATGAATTGCAAAACAGCCCCTAACATTTTCAAAGCGTTTTATAAAACATAAAATTCCAGTCGCCAACTATGCATGATGTGTGCGGATATTGCATGTTTTGACGCGTATGCTAGGATGTTCACAATAGAACGCATGTGATAATTTACTTTACGTAGAATTATGTATGCTAGGAACATTAGACGCATGACGCGTAAGCATGTTGTGTTCGATATTTATGGCATGGTATGATGATTTGCTAGATGTAGTATAATTATAAATATGCATGTGTAAATTATCGGATAATTTTACAAAATCATAAGGGCCTTGGGAAAGCCAAGATCGGGTATGATTATTTGAAAATTCCTGTTATGGTAATTTGCAAAATAATGGCTGTTTTCAAAAGACTGATCTATTGGATTGAAGACGACGATAGTGTGAATTCTTTCACAACACCCCCTTCCCTCGGTTTACTGACGGTCGGTTTGGTTTAGTGACTAAAGGATCACTATTTGTCGTATTCCATCTTAATAGATAATCCGATGATTGCAATTCTGTCAAAATGTTGTTGTCTTCCTGAATTTGCATAATTATCAATGTATAAGTTTTCATCTTGATGGTGTAAATTATGATGAACATAAGGAATATGTATTGGACTCCTCTCTGCTACGATTCCGAAAAGCGGAGAGGACAACTACGAATGAATATGGTAGTTCGTATGATTTTGACAATGAGAGTTGAACGTGATAGTTTATTTCCCAAGAATTGGAGTAGGTTCTTTGATAATCTGAATGCATATGTGGTGATACATTCAACCCTGTTTTAACCCTTCGCCTTGGCCTTCTAGACCTCCTTTTTAGGGCCCAGTGGGCCTGTTCACAGTTTCCTCACCGTTAAAGGGCCTAACGGCAATAGCGAAACCCATCATTTGCCCCCAAGACATGAGAGACTTTCAGTTCGTCGTGTCTTTCAACTCCCGACCTCTCGACATCGGAGTTGGGGACCTTTCCCTTGATAAAGTCACTTGATACGGATCTTCTCGTCCACGTTTCCTCGATACCTCGAGGATAGTCACCAAATCCGAGAAGACTCCTCGGTTCCTCAGTCATTAAATGCAGCAGATGACGAAGTGATGTTTTTGGCACCCGTGCCTGATTTTTCGTGCCTGCTTTTTCTGAAAAAGTGCTTTTCAGGCCGTTTCATCATTACGCCCCTTAAGGCGAAACCTCGCCACTTAGGACATTTCAACACATCCCTTAAGACGATTTAATCCCGTGCACCACTTAAGGCGAATTAATCTCGTGCACCACTTATGGCGACTTAATCTCGTGCACCACTTAAGGCGACTTAATCTCGTGCACCACTTAAGGCGACTTAATCTCGTGCACCACTTAAGGCGACTTAATCTCGTGCACCACTTAAGGCGACTTTTTCTCGTGCACCACTTAAGGCGACTTAATCTCGTGCACCACTTGAGGCGACTTAATCTCGTGCACCACTTAAGGCGACTTAATCTCGAGTACCACTTAAGGCGACTTAATCTCGTGCACCACTTAAGGCGACTTAATCTCGTGCACCACTTGAGGCGACTTAATCTCGTGCACCACTTGAGGCGACTTAATCTCGTGCACCACTTAAGGCGAATTAATCTCGTGCACCACTTAAGGCGACTTAATCTCGTGCACCACTTAAGGCGACTTAATCTCGTGCACCACTTAAGGCGACTTAATCTCGTGCACCACTTAAGGCGACTTTTTCTCGTGCACCACTTAAGGCGACTTAATCTCGTGCACCACTTGAGGCGACTTTTTCTCGTGCACCACTTAAGGCTACTTAATCTCGTGCACCACTTGAGGCGACTTAATCTCGTGCACCACTTAAGGCGACTTAATCTCGTGCACCACTTAAGGCGAATTAATCTCGTGCACCACTTAAGGCGACTTAATCTCGTGCACAACTTAAGGCGACTTAATCTCGTGCACCACTTAAGGCGACTTAATCTCGTGCATTACTTAAGGCGACTTTTTCTCGTGCACCACTTAAGGCGACATAATCTCGTGCACCACTTGAGGCGACTTAATCTCGTGCACCACTTAAGGCGACTTAATCTCGTGCACCATTTAAGGCGACTTAATCTCGTGCACCACTTAAGGCGACTTAATCTCGTGCACCACTTAAGGCGACTTAATCTCGTGCACCACTTAAGGCGACTTAATCTCGTGCACCACTTAAGGCGACTTAATCTCGTGCACCACTTGAGGCGACTTAATCTCGTGCACCACTTAAGGCGACTTAATCCCGTGCACCACTTAAGGCGACTTAATCTCGTGCACCACTTAAGGCGACTTTCATCGGGCACCACTTAAGGCGACTTTTTCTCGTGCACCACTTAAGGCGACTTTCATCGGGCACCACTTTAGGCGACTTTTTCTCGTGCACCACTTAAGGCGACTTAATCTCGTGCACCACTTAAGGCGACTTAATATCGTGCACCACTTAATGCGACTTAATCTCGTGCACCACTTAAGGCGATATTATCTCGTGCACCACATAAGGCGACTTTCATCGGGCACCACTTAAGGCGACTTTTATCAAGCATGACATTTCTTCAAGTGTTCGCCACCGAAAAAATGCTTCAATACTCTGCCATCGAGGTCTTCCAACTTGTATGCATTCGGAGCTGGCATCCCCACGACCTTGTAAGGTCCTTCCCATTTTGGTGACATTTTGTTGATCCGATCCAAAAGGGTAAACTCATTCCGACGTCAAACTAGTTCTCCGACGAAGAATTGTCGGGACTTAACTCGCCGGTTGTAATATCTGGCCGTCGCCAAACGCATTCGAGCCTGGACTTCATCGGCTTCCCGCCTCTTTTCCTCGAGCAGGTCCAGATCCAGGCGTCTCATTTCATCATTCGTCAAGGGCTCATAATACCTCATCCGATGGAACGCTACAGCTACCTCCACGGGAGCAACAACCTTCGTGCCATAAACGAAGCTAAACGGAGTCTCCCCTGTTGATCGTTTGGGTGTCGTTCTAACAGCCCAAAGCACGTTTTCCAGCTCATTCATCCATTTGCCCTTCAAGGCATAGACCCTCTTCTTCAGGCAATCCATCATGATTTTTTTGGCTGACTCTACCTGGCCATTAGTCTGAGCATGATAGACAGAGGTTGTCCGATGCTCGATGTTCAACTCCTCCAGATACTCCTTCACTTGAGCCCCGTTAATCGGTGGACCATTATCGCTGATCACCACCTTAGGAATCCCGTATCTTGTGCCTGCGGTAGAGGTCCCACCAAGTCGATCCCCCACTGCGCGAAGGGCCAAGCACTCTTGATGGACGTCAAATTGGCAGCCGGAGCCGTGATATTCGGGGCATACCTCTGGCACGCGTCACAGGATCGGACCAACGCCGTCGCCTCCTTGCTCATTGTAGGCCAGTAATAACCCAGATTCAGCACTTTCCTCATAATGGATCGGGCCCCTTCATGACAAGCCGCAACCCCTTCATGCACCTCCCTCAGGATTCGACTTGTGTCGGGCTCGGCCACACATTTCAAGTACGGAGTCGAGAACCATCCCTTCTTGTATAGCTGATTGTCAAGCATCACGTAGTTGACCGCGATCCGACGTATCCTGTCAGCTACAACTTCATTATCGGGGACTGCCCCCGTAGTCAGGTACGTGACTATCGGGGTCATCCAAGTGGGCTCCTCCTCTGATCCTGCTTCAATGGCACACACCTCCGACGGGTCGGTGGTCGACAAGATCACCTTCTCCAAGAAGTGCACCTTCCGATTTTTCTCTAGGGGTGCCCCCAAGGCGAATTTGCTCAAGGCATCCGCTTCCACGTTTTCCTCTCTCGGGATCGCCTCGATGTCGAAACTTTTCAAGCTCTCCTTCAAGGCTTGTACCTCGCGAAGGTACTTTTTCATCATCGGACTCTTCGCCTCATACCACCCTTGGACTTGATTCACAATCAGGCCCGCGTCACATTTCACCCTTAAGTGAGTAACTCCCATACCTCTCGCAATTTTCAGGCCTTTGATAAGAGCCTCGTACTCAGCTTCGTTGTTCGTGGCTCTGAACGTTAAATCCAAGGCATATCGAAGCGGCTCACCCCCGCCTGGTGGTATCAATACAAAGCCTGCTCCTGACCCGTCTGAACTCAAGGAGCCATCCGTATATATCTCCCAAATATTTTCCTCATTTGGCTGTTCTGATTGTTCTGCCACCTCAGGTTGTTCTGCTATCAGGACCTCCCTGGTTGCCCCCTCTATAGGGCCCGCTTCTTCCAGATCTGGGGCTGTAGACTCTGCTATGAAATCCGCCAACGCATGACCCATAATAGCCGTCCTTGGAGCAAAGTGTATGCGAAGCTCACTAAGCTCGACTGCCCATTTCACTAATCTCCCAGACGCATCAGGTCGGTTCAAAAAATGCTTCAGAGGCTGATTCGTCAACATAGTAATCTCGTGCGCATGGAAGTAAGGCCTCAGCTTCCGAGCAATAATAATCAACGCAAAGAGGTACTTCTCAACGGCGGGATAATTTATTTCAGATTTGGCAAACGCCTTGCTTACATAATAAACGGGGACTTGATTACCCTCAACAACCTTCACTAACACAGAGCTAATGGCAAATTCAGAAACAACAAAATATAGATAGAGCGGCTCGCCTGGGATTGGTTTCGCTAACGGCGGGAGGGTGCGAAGGTGCTGCTTGAGTGCCTGGAACGCCTCTTCACACTTGACAGTCCACTCAAACTTCTTGTTGGCCCTCAATACTTCAAAAAACGGCATGGATCGGTCACTTGCCCTGGACAGGAAGCGATTCATTGCAGCCAGCCGGCCATTCAGCACTTGCACCTCCCGATGATTTGTCGGAGACTGCATCTCCTCGATCGCCCTCAGCTTCTCGGGGTTCACCTCAATTCCTCGTTGGCTTACCATAAAGCCCAAAAACTTCCCTGAGTGGACTCCGAAGGCGCATTTTGTCGGGTTCAAGCGAACCTGATGAAGCCTCATCCGCTCAAACGCCGCGGCTAGGTTGTGCACATGATCCTCAACTTGTCGGGATTTCACCAGCATATCATCCACGTAAGCCTCCATGGTCTTCCCTAGCATATCTCCGAACAGCTTGTTCACCATCCGCTGGTAGGTTGTCCCGGCATTGATCAGTCCGAAAGGCATGACATCGTAGTGGTAGATATCGCTATCAGCATAAAAGGCAGTGTGGGGAGCATCCTCCCTAGCCATCTTGATCTGGTTATAGCCCGAGTACGCATCCATGAAGCTCAATAACTCATGTCACGACGTGGCATCCACCAGCTGGTCGATTCTCGGGAGCGTGTAACAATCCTTCGGGCAAGCCTTATTCAGGTCGCGGAAATCAACACACATCCGCCATTTCCCATTGCTCTTCTTTACCAGCACCGGGTTAGGAACCCAAGTCTGGAATCGGAGCTCCTTGATAAACCCAGCATCGAGCAACCTGCCCACCTCCTGCAAGATCGCAATCCTCTTGTCTGCGCCCATCGGACGCCTTTTCTGCGCGATAGGCTTGATCGCGGGATCAATCTTCAACTCATGCACGATCACATCGGGGCTGATTCCTGGCATGTCACTCGGAGACTAGGCAAACAGCTCCTTGAACTCCTTCAGTAGATCGATCAATTCTCGGGCTGTCTCCTCGGTCAGGGCAGACCCGATTTTCACCTTCCTCTGAGGCCCGTCAATCTCTACCTCCTTCAAGTCCTCCACGGGGGCGGGACGCCCAAACTCCTCTCTAGGATCAGCATCTGTCTGGAGGACGGTCATGTTGGATCACGGTGGAACTCCGGTACGGTCTTTGACGGTGATCCTAGCTCCTTCGCTCCACGCAATCCTGCAAGAGGGGATAGACCGGGCGGTGACCCAGAATCCCTCTCCGATGCTTAAATGAGTATCTCGTTCGGACTGGCAAGCAGTAATCTCAAGTAAGGTATTTCAACATAAGTGATCTGAGGTGACCTCTTGCCCTTTTATAGGCGAAGAGATACCTCAGTTACCTGGTGAACCGTTGGGGGGTGGTTAGCCCGTATCCCGCGTATCTCGGGTGTGATCCCGCCTATCTAGGCCATGATCTCGCTTATCTCGGCCACGCCCCGCGTATCTCGGCCACGCTCCGTGTATCTTAACCACGTTCCGCGTATCTCGGCCACGCCCCGCGTATCTCGGCCTTATCCTCTGATAACGAGTCCCGACTAACGTCGGGGACTCCAGAGTTATCTCGTTGTGTCACCGCTCGGGGCCCCTCGTCATCGTGACAGGGCCTATTGTTCTCAGGGATTCGTCATCGGGGCCTACTCAGAGGCATCTCGTCGGGAGCGTTCAGCTCGCCTGTCAGGTCCGATTCTGTCGGGACCTCTCATCCTCGGACTTCCTTCGTCGGGATCCTTAGCCTGGGCTATCTTGGCCTTCATTTAGGGCCCACCGGACCTATTTGCCGTTTCCTCATCGTTAAAGGGCCTAACGGCTATAGTCGGACCCATCATTTGCCCCCAAGACATGAGGGACTTTTAGTTCGTCGTGTCTTTCAACTCCCGACCTCCCGATATCGGAATCGGGGGGCTTTTCCTTGGCATAGTCAATCAATGCTAGTCTTCTCCTTTACGTTTCTTCAATGCTTTGTAGATAACTGCCAAATCCAAGGGGACTCCTCGATTCCCTAGTTCATTAAATGCAGCAACTAGTGAAGCGACGTCTTCGGCACTCGTGCCTGATTTTTCGCGCCTGCTTTCTCTGAAAAGTGCTTTTCAGGCCGTTTCATCATTACGTCCGTTGCCCTCCTGCACGTTCCATCTCAACGGTTCAGATTTAAACTCTTCAACTTCGACGACTCGGATCGAAATGTCCCTTCAACTGTCCTCTTCGCCTATAAAACCCAAACTGTGGGTGTTGGATCACTTTTACCGTCTTCGAATTTTCAGGAGCTCTCTACAACCTTTGTGAATTCAAGCTTTTGCGATTCCGAAGACCCTTAGTGCTTTTCCGGCCATCTTTCCGGCAACGCCCAGTCCACTCCTTCAACCTCCAACTCATCATGTCTGGTAAGGATTTTTTCTTCGTTGCTTGTTCATCTTTTCCTTGTTTACAGCTTTCCGAAAATCCCACTGTGCCTTCCTTGCCATTGCTACTTTTCAGACAGCGGATCCAGCTCCGAGGGGAGAAAGCCCTTCAACTTTGATTATGCTCTGAATGAAATCTCCAACACTGCTTATGATGCAGCTCTCCGAGAGGGGTGCATCACTTCTACTTGGGAACCTCGTTTCCCGTATCCCTGGCCTCGCCCCTCGGGTAATCTTGAGGTTACCCGTCCCCGAAAAGGGGAGGTATTTGTCTCTACGGGGCAAGTATCAGCGGGGATCAGATTCCCCTTTTGTGGTAATCTGGTCGAGATGTGCCAACATTACAAAACTCATCCGACCACCTTCTCTCCGCACGCCATTCGCCTGTGGAATGCTTTCCAGGTCCTCTGCTTCCGACAGCGGTGGGTGTACAGCCTCAAGCTCTTCAGGACCTTCTATGGGATGAAGTGCAACGAGGCGGGGGTTTGCGCCTTCTACCCCCGAATGCCGAAGTGGAGCAAGGCACAACTTTGACGGTGTAACTGGACCAATGACACCTGGAAGGTGGTCAAGGGTCGGGGACTCCTGGTTGATACGGGGTCCGACAACAGTGGTTGGAAAAGGAGCTACTTCTTCATTCAGCACTCTTCGATCCCATGGCCCCGATGGGAGGTGGAAGCAGACTCTCCGCCTGCCTTCCACACCTATACCGACGAAGATTTCCAAACTCTTCAACTCATCCAGCTCTACCGATGGGGGGAGTCCTACACTCCCCTCGACGCCAATTCCCTCGTGGAGCGGGACCTGGTGAACGCCGGGATCCGACTCCTCGATATAATCTCTGGGGGGCAGCTTTTCGACGGCCCCTCTAATGTGGTTCCCTCGGTAAACTTCTAACTCTTTTTCGTTTACTGTTTGCAGCCAAGAGGGTATCTGTGCTGACCGATCTGTTCCTTAAGCAGGGGGAGACTGATGCCGTCCGCCCCTCGCGGAAGAGGAAGTCCGCCAAGAAGGCTGCTGCTCCGTCGGGGTCTCCTTCTGCGGAGCAACCTAAGCGGAAGCGCGTGGATCTGGACCAACTCTTCGACGTCCAGAATGCTGAAGAAGGTAAAAAGCTCCGACTCGCTATTAAATCGTATAGGAGGATGGTCCCGAAGGATTTGATTCCTTCAACCAGGGAGGCCCGTATTGCTGACGTCAGACGAATCCTTCGAGGCGAAACTCCTCGTGTCCTGAAGGCGGGCTACTACCACTACCACGGGAAGGATCAATATGTCTCCCGACGTATTGTTTGGTGTAAGAATCCTGATGAACTCCCTGATTACATTTCTGAAGCCTCTCGTACTCTAGGTGCAGATCGCTCAGGGGCTCCATCGGGTGCTGAAGCTTCCGCGGGTGCACCGTCTTCAACAGGGGCGCCTCCCTCAACTGGGGAGAAAACCCCGACCGGCGAACAGTTTTGTCGGGTGGAAAGCTTGGACTCCTCCGAGGAGACTGATGAGGGTGGCTCCCTTCGTCATCGTCGGAGGACGGGGCAGTCCCCCTTGAAACCAACCTCTCAGGGGCTGCCCCCTTCATCTTCTCCGCAGCAGCGACAGCCGTCGCCCATCCACAACTTCACTTCTTCCCCCGCCCGGGTCGAGCCGGAGGCGTGCCCCTCCACGATTCGTGCTAGCCCTCCTCCTGTCCCTCTTGATGGGATTTTCTACAGGGCCTTCGACCCCACGCAAGTGGATGCTCCCTGGACTCCAATCCAAACACTGCATGGGGTCCAGCTTCGACAAGGGGACCAGCATCAGGACCTGGCTCTGCATCTGCTGGCAGGCTCGATCCTGCCTACCATGCGGTACCCGATTTCCCTTAATCGGACTGCTATGCATCGGGATGTCAGAGAGATGTCCCTGCGTCGGATAGAGGTAAAACTTCGCTTCTTCCCTTTTCATTGGTAAATCCGGTAAAACACTTTTCTTTCTTCTATTGTAGGAGCTCGGGGACTTCAACCGTCTTTTCGGGTACCTCATCGCCTATGATGAGTCCCGGGAGCGGGACCGGGCGGCCATCGACAAGCTTAAGGAGGATCTTGCAGCCTCCAAGTCTTCGCGGGGGAAACTTGCCAAGGAGCAGGCCGTCCTTGTTCAAAAGGTTCAGGACCTCCAAAAGCAGGTCGGAGACTTCGAGGGGCTCCTGAGGCAGGAGCGACAGGAGCGGCAGGCTGCTGAGGACAAGCTGGTCCTCGAGAAGAAGGCTCTGGAGGAGCAAGTCGCGGGGGTTCCTGCGCAGCTGGTCGCGGCGGAGGCCAAGGGCCGGGAGGATTATCGGAAGTCTGAGGACTTCCAGGCTGATGCTATGAAGTTCTTCGGCGCGGAGGTGGAGAACACTCTCTTCAATGCGGTTGAGGAGCTCCACCTGGAGTATGGCGACGCCATCAATTTTGACAAGTCTCCTTCTCTCGCTCCCTTCGTGAAGAAATACTTTGCTCTTTCTGAGGAGAGTGATGGGGGGAGTACTCCCGCAATTGCCGAAGACGCAGCAGATGCCCCGACAGTCGATCCTCCTGTGGCCAATCCTGTGGAGCCTTCTGCCACCGACTTCGTGGACCCAGCTCCCGCCGATGCTGCTGACAAGGACCAAGCCTAACTGCTTATCTTTAGAGTCCTTGTATTTTCTTCGCTTTTGTAATCGTCGGGCCTTTGAGCCCTTATCAATTATCAGACTTTCTCAGTTCCGATTTTTTTCGATGCACTTCTCCAAGTGGTTTTACTATACTTGCTTAGGTCGATACTTCGACACTTAAGACATTCGCGTACATCATTCAAGACGATTTACTAATTTGCACCACTTAAGGCGACTTACCATCATGCACCACTTAAGGCGACTTTTCATCATGCATCACTTAAGGCGACTTTTCAATACTTAGAATAAATCTAAGAATATGCATCACTTAAGACGACTTTTCAATACTTAGAATAAATCTAAGAATATGCATCACTTAAGACGACTTAATCTCGTGCACCACTTAAGGCTACTTTACATCGTGCACCACTCAAGGCGACTTTTCTCGTGCACCACTCAATGCGACTTTACATCGTGCACCACTCAAGGCGACTTTTCTCGTGCACCACTCAAGGCGACTTTGATACTTAGCATAAATCTAAGAGTAACTCTGATTGGAAGCAACCTCTTTATTTATTGATGGCATAAAATTTTCTTACATCGAATTAAACGATAAACAACATACACCACTTAAGGCGATTTTACATCGGGCACCACTTAAGGTGACTTTATCGGGCACCACTTAAGGCGACTTTCATCGGGCACCACTTAAGGCGACTTCATCAAGCATGGTGTTTCTTCAAGTGTTCGCCACTAAAAGAATGCTTTAACGTTCTGCCATCGAGGTCTTCCAACTTGTACGCATTTGGAGCTGGCATCCCCACGACCTTATAAGGTCCTTCCCAAAAGGGTAAACTCGTTGCGACGCCAAACCAGCTCCCCGACGAAGAACTGTCGGGACTTTACTCGCCGATTGTAGTACCTGGCCGTCGCCAAACGCATTCGAGCTTGGACTTCGTCGGCTTCCCGCCTCTTCTCTTCGAGTAAGTCCAAGTCCAGACGTCTCATTTCATCATTCTTCAGAGGCTCGTAATATCTCATCCGATGGGACGCCACAGCTACCTCCACGGGGGCGACGGCCTCCGTGCCATAAACGAGGCCAAACAGAGTCTCCCCCGTTGATCGTTTGGGTGTCGTTCTAACAGCCCAAAGCACGTTTTCCAGTTCGTTCAGCCACTTGCCCTTCAAGGCATAGACCCTTTTCTTCAAGCCATCCATTACGATTTTGTTGGCTGATTCCACCTGACCGTTAGTTTGAGCATGGCGTACGGAAGCTGTCCAATGCTCGATGTTTAACTCCTCCAGATACTCCCTCACCTGAGAGACGTTAAATGGTGGACCATTGTCGCTGATCACCACCTTAGGAATCCCATATCTGGACACAATATGGGTCTGGAGGAACTTGACGATCTGGTTCCCCGTCGTTCTGGCCAACGCCTTTGCCTCTATCCATTTTGAAAAATAATCGATTGCTACAAGTAAGTACTTACATTGACCTTGTGCTTGTGGAAGAGGTCCCACCAAGTCGATGCCCCATTGCGCGAAGGGCCACGCGCTCTTGATGGATGTCAGATTAGCGGCTGGAGCCACGATACTCGGGGCGTACCTCTGGCACGGGTCACAGGATCGGACCAACGTCGTCGCTTCCTTGCTCATCGTAGGCGAATAATAGCCCAAGTTCAGCACTTTCCTCATAATGGATCGGGCCCCTTCATGACAAGCCGCGACCCCTTCATGCACTTCCTTCAGGATTCGGTTGGTGTCGGGTCATGCCACACACTTCAAGTACGGAGTCGAGAACCAGCCCTTCTTGTATAGCTGATTGTCCAGCATCACATAATTAGCCGCGATCCGACATATCCTGTCGGCTGCTACTTTTTCATCGGGGACTGTTCCCGTAGTCAAGTATGCGACTATCGGGGTCATCCAAGTGGGCTCTTCCTCCGGTTTCGCCTCGATGGTACACACCTATGTTGGGTCGATGGTCGATAAGATCACCTTCTCTAAGAAGTGCACCTTTCGATTTTCTTCCAAGGGTGCCCCCAGGGCAAATTTGCTCAGGGCGTCTACCTCAACGTTCTCCTCCCTCGGGATTGCCTTGATATCGAAGCTTTTAAAGCTCTCATTTAGGGCTTGTACCTCGCGTAGGTATTTCTTCATTATCGGACTCCTCGCTTCGTATCGCCCTTGAACCTGGTTCACGATTAAAGCTGCGTCACACTTCACTCTCAAGTGATCGACTCCAGTGCCTTTAGCAATTTTTAGGCCCGTGATAAGAGCTTCATACTCCGCTTCGTTGTTTGTGGCCTTGAATGTTAAAGCCAAGGCGTATCGGAGCGGTTCACCTTCACCCGGTGGTATCAACAAAAAGCCTGCCTCTGATCCGTCTGAACTCGAGGAGCCATCCGTGTACATTTCCCAGGTATTTTCCCCGTTTGGCTGTTCTGATTGCTCCGCCCTCTCTGGTTGTTCTTCTGTCGGGACCTCCATGGTTGCCCCCTCTACAAGGCCCGCTTCTTCTAGATCGGGGGCTGTAGATTCTGCTATGAAATCTGCCAATGCCTGGCCCTTGATGGCCGTTCTTGGAACAAAGTGTATGCGAAACTCACTAAGCTCTACTGCCCATTTCACTAATCTTCCCGACGCATCCGGTCGGTTCAAAAAATGCTTCAAAGGCTGGTTCGTCAGCACTGTGATCTCGTGTGCGTGGAAATAAGGCCTTAGCTTCCGAGCAGTAATAATCAACGCAAAGAGGTTCTTCTCAACGGCAGGATAATTCAATTCAGACTTGGCAAACGCCTTGCTTACATAATAGACGGGGACTTGATTACCCTCGACAATCTTAACTAACACAGAGCTAATGGCAAATTCGGAAACAGCCAAATAAAGATAGAGCGGCTCGCCTAGAACCGGTTTCGCCAACGGCGGGAGGGTGCGAAGGTGCTGCTTGAGTGCTTGGAACACCTCTTCACACTTTGCGGTCCACTCAAATTTCTTGTTGGACCTCAGGACTTCGAAAAATGGCATTGATCGGTCGCTGGCTTTTGACAGGAAACGATTCATTGCAGCCAGTCGGCCATTCAGCACTTGTACCTCCCGATGGTTTATCGGGGACTGCATCTCCTCAATCGCCCTCAGCTTTTCGGGATTCACTTCAATTCCTCTCTGGCCCACCATAAAGCCCAAAATTTCCCTGAGTGGACTCCGAAGGCGCATTTTGTCGGGTTTAAACGGACCTGATGAAGCCTCATCCGCTCAAACGCCAGGGTTAGGTTGTGCACATGATCCTTGGCTTGTCGGGATTTCACCAGCATATCATCCACGTAAGCTTCCATGGTTTCCCCCAGCATATCTCCGAACAGCTTATTCACCATCCGTTGATAGGTTGCCCCGGCATTGATTAACCCGAAAGGCATGATATCGTAGTGATAGATGTCACTGTCTGCATAAAACGCTGTGTGAGGAGCGTCCTCCTTGGCCATCTTGATCTAGTTATAGCCCGAATATGCGTCCATGAAGCTCAACAGCTCATGTCCCGACGTGGCATCCACCAGCTGGTCGATTCTCGGGAGCGGATAACAGTCCTTTGGGCAAGATTTATTCAGGTCGCGGAAATCCACACACATCCGCCATTTCCCATTAGTCTTCTTCTCCAGTACTGGATTAGCAACCCAAGTCTGGAATCGGAGCTCTTTAATAAACCCGGCATCGAGCAACCTGCCCACCTCCTGCTGGATCGCAATCTTCTTGTCTATGCCCATCGGACGCCTTTTCTGCGTGATAGGTCTATCTTCAGCTCGTGTACGATCACATCGGGGCTGATTCCTGGCATATCGCTCGGGGACCAGGCAAACAGCTCCTTGAACTCCTTCAGCAACTCAATCAATTTTTGGGCTGTCTCCTCAGTCAGAGCAGACCCAATTTTCACCTTCCTCTGGGGTCCGTCGATCTCAACTTCTTTTAGATCTTCTACGGGGGCGGGACGCCCAAATTCCTCTCTAGGATCTGTATCTGTCTAGAGGACAGTCATGGCCTCTCGCCTTCTTCTTCGGGTGGCGTTAACATAGCAATTTCGAGAAGCTACCTGATCACCCTTGACTTCTCCGACTCCGTGGTCGGTCGGGAACTTCATCTTCTGGTGCACTGTCGAGGCAACTGCCATCAGAGGGTTGATGGTGGTTCTCCCGATAATCGTGTTGTAAGTCCCCGCGGAATCAACTACCACGAACTCCACGTTCCTCCTTTCTGATTTCCACCCACTACCAAACTCCACTGGTAAGGTGATTACTCCTAGCGGATAGGAGGTTGAACCAGAGAACCCGACCATCGGGAAGTTTGCCTCCTTCAGATCTTTCTTCGTTTTTCCCATAGCCTCTAGTGCATCCATAAATAGAATATCGGAGGAGATTCCTCCGTCGATCAGGATTCGCTTCATCTCGTACCCGTCTACATCCAAGGTTACAACCAAGGGGTCATCGTGCGGAGTCTCCACGCCTATGAGATCCTCCGACGAAAAGGAGATCACCATCTCTTCTTTTAGGGTCCAGGATCGGGACCTCTTACCCAGCACCACAGCCGTAGGAATTCTAGAGGCGTAGACCTCCCGGGAGGACGAGGTATCGCCTTCGGCAGCAAACCCTCCGTGAATCACATTATTGGTGCCCCGTCGTTCCTTGCGAGCACCGGACGGCTCCGGATCAGACCTCTTCTTCTTTGGGGACCGATCGCGGGATCGGGAACAGGACCGCGATCGGGACCGAGAGCGGGATCGACACCGTTTATCCCCGACAAACTCCTTGAGCTTCCCCTTCTGGATCAATTTCTCGATCTCCTTCTTCAGCTCCCGACAATGGTTGGTATCGTGGCCATTTGCGCGGTGAAATCGGCAGTAGCGATCCGTACGGGACCCTAAGAATTCTCCATCCTTCTTTGGGGGGTACCTGGAGATACCTTGTCGTTCCATGACCGTTAGTACCTCCGCCATGGAGCAGTTGAGAGGAATGTCGAGATCCTCCCGCTTGTCCTTCATTAAAGAACGTCTATCATCCCTCCGACCAGAGCGTCCTCGATCCCGACTGCCCTCGGGTTTACCCTTTGACTTACGATCGTCGAAAGGTTTAACCGACTGCTTCCCCTTATTCGACTTCGGGGGCTCCAGCTCTCCAGCGGCTATCTTTGACTCCTGGACATCGATTTGCCGCTTCACCCTCTTCTGTAGTGCCTCCATATTCCACACGGCTTTCTCGGCAACGCTGTGCATTAGGTCGGAACCGTAGGGGGCCGTTAGGTTCCGAATGAATGTACGGATGGTTTCACCCTCCGAGATTTCCTCATCAATCTCCGCCACACTGGCAGTGTACCGCTGGTAATAGTGTGCCAGCGATTCGTCGGGCCTCTGTACTACCTGGGTCAGGGACCTCAAGCTCTTCAGCAAACGCCTACGACCCTGGTACTGCTGAATGAACCGGTAGTGCATGCAGCCTGGGGGCAGACTAAAGAGCCAGGTCAGGGCTCTTTCCCCAAGTGTATTCGGGAACAGTGTGCACACTATGTCTTCATTCGGGGCTTTTCCCAGACATGCCATGAGGTGCTTCTGGACATGACGAACCGGATCTCCTTCACCATCTTATTCCTTTATCGTGGGGATACCCAGCCCTGGCGGGTCTAAGGTGTCTATAAGTCGAGGAACGAAGGGAAGAGTAGATCGATCCCTCAGCTCCGACACCAGCGGCTTCTGCTCTCCCATGCAGATGTTCACGATCTTTACCACCTGATCGGGGGTGATGGGACCGTTCAGGGGAATGGTCGTGTGCTGTACTGGTCCTGGCCCATCAACCACGAATCTCTCTGGCTGAATGGACGCCCTACTCCTGTCCTGGCTTCGAGGCGGAGCCTCCTGTACGTTACGAACCTCTGCTGGTGGGGCCGCTTCTTCTAACGGGGGAATCTCCTTCTGCCTCCTCGCGGCCTCCCTCCGATCTAAGAGAGCCTCCACAGCTGCCAAAAACATGGGCATGGCTTCTGCCACGGCTCTTGTCAGGTCCGTAGCTGGGGGAGCCTCCTGCTCCCTGTTGCCCTGGTGCTGAGGGCAATTTCTTCGGGACCTTCATTATGCCCCCGTGTCTGGGAGAGCTCAGCGGCGGGATGATTCTGGTTTTCCTCCTGTTCTGGTAGTGAATTCAAAGTTGTTGCAGCGGGGTGACGGGAACCACCAGATTGTCCCTGTCTTCTTTGCTTGCCAGCCGCCATTGAACGAGTAGAAGGCATGTCAGCTTTTTGTTCGATTCCCACAGACGGCGCCAATGTTGGATCACGGTGGAACTCCGGTACGGTCTTTGACGGCGATCCTAGCTCCTTCGCTCCACGCAATCCTGCAAGAGGGGATAGACCGGGCGGTGACCCAGGATCCCTCTCCGATGCTTAAATGAGTATCTCGTTCGGACTAGCAAGCAGTAATCTCAAGTAAGGTATTTCAACGTAAGTGATCTGAGGTGACCTCTTGCCCTTTTATAGGCGAAGAGATACCTCAGTTACCTGGTGAACCGTTGGGGGGTGGTTAGCCCGTATCCCGCGTATCTCGGGTGTGATCCCGCCTATCTAGGCCATGATCTCGCTTATCTCGGCCACGCCCCGCGTATCTCGGCCACGCTCCGTGTATCTTAACCACGTTCCGCGTATCTCGGCCACGCCCCGCGTATCTCGGCCTTATCCTCTGATAACGAGTCCCGACTAACGTCGGGGACTCCAGAGTTATCTCGTTGTGTCACCGCTCGGGGCCCCTCGTCATCGTGACAGGGCCTATTGTTCTCAGAGATTCGTCATCGGGGCCTACTCAGAGGCATCTCGTCGGGAGCGTTCAGGTCGCCTGTCAGGTCCGATTCTGTCGGGACCTCTCATCCTCAGACTTCCTTCGTCGGGATCCTTAGCCTGGGCCATCTTGGCCTTCATTTAGGGCCCACCGGACCTATTTTCCGTTTCCTCATCGTTATAGGGCCTAACGGCTATAGTCGGACCCATCAAGTCATAGCCTCTCGTCTTTTCCTTCGAGTGGCGTTAACATAACATTTTCTGGAAGCCACCTGGTCGCCCTTGACCTCTCCGACTCCATGGTCAGTCGGGAATATCATCTTCTGGTGCACAGTCGAGGCAACTGCCATAAGGGGTTTGATGGTAGTTCTCCCGATAATCGCGTTGTAGGTCCTCGCGGACTCAACTACCACAAACTCCACGTTCCTCCTCCCCGATTACCACCCGCTACCAAACTCCACTGGTAAGGTGATCACTCCTAGCGGATAGGAGGTAAAGCCAGAGAACCCGACCATCGGGAATTTCAACTCCTTCAGGTCCTTCTTCGTTTTCCCCATGGCCTCCGGCGAATCCATGAACAGAATATCGGAGGAGCTCCCTCCATCGATCAGAATCCGCTTCATCTCGTATCCATCCACATCCAAGGTCACGACCAAAGCGTCATCGTGTGGAGTCTCCACGCCTACGAGATCCTCCGACGAAACGGAGATCACCATCTCTTCCTTCAGGGTCCAGGATCGGGACCTCTTACCCAGCACCACTGCAGCGGGAATTCTAGAGGCATAAACCTCCCGGGAGGATGAGGTATCACCTCCCGCGGCAAATCCTCCATGAATCACATTGATAGTGCCCCGCTTCTCCTTACGGGCACCCGAGGACTGTGGCTCAGACTTCTTCTTCTTCGGAGACCGATCGCGGGATCGGGAACGGGACCGGGATCGAGATCGAGATCGAGAGCGGGATCGACACCGCTTTTCAGCCACAAACTCCTTGAGTTTCCCCTTCTGGATCAGCTTCTCGATCTCCTTCTTCATCATACTCCTTTAAGGTGGGGATACCCAGCCCAGGCGGGGCGAGGGTGTCTATTAGTCGGGGAACAAAGGGATGAGAGGATTGATCCCTCAGTTCCGACAGCAACGGCTTCTGCTCTCCCATGCAGATGTTCACGATCTTCACCACCTGATCGGGGGTAATATGACCATTAAGGGGAATGGTCCTATGCTGTACGGGTCCTGGCCCATCGACCACAAATCGCTCTGACTGAGCGGGCTCCTTACCCTTGTCCTGGCTCCGAGGTTGGGCCTCTTGGACATTTTGAACCTCCGCTGGTGGAGGCACCTCCTCCTGCCTCCTGGCAGCCTCTCTTCGATCTAGGAGAGCTTCCACAACCGCCAAAAACATTGGCATGGCATCCGCCACAACCTTCGTCAGTTCCGTGTTCGGAGGAGCCTCTTCCTCCCTATTCTCTTGGTGCTGAGCAGCATCTTCGGGGACTTCGTTGTGCCCCCCCTGTCTGGGAGACCTCAGCAGGGAGATTCTGGTCCTCGGCACGCTCCGGTGATGAATTCAGAGTCGTCCCAGCAGGATGACGGGAACCACCAGATTGTCCTTGCCTCCCCTGCTTACCAGCCGCCATTGAACGAGTAGAAGTCATACTAGCTTTTCGTCACGCCTCCCACAGACGGCGCCAATGTTGGATCACGGTGGAACTCCGGTACGATCTTGACGGCGATCTGAGCTCCTTCGCTCCACGTAATCCTGCAAGAGGGGATAGATCGGGCGGTGTTGGATCACGGGCGAAGCTCCGTTACGTCCTTGACGGAAAGCTTTGGACTCCTGGGCTCCGCGTAATCCTGCAAAAGGGGATGACCTGGGTGGTGACCCAGAATCCCTCTCCGATGCTTAAATGAGTATGTGATCAATGGGTGGTAAGCAAAAAGTCTAAGCTCGTATTAGATGATGGTTTTCTGAGGTAACTTCCTCCTTTATATAGGAGGGGAAGTTACTCAGTTACCTGTTACTGCGCCTGGCAGTTTTACCCATGATTCCGTGTATCTCGCCACGATTCCGCATATCTCGGTCGGGATTCCGTATATCTCGCCCCACGCTCCGCGTATCTTACCCGTACTCCGCGTATCTCGGGCACGCCCTGCGTATCTCGGGGGATTTATCTTTATCTCTAACCGTCTCCCACTACTCTATCTAGTAGGCAGGTTTCTCGGTCTTTATCCTCTGATCACAAGTCCCGACTCTTGTCGAAGACTCCAGAGTTGTCTCATTCTAGATCACCACCCAGGACCTTCAGTCTTTACGGGACAGGTCCAGCCTCTGCGGGGCTTTATTATCGGGGCCTTTACTAAGGCATATCGGGGCCTACTCAGAGGCTTCTCATCGGGAGCATTCAGCTCATACATCGGGACCGCTAAATTCGGGACCCTTCGTGCTGGGCCTCTGGGCCTTCTAGGCTTTTCACGAGGCCCACTGGACCTACTCGCCGTCCATTGGCTGTTAACGGGGCTAACGATTACATCGGAACCCATCATTTGCCCCCAAGACATGGGGGACTTTTAGTTCGTCATGTCTTTTAATTCAGCTCTTCTGACCTCGTTGTCGGAGGTTTTTGTTTTCATACCTTCCGATACCACCGTCGGAGGCTTTTGCCTTGCGTGTGATTGTTGTATAACAGAGTCTCTTACTCATGATTACCTTGGGCCCACCAGGCCCCATGGGCAGTTGCCAAATCCGAGGAGACTCCTCGGTTACTGTAGCATTAAATGCCTAGGGATAAGGAAACGACGTTTAAACCAGCGTGACTGCTGTTTTCTGGAAAAGCAGCCATGACGTCACACACGTCCCTTCCGTACCTATGATCTCGGCGATTAAGATCGTGTCGTTTCCTCTTCAACGGTGCAGATCGTGCCCATCCAGCTGTCTCTTCCGTACCGTCTTCATAATTTCAACGGTCGAGATCAAGTCGTTTTGTCTTCAACGATCAAGATTAAGTTCCCTCAGTTGCCCTTTTGCTTATAAAAGCCAAAACCCTGGCATTATTCATTTCTTCTGCACTCTCTCGATTTCAGCCATCCTTGCATTCAAAGCTCTTCTCCAAGCTCTTCCTACTGTTCCAGTGATCTAAGGCCTTCAAGCTTCCAATCTTCCTCCATTTTATCTCTCCGATCATCGATCATGTCTGGTAAGACTTTCTTCTATGTTTTCGTGATTTACTTGCCGTTTGTTCTTCTTTTCTCAAATCCTCTTGTTTGCAATCGTTTTAGACGAAGCTAGTTCTGAGGTTAGAGCTCCTTTCACTTTCGAGTTTGCTGTCAATGAGATATCTGAGGCTTCGTATGAGGCTGCCCTTAGAGAGGGGTGTATCACCTCGGATTGGGAGCCTCGCTTCCCGTACGAGTCTCAACCTGCTGTTAGAAGGAAGCACATCATTACGCCTCCTCGAGCAGGGGAAGTGTTTGTCTCCGCCGGACAAATAAGTGCGGGAATTCGGTTCCCCTTCTGTGGAAATATGGTGGAGATGTGCAACTTCTACAAAACGCACCCTTGTACCTTCTCTCCACACGCCATCCGCGTGTGGAATGCCTTCCGACTCTTATGTCACCGCCAGCAGTGGACGTACAGTCTTCTGCTGTTCCGCACTTTCTACGGCATGAAGTGCAACAAAGCTGGTGTCTGCTCCTTCTCCCCTCGACTCCCCAAGTGGACAAAGGAGCAACTTTCACGTTTCGGCTGGGATAGCGAAACTTAGAAGTTCCACAAAGATCGGGTGCTGATTCGTGACTCGGGGTCCAACAACAGCGGATGGAAGAAGTACTACTTCTTCGTCCAGCACAGCTCTGTCCCTTGGCCTCGATGGAAGGTCGTGGCGGACCCTGCCCCCAAGCTCTTGGACTACACTGAGGATGACCTCAATACCCTCCAGATGGTTCAACTCTACCGCTGGGGAGACAACTTCATACCCCTCGACGCCAATAAGCTCCAGGAGAAGAACCTGATTACTATCGGAGTTCGGCTCTTTGACTCTGTTTCCAAGGACTTGGTCATCTGGGTAATATTTCTAACCATCTTGTCTTTTATTTTTGCAGCCAAGAAGGCTTCTCTGTTGACTCATCTCCTTCTGAAGCAGGGCGAGACTGATGCCGTCCAGAGTGGCTCCAAGCGGAAGCGGAAGTTGGTGAAGAAAGGCGCTTCTTCTTCCACTCCTTTATCTGCTGCTCCTCCGACCGAAGAACAGGTCGGGGCCAAGAAGGCCAGGAGGGAGGAGATTGACCAAGCCTTCGGGGTCACTACCGCCGAGGAAGGTAAGCGTGTTCGTCGTGCAATTAAACGATATAAGAAATTAGTTCCCAGGGAATTTATTCCCGCTGACCGGAAAATGCGGGTTCAAGAGATCAAGTATATCCTTCAAGGAGAAATCCCCCGCGTTCTCAAGGCGGGATATTACAACGTCTTTGGGAAGAACCAACACTTCGATCGTCAAATCATCTGGTGCCCTAAAGGTATTCTTCCTGACTTTATTCGTCCCGCCACCGCAGGTCCATCGGAGGCTGTCACTCCGGGGCGTGCTGCTACTCCAGCCCGGGCCGTGACTCCACCGGCGCCAGTGACAGAGGAAACCCCGACGGAAGCCCAGTTCCGTCAGGTGACTGATTTGGAGGCTTCTCCTTCCTCCGAGGAGCCTGCTGAAGGTGGCCTGCTCCGGCGTAGGCGTGGTCGGAGCACCTCGAGGCCTGTCGTGGAGGATGTGTCCCGGAGTCCTCCTCCCGAGTTCCGCACTCCGACTCCTGAGCCACCAGCCGAGGTGGCTCTTCCGGCTGAAAGTTCTGGGGTCATCCCCCCTCTCCCCGTGGATGAAAACCTTTACAAGGTTTTCACCCCCCGACCAGGGGATGATGCCTTGGAACCCGATCGAGTCTCTCCGAGGGGTTCCACTCCGGCGGGGAAACCTTGATCCTGGATTGGCCCTGCATCTGCTGGCGGGGTCAATTCCTCCAGCCTTGAGGCGACCCCTGTCCTTTGCGCGGGAGGACCTTGAGGAGGAGATCCGCGACATGGCTATTCGTCGGATGGAGGTGAAACTTTATCTTTGTTTTATTTTCTTCGTCACTCTTGTCTCCGATTACTGTATCTTGATCTTTTCCTCTCTTCTTTCAGGACACCGCGAACCAACAGCGCTGCTTCGGCCTTATCCTGGCCCTGAAGGGTGCTTTGGAGGCGGCGGAGGCCCAGTCGAACCCTGATGCTTTAGCCAAGCTTCAGGTGGAACTCGACGAGGCAGTAGCAGCCAAGAACAAGATGGCTAAGGAGAAGGCTCTCCTAGATGATATGTCCTCAAGTCTGCTCAAGAAGGTCCACGATCATGAGGCTGTCATGCGTCGGGAGCGGAAGTTGGTCCAGGTGGAGCAGCAGCGGAATGAGGAGGAAAATAAGCAGCTCATTCATGAGAAAAACGTCTTCGCGGATCTCCTCGCGGAGGCCAAGGCAAAGTTTGAGGCGGAGAGGGCTGAGTTCTCTGCCAAGCTGGCTGAGGCAAAGGCTCAGGGCCTCGAGGAGGGCCACCAGCGGGGCTTCGAGGAGGGCCGCCAGCGGGGCCTCGAGGAGTATCGGGACTCTGAAGAATTCAAGGTGGCTGCTGTAGAGTTTTGTAAGTCCGAGGTGGAGAACGTTCTGTTCAATGCTGTCGAAGAGCTCTACACAGCATACGAGGATTCCATCGACTTCAAGAAGTACGAGACCCTCGCCCCCTTCGCGGAGAAATACTTCAACCTCCCCGCGGAGAGTGAAGAGGCCGTTGCCGTGGACCCGACTCCGCCAACTGCGGAGCCTTCCGCCCAGGTCCCTGCGAACTCCGTTCCCTCCGATGCTGCTGAGGATCCACCTTCCCACAAGGACCAAGCTTAATGTTTACATCTTTTAGTCCTTGTTGTCTTTCTCCTTTGTCTCTTGTATCGAACCTCTTTGGCCTTCTGGCCTTTATATAAGTAGTTTCTTTCCATATGTTTTGGCACCGATACTCGTTTGCACTTTATCTAAAGCGGCTTTAAACTCGTTACTCCGAACGTTCCGATGCACCATTTGAGATGGCTTCATACGTTCTTCCGACGCTTGACTCGGGACTTCATCATTTAAGGTTTCTCGTCCCATCGGGACTTTACCACTTAAGGTTTCTCGTCCAAAATCGGGACTTCGTCACTTAAGGCTTCTCGTCCAAAATCGGGACTTCACCACTTAAGGCTTCTCGTCCAAAATCGGGACTTCACCACTTAAGGCTTCTCGTCCAAAATCGGGACTTCACCACTTAAGGCTTCTCGTCCAAAATCGGGACTTCACCACTTAAGGCTTCTCGTCCAAAATCGGGACTTCACCGCTTAAGGTTTCTCGTCCCTGCCTTTCAAGGCCATTTTCACACCCCTTAGGACTTTTACTGCGTCTCTACCGGACGGCTTAATCGTACCTTTTAAGGCTTTTTGCCGCATCATATAGACGACTTACGCGGACCCGTTAAGGCTTTTCCGTACCCGTTAAGGCTTTTGGCCGCATCATATAGACGACTTACGCGGACCCGTTAAGGCTTTTCCGTACCCGTTAAGGCTTTTGGCCACATCATATAGACGACTTACGCGGACCCATCAGGGCCTTTTCGTACCTAGGCTTTTGGTTGCATCATATAGACGACTTACGTGTACCCCGTAGGGATTTTGTCCATACCCGTTAAGGCTTTTGGCCGCATCATATAGACGACTTACGCATACCTCGGAAGGCTTTTATCGTACCTCGGAAGGCTTTTGTCGCGTCCTTCAGGACGTCTTACTAACAGTTTAGAATAAATCTAAAAGTAATTTGATCGGAAACAACTTCTTTTATTCATAAATAACTCAAAATAGGCTTACATCGGATCTTATTGATAGACAATTTGCGCCCTTCACGGAGGCTTAATATCAAACATGATACTTCTTCAAGTGTGCGCCACTGAAGGAATGCTTCAACGTCTTGCCATCAAGGTCCTCTAGCCTGTATGCATTGGGGGCTGGCATCCCTACGGTCTTGTAAGGTCCCTCCCATTTTGGCGATAGTTTGTTGATCCGATCTTGGTGAACGAACTCGTTCCTCCGCCAGACAAGTTATCCCACGAAGAATTGTCGAGATCTGACACGCCGATTGTAATATCGGGCTGTTGCTAGACGCATTCAGGCCTGGACTTCATCAGCCTTCCATCTTTTTTCCTCGAGCAAGTCTAAGTCTAGACGTCTCATTTCCTCGTTTGTCAGAGGCTCGTAATATTTCGCGCGATGGGACACCACCGCTATTTCCACGGGAGCGACTGCCTCCGTGCCCTAGACCAGGCCAAACGGAGTTTCTCCTGTTGATTGCTTGGGTGTTGTTCTCACAGCCCACAGCACGTTCTCGAGCTCATCCAGCCAATGGCCCTGCAAGGAATAGACTCTCTTCTTCAAGCCATCCATCACGATCTTGTTGGCTGATTCTACCTGGCCATTGGTCTGAGCGTGGCGGACTGAAGCGGTCCGATGCTCAATGTTTAGTTCTTCCAGGTACTCCTTCAACTGAGCCCCATTGAACGGAGGGCCGTTGTCGCTGATCAACACTCGAGGAACCCCGTACCGGGATACGATCTGAGTTTGAAGGAACTTGAGGATCTGCTGCCCCGTCGTTCTAGCCAATGCTTTAGCCTCTATCCACTTTGAGAAGTAGTCGATGGCCACGAGCAAATACTTGCACTGTCCTTTCGCTTGGGGAAGAGGTCCCACCAAATCAATCCCCCATTGCGCGAAGGGCCATGCACTCCTGATGGGCATTAAGTCCGCGGCGGGAGCCACGATATTTGGAGCCTACTTCTGGCATGTATCACAGGATCGGACCATCGCGGTCGCTTCCTTGTTCATCGAGGGCCAATAGTAGCATAAGTTCAATGCCTTCCTCACTAGAGATCGGGCCCCTTCATGACAGGCCGCGACTCCTTCGTGTAGCTCCCTTAGGATCCGATTCGTGTCAGGTTCTGCTACGCATTTTAAGAAAGGCTTTACGTACCCTTTTTTGTATAATTGGTTGTCCACCATCGCGTAGTTGTCCGCAATCCGACGCAACCTGACAGCTGCCACTTTATCATCGGGGAGTACCCCCGTAGTCAGGTATGTGACCATCGGGGTCATCCAAGTGGGCTTCTCTTCTTCCTCCGATCCTGTCTCAATAGCATAGATCTCCGCCGGATCAATGTTTGAGATAATCACCTTTTCTAGGAAATGCACCCTCCGATTCTCCTCAGGGGCCACTCCCAGAGCGAACTTGCTTAAGGCATCTGCTTCCGCGTTCTCTTCCCTCGGGATTGCCTCGATATCGAAGCTTTTGAAGCTTCCCTTCAAAGTCTGCACCTCGTGCAAATACTTTTTCATTGTTGGGCTCTTGGCTTCATAGTTCCCCTGGACTTGATTCACGATCAAGCTGGCATCGCACTTCACTTTTAAATGATCAACCCCCGTACCCTTGGCAATCTTAAGGCATGTGATGAGAGCCTCATGCTCCGCTTCGTTGTTGGTGGCTTTGAACGTCAACGCCAAGGCATATCGTAGGGGCTCGCCTCCACCGGGCGGTATCAATATGAATCCTGCCCCCGAGCCTTCTACACTCGATGAACCATCAGTGTACATCTCCCAGGTATTCTCCTCATTTGGCTGTTCTGGCTGTTGTTCTGTTGTCGGGACTTCCTCCATGGTTGCCCCCTCTGCGGGACCCGTTACTTCCAGATCGGGTGCCGTAGACTCAGCTATAAAATCTGCCAATGCCTGGCCCTTAATAGCGGTTCTCGGAGCGAAATGAATATGGAACTCCGTCAGCTCGATGGCCCATTTTACCAATCTCCCCGACGCCTCCGGTCGGTTCAAAAAGTGTTTCAGGGGCTGATTAGTCAATACCGTGACTTCATGGGCATGGAAGTAAGGTCGTAGCTTTCTAGCGGCAATAATCAACGCAAAGAGATACTTCTCAATAGCGGGATAGTTTATTTCAGACTTGGCAAACGCCTTGCTTACATAATAGATAGGCACTTGGTTGCCCTTGACAATTTTAATCAAAACAGAACTAACAGCCACATCAGAAACATCCAAATAGAGATAAAGCGGCTCGCCTGGAACTGGTTTCGCCAACGGCGGAAGGGTACGGAGGTGTTGCTTGAGTGCCTGGAATGCCTCCTCGCACTTGTCGGTCCATTCGAATTTCTTGTGGGCCCTCAGGACATCAAAAAATGGCATGGCTCGGTCACTCGCCTTGGATAGGAAGCGATTCATCGCGGCCAACCGGCCATTCAGCACCTGGACCTCCCGATGAGTCTTCGGGGAATGCATCTCCTCGATTGCTCGCAGCTTCTCGGGGTTCACCTCGATTCCTCTTTGGCTCACCATGAACCCTAGGAACTTCCCCGAGTTTACCCCAAAAGCACATTTGTCGGGGTTCAGCCGAACCTGATGGAACTTCATCCGCTCAAATGCTGCCGCCAAGTTCTGGACATGGTCTCCTGCCTGTCGGGACTTCACCAGCATGTCATCCACATATGCCTCCATGGTTTTCCCCAACATGTCTCCGAACAACTTGTTCACCATTCGCTGGTAAGTCGCTCCGGCATTGATCAATCCGAAGGGCATCACGTCGTAATGGTAGACGTCACTGTCGGCATAGAAGGCCGTATGGGGGGCATCCTCCTTCGCCATCTTGATCTGGTTATACCCGGAATAGGAATCCATGAAGCTCAGCAGCTCATATCCCGATGTGGCATCCACCAGCTGGTCAATCCTCGGGAGCGGGTAGCAATCCTTCGGGCAAGCCTTGTTCAAGTTGCGGAAATCGACACACATCCGCCACTTCCCATTACTCTTTCGCACCAGGACTGGGTTAGCCACCCAAGTCTGGAATCGGAGCTCCTTGATGAATCCAGCATCGAGCAGTCTGCCCACCTCTTGTTGGATCGCGATCCTCTTGTCCGCGCCCATCGGACGTCTTCTCTGCGCGATAGGCTTGATCGCGGGGTCTATCTTCAGCTCGTGCACTATCACGTCGGGACTGATTCCTGGCATATCACTCGGGGACCAGGCAAACAGCTCCTTAAACTCCTTCAGGAGCTCGATCAACTCTTTGGCTCTTTCCTCCGACAGAGCAGACCCGATCTTCACCTTCCTCTGAGGCCCATCGATCTCAACTTCCTTCAAATCCTCCATGGGGGCGGGACGCCCATACTCCTCTCGAGGATCAGCATCAGTCTGAAGGATAGTCATGGCCTCCCTCCTTCTCCGTCGGGTGGCGTTAACGTAGCATTTCCGCGATGCCACTTGGTCACCCTTGACCTCTCCGACCCCATTGTCAGTCGGGAACTTCATCTTCTGGTGGACCGTCGAGGCGACTGCCATAAGAGGGTTGATGGTGGTCCTCCCGATAATAGCGTTGTATGCCCCCGCAGACTCCACGACAACGAAATCCACGTTTCGTTTCTCCATCTTCCAGCCACTACCAAACTCCACCGGTAAGGTAATCATTCCCAGCGGGTAAGAGGTGGAACCAGAGAATCCTACCATCGGGAAGTCCACCTGTGTGAGGTCCTTCTTCGTCTTTCCCATGGCTTCCAGAGCATCCATGAAGAGAATATCGGAGGAACTCCCTCCGTCTATCAGGATCCGCTTCATCTCGAATCCGTCTACGTCCAGGGTCACGACCAGGGCGTTATCGTGAGGGCTCTCCACGCCTACTAGATCCTCCGCCGAGAAAGAAATTACCATTTCCTCCTTCAGGGTCCACGACCGGGACCTTTTGCCTAGCACCACCGCGGCAGATATGCGAAAAGCGTAGTTCTCCCGGGAAGCAGAGGTATCACCTCCCGCCGCCATTCCTCCGTGGATGACGTTGATAGTTCCCCGTCTCTCCTTACGGGCACCTGATCCTGAGGCTTCTTGCTCAACCTTCCTCTTCTTCGGGGATCGGTCACGGGATTTGGAGCGGGATCGTGATCGACTTCTGGAGCGGGATCGGCACCGCCCCCTTCCGACGAACTCTTTTAGCTTCTCCTTCTGGATCGGCTTCTCAATTTCCTTCTTCAACTCCCGACAGTTTTCGGTGTCATGGCCATTGGCTCGATGGTAGCGACAGTAACGGTCAGGACGGCCTCCTAGGAATTCGCCTTCTTTCCTCGGGCGGTATCGAGCGAGACCCTGTCTGTCCATCAGCTAACACAGAGGTCATCGAGCTATTGATGGGAACAGCCCGACCTTCTCGGTTATCCTTCCTCGGAGGACGCTTGTCTTCTCTTTTATCGGGACGACCACGGTTCCTACTTCATTCCGACTTGTCGCTCCCTTTGCGATCATTCGATGGCTTGGACGATAGCTTTCCTCTCCCCGATTTCGGGGGATCGAGCTCTCCGGCAGCAATCTTCGACTCCTGGACGTCGATTTGCTGTTTCACCCTCGCTTGCAGGGCCTCTATGCTCCACACAGCCTTCGCGGCTACGCTGTGCATCAGGTCGGAACCATACGGAGCGCTCAAGTTCCGCAGGAAAGTACGGATAGTCTCTCCTTCCGAGATTTCTTCATCAATCTCCGCAGCACTGGCAGTGAACCGTTGGTAGTAGTACGCCAACGATTCATCGGGTCTCTGCACCACCTGGGTCAAGGACCTCACACTCTTCAGAAGACGCCTCCGACCTTGGTACTGCTTGATGAAGCGATCGTGCATATCAGCCCAGCACGTGATGCATCCTGGCGGGAGGCTGAAGAACCAAGTCATGGCCCTTTCTCCCAGGGTTATCAGGAACAATGAACAGATGAGGTCATCATTCGACGTTCGTCCCATGCAGGCCTGGACATGCCTCTGAACATGGCGAACTGGGTCCCCCTCACCATCGTACTCCTTGATGGTCGGAATACCTAGCCCGGGCGGGGCGACGGTATCTATCAGCCGCGGCACGAAAGGATGGCTGGACCGATCCCTTAGCTCCGATGTTATCTGCTTCTGATCACCCATGCAGATGCTAACGATCTTCACCACCTGATCGGGGGTGATGGGGCCATTCAGGGTAATGGTCCTATTCTGCACTGGTCCTGGGCCGTCGACCACGAACTTCTCCAGGTGTGCTGGCTCCTTACCCTTACTCCTGGGCGGAACCTCCTGTTCCTCTGGGTCTACCCTCGGCGGGGTGGTGGTAATTCTTCTCGCGGAGGCAACTCCTCCGCCCTCCTGGCGGCCTCTCTTTTGTCCAGCAAGGCCTCCATGGCGGCCAAGAACATGGGCATAGCATCTGCTACTGCCTTGGCCAACTCCGAGTTCGAAGACGACCCTTCTTCGCTTCGCGGGACTCCTTCTCCTCCATGGCCCACCGGGTTCGGGGGAGCCTCATCTTCCTCCCTACGCGAGACATCCGGCCTGTTCCTCTCTGTGTCTCGGACTGAGACCTCATAGCCATCACCCTGCCCCCCTGTCTGGGAAAGAGCGGGGTTCTCACCTTGTTCAGCAACACGTTCTGGCAACTGGGAATTCATAGTTCCTGCGGGACGGGAACTACCAGCCTGAACTTGCTTCTTCTTGCCACCACCGGCCATTGATCTGGTAGAAACTATTTTGACTTTTCGTAAGTTCCCACAGACGGCGCCAATGTTGGATCACGGGCGAAGCTCCGTTACGTCCTTGACGGAAAGCTTTGGACTCCTGGGCTCCGCGTAATCCTGCAAAAGGGGATGACCTGGGTGGTGACCCTGAATCCCTCTCCGATGCTTAAATGAGTATGTGATCAATGGGTGGTAAGCAAAAAGTCTAAGCTCGTATTAGGTGATGGTTTTCTGAGGTAACTTCCTCCTTTATATAGGAGGGGAAGTTACTCAGTTACCTGTTACTGCGCCTGGCAGTTTTACCCATGATTCCGTGTATCTCGCCACGATTCCGCATATCTCGGTCGGGATTCCGTATATCTCGCCCCCACGCTCCGCGTATCTTACCCGTACTCCGCGTATCTCGGGCACGCCCTGCGTATCTCGGGGGATTTATCTTTATCTCTAACCGTCTCCCACTACTCTATCTAGTAGGCAGGTTTCTCGGTCTTTATCCTCTGATCACAAGTCCCGACTCCTGTCGAAGACTCCAGAGTTGTCTCATTCTAGATCACCACCCAGGACCTTCAGTCTCTACGGGACAAGTCCAGCCTCTGCGGGGCTTTATTATCGGGGCCTTTACTAAGGCATATCGGGGCCTACTCAGAGGCTTATCATCGGGAGCATTCAGCTCATACATCGGGACCGCTAAAGTCGGGACCCTTCGTGCTGGGCCTCTGGGCCTTCTAGGCTTTTCACGAGGCCCACTGGACCTACTCGCCGTCCATTGGCTGTTAACGGGGCTAACGATTACATCGGAACCCATCAGGCGGTGACCCAGAATCCCTCTCCGATGCTTAAATGAGTATCTCGTATGAACTGGTAAGCAAGAGTCTCAGTATGTAATTGTCAAAACGTATGTGATCTGAGGTAACCTCTGCCCTTTTATAGGCGAAGAGGTACCTCAGTTACCTGGTGAACCGTTGGGGTGGTTAGCCCGTATTCCACTTATCTCAGCCACGATCCCGCCTATCTCGGGCATGATCTCGCCTATCTCAGCCACGCTCCGCGTATCTCGGCCACGATCCCGCCTATCTAGGCCATGATCTTGCTTATCTCGGCCACGCTCCGCGTATCTCGGCCTCAACCTCTGATAGCAAGTCCCGACTAATATCGGGGACTCCAGAGTTATCTCATTGTGTCACCGCTCGGGGCCCCTCGTCATCGTGACAGGGCCAATCATTCTCAGGGATTCATCATCGGGGCCTACTTAAAGGCATCTCATCGGGAGCGCCTAGCTCGCCTATCGGGACCGACTCTGTCGGGACCTTTCATAATCAGGAGCCTTCTCCTTGGCCTTCTAGACCTCCTTTTTAGGGCCCAGTGGGCCTGTTCACCGTTTCCTCACCGTTAAAGGGCCTAACGGCCATAGCGAAACCCATCAATTCACTTGCGTTGCTGTGAAAATTTCGGCCAACACATGTAAAAATCAAGAATATCATATTTTCAAAATCATGAACTCCTAACACATGCTCTGATACCACTGTTGGATTATGGAGTTAAATACTACGGAAACATAAACAAGGTACATGCTAGTAATCAGAATTACGCAGCGGAAGATGTGCACATACCTTAAACCTTTTCCGTAGTCCCAAGATCTTGCTGATGGAGTTCTTGATCCACCGGATGGAACCCGTAGAGGTTCTTGTTAAGGAAGCCCTACGCGGTATAAACTCCACAGCAAAGCCTCTGATCGATTCTTGACAGGGACAGATCTCCGGAGTGTTTTGCTCAAAGCAAATTGGCACACCCTTGGTGACTTGTGTGGTTCGGCCGAAGTAGGTGTTTATAGAGGGGAGGGATTTTCTCTCAAATCACCACAAATGAGGAATTGTGAATTACCCTAATAAAACCCCTAACACTCCCTATTTATAGGAGTAAAGTGGACAAAAGCCCACTTTGCCCCCTACAAGTTTTGGCTGGCCTATGTAGTATAAGGGAGACCCAATTTTGGGTCTCTCATGTCAATTGGGATTTGGGTCAAGCCCAATTTCCCTATTGTGACATTTACCCAATTTCTTAGGTAACATATACATACTAATGGGCTTCCATTTACGGCGCACAATCACCATATGTTAACAGTATCTAAATCTTTTTCCTTTTTACAATATATTTTCATATCCGTAGAAGTGGCAATAATATCAGATTTTGATGTCTTAGTATTATTTATTTATGGTGGATTGTTTGATTCAACAACTGGTTTATATGCTTCAGGTGGGCAGTTCTTGTAGAAGTATAGTGACTGATTCTTGTAGAAGTATAGTAACTGCTGCATTGCTTTTGCTATAGTCTCACTGATTAGCTAGAGCTATTTTTTTTTTTTTAGTTTCCCGCGGGGTGGTCCTAGGGGGGCCCTCATCAGGAGAGCAGCACCCGTATCATGTTTGCTCTACACCTAAACTAATCCCCACTCACACCGGGTCAGCCCGTAAGGGGTAAAGTGCTGGCCATGAACAATTTTTCATTCCTATATTCACTAGCGGGGATTGAACCCCTGCCCACTGGTTAGCTAGAGCTAGTTAATTAGTTAACTTAGCTTACTTGTTGACTAAGTTAACTATTACCATATATATAGTAGACATTGTAATACTTTGAACTTAACTTGGTTAGTGATGGATATACGCCCGATTTGAACCTGTTTTAATTCGTACTGTCTTACTTTAATCACCCCACTTACGATTACGATTCAAAACTTTGACCCGAACACATTACCCACAACGTGAACGGCCCGAATGAGTAAAAAATGCTCACCCGGACTTGTCCGCTGGCCCGGTCTCACATAGGTGAGATTGAACAGCTGGACCGGTCTCACCTAGGTGAGACCGGGCCAGCTGGCCCAATCCCTCCTAGGAGAGATTGGTCCAACCTGGATAAATCCCAGGTCTAGGGGGTCGGATTTTCCATCCGACCCCGAAGGTCTCGGGACCCTGCCCAGACGCCACTCCCCCTCCCCGGGGTGTGTGTGGCGTCCCGAACCTTGCCTTGGGGACCGTCCCTCGCGGCGTCCCGACACCCTTTTTACCTGTCCAACACTTAGCCAATTTTGCTCACCTTTCCGTGCCATTAAGGGTTTAATCCTATTGTTATGTGTTAAGTAAGTATACTTAGGGATTAACGGTGTAATTAGGCCACCTTAATCCCCCTGAAACCTATATATACTGCTCATGTTCAATTCATTTGGTTCATGTTATATCTTCACTCGTTTTAGCTCTGCCTTCTCTCTAAGATTTTCTATCTTTAAGAACACCGGACTTACTTAGGCGTCGGAGAGGGCTCGCCGAGCACCACCCCCCCTCCTCTCCGTGCTCGGTATCGCCCCTTTGTGCAGGATAGCAAGGAAAGGAAGGGAAGGACGGGAAAACCTAAGGAGATGGATCTCATCTTTGAGCAGACGGATTACAAAAGGCTACCACCTACCCGTGAGAAGGGTAATCGGATTGGAGACCTGCCGACCCGAGACATACGACTTAACACTTGGCAACGTCTGTGGGTTTTGAACAAAAAGCCTAACTATTACGAGTTAGATGGCAAACATATACGTCATTCACGGAGGTTATGGAGCAGGCGGTGAATCTGCAACGAGGAGCCATTACAGGCAGCTAGAATCGACTCCGGCTGCTTTTGAGGGGGGGAAGGACATCAAGCACCTCTTACGCGTGCTAGAAGCGAGTCTATGTGTCCTCCTGATGAAGATGAGTATGGAAGCGGGTTAGACCCATAGGGAATCATGCCCTTAAGCCTAGGCATAAGAAAGGGTTAGAAAACCAAGGCCAAAATTGCTTTATGAAAGCCGGTAACCGGTGAAAGAGTATGAACAGAACCCTTCATCACTACGGATCAGATACAAGAGGGAAAGAATTTCTTCTAAGTCAGTTCCAATAAAAGATGGGAACGGAACGTTGCAACAAATGCAGAAAGAACTTGCAAGAGAGGCATACATGAAACAAGTATGAGATAACACAATCAAAGGAAAGCAAGAGAAGGAAAAAAGAGAAGATACAATTCAATTATCAAGGAAGGACATGGAACATGTGTTACCGAAGAACAACGACGCCTTAGTCATAACAATGAAAATCACTGACATGGACATAGGTAGAATCCTAGTGGATGGTGGAAGCTCACCAAGCATCCTCAGCAAGAAAGTGATTGACATATTAGGTGTGAGACCAAGTAGCATAAAACAAGTGCACTCCACCCTCATAGGATTTTCAGGAGAGCCAACCTACCCACTGGGGCAATCACACTACCTGTGACACTAGGCACAAGCCAGAGGTAGTTGACGATCGATGTTCCCTTCTTTATTATTGAAGGAATAGATGAGTACAATGGATTTCTAGGCACCACTAAAATTAACAAATGGGGCATAGTGCCATCAACACCACATCATAAAATGAAGTTTCCCACAAGCGAACGAGTTGGGGAGTTAAAAGGAAATCAGAAGGTGGCAAGGAAATGTGCAAGGATTGCACTCAGCAAGAAAAGGAAAACAAACAAGGAGGTCCTGTCGATAGATGAGGATCCAAGGGAGGATCACGGAAGACCTGCACCTATGGAGGAAGTGAAGGAAATACTGATAGAGGAACCCGAAAGAAAAGTGAAAATCGGGACAGCCTTGACTGAAGAAGAAGAAGCACAAGTAGTAGCATTGCTAAGGGAGTATAAAGATCAGTTCACTTGGTCACCAAGCGACATGCCCGGGATATCTGAGGATGTAATTTCACACAAGCTCAACATAGACTTGGCAACACGCCCAATAACACTGAAAATAAGGCTAATGGGGGGTAGCAAAAAGATAGCTATCCAAGAAGAGGTGGACAACCTACTAAAAGCAAATTTCTTAAAGGAGATTAGGTTTCAAATATGGGTTGCAAACCCAGTACTAGTGAAAAGGTCAGGCGGAAGTTGGAGAATGTGCATCGACTATCGCGACCTCATTAAGGCATGCCCTAAAGATTTGTACCCACTCCCAAGGATAGATCAGTTATTGGATGCAACGTCAGGTCACGAATTGATGAACTTCATGGATGCATATTCAAGGTACAATCAAATTAAAATGTCCGCCGAAGATGCCTCCCACACGGCATTCTATGCCGACAGTGAAATATATCACTACACTGTGATGCAATTCAGACTCATAAACGCGGGGGCAACGTATCAACGAATGATCAACAAGATATTCAGGGACATGATAGGGAAGACAATGGAGGCATACTTTGACAACATGATTGTTAAGTCCAAGAAGAAAAGCGACCACGTCGAGAACCTTCGCGTGACCTTCCAAAGGATGCGTCAGCATTAAGTTCGCCTGAATCCGAAAAAATGCGCATTTGGAGTACAGTCATGGAAATTCTTTGGATTCATGGTATGTCAACGAGGAATAGAAGTGAACCCTGAAAAATTGCAAGCAATTGAGGTGATGCACTCTCCCACGAAGCACAAGGAGGTATAAAGCTAAAGGGAAGGTTGGCAGCAATTAAAAGGTTCTTGTCCAAAATAGGAGACAAAGCACTACCTTTCTTTGAGGTGCTACAGGCAAACAAGAAGTTTTAGTGGACACCAAGGTGTGAGGAAGCCTTCCAACAACTCAAACAACACCTAAAGACACTACCTCCTCTAGCAAATCCAACACCAGGAGAACACCTTTTTCTCTACATCTCTGTAAGCAACGTTGCGGTAAGTTCAGTACTAGTGAAAGAGGAAGACAATGCACAATTGCCAGTGTTATGTAAGCAAAACATTAGCAAAGTACGAGATCAACTACTTGACAATCGAAAAGTACCTCTATGCATTGATCATATCAGCAAGGAAGTTGAGACCATATTTCCATTGACGTGTGATAACAGTGCTCACAAACCAACCCCTGAAACACCTCTTGCAAAAACTAGACACGCCAGGGAGGCTAATCAAATGGGTAATTGAGCTGAGTGAGTTCCGTATTCATTTCGCTCCAAGAACAGCCATCAAAGGACAAGCACTAGCAGATTTTATTGCAGAATTCACCGAAATCAGTCCCGACGGGGACTTAGGGGAAATAACAAGCACAACCGGAACAAGTTCCAGCCAAGAGACACAACTAGAGGACATATGGGAGATGCACACCGATGGATCGTCCAATGCGGGTGGATCAGGCGCAGGCCTCCTATTGTACCCGCCAGACAAAGAGCACGCCACTGCGTTACGCCATGGCACTTACCTTCAAGGCAACCAATGATGAGGCAGAATACAAGGCATTGATAACAGGCTTGAGAATAGCCAAAGGAGTAGGGGTAAAGCATCTAAGGGTTAAGTGTGACTCTCAGTTGGTCGTCAACCAAGTAAAGGGGAATTACATCGCAAAGTCCGAGAACATGCAAAAACATCTACAGCAAGCCAAAGACTTGATAACAAACTTTGAAAGCTTTGACATTGAATCAGTCCCAAGAGAAAAAAACCATGCGGCAGATGCCCTGAGCAAGCTAGCCTTGGGATCAGAGGCAAGAAAAGAAGCCCATTTTGTGGAACAAAGAACACGATCAGTGATAGAGAAGATGGAAGCCCTAGTAATAGATGAAGGGGAGGCCTGGATGACCCCAATGCGTCAGTATATTAGGGTGGGATGGTTGCCAGTGGACAAAGTGGAGGAAATAAAGATTGAAAGGAGGGCCAGAAACTATGTAATGATGGAAAATGAGCTCTACAAGAAGGGACACTCTACACCATTCCTCAAATGCATAACATATCCAGAAACCGGAAGAATATTTGGCAGAGCTCCACGGGGGCAACGCCGGATGTCACGATGGAGCAAGATAAATAATTCGAAAGGTCTACAATCTGGGGTACTATTTGCCAAAATTGAACATGGAGGCGACGGAAATGGTGCAAAAATGTGAAATTTCCAAAGATACTCTAGAAACATAACAACCCCGGCAGCCAGGCTAAGCTCAATATCAGGAGCATGACCATTCACACAATGGGGGATTGACCTGATAGGCCCCCTACCTATAACAAAAGGGAAAAAACATTCATATTAGTTGCGATAGGTTACTTCTCCAAGTGGATAGAAGCAAAACCGATGGGAAAGACAACAGACGAACAAATCATCAGGTTCATCCAATCACACATCGTCTCAAAGTATGGAGTTCCAAAGGTCATAATAAGTGACAACGGACCTCAATTCAAGAGCAAGAGGCTGCAGTGGTACTGTGAGAGGTTGAACATAGAGCAACGCTTTGCATCATTAAAACACCCCCAAACAAACGGGGAGGTGGAATCGGCAAACAAGATAATATTCGATGACTTGAAGAAGAGAATTCATGCTACCAAGGGAAGCTGGGTAGATGAGTTAGAAAATGTCTTATGGGCAGTGCGAACAACACCAAAAATAGCCACAAGAGAAAAAGCATTCGGTTTAGTCTATGGAACCGAGACAGTAGCACCAACAGAAATGGTCGTGTCATCACTAAGAACCACCTATTTCGAAGAGCATGAAAACAAAAAGGCAAGGCTCTTAGATTTAGAATTAGTAGACGACAAGAGATGGAACTCGGAGGAGGCACAAGCACAAATGCGACTTGTATCCGCAAGGTACTACAATCGACAAGTTAGAGAAAGAAAATTCCATGTAGGAGAATTAGTACTAAGGAAAAATGAGTTCTCACACTTAGATCAACTCAAAGCTATTTCCAAAGTGGGAGGTAGGGATGGGCATAGGACCGGACCGGAACTGGTTTAAGTAGTCCGGTCCGGTCCGAACTGAATTAGATGTTGACCAAGAGTTGACCAACAAAATCTGGACCGTTTCTGGACCGGTTCCGGACCGTTTCAGGACCGGTTCCGGACCGATTCTAGACTGTTTTATGAAAAGCAGACCAGTCCGGTCCAGAACCGGTTCGGAACCGGTCCGACCCGTTTTTATTTATAGATTTACACTAAAAATTAAAACAAAAAACAAAAAACAAGTCCAAAACCAGTCCGGGTAAAAAAAAACCGGTCCAAACCAGTCTGGTCCAGTTTAAAACCGATTCCATCAGAAGTATACAAACGATTATTGGCTCGGTTTCCACTTGCAAAACCTGGTCTGTTTGGAACCGGTCCAGTTCCGGGCCAGTCCGGCCGGACCGGTTTTTTGCCCATACCTAGTGGGAGGGACCATACAAAATAGCGCCAATACCATACGCGAATGCATATCGCCTGGAAGATGGAGATGAAAATATTTCTACAAACACTTTCAGTGAGGGGAATTTGAAGAAATTCTATGTCTAAGGAAACGATACCAGTGAAACACCATATCCTTGGATTTATCTTTCATTTAAGGGTTAACAGGTCTTTTGGTCCATGATGTTTGACAACTTTTGGGTTTTGGTCAATGATGTTTTTTTTTACCTAGTTTTGGTACCATATGTTTGCAGATTTTTTCTAGTTTTGGTCAGACCGTTACATTCCGTCCATTTTTTGACATGTACAAGTCACGTGATCCACCCTAAACTTTCAATTTTGTTCAATTTAGTCCCTCTAATACTTTCCTAACATTTTTTTTGTTCAATTTACCGAAGTTTCAAAAATTCAATTTGACCTATTGTCCAATTGGGGTAGATTTTGAAACTTCGGGACTAAATTGAACAAAAAAAAAGGTTAAGAAAGTATTAGAGGGACTAAATTTAAAGTTTAGAGTGGATACGTGACTTGAATATGTCAAAAAATGGACGGAATGTAACGGTTTGACCTAAATTAGAAAAAATCTGCAAACATATGGTACCAAAACTAGGTAAAAAAAAACATCATTGACCAAAACCCAAAAGTTGTCAAACATCATGGACCAAAAGACCTGTTAACCCTTCATTTAATGCATGTTTCCATTCTTAATTTTCTAAAAACAACCCTCGAGGCAGAAAACTCATGATTCTTTTCCAACTCTTTTGCTACCTATCGTTTTCCCTAAAGGATGTCCTGGACTACCCCCGAGACCTCCTTGAACATAGTTCATGAATGTTTCCAATAAAGAAGATGTTGTTCATCAAAATATTTCATAAGCATGAGATGATCCAACCACCATGCCTCCTTGCTCAGGTATGACTACCAAGTGTATCTCTCTTTCGACGCCCCCAAGAGCGTATCTTGAGAGTAGTTTTAAACTACGAAATTCAGTGCCCTCCAGGAGCCTATCCCGTGAATAATTCTGCGCCCTCAGGGAGCCTATCCCGTGAATAGTTCTGCGCCCTCCGGGAGCCTATCCCGTGAATAGTTATGTGCCCTCCGGGAGCCTGTCCCGTGAAAAAAGTTCGACGCCCCCAAGAGCGTATCTTGAGAGTAGTTTTAAACTACGAAATTCTGCGCCCTCCGGGAGCCTATCCTGTGAATAATTCTGCGCCCTCCGGGAGCCTATCCCGTGAATAGTTATGCACCCTCCGGGAGCCTATCCCGTGAATAATTATGTGCCCTCCGGGAGCCTGTCCCGTGAAAAATTTTGATGCCCCCAAGAGCGTATCTTGTGAGTACTTTTAAACTACAAAATTTTGCGACCTCAGGGAGCCTGTGCCGTGAAAATTTTCGACGCCCCCAAGAGCGTATCTTGAGAGTAGTTTTAAACTATGAAATTCTGCGCCCTCCGGGAGCCTATCCCATGAATAGTTACGTGCCTCCGGGAGCCTATCCCGTGAAAACTTTCAACGCCCCCAGGAGCGTATACTAGAAAAATCTTTACAACGTCCCCGAGAGTATATCATGAGAAAAACTGTCTTTCTTACAAGGCAGGGATATATGATATGACAAACATACAAGTTTGTTCATGATGACATTACAGGTATAAGGATAAACAAAGATACCAAAAGAGATCGAAGTAAAGAAGTACATACATAAGGAATGAGTTCGCAACGAAGGATCCCCCGCAATAAACTAAGGGAAACATCATACAAAGAGCTAACTCAACCAAGTCAAGTATTAAGGCTATAAAAACGCCTAAGTATGAGATCGCTAAAGCAAACTCAATTCAAATGAGAAAGCAAGGGAAAAAAACATAGGCAGAAGACGACGAAAGGACTACGTCATCCCTGACCAAGGACAACGAACCAGGACGGCGGGACTCCGGCGACGGCAGCAGGAACGGCGAGGACAACTGATCTCCGACGACGACAGCAAGGCAGCAATCTCCGGCGACAGGCTACTGTCTGGCGAACTTCCCGGCGCTGACTGCAAGCGAGACGAGCGGGACAACCTCCGGCAGCGACGGGCAGTGCTATCGGCGGAAACTGGACGGCCAAGAGGCCTGGACGACGACGCGAGCTGGACCACGACGCGAGCTGGACGACGGCCGAGAGTGGACACCGGCGAACCTCCGGCGGACGTACGGGAAGGGGAAAAGAAATTTTTCAGTCACTGCACGTATTCCGAAAAAAAACTAATATTTTATTCTCAAATTTTCTGTCCCTTTTTTACATGTAATAGGTACCTATTTATAGGTAAATTGACACCCAAAAATTGGAAATCAATATTCCCTCAATATTCTCCCTATTAAATCCGAATATATATATATAAATATCTATATTATATATTTTCTGATTTATTACATCCCATTATTGCATATGTATTGTCCTAATTTAAACTGAGCCTATTTTTGGCAACACCGTGACCTTCCATATTTATATTACTTCCTTTTTTAAACGCGTTACACATAACATTTTTGACACGTTACGTACGTGTCGCGCGTACCAAAATTAGGTGTTTACAGCTTGCCCCTCTTTGGACGGACTCTCGTAGAATGCATTCGAGGGGGTTGTCCAAAGACGAGTAAACACTAATTTTTGCTAGGAAGTACATCTTCTTCCAGGTCTTCAAGTCTCCAAGGCGGCATTTGGCTTTATTGATCGTGCGAAAAAGTAGAACCTCTGTTGGCGATGCCCCTGTTGGCGGTGCCTCCATTGGTAACGCAGAAAATAGAGCCTCCAGTGGCGTGCGAAAAAGTAAAGCCTCCAGTGGCGTGCAATAAAGTAAAACCTTTGGTTGGTAACAGAAGACCTCTACGTCAGATAGTACCAACAACCTCTGGTGACGACTCTAGTGGCGAGTGGTAACAGAAAAACATCTATGTCAGACCGTACCGGAAAACCTCTGGTGATATCTCTGGTGGCGAATGACCTCTACGTCAGAACGTACCGGAGAACCTTTGGTGATGCCTCTAGTGACGAGTGGTAACGGAAGACCTCTACGTCAAACTGTACCGGAAAACCTCTGGTGATATCTCTGGTGGCGGAAGACCTCTACGTCAGACCGTACCGGAGACCCTTTGGCGATGCCTCTAGCGGCGTATGTCGGAGAAGAGCCTCTAGTGGCGTCCGTTGGAGAAGTGCCTCTAGTGGCGTGACTTGCGAAGGGTGAATACTAAGGCTTCGTTCGTCGGGGGTGACTCTCAGAAAGCTGGAAAACTTCAGATCCTGATTGTCGGTTGTGACTTGTAGGAACAGACTGTAACAGTCCTACTCATCATTTGAGTGGTGATTTGCGAGAACAGACGGTAACCGTCCCGTTTTCCGTGAATTTGACTTTGGAAGAAGCTGTTTGCACATGAGTGTTTGTCCCTAATTTTTGCCTAAATTGCGCAGGGTGCGACAACTTAGCGGGATCTTTTTTTTTTTTTTTTTTGACAATTTTTTCTCTCCTTTTGCCGTGATTGCAATTTCTGAACTTGCAACCATGCCCCTCATTTCCTGATTCTGCCTAGGCCGCCCTTTCGGGTTTTCAACCTAGCGGAAGCACTCTTTATTTGATAGCCGATTAAACGGTGGCTATGACCCGTACTTTATTTTCCGTCTTGTAGCCATTTGGAGTGTGGCTGTGGCCCTTTACAATTTGAAAATCTCGAGTAGGTAGCTCAGGATGTGCTGTAAAGCTTGTCGTCATCGCTACTTAAGGTCCCTCTTTTTTTTTTCCTTTTTTTTTTGAACTCTCCTTTAACCATGACTGTCCTTTCATATTTTCAATCATGCCTCTCATCCCTAACATTTGCCTAAGTCGCCTTTACAGGTTTTCGACCTAGCGGGAAATTGTTTTTTTTTTTTTTGAGGCATAATAACTTTTAAGCGCGTCTGCGTTGATTAGACTAGGAAGGTCTTGACCGTACATATCCGTGATGATCAGCGCACCTCCCTTGAACACCTCTTTGACCACGTAGGGTCCTTCGTACTTTGGCGCGAACTTCCCTCGCGAATCACGATTGATACGCAGTACTTTGCGCAACACCAGGTCTCCTGGTTGGAAATTACGTGGTCGCACCTTCTTGTCAAAGGCCCTAGCCATCCGTTGTTGGTAACATTGCCCATGACATAGTGCCGTGAGCCTCTTTTCGTCAATGAGGTTCAATTGTTCATACCTTTGTCTAGCCCATTCTGCCTCGTCGAGCCCTGATTCTGCCAGGATCCTTGCAGAGGGGATTTCCACTTCCACGGGTAGAACAGCTTCAGTTCCATACACGAGAGAAAACGGAGTTGCCCCGGTTGAAGTGCGGATCGATGTTCTGTATGCCAAGAGTGCCCAAGGTAACATGTTATGCCAATCTTTGTATGTGACAGTCATCTTCTCAATGATCTTCTTTATGTTTTTATTTGGTGCTTCCACCGCGCCGTTCATCTGAGGGCGGTATGGGGACGAATTCCTGTGTTTGATCTTGAGTTGAACACATAAATCGTTTATCAATTTGTTGTTGAGATTCTTGGCATTATCCATGATTATCGTCTCGGGCACCCCGTAACGGGCAACGATGTCTCTTCGTAAGAAACGCTTAAACGCCTTTGCAGTAACTGATGCTAGTGTGACAGCCTCTATCCACTTGGTGAAATAATCAATTGCCACTAAAATGAACCTGTGACCGTTAGATGCATTTGGTGAAATGGGACCGATCACGTCAATTCCCTACATTTGGCGGTGCATGAATCTGACTAGAATACACCTGGCATAAGTGGCATCGACGGATGTGCTCCACGCAGTCTGTCATCAGGGTAGTCCAAAAATATCCCATCCTCATGATTTTTCTTGCGAGCATGTGACCGCTCATGTGCGGTCCACAACTTCCTTCGTGGACTTCCTCCATCAACCGCTTCGCCTCTTCCGAACCTACACATCTCAAAAGGGTGGTATCAAAAGATTTTCTATAAAGAACCTCACCACTAAGAAATTAATTGCATGCCATCCTGCGGATGGTCTTCCGATCTTTGCTACTTGCACCCTCGGGAAACTCGCCTGACTGCAAGTATCTCTTTATATCAAGGAACCAGGGCTCGCCATCTGATTCTTCAAGTGTGCAACAATATGTCGGACGCTTGTTTACTTCAATCTCGAGAGGCTCTATGGAATTCCCGTCCGAGATATTCACCATTGATGCGAGGGTCGCCAACGCATCTGCAAATTGATTTTTACTCCGAGGCATCTGCGTGAATGTTATTTCCTCAAACTTCTCGCTCAACTCTTCAATGTGCTGATGATATGGTTGCAACTTGGGATCTCTCGTTTTCCATTCTCCCAAGGTTTGGAGAATGATCAGCATGGAATCTCCATAAACCTCCAATTCCTGTATCTTGAAATCAATCGCCGCTCGCAACCCGAGAATGCACGCTTCGTATTCCGCCACGTTGATGGTGCACGGGAAGGTGATCTTTGCTGCTACAGGAAAATGTTGACCTTTTGGGGATACAAGCACTGCCCCTATACCACATCCGGTGGAGTTTGCAGCTCCATCAAAATACATTCTCCACATGCTTTCATTTCCTGTTTCTTCCTCCGCGTGAAGTATGTCGCTATCCGGAAGCTCGTGATTTGCTTGACGATCGTCGTCAATGGGAAACTCGGCTAGGTGATCTGCAATAGCCTTCCCTTTTATAGAAGTACGAGGAATGAACTGTATGTCGTACTCAGCAAGCTAGACCTGCCATTTGGCGACATTCTTCATCAATGCCGGCATCTCTAGTATGTATTTCAAGGGATTCAGCTTAGAAATGAGATGTATGGTGTAATACAACGTGTACTGTCGGAGTCGCTGCATTACCCATACTAAAGCGCAGCTTGTCCTTTCAACCTCCGTGTACTTGGCTTCTCCTTCAGTGAACTTCTTGATGAGGTAATAAATGGCGTGCTCTATCTGGACATCTTCATCTAGTTGCCCCAACATGCATCCCAATGAGCCTTTTCGGACCGCCAGATACAAAATGAGTGGCCGACCTGGAGTGGGCGGGACTAAAACCGGCGAATTGACGAGATATTCTTTGATTGACTTGAAGGCATGCTGACACTCTTCATCCCATTCAATTAATGCTTTTTTCCGCAGGAGGCGGAACAACGGTTGACACTTGTTTGTCATGTTGGCGATGAACCTCGCGATGTAATTCAGACGTCCGAGCAAGCTTCTGACGTCCTTGACGGTAGACGGTGCTGGAAGGTCTAGTATCGCTTTGACCTTGTCGGGATCCACTTCTATACCCTTCTTACTGACTATAAAGCCCAGCAACTTACCAGATGTTACTCCGAATGTGCATTTTGCGGGATTTAGCCTGAGTTTAAACTTCTTAAGCCGTTCAAAGAGCATCCGCAGGTTGACAAGGTGGTCTTCATCCTCGCGGGACTTTGCAATCTTATCATCGACGTATACTTCTATCTGCTTATGCATCATGTCATGGAATAATGTCACCATTTCTCTCTGGTAAGTTGCCCCCGCATTCTTGAGTCCGAAAGGCATGACCTTGTAGCAAAACGTGCCCCACATTGTGATAAAAGTGGTTTTCGACTTGTCTTCTTCTGCCATCTTGATTTGGTTGTATCCAGAGAACCCATCCATGAACGAGAACATGTTGTGCCGTGCTGTGTTATCGACTAACATGTCAATATGAGGGAGTGGAAAGTTATCCTTCGGACTAGCCTTGTTGAGATCCCGATAATCAACACAGACTCGAACACGACCATCCTTCTTCGGCACAGGGACAATGTTGGCGACCCACTCGGAGTAGTTGCACACCTCAAGGAACCCCGCGTTAATTTGCTTGATGATCTCTTCCTTGATCTTGAGGAGTAACTCTGGACTCTGCCGCCTTAAATGTTGTCTTTTGGGTTTGAACTTCTCGGTATCTATGGGTAGAGTATGTTGCACAATTGCTGTATCTAAACCTGCCATGTCAGAATATGACCAAGCAAAGATCTCTTTGTACTCGTCTAGTAGCTCGATCATCTAGGCTTTCTGAGAAGGATCAAGGGTTGCCCCAACCTTGAGCTCTCGGAGTTCTTCCTTCGTACCGATGTTAACTATCTCGATAGTTTCGGCCGTTGATGGCTTTCTCTCTTCGAATCTCTCGAGGTTCTCTCTTATTTCAATCGGAACATGGTCATCATTATATTCCTCTGATGGAATCACATCGTCATGGTTTTCGTGTTTTCTTGTATTTTTCCTACGGTAAGGAAATAACCGGAATCAATGCGAATTTGACGAGAAATAAGTGAAAATGAGTAAAATTTGAAATAAAGGGATTTATTTATATTGATAAGATCACGATAATATCCCTCTTTCCAATGCGGGGCTCATGATCTTGCCGCGCAAAGGAGTACAACAGAAACTCATAAATCTTTCTCATCGCTAAGAGAAAGAGCATAAACTGGAATCGAAAACCAATTGGTGATTGCTTCTCCTTCAACAAATGGTCGGACATAGACGCCTGGGGGAACTTCTTCGAGGATGGCTCCCACTGTGGTGTCGGTGATGAACAATCCGGCTATAGCTTGTAATGCTTCATCTTCGTCCGTTCGAATGATTTGAGGTGGCCCTGGAAAGTCACTGACAGTGGTGGGATGTTCATAGGCCTCCACCTTCTAGCGAATCGCCCCCTCTGGAAACCCACCAGTTGTTGTTCCCCACGTGCACTTTGATCATCTTCTTGGAATGGGGAATACCCTAGCCCGTATTTGCATACATTTTCCTTCAGCTGTAGTGGACGCGGAATCCCTTGACACCTGATACCCAGGCCTTGACCCGGGACGAAATTATTCTTCAACATGAACCTTCCTACAATGATGTCTGTTTTACTCAGCGTTGGCTCTCCCCAATCCCTGATGACGGAGACTAGCTCGAAGGAATGGTATGCGGGTGGTTCATCTCCACTAGTGTTGATGACAGGGACCGCCGTTTCCTGATAGATGTTGTGACCACCTTCTCCCCTGATTTCCACGAGGCGATTGTCGATCACGTACTTCATCTTCTGGTGTAGGGTGGATGGAACCGCCCCAGCCGCGTGGATCCATAGTCTTCCCAAGAGAAGACTGAAAACATTCGGGATATCCATGACCCTGAAAGTGACATCAAAAACATTAGGAACAATTTCGAGTTGCAACTCAATCTCTCCATAAACTTCTTTTCTCGTGCCATCAAAAGCTCGAACTGCCGACTTGCTCGTACGGATATGGGACATGTCAATCTTCATTTGCTTGAGCGTGGATAATGGGCAAACATCGACTGCTAAGCCACCATCAACCATGACTTTCGAAAGCACGAATCCGTTACACTTGATGACAATGTGGAGGGCTTTCACATGGTTCCGACCATCGACTCCTAGATCGTCATCCCCGAAATAGATCTGGTTCGAGAATATAGAGCTGATAACATTACCCGTCTGTTCAGCAGAGGTCTCCTTCGGCACTAAGGCTTCTTTGAGCACATTCATGAGAGCGTCACGATGACTTTCTGAGCTTAAGAGGAGAGCAAGCAAAGAGATTTGAGCCGGAGTCTTGCGGAGCTGATCAATCACTTTATCCTCTCCTTCCTTCATGAACTTTACAAAGTCCACAATTTCTTCGTCAGTCACCTTCTTCTTTGGTGTCACTTCTACAGCCTTATCTTTAGCAACATCCTCCATGTACGAACGACCTGAACGTGTCATGAGCATAACACGATCGTCCGGTTTTGCTGCTCCGGTTATCTGAGATTCGTAATTCCAAGGGACCTTCTTGTTGCTTTCATATTGGAAAGGAGTCGGGCCCTGCATAACTAGTGGCAACCTGGCCGACTGTTCAGGCACATATTAAGTATGAATGGCGTGATTACCGCAATAGCGACATCTTCTGACGACTCCTCCTCGAGACAGATCATGTTGATGGATGATGATGAACCAGCATTGTGTTGCGGCAAAGGGTTTGTCTTGACATTAGGAGGAGGGATTGGGTTGAGAATAAGGAGCTTATTGTCAATGAGGTCCTGAATCTTGTGTCTCAGGCGGGTGCACTTCTCTATCGAGTGTCCAGCTACTCCCATGTGGAACTCACATCTTGAGTTTGGATCATCATTGAGTACTCTCGAATCTGGCCTCATGAACTCGGGGCCGATGAGGTTTTGTTCTAACATCTTCTGGTACACTTCAGCCATTGACACAGGTAAAGAGGTGAAGGCCCTTGTTTCTCTTTGTCTGAAATTAGCTCGATTTGCCTGTCCGCCTGTAAAGGAGGGTTGTGGAGCCGGGGGTACTTGAGTCACTGGCTGAGCCGTGGGGGTTGTCAACTGCATTGGGTAGACTGCGCCTACAGTTGCATCTTTCGGGAGCGGCTTTTTGGCGCCACCCTTTTTCAGACCATCTCCTTGGTAGCCTTTGAGAGGATCTTCAATCTTCCCCATTCGAATTCCTTGCTCAATCATCTCTCCGGATTTTACCAGGTCAGCAAAATTTGCAGAAACATGTCCCAATAAATGGGAGTAGTAAGCTCCTTTTAAAGTTCCGATGAACATTGATACTGCTTCTGTGTCTTCCAGTGGTGGTCGGACTCCGGCGGCCTTCTCTCTCCACGCCTGCATGTAGTTTCTAAAGGATTGTCCGCCAGTCATCTCCATGCTTTGAAGATCCATGCGAGTAGGGGCCGTGTCCAGATTGAACTTGTATTGGCGAACAAAAGCGTTAGCCATGTCCTCCCAGGTTGAGATATCACCGGCCTTCAAGCTGACGAACCAAACCAAAGCTGCTCCTTTCAAACTCTCCTGGAACGTCTGGATCAAGAACTCCTCGTACTGCTGATAAGGGGCCATCTTTGCAAGGTAAATTCTCAGGTGGGCGATGGGATTTCCGGTGCCATCATAATTCTCGAAATCAGGCACTTTGAACTTTTCTGGTCTTGACATGTCGGGGAACAAACATAAATCGGAGTAACCAATGCCCCCGTACTGCTCAAGTCCGGACAGAGCCTTCATCTTTTCCTCCATTTTCTTCAAGCGGCGATCTTGCTCGGATTCGATGACCGGTGATGATGTGAATTCATTGGTGCCGGCAGAACCCCCTTTGTTCATGGGCCCATATATTGTTGTTGGATTTGGAAGGATATACGGCTTCGGTGCGGATTGGTCTGGTACGACTAAAGCCGGGGGTTGGTCACGAGGAGGTTCTACCGTGGCGTCGGGAAGCACGGTTGCGGCCGGGATTCGAGGTCCGGTATTTTCTACGGGCGTTTTGGAGGAGGTTGGACTTGAGATTTCTGGTAGCAAGGCTGGGTTTGGGGCGCGGTAAGCTGACTGAGCTTCAAGCAGTGCCATGATGCGTTCCATGCTAGATGACATGTCGGCCATATCCTGATGCATTTTTGCGTTGGCCGCCTCGATCTCGGCCATTCGCTTGTCGTGTTGCTCGATTTTCTCAGTGTTTTCCATTTTAGCCGTTAGTCGCGTTCGTGCCAGTATTAGCTAAATATTTCCTGCAATTGAAAAATCGACGATTCAAAGTGTGGACACTGAATACCATGCATGATTTTTTTAAAATGTGACATTCATCTCAGCGTTTTATTATGAAGGAAACAGTTTTAATATTTAAACTTTAAAACGCTTTACACGACTGCGCATCTCGCCGAGTGCGTCGAGTGCTTGTTCTTTAGTCCTAACGAATGCGACAGAAAAATGTTTTGAAAAAAGTTACAGTCTTCTTGCTCTTCGCTTGAACTTTTCAAGATCAACACTTAGCCGCGTCCTTTGTCTCTCTTTCACCTTAACAGCCCACTGCAGGTGCATAACGGTGGCATTTGCTTTGTCTAGGTATTCCCGTAGCTTCATGACCTCCTCTTTGGCTTTTGTACAGTCTTGGACCCAAGTTGCGCACTGCATTTCTACCCGAGCCGCCAGTGTATCGTACACATCTTCATTAGAGGGGTTTTGAGCTTGTGGCTTTGGTCTGAGGATTTCTGTAGGGTCAATGAGGGACTCCCTTGGGGTAGTATGAAACCGGTAAATGTATTCTTTGGTGGTGCAATACATCCTCTCCTCCTCTCCTAGATCATCTGGCATTTGGATTTTCTCCTCCTCTCGGTCCTCCCAAATCTTTTGAATTTGCTCGGCGCCTTTTTTGAGCACGGCTTGAGTGATTTTATCGTCGTGCCAGTTGAAAACCAGAGAAGATCCCGTTGCGCTTGATGGTATACCTTGGAGGACTCCAAGCTGTCGAGTGACTCGAGCCGGGTAGGTGACCACTGAGCCTAGGTGACTGATTAGAGGAATACCTTTGAAATCTTCGTACTTTAAAAATACGGGTTTTGGTGAAAACCAACGAGCTACCCACAAAATATCTTTAGGTAAAAGTTTCGAAAAATGCTTTTTCCACTCAAGGGCACTCCAACCCCTATTCACATGGTGAGAATAATCTATCACTCTTGATATAATTTGTTGGTCAATGAGGAAACGAAATTTGGGGAAACCCGCGCCAATTTCAACTAAGTTACTTAAAAACCATATTTGTAGTAAAGCTGGACTTGCCCTGATTACCCCTTTTCCTATAGCCTTTACGAGGTTTAGTGACGTGATTGTTTCGGCAAGCAGCGCCACTATGTAACCTCCGCCTTCGACCACTTGAAGGATATCGTGTGCCAGGGCCACGTCTATATGGCTTTTGGAGTGGGGGAATAAGACAGTCCTGAAAAATAGTAGGAGATAGGCGTGGGTTGCTCCTCGGATCGCTCGATCATCTTTCATTCTAAAGTCGATCCATTTTATTAAACGATTGATAGATATGCCATGCTCTACATTCACCATAAGCTCGTCAGCCACCCTATGTTTTTTTAGCTCGTAGAAGGGCAGACATGATGCATCTCTCGGGGGCTCGAAATTGTGGCAGTATGATCTTCCTATTCCACTCGACGCCTTGGACCAGTTGTCCGTATTCTTCCAGCGTGGGGGTTAGCTCTATGCCATTGATGATGAACACCGCCTTTTCAGGGTCCCAAAAGTTGGTTAAGGCATCAAGCATGTGCCACTCTATCGGATAGTCGGGGAGACGTTGAATTCTACCAATGATCTTGGTGACGTATTCTTGCTCTGTGCTCATCATGGCATTCCAGATACGATTGATATCTTCCTTGGGGGCCGGCAAAGTTGTGACGTGCGGGCGTTTGCGCAGTGCTTCCATCCTTACCAAAATGGAGTATAAAGCGTTTTAAAGTTGGTGAAACGAATGGCACTAAATTTTTTGAAAAATGATGATGCATGCTTTGAAAGTAAAGTTTCCACTAATATCCATGCCACAGTTACAATTACAACATTATAAGAGTAAGATTACACATGGACCCATATCCTATACACCATAAAACCTAAGGGTCGAGAATTACAAAGCGAAAAACGAAAACCACACATGTACGCATATCGGCCGGATTGAAGCTTTGGGTAGTGTGTTTTTGGCTTTGCTCTATGGTTGGTTCCACTGACAAGTTCCCGACAAGGTGGTTTCCTCACCCCATCACAGGGATCATAAGACCTTCACAAGCGAGTAGAGTTTATCCGAGCCGTACCGGCGGCCCAGCCGCTCCGGTCGTACCGTACTAAACCTCCGGGGTTCCTAGTCGCCCTGGGTTTTAGGCGTTTGGTTCTTATTCTAAAGTGGTGTGTGCAGGTTTTAATCAAGACGAACAAACGTTAGTAAAAACTCGTACAAAACTGGAGTAACACTTATACAAGCTAAAACATGGCAAACATGCAATTTTAACAAGCCCGAACCCTCTAAGTTAGTTCCCCAGCAAAGTCGCCAAATTGTCGGACCTAAAATCTGACCTATGGCGAATTACGTTTTGAAAAACGTGCAATTTTAAAAAGAGTCGCAACTAGCTAATTACGTCTAACTAGAAACCTAAATTACCTAGGTAAAAACAAATTAGCACCTAAGCAATTAATTGGTCTGCGTTCAAAGATTTGGGTTCGGGGGTTCTGTTACGAATTAAAAAATATTTTTCTAATCACGCCCTTTCGTTACTTAATTAACATACTTGCCAGTTTCAAAATTACACTAACTTCATGCAAAATATTTAACATTGGCAAAATTAAACCTATAAAACCTATTATGCGTCTAGATTCCCTAATTGAAATAAAATCTAATTAACGTTAAACATGCTCAAAAACCTAGCACAATTTAATAATCACACATTATACACATATATTCATTAGGCATGTGATTTTACTAATCTACATTTAAACTAGTTAATTAACATGATATGATAATAACTACACTAATAATAATAATAACATAAATAATAATAATAATAATAATCTCAAAAAAAACAAAAAAAAAGCCAGCGGCACCTACCTTCGTCTTCTTCAACCAGGGATTGGGTGGGAACGGCGCCGGCGACAAGGACCAGGACGGCGGGACTCTGGCTACGGCAGCAGGAACGGCGAGGACAGCTGAGCTCCGACGACGACAGTAGGGCAGCAATCTCCGGCGACAGGCTACTGTCTGGCGAACTTCCCGGCGCCGACTGCAAGCGAGACGAGCGGGACAACCTCCGACAGCGACGGGCAGTGCTATCGGCGGCAACTGGACGGCCAAGAGGCCTGGACGACGACGCGAGCTGGACGACGGCCGAGAGTGGACACCAGCGAACCTCCGGCGGACGTACGGGAAGGGGAAAAGAAATTTTTCAGTCACTGCACGTATTCCGTAAAAAACAAATATTTTATTCTCAAATTTTATGTCCCTTTTTTACATGTAATAGGTACTTATTTATAGGTAAATTGACACCCAAAAATTGGAAAATCAATATTCCCTCAATATTCTCCCTATTAAATCTGAAAATATATATATTATATATTTTCTGATTTATAACATCCCATTATTGCATATGTATTGTCATAATTTAAACTGAGCCTATTTTTGGCAACCCCGTGACCTTCCATGTTTAAATACTCCCTTTTTTTAAACGCGTTACACATAACATTTTTGACATGTTACGTACGTGTCGCGCGTACCAAAATTAGGTGTTTACACATGGTAATCCTACAAAATAGAAAGGAAAACAATCGACTGAATTTGATTGCCTAACATACTAGGCAGCTAATGCAAAAAACACGAGAAGAAGGCATCTACAAAATGGAAACTGGGTAGCAAAAAACGAGGCATATGCCCCAAGAAAAATAACACCTATGTTGCATAACCACATACACCATCGGAAAGATAAGTCCACTAATTCTTCAACTTAGCAACATACCTTAAGGCGAAATCGGACACATCATCAGATGAGAAAACGGAAAAATCAGGAGAGACGCTTAGCCACAAAGCAATGAACAACAATAGCAACCTGGTAGGACGAAGAACTCTTATACTCAACAATAGCGTGTTCTTGTTCCACCATACGAAACACCTCCTCAAGTAAAGCCAGCTCAGCAACCCGCAACACTCTATCACGCGCAGCTTTCTGTCGCAAAGCGGCAATCTTAGCTTTAAGAAGAACAATGCAATCTTGTAGATCACGACACTCCAAGTCTGTGATACGACCATGCTCCAAACAACTAATGAGTTCAGAACTAAGAGAAACATAGGCATCTTCATGCGCCTTCCTCTCCTCTGCAGGGCCAACAACAAGGGAGGACAAGTTAGTAATATCAGCAATACCCTGATGCAGAGACTGGATGTAAGGATAACAAAGATAAAAGACAAAATAAAAAAAAATAAAAACAAGGATAGAAGAGGAATAATACGAGAGCATAACGAGACAGTGCTTCATGTACTAAATGGCGAACCATCTCCGGCCCATAGGGGGAGGACACACGATCATTAGGAGGAACAACAGATTGCAAAACCCGGACTCCAACTTCAGGAGTAAGCAAAGAAAACTGATTGTAAAAACGACACCCACACTCGGAAAAAGGAGACCACTCGGAACTGACAACACCATCATAGGAAGAACGAGTCAAGTCCTTCCGGCCTAGCAACAGAATCGGATTCTACCTACAAGGAATAATACTAAGTCAATCAAAGTTATACACTAATGAGAAACACATAATCTAAAACATACCAAACAAGTGAGATGGGACGACTGGAACCTGCACCCTCGATTCGGGGGCATGGACAGGGGGAGAGGATGATATCATAACACCAACATTAACCCCACTCCCATCCACAGGCTGATTTCTCACACTGCAGAAAGGGGTTAAAGTATCAACACCAGCGGGAGAGGATCTTTTGACAATCAAGGGTCCGGTCCCGGAATTAGATACCCCCACCCGCAACGACCTCTTCCTCCTCATCAAGAGCTTAGAAGATTCACCAGCTACAAGAATACACCTTAGCTCAAAGATGATGAAAAGGGCGTCATATGAGTGGGATGAAAAAAGTAATTCAGTCATTTTTCTTAAACAACAAGAGGACAGTCAAGCACAGGGGGCAAACACCCAAGAAGGAAACCCTACCACACTTAAACAAAACACTTGAATATCAAAGAGACGAAAGCAAGTCGGCAGTGAAGAAAGTTAAACATGGTCCCACCACCGTGAGGTCACAGGAATCAAGAGACAAAATAATGAATGAGGCAGTCAATAGGAAGATAGGAACCTAGAACGGACCAAAAGAAATAAAGCCGTGCTTCTAAGGAACGACATTTACGCCAAAAACAATCTATGTACCTTGTCGTGGCACGCACCTAGAGGAGCAGAACTGATCGAAAAGCCCGATCACCAAAGGAAAAAGGATAAGGACGACGAGAATGAGGTAATTACCTATTCCCTTTTATAGTAGAGGAAATTACGGTTTTCAAAAATCTGAATCTACACCGTTTAAATCTAAAATGGAAAAATCCAAGGGTCGGAATTAAAGACTAATGCCTTTATCTTTATTCAACTATAGTAAACATAATCATTTACTCAAGTTAGCATTTTATGAGCATATATTTCACATTCCCATACTTAGAAATATTTTAGAACCAATCTAAGTATTTTCCCCCGGCCAGGGCTTGTCCATGCATGCACACACATTAGTATAAGATTGAATTGCATTAGTCCATATCCATGATTGCATTGCACTACCATGTATATTAGTATCCCTTAAATATGAAGAGATTGAGTTATCATAACATCCATATCTTACGAACACGTGCCCAGGCGCGTGTGCGTTAACTCTAACGTTTATAATTCCTCTATTTTGAGAAACGGAGGATGAGGCCCGGGAAACGCGCCCACGAACAAGCAAAGGATTCGTAAAGAGGTAAAATCATGATTGCCAATTGTGTGTATCATCCCATAAAAAAATAGAGTCAATCAAAGGTTAAGCCATTGGTTGACTCGGGAGCATGTGATGGATATACGCCCAATTCGAACCCGTTTTAATTCAGACTGTCTTACTTTAATCACCCACTTACGATTACGATTCAAAAATTTGACCCGAACACATTACCCACAGCGCGAACGGCCCGGATGAGTAAAAAATGCTCGCCCGGACTTGTCCGCTTGCTCAATCGCTCCTAGGAGGGATTGGTCCAATCCAAGGTCTTGGGGGTCGGATTTTCCATCTGACCCCGAATGTCCCGGGACCCTGCCCAGACGCCACTTCACCTCCTCGGGGTGTGTGTGGCATCCCGAACCTTGCCTTGAGTATCTTCCCTCGCGGCGTCCCGACACCCTTTTTACCTATCCAACACTTAGCCAATTTCGCTCACCTCCCCGTGCCATTAAGGGTTTAATCCTATCGTTATGTATTAAGTATACTTAGGGATTAACGGTGTCATTAGGCCACCTTAATCCCCCCGAAACCTATATATACTGCTCATGTTCAATTCATTTGGTTCATGTTATATATTCACTCGCTTTAGCTCTGCCTTCTCTTTAAGATTTTCTCTCTCTAAGAACACCGGACTTACTTAGGCATCGGAGAGGGCTCACCGAGCACCCCCCCCCTCTCCGTGCTCGGTATCGCCCCTTGTGCAGGATAGCAAGGAAAGGAAGTGAAGGACCGGAAAACCTAAGGAGACAGATCTCATCTTTGAGCAGACGGAATACAAAAGGCTACCACCTACCCGTGAGAAGTGTGATCGGATTGGAGACCTAATGACCTGAGACATACGACTTAACAGTTAGTATAATGATTATTTTTACAATCCAAATCTCTCTCAAATTTCTCTCAGTTTGCATGGTATCAGAGCTAGCCAAGTTCATCGAGATCTCGTTTTCTTCGATTCAACTTCTTGAATCTGACTATTTGTGATCGAGTTGATTCACTTTCTTCGATTCATTTTCTATCTTCATTTCTGGTGATTCATTTTGATTCAGTTTCAAGATTTGGTATATGCAGTCATCGTCTTCATTACGTTCTTGATTTTAGTTCATAGTATTCTTGAGCTTCTAAATTAATAGTAGATCAGATTGTCACACCAGTTGACGATCCATTCTATCTACATCAAGCTGATACCACAGGAGACCTATTAATTCATTTCCAGCTCCAAGGATCTTCCAATTATCACATCTGGAGCACCTCGATCAAAGAAGGATTACTTGTCAAGAACAAGATTTGTTTCATCGATGAAACTTGTACTTGCGATTCAATTCCAGTTGTTCATCGAGTAAAATGGGATCGTGCTAATGCCATAGTCAAAATGTGGTTGTGCAATTTAGTAGTTAAGGACTTGGTTGCTTTTGTTTTCTACAATCCAACGACGCAGTCGATATGGACGACTTGAAGGAAATGTTTGACAAAGTGGATAGCACGCAAATCTTTCAAATTTTTTGTCCATATGCCAATCATTCAATTGAATCAAGAGATACATCACACTTCCTAAGGTAAATCATCCATAACTGAGTATTATGCAAAGCTGAAGCAGCTATGGGTTGCTTTGACTGCGATGGATGAGTCAACTATGCAATGTGCTGCTAACAATACTCTATTGAATGCAAACAAGGAGAAACATAAGTTAATGGCTTTCTTATAAGGATTGAATCAATGTTCAAAGTAATTTGTTGATTAGACAACCATTGCCTTGTCTAAGTGTTGCTTTCTCAATTTACAACAAGAGGAGAGTCAAATATCAATCTCAGTCTCGTTTGTTGATGGTTCAATTGATAGTACCACTCTGTATTCATTGAGAAATAGTGGAAGCTCTTGAAATTATTCTAGAACTTGAGGTTAGTCTCGTGGAGGCAATACAAATGGATCAGATAATAGTCAGTTTCATGGGAGAATTGACAAAACCAATTAGTTGTGTAGTTATTGTGGTAAAATAGGGCAAAAGGTTGAATACTTGTTGGGTCCAAAATGGAGTTCAACATGAAAAGGAAGTTGGCTTCGGTAAATGGAGTCTTTGAAGAAGATAACCAGGCAGTCATTGAACATGTAGTTGCGGGTGACAAGCGAATTTCTCACGCTACCTGTTGGATTAAGCCCGTCGAGGTTCGTCCATAGAGTGCGCATTCGAGGTCTTGATCCTGTGAATGTGCTAGCCTTCTCCTTATGCTCCGGTAGACCTGCAAATAGGATTGCGACGGAGGGGGGTGGTTTCCGGCGAACCCTCTCTAATGCTTAAGTAAGAGCTCGGTTTCTAGAGAGATAAAGTAGAGAGAGGTCAGAGCATTCGGGATTCACTTACCTGGAATGAAGAATATGAGGGGTATTTATAGAGTTTTGGGATTTGGCCACGCGGGGCCCGTCGGAGAGTGGTAGGGTCCAAGGAATATTCCCTTTGGCAATAGGGAGGAAAGGTATGCCCGTGGGTCGGGGATGCGTAATTCGGTCGTGTGGATATCCGAGTATTTGTTGATGTTACCCGGATCTAAGGGGCCGACTATCGTGATATTTCGGCCCTATTTTGACAGGCTAGTCCGGTGTCTCGTGCCGGACTAGTCCGGCGTCTCGTGCCGGACTACTAGTCCGTCGTCTTGCGGCGCACTAGTCCGGTATTAGCCGGATTGGTTTTTAGCCGTGTTAGGAAACCGGATGAGCCTTAATGAGGTCCAACTAGGTGTATATCCATCACTTACCCCTGAGTCAAGAAATGGTGTAACCCTTCCTTGACTCTATTTTTGACTGAATTTAAACCCGAGTTGTGACCTTAGACGATATATTACCTTTTTACTGAGTTTGTCTTTGTCGGTGCTTATTGCCCAACGTCTGTCTCTTTTCTTCTATGTCTATCTGTGAAACTTATCGAAATCATAGATACAAAAATATGCACAAGTGTTGGATAAGTCACAAGTGTATAATCATATGCTTATATAAGTGTATATGCCTATATGGACGTATGTCTTAGCATGTAATGTAGTGCAGTGCACAACGTAGGTGCGTACGTGGTGCTATCATGGATGTATGTAAAGGACTTGGTAAAAAAATATGTATATCAATGTGAGAGCGTGCACATGCAGTAATCATTAAACGTGAGGAGGTATGGCAACAGGTCCTGGGGCCCCGCTGACCCGCAGGGCCCTGACCCGGTTTTGACCCGCCGACCCGCGGGTCACGGGACAGGTTCGAGGCGTTGCGGACCCGGGGCCGGGTCTAGGGGCGCGGGGCCCCGCTGGTCGCCCCACATAATTAAATGCAAGAATCTCTAGCTACTCACGTAATCAACGAAGGGGATGAAGACTTCATGGGGCGGGGTAGGGCCCCACTGGTCGCCCCACAGAATTTTTTGGCTTACAATACCCGCCCCGAGGGGGTGTAATGGGCAGGTTCTGGTCGACCTAATTGACCCGCGGTCGGGTCCGGGTCTTGATGATACCCGACCTGCCGCGCTCCGCCCTGCCGCGCTCCGCCCTGCCGCGCTCCGCCCTGCCGCGCTCCGCCCCGCCCCGCCCTGTTGACATCTCTAGGAGGAGGGCTCTCCTAGGCATGTAATGAAGCATTGTGTGTAACACAGGTGCCTAGATGTTGTTGTGCAAGACATAGGTTCATAAATGCTTTCTAAAAAATATGAGCATTGGCATGGATGAGTGCACATGTATCCACAATGCAACGTTAGGAGAAAGCTCCTAAGTATGTAACCAAAATATTGACATTCCATACAATACATACATGCGTGTCAATTGTCATGAAAAATTTCTAAGGGTTTGGGAACACTAGCATTGATGTACATGAGTCTACATGTAAAAAGACTAGGGAAAAAAATCTCAGTGTTGTGAAACTCTAGTAGTAAAGAATATCTATGTTCATATGTAATGATTATTAAAAAAATTCGAAGTGTTGAGCAAACACTAGCGACAATGCATATATATGCATGTATGTAAATAATGATCTCATGTGGATAGTGTTTCGTCCAAACCCGCTTGACGTAACGGACTCGACGAATCTTCTACTTGATCGCTGTGTTAAGTCCTTCAATTTGCACTCCTGACTTGCGAACCTGCAAACAGGGGCAGTAACCAGCACGGGGGGGGGGGGGGGGGGGGGGTTGGTGCCGGTTGAGCCCTCTCCGATGCTTAAATGAGAATTGTAGAGAGAGAAAGCTAGAGAGAAGTCAAAGCTTCTAAGCCAATCTCAAGTGAAAGTAAAAATGTCAAATGGGTAGCCTAGGTCCCTATTTATAAGCAAACTTAGAACCGATACCGGTTTTTGTGCGGTTCGACGCCGGTTTAAAGGAAAGTGTGAACCGTCGTCTGGTTTGATCAAGATTGGCTATTAGAAAACTCTAACTTGGTGTAAGAACACAAATGGAACACTCGCGCGACTAGGATCACGTCGGGTTCGGACGATCCCGGTGCGATCCAGGTTGTCTAGGGCAATCCGGAGGTCAGGTCCGGACGCGTGTATCGTGCGTCCGGACCGTTTTAAACCTTAGGAGCGTAAATACGATTTATGTGATTTTGACGTGTTTGCGAAGTCCGGAATGTAAATACGAACCCGAATTGGGCATATATCCATCACTTGCCCCCGAGTCAAGTAATGGCTTGACCCTCACTTGACTCTATTTTATGATAGGATACATGTCCAATTTGGGTCCGATACTGACCTTGGGCGTTGATTTATTGTCGGTTGGGCACGCGGGCCTTGATTTCGCCTAACTTTATTTTTCTTGGCGATTATTTTGATATCTGCTGACAGGATTAGTGTAACAGGTATGCATATATACAACTGACATATTCGGCGAGTTATAAATATATGCAATCATGTTCATGGATGTCGACATGCATAAAAATGTATCCGTCATGGGTATGTTAACAATGGATGTATCTGATACGCGCGTGACGGGTGCGGTAATAAGGATGTACATGATGTAATGACGTGTTATTGATAATTAAATCATGCAATCAATTATGTGATGATAAAAATGTGGATCATAGATTAAGATAAATAAATTATATGGATGTATAACACATGAGCATGATTTCATACGTCGAGTTTAAAAATGATGTATGTTGTAACAAGGATGTAAAAAAACTTAGTTACACTACTAAGGACTTGTAGAAGATAGAGAGGGATCAAGGATTACCCATAGGAGTAAATACTATTAGTGGAAATATGAGAGAGAATATCCATAAACCTCCACACTTAATAGTTTTTAGGAGCACTCTCATTTCTTGAAGAAGAAGAAAATTTGGTGTAGTAAATTGGAGGCCAAACAAATTTGAAGACCAAGCAATTTCCGGGCAGCCATCTAACCATCATCAACGGCGAGATTTTCGGCAGGAGGAGGAGGCTACGGCGCGGCGAAGCACGGCGGCGCGTGACAACGGCAGCAGGCGAATTTGGCGGCGGCGGACAGCTCTCCGACATCGTCTCGTGGTGGTGAGTCCCATTCCTGGTATGGCTAAACCATTTGCAACCTTATTTAGGCTAAATTGAATCTTGATTGTCTCGTGAAATTGATTACTCTAGTATGCCCACAAGGTGTTTGATAAAATTCCTACAAGAGTTTAGTTCCACAAATCGACCAAAATTTTGGCTAAGTGCTGAAAATTTATTAACATGATTGTAAGTAGTAATACTCCCCTCGTGTATGGTGATCATTGTCGACATGTTGCACCATGATGTAGATAGTGTTCGAACATGCTTGATGTTGATAGTTTATAGTTGATCATTGTTATCTCCTTCATGATGAAACACTTAGAGAATATTTCTTGATGGTTGATGTTTACTACTTGACATTCGTCGTCTGTCGACTGTCGTCTACTACCATAGTGAAACACTTAGAAAATATTTCTTGATAGTTGATACTTCTTATCTGACATCTGCCATCATGGAGAAATACTTAGAAAATATTTCTTGATTGTTGACGCTTGCTATCTGACATTTGTCATCATGGAGAAATACTTAGAAAATGTTTCTTGATTGTTGACGCCTGTTATCTGTCGTCAGTCATCATGGAGAAATACATAGAAAATATTTCATGATTGTTGTAGAGGTTGAATTTAATCTTCTCTTGACTAAACTCATGAGTAGGTAAGAACACATGTCATAGATGTGCCCATTGCACGCGTGCTCACCGCGCGTGTTACTTGTTGTGTACATGATCATAACGTACGTGATGTAGTATCTTGAACACTTATAATTTCTCAAGCGTGTTAAAGCATGTGTTTTAGTCGTTAAGCAATAGTGTAGCATTATGTAAGCGCGTCGTTTGTCATGTACGTGCTTGATGCGCGTGCACTTAGCGCTTGTGTTGTAACCACTCGAACACTTACATTTTTTCCTCGTATGTAAATATACATGTTGTAGACCTGCATTAATTAGAAGATACAAGCAAGTATAAATGTTAGTGCCATAATCGTATTTCACTTGTTTCCTTAAGTAAAGGCGTAGTATCACATAGATGCGCGTAGATGCCGTAGAACACATATGTGTCGTGACGACCCATGTCGACATAGAGTTGCCCTTTGAGGGGGATGTTCACTATGTGATGTATAGAGACTAACAAGTCTATATATATGTGGTTGTCTCCATATGGAGAGTGTTCGTAAGTTGGTGTCTGTATGAGTGACTGTCGCGTACGCGTGAGTTGATCGAGTTGTTATCTGCTTTTGCAGGTTAGGTCGTCCAGACTGTTTTTCTTGAGTTCGTGCTTGCAGCTGATATGAGATAGCTGCTATGAGTTAGTCTCCCATTCCTGCCCCGTGAATTACTTTATGTTCAGATACCAGGGACGAGTCAGAGGCCAATTTGATAGCGTATTTGGATAGCGAGTTAGGAGCCAACACTGATCACACCCTGGAGTCTGCAGAGGTGACTCAGTTATTTTGTAACAACCGGATAAATGAAGAGCGATATATGTTCGGTGCATCTTCCTCCGGACTCTGTCCATACTTGGAAGTTGTATTCCCTTATGACGTGCTTCCAGAAGTTACCCCAGGACAACCCACAGTACCTCCTGACGACATGTCCGTTGTTTACTTGGGGCAGATTCGGGAAGGCTTACGCTTTCCTTATTGTCTAGATTTGGTTGATCTCTGCCAGTTTTATCAGATCTTGCACCTGGATCTTGCGCCTGCGGGACACCGTGTGTGGACTTGTTTCCGAGTATTATTTCACCAGCAGTCGTGGCATTATTCTACGGTTATCTTCTGTTGCTTCTACCAACTTCTGCGTCCGGATGTAACAGGGTTGTGTGGCATGAAGATGCGTTGGCCTTGTTTACAAGAGAAGGGGTTCGCAACACTTGGGCTTGAAGACGCAGAGTGGGATAGTGATGCCAGGCTTGCTGCGAAGGCTGACCGTTCCGGTTCTCATTGGCGACATCAATACTTCTTTGTGTGTGATGTTGGCACTACTTGGGATACAACACATGTTACAGAGGCTGATCCTGCCCCTACCTTCTCTGAGCTCTCTTCTGCGGACAAGAAGGTTCTAAAGCACATATTTCAGTATCAGCAGGTGCGCACATATCAGTTATTATTGCGTGCATCAGATCAGGATTTGATTGATGTCGGGATTCATGTGCTTTCTTCTGGAGATTCGGTATGCTGAAAGCTTTTATAATTCCTATTATGTTGTGATGTAGGTTGGTTTGATGGAAAGAGCTCGTCCTTGCAAACAGATCCTGCTCGTGTTATCTCTTCTACTAAGAAGGTCGTGTCGCCTGCTGTTCCTCCTGCACTTAAGGCTCCCGGACATGGTCGTGGCAAGGATTGATGAGTAAGATACTTCCTGGTGATTTTATTTTGTTTTGCTATTCTTCCATGTTGCTGTTTTTAACCTGTATTTGTTTGTAGTTCGCTCGACTCTCGTGACTGAGCACGTTGTTCCTGCTCCGAACTCTAGCGTACCTGCTAAGAGATCTGACGCGGTGGCGTGTGCCTCGAGTGATCATTAGCGCACTAAGGTCGGTGTGACAAGCCAAACTCCTTTTTGTGGAAAAGGAAAAAGAGTAGAATGTCGCACAGAGGTGGCTTCTGCCCCCCAGTCGAGGGATCGACCCGCGGAGGAGCGTACTCCTCGCCGAGATACCATATGAATAGAGAGGATCTTGGATGAATATCAAAATGTATTAACAACCAAAATCAGTTTGTACTATTGGTAAATCAAGGTATATATAGGAGAATAGAGCATCTAACTAACTAACTAACTTAGAGTGTAAGTAAGCTAGACTAGTATGCATACATGTGTTAAGTATGGAAAGTATGGAATATACATTCCTATAGTATCACGCACTTCTTTCTTTTGCTATCCTTGCATTATTTTAATTGTTGTTTACATATCTCCATGGTTATTTGTTTTACAGCGCTCTCGGCGCTTGGACGTGCTGACTTGATTCGTCCTTTGGAAGGCGACATTTTTGGGAGTGATTGGACGCCCTTTACTACCGGTGGTCCTCGATTTTCTAAGGATTCCAAACTTAGCATTCCGGAGGTAGGCGTACAAGTGCTGCAAAGGTGTGTCCCTCCTAGTGATCGACGTATTCAGCCGTCGACTGATGAAGAGGCGCAAGCCTATGTTGAGGGTGCATTGACTCGATTTGCTCCTGTGAGGATCAATCTTCGCTTTATTCATTATTTGTATGAACGCATGTATTGTTATGACTGTTGGATTACGGGGACGTAATACTACAGAATGCTAAACGTGTACTAGCAAGAAATCTAATCTACGCAGCGGAATTAGTACACATACCTTTTAGCTTTCCTGCCAAGAACGATGTGGAGGGAGTTCTGATCCTCCGGTCGGAACCACGTGCAAGTTCTTCGTTAGAAGAAGTCCCACGCGATGTAGCTCCACAACAAGACCTCTGATCGATTCTTCAACGGAGATGGAACCTCGGACTTGATGTTGATGGTGCCGAAATATTAGACTAGGGTGACAAGTTTTCTCAATGGAGATCCTTGTTCTTAATTGTGTGTTTAAACTCTTAAGAGTTACCCCTATATATTGTATTGGGTGGAGTTGCCAAAAGGCAACTCCAACTAATGTGGTACTAGGGTTTCGGCCGAACCATGCATAATAAGGGGGCAGGCCCATTTTGGGCCTCCCTTGTCAATTACTAATTGGATTTGGCCCAATTAACCCAGATTGACAATTACCTAAATAATTAGGTAATTCCCTTAATTAACGGGCTCCTATTACGGCGCCACGTCACCATATGCTAACAGCTCCCACTCGCCGGAAAGGGTGGGTGCTCGTTAATCTATACGGTTACGCAATAGTATCAACATCTCAGTCTTCAGTCTTCGTCTCCGAATAGTTCATATGAGGCTTGCCGTGTGACCGGCGGATACAACGGGCATCGTGCTACTCATCTGTTAGGAGTATTGTAGCGCCCACAGAACGTTGATTCCCTTTCATGAACCAAACCTGTTTGAAATAAAACTATGTACCGCACTGCATCCTTGACCAACTGTTAATTCTCAGATTGCCCAGTTTTCCACAAAGGAATACTTCTCCAGGGCATCCGTACAAGTGTTCACAACCTTCAACTAATATCTGGTTGGCGGCCACCTAGTGAACACGAGAGTCGGTAAATTAAAGCTGAACTTGACCATCCCCATCGCTTACACCCTTAGTCTAACTCAACCGGTTTCCAAGACGTGGTCACTTGGCTCTTTTCTTTGGCACTACGCTCGTACGCCGGGAAGCGAGCATTGAGCCAGACCTTAGGTATAAGTTCTGAGTCCGTGAGGATACTTTGGATGCCTCTTCATAAGGCATCCGGGATCAATCACACGCTCAAGGTGAAGCAGTATGCGTCCTTTGAATCACAAGGATTCTAGCTAGCACAATGAGCATAACCCCGTGGTCGAACGTGGCACGCGCAGTGTGAAGCACGCGTCGATAGCACACCCGGCCAGGGATGGGATATGTCTATAATGCTATCGCAGAATATCTCATCTGGCCTTGAATGTGATATATAGTGATAGACAAAGTCCAACTCGGCGATTTACAAAACGAAGATTAAGTCATGCTGTTAAGCGTGACAATGTTATCGTTTTGTTTAATCAGTTTTATCCCCCTGATTCTTAGCCAATCTTGTTATGGTAGAGGTCCCTCTCTCCTTACAAGATGACCGTACCTGTGTGACGAGGCAAGATTCACATTCGACATAATTTTGGTGGAAGAATTTTACTTCTTCCTACGACTTAGTTTATAGAGCGTAAAATCCGATGTTGTTAATCATTATGACGTCGATAAATCATAAACTCAAATTGTAATTCTTTTATTTAATTGAAACATAATTTCAAATGTCAAAATGTTATCACTTTTACAAGCCACACAGTTTAAGCCCTACGTAATCCAAGCATTTTTATGTGCTTTTCGAAAATCTCCCTACGTAACGGCTTAGTTAAAAGGTCTGCGACCATATTGTCTGTAGGCAAGTATTCTAAAGAGATTATGTTGTCTTCCAGAACAGTTTAGCATAATTGTATTTCACATCAATGTGCTTTGTCCTACTATGGTACTTTGGATTCTTAACTGCCGCGATGGCCGCCTGACTGTTGGAGTACACCTTCACAGGTTTACTCTTCTTGTCAGTGCCAATTAATTCAGTAAGAAGCCTTTTCAGCTAGACCGCTTCTTGTGCGTTTTTGGAGAGGGCAACGAAATATGATTCCATAGTGGAAAGCGCGACAAACGATTGCTTCTTGCTTACCCATGATATGGCAGCATTAGCAAGGAGGAAAACTCCTCCTGTGGTAGACTTACGATCATCCGGATCGCCACCGTGGTCGGCGTCACTATAACCGGTCAATTCGAGCTGATTGCCCTCATAGCACATAACGTAGTCGGCAGTACCTTGCAGATATCTGATAATTTGTTTTATGGCCTTTAGATGTTGATAACTAGGATTTGACTGGAATCTTGCTACTAGGCCCACAGCGTAACAGATGTCTGGTCGAGTACAGAGCATGGCGTACATTAGACTCCTTATCATGCTCAAATACTCTGCATTCTTCATATGTTCACGCTCCTGCTGGTTTTTCGGGCCATCACGCTTCGATAGCGCGCACCCGAACACAACCGGCATATCCACGGGTTTAGCATCCAACATTCTGAATATTTTCAACATATTGTTGATATATGATTCCTGAGATAGACATAATCCCGGGTGGCACGATCTCGGGCAATTTTGATGCCTACGATGTACGTGGCCTTTCCCATGTCTTTCGTTTCGAATGCTGATGCTAACCATGACTTTGATTTATTCATGAAACTCACGTCGTTCGCAGCAATGAGTATGTCATCCACGTATAGTGTTATGATGATATACTTAGACCCGGAGGTCTTAGTGTATACGCAGGGATCCTCGTGAAGATTCACGAATCCGTATCCAACGATTTCCTCGTGGAATCTGCGATACCATTGCCGAGACGATTGTTTAAGACCGTATATAGATCTTTGGAGTTTGCAAACTCCACGTTCTTTTCCAGGAGTAATGAAACTCTCCGGCTGATCCATATAGATCTCTTTCTCCAGTTTTACTTGGAGAGGTTTGGTCTTAATGTCCATTTGATGCATGCTCGAGTTCGAGACTTGCAGTCATTGGAAAGGACGGCCCTGACTATGGTTTTACATATAGTCGGTGAGTCCGTCTTTATCAAAGTTCACTCCGTGAATTTGGGTATATCCTTTCGCAATTATTCGAGTTTTGCACCACTCGAAATTTCCACCCGAAGTGAATTCTTATGATTTCATTTTCTAGTTATGTGGTTAACAGATAGATCAACTAATGTCTAAAAACGGGTTAGTTCTTATTTAAGCAATTTCATCCTCCATTCCCTCGTTTTGAGGTCCTTCCTTTGCTTGATGACCGTCACTGGTTCAAGAGCGAACATCAAGATGTTTAACACATCTCGTTTGATGGGATACTTCTCGAAAGAAGTTCGTTGCCTATGACTATGTCTAGGCACGTTAATCCCATGTTTTAGTCTGATCGTTACTCCCACTCGGAATAATGCTTCTTATCGGGGCATTACTCCCACTGGGAACAATGGTGGTGGTTGAAATTACTTGGAATATCCTCTCAGTCTCGGGTTTTTTTTTTTTTACCTCCGAGATGTATTCCTCGATCACTACGATCTGGAACCAAGTTGGTTATTCCACTCCCACTAGGAAAAATGGGTAGTTGAAATAGTTCATTATCATGATTATCAGGTCCGACTTGATTCGCATTTTGAAATTTAGTGATGATTATGTGTGAGGGGGAGCGAGCCCTCTCACTGGATTTATTATGAAGACGTTTCCATCATCATCATTTACCAAACCAATCACTTATGTATCAATTCTCCCACTCGAAGTAAGTGGGACATGAGAATCTCCATCATCCATCTGTTAACTTTAATCAGTACTAGCTCGTTCGTTCTGCAAAGTGTTGGAAATCCATCCTCAAAACTCTATAATGTGCCATGTTTGTCCACGAAACCATTGTTCTAGGCTAATTTTAAAACTCTTATTCTTCGCGAGTAGTGCATACTCTTAATGAATACTCGTTTTAATGCAAAAATTAATGTGTCTTTGTGATAAGGTTTTACCCGAATCATTCATTAGCTTTTATGGTAACGTGTTAACCGATTTTGTCAGAACATAGTGTTTTACATTAATGTGAGTTAAATTAATCTCATCCGCTGATGGGTTCGACTATAGCCGTCAGGCCCTTTAACGGAGAGGAAACGGCAAACAGGCCCACCAGGCCCAAAATAAAGGTCAAGATGACCTAAGGAGAAGGGTCCCGACGAAGGGAGTCCCGACGACAAAAGGTCCCGACGGAGTCGGTCCCGACAGTGGAGCTGGAAGCTCCCGATGAGAAGCCTTTAAGTAGGTCCCGATGATGAATCCCTGAGAATGATTGGCCCTGTCACGATGACGAGGGGCCCCGAGCGGTGACACAACGAGATAACTCTGGAGTCCCCGACGGGAGTCGGGACTCGTTATCAGAGGATAAGGCCAAGATATGCGGGGCGTGGCCGAAATACGCGGAACGTGGTTAAGATACACGGAGCGTGGACGAGATACGCGGGGCATGGCTGAGATACGCGAGATCACGTCCGAGATATGCTGGATACGGGCTAACCACCCCTAACGGTTCGCCAGGTACCTGAGGCATCTCTTTGCCTATAAAAGGGCAGGAGATCACCTCAGAAAGACTTACGTTGAGTTTAATACACTTTGAGATTACGGCTTGCCAGTCATACGAGAATACTCATTTAAGCATCGGAGAGGGATTCTGGGTCACCGCCCGGTCTATCCCCTCTTGCAGGATTGCGTGGAGCAAAGGAGCTAGGATTGCCGTCAAAGTCCGTACCGGAGTTCCACCGTGATCCAACACCCGCAGGAACAATTAATGTGTAACTCTAACATTATGTAATTATGAACTATGTTTCTTGAAGTGTTTAATGAATTCTTTTAGCCAAACTCTACGTTCAAGGCTAATGGTGGGAGAGTCTTTTTACCGACTACTTCTTTTCGTTTATTTAACTCACCCAGAGACTTATTCATCTCAAGGGCTATGCATTTAAGCATTCGCTTTAATGCCATAGTTGATGTTCTTACTAGATTGTAGTAGCTTTGAAGAATATCTCTAACCACAGTAGTCATCATTGAGTTATTTCCAAAGAATTACAAACGAAAACTCAGCATTCATTTATTAAAACAATTCATTATTAAATTTGTACTTTGAAACAATGTGTTCCGTCTTTCGAGGTACACGCGCGCGTGGCGCCTAAAACCAGTTTATCCCGTGGTTTAAATTGTTTCATTTCCAATTTAAAAACAAATCGGTTTTACATGCACATTATTTCGAAATATGTCATTTAATAGAGTACTAACAAACAAGATGAGTTAAGTCGGTCTGCCCTTTTAGAACTACGCGATCGATGGATTTATTCAATTCAGTTTGACCTGACTGATATGACAGAGTATGTGAATCATTTCGTCTTTTTTTCGACCAATTTTACCTGGCCGAAATTTTGGTTCTAACCCGTAGGTTTGAATTATTGTTTCAGATCATTCCCTTTGACCGGAACGTTAAATTGATAAGCATATTGTGCTTCAAATCGAGCAACAATTTCTTTGTTCAATATCTCCAGATTTCAAAATAACCAAAAGTTTTAGTAATTCAGACGAACAATTAACGATAAATGACAATAGTAGGGTTCTTGATCTGAAATTCTCATGTTTGATCCATATATATTTGAACATTAAGTCATGTTGAACATCACATCTGATTAAATTCACTAGTGAATCATATCAAATGTTTTGTGTTCAAATAAAGTGTTTCACGGCTTTATATACATGTCATACGAGGCGTGTTTTAAATGCACTTTAATAACGGGGTTTGACCCACCGGATTATCGTATAAAACCTTTTACGGTCTAGTTCACTTCATGATATATGGATCACAATTGACTTCAGATGATCTCTTGTGGTGAGCTGAGAAGGTTGTCGCTTCACTGCCTTGGTTCCTTTGCTTAACCAGACTCAAGGTTATTGAATAATGTCAATGTAAGGCAACTTTATACATCCTTTCCATGTTGACCTTTCATTGAGAAGGTCTTGAACGGATTTTTCACCGGCGTCCATGGACAAAGAAAAGAACATCACATTCAACCGAAACATTTCTAGCTTCAGCATCATTGCTTCTACCGAGGCAGATGCAAAGGAACACCAAACTTTGTCATTGTCTGGTTGCAATTGAAGTCTTCTTCAACCCCCTTAAACCAGGGCTGAATGTATCACCACATATGCATTCATTATCAAAGAACCTACTCCAATTCTTGGGAAAAAAAACTATCACGTTCATCTCTCATTGTCAAAATCATACGAACTACCATATTCATTCGTAGTTGTCCTCTCCGCTTTTCGGAATCGTAGTAGAGAGGAGTCCAATACATATTCCTAATGTTCATCATAATTTATACCATCAAGATTGTAAGGTTCATAGAAGTATACCGACTTAGCCATGAAAACTAATACATTGATAATTATGCTAATTCAGGAAGACAACAACATTTTGACAGAATTGCAAACATCGGATTATCTATTATGATGGAATACGACGAATAGTGATTCTTCAGTCACTAAACCAAACCAGCCTTCAGTAAGCCGAGGAAGGGGGTGTCGTGAAAGAATTCAAACTATTGTCATTTTCAATCTAATAGATTAGTCTTTTGAAAACGGTTATTTTATTGCAAATTACCGGAACGGGGATTTTCAAATAAGCATACCCGATCTTGGCTTTCCCAAGGCCCTTATGATTTTGTAAAATTATCCGATAATTTACGCATGCATATTTATAATTATACTACATCCAGCAAATCATCATACCATGCCATAAACATCGAACAAAACATGCTTACGCGTCATGCGTCTAATGTTCCTAACATACATAATTCTATGTAAAGTAAATTATCACATGTGTTTTATCATGAACATCCTAGCATACGCGTCAAAACATGCAACATCCGCATACATCATGCATAATTGGCGACTTGAATCATCGGTTTTATAAAACGCTTTGAAAATATTAGGGGCTGTTTTGCAATTCATGCTTACAATAAATCATGCGAATTTCTAGACATGGATTCTAGGCACTTTCAATCAGCGTAGCATGTCTATCCTATTGCGCAAACCATATATTTAAATCCCAGAGCTCAATGCTCGCAATATAATATCCAGCTAGCTTGACTAAGTCAAGACGACAGTTCTAATTATATCAAAATATAAGATGCATAAATTAAACAATTGCAAATCAGCCCACTAATTTTAATCCAGTACCAAAAACATGCAAGTCTGAGAACCATCCCCATAATCGAACCCAGACATTAGGGTTTTGACTGAAACCATGTATTAAAACACAAACCCTAAGAGCACTGTTTAGACTAATTTTAAAGTTCGAAAACATTTTGAATTTAAAATTTGACATCCTATTTTATTGAACAATTTAAAATTTCCCAAAATTTTGAAATTTGGTTCAGTCCAATTTAAAATCCGGTTCAAGTCGGTCCGATTTTAAAAATCCGGTTTTGTCCGAAATAGTTCAATAAAATAGGATTGTGGTTCGGTTCATCACTCAAAACCGCTTAGGAGGTTCAATTTAGTTACTACGGTCCGACCCGACCCGACTAGGTCGACCCGATTAAGAAAACCCATATTGGTTTTATCCATTCCGGTTTAGCAATTGGACCGGCCCATAAACCCTAGGGTTCGGCCGAAATATGTCTTGTGGGCTAATTAGGGTTTTAAAGTCCGCTAAAAACTTAACTTAGCCACCAACTAATATTTATTATTTAAAATAATTTCCAATATTGCTAATATATATATATGTAGTTCATATATTATTAATATATATAAATATTGTCAAGATTCTATCTATAAGATGTAAATCAGTTAAGAATATAAACATATATATATATATAATTTTCGGCCAAATCTCTATATATATATAAATATTGTCAAAAATATATTTAGGGATAAAATATATAGACAATATATCTTCCTAATCTTTTTAAGTAACTAAATCCTATCAATATATCTTTATCCCTATCTTTTAGCTATATATATTGATAGTTAATATCTTTACAATATTATATTATAAACCTATCCATATTTTCCAACTTATAGATATATATTTACCTGTTAATAAAATTTAAAAATGGCAACATATATATTTTTATATTAGTGCCAAATTTTAAAGTCTTCGTGACCAAGAAAATTAATTTTTTTTACCCAAAATACCTCTAGGGTTTTTGGCACAAACATGCAAAGTTGGAAAAGTTGTCAAATTTTAAGATCAAACCCTAACTTGATAATGACTCCAAAAGGTGTTCTTGATAAAACTAATGGTGTTCTTGAAGATTATGAACATCAAACTTATATTTGAACCCAAATTTTCGGCTAAGATCTATAAAAACATGTAAAATTTGAAAATTTAAAGATTTAAAGATCAAACACATAAAAATAGCTAAAAATTTTGGATTTCTTCATGGTGTTCATAAACATCAAAATTTTCGGTTTTTATGAAATTCCAAGAACATTAGTTTATCAAAAATTTAAGAACTCCTAACTCAGGCTCCGATACCACTGTTGGATTACGGGGACGTAAGACTACGGAATGCTAAACGTGTACTAGCAAGAAATCTAATCTACGCAGCGGAATTAGTACACATACCTTTTAGCTTTCCTGCCAAGAACGATATGGAGGGAGTTCTGATCCTCCGATCGGAACCACGTGCAAGTTCTTCGTTAGAAGAAGTCCCACGCGATGTAGTCCACAACAATAACTCTGATCGATTCTTCAACGGTGATGGAACCTCGGACTTGATGTTGATGGTGCCGATTCAATAGACTAGGGTGACAAGTTTTCTCAATGGAGATCCTTGTTCTTAATTGTGTGCTTAAACCCTTAGGAGTCACCCCTATATATAGCATTGAGTGGAGTTGCCAAAAGGCAACTCCAACCAATGTGGTACTAGGGTTTCAGACGAACCATGCATAATAAGGGGGAGGCCCATTTTGGGCCTCCTTTGTCAATTACTAATTGGATTTGGCCAAATTAGCCCAGATTGACAATTACCTAATTAATTAGGTAATTTCTTTAATTAACGGGCTCCTGTTACGGCACCACGTCACCATATGCTAACAATGACACCTTTATGCCTTGTTTGTTTTTGCGTTGTTCTCAAGTCGTTGCCGACATGGTGAACATGTCGTCCTTCGTAATGGAGTTTACGAGCGAGAAGCGGGCTGCAGTTGAAAAGTGCGACGTCGTTCGTCGTGAGCTTGCTCAATCCAAAGAGAGAGCGTTCACTCTTAGCTCGAAGGCCGCAGATTTTGAGGCTTGTTATAACTCTCGTTGGGCTTGACTTGACGAGCTTGAGGCAAAGATTGTCGCCCTTGAGAAGAAGATCACAGAGGATCTTAAGGCGCATGAGGTAGCGCTGCGTGCTGCGCGCGAGGAGGGTTATAAGGCTGGCAAGGAGGAAGGACTTGCTGAGTACCCGACTACTCCTGCCTTTGTTAGTGCGGTTGATGCTGCCGCCAAGGTGAAGTCTGATAAACTGATGGGAGAATTTGCAGAGGATTACATCCGCAGCGTGGGTATTCTTTCCCCGACTTTCCTTTTGACAAGTTGGGTCCTTACGCGGATTATGTTGTTGGACATGTTGACGCTTTGTGCCGCTTGGAACTTGAGGAGGCCAATTATGAGATGTTGTTTGGTGATGATGGTGGTATCAACCTTGTTATCACCGCTGCTGAGATCATGTAGGTTACCCCTGAGCAAGTTGTAGATGATGACACCTCGAAAGTGGCGTCAGGTTGATTTTCAGGAGTATATCGAACTCTTGTACATAGCTTTTGCTCCCTATGTTTTGGGTTGAGGTTGCTCTTGGAGTTGACCCTTGAACCTTTGTTTATATTCTGATTTCTTGGGATTTTTTCGTCTAGACCTGACATGATTGTAGTAGGAATGCATGATAACTTGTTAGTAGTATTTCATACCTTGTGTTATCGTAGTTGTCCGTATATATTGGACTTAAATGATAGGATTGATCTCCTTGTTGTAGTGGATATAACATCCGTAGTTGTGACCATAGGACGTGTGTCGCTAAGTGTCATGAGGGCCCATCTTGTTTTAAACCCAAGGAATGGCGTAATGAGTGTATCGAGTACTCTCCGTGTTTATAGATAGTAACACGCAAGATCATGTGATAGCATTGCACTCGGCGCTGGCACGAGGGCACGAGGGCACTTGCCACTGACACTGGCACTTGGCATGTAGTAGAGTCGTCTTGTCGAGGCAAGACAATAGTTTATACCGTCTCTTAGTTTCACTCTAAGGCGACGTTGTGACAAGACGCTACTTGTACTATACTATGCGTTTTTCCATCCGTCAGTTGGGCACATCCCGCGTGACGTTGTTGCAAAGTTTTCCATGGCTAGACCCGTACTTACTTTGCGATGCTACTACACCTCCACTTAGTTAACCCAAGGGGCGGAAAAGAGGTCGTATCAATATGCGTTTTAGTTTTTACCGTCTCTTGAACCATTTCAAGGCGACGTTGTGGCAAGACGCTACTTGCTCTATGCTATGCGTTTTTTCATCCGTCAGTTGGGCACACCCCGCGTGACGTTGTTGCAAGTCTTTCTGTGGCTATTACAGCACTTACCTTGCGATGCTACTGCACCTCTCCATGGTTAGTCCAGAAGGGCTGCACAAGACCGCTTTAGAAAGACTTGCAGTTTTTCCCGTCTCTTGGTCCTCTCCAAGGTGACGTTGTGGCAAGAGACTACTTGCTGCATTTGGTGTTTTTTATTTTTTATATGTTCACGGGCAAAATAGCGTTGTACAAGACTCGACTTGTAAGTTTGGTGAGTTTTCAAATAGGGTATGCTCCTACTAGCGTGTATCAACCCGCGATGGGGAAGCATACTTTGTAATAGCATGTGGTATCCCTCTAACGAGAGGATGTCATGACATGATGTATCAACCCACGTTGGGGAAGCATACTTTGTAGTAGCATGGGGTTGTCGTCTACCAAGAGGACATCCGCTATGTTGTATCAACCCGCGTTAGGGAAGCATACTTTGTAGTAGCATGGGGTTGTCGTCTAACAAGAGGACGTCCGCCATGTCGGGGTGATCAGTCCCTTTGAATGTTGCCGCATCCTATTTTAAACTCAGGGAATGGCTATGAACATGAGGATTTTCCTCTAACAAGAGGATTTCGCAGCATGCCACTTTTTAGTTGTGAAAATGGGGGTTGCCCTCACAAGGAGGATGTCGCAGCATGTCAGGTGTAGATAAATCTTGGTTTTAACTCAAGATGTAGTGTGTTGTTGACGCTATTTAGAGTAGTCGTCATTATAGATAGAGAGCGTTTATATGCTCATTGTTGATGTTGATAATAGATATGTCGACGTTGTATAATATAAGTCGATTGTTTGCATATAGCGCGATAGCTTGTATTGTTGGTGCGAGTAATATGCGCCTAGTTTACTACTTGGCGTAATTCTAAAGTAGTATGTATAATGTAGTAATGTACCTACGAAAGGAAATTGATTTAATTAGGTTCTTGGTATATGTACAATGAGATGAAGGAAGTCGTCAACAGATCTCTCCTTCTGAAATGTAGTAGAGCTAAAAAGCGTAAACTACACTATATTACTACCACATTCAATCTAAAAAGACTCAGAGTAAGTATGCAAAATGGAGATAAAGAAATAGATGATATGTTTGCCGCCTTCATTGTTGGCTTGATGACGGAGCAGGGTGGTTGTGCGCCACATAACTCTTCAGTGTGCCTAGTGCGATGATCTCTTCAATCTCCAATCTTAGAGACAGACAATCATTAGTGTTGTGCCCCCATGTCTTGTGGTGTTTGCACCACTCATCAATATTATTGCCTAGAAAATCTGTCTTTGGTTCGAGTGGCAAGGGAAGCTTGTTCTCTAGGAGGCTAACTTATATTTCCTCAACCTCTGTATGTAATCGTTGTTGACGCTTGTGCCTCCGTTGGTTGCTTGTCAACTTGAACTTCCCCTTCCTGGCTGAGAGGTGTACCCCATCCCTGCTCTCGTTCACATGTGATTGCAATTTCCAGCTTATCTTTTAAGTCTGTCATTGTATCAGTGGTTTGCCATCCACATATTCTTCCGAAAAGGAGGAAAGATGGAGCGTTCATGTGCAAGAAGAATGCGTTGATCACATCTCCCTGTGTTGCTCTAACCAAAGCGGCGTTGTAAGAAAACCTTCTGAAATAACTCATTATTGGCTCATTTTGTCCCTGCTTGACGTCTCAAACACTTTGCTATGCTGGGAAGCAGACTCTCTCTGGTAGACTTACAAGGGTAAGAACTTGCTCCTTACTTTCTTCAATACCGGACTCAGAGTTCTATCTTCTCTTCTTGCAGGTGTCGACCATTTCTATGGCGACGTGTTGTCTGCTTCTCAATGCGTATACATAACACTTTCGTGCTGTTGTCTGATCTCCGAGTACTTCGCCAATCCCATTTCTTGTTGGGAACTTCATCTTTTGGTGGACGGTGGATGGAAAGATCTCGTAAGGGTTTATCGTTGTCCTTCCCAAGATTCCATTGTATGCTCATAGAGCTTCCACCACCACGGAGGTGACGTTGACGCTAAGCGTTTTCCATCCTTCACCAAAGATGACTGGTAATGTAATTGTTCCCAGGGGACAAGTTGCAGCACCTACGAAGCTAACCAAAGTGAAGGTCTCGGGAGTAAGGTATGCTATCGTTTTTCCCAATTGTTCAAGCACTCCAACATGCAATATGTCGGCAGAACTGCCTCCGTCTACTACAATACACTTCACGTCATATCCAGCGATGTCCATTGTAATGACTAGGGCGTCGTCATGAGGGTAGACAATGTGCTTCATGTCCTCCCTAGAAAATTTGATGACAACGTCGTCTTCTTCTGGTTGGCGTCGCTTCCCATATTTAGGAAGTGTCTTTACTTGGGATGCGTATACATCTCTTGAATTAGACACGAGACCCCCAGCAGCTTGGCCTCCGTGAATGACGTTGATTACTCTTCTTTTAACAGGAGGTGGGTTATCATTTGTCTTTTCTTTGCATTTGCCTTTTCCTGACGACTCTGCGTTGGTCTTCTTTGGACGTTTGTCACCTTGGTCGACATAATGCTTCAGGTCTTCTTTCAGCACAATTTTTTTTTGCGGAACCTTAAACTTACACAGATGTCTGTTTCATGGCCATAAACCTCATGGTTTTCACACCACTTGTTTTCTTCTTTTCCCAACAGGCCTTTGCGGAAGTTGAAAGGCTCTTTCCACAATTGGTTTCTTTCATCTCTTTCAAGACAACAGACAATGGCGCGTTCAAAGGAACGCATTCTGCAAGGTTAATTTCATTGGGCTTTTGGAAGTCCGACGGAACTGGCCTTTTCTGCTGTGGTTGCCACTGCCTATTTTGTTGGTTTCCTTGCGGTGGTTTTGTTGGCTTGTTGTTGTCCTTTGCACAGGCAGCACTCAACTTAGCCTTGTTTTGTTGTCTGAACCTCTTCAGGTCCACAAACTCTTTTTTTCTTGATGCCAATTCTTCATGTGTCTCAGCAGGTCGTTTGGACATTTTCTCGGCAAGTGCATATCCTTTACGAACCAAGTTGTTTGTGAAAGCTCGAACTATCTCCCCTTCAGTCGAATTTCCTTAAATGTCAGCGATATTTTGGTTGAAACGGATGTAGTAATCCGCCAAGAGGTTACGCTCCCGCATTCAATGCATTTGACCCCTTTAAGAGCGTGCGCTCACCCATATATCACTGTATGAACTTTTCCTTCAAATATGGCCAAGAGGTTACACTCCCGCATGGAAGCGAGAAGAACCAGTGCGCTGCTGTTCCTGCCAAAGTTTTGGGAAACGTCATGGCCACGTGATGTGGGTTGTCAGTTCTCCCAAGTAGAGAGGCTTCGTGCTGCTACACATGCTCGATTGGGTCTACTTTTCCTCGATACTTGTCAATTCGGATTCCATAGAGCACATCTAGCACACGGATGTGCACAAGTTCATATGTGAAAGGGTGAGACGCGTTCTCAGCAAACGCGTGCATGCCTTTCATTTTAGATTCTTTCATCTTCAGCTCAATTATGGCCTCCAGAACCTTCGATGTGAGCCCTGTGATTGGAACGTCATTATTGACCATTGGCCTCCTCCAACCGGTATTGCGATATATCCCCGCATGCTCTTGGCTTGTTTCTTGGTAGGAACTATCCTTGTAGTACTGCTGTGAGCGTGGAGGCGGAGGTTGCCTCCACGACTCTTCTTGACCTGCGCCCTATCGTAGGGAGTGTATGAACGCGTTGCTTCCTGCCTTGGCTCGTTCCATTCATGTTGATATTGGTATGTATCTTCTGGATACTGTTCTCCTCCCTGGAATAGGGTCTCTTGGCGGGTAGCGTTGCCTGACATTTCCCTTGCTGGCATGGCATGTCCATTGAATGGTGGCGGTGGTGGAGGAGGTGGTATATATCCTTGACTTCTCAAAGTCTCTCTAAAAGCTAGAAATTCTTCCAGTGCAGCCATCATGGCAGGAGTGACTGCTGGTGCTGGGTATGCACCTCTTTGTGTGTTTCCTGCAGGCATCTTGTACGCTCCATGCTCGTACCCTGGCGGAGGTGTGTTGTGCACTCCTGGTTCATGCTGTTCTGCAGGAACGCTCCTTTCAGGCACGGAGGAAGCGATCGAGGTAGCCTCAGGGATGTGAGATGGTCCAGGCTGACATCTTGCTAGTGCTTGCTTACTTGATTGCTCAACACTTATCTTCCTCGGGCGTCCTGGGCCATTCTTCTTTTCTTGCGAGTTTACACTGTCAGGAGGAGGATGATTGCTAGTCATAGCTGGTGGTGTATTATAGCTTCTTATTCGAATCCTGCGGATGACGCCAAATGTTTCGTCCGAACCCACTTGACGTAACGGACACGAAGAATCTTCTACTTGATCGTTGTGTTAGGTCCTTCAAATTATGCTCCTGACTTCAAGCTTGTCGTCCAAACCTGACACGGTGGCAGTAACCAGCACGGAGGGGGTGGTGCTGGTTGAGCCCTCTCTGATGCTTAAATGAGAATTCTAGAGAGAGAAGTCAGAGCTTTTAAGCCAATCGCAAGTGAATGTAAAAATATCAAATGGGTATCCTAGGAACCTATTTATAGGAAACTTTAGAACTGATCACGATTTTTGTGCGGTTCGACGCCGGTTTAAAGGAAAGTGTGAACCGTCGTCTGGTTTGATCAAGATTGGCTATTAGAAAACTCTAACTTGTTGTAAGAACACAAATGGAACACGCGCGTTGTAGACGACGACTTGGATCACGTCGGGTTCGGACGATCCCGACGCGATCCGGGTTGTCTAGTGTAATCTGGAGGTCCGGTCCGGACGCGTGTGTCGTGCGTCCGGGACGTTTTAAAACTCGGGAGCGTGTTTTTGACTATTTACGTGATTTTGACGTATTAGCGAAGTCCGGAATGTAAATACGAACCCGAATTATGCATATATCCATCAGATAGCATGGAAGAATTTCTTAGCGTCGAACAAACACTAGAGTTGATGCGTATGGACGCATATTTGATACATGTAATAACATGGGAAAACATACTGTTGGACAAACACTAATAGTGATGCATTTGGATGCATTCATGCAAATAATGAGCCTATGTGTAAGCATGTAGTGATATGTCCACATTGATGTGACTAAGTGCATACATGTCAAGTGCAAGTATATATATGCCTAATCGTGATATAATATGATCATTAATGCCATTGGATATGTGTGCTCAATAAGAAAATATATCTAAGCGTGTAACAATGTGCGGGCGTTAACACAAGTGACTGTGTATGTATCAACATGTACATGTGTCTAGACATGTAATGAGGTATGAGTCATTGTGCACGTAAATGCATACATTTCAAACATGGGCTTATGCCTAAATATGTAATAAGACATGGGCATTAATGCAACTAGGTGCATATATATCAATCATGTATATATTTGTAAGTGCGTATTAAAACATTGGCGTTTTGTGAAAACGAACGCCTATGAGTTAAAATGGGTTACCTTTGTGTCGATTTTATGAGTGAATATATTGGCTAAAATTTTTTTTTCAGCTCCTTCGAGTAAATGTGTTGTCGTTTTTTTATCGGGTTGTCTCTTGAATTGGTTGGCTTGTGTATGCCTTGACAACCATGTTGTTGATGTGTAGATATTTTCCCTTGATATGAGTTTGTAGACGTGAGGTGTCGAGTCTCGCGTCGATAGCGTTGTGTGGCACGCCTTGTGTTAATGGCGTCGTGTGACACGCCTATATATAACCTGTGCTTATAAGATCGAGAAATATAGATTTTCCTTGTTAGTGGCATTAGCATTGTTGGTATAGGTGTCAACCCTTCTTGCTTGTCATATAATAGTGATACCATATTGCCCCCGAAGTAGGCATAGTGACATCAACACAGGGAGTAACCCTTTTCGCCATTGCCCCCGAAGTAGGCGTAGTAGTTGTTTGAGACATAGGATGTCGAACTCTGCATAGGTCGCTCCTTGTAATGTATAAGTGGCGTGACGCCTTTGCAGTGGTAGACATAGTACCCTTTGGTATGTATCGGGTGTTGACCCTTGTGTGTTGCTCCTTATAGCAAGTCGATGACGTGTCTTTTATGTAATGGATGTAGGTGGCACGTTGCCCCCATACTATGTGTATAAGGTATGTAACTCCTTAGAATGAACGTAGGAAGTGTGTTATCCTCCTCATAAGTATATGAGGTACATTGTCTCCATAACGGGCGTGAGTGGTGCATTGCCTCCGTAGTAGATATTGAAGGTGTGTCGTCTCCATTGTGGATTTGGCGTACGTATGAGGTTCACTACCTCCGTAGTAGATATAGGAGATACGTTGCCCCCATATCTTATGTATGAGGTGTGTTGCCTCTGTTATAGATGTGGTAGTCGTTTTTCAGGAAAACGACTTTCAAATTTTTATAAGCGCTTACGAGTCTTCTCTTCATGTCGTAGATTGCTCGTGTTACACCATTTTGGGAACTTCACCACTTAGGTGCGGACTTGTTCGTCTTTTCCTCAGCATCACTGCGCTCTTTGTTAGATTTAAGTCGATCTCCGAACTAGAGCCGGTTTCCGAATCTGAGTTAGGCAACTCATTAGAGACTGGCCTGGTGCTTTTCCTCCAGAGTGAGGCTGGGCTCCTAGACCTTGTCTGATTCGAGGTCTAGAGATGATTTGACGCGGCGTTGGCTTTTCAGTTACGATGGGGTTGAGCTATATTGATTAGGTTGTATATCCCTTTGATCATTATCAGAAGTATAAGGTGGGAGACGTCATTGTGCCCCCTCCTGGTATACCATAAATTTTCTTATCTTCACATGGTCATGAGTGGGAAATTTCACCTGAGGTGTTACCTCATTTTTAAAGGGGAAGACACCCTAAGGTGACGTTCCCCTTCCATGATTACTTTCATATCATCCTCTTTGTATTTGCATTAATCTGCTAGGGTAAGTAAGGCTCCTTCTATGCTGAAGCTGAAGAAACTGCCTTCGAGGGTGGATCCTTGATGGATCCCTCTGTCATGAAGAGGAAGGTTATTAATGTTAACGATTCTTCCAAGACTCCTTCTTGCTACAAAGAGATAGTTGTTGTTCCTCCGGCACTTGCAAGCGAAAAGGCAAGGTTCCTAAAGTGGAAGAAGGATTTGTCCCTGACGGAGGTTGAATATCTGACCTTCTTGCTCCCTTCTCAAAGGTGCATCTCGGAGACACCCTTTCTTTCCTTTACTTCATCTTTATATGTGTTATGCATTATTCATGTATTGACATGTAGGTCGCATACGTCCTTCCGTGTTGTCTTGGGAGGATTTAATTCGTCCCTCGTGGGCGACGTTTAGGCATGGTGTGAAAGCCTTATGCATCTGCTGCAAGTTATCACTTTGATCATCTGTGTGCTCTTCGGACTCCCCGAATTTTGTGTGCGATGCTAAAAGCCTTTGTTGTTCCGTGCGATCGTACATATGTTCCCGATAGTTGCTATGTTCGAGAGGCGTTGTCTTGATATGCCCCCGAAGATGTATTCACTTTCTCTTGTGTATATATATGTTATCTTCATTCTTTGATGTTTGATCTTTGTTTACAGGTTGTTGCCGACATGGTGAACATGTCCTCATTTGTTATCGAGCTTGTCGAGAAGGTTGGGCTTCGGCAAGTTGAGTTGAAGAAGTCAGGGGACATGGTGCATGCATTGAGGAGTTAGGTGCATCACTGTGATTCTGATATGGCCCTGTTTGGAAGTTGCATTGCCTCCATTGAAGCCGAGGTTGCCCGACTTTGCAATTAGGAAGAGCATGCGGATGTTGCAGCGAATGAGCATTTGGAGATAGTCATTGCCGATGCCACCAAGGAGGCGGCTTATCCTGGTGTTACGAGTTATCTCGTTGGTTTGAGAAGGATGTCGCGGCGAAAAGTCAGGACATGCTATTTGAGTTTGGTGAAGATCTATTTTCGAGGATATTGCTATAAACCATTTCTTTAATATCCGTGGCCCTGGCGACTTTGCTGGTTTTTCGTATTGTAATGTGGCAGCGCTACTTGGTGAGGAGTTTTCCCCCGGGGGAAGATGGACGTCAGTCATATTCAGCTTCTTCTAGTGCTGTATCGGGTATTTCTCCTTCCACACATGAATGCGAGGATGTCTTCATCATATCCGTTTGATTTGGCGGATCTATCTATCCTTTGTATATAGTCGTTTGACCAGACTTATGCTCGTATGCTTATTTGGCTCGAGACTTGTTATGTTGGTAGTTGGATGTATGTCCCATGTTTGTATGTATGCCTTTTTTTGTCTTAGGCTATGCTTGCTTCTTGACGTGAGGTGTGGATTCACGACGTAGCATTGCTGTTATGTCCTCGTTTGTCATCGAGATTGTTGTCATTCATTGTCATGTCGGTTGTCATCCGAGTACAATGTCTATGAAATAATCATTCCATAGTACGTTGCAGCTATGCGCGTTGTATATAATGTTGTTTGAATCCAACATACAATAGTATCCAGCGATGTGCGTGTTGTTGCCCCTCTTGGTGTTTCCAAGGCATGGCGTGCTACAAGAGTCTTTTTTCACGAATTTTGAAGTTCGACTACTAATCGATGCCTTGACATAGCGTTATGGCAAGACACGACTTACAATGTTTGATGTGTTTTACATCCGCGTATCCGATGCCTCGTGATAGCGTTGTTGCAAGACGCTACTTGCTAGTATCACATGCGTTTTAGCCGTTCCTTGATGCCTAAAGGTAACGTTATGGCAAGACATTACTTGTTGAGTTTGGTACGTATTAAGTCGCTTACTCAATGCCTTGAGATAGCGTTTTGGCAAGACGCTACCTGCAACTTAACATGATACTACAATAGTTAGTGCGTTTTCCGCCACTTGGTATCCCAAGATGTGGCGTTATGGCAAGATGTTACTTGCTTGATTTGGTACGTTTTACGACCGTTCACCCGATGCCTCGAGGTGGTGTTTTGACAAGGGCTACATGCAAATGAGTTTTTCCGACGCTTGGATGTCCAGGATTTGGTGTTGGTGCAAGACGCTACTTGGGATTTTGATGTGTTTTTTGTTTGTATGACCATTACTTGGCTTTTCCGAAGTAAGGTCGCGACATGGTGGACTTTGCCGCTGTGCATTCGTGTTATCTATCTGTTCGCTTGATATGTTTAAGGTAACGTTGTATCAAGACACTACTTGCAGAATTTGGCGTGTTTTAAGTGTAGGTCAAGGATCGCAATGCGACTTGCCTCTTCATCGGCCTTGCGCAAACGTCAGTGCGACATGTTTATCCGTGGTAAATTGTTGCCACTTGGTACTTGGATCATTATAGGCGAGATAGTCCTTGTTTTGTTCCGAGACATTACGATACTTGTATAAGGTATTCAATCGGGGTAAGACCCGAAGTTGTTGCACTATTTGGTTTCTTATCCAAAGTAGGCGTTGTATAAAGTCCGATCGCGCTATTTGGTTTTATAGAGTATATAAGTTGATATGCTCACATTGCATCTTGTCATTTATACTTGCATTTACTTCTATCATGTCATTAGATTATTGTATAAGGTTATTATATGGTGCATATATCATGTAGTACATGTTACATGGTGTATGCACCTTGGTGCACCAAGTTGGGCACATAGGATAGCTAGTCCTAGTTGGTGATCCTTATCACCTAGTATATATAGTTTACCTATTGCATTGTAATCCCTAATCATCAATCAACAAATGATTCAACCTTCTAAAGCTATTATGGTATCAGAGCCACCTCAAATGGCGGCACAACCACAAAGCTAAAGAAGACCAAGTTTCTTCAAAGTTTTGCTTTAACATTCACCTTGTTCAAGTGTGGATTTGCAACTTCAGCTTCATGGATCATCTTTTCTACTTCAACAATCCATTTCTTACTTAAGAATGGACATATAGTAAGTGGAATTTCAAGAACTCAACACGCATAAAGTAGATCTGCACCTAGACTAAGCATAGCCAAGATGACTTAGTACTAGTTTGCTTGTTCTTGAAGAATTCAGCCTTGTTGAGCTGATTGCGTGTTTGCTATTGCTATTTCCTGGAGTTTGCTTTGTTTCTCTACCTTTGGATATGGATTTTGAACATGTTTCAGCTGCGCCCCTTGCTTGATACCTGGAATTTCATTGCTTGATTTCCCTTATCTACACATTGCTCGGCTGAGGAGCATTTGTGCCTACCTTGTGCTTTGTGTTCATATCTTCAAGAATTCTGAGCTTTCATCAATGGAGAATGGTTTCTAATCCATTTCTGTTGAATTTCAAGCTTTGAAAGTCACAAATCTTGTTGCGGAATTGTACAAGCAATCTCATAGGGTGAGCTGGATTTTGTCCTACTATCAACAACCTTGGTGTACTACTTTTGTTTGTAGTGCAACTTGTGTATGTGATTTTGATTGGATTGTGGCAGCTGATTTCTTGGATTTGGATTCCTATTATTCACATTCCATATCTACTTGTGTTATCTGAGTTACAAAATGGCTCAAGAAACCAATGTTGATGACCCCCTTTACATACACCCCTCAGACACCACTGGCCATATGCTCATCCCTTTCCAACTACAAGGAACCTCCAACTATCATGTTTGGAGCACATCAATCAGGGAAGGCTTGTTGGTGAAGAACAAGCTTGGTTTTATAGATGGCACATTCACAAGATTGGATGTTGATGTCAATGATAGAGTGAAATGGGATAGGGCAAATGCAATTGTCAAGGCATGGTTGAGGAACACTGTGGCCAAAGATTTGGTGAATGGTTTGGTCTACAACACAACTGCTTCTTCTATTTGGAATGACTTGAAGGAGATGTTTGATAAAGTGGATGGCACACAAATCTTTCAATTAACAAGGGAGATTTATCAAACATCTCAAGGTGTGCTCTCTATCACTGAGTACTTTGCCAAAATGAAGCAACTCTGGGATGCCCTTGCTTCCATTGATGATTTGGATCTTCAATGTGCTGGAGACATTGCCATTGTCAATGAACACAAGGAGAAGCAAAAGTTGATGGCATTTCTTCTGGGACTGAATGACTCCTATGGACATATTAGGAGCACCTTACTTATGAGACAACCACTTCCTTCCCTTAGCATTGCCTTCTCTGTATTGGTACAAGAAGAAAGCCAAAGGACCATCTCTGGTTCCATTGGTGATGTGGGTGAGGCAACTGCCTTATTCACTGGAAAGCATCCATCCTATGGTGGTGGTAGAGGCAATGGAAGAGGATATGCAAGGGGTAGAGGCTTTGCTAGAGGCAATGGCAATGGCATTGGAAGAGGAAATGGCTTTGGAAGAGGCAACTTCAATCCTTCAAGTCAGAGACCACTCAATACTTGCAACTATTGTGGCAAGAGAGGTCACATTGAAGACAATTGCTACATCAAACATGGCTACCCATATGATCACCCAATTCATCAAACCAATCCAAATGCTCCTAAGAGGAATTGGAATTCAGCCAACATTGTTGAAGAAGGTGGCAACTCAAGCACAATTGAGCATGTGGCAGCCAAGGACAAAAGGATATTTCATGGCACAGCTGACAAAAGAGTCCAACATGTTGCTGCCCATAATGATCACTTTGATCATACACCCCTAAGCTTTGAGGATATGGATCAAGCTCATGTCAACATGGCAGGTATATCTAGTGATTCTATGGTTTGGATAGTTGACTCAGGTGCTACTAACCACATCACTCATCAAGTTGAGTGGCTACATGATTTGAAGAAAAGTGATTCAGATCACCAATATGTGCACTTGCCAAATGGTCACAAATGCAAAGTGACTCATGTTGGTTCTTGTTCTTTCTCAAGTGGATTTACCTTGACCAACATACTCTTGGTCCCTGACTTCAAGTTCAATCTGATCTCTGTATCTAGGTTACCTAGCCAGTTAAATTGCAAAGTGATCTTTACTTGTGATCATGTGTTACTTCAGGGCCAGAGTGGCAAGTCCATGGTGATTGGGGAATGGAATAGAGGACTATACACTTTGAAGGATGTGGTGCCTTCAAGCCCAAGGAAGTTAGCAGCTGCTTGCTTGGAGAATAAGGATGAAGTATTGAGATGGCATAGGCGTTTGGGCCATGTCTCTGAACAATATTTGAATCATTTGGATGTTTTAGGCTTGAATAAGACATATGGTTGTATCAAACAATGCACTATTTGTCCTCTTGCAAAACAATCTAGATTTTCTTTTCCAACCAGTGATTCTATTGCTTCAAAGCCCTTTGATTTGGTTCACATGGATTTATGGGGTCCTTACAAAGTGCCAACCTTCAAGAACAATCAATACTTCTTGACCATTGTTGATGATCACTCAAGGGCAACTTGGGTTTACTTGATGAGGCACAAAAGTGATACTTTCTTGCACATCAAGAATTTCCTAATCATGGTGAAGAATCAATTTGGAACAATGGTCAAAACTTTGAGGAGTGATAATGGGACTGAGTTCATCAATTCTATTTGCAAAGGTTTGCTTCTTCAATTTGGCATTCTTCATCAAACAAGTTGTGTGCATACACCACAACAAAATGGAAGGGTGGAACGCAAACATAGGGACATCCTCAACATTGCTAGAGCTATAAGATTTCAAGCATCCATGCCTTTGAGGCATTGGGGGTATTGCATACTCAATGCTTGTTACTTACTCAATAGGCTTCCCACCTCTATCTTGAAGTTCAAGTCACCTATTGAAGTGTTATATGGCAAAACTCCTTCCCTTCATCACTTGAGAACTATAGGTTGTCTATGTTTTTCAACCAAATTGAACAACCATGACAAGTTTAGTCCAAGGGCTGAATCATGCATCCTAATGGGATATTCAACATCTCAAAAAGGATACCTTGTGATGAACATTTCAAACTCAGTGTTTCATGTATCAAGGGATGTTCATTTCCATGAGGATATTTTCCCCTTTAGCATGTCTAAGGATGCTCTAAAGGCTCTTATTCCATCTTGCTTGGGAGTCAAGCAACCACTTGAGGATTTCCCACCTGAGAATCCTTTTCATTTTGACATGGATATATCAACCAACTCTCCTCCCATTGAGGTTGTCACACCTCAAATAGATGATCAAGCACCCCCAATTGAGGATCAACCACCTCAAAAACCAATTGAAGAAGAAGCACCCCAACCTTCCAATCTGAGAAGGAGTCTTAGAATTGCACAACTACACCCACCACCTCCTAGGAGAAGTGCAAGGCTTGCTGAACTCAAACAAAGATCAAGTTCAAATGCTATCTTTGGAATGGAGAAGTATGTCTCCTATGACAACTTGGGTCCACAATACAAATGCTTCTTGGCTGCTCTTGACAAGATCAAAGAGCCAACCACCTATAAACAAGCAATCAAAGACCCAAAATGGATCTTGGCCATGAAGGAGGAAATGCAAGCACTTCAAAACAACAACACTTGGGAGCTAATAGAACTCCCACAAGGCAAATCTTCAATTGGTTGCAAATGGGTATTTAAGGTCAAATACAATTCTGATGGTTCCATTGAAAGATACAAAGCAAGATTGGTTGCCAAGGGATTCACTCAAATTGAAGGGACTGATTTCAATGAGACATTCTCCCCTGTAGTCAAAATGGACACAGTGAGGATCATATTAGCTTTGGCAGCTTCCAAATCATGGGGATTGTACCACATGGATGTAAACAATGCATTTCTTCAAGGTGATCTAAATGAAGAAGTGTATATGGACATTCCCCAAGGTTTTAATCATTCCAAGTCTCTTGAGGGATATCCCAAACTTGTGTGCAAGCTCAACAAGTCCTTATATGGTCTCAAACAAGCTTCAAGACAATGGAACATCAAGCTCACTCAAACCTTATTGAGGAATGGTTACAAACAATGTGCCTCAGATCATTCCTTGTTCACCAAGATACAAGGTGATGACAAAGTTTTTCTTCTCACCTATGTTGATGATCTTCTAATCACTGGCTCCAACACCAAGATGATCAATCAATTGAAGAACACACTCCAAACACACTTCAAATTGAAGGACTTAGGAGACTTGAGGTACTTTTTGGGACTTGAAGTTGCAAGGTCAGATAGAGGTCTTGTAATCAACCAAAGGAAGTATGCAATTGAGCTCATTGAAGATGCTGGCCTAGGGGCTGCAAGGCCTGCTGAAACCCCTATGGAGTTCAATGTCAAACTCACCACACATGAGTATGACAAAGCAACTAATTCAAACATTGATGATGCACTCTTGGAGGATGCCACTTCTTATAGGAGGATCATTGACAAGTTGCTATACCTTACCATGACAAGGCCAGACATTAGCTTTTCAGTGCAAAGACTCAGTCAATTTGTTGACAAGCCAAAGAAGTCCCATCATGATGCAGTCATAAGAGTCATCAGATACATTAAAGGCACGCCAGGGCAAGGATTGATCTATCCTTCCAACAACAAGCTCAATTTGAGTTTGTTTTGTGATTCTGATTGGGCTGCTTGCCCTTTTAGTAGGAAATCAGTGAGTGCTTATTGTGTCAAGCTAGGAGAGGCTATGATAGCCTGGAAGGTAAAGAAGCAAGACACAATTTCCCTATCAAGTGCTGAAGCAGAGTATAGATGCCTAAGAGTTGCAATTCAAGAGGCACTTTGGGTGGGAAGAATCCTCAAGGAACTTGGCATACAAGTAAATCTTCCTATCCCAATCTACAAAGATAGCCAAGCAGCTGTGAAGATTGCAAAGAATCCCATGTTCCATGAGCGCACCAAGCACATTGAGCTAGACTGCCACTTCACAAGACATCATATTCAACAAGGATTCATAGGTGTCCATTACATTCCTTCAAAGGAACAACTTGCTGACTTACTTACCAAGACATTGGTCAAGAGTCAACACTTAGCTTTGCTAAAGCTATATGGAATCAAGGATGTGTTCCAAGAAAGAAGAGAAGAAGAAGAAAAGGATGGGAGAATATAGAGTATATAAGTTGATATGCTCACATTGCATCTTGTCATTTATACTTGCATTTACTTCTATCATGTCATTAGATGATTGTATAAGGTTATTATATGGTGCATATATCATGTAGTACATGTTACATGGTGTATGCACCTTGGTGCACCAAGTTGGGCACATAGGATAGCTAGTCCTAGTTGGTGATCCTTATCACCTAGTATATATAGTTTACCTATTGCATTGTAATCCCTAATCATCAATCAACAAATGATTCAACCTTCTAAAGCTATTAGGTTTCTTATCCAAAGTAGTCGCGTCGTCCATGGTGTTACACTCTACTCCTGGGTGATCAACCCAGAGTATATTAAGGGTTATGCGAACCATGGGCTTTCGAGACCAAAATTTGCTTGGCGTAAGGCAGAGGTATCTGACAGATTTTCTTACCATTGTAGATATATCTCTACACGGTGATTTTCTAAAGTAGGATGTAAGTTGTGTTTAAAGCTGTTCTTACGTGTTTTGCGATGTGTGACCATGATAGCCACCTTGCGATGTATGACTATTGTAGCCTCTTCACAATATGTGGACGTGATAGCCACCTCTTGATGTATGGGGGTTACAGCCATTCTGACTTGTGGGCATAAGTATTCCTCCCTATCTATAGATAGTCGTTCGTGTTTGGTGATACTCCCGTTGTATGACGTTCTTTGTTACCTACAAGTCTTTCCTGAATTCTTTCATATTGAATCAAGCTATATGTTAGTTAAAACATCTTTTGGAGTTATGCCTCTCCTAGTAGGACCCTTGTCCGTAATATTGTCTGTTTGGACTAGATTTTTTATGTGAGTGGACGCAACTATTCGATCTCCGTATTAGGTTCGATTTATTCATTCCGTTCTTATTGTATTTTAACTTGACTGGATCAAACTATCTGAACTAGAACCTTAGTTTGGGTAGTATGTTCTATTCAGATTGCTTTTCTCGCAGTGATGTTATCCCTTACCTAGGTTTTCTTATGGAAACATTTCTTGTTACCTGGATATTTTTCAAGTGCGGAGGTTGCCTGTCAATGGCGATTCTTGTAGTTGCCAACTATGGATAAATTCGTATGGAGGGCTCCTATTTTTGTCCTCTCTTGGTGACTTCTTTTAGGTGGCGTAGTGCCCTGCATTCACGTAGTCAAGTGACGCCACGTATTAACGTGGCTTTTGACTTCCAATGTCTTCATCTATCATTAGGTGTAGTGTCAATCATTTGTTCATGCGGCTTCCCCAAATTTCTCAGTAGTTACACTGTGCTTATATCTTTCGGGTGGTGATCTTCTATTTCCTTCATGGATGGGTGTTCATCATGTTTGGGTTACTTACTCATGCGTTTGCTCGAATATGCTTGCTTGCTCGAGCGCGTTAGGTGTCTCTTGCGGAACCTTTCCTTTTCGATCATAGTCATGTTTTTTTATTAACATCTTTCTTGGATGTACCCATGAGGAGGAGGAATGAGGACTTCTCCCCTTTTATTTTTCGTTGGGTCTCATTTCCTTCCTTGACTCCTTGTAGGTGTCGTTTTGGCATGGTATTGCCGGCCTTGTGTTATTCATATTTGGCTTGTGATTTTCATTGAGTCCTCTTGGCAGGTGTCAACTCTTGTATATATATTTTCCTACCCTTTGGGTAGAAAGTTGGTTGTTTTGGATCATTACCTCCCCCCTTTGATATGAGAGTTGGCACGTTGTAGTTGCTTTGCAATGTGTGGACCTTGTCGCCACTTCGGGATGTATAGGCGTTACAGCCGCCTTGTGGTGAGAATTTCTCCCTTCCATGTATGTGTGTTCGATGTTTCAGAAATTTCCATTGTAGAGTCAAGTAACGGTGTTGGCACTTGAGGGAGGCTTATAATTTGCTTTCCCCTCTTTTTTCCTTTGGGCAGAGATACTTGTCGATCTCAATATGTGTCTCATTTTCCTTTAGGAGTTTTCCAAGGCTCTAGAGGGATGTCGTTTTGACAACTACGCTCATCTTCATGTTACTTTCATGGGATTGCCCCCATAACAGATATGTCTTGTAGTTTTTCTTTCTTGAAGGTATGTTCGCTTGGAGGTGCGGATACACTGAGGTGTGCTTAGAGGTGTACGCATTGGTGGTGCAAAATCTTGGAGGTGCATGTGCTTGAAGGTATGCATAATTAGAGTTATGCATGTTTGCAAGTGTGCATGCTTGTAGGTATGCCCTCTGGAGGCTTGTAGGTATGCCCGCTGGAGATATGCCTGCTGGAGGCTTGTGGGTATGCCTATTAGAGGTATGCCCGCTGGGGGTATGCACACTTGGAGGTGTGCATACTTTGAGGTACACTCGCTGGAGGTGCGTCCGTTGGAGGTACGTCCGCTTGGGGGGTGCACGCTGGAGGTACGTCCGCTTGGGGGTATACCCGCTTGAGAGTGTGCACGCTAGAGGTACGTCCGCTTGAGGATGTGCACGCAGGAGGTGCGTCTGTTGGAGGTATGCCCACTGGAGAAGGCAATGTTCATCACCACCCAAGTGCGAGCATCTTGGTGGAGGTGTGAGTCTAACATGAGGGCGTGATCATGAGTCCTCATTTTCTTATCCTGATAAACTTGTCATTCATTGTATTTACCATGCGGAGTCTAAAGATCTCCGTTCTAAAATTATACTTTGAGAATTAAAATGCGATCATCTACTATATAGTTTCTCCCCATAGGGAGTTCATAAATATAAGGATACTTAAAAGGATATTTCGTTCATCTTTGTCCCAGGCTTGCTGGTGGCGTTATCGTCCCCCATGGGTATGCTGACGTTCTAGCAAAGCTTATCAGTGGGA